>JAZGTH010000002.1:0-1405000 GCA_036877525.1 Chromobotia macracanthus
AAACGTTGTTCACAGAGCAGAGAGTGGACTTTTAAACATCGTTTTTAAACGTTATTCACAAAGCAGAGAGAGGCCTTTATAACATCGTTTTCAAACGTGATTCACCAAACAGAGAGAGGCCTTTATAACATCGTTTTCAAACGTTACTCACAAAACAGAGAGTGGACTTTTAAAGATTGTTTTCAAAAGGGATTCACAAAACAGAGAGAGGCCTTTTAAACAACGTTTTCAAACGTTGTTCACAGAGCAGAGAGTGGACTTTTAAACATCGTTTTTAAACGTTATTCACAAAGCAGAGAGAGGCCTTTATAACATCGTTTTCAAACGTTACTCACAAAACAGAGAGTGGACTTTTAAAGATTGTTTTCAAAAGTGAATTACAAAACAGAGAGAGGCCTTTAAAACAACGTTTTCAAACTTTATTCACAAAGCAGAGAGAGGCCTTTATAACATCGTTTTCAAACGTTACTCACAAAACAGAGAGAGGCCTTTTAAACATCATTTTTAAACGTTATTCACAAAGCAGAGAGTGGGCTTTTAAAGATCACTTTCAAAAGTGATTCACAAAACAGAGAGAGGCCTTTTAAACATCATTTTTAAACGTTATTCACAAAGCAGAGAGTGGGCTTTTAAAGATCACTTTCAAAAGTGATTCACAAAACAGAGAGAGGCCTTTTAAACATCGTTTTCAAACGTTATTCACAAAGCAGAGAGAGGCCTTTATAACATCGTTTTCAAACGTTACTCACAAAGCAGAGAGTGGACTTTTAAACATCGTTTTTAAACGTTACACACAAAACAGAGAGAGGCCTTTTAAACATCGTTTTCAAACGTTATTCACAAAGCAGAGAGAGGCCTTTATAACATCGTTTTCAAACGTTACTCACAAAGCAGAGAGTGGACTTTTAAACATCGTTTTTAAACGTTATTCACAAAGCAGAGAGGGAGCTTTTAAAGATCACTTTCAAAAGTGATTCACAAAACAGAGAGAGGCCTTTTAAACATCATATTTAAAGGTTATTCACAAAGCAGAGAGTGGGCTTTTAAAGATCACTTTCAAAAGTGATTCACAAAACAGAGAGAGGCCTTTTAAACATATTTTTCAAACATATTTTTCAAACATTATTCACGAAGCAGAGAGAAGACTTTTAAAGATCGCTTTCAAACGTGATTCACCAAACAGAGAGAGGCCTAGTTAGTAATTATTGGTGGTGTTAGGGCGCCCTCGTGTGGATGAATTGCGAATCGCCGTCTGTGAGAACCTGCTAAAAGTGGCCCGGCTTTAGCAGAAAATCACACCCGTGCCACTTCTTATCGAGTAGTTTGCTCTCGCTTTTATTGTTACTGCCAAGTGTTTTTCTCTTCTTCTCTTTATTATTGCCAAGTCTCCACTTGTCTTTATTACTTTTTGACACGTGACAGCGAGGACCTACGCCCCAGCCAATCGCGTTCCGTATGCAAATGAGGAGGGTGGGTGTCACGAGGGTGAAACTCCTTTTAACCTCTACGCCTCACCTTCCCGAGTCCGCCCACGCCTGTTACGTCCGGATCGGACCTACGCTTCGCCGGATACGGCCGGGTAAATGCCAGCCAATCGCATTCCGTATGCAAATGAGGGTGGATATAATGAGGGTGAAACTCGTTTTTTCCTCTATACCTAACCTAACCCTAACCCTAACCTAACCTAACCCTAACCCTAACTAACCTAACCCTAACCCTAACCCCAACCCTAACCCTAACCCTAACCCTAACCCTAACCCTAACCCTAACCAAATTAACCCCTGGCTAATGAAACTTTATTTGATGCCCCAATCCAAACACATATCTAAACCTAACCAAAGTAACCCCTGTTAAATAACACCCAATTGATTACATCAACCTAAATTTTGGCCTTTCCTGGGTGTGAATTGTGGGGAGGAAAGGACAGTGCACAACCATGTCCCGGACTCTTTGAGTTTGGGACCTGGAATTTCCCATAACCTAACCTACCCTAACCCTAACCCTAACCCTAACCCTAATTTGACATCCCAACCCAAACACATACCTAAACCTAACCAAATTTACCCTTGGCTGATGAAACCTAACCTTATGCCCCAACCCAAACACATATTTTAAACCTAACCAAAGTAACCCCTGTTAAATAAAACCCAATTGATTACCCCAACCCAAATTTCGGCCTGTCCTGGGTGTGAATTGTGGGGAGGAAAGGACCGTGCACAACCATGTCCCGGACTCTTTGAGTTTGGGACCTGGAATTTCCCATAACCTAACTTTGATATAAAAGTAAATTATGTCCCAAACCAAAACATATGCCTAACCCTAAGATTGGTAACTTGGAACCAAAAAAACAAAATAAAAAAATAAATAGGAGGAGCAAATTGGGCTGTGTGGGTTGCCCATGGGTGGGTGATGGACAGGGCACAAACCATCCCTGGAGTTTCTCTGGGGCGTGGGCTTTTCCTTCTCCTAACCCATTTACTCAAACCTCAATAAACTAAACCTAGACACTCCAACTATAACTAATCCTAAACCTCACAGTGTGAAATTTCAATAAATTAATCTGGACAACCACAACCCTTGTTAAACTAACCCTAAATAACCCAACCATAACATTATTGTACAGTATATTGTTTAAAAATAAATACTAAAATAGTAACAGATTTATTATGTCATGGAAACACCAGGCTCTGCCCCAAATCAGTGATCCCATTCACCTGTCCATCATTTCACAATCACCACCTGCAGTATAAGAGCACACACTTCCCTCAAACACACTGTCTGTTCTCCTGTTGGAAACTGATGATGTCCATACCGATGTCCATCATCTCTATCATTTTCACTGTGTTCTCCAGTGTCTGTGTGTGTTCCAGTGTGTTTCCCCAGTCCGCTCTTTTACCAGCTCCTGGAAACCATCATCATCTCCTCTGATCTGGTAAAGACATCAACTATGTTACAGATCTAGAGGTTGTAATCCCAGGATACATTTGAATGGGGTCATTCCAGTGCCGGGTCTGACCAGTGAGTTCTGGGTGCATTCAGTCCACATTAGAAATTTACTCCAGTATGACTGGTGCTGTTGACAACAGGACTGCAAGAACCTTGTTATTTCTTGATTTAAACATTAAGTCTGCCCGTTGGACTGTGGATGACAACCCGAGGTTAAACTGACATTAACATTTAGACTTTTAAAGAGGGCAGACCATACTAGGGAAGTGAAATGAGAACCTCTATCAGAGACTATATCGTCAGGTAGGCCGTAGAAACAAAATACAAAATTACAGAGGATTTCTGTGGTTTCTAAGGATGTAGGTAGTTTGGGAATGTGAATGAGGTGACAGGCTTTGGAGAATTGGCCAGTTATAGTGAGGGTAGTGGTGTGACCAAATGAATATAAAATAAATATAAAATCACCAGATCCAAATTAAAACTTAGTCAATACCGTAATTCAAAACTTAAATCATAACAGCCTTGATTACGACACTGCAAACCTATAAAACTGAATCAGAATACTGCTTGCGACTCGATAAATCTATAAACCTTTACATCAAAGTACTGATTGCAGCTGTAACGCGTCAAAGGAAAAATGACCCTCCCGGTGAGCCTGAGATTGGTTCTCCCAAGGTTTGGTTTTTCTCAACACATTCATCATTGGAGTTTGGGTTCCTTGCCACCGTTGCCGTGTTGGCGTGCTCACTGGGAGACTGTGTATAACAGATATTTGATACTCTGTAGTAGATATCTGACATATCGGTGTTACTGTGTATCCTTGTATATATTTCCTTGTTTTTTATCCTTTTTTTCCTCCCTGTAAAGTGGCTTTGAGACAATGCCACATTGTAAAAGTGCTACACAAATAAAGTTGAATTGAATTGTTCTAATGCAGCAGGAACCAGAGGTAGGGGATTTTTATGGTTATGTCATTGAGACCCCGACAGTCTATACAGGGACGCAAGCCGCCATCTTTTTTCTTTACAAAGAAGAAGCCAGCTGAGGCAGGGGAATTAGGGTTAGGTCTGATGAACCCTTTAGCTAGTTCCTTTTGGATATAAGCTTTCATAAATTCAGATTCGGGTTGTGACAATGGAGTGATTCTTCCTTTAGAGGGTGTCTTTCCAGGAATTAGATCAATTCCACAGTCGATAGAGTGATGGACGGGGAGCTGTCCTGCCTTGTTTTTACTGAAAGCCTTGACTAAGTCCTTGTATTCGGGAGGAAAGCTAGAGCATGATGACTTGGTCTTGACCTGGGAAGGAGAACTGTTCGAGGGACAGATAATTCAAACTAGACATTGATCGTGACAAGAGGTGTCCCACTGGGTTATCTCTCCCTAAATGAAATGAGCGGATTGTGCGTTCGAAGCCAGAGTAATCCTAGAATGATATTGTGAGTGGGTGAGTGAATAACATAGAATTGAATGTTCTCTGAATGTAGGGCTCCTATTTGTAATTTGATTTCCTTGGTGGACTTTTCCCGCTCCAAGGGGTTGACCATCTAGCGCCTCCACTGCTAAGGAGGAATTGCAAGGAGTTAGGGTTAGGTTGTGTTGATGAGCAAATTGACAGGAAATTAACAGCCGCTCCAGAGTCTATGAGTGCTTTAGTGGTGAGAGTGTTACCGGGGACTGTTATTTTGACTGGCAGTTCAATGGTATTGGCGTGAGAAGTAGATAAGGTATACGCACTCACTGAGGTTGGGTTAGAGGCAGGATGTACGGGGCAGGCGGATTTCATGTGATTAGCTTGTCCACAATAGAGACACAGACGGTTCATGAGGCGACGTTCACGTTCTTTGGGAGAGAGGTGAGTAATGCCTACTTGTATGGGTTCGGTGGTGCTTGATACTGCAGGCGTTAATTGAGGCATGGTATTATGACAGAATTGTAAGCAAAGCAAATTGTCGACTTGGATGGCTAGTTCAACTTACTCTCCCAGACCTTTCCCCCATCCCAGTAGGCTAGTTCGGAATGTAGCTCATAGTTTAAGCCTTTTTGGAACAGCAGCTTAAGAGTGTCCTCGACCCAATCCGTCTGTGCTGCGAGTGTGCAAAACGTGAGAGCATAGTCAGTGGCGGTCCCTTCTCCCTGGGTGAGAGACAGAAGTTGTTCTCCAGCGCTCTTTTCCTCGGCGGGATGTCTGAAGACTTCCCGGAAATACTGAAGGAAGCGCCCAAAGGTGGGGAAGATAGCTCCATCTGCTCTCCAGACCACAGTTGCCCAGTCCAATGCTCTTCCAGGTAACAATGAGCAAACAAAGACGATTCGACTGGAATCTGTGGGGTATAGAAGAGGCTGTTGATTATCGAACAGAGAACATTGAAGTAAAAAACCTTTCCATTTGGCTGGGTTGCCATCAATCTTCTCCAGGAAGGCCAGGCGTGGACTTATTGAAGCTGGTGGTGACAGAGCCAGACTGGCGGGCGCAAGAGAGGAAGTGGTTGCTGCTTTGGGAGGCGTGAGTCATAAGCCTTACAGTGTCTTAACGAGATCCTCCGTAAGCAGTTGAGTTGATGTTGGTGCATAGCAAGTTGAGACGCTTGAACAGATAGCTCCATTGACAATTGTACTACCACTGCTGGATCATGAGTTGGCGAAGTCTCCTGTAATGGAGGCTCAGAGACATTAGGATCCATTTGCAGCTTCCAAGACAGGCAGTCTTGGAAGCAAGAAAGGCAGGGTCAAGAACCAGCAAACAGGAACAACAGAGGCAAGGTAAAGGCAAATGCAAAAGCAGTAAACAGGCAGAGGTCGAGGCAGGCAGCAAACAATTTTGTGTTTGGTTGGGGTATAAATAGATGACAGGTAATGAGGTGCAGGTGTGTGGGGTGTGGTCAGTCCCAGATATGTGGCATAATGGGAAATAGGGTTAAACCGGTTAATACTCTGGTGTACGCTAGCTAATTATTTTGTCCCAGTCCAGCGCTGCATTGCAGGATAAAATAATTACTCATCATTCATTTCAAAATAACCAATTCAAATAATCTAATACACATGGAACAATCCTTAACCATAAACTAATTTTAAGTTCCCACAATCAAAATGCAGCTTTAAATGTCTTAACAGTACTTGAACAACTCTTGTTTTGTTTTGAACATATATAATTCAGTTGTTTTCTTTCTCACAAAATGCTGCCGAGCTACAGCATGTGAGGTGGAGGCCTGAATCAAAACATGGCTCCGCAATGCAAGGGACAGGGATGGGGGACAACAAGAAAGGTCTAGATGGGCAGAAAGGGTCCCCACTGCCTCTAACATGACAGTTTTAATTTACATTTACATTTTATGTCTTCTGTGGTTTTGTTAGTTTTGTGTTTATTGCGGTTTTAAATAGCTTTTTTACTGTTGTTTTTTTGTTGCCATTGTTAAAAATTAATGTCAATATTCTATTATTATTATTGGCTGTGAATTAATAATTTAAAGGCTGAAGCATTATTACTGTATTCTATGCAGAATATTTCCCCACACTTTGCCCAGAGTTTTAACTCACTTTTACATGTGTTTTAAGTGTTCTGTGGTTTTGTTAGTTTTGTGTTTGTTGCTGTTTTAAAATAACAATAAAAAAGCTGTTTTATAGTTTTTTATTGCTATTGTTGTTAAAAATAAAACTCAATATATTTTTTTTATTATTATTGGCTGTAAATTAATAATTTAATGCCTGACACATGCCCACAGTATGCCCACACTTTGTGCTGTCCCACAGTGTGGGGCCCACATGTACCCCACATTTCACGACGATATTGGGGCCCCAAAAGGGCATGTTTTCTGGGGAATCACTACTAATCGCTAATACCGTTTTCCTCTGTTGTGTCGGCTGCAAAGAGACAGCACATCGTTTAATTCCATTAAACAGAAATTTACACCCTAAATAGTGCACTTACTGGCACCTATTATTAGCATAGATTATGTACACTGTTACAACGAAAATAAATAGAACACCATAAATCAGGGAAAACCAGTGTTTGCAAACCATTTACGTGACTGTCTGGATTTGAATTGTGTTACCGTCACAGCCATAAATAGTAAATGCAATTTGCAATTGCTTTTTTTGTCTTCATAAGACAAAAAAAATTGAATTCGTAATGCTTCATACAACAAAGACCTAGGCTAGCTGTCACTAGTCTTAGTTTTGAGTCAAATGCTGAGCCCACTTACACAACTGTTATGTAGCATGGTTCCACTGACAACACGTCTGATTAACTTAACCTTTCTTTTCCTGGGCAGTGACGATGGAAATGTTCAACAAGACTTTAAGGCACCTGCACATAATATAAACTGAAACGCTTACTGGAATTAAAAGGGGTGTGACAACTAGCCCTTGTCTTTCCTGTCACGCATATTTTCAAACGGGAGATGGTTTACTAGTTGACATTTCTGCTCACAGATAGGATCAACGAACATAACGATATGTTCAGCGATAATCAACGAACATAATACATAATAAATATTACAACAAAATAATTACATTCATAGTAGTTTTGTCACTGGGAGTAACAATCGCCAGTGTCGACGCACTGAAGATTGGAAGTGATTTGAACAGAGAGCTAGCCACGTCACACGCAGGAGATGCAGTTTACACGAATTTCCGGTGTCCATGCCGTCAAGCCACACTGAATCATGGGACATGAGTTCTTTTTACCGAATGTGACAATTTAAAGATGTTGAATAAAACTCCAATCCCCACACACCACCCGCTCGTTCCAGGGAAAAACCCAATCTGCCTGGCTCTCCTCTGCGTGTTTTTGACGGGGAGAGGAGGACGCTAATCTGCAGCCATGGAGCTGCATTAGGAGAAATTAAAAACCGGCTCCTCTGCCCCTAAATTAATCCACCAGAAATACAGAACAAGCCGGCGGATGACAGCGCGATCATGCAGCGTCTGAGCCATTAAAGATGATGTCCGTGGAGCAGCAGCGCGACTGGATGCGGGCGGAGGTGGAACGGCTGTCCAGGGAGCTGAGCGAGACTACACAGGAGAAGATCCAGGCGGCGGAGTACGGACTGGCGGTGCTGGAGGAGAAGCAGCAACTCCAGCAGCAGTACGACGAGCTGGAGGCGGAGTATGAAAGCGTCCGCCGGGAGCTGGAGCAGCTGCGAGAGGTAAGCAGCCTAGATCCTGGGCGTTTGCGACCGACGCCGCTTTTACTGCATAATAATGTAGCGCATGTGCTGAAATGGCGTCCTGGTGTAGATAGTATGGCCAAACAATGGCGTGATTGGGTTTGTACGCAGAAAGAGTGTCATTATGTAGTTGGTGTGGAGAAGTTGTCATTATGTAGTTACTAAGAAGAAACAAAATAATGGTATTATATAGTTGATATGGGAAAATA
This sequence comes from Chromobotia macracanthus, assembly GCA_036877525.1. Lineage (NCBI taxonomy): Eukaryota > Metazoa > Chordata > Actinopteri > Cypriniformes > Botiidae > Chromobotia > Chromobotia macracanthus. The sequence continues at coordinate 8,322 of JAZGTH010000002.1, forward strand.
ATACGATTATATAGTTAATGGAATAACGCCATTATACACTAGTTAGTGTGGAGAATAATGCCATTATCTGGTGTGGTTGTTTCCATGAATATGGTTCATCATTTGTTATGTGGCCTAACTGGTTCAATGACTTTATTGTGTAGTGCATGTGATAATTATTGAAGATCAAATTTCTATGATAAAATGATATTATGTCATTTTTGTAAGTATGTAACATTTTGGTATTGTGTAGTTGATGGGATGAAACGACACAATTATGTAGTCAGTATAGTAAAATTACATTTACTATGGTAAATTATTATTGCTCAATACAACAGAATCCTAACATGAACGCTCATTAATGTAAATAATTGAGTGATTCGAGTCCCTGAAAGATTTCATTTTTACCATGTCACTCTTTATAGCAAATTCAAAGGAGATTTCACAGCTCATACTTTGTAATACTCAAGACTTGTTTGTTAATGTTTAATTAACAGTCAAGACTTACATCATAATGAAAAGTACAGGATTGTAATACATCACATTTAGTGGTAAAATGGTACAGGGTTACATTTAAATTTTTGTGGGAATTATTTTTTCCCTCCTTAAAGGCAAAACAAGTTACAGCTAAAACAGGAATGCTGGGAATGCAGATGGTTTTCCTGGAGATAAAAGACTTCACTGTGCTCGCTCATTGCTCTGCATTTCTACACTCCCTTTCAGAGACGGTTTCTTGTGATTTCCACAATGTGGGTTAGGGTTAGGGTTAGGGTGATTTACCCATTGATGTGGGTAAATCACACTTGTTACCACTCATCTGTGGCAAGAGCTGTTCTTTCCAGCTGATAAACAGTGAAGAAGCTAAAATGTCCCCAGATTTATTTAATTACACTTTCACAGCTGGAACTTCCCTAAATGTTTTATGCTGAGCAATATATTCATGATATACTTGGATTCTTTTGCTAAAGAAAATAAAGTTAAGCAACATCATGATTGTTCGGAGTGTTTGATCAAAAATGCTTTAATAGACAGGTACCCTAACCATAACAAAAATGAGAATTATATCAGAATTTCATTAGAATTATAAGTTAGACTTGGTTCTGTAAATCAGTTCAAACTGGCCATGTTCAATTAACCAGTTAAAAACCTATTTTGAGTTTCATTACTCAAAATTAATAATGAAGAATTTCTCTAGATGTTTTTATGGATGAAAGTATTCAAATTTAGATTATTATTGTAGAGTTACCTTAGTGTATAAGTAAAAATAATTACATGTCATTGAAATGACATTTTTATTGTAGTAATGTAACTTTCATATGCCTCACATTTTCACATTCGGTGTGAAGTGGTCTGTGATAAGCTGTTCATGGTCTGAGCCATTTCTTACTCAAAACCACATTTGCAAAAATGAGTTATAATGAAATAATCTGTGTAAATTGTTAATAATGAAAAGTATGTCTGTTCATACAGTTTAACTTATTACACTGATAATGTAATGTAGTAATGTTAATCAATGTCTAAAAGGAGTTAAATAAGTGTTAAATAAGAGTCTAAAAGGCCAAAAAATGAACATTAGAAATCAGTTAGCATCTGTTTGTGGTTATCTGGTTATCTTGTAATTAACATTGTACTAATATTATTGTCCTTTATCAGCAATTCCCACCTGACACTCTATATCCCCCAAACCTCTATTGGCATGCACACGAATACGGAAATATTTGTTCAATTGTCCTTTCTTGTAAAATAACTGGAACCGAACCATGCCTTAACATGTTCATTATTAACAGCATAAAAACACATTGTCACACAAAATGTTAGAAAACATCTTAAAATGGAACATATTTTATGCATTAACCATGATAATGTAGTCCAGGTTTTGTCAGTGACCTGACATCTGTACACTTCATTGGAAGTCAAGATATTGCCTGTTTGAGTATGACAGAAGAGCAAATAGATAATCTTTGTTTCTGGGCATTTACCCCAAAATCCTGACAGAACAGAATGTGTGTTTATCTGCAGTTGATCTGTTAGAGCACAAACAGCATGAGGAATGCAATATACTCTAAGTGCACTTATTGTAGTATGGATTTTGTTTAAACCAACTTCTCCGTAACAGAGCTCAGACAAATGAGCTCAGAACAGCTTTTAAAGATGTATTTGGTTGCAGTTAACCAGGTGAAGACCTGTGCCTTCCACAGATCTTCTGTGTAAGGAGCTGGACAATGAAATATTCCTCCAATCATAGCATTTCTGTCTGGATGCAATAATAGGATGTCATATTTGCCTGTCAAACTATGTATTTGCATACCTCTGTGCAGACAATCTTCTGTCATCAGCATGTTCATTCTGCTATGCAGATCAAGACCTGTAATAATCTGATCAGTAAGAGAATAGGCTTGTAAACATATTCAGTATTTTCTCAGTTGGATTAAAAAAAATACCTTGTGCTCATGCAGTGCAATGGTGCGTATGTTCACAACTTGCTTCTTAAATATTTAATTCCCGGAAAGGATGCTGGAAAACTGCTTAAGATTTTCTTCATTTGCTGTGTAAAGTTTGAAAAAAAAAAAGTTACTGACATTTTTTTTCTCTACTGTCCTCTGTTGAAGTATTTAGTACTCCTGCAGTATTCAAGCGTGTTAGAGTGTTCAGAACTCTTTCAGTGTTCCCTAACCACAGTATTCACACATTTTACATTATTTAGATCTCTTGCAGAATTCAAACATATTGACGTATTCAGAACTCTTTCAGTGTTTGGTTTTTGCGTGACATTCTGTACAGTGATCACAGACCCACATCACAACTTTATTATCAGCATGTGGGAAGACAGACAGTGAATGAGCTAAAATATGAGGAAGTTTACTCTTAGAGAACTAATAGTACATGTGAAGTGAAATCACGAGGCTGGAAGACGCATACATTAGCCAGATTTGACAGGACTTGCTCAGTGAATGCAGGAAATGCATTACTGTCACAGACACTGCACTGCAACCAACTCATTGTTTCCTTATATACAGAAACATGTTTGATTCTTTCACTACGATGGGTTACTTATGTGGTTATAATTAAAATATTCTTTGTAAGAAAAACTGTAAAGTTAGACTGTGTAAATAATTAACGAAACAGCATTTTTCAGTGCAAAACCTGCATCTTATTTATTAACCTTCCACAACCAATTTTAACTTGTAGTGCAGCATTGTATGTTGTACAAACATGCCTATTTTAAATGTAATTTATTGAAATATCAGAAATTATTTTCTAGTGATTATGGCATCAATAGTTAAACCATGGAGAGCATAATGACTTTCTAAAGAGCATTGTAATTTGGGTGTCTGCATCCACAAACAAGAATTGGCCGGCAACACAGAAGGTGTATGGAAACAAATTATGCTATTAGTCTTGGGGAATTCTCTCCAGACTGCTGCAGGGTCACTTTGCTGCCTGTTTCCACCACATTAATGATGACATCAGCTTGATGCTACAAGTTTCTTTTAACATCACTTTTACAAAGCAGTCTGTCTCATTCAATTACAACAGACAGTAGCCTGAAGGACACTCAACATGTGTTCTATAACATATAAACAATGCAGAGGTAGGGTTAGTGTTATGGTTGAAAAATATATAACTTGTCCCCCGTTTTCCCTTTATCTGTTAAATTAGGCTTTTGGACAGGCTCACTCCAACCACAGGAAGGTGGCAGCTGATGGAGAGAGCCGTGAGGAAACGCTCATTCAGGAGTCTGCATATAAAGAGGCGTATTACGAGCAGCGCATGCAGGAGCTGCAGGCAGAACTGCGGCAGACACGCAACATACTGGCCAACACCCAATCAGAAAATGAGCGCCTAGCCACCATCACTCAAGACCTGAGAGAGGTCAGTTCAAAATGTCTGTATGACCAATACTGTTAACAAACACAAAGAAGATTATTCTGTTATTATATCTTTTTCATAGAACAATGAGCAGTGTACCTGTAGCTTGACTTACAGAGCATGGTCTTTTAAAATGCGTGCCACCCATGCCTAGACGTCTTTCACTTTTATTTCCAACTTTGGGACCACATTTTTGAGACATTTGTACTTTGTACTGTAGGGATTGGAAACAAGTTTGTTCATGTCTTTACCAACAAACATATTTCTTGAGATATCAACATGGCCTAAACATGGCTTCCTTCAAATAGAGGTGGAGGGGAGGGACAGAGATGGAGAGAGATACGGAGGAGGGAGAGATAGAGGGGGAGGGACAGTGGAGGGAAAGAGGGACAAAGCTGGAGGGAAGGATAGAGAGAGAGGAGGATGGAGGGACAGCAGTTGAGGAGGGAGTGATAGAGAGAGGGGGGAGGGGCAGATGTAAAGGGAGAGATGGTTGTTGAAGGATAATCACTTTTTGAGGTCACATCAGGTAAAATACAGGCAGGACAAGTTCATATCTAAACTATTGGCCTGACCTGGCCAGCAGAAACATCCCTCACTCAGTTTCTTGTGTTGTACAGAACAGACAGATGGTGGAGCTGCAGAGACTGCGTCTGCGTGATGACATCAAAGAGTTTAAATTGAGGGAGTCTCGTTTGCTGCAGGACTACAGTGAGCTAGAGGAAGAGAACATCACATTGCAGAAACATGTGTCTGTCTTGAAGCAGAGCCAGGTAAATTTCATCAACTCCTGATTAACTGGTCACTTTTTCATACAGTTGGACTTTATGTGGGCCTGTGGTCTTGCAGACTTGCAATGTCTGCACATCTATGAGATAGTGGGTGGTTCCATTTGTCATTTCCAAAATGTTCATAAGCATACTTTGTGAAACTGCTATGCGACCTTGCACACCAAATCAGTGGTGAACTTCTGCCTGACAGTCTGTGACATTTACGTCACCAAATGCTGAAGACGGGGCCTCGGGGCCAGTGTCTTTTCTGTCAGTAATGCCATTGGTCAACACAGCTGTTGTCTGCCTGATGTGTGTGTTGTAGGTTGAGTTTGAGGGTCTGAAACATGAAATTCGTCGTCTGGAGGAGGACACCCAGTTTTTGAATAGCCAGTTGGAAGACGCCATCTGCCTAAAGGAGATCGCTGAGAGGCAGCTCGGAGAAGCTCTGGAAACCATCAAGACTGAGAGAGAGCAGAAGGTAAGATGCAGTTTGTTTTCGTATCTATAGCTTTTATAGACTGTTGAAGGGATTATGGGTAATGAGATCTCTAAGAACCAGCAACCATCAAGAGCACTTGGGTAACCACACAGCAATCTGTTGAAGCCTATTTTAAATACCTTAGCAAACATGTAGCAACCACATTAGTATTGAGGTAGCATATTTTGCATAGAGAGAGAAAAATCTAGTTGTTTAATAGTTTTGTTTGTTAGTTTATCTGCTGTTTCTTCATGCAGGCAGCTTTGAGAAAGGAGCTGTCCCAATACATGACCATCGGAGACTCCATGTACCACAATCCTTTGAGCATGTCACTTGATGGACTAAAGTTTAGTGAAGACACAGTGATTGAACCTAACAACGATGAACTCATCCATGACTATGAAAGCACTTTTGACAAGATCACTAACAGCAATGACAACTGTGTGTCCACGCCTAAAAAAAGAGAGTGTTTCCACCCATCCTCCAGCCTCGTGGACAACCTACTGAGTGAACTGAACATCTCTGAGATCCAGAAACTAAAACAACAATTGGTGCAGGTGAGACATAATGGTGGTTTGGTATTTATCTGTATTAACTGTGTTCTACGATCTGCGGTAAACGCATAGCTTAACAGCCTTTGTTGCAGAATACATTAAAACGTGATACGTAAAATACAGTACAAGTTGTAATAGTAATCTAGTTGTAATAAGAGTAATCAATAGGTCTTTTAAAACAATTTTTTACTAAATGAAAAATGTGATCATTCACATTTATATGAAATAAAATTCAAAATAGATGTTTGAATTTTATTCAAATTTTATTTAAGTAAACTTCCAAGTCATGCAACAAGGAAAGATTTTCACAGTTTTCAGAAAACTTAATAATGGAATATAGTCAGAGTTATATAGTCATATAGTCTGAGTTTTTAGTACATTGCCCACCTTTTCCATGGAGAACTGAAGTTAGCAGGATGCGTAGTGTAAGCTCAGATCTGTAAGGATGTCAGTCTACAAACTGACTTTAAGGGGCATCTTTGTGGACTCAGGCATGTGCTGTGTGTTAGCCAGAACCCGCAGAGTGATTTCACATTGCGAGCTGCTGTGTACTTTCAGCTCACACAGGGCTCAGAGCATTGCATTAGTAGCACAACGATCATAGGTGATGAAATGTACAACTTGAATGCAATGTTAGATGCTTTGAGTAAAGCATCTACCAGACAGTATGTCTTAATGTAAATGGGGTCCAGAAGTTATCAGCTAACTACATAAAACTTAATGAAGAAAGATTAGATTAAAAGCTTGTTGTTTTTAATTGAACTTAATTAAATGCTGAGTGAATAATTTAAGACAGAATTGTATTGCTGTTTTGTTCTCATTGTAGTGAATAAGAAATCATAGTAAGAACAATTAATATTACGTTGATAAATATGAAGGTGGTCTGGGTGTTGAGTGGAAAATGGATTTAAAATACAGTGAATATGATAAAAACATGAAACATGAAAGTATTTTAATACTTAAAATATGTTTGTTATTTGACTTGCATGGTTCCTTAGCAGTCACATTAGTAGTCATCTCAGCACAGGTTAACAAACATCAAAGCATTGGTCTGGTATCAATGACTGCTTTTTTAGGTTATGCTTTTACAGAATTATAACTGAAGGACACTGCAGATTATTCAACATTCTGACTCCCATCCTCGACCTCAATACTCAATCAGTCTGTTAATTACTTTGTGTATGAGTAATTTAAAAATGATATTTTAATAGTAAATTTTATTTATGAGATGAGACATCTCATTGTTCCATCAGATCTCATCCCAGAGCCACTCTGTGTCAGATTTTAGCCTTTGACATTGGCATTGACTTTGGATCAGTTGCGTGTTTCTTCTCATGTGGAGGTGCTTAGGTCAGTATGAACCGGATCACATTATGTCTTTTCTGCTTTTAGGTGGAGCGAGAGAAGGTCACGCTGCTGTCCACACTGCAGGATTCTCAGAAGCAGCTAGAGCAGGCTCATGGAGCTCTATCTGAACAACACGAAAAGGTCAACCGCCTCACTGAGAACCTTAATGCTATCCGCAAACTCCAGGCCAGCAAGGAGCGGCAGTCTGCTTTAGACAATGAAAAAGAGCGTGACAGCCATGAGGATAGTGACTACTATGAAGTGGACATCAACGGCCCAGAGATGCTGGAGTGCAAGTACAAGGTACATAAAAGCCACTATTGTTGTGGTATTTCTGGCAGTTTTTCTTGCATTGGAATTACACTGCATGCATGTCCACTGCACTTTGTCAGCTATGCAGGTGTACTGATTTTGTTCTGTTTATATTTGAAGAAAACATGCACCTAGTACTCTAAAGCTGAACCATTAGCTCTGTTCCAAGTGCAACTCCATAATGTATTGTGACATGTCTGATGTTCAATAAAAAAGCATAATTTTGAATTGCTTGAAACTGCAGGTTGCCATGTCAGAGGCAAGTCAACTGAAGGAGGAGCTAAAAGCACTAAAGGCAGAGCTTTCAGCTTGCCACTCACAGTATAAGGAGGAGCGGGAACAGCTGGAGAATCAGGTGGGATCTCTGAGTGCTCAGGTCACTTTTCTAGGGCACAGTAGTCAAGTGGATCGTGAGCAGCTGTTGAGACTCGAGAAAGAGCTTCGTCAAGCCAGTGAGGTGGCGGGTGAATCCCAGGGCAGCCTTAATGTTGCACAGGATGAACTGGCCACCTTTAGCGAGGAGTTAGCCAACCTGTATCATCATGTTTGCATGTGCAACAACGAAACGCCAAATCGCATCATGCTTGACTACTACCGTGAAGGTAAGACTGGAGGCAGCAGTGCACAAACCACATGTTGGGGCAGCCCTGAGTGCCGGGGGCAACGCTCTCCCATCCTCTTGACCTGTGGTCTCTTCCCTACTGCTGACAGTGATGGCACTTTGTCTCCAGTTTCCTCTATTCCATCTCCAGTGACTGATCCTCACAAGGAGCCCATGAACATCTATAACCTAGTGGCCATCATCCGTGATCAAATCAGGCACCTGCAGCTAGCAGTGGACCGCACAACAGAGCTGTCCCGCCAGCGTGTGGCTTCTCTAGAATTGGGTCTTGGGGCAGATCGGGACCAGGAAGCCAATGTGGAGGAGATTCTTAAACTCAAGTCGCTACTCAGCACCAAGAGGGAGCAGATAGCCACGCTGCGAACCGTCCTAAAGGCAAACAAACAGGTCAGCATGTGACATTTTCTAATCAAAAGAACAGAATAAACATGGCATGTCGATTCTTGTATCATGTCTTCATGCTTATCACTAATGTTTACTTAAACCCTAACACTTGAAGTATTTAATGTATCGCATATGTTTAAAAAGTTGAGTGACTACGAACTCATCTGCTGTTGCAGTGTTTTTTTAATACATTAAAGCTGCAATCCGCTATTTTTTTAAAATTTATTAAGCAGATACATAAGAGATTAACATTCAAAATGGTCTCAATACCTTGATTCACAACAGTACGTTCATAATAATGATAGTTCAAAATATAATTCAAACTATCAGGTCCTAGGCCTTACGATTAATAGTTTTTTTTTTTTTAACTAAATTGCAATTTCAAAGGATGCAATTTTTAAATCACAAGAGCTGCGATTAATTCAATTAGGGACTATCAAATATGGTAACAAGCATTCATGTAGTTCTGAACAGTTTGCTTCCTGCGCATTTTACTTTAATGCAGTTTAACCAGCAGGGGGCATTTTAACACTTCATGTGCTGATTGAACGAGCAAAGAACGCCATTTGGAAAAGATGAGCAGGAACGGAAGTTCAACTCTACAACGAAGTAGCAGAAAAACAGTAGCACAGTTAGAATAGTTTATGATTATGCTTGATCTTTCTTTGATGCTGTCAAAAACACCAAAACAAACCTTTTTAAATAATAATATATCACATTTTAAATCGCAATTTTGATCAGAAAAATCATAATTAGATTATTTTCTCTAAATCATGCAGCCCTATCAGCTCCCATTTTGTGGTAAATGTCAGTTTACATCATTTTTCTGTGTGGTTATGTCACATTTGTAAATAGAAAAAAAAGATTTGTCCAGATGCTGGAGATGGTGGAGCGTTTGTTGCTTGTTCTTACAACAGTTGCTTAGAATTTAAACTTATCTAGATGTTAAGTTCTAAATGAGGATCATCATTGACATCTGGGGAATTACTTGCTGTCAAAACCAAGAAACCTCAAACTGCCAGACTCGAGAGTGACAGAGAAAGTGTCATTTCAGACATTTCAATGGCTCAGTAGGTTTTCCAATGTTTTGTTTTGTGGCTGTCTGACTACATTACATTACTAATGCACATTTCATGTCTTTCTAAAGAATATAGACACCAACAGTCTGGTGATCAGATTGAAGCAGATTGATCAGATAGTTAGGGTTAGGGTTAGGGTTAGGTTGAAAGTTGGTGCTCAACCTGCAGCTGCTGCCTGTATTGTTGAGCATTTGTAGTGTGGTCTTCTGTTGTTTCAGACTGCTGAGGTGGCACTGGCCAACCTGAAGAGTAAATATGAAAATGAAAAGGCCATGGTGACTGAAACCATGATGAAGCTTCGCAACGAGCTGAAAGCCCTAAAAGAGGATGCGGCCACCTTCTCTTCACTCAGGGCTATGTTTGCCACTCGGTATGAGACTCATAAACACACACACTGCACATACATCAGTGCTGAGACACAACAGTCGGGGTGCAGTATACTGGTATTGACAATAACCACAATATCAATACCTATGATTATTGATATTGTGTTAATACTACACAAATGATAATATCGTAAATAATTCAGCACCAGTATGTGGCTGACACTCTGAAACAGTAGGTGGTTATTTTGCACCTGATTAACATTTTACCTTAAGAGCCACTATGGTTGTAAACACTCTAAAACACACAATCTTACAAAAATCTTTGCTAAAGTTTCTTTTCCATTTTTAGTTTTTGTCCATACCAGCTGCAACTGCAATATGCGGCGAGCTACAAAAGATTGTATTAGAATGTTGTGCATTGTCACGTCTGATGTGAATACAGTATTACAGATCTTTAAATTTTCTTTACATGTGTGAGTGGAACACTGTATCGTGTTTTCTTTACACATGCCTTGTAAGATTCAAAAACAAATCTTTTGTTTATGTAATAACCTCACAATCACATTCACCATTGTCGTCATGCAATGTACATTTGTATTCTTGTTCACCTTCCAAGTTGTAGTCTTTAGTGAAACTGTGTTTATCAGTTGGATGCGTTGCATTATGGGTTCATGATTGATTGGTAGTGGAGTACCATACACTCAGTAGTGGAAGTATCATACACTCAGATTAAAAAAAAAATGCTCCTCACTCAGCTCAATATCATGCAGTTCCGGAATTTAATCTGCTCTCCCCTGTGCTCACATAATCTGACTAGAGCTGATATCAAGAATTTTGATAGACAGCTATCATATGACTCAATTAGCACACAAAATATATGGAATTCTTTGATGACATTTTGACACTTTTTAAACTTGAACAATGGTGGACATGTGGGGTAAAAGAAAGACAATATAATTTTTGGGTAAACTTTCCATTGAATAATTGACCAGGAAAGTTTTCTCATTTTTTACTCGCATTCTGAGGAAAAACAGCAAGAAGAAATGTTTCTTGTGAGAGCACAGATTGACCTGCGGTTTTTATTTGCTATGAGAGTTGAGAGATTATTAGAGAGGAGACTGAAGAGTCCTCGGGAGCAGCTGAACCTGCTGTGGGCTCCTGTATTGCCCTCAGGGGTATTAATATGCTAATGAGGGGGCTGGATGCTATTTTCCCACAGTCTCAAACATAGTCTGTAAACTCATTCCTGGTCTCTAGATACAGTTATTATGAAGAAAGAATCTAAAAACCAAACTGTCAAAAATGTCTGGTTCATATTTCATCCTAAAATAAAAAAATACCCAAGTTATTTTTAGGAGCATTAAGATTTTTCATATTGTGTTGGAAAAAAAAACATGCCCACTCAAAGGTTTTTACAGTATTAAGTTTTCATACATTGTGTGAGACTAGTGGGTTAAGCAGTACAGCTGTTACTAGTCGACACGGAACACACAAAAATAAACCGTATAAATAAAATAAAAATAAAACACCATTCGAAGCACTGTAATTTTAATGTTACATTTTAACCCATTTTGAAATAACACATTCAAATAAAACATTTGTAAATAATCCATTGTTTTTAAAATGCATCTGGACAGGAAACTGGAGATTTTTTTTTTTGTACCTCCGATATTGCGTTCGCTTTGTTTCTGTTGTGGTGGTCACAGAATGGCAGCTAGAAAGACGAGCAAGGTGTGGGTGTATTTGATTTGGAAGAAAAGGGAAAGTTACATGTAAGCGTATCTAGCATATGTGAAGTTTTTCAAAAGCAGATTGTGTTATTTCTTGATTATTAATTTTGGTAGCAGAATACCACTCAATTGTATTTTGATGTGTTGTTTACATATGTTGGCTAATGCTATTTTTTTCTGTTAATAATAGGCTATAAGATTATACCAATTGGTTCTGCATTGATCCAATTCATTTTAATAAATATTTAATAATAAAATAAACGTTGTTTCCTTCATACTGTTCAGTTACTGTGGATTTTTGCTGTCTGTCTGTTTTGTTTCTCCTCTGTGAAAATGTTATTCCTACGTTGCTGAAAAGCAGATGCAATGAAACTGTGTAAAGCCTTTTTCAGAGCAACACCCCACATGCCTATTTTATACATGCTTCTCATTCTCCCGCACGCGCATACGTCCTCCTGTATCCCCCGTCTTTATCCTGGGAAAATACTGCAAGCCCGCCCCCTATGTTTAGATAGATGGTTCCCAGAGACTAGATGCCAATTAATATGCATTGATTTCTGCTTTATGCTGCTCTGTCTTTGTGTCTAAGACTTCAGTCTCACCCTCACTAATTCTGTAGCACACATACACATGCACACACACGGATACGCATGCACACAGACACTGATATGATAAAGATGAATGTTTAGCACTATTTTTTAATACTACATGGTAATGCTAACAATTCTTCTGCAAAGTAATACAGTTCATTAATCTTAAAGCAACAGACACAATGTGACTAAACTAGATAGATGTTATAACCAGTAGTAGTAGAGAGAAAATTGCATCATGCTAATTGAAAAAACAGTTATATAATACAATAAAGTGCAGCAATAGAAGTAATTTTGTGAATGTTATTGCACAGATGTTATTTACAGTTATTTAAAATGTCCTAACATCATGTTAATTGATGCCAAAACATACTAGCATCATGCTAATTGATGCTAAAACGTGTTGGCATCATGTTAATTAATGCTAAAACGTGTTAGCATCATGTTACAACGTGCTAACATCATGCTAACTGATGTTTTAACATGATAAAATCATGTTAGATTATGTTCGAACATTAACAAAATCCAAAATGGGAAACCAGTCACCATTGTGTTAGAGAATGTTAGATCTAAAGTATTTCAAGCATTATACACTTTCAGGCTGGGATTTTTCAAGCCAGCATAAAGTTTGTCCTCAAACTTTACTATCTAGTTATTATTATTATTATTCTGAGAATAACAATTCTGACTCTAACTCCTTCTAGAGTTTTATCTAAGGTATGGGACTTAGGGTTAGGGTTAGGAAGTTCCCATTCTGAAGCTGCCAAAGTTCCCATAGACTTACAATGGCCAAAACATTGTGATGACATAGCTCTGCATTAGAATATCATAGAGATTTGGGGATGGACTTATATCGCTCACCTTAGCAAGCAGCAACAAATGACATTTCAAATTTATAGCCACACCCTAGCAACCAGTTACAGTACTCTAGCAATCATGTAATGAAATCAGTAAGCCATATCTCAGCATTAGAATATTGTAGAGATATGTAGGCGAGCTTATTTGAACTGGGCTGTCAATAAGCTTTAAGGAATTTTCTTAGCAACTTCCCAACCATTTAGAGTACCTTAGCAACTGCATAACATAATGAGTAAGCCATATTAAAATTTATCTTTTACGTTAAACATGTTAGCATCATGCTAAAATGTGCTAAAACATGATAGCATCACACTAGAACATGCTAGCGTCACGTTAATTGATGCTAATACTTGCATTAAAACATGTTAGCATCATGTTTATTGATGTTAAAATGTGTTAGGATAATGCTAAAATATGTTAGCATCATGCTAATTGTTGTTAGCATCATGCTATTTGTTGCTAGCATCATGTTCATTGTTAATTATGTTAATTATCATAATTGTTAAAATGGCATCACATTAATTATACGTTCTTAAACGTTTAAGCTTCAAAAACTACTTAATTTTAAAATCTTAATTTCTTAAAACCCTTTTTTTACTTTTAGACTTGGTTTTCTCAAGCCAACGTAAAATTTGTTCACAAACTTTACTCCTAGTTTAAAATTACTTTTGATCTACTGGCCTACTAACTAAATATCTTAAATTTCTAACCATACACAGGTTTAGGCATACAGTGCTTGAAATAATAATTCAGTTTTGCACAGTCAGTTTCCATAATTGTGAAGGGTTATGCAAGACATCTAGAACTATTCCTTTGATTAAAACAAATCATAAAAGCCATAAACATGGACTAGTTTTGACCTGTTACAGTTCGAGATAGGCGATTAGATAAAAGTGGTAGTCAGTGGCTTGTGCTGACGAACCACTGAAGCAGCTTGGTTTAAATTAAAGCAGTTTTTTAAACTAAAAATTAGGTTTGAATTTCTAAAACATTGAACGCACACCAATCAAACTCTAGTGGAAATTTAGGGTTAGGTTTGGCCATTTTAGAGTGACTTTGTTTTGGGTTTATTACCAAGAGGCAATATCAAATTAAATCCAACAAGAGCATCGTTGAAAGTTACCATTTTTGGGCAAATGCCTTTTTTATGGGATATATCCAAGTGTAGCACCCACAATGTGAGCTTGTTTTTTTTCCTCTGTCTGTCAGATGTGATGAGTACGTGACTCAGCTGGATGAGATGCAGAGGCAGCTCACAGCTGCAGAAGATGAGAAGAAAACACTTAACTCTCTCCTCCGTATGGCCATTCAGCAGAAACTAGCTCTCACTCAGCGCCTAGAGGACCTGGAGTTTGACCATGAGCAGACTCGCCGGGGCGGAGCCAACGGCCGCACCAAAACCACCACCTCATGGGGGAAATCCCCCCACAATTCCACCCACTCCCACGTAAGTCTGCCCCCTTCCTCCTGTGGGGGTCGCAGTGAGTCCAGCAGCCACCTGGAAGTACCGGTGGTCTTCTGCAGTGAGAAATACAAGATCTACTGCGACTAAAGCCACGTGTGCATGTGACGGCATTACTGATGTACAGAAATCCTTCTCTTGCTTGCTCTGTGCTAACCAATTCAATGTGTCAGTGTGTTTAGGGCTTAACATGGTCGTGCCTGCCAGCTGAATGCAGATGAAAATGTTTCAAAGTCTCATAGGTTCGTAGAGGTGAAGTGTGTAATGTGGTGTTGTTTTGTCAGGCTGGACAGGATGATCAAACAAACAGCAGTGTTAACAGTCACGGTGGTTACACCTGTCCATGAGGAGGTATTTTACACTACACCTGAGTAAAGTTAATTGGCTTCTCATCTGTCTTTGGTATTCGAGTGTTTAGGGCAGCTTTGAATTTAACTCTGTACATGTTTGTTGATTTGACTGCTATAGGGTGCTAGCCACGAGTGCTGAGTTTCAGTTGCATTACAAGTCGTAATCTTTTCACTCTGTCTGCCACTCTCCTGCCTCTGATATCTGCAGCCCGTCCAATCAAATCAACTTGTGTTTACAAACAAAATATGCAAACTTACTTCCTGGCATGTTGATATACAGGAAACTCATTGAATTGTGCCATTTTTCCTAGAAATAAAAAACATTTCAACAACAGGTTTGGATCGAGAGTGATGGTTTTAATGTCACTTTTAATGAGGCAGGCGGGAGCATCCAGTATTCATAAGTCATCATCCGCTAGCAAGCCAACAGGAAGCCAAGGTTTTCGGTTTGCATTTGCTAGTAGATGTCTGGCTTCAAAACTATTTCTGAGAGCTTTAACATTTAACATTCTGAGAGTCTTTTACTTGATTTGATTTACTTGAGCAGACTTTACACAGGGCTTTACATGGTGAAGCCATGGTGAAGGGCTTTACATCGTAATCTAGTCATAGTAATGTCATAATGTAATATTCACTTCATTGACATGTAGAAGAAACGGTGGCGAGGCCTTATCTGTGTTTCTGTTTATAAATCTGTGATACAAATAACAAAAGGACAAACCAACTTTTTGTCAAATAAACAATTACAGGCTTTCAGCTGAATTATAAAAAAAATATCCTGAGTCATAATCACTTTATTAGCTCTTTTATACTTAAAGCAAGTTTAAAGTCAAGCTGAGTTAATGCTAAAAGTACAGGTGCATTTGTATTTACATTGTACATACACTGTATTCTGTTCTCATGGGAATTTCTGCTTTTTCTGTGTGCTGCTTTTACGCCATCGGTAGGAAACAATATCAAATTACTCCATATAGAAAACATATTCACTCTGGATCTGATAATGCTTTTGCATTTGTAGTAGTGAGAGAAAATCCAGTTGAATGATGAACGCATTCAAACTTTGGTACAGTGGGCTTATGTATTAATATAATCTTAAAACACACACACACATTTTTAGAACTTAGATTATACAGTCTAAACAAAACCACAGACATTACAAAATAATAACACTATGTCTCTGTAGTATTTAATTTACATTCCTTTATAAACTTCTGTTGAGAAAAAGAAATGAAATAGTTAGACACAGTAATGTCTTCAGCCTTGAGTATGTTCAGCAGACAGTGATGTCATTTTCTTGCTTCACTATGCTAACTAATTCAATGTGCCAGTGTGTTTAGGGTTTTACATCTGCATTCATGCCTGCCAGCTGAATGCAGATGAAAATGTTTTGTCTCATAGGTTCGTCATCGTACATAGGTCAAGTGTATAATTTGGTGTTACTGTGTCAGGCTGGACAGGACGCTCAAACAAACAGAGCAGTGTTGTGATAGCAATCACAGTGGATACACCTGCCAATGAGGAAGTATTTTAACACACTACACCTGAGTAATGTTAATGGGATGTTTGTCTGTCTTTGGTGTTGGGGTGTTTAGAGCAGCTTTGACTTTTGTTGTCTTTAGTTTTTTTCAAATGTAAGGTGGTTTGTCATCATTCTGTTGTGTATATAATTGCCCTCTATCCATAAAGAACTTTACAGTGGCAATAATGGTGACGCTGTGAGTCGTTCAGAACTGGAGATATTTCCATAAACTGTATAAAGTTACAACTCAGATTTTTCCTTATACTGAAAATGGACTTTTAAACCATTTAAACTGTGTGTGTGTTAAACTTTCACACACAATAAAAAAGAAACATGAGCCACTGTACCAGCCAAATCATTGTGTTCAAATGAATTCTATTACATTTAAATTTAAATTAAAACACCTTATATATATTCTATAAAACACACCATACATAGACTACAATGGGATGTCATTTTATAGGGAAAGAGAATTTGTCAGGGATTGTGGAGATTTGGTGATCTGGTTTTAATCTGGTGCTTCATTGATAAGATTTATGTATTTGTTAGTTTTATTTCTCTTGGTCAGACATCATTGCTTTAAATTAGCTGTTATATATATGTATGTGTGTATATATATGTGTGTATATGTGTGTGTGTATATATATATATTATATGTTATATGTTATATATTATTTATATATATATATATATATATATATATATATACACACACACACACATATACCCTTATATATAAAGGATACTTAATTTTTTTTTGTTTGTTTGTTTATTGGTGAACTAATTGTAGTTGTAATCAGTTGGGCTTCAGTGGGAGGTTGTTGAGGTTTTAAGTACTTATGAGATTCTCTGGCTTCCTGCATCTTTCACTCTAACTTCAACATAACACATTTTATGGGCTGTGTTTGGCTTCTGTTGACTAACCCAGTTTTATTATATTGTATATATTCTACTTCCAATTCTGTTGGATTTCAGCTTATGGTTAGATGGAAATCTTTCTTAAATTAACTGTAATAACTGCAGTTATTTTCTTTCCCTCTAATTTACAGTAATATTCACTGTGTACCTGAGCTGGGAATCAACATTCCGCCAATGCCTACAAATTCAGTGTAATGTTTTTTCCCTCCGGACCCCACTGGATGACAATTCACATGATAAGCGAGATTCGATAAGTGAGATTCATTAAGCAAGAAGCCAGAGGTCACAGCATGAAAACTTAAACACTTATTTGAATTAGGGTTCCAAAAACTATTTTAAACAAAGTGGGCCATATGTTGTTTTCCTTAAAATATTCACCTAGTGTCTGGGATTTTGTAACCTCTAATATATTATTATATTATATTAATGTGTTGTATTAATCTTGCTTGTGCCGTTTTGGTTTATGTATTAGGATTACACACGTTTTTACATATTATGTTTCTTTATGTACACCCTCTGTATGCAGAGATTAATGTTACATAGTCATAATCTACACACAGCACGTGAATGAATTTATCTATTGTTTATGTTTTAATGAAACATTTTATGGTGTTCACATTCGTTTTACTACCATAGCCTAAATCCCAGATGTTCTGTTTATTTTTCTTAGGAAAAGTTCAAAGTAAACATCTAGAATTTTGACATTATGGCTTAATCTGCTAGGAAAATCTTTGATAAAACTAACCAGCAAACTGATAAAACTGTTTTTTTTTTTTCAAGCACCTTCACATGGATCACTGATCTGCAGCATTCTTTACAAGAGGAAATGAATTAATTCCAAATTGGAATGCTTTAATTCTCTCTCTGTTGTGCCAAGTGTCATACACTGTTTGAATTGGTTAAAAAGATCAGAGGGGTTAAGAGGGTGTGACCCTGTGTCTTTTTGTTTTTGTTATTACTTTTCAGTCTGACCATCAGTGCCTTTTATTATTTCAAGAGAGAATCCTAACAAAATTTTAGTTTTTTTTTGTACTTTCATTTTCTCCACTCAACACCAACGCATCAGGATGTCTTGTTTTAAACTTAGCAGCAGCAATAAATGCAAAAGACATTCACTCTGTATTGCAAGAGTGTGAGCATAGTATTAACCATTAGACAAATAAAATGGATTGTACTGAATTCTTCAGGTCAGTGATTCTAATAGCTAATTCAGGGGTTTTAGCAAAAGCTGTTTTTTTTGTCAAATGGTTTCAAGCCACATATCCTTGTTTGCCTCAATAATAGCAACAAAATTCCAAGGCACAAAAAGCTGTGTTTTGTTGTCTCAAACTGGTTATTCTAGCATTGTATGGTGAGGTAGATAAAGGTCATGTGGTAAGGATAGTATTGTTGACAGTTTTAAGAAAGTGTGCTTCTGTCCTATTGTTTGTTTGTTTGTTTGTTTTATTCCTGAATGTTTATACATGGTTATATGAGCATTACGATTTCAGGAAACAGAAAACATTTTGCATCAACAAGCAAATAGTGTCGTAAAAGTCACATCCTGTTTGTTGAGGCATACAATTAAAATAGTCATCAATTGCGAACAAACTAAATTAAGTGCAATTTACAAACAAAAACATGTTGTTGATAAAAAGGTTTAGTAAAGTTTTCTGTTTACTGGAAGTGACAGCATTGTGTTATTCAATTTTCTGTGGAAACTTACTGTTGGAAATTTATTGTTCAAGTATTGATCTATAAGAAAAGTTTGATACATTTATATGAAATCACTTCATTAACTTTGTATTTATTTGTGTGCAGTACTGAACTTTATAACGTGCATTATGCCATATGCATGTTTTTTCAGTCATAAGACTTGCACAGAATCGAAAACAAACTTATATATACAGAGCTGGGAAAAGACAAAAAGATGAGACGAGAAATAGAGGGAGAAATATTTAGTTTTTAATTGGATTCCTACTGTTGAACTAATTCAGGTAAAATTGTTTTCTCTAGAGGTAAACTCTGTCTGTGTAGAGGTAGTCGTGCCAGCTGATCAATAAATAGAAATAAAAAGGTCATCCGATTGGCTTGTGTTTTGTTACTTAGCGACAGTTGCTCTGATATAATGTTGGTTGTACATTATCTGTGTATTATCAAAAAAAAAAAAAAAGAATTTGTTCTTGATGAAATGTTTAACTGAATATCATCAGTGAAACAATGGAAACCAATTCCATGCTCCTTTTGGAGGGAACTCGATGCCGAGTCGCAGCTTGACGGGAAGTTTGTGGGAATTTGTTTCAGCTGTGTCCATGTCTGAAAATGTATAAAATCACACCTATTTATAGGCAGGTCAAGGTTAGGTGACATAGTGTTGCTCACTACGAAGCTATTGAAAGGCGCCTGCAAAATACTTCATCAGCCTTTTGTCTTCAGTAAACATACAAAATGGGCAGAGCTAAGGGGTGTCAGTGTGAAAGTTGTTTGGGTCAACAAGACTGATGCATGATCAGTAATTGAATAATAATTACAATTACAACAATAAATATTATAATAATAAATATAGCTGCAAGCTATAATCTATTAAGGGTTAGGTTTTCAACTAGTTTTGATTTATTGTTAATAATTAAGAGCTACTTATTGCAATACAATATAGTCATATAGCAACACTCTCCCACATTTAGCTATCACAACTGCGCCTATTTCCGTCATTGGCATAAGTAGCAGAAGGGTGGAAATTCACAGATAATACAGTTTTATACCATTTTGCTGGTAACATTATTCTAATCATTTCGGCATTCATACAGCTTGAACCTCTGTAGTGAAACCACCCTTACACATTTGATTGGAAATTTGCTAACTGTTTGCAACTGTCATATCACCACCTAACTGCGGATTTCCACAAAAAAATGCATGCTTCTTTAGTATCACAATTTGCATGAGCTGCCTTCTTTTTGTGAACAGCTGATGTTTTGTTTAGGAAATATAAATTTATTAGTACACTTGTCCATGCCCCATTTCTGAAATGGCCCTGCTATAGCTTTCCAAATGCGAAAGATCATATTTTGATCATTATTGACCTAGAGTGTCCGGAGAATTGTACTTGAAACCTAGGACTAGTTAGCAAAAGTTTTTCAAATAACCTCAAATATTTGAAAAGTAGTTTGACAGCACTGCTTTTAGAGGCAAAGTTGTTCACAAGTGGGAGTTCTATCATATTTGATATGACATCAATATTTTGTCTGTCAACTGTCACATGATATGCAATTGTTAACCCACCCAAAAAACAAGATAGCGTCCCCCATTGGCTGATTTTTAAAAATTCTTACAGACCATTGGGATCATAAGTCAGACATGCCCACCAAGTTTCGTTCCGATCGGCCTTTGTTAACCTTGTCTAACAGGTGCTCAAACTTTATTCTCAAACTGTACTCAAACTCATTGTGTTCATTCATATTTTCCAAGGTATTTGAATGTCTTCATATAAAATCATGACACCTTGGACAAAGACACTGCATGTCAATTTTCTAGTCGATTGAGCTAACTGGAAATTAGTTAGTCATTTTTTTAGCCGCATAACCAAAGTGTGACCCTGTCAACTCTGAGTGTTTTGGCATCTGGCTGTGAGCATGAATAAAAATTTCATCTTGTTTTTGATAATTATTAACAATCTGACTCCAGAGAATACTTTAGCACTGGTTTGTTTCAAGTCTGTTGAAAAACCTAGGACTAGTTCACAAAAGTAGGTTTTGCGAAAAATTCAAAATGGTGAAATTTAAAATTAAAAAAATGAAATCATCCTGACATGGTTTACAGCAGAACCTGGACCTGCTAGAGCAATACTGCCAGACCTGGGCCCTGACAGTCAACCTGAATAAAAACAAAATTATAATATTTCAAAAAAGATCCAGATCCCAGGGAACACAACACACATTCACCTTAGGCACTAACCAGATAACACACATCACACTACAACTACTTGTAATGATGGGTCAAACACATGAGGATTCATATGCAGCATTTATTAATCGTAGTCAACAGGCAGGGTCCAATAACAACAAACAATGTTAGCAAAGGCAAGGCAGAGGCAAAATGGCAAACGGGCAAGGGTCGTGGCAGGCAGCAAACAATCAGTTAATCCAGAGACAGTCCAAGTAATAAAGGCAGGCAGCAAACGGGAAAAACCAGAGTAACAGTCCAAGAACAAGACACGGGAAATCCACAAACATTAAGAACACTTAGAATTGATGCTGTGGCAAAACAAGACTTCGCCCTGAGCACATGTAAGTCTGGGGCTTAAATAGTCAGGAAACAGGAATTTGTCAAAAGAACTGAGAGACAAAGCATGAAGGGCCTTCTACGCCATTAAACGGCAATGTCCTATAGGAATCCTGGTTAGAATTTGGTCAAAAATATTAGAATCAGTAATTGAGTCTATTCCTCTCTATGGTGAGGTGTGGGGTCCACTGACAAATTCAGATCAAGATTTCACCAAATGGGAAAAACATCCAGTTGAGATCCTGCATGCAGAATCTGTCAATGATAGTGAAGATAGTGGTCTTGAAGATGGTGGATGAATTAGGAAGATCAGTGATGAAATCTATAGAGATATGTGACCAGGGACATCGAGGAATGGGTAAAGGTTGCAGAAGACCAGCTTGGAGTTGCCTGGGAGGTCTGTTGAGACAAAGCATCAGCTTTAGTATTTCTGGTGCCTGGTCGGTAAGTGACAGTGAAATTAAAGCGCGTGAAAAACAGAGCCCATCTGGCATGTCGGAGATTGAGCTGTTTAGCTGTGCGAAGGTATTCCAGATTCTTATGCTCCGTCAGAACAGTAAAGGGGTGTGTAGCACCCTCCAACCAGTGTCGCCACTCCTCCAGAGCTAGCTTCATAGCAAGAAGTTCTCTATTGCCCACGATAGTATGGAAATATAGTCCGTACTATCGTTAATACTCAGGAGACGGTTCCCGCTGGTGGTGTGGAGGAGGTGGAGCAGGGACCTCCTCCGTAACAATTTGTCTGTTTCAATAAATAAAAAATAAAATCCCATATAACAGCTGGAACTTGGGACTTACTGCATCGGTGACTATAGGAATATATTTAGCTTTAAAATCACTGTATGCTATCTAAATGTTAAAAATATGACTGACTGTGTTAGTGGTGTTGCTCACGTTGGCTAACTGCAGTTAGAATACAAGACTGTAGATGGGTATTATTTAACAATAAAAATAAAATAAAGCTGCCTTCATAAAATATCGACTAGATTCATCAGAGGTCAGCTAATGCACTGAAATGTGTAATTTTATCAACTTACCCGCAAGTGTGTTTGGAAAACACTAAATTGAATGGGGTTCAATGCTGGAACTATTCAGTGTTTGGAAATATTGGTCGCTTCATGACACAAGTTACTTCTGCATTCCATTCTTCCAATGAAGGTCTATGGGAGTGTCGCAACTCTCTTTTTCAACAGCTCTGGGCAAACGTCGTCGTAAGCATATGTATGGTCACGTTATAACATTCACATTACGTATTTAATAAACAGGTAAGTGTGTAATTTTAACTAGAGGAGGGTTTAATTTAGTCAAAATATAAACAGCATTGGAAAAACCAAGGAAAGGATATTTGCACTCATGTTAACTGGAATAGTCACTGTCCTTGAGACTGCACTGTAGAATTCTGCATTGCAAAACAGCTGGATAAATTAAAATACATACAAATCACCTCACATTATTAAATAGTCCGACTATATGGAATTTGTAATTCGTTAAAAAAAAAAGTCATTTATTATGGCTGGTTAGAACTAGAAAGAAGACTGATACCTCAGTACAAATAAAGTTGTAAACTTTACATGTGATTTTTAAATGTAGTAATGGTGATTTTATGTCTACACATTAAAACCAAATGCAAAACCTTTAAAAAGAACTACATTAGGGAGTACATGATGACAGACAGGAAAATGCTTATTTACAATGTCACTGGCATGTGTGGTCCTGACGCACTTCTGTTCATTTTTCATTAAAAAAGCAAAATGACCAACACAGACTTTTTAGGTTTTACTAAACCCAAACCTTTGCTAAAATAGAACAATAAAATAACTTAATAAAAATAGGGTTAGTAAAATAAATAATTATAGAACTCTTTAAATAAAACCTTTAGGGGTCAATGCCATGCATATCATTACATGATGTGTACCTGATGTACAGTAACCTGTAAATACACTTGCATCTACAAAAGAGAGTACAGTAATTTAGTGTTACCTTTTTCAGAGATCAATACAGATAATAAACCAAATGGCCGCGGCTTCTGTTGAGCTGATGTAAGGTTACAAATGTGTTGTCTTTATGAACAAAATATTTTTGTACTTGGGCATATACATACAGCCATGTGAAAAAATTAGGACACCCTGCAAAAACGTGTATTTTGTAACATTTTTTAATATGTGATTATTTAGTCTCAATTTTTAACAATACAGAGAGATTAAAGTAATAACTAAACAATTAAAACTGAAAAGTCTTTTCCAAGATCTTCTGTAAATGTAATTCTACAAAAATGCCTATATTAACGGAGGAAAAAGATAGGACACCCTAGCCCCTAATAGTTAGTGTTACCTCCTTTGGCTGAAATAACTGCAGTGAGATGCTTCTTGTAGCCATCTACCAGTCTCTAACATCGGTCTGAGGAAATTTTTCCCCACTCCTCAATGCTGAATTTTTTCAGCTGTGAGATATTTGAGGGGTTTCTTGCATGTACAGCCCTTTTCAAGTCACCCCACAGCATCTCAATGGGATTCAGATCTGAACTTTGACTGTGCCATTCCAGGACTCTCCATTTCTGCCTTTTCAGCCAATGTTTTGGGTCATTGTCATGTTGCATGGTCCAGTTCTGCTTCAGCTTTAATTTTCTAACAGATGGTCTCATATGTTCAAGCACCTTCTGATACACAGTAGAATTCATGGTGGATTCTATGATGGTGAGCTGACCAGGTCCTGCTGCAGCAAAGCAGCCCCAAACTATGACACTTCCACCTCCATGCTTCACAGTTGGTATGAGGTTCTTTTCCTGGAATGCTGTCTTTGAATTCAATTTTGGACTCCAGAGAATCTTTCAGCCCTGATTTGGTTCTGATCAGTCAAAAACCCTGGACTAGTTTGCAAAAACCACACTTGAACCCCTAAAAATAAAAAATAAAAACTTTATTACAATATCGTTTCAGCGCTACACCCTTGAATCCTTAATAGTAAAAATCTTAACAATTACAACAGGGATTCAGTGCTTCATGCTTGAACCCCTAATTGCACAATTAAGACGTAATGAAAACACTTAATGTAACTAAACATCATTGCATAAGTACAGCACAGAACTGCCTTCATTCACCAGCTTTATTTTGGCCATGTTGATACAATTGTTTCTGGTAGGAACGAAAATGGTGCCGATAGGTGCTATAATCTAAACACTGATTAACACAGGGTGATGATGATGGAGCAGAGGTCTCTATTGAGGTCCACAGTCCTGCAAAGTTCAGCTTCAGCCCTAATAAAGCCGTTGGTGAGGGTCTTTGAGATGTAAGAAACATACAGGCAGGTGTGATGCAGCTGAAGTCTGCAGATCTGAGGATCAAAGTACCTTGCTACAGAGGGTTAAATCACTTCTTGCACAGGCTTTGTAATCTAACACAGATTAACGAGATGATGAGGAGGAGGATGAAGGGTTACTTACGTCCTGCATACACTCTAGCACAGCCGCAGGCATGGGTCTCTTCACACCGCACTGCTCTTTCTCGCTCTTTGTCTCTCTGCCATATAAGTCATGATAATGAGGATGATGGGTAAATTAATTCGCTACTAATGGATGAAGTTGCCCAGACAAACTTTTTCCAGCAGTGTACAGCAGTGCACTCTAAAATGCAGTATTGCCCACTGCCTTACATAATGTGTGCTGCACTGTGCTTTGGGTTCCTACTTCCAACTCTTGTTCTTGTTCTAAAAATGACATGAATCTCTGTTGTGTGAGTTCAACTGATGCACAAACCAGCATTCTGTTAGTCTATATTAAGAGTTGCTGGTGTTCAGCAGTTATTCAATATAGTGATTAGAAGAATTCTGCTTTCATGTGCTCTGTGTTATACCTTTTTCAGACTGATGGACACTTCACATGACAGTGTGTTTATAGGTTTAGCACTTGTGATTTGTGGGCAGATTGCATTAACACCATCTGAATAAAACAGTCTGACCTTCTGTAAATCACTCCTGTCTGTTTACAAAATATTTGGAGCAGACTGGACCTAGACTCTATGTGAAATCATTTACACACCTGATATATTAGTGATTGAGATTAAGGGCAGCTCTCTAGGTAAATCATAACCTGAGAAAAGCTGGCTGCAAACATTTCCACTGCTTTCAGATTTTTATTGTTGAGACTTCTCCTGGAAATCTTGATTTTAAAATGACATGGTAACACCAGGTTTTCAATGACAATGAAAACTTGGATACACAAAATATCAAAGACAGATCACATAATTTACTTTATTGAAGAAAAACATGCATACAGAAGCTGCTATGCAAACATAACTTTTAAAAGATATTAAAAAGAGTTACATAGTATTTGTGTGTATGTGTGTTTGTCCAGGGTTTGACTGCCATCATCAGCCACTTTGGCCCCTTACACAAGGAATTCCCAAAGCAGCGTCAATAAACTGCCACAACAGCAGCAGCAGCTGTAGGAAGAGGAGTGATTTGTACTGTGTACAGGTCCACAGCTGAGCCCTTATCTGAGCAGCACATCACATCCCCCCGTGCCTGCATCCGCATGCAGGCCTTTACCTGAAATATGGATTACAATGACTCTTATTCCTTATTTAGTTCTTATTATATATGTGTATGTGTGTCGGGTTGCTCTATGAGGTTGGTTAAACTGTCATACCGTCCTCATCCTCCTCCACCCATAGGAGGGGGGCTGGGACCCGCACCGTGGTTGATTCTACCCATCCGTCTGCGGCCAGGAAACCCAGGAGGCCTGCGTGAATATTCACAGAACACAATGACATCATGACAGTGGATCACAGATGGAGTGTGTTGGTGTACAGGAGCAATGTATGTGTTGGATTGAGGACGAACCCTCTGCCATCGCTGAAGCGAGATGATGCACTTGTGTGTCCATCTTTGGATAGATCTGGTTGAAGAAGAGTCTGGAAGCTGGAGGCAAATACATAAATACATTACAATAACTATACATCCATCATTTGAAGCATTTCTCATCATATGCAAAATTGTTATATTGCTTTAAAGAAAACGAAATACTTACAACAAGCCAATAAACTCGACTACACCCCAGAAGAGGTCGCTAAAAATCGACAATCTCCATGGTGACCGAGTCCTGCTGTCCAAAACGTCACCTGAAACAGACAGAATGAAACATCACGTGACGCATCACATACACAAAATGAAAACATAACTGAACTGGTGCAATTACGAACAGCACTAAAGTTAACTATTGGTTCATCAACATTGATTATGTAACGTCACGTTTAGCCACGGACGGATAATTGATAAATAAAAGCTTATGATAATTAATTAGGTGACGTGTTCATGATTATTAATTATTTTACATTTACATTTATTCATTTACCAGACGTTTTTATCCAAAGCGACTTACAAAGAGAGAGAGAGAGCATTAAACATTTGCCCCAAGAACCAACAAACCAACATTACAAAGCTACATTTAGAAATGGAAATCGTGTTATGAACAGTTGACTCTGTTCATAATCGTGTTATAAACAGAGTCAACGCAGACAGTTTTGCCATCAGCTGACTAATATTCAGCAGTACTGACGTAACTTTAACACGATCAGTCTGTTGGACAGGTCGACACGCATCATTAACGTTTGTACAAACGTAACCCGAGCAGAGCGCTCAAACAACAATAATAAGTGTATTCATATTTGACTCCGCACTGAAGCTATTCATAAAGTAGTCTGTACTCAGAGTTTAATAAAGACGAAAAATTTAAGAAATATAATGAGATTTTTGTTATTTTGATCTCTTACCATTTGACACATACACCATCGTCACTGCAGCTAAACAGGATGCTAGGCGTCACTTCCGCTCTTGCGCACTCACGACACACGCGCGCAGGAGCTTCACACTGCCACCTACCGTATCACGTCTGTTTCACACGGCACGCGTATCTAGTACGAATGCGGTGGGCATCCGGCACGTAGGCGATCCGCTATTTTTGTAGAGAAAGCTCTATAATGGAAAAGTTTACATTACTTTACATTATTCACATTATTTGATTTCAAAATACATTTAGGAGAAAATACTTGTCAATGTCAAAACTTTTATTATCAGTTTAGTTTATATATCTTTGATTGGTTTTATTTACATTGCTTTTGTTTTGCTTGTTTTCCGTGTAGTGCGAGTTGTAGATAGAAGTATGTTCATCGCGTTGTATTTGTTACTGCGAAGGTTACGAAAAAGCATAAGATGAACCTTTGTATTCATCTCCTAAACCAGCGCAGAAAAGAGGTTGGTGTATATTACCATCTTGTAGCTGAAACTGCCTCCCAAGCCCTTTCCTTAGCTTGCAAGTCTTTATACGTGACACCACACGGAGCATAAAGAACTTTTTGTTGTTCTACCTCCACGAGCAATTTTAACAAAAATAGCACACTGATGGTATCGACAAGTATTTTCTCCTAAATGTATTTTAAAAACCAAAAAAACAAATGTGAACTTTCCCATTATAGTGCATGTGGTGTGAATCTTTCTATATAATTTAATCTCAACCATTTCTTCAATATTGACAATTATATTTTGTCTACAACATAATTTCAAACAGGCAAACTGCTTCAATTAAAGATTATGAGAAACATGCTAGTTGAGTATTTCAAAGCTTTTGAATGGCAGTGTATGTATATGCGTATGTGTCTGTGGTGTGGCTTCAAGCAGGTTTAATTTAATCAGCTACATGTCAAGGCTTTCACAAAGCACCACATATGGTAAAAGAAAGATTTGAGAATATTAACTTTAATATGATTACAGGGGATTTTAATTATAATAGCGATTGGCTGGAGGTGATTCACCAGCTTTAGATCCTCTGAAGAGGTGAGTGACCTTCTTTCATCTTCCTGTGATTATGAAGGAGTAATCCTGTTGCACCTGCTGACTGAGGTCACTGTGGTCTCTTCCTCTGACTCCACTGGCTCAGCAGAACACACATTTCTGCCACAGAGCAGGAATGACACAGCATGCTCTCTGAACTAATTCAGTGAGAGAAAGAGTTCTGGGTCACATCACTGTATTCACTGTGTTGGTCATATTAACATTACAAAAATAGGATTTAATTGTAAGACTGAACATAGTTCTGACTCTGAGGAATGTAAAGGCTTATATTTAAGTGAATAATTTGAGTGAAACTTTTAAAGACATTTAACCTTCCATAAAAAATTGAATGAGGAAAAATAAGCCTCTTTATAAGATCGTTGAAATGTCTTTAAGATTACCTGTAGAATTAATGCAATTAATAATTCATAAAAATAACTAAATCAATAGACTGAAAATAAATAATTTGATGTAAATGAAAATGACACCTGCTTTCTAGAGACTTCTCTGCCTCACCTGTCGGTTCATGAATATGTAAATAATTGGGTTAAACACTGTGCTGCTCTTGGCCAGATACATGGGAACTGTAGTGGTCACTGGGTCAATGTAAAGTTTTGGATCCAAGATCACAGAAAGGGCAAATGCAGCATAGGGCAGCCATGTGAGCAGGAAGGCCATCACCATGACAACCACCATACAGGCAACCTGTGTCTCGGCTCTGGCTGTGCTTCCGCCCTCTGCCATTTTTAGTTTGCGCACCTGTGTGTGAAATAATCATGACAGGTCTGAATCTTTTAAACAGGCCATATTTAACATTAAATTTATTTATTTTTTTGCTATTGGATTTAATGACTTCACATTTGGATATAGCCCTT
The DNA here is from genome assembly GCA_036877525.1 of Chromobotia macracanthus. Taxonomy (NCBI): domain Eukaryota; kingdom Metazoa; phylum Chordata; class Actinopteri; order Cypriniformes; family Botiidae; genus Chromobotia; species Chromobotia macracanthus. The sequence continues at coordinate 37,427 of JAZGTH010000002.1, forward strand.
TAACTGTCACTATTCCACCAGCAATATTTCACCATATTTGTTTTATATGTTTTATATATGTTTTATAAAATAATATAAAAACTTAGGTGGGAATTATGTAGGATTAATTATTTTGTTCTTTTATGAAAAGAGTGTGCATCATAAATCTTGTGGCCTTTGTCACAAAAAGCCAATTCAGGCTTTGGTTTTCATGTTGAAGGTTCATAACAAAACATCTTTTATAATTTCTGTCATAAACTAAAATAACTTTTTTTAGTGATTTTAATCAGCAATATTTTGACAGGTTTCTTGAATTACAGTACAGTTACTGAACAGTTTCAGTTTGGATAGTGCAAATTCGTGTCTGTTTAAAAGGGGCAGTGACAGTTAGTTTGTCCTGCAATTTCATTTTGAAATGCTCACTGTCCACCATCGACTGCCTGTAAGTTGAATGGATCACATGGCTGCATCACATGACTAAACAAATACATGCAGACCAATTGGCCAGGACATCAATGTAGCATGAGAGTGTTTGGAAAGTATATAGAGCTGCCTGCTGTTAAATCCTTGCCATGGTACATTGATGTCATATGCTGATCCATCTGTATAGCGCCACTTCAAATCACACACTGTCCAAACTAAAACGAAAAAAATATTCACTTGGAACTGCAATTTGAAAAGCTCCTGATTTGGATGTAGCCTTAAACTTTACATGAAATTTGATCTTCAGAATCTTCAGAATAAATCAAGTGTTCTAATAAAAATCAAGAAATTCACATAATATGTAAAGGTATAAACTTTATCTGACATCTGATGTGACACCAATTAATTGGAAAAAATCCCCCCAAAAATGTACCATAATTCTTAAAAAAGATCCAGAAATACTGCAGCAATCTACAGCTGTCAACACATTCTGTCTCAGCTTAGACATGTCTAAGAGATATGACTTTGAGTGTCTAGGTTCCTACCTGTCGTAGGGTCCATAAGAGGCGTATATAGGAGAAAAGAATGACAGAGAAAGGCAGCGCAAAGCAAAGTAGAAAGTAGCATGTTATATAGGAGACATTGCCTGCATCTTTGCTGTACCAATCTGGAGCACAAGATGTCCTCACACCCTCCAGTTCAAATCTGCCCCATCCAAAAAGTGGAGGAGTGTTCCACAGGAAGGACCAGAGCCAGGTGATGGTCACTCCTGCCACCGCATGCCTTGTCTGGAAAGTCACTGACCCTACGGGTCGACAAACTACCATACAGCGTTCAACTGCAATGATAGCAACTGAGCACAGAGCAGCAATACCTGCAGGAAAATCTTGAAAATTATTGAGAGAAAAACAACTTTATCATTATCTAGATCACTGATTCTCAATTTCTTGGTCAAAGGGAAAATGTTAAATCCAAATAATAAAGTTAAACTAACCATATCATCTTATATATTTAGGATAGCTTTCCATATCTTCTGTTTCTGATGTCAGTGTTGTGTCAGATATATTTCATTTAACAGAAGTAGATTTGGTTTTGCATTGGGTCATCATTTATTTATTTATTTTACAATCCTAAATCCACACATATAATCCTCAAGACAGAGAATGCAATGTCTTGTTTTAAAGGCCTGTAAAAGGGCTTGAGCCAGCAGTGGTAGACTTCTTTGTTTATAATACATCACATTATCATTCTTTCATTCAGTAAAACAGGCACTTACCAAAAAATGCAACAGAAAAACCTTCCAGCACACACCCCACCCTGCCCAGACTGAAGTACCCCATGGCATTGGTCACCATTGTTGGCAGACCCCCAAAAGTTGCACAACCCAGATCGGCCACAGCCAGGTTAACCAGGGCAAAGTTCAGCGGCTGACGAAGCTGTCTGTGTCGAAGACTCACCACAATCACAGTGACATTCAGTATGATGCCAAAAACCGAGAACAAACCAATGATTACTGCCAGAAGGGTGTAGCCCAGCCATGGCATAATGTCATCATTCACTGAACCAATTGGCACAGCGCTTTCTGATACAGCAATGCCCAATACAGTCACCTCCATTTCCTGAAACTGAGTCTCATACACACCTAACACGATGGCACAGCCTGTTTCCTCAGCACTGGCTTTTCTGCCCTTTTATTTCTGGTGTGGCCCTAAATGGGCTTAAAGAGAAAATCCTCCTTAGATGTGGATTGGAAATAATTCTGTCAGAAGATCAATGGTGGCACTTTTCTTAATTGCAACATCAAAAAACCTCTCTTCTTGGCTTATAGATTATTTCCAGTGTATGATATAAACAACTCTCTAAAGTGAATAGCAATGTGTAAACTACATCCTTCATACGAAACAAAACAACGTGGTGTAAAAAAATAATTGTCCTATCCTTATTCTCTTTTAAAAATGTGGCGATATGAAATGTCTATAATTTTTTTACTCACCCTCATGTCGCTCCAGACCCATATAACATTCTATTCTGCAGAACATAAACCAGATCTTTTAAAGGGGTCATTTGATGTTATTTTACATAATTCTTTTCCTGAAGCTTCACTTTAACAGAACTGTAACGGAAGTAGAGTCAGGAACACAGATGGGTAATTTATTGAGTTTATTGAGATGTACACAGATGTGAGTGAAACAGGTAAGTATCAATGTTATAATAGTTATTGAGTAAATGGAGACTGGCAAGTGATATGTCATTTACCAGATTGTGATGGATAGAGGAGATGATGATGGATTCCAGGAGCTGGTATTGGAGCGGGTTTGTGTAACACTGGAGCACACACAGACAATGGAGAACACAGGGTAGACGATGGAGACGAGGAAGATTGATAGCAGGTATATCATTTGCATGGGAATGAGTCCTTTTTCAATTGGAGACCAGACAGTGTGCTTGAGGGAAGTGTGTGCTTTTATAGTGCAGAAGGTGATTGGAGAAATGGCAAGCAGGTGAGTGTAATTAATATTCTGGCGAATGGGATCGCTGACTGGGGGCAGAGCCTGGTGTTTCCGTGACAGAACCCCCTTCTCCATGGCTCACTTCTGAGGGCCGAAGTACCCGATGTTATGGAGCTTGAGGATGAGAGGCGTGGAATTCTGTCAGTAGATTGGTATCGAGTATGTCATCTCTGGGGACCCAGGATCTTTCTTCAGGTCCATACCCATCCCAGTCGAGCAGACCATTCTATTCTCCAATTCCAAAGGAGGGGGGGAGGGGGGTTTGCAGGACCAGGCTCTGTGGAGACAGTAGATACAGGTGAGTTATATGGTTTGAGAAGTGAGACATGGAATGTGGGGTGGATATGATACTGTGCTGGAAGTTTGAGTTCGTAGGTGACCCAGTTGATTTGTTTGGTGATGGGGAAGGGACCAATGAACCTGGGACTCTCAAACGGATATCTCTGGTGAAAAGTCAAACCTTCTGTCCAGGTTGAAAAGTTGGTGTAGGGGCTCTCCGGACATCTGATGGTTCCCCTGACCAAGTGACCATAGGAGGTTGATAGCTGGGTATGCACTGGAAGGGAGTGAGATCTGTGGTGGGTTGGCATTTTGGGAGTTTTGTGTGTACTTGGCCCAGGCGATGTAGCAGTTCCAGGATTTCTAGTGGGCATGGCAGAAGGTACGGAGATATTGACCTATCTCCTGGATCTTCCTTTCGGTTTGAGTGTGGCTTTGAGGATGGTAACCAGAAGATAGGCTGACACTCACACCTAGGAGAGAGAAAAACGATCTCCAGACTCGTGAGATGAACTGGGGACCTCTGTCAGAGACAATATCTTCGGGGATACCAAAATTATGAAATAAAACGTGTATATCAGCAGCCCATTCTTTTGTCTGCTTAATTCATTGATGGCGCTGGGGTCTTTGTGGTGGTGTATTTGTCAAAAAAGTCAATGTATGATTTTTTTTTCCAGACAGAAAAACCTATGAGACATTTAATCAGCAGCTCATTAGTTCTTTTCTTAATTGACATTGGGCTGGCCCAATCACATCTTTAAACAGAGTGTAGAGCCTGTTTGAGTTTAGAGCCTGTGGTAAGCAGAACTGCTTTCAAAACACTTAATAAACACTGTAATAAATGCAGATACCCCTTGATAAATCTGAGCCAAAAACACAAAATTATGGTGATAACACTGCAATCAAATAAATGCATGCTTTGCTCTCCGACTACGTGAGCTTGGCTTAACATCTAACACACTATAACATCTGAGTGTTACCATAAAGTGGCCAGATTGGCTAGTTTTCACATTGTGCACAATGGCTAGCACAAATAGCTTTTAAGAACCTAACAAAAACGTCTGGGTTGGGAACATGTCTGTGTGTTGAACGAATGTTAATGAATAGATAAAATAGATTAAAACGAATAGATAAAAAATGAATAGACCCAGTTGATCCCGTTTTTGATTTTCACAGATACTGTTGACTGATTACCCACAGCATTACAACCATTAAACAAACTCATGTATTAATATATACAAATTATAAACCAATTTTAAATAATGTAAATAAAAATAGATAAAACAAGAATTGAAACACTTACTGTTAGGATGAAAAGCCATTTTCTACAATAAATAAAAAAAATTGCTAGAGAGAGTTTGAGGGTGAAGAACCCTAACCCTATTTTAATAAAGTATGTGTGTGTTTGTAATGGAATCAGAGGTATCAGAGGTACCAGAGGTATAGAAGGCACACACAGATGCTGGGGAACATGGGAAACCATGGAAACAATGGGAACAATGTGCCAGAAGGAAGTGTGTGCTTATATAGTGCAGTTAGTGATCGGGTGATGGTAAACTGGTGTGCGTGATCAATGTTCCATGGTCATGGTCTGCAGCTTCCTTGGGTAACAGCTTGTTCCACTCCTGACAGGGATAGGGAAGCACCTTGTTTTATACACTGGAAGGTTACAATGTTTAAGAACACTCACTGGAGGCATGCTCAGGTTTGCATTATCTACTCTGGCATACCTTGTGCCACAATTGAGTGATTGTAGCATTTAGATTTGGGACCCCTAGTGTCACGTCATCAACACAACATGAGTGAGTGACAGAAAGAGAACATTTGAGGTGTGAATTTCTTAAGACATTTGGATTGAGTGTGTGTGTGACAAGCGGACCTCAGGGAATGGTAACAGGTGCTAGGTATTTAAGCTTCATTTATGATGTAAAATATAGCAAAACTGTGTTTATTTAATCAATATCTCTCTGTTAATAATATTTACTTCTGTGAGAGGATATCAGATCTACAAGTAAGGAAATGGGAGTCCACAAGCTCATTTTAGTCATGTCATGTTCACCGTCATGGAGGGGTAAGTTAATTGTGTTGTGTGGCATTTCATTGAATTAAACATTACACATCTGTTTTACGTTGGAATGTAATAATTACAATTGGCCATAATAATATTGCTTTGAGTATTATATAGTCACAAAAGCTTAGGTTTTGTATACAGTACAGAATCGTTTCAACAGATGAAGGGCAGGTTCAGAGAGAGCAGGTCACAGCAGGCAGGAGGCAGCATGCAACCCCTGGCAACAGGGTGCAGTCTGCAATCACAGTCTGCTTGAAGTCAGGTTCAAAAGTACTCACAAAATTAAAAATACTTTTGAACGTGTCTTAGTTTGTTAACCTTGGCTATTCAATGTTAAAGTGAAATAGAATATTTCTATTTAATTAATTTCTGAAACATTTGTTTGATATAAATAGCTGATAATGGCTTCTGATCTTTTCCATTCAGGTGGATCAGGTCAGCAAAAGGTGAATATTGTTGCACCAGAAGCAGAAGGATACACAGGGTCCTACCTAATTAAAACTGCAGGAGGAAAGGGCTGTCTATATATCATGCCAATTCAGAACACTCTGGACATCTCCCCTTTACCCTACTCATCAAAAGAAAATGTGTCAAATGTCATACAGACATGCCTGTTCAACTGCTGGCTGTGCACATCCAAAATTGTGAGACAGATATATGGATCAACAGCAACAACAGTGAATCAATAAAGTCTATTTCATTTTTTAAAATAATGTTTTCATTTAATTAATAGTAAATAAAACATGAAATAAATTTTACGATTGTCAAAATTGTTACAGGAGCCTAGAGATTACTTGCTGACATCTAATACAGAAGTGCCTTCCATTTCCACAAAAATGGATGATGATAATGCCAATGAAGGTTGTTCAGTGTCATGTGTATGCTAGTTTAACTTCTGAATATTGTATTATTCCCCTTTAATACTTTTCCCCTTTTATTACTTTTTAATACTTTGATTTAACATGATCAGACACAAGTCAGACTGACTGTAAGTCTACTATTTTTTTAATTGGTGGAGGGCAATTATTTTGCATTTCCTTTGCTTATACAACCACTACTGACAACTGTGATTTATATAAAAGGACCCTGGTGTAACATCACGCCAGCAGAGGGAGCCCTCACCGGAATACTGACTGCTCATGCTCCCTCTGCTGCTCAGCTTCTGCCTCAGCCCCCTTACACAGACATGCTTAACAAAGAATACATGGTATTATTGCAAATAATACATGTGAAATGTATATTAATAAAGCTAATTAGACATACTAGGTTTACAGTAGGTTTATGAAAAAGGGTTGATTATTAAGCAAGATATGTTATTCCAGCTTACATTGAAATGGCATATATAAAGATATATCATCTTATGGGACAGGGGTATAAGAGATTTGCAATAGTACCATGAAATACATGCAACACACATACAATAAAATAAAAATATCTGAAGATTACACGATGAAAGAGAATGGAAGACAACTGAAAACAAAGGAGTAGCAAGGACTGTAATTATATCATATTGCTAGAAGCAGTATTAACAATTTACATAAACCTAAGGTAAGTTTGATGTAGGCAATCTCCCTGTAAGCAAGATAACAGGGCGACAGTGGCAATAGTGTATAGATGGAGAAACAACCTTGGTAGGAACCAGGCTCAACTGGGAGGGCCAGTTCTTGTCTGGCACATTAAAGCTGCAATTTCTAACTTTCTTGGATACGAACGGATAGTTGATTATAATTTTTTTCAATTATTTACTGATAAGAAACTGTCAGGTCTAATTATATCTGACAATACGTCAGGCACTGAGAAATGTTACCAACAGAAATAGCGACAGAAGCATAATGTTACTAATTGCAGCTATAATAGCACACTGCTGTGACTAAGCAGGGAACAAAATATAGAAACTATCTAGGCTGGAGGTAGGTATGTGTATAATGGTAAGTTTACTAAATAAGTCCATTAAATCCTGATGATCTGTCTCAGGGTCTGTACCATCCTGTCCACCATCATCTGCTCTCAAAGTTCAGATCCAGCTGATTACAGGACCTTGGGGAAATGAAAAACAGACAGATTTAGCATGAAGCCAGTAATCTGTTCTTATGGGAAGTGTCCCTGGTTCCGGTTTACCTAATTAATGCAGCCTAATAATCCCTTAAGGGATCTGAGTAATAAATCCAGTGGACTATGTGTAGGCTAGATTAAAGAAGTGGGTCTTTAATCTAGATTTAAACTGACAAAATGTATCTGCCTCCAGGACAGTACTGGGAAGACTGTTTCAGAGTTTGGGTGCAAAATATAAAAAGGATCTACCTCCAGCGCTTGATTTTGAAATTCTGGGTATTATCAAATGGTCAGAATTTTCAGATCACAATGAACGTGAGGGACTGTAATAAGAGAGGAGCTAGGTATTGAGGAGCTAGACCATTCAGAGCCTTTTAGATAATCAATAGAATGTTGTTTATACGATGCTTGATAGGCAGTGTGGACAAAACTGGGCTAATATGGTAATGCTTATGGGTTAGGGTTAGGTTCTTGTGAGAATTCTGTTGAGAGAATCAACAGAAAGACAGTGACAGTGACAGTGACAGGACAGTGATGTGACGTGACAGGACAGGAGTTGATAAAGGGGAGAAAATGATTCGGGATAGGTGCGACAGATACTTGCAAACAAGGGACCAAGGAGGGTGGGGAGACGTGGACGCTGGAGCACGTGGCGAGCTGTCAAACAAAACTGTGTGCTCTGACAGAAAACAACAACACACAGCACAAAAAGCACAAGGACGAACAGAAACCTGAGGTGATCACACCACGGACCTGACAATGTCATGAATGTATAAATTAATTTTTCAGTGTCTGACTTAGCATGTGTTATAGTTTTGATATTTTTTGAGATGGAAAAAAAAGTTTTACAAATATTGGAAATATTTGGACAAATCGGAAATTGGAACAAATCGCAAATTGGAAATATCAAAGGACAAATTGCTATTAAAATGACACCCAGATTCTTGGCTAATGAAGCAGGCTTTATAGAGCATCCATCAGAAGTGAGACAGTGTTCTAGATTCCATGCCATGTGGTAGATTTTGGTCCAATAAGTAAAACTTCTGTTTTGTCTGAATTTAATAGTAGAAAGTTACTAGTCATCCAAGTTTTGAAATCGACTATGCATTATGTTCAGTTCTGTGAATTTATGCAACTCGTTGGGCCTAGAAGAAATGTACAGCTGAGTATCATCAGGATAAAAATGAAAACTAACTCCATGTCTCTTATTAATTGCTCCTAGAAGTAGCATGTACAGGGTTTGTTTTTTGACACTTCATTCTTATCTATAGTAGAAAATTAGTTGTTCCCTATGCAAATTGTAATGAATCATCTAATGTGATTGTGTTGCAGGCATTTGCATGTTTATGTTTATGATTTTTCTCTGGTAGTATCTATTTTGTTATTAAAGAAATGTATAAGCTCCAGATCTGCCTACTTTTAAGGCCTTTCTGTAATTTGAAACACTTTCCTTCCATGCTGTACAGAATACCTCCAGTTTTGTTTGCTTCTAATTACGCTCCACCTTCCGGGCTGCTCTTTTTAGGGCGTGGGTATGCTCATTATACCACGGCGTTGGGCTAATGTCCATTATCTTTTTTAACCACAGATGAGCAACATCACAGGAGTAAAAATTTTCAGATTTACAAATGTAATATTTACCTTGCAAAATGTAGAAGTTCACAACATATTTATACATTTTTCTTTTGTGTGTAAGAACATATAACATCTTTTAAAGATAATTTATAGTTAATATCTCTGGGGGCAAACAGATAAAAAACTAACATCATACCAAAATTTCAAAGATAAGTCACAGCTGCAAAACAAATGGTCCAAATCTTCCTCTTGTACATTACAAAATACAAAGTACATTTGTTTTCAATGTCCATGAATTTTGATAAGAAAGCTTTACATGGAGAAAGCATTTTGTGGAGTATTTTTGTAACGAGGAGACAGAGACGGTAGGATCCATTTGCAGTAGTTTAATAGAATAGTTGAACAGGCAGGGTCGACAACAGCAAACAGGTATATCAGGGGCTAGGCTAATCAGCAACGATAAACAATCCAAGGTCAAGGCAGGCAGCAAACAATCAGAAAAGACTATAAACAGTCCAGGTAATAACAGGTAATCAAAACAACAATAGAAAATGCTCAGAAATGTTAGCCGGGGCAAAACAAGACTTTGCAGTGTGCTAATCAATTGCTAGGGCTTATATACACAAGAGTTAATGAAGATCAGGTGTACAGGAAGTAATCAGCCCCAGGGATGTGGCCCTATGGGAAATGAAGTCCAAGGTAACCTAATATTCAGGTGACGGTTCCCTCTGGTGGTTCGGGGGAGGCGGTATGGGAGCCTCCACCGTAACAGAGCCCAACCAACCCCAGCCACCACCCCCCCCGAACGGCTCCTGGCGTGAGGAGCGCGACGGCATCGGGGTCTACCACGAGGACGAGGGGCCGGCTTGTCTGGATAGGTTCGATGAAACTCCTCTGTGAGAGTAGGATCCAGGATATCCCCGGAATTGACCCAAGACTGTTCCTCTGGACCGAACCCCTCCCAGGCAACTACATACTGGAGAATACCGCCCCGACGCCTAGAATCGAGAAGTTCCTTCACTTGATAGGCCTCCTCACCATCGAACAGAATAGGGGGAGGCAGTTCCCTGGGCTCCGCCTCACCGACCGGACCAACAGCGGGTTTTAACAGGGATACATGAAAAGTGGGAGAAATACGATAGTTAGAGGGGAGCTTAAGGCGAAACGAAACTGGGGTAATTTGTTTGATAATTTGGAAAGGACCAACATACCTGGAACTGAGCTTTCTGCAGGGCAACCTGAGTTTTAGATCTTTTGTGGATAGCCACACCCATTGGCCAGGAGCATAGGTAGGACCAGGACGACGACGTTGGTTGGCTTGCTGCTCTTGTCTTCTAACAGTGTGCATGAGGTGAGTGTGTGCCCGGTCCCATACCTTTTCACTACGCTGAAGCCACTCAGTAACAGAAGGTAGACTGGAGGGTTCCCCGGACCAAGAGAAGAGTGGAAGTTGAAAGCCCAGTATACACTTGAAGGGAGTGAGACCAGTAGCAGGTTTTACCAAGGAGTTTTGTGCATATTCCACATAGAAAAGAAAACGACTCCAGTCCGACTGACAGTTCTGGCAATAAGAACGTAGAAATCTAATGACCTCCTGGTTCAGTCATTCAGTTTGCCAATTAGACTGTGGGTGATATCCAGAGGTCAGACTTATGTTCACATTAAGCCCTTTGAAGAAAGCAGCCCAGACACGTGAAGTGAATTGAGGACCCCAGTCTGAGACAATGTCCTCAAGTATGCTATAAAATCTGAATACCTGATTGCAAAGGACCTCTGCAGTTTCAAGCGCTGTAGGGAGTTTGGGTAACGGAATCAATCTGCATGCTTTAGAGAACCGGTCAACAATAGTAAGAATTGTAGTGGGTAGTGGGTAGAGGTTGTAACAGCCCTGCAGGAAGTTGTCTGGGGTTTTTTGAAGCTTGACAGTTGTTGCAACCCCGAATGTGTTGAACAGTGTCAGTAGCCATTGATGGCCACCAGAAACAGTTGCGTAGTAATTGGAGGGTAGCTGTTACACCAGGATGACCGGCACTGGGGTTTTCGTGAATCTGAGTGATTAAACGTTTGTGTAGAGATACAGGTACAAAGAGAAGGTTGTCGGGGCATTCAGGAGGCGGAGGATCTTGATTATTAAGGTTGCTGATCTCAGTTATAATGTCCCACTGGACAGGGGCTACCAGCAATTCCTCTGGTAGAATGTTCTTTTGGGAAGCGGGATCCTGAATTCTGTCCATTTGCCGGGATAATGCGTCTGCCTTTGTATTCTTGGTGCCTGGGCGATAGGTAACCGTAAAATTAAACCGTGTGAAAAACAAAGCTCATCAAGCCTGCCTGGAGTTTAATCTTTTGGCGAAGCGTAAGTATTGTGTAGCCCCCTCTAACCAGTGTCTCCACTCCTCAAGATCTAGCTTTATGGCTAAAAGTTCACGATTGCCCACATCATAGTTCTGTTCGGAGATAGTTTTCTTGAAAAACAGTGCAGGGAAACATCCTGGGTGGTGAACTATGATGCTGAGACAATACTGCTCCCACACCGGTATTAGAGGCGTCAACCTCCACAATGAAAGGGCGATCGGGATCAGGATGTTTGAGAATAGGAGCTGTAGTGAAGCGTCTCTTGATGTCAGAAAAAGCTTGTTGAGCCTCCGGACCCCAGGCTAATTTGGACTGGTGTTTTGTTAAAACTGTCAGAGGTGCAGCCACCATACTGAAGTTACGAATTAAACGTCTGTAAAAATTTGCAAAACCAAAGAATCTTTGTAACTGTTTAACAGTGGTAGGTTGTGGCCATTCGGTGACTGCTCGTACCTTCTTATCATCCATGGCAACTCCCTCATGACTAATTATATATCCCAGGAATGATGTACTGGTTTGATGGAACTCGCATTTCTCTTCTTTAGCGTATAACTGATACTCAATTAGGCATTTAAGGACTGACCTGAGGTGCTTGATGTGTTCCTTCAGTGTGTTTGAGTAGATCAGAATGTCGTCGATGTAGATAATCACCCACTTGTCCAGCATGTCACGGAAGACATCGTTTATGAATGATTGGAATATCTATGGACTGTTGGCAAGACCAAATTGCATGACAAGGTATTCATAGTGTCCCGTGGATGTTGAGAAGGCCGTCTTCCACTCGTCACCCTCCTTAATACGAATTAAATTGTAGGCACTTCGGAGATCACAGCTGATTGAACGATGAGGAGGTAGTTGCGATGCTTTCTTCTGAATGAAGGCTTCTAGGAGATCTGAATACTCGGAAGGCACACTTGAAACAAGAGCTCCTTGAGAGTAACAATTTTAAATTGTACCTCTTTAACTTTGTTTAATATACAGAATTTATATGGATTTAACCATGCCTTTTCTAATAAATATCAGCAATATGTGCCTTACAAAAACATTTTCCTCTAGGAGAGATTTTATGATTAAATTGAAAAATTAATAAGATTTTTGTTATTAAAGGAATAAGAAAATAGTTTAATACCATCAACTATTAGCTCAGGAAGTTTCCAGTTGTGACTTCCAGACATGAGGTGACTTTTCATTAAGTGTATTAACCCATTTGGAATAGCTTTAACAACTTTCTGAAACTCTTTAAATGGAATAGGGAAATTATATTATAAATTATTAACATAAATTCTTCAAAAATAAAATGTTTCCACTTTTATCAAACAGATCCAAAGTAAACAATATAAATATTTTTTTCAAACCAATTACACAAAAATAAAGACTTATTCCTAGAGGTAATGAGACAATTGTTCCAGAGAAGCATTTTATGTGGAGAGAAATTTTGATGGAAACAAATTTTCCAAGCCAATAAGGCTTGCTGGTAAAATATGGATAGTTTAGTTGGCAATTTACCGGGCAGAGAGTTACATCTCAATAAAAAAAGGTAAACCTCCAAGGTTTTTTAAAAAAATGCACTGCAATTAGACTCTCAGGTCTAATCACGCTAATGAAGTTGGCTCACGACAGTGCCCAGCATGTCATCAACTTTTTTGTCTTCAGGAGGACATGAGGACATGCGCAAATTCTGCGTTGTTTGCCGGGCTGAAGGAAAGGCGCACTCAGCTCTTGAGGGAGCTGCGGGCACACATTGCGAGGGCTTCTCGCTGGAGAAGATTCGTTCTCGTGTGAAAATTATTACAGACCACAATTTGGATGTGCTGTGCCTGACAGAAACCTGGCTTAAAACAGACGACTTCATAAGCCTGAATGAATCTTCACCACAAGATTTTTACTATAAGCATGTGCCTCGTTTGAAGGGTAGAGGTGGCATTGTTGCTACAATCTATAGCAAAATATTTGATGTCAATCATAAATGTAAGCACAACTTTAAATCTTTTGAAATATTGGTAAATATCGCAACAAACAATTGCCTTTTGTCATGGCTACCATTTACAGACCACCAGGCCATCATATAGACTTTCATAAAGAATTTGCAGATTTCCTGTCAGAACTGGTAGTCACCGTAGATAGGGCCTTAATCGTTGGTGACTTTAACATCCACGTTGATAACCCAAATGATGCATTACGTACAGCTTTTATGGATATCCTAGCTATTTCAGATCACTGCCCCGTCTTCTACAATGTAATGTTAGATGAGCCCTCTCGTCCAACACCACGACAAAGACCAAGGAGAACAATCACATCTACTACTAAAGATAGTTTTATTAGCAATCTTCCAGATCTGTCTCAAATGCATCATGTAATAAACAACAATCTCGATGCTGTGACAGAAACCTTAAACAAAGCTTTTTCAGGTACCCTAGAAGTTGTTCTTTTTCAGGTACCCTAGAAGTTGTTCACCAATTAGACTAAAGAAGATAAAAGAGAGAGCGCCAGCACCATGGTATAATAACGACTTATCAGCTCTTAAAAAGGCAGCTAGAGAAATGGAGCGTAGATGGAGGAATACAAATTTAGAGGTATGGCGTGATGCATGGAAAGAGAGTGTCCACAAATACAAACAGTCTCTAAAAATGGCAAAATCTAACTACCTAAGCAAGCTGATCGGAGAAAATCAGAATAATATGTGATTTATTTTCAATATTGTTGCAAATTTGACCAAAGACAAAGCGTCAACAGACAGAGATGCTAAACTACAGCACGGTAGTAATGATTGTATGAAATTTTTTGCAAATAAAATAGAGCAAATCAGAAAAAATATTGAATCTATTCAACCAGCCTTGCCTCTGTCTAATAGCATTGCGTACTACAGCATACCTCAAGTACTACTAGACTCATTTACTGCCATTTCATTGGACGAGCTCTTAAAAATATTGAACTCATCAAAATCGTCTACCTGTATATTAGATCCCATTCCCACAAAACTACTGAAAGAAGTTTTTCCTGCTGTGTCGGAACCAATGCTCAATATTATAAATTCCTCATTAGAATTAGGCTATGTTCCAGCAGCCTTTAAAACAGCAGTTATTAGGCCAATCATTAAGAAGCAAAATCTAGACCAGGGAGAGCTGATCAACTTTAGGCCAATTTCAAATCTCCCCTTTTTATCAAAAATACTGGAAAAAGTAGTGTCTGGACAACTCCAGACATTCTTAGCAAAAAATAGCATATATGACAAATTTCAGTTAGGATTTAGGCCCCATCATAGCACAGAAACAGCCTTGCTCAGAGTTACAAACGACCTCCTTTTAGCATCTGACTGCGGTGAAACCTCCCTTCTTATATTACTGGACCTCAGTGCAGCTTTTGATACCATAGATCATAAAATTCTTCTTGATAGACTAGAAAACAGTGTTGGCATTAGTGGTCAAGCGTTAGCCTGGTTTAAATCCTATTTAACTGACCGTTACCACTTTGCCTATGTTAACAAGGAAAAGTCTTGTTACTCGCAGGTCAAATACGGCGTGCCACAGGGTTCAGTTTTTGGTCCTATTGTTTTCACATTATATATGCTTCCGCTTGGAGATATTATTAAGAAATACGACATCAGTTTTCGCTGCTACGCTGACAATGCTTTTTTTAGCTTTACATTTCCTCAGAACCTGGCAAAACCCATCGTTTTTCTAAGCTAACAGACTGTATTAATGACATCAGAAAATGGATAGCTAACAACCTCCTCCTGCTTAACTCGAATAAGGCTTTGCAATACAGATTCGACGAGACAACGCTCACAACAGCCTGACTAAGGAGGGGGTGACCACCATAGGAACTGTGAAAAATCAACGCCACCATCACCTATTACACTAGTACTACTGTTAATCTATACTCATATATCTATACTCATATTTTTAGTAAAATACGTGATTCTGTCTATACCAGCAGTCTGATGTTACAGCTGCTCTCAGTCTCATTTTAATGTCGGCATCCTCGCCTAAACATCCCTTATTGTATTATGTCAGCCATCAGGCTAACATCAAATAAATATAAAATCACCAGACCCAAATTAAAACTAGTTATTACTATAATTCAATACTTAAATCATAACAGCACTGATTACGACACTGCAAACCTATTAAACTTTATATCAGAATACTGACTGTGACGCTGTAAATCTATAAACCCTTACACCAAAGTACTGATTGCAGCTGTAATGCGTCAGAGGAGAAATAGTGAGCCTGGGTTCTCCCAAGGTTTTTTTCTCCATATTCATCATTGGAGTTTGGGTTCTTTGCCACTGTTGCCGTGTAGGAGTGCTCACTGGGAGACTGCGGATAACAGATATTTGATACTCCATAGTAAATATCTGACTTGATACCAGGGACAAAGGTGCCTCTAAAGGTGCCCTATCATGCTCAACTCGTGAGCACACCTGACATGCATTAGGCACTGCTGTGGGTCAATTTCATTAGCGTGATTAGACATGACATTCAAACACCGGTCACACCAAAGGCGGTCCCCATAGCGTCAAGCAGATTTATTACTCAAATCCCTTAAGGGATTATTAGGTTGCATTAATTAGGTAAACCGGAACGACAACACTTCCTATAGGTACAGATATACTGGCTCCACACTAAATCTGTCGTCTGTCTTTCATTTCCCCTAGGTCAGCTGGATCCAAACTGAGACCAGATGATGGTGGACAGGATGGTACAACCCCTGAGACAAATCATCAAGATCTCATGGACTTCTTTATTAAACTTACCATTATATACCTACCTACCTGCAACCTAATTAGTTTCGAAACTTTGTTCACTGCATAGTATAGCTGCAATTAGTAACATTATGCTTCTGTTTATAACATTACGCATTATGCTTGTAACATTACGCTATTTCTGTTGGTAACATTTCTCAGTGCCTGACATATTGTCAGATGTAATTAGAACCAACAGTTTCTTATTAATAAATATTTATAAATCCTTATAATCAACTCTCCGTCTGTATCCAAGAAAGTTACAAATTGCAGCTTTAACATACCAGAGGAGAACTGGCCCTCCCGGTTGAGCCTGGTTTCGCCCAGGGTTTTTCTTCAGCTATACACCTTTGGAGTTTTGGTTCTTTGCCACTGTTGCCCTGTTGGCTTGCTTACTGGGAGACTGCTGACATCTAACAGCAGGGTTTTGTAAATTCTTAATATTGCTTTGAGCGATATGATATAATTACAGTCTAAAAGACTTGTCTGTTGCTACTCCTTTGTCTCAAATTGTCTCCCATTCTTTTTCATTGTGTAATTTTCAAGTGTTTTTATTGTATATATTTTATGTATGCACTTTACTTTGTGTTGTGTGTATTTCATGGTACTATTGGAAATCCCTTATACCCCTATCCCTTAAGATGTTATCTTTTTAAATGCCATTTCCATGTTAGCTGGAACTGTCAGGGTCCTGGCTTCCTGTCCTGAATCTTTCTAGATTATCTTGCCTGACATGCCCTGTGTTTTGTGTCAGAGCGTGTTGTTTAGATCCTGACTCCTTCTAGTCTTGGTTCTTGTTTTTTGGAGTCGGGATCTGAACGCGCGCTCTGGGTCTTCGTC
Organism: Chromobotia macracanthus; assembly: GCA_036877525.1. Taxonomy (NCBI): domain Eukaryota; kingdom Metazoa; phylum Chordata; class Actinopteri; order Cypriniformes; family Botiidae; genus Chromobotia; species Chromobotia macracanthus. The sequence goes on from JAZGTH010000002.1 coordinate 54,255, forward strand.
TTGTGTGGAAGCACATGGCCTCTGTTTTGTCTTGATCTTAGTCTTGTCGAGTTTTTTTTGGTTTTTAGTTTCGTTTTGAGCTTCAGTTTCTTGAAGCTCTTTAGTTCTAGTTATATTGCTGTTTCTGTTCACGTTTTACCCCCTCGTGGGTTGTTGTTTTGTTCTTTCATTAATAAAGAGAGATTTTTCAGTTTACCGCTGTCTGCGTCTGGGTTTGTTTGCCTGTGATACCTGACAGGAACGGCATATTTTGCTTAATAATTTTGTAGTTTTATTGGTTCAATCACTCCTTTTTAAAACCTAACCTACTATAAATGTAATATGCCTAATTAGTCTTATTAATATACATATCACAAATTATTTGCAATATAAGCATGTTTTTTTTTGTCCAACATGCATGGTGAAAACTAACTCCATGGTTCTTAATAATTGCTCCCAGAAGTAGCATATACAGAGTGAAAAGCAGAGGTCCAAGCCCTGTGGCACTCCGGACCTTTTCACTCTCAGCAACAAACTGGAATCAGTCATATAAAAATGATTTAAACCATGCCAGTGCAGTTCCATTTATGCCCACATAATTTTCTATTATGAAAAATGAAGTCTATTCAAGACACTGCTTGTCAGGGTCCTGGCTTCCTGTTCTGAGTCTTTCTGGATTATTTCACCAGGATCCTGACATTTACATTTATATTTATTCATTTAGCAGATGCTTTTATCCAAAGCGACTTACAAGTGTGGAATACAACAAGCGAGTCAACCTGAAGAGGCAACTAGACACAGTAAGTGCTCATAATACAAGTCTCAGACAGTGCTGAGAGTATCATATGCTACAACAAGGGAGCGATTTAAAGGGAAGAGGGATAGGAAATGAAGGGAAAGGTTTTTTTTTTATGATGAGGTTAAGTGCTCACGAAAGAGATGTGTTTTCAGCTGTCTTTTGAATATTGCCAGGGATTCTGCATTCCAGATGAAGGCAGGAAGATCATTCCACCAGCATGGAGTAGTGAACGAAAATGATCTGGAGAGTGATTTTGTGCCTCTCTGTGATGGTGCCACAAGCCTTCGTTCCTTCTGTGATCGCAGGCTTCTGGTGGGAGCATAGACTCGTAAGAATGAGTGAAAGTAGGAGGGTGCTGACCTAGTGATAGATCTGTAAGCAAGCTTCAAAGCCTTGAACTTGATGCGAGCAGTGAGCGGTAGCCAATGCAGAGAGATGAGGAGAGGGGTGACATGGGCTCTTTTGGGCTCGTTGAAGACGAGACGCGCTGCAGCGTTCTGATCATTTGTAGAGGCTTGATTGTACATGATGGCAGTCCTGCCAGAAGAGCATTGCAGTAATCGAGCCTAGAAACGATCAGAGCCTGGACGAGAAGTTGTGTTGCATATTCTGTTAGAAAAGGCCTGATTTTCCTGATGTTATGTAATGCAAATCTGCATGACCGAGCCGTCTTAGCAATGTGTTCTTTGAAGGTCAGTTGGTCATCAAAGATTACTCCAAGATTTCTTGCCGAATTTGATGGGGTAATTGAAGATGTACCTAATTGGATGGTGAAATCGTGATGTAGGGTTGGATTGGCAGGGAAGACAAGAAGCTCAATCTTTGTCAAGTTGAGCTGCAGATGGTGTTCTTTCATCCATGCCGAGATGTCCGCCAGACAGCTTGACATACGTGCAGCTATCGTGGGATCATCTGGAAGGAATGAAAGGAAGAGCTGCGTGTCATCAGCATAGCAATGGTAAGAGAACCCATGTGCATGTATGATGGGGCCCAGTGGTGTTGTGTATATGGAGAAGAGGAGGGGTCCAAGAACAGAACCCTGGGAAACCCCAGTGATCAGCTGATGAACTTTGGATACTTCCCCTCTCCAGGAAACTCTGAAAGACCTACCAGTAAGGTAGGTTTCAAACCAATGAAGTGGAGTACCTGTGATGCCCAGTGACGCGAGGGTGGACAGAAGGATCTGGTGATTGACGGCGTCAAAGGCAGCGGATAGATCAAGTAGGATGAGGACTGATGATTTTGAGTTAGCCTTTGCAATCCATAGGGACTCAGTGACCGACAGTAGAGCCGTCTCTGTTGAGTGGCCGCTCTTGAAACTGGATTGGTTGGTGTCCAATTGGTTGTTCTGAGTGAGGAAAGAAGACACCTGATTGAAAACAACTCGCTCAAGAGTTTTTGCTATGAATGGTAGGAGAGAGACAGGTCTGTAACTGTCTACAAGTGAAGTGTCTAATGTGGGTTTTTTAAGCAGTGGGGTTACCCGAGCCTGCTTGAATGCAGTAGGGAAGATGCCAGTGTGGAGAGATGTGTTGATGATGTGAGTAAGTGCTGGTGCAAGTGCAGGAGCGATGGATTGTAGGAGGTGTGAGGGGATGGGATCTAGAGGGCAGGTGGTGGGGTGGCTGTTGAGGAGAAGTTTGGAAACTTCTGTTTCAGTGAGAAGAGAGAAGGAAGACAGGAGATGTGTGCCTGTGTATGTGGTTGGTCTGGGTTCCTGTGTGTGTGGAGCTGAGAACTGGCTGCTGATGTTGGATGTTTTGTCAGTGAAGGACTTAGCAAAATCATCAGCAGTTAAAGAGATTGTGGGTGGTGGTGGAGGGGGACAGAGAAGACAGTTGAATGTTTTGAAGAGTGTGCGTGTGTTTGAGGCGTTGTTGATTTTATTGTGGAAATATGTGGATTTGGCAGCATGGACTTTACCAGAAAAGGATGAGAGCAGAGATTGATAGTTGCCTAGATCAGATGGGTCTTTGGATTTGTGCCATTTTCTCTCTGCAGCCCTTAGTTTGGTCCGGTGTTCACGAAGAGCATCAGATAACCAGGGATTAGAGGTCTAGAGAGGAAGTTAAGGTGGAACATAAGGTGTCTGTTGCTGTATTCACATCCAGAGATGAGAATTGTGAGGGAGAGGGAAGGGCAGCAGATACAACAGAGGAAAGATGAGAAGAAGAAAGAGAGCGCAGGTTTCTTCTGAAGGTGACAGGTGAAATGTTCGGAGGTGCACAAATAGGGAGTTGCAGATTAAAGGTAATGAAGAAATGATCCGAAATGTGCAGAGGTTTTACCAAAATGTTGCCTGTGATACAGTTATGTGTGTAAATTAGGTCAAGTTGGTTGCCAGATTTGTGGGTGCTAGCGGTGGTGAGTCGATTGAGATTGAATGAGGCTAGAAGAGAGAGGAAGTCAGAAGCATAAGGTTTTTCTAGATGGATGTTGAAATCACCAAGATGTACAAGTGGACAGCCATCATCTGGGAATGAAGACAGCAATATGTCTAGTTCCTCTACAAAGGTACCCAGTTGGCCTGGGGGCCTGCATGGAATTCAAATGAATTGTTGTTGCACAGGGAGGAGTAATTAGAGTATTTCCAATTGTTGGAAATGAGTAGACCCGTGCCCCCACCCCTCCCAGACTGGTGAGGGGTATGAGAGAAAGTGAAGTTATTAGAGAGAGCAGCGGGAGTTGCCGAGTTTTCTGGACGAATCCAGGTTCAGTCAAGGCCAAGATATTGAGATTAGAATTAGTAGCAAAGGCTGGAATGAAGTCAGCTTTGTTAACAGCTGACTGACAATTCCATAGACCCACAGAAACAGAGAGAGGAGTGTTAGAAGAGAACTTTCATGCTTCTAAGCGCGAAAGTCGAGCGTTGCCAAAAGACAACAGGAATGTATTGAAAGCACATGCAGATTAAGTAGGAGAAGAAATGTGAGAAGAAGGCAAAGGAAGATGCTTAAGTGTCCTACCGGTGTCCTTGCTCGGTGGAGTCGCAGGTCTTTACCCGAGTCGGTCTTTACCCGAGGAGGCTGAACGCTTCCGCTGACGCTTCCGCGACAGCGCGCAAACACGCAATAAATACATACACCTCTTAGTACCGCGTGATTGAGTACAGCTAAGCCCGCCTTTCAAATTAGCACAGCAAAGCCTAAAAGCCGCGAATGGCTCGAATTCAAAACTAACGGCACAATAACAAAGCTCTTACGGGTGAAAAATGAACAAATACTCGGCAAAAATAGGCTCTTATTTCAAATAGCGATGTGTACAATTCAAGTACTAATTACAGTCAACGTAATTAACTACAATAAAGCACAGAGTCTAAATTAATCCTCCCTGGCGGTAAGCAATAAACTAAGCAACTTATCCAAACAAATATAAGCAAGACACTTACGCGCTCTTGTCGTCTCCCCTGTCAGCTCGCTATTCCTGCCAACTAAAACTGACTCTAGTTTATATAGCTTTTCCTCGCTTAAGCCTGCCTTTCAAATTAGCACAGCAAAGCCTTAAAGCTGCGAATGGCTCAAATCGAAACTAACGGCACAATAACAAAGCTCTTACGGGTGAAAAATGAGCAAATACTCGGCAAAACGAGGCTCTTATTTCAAATAGTGATGTGTACAATTCAAGTACTAATTACAGTCAACGTAATTAACTACAATAAAGCACAGAGTCTAAATTAATCCTCCCTGGTGGTAAGCAATAAACTAAGCAACTTATCCAAACAAATATAAGCAAGACACTTACGCGCTCTTGTCGTCGCCCCTGTCAGCTCGCTATTCCTGCATTCTATGACATCCCCGCATTCTGTGTCAGAGCATGTTGTTTAGATCCTTCTTGTCTTGGTTCTTGTTTCTTGGAATCGGGAAACTCGTCTCGTGTGGAAGCACATGGCCTCTGTTTTGTTTACATTTGCCATGTGCTCTACGGTCGTGCATCTTCGCCCCGCCCCCTTATTCTCGTCTTGTTTGCGCTCATTTCGCGCACCTGTTCCTCGTTGTCCTTGTGTTATTTAATGCCCCCATGTTTTCTGTCTCACGTTGGTTTGTTCTCGTATCTCGTCTCTCCTGTATCTCGTTATCTGGTCTTGTTCCCGTTTCCATGCATCTTGTTTCCTGGTTCCCGTCACAGTAGAGTTCTTGTCTAGTTGTTTTTTCGTCCTGTGTTTGTGCCCCGTCTGTTCCAGTTTTAAGTTTCGTTTTTGCTCCGGATTTTTGGAGCTCTTTAATTCTAGTTATATTGCCGTTTCTGTTCATGTTTTTACCCCCTCGTGGGTTGTTGTTTTGTCTGTTCTTAAATAAAGAGTTTTTTTCAGTTTAACGCTGTCTGCATCTGGGTTCGTTCCCCGTGATCCCTGACACTGCTGTTGTCAACAGTGTCAAAGCCTAGGCTAGGATTGGGTAGCATTAGAAGAGAGATGTTACCACGACCAACTGACAGGAGCAAATGATTTGTCACTCTGATGAGAGCAGTCTCTGTACATTGATATGGTTTAAATCATGACAGGAAATCTTCTCAAATATTGTTTCTTTCCAGAAAAGAACATAACTGTGAGGACACCATCTTTACAAGTATTTTTTTAAGTAAAAGGTAAATCTGAGATGGGTCTATAATTTACTAGTTCCCTGGGATCAAGTTGTCTCTTTTATTTTAATTAAATAAGAGGTCTGATAACAGCCAACTTGTAAGTTTATATATATTCCAACACCAATGATGAATTAGTAATTATTAACTATGCAGAGAATCAATAATTTCAGGAAGCATCTTTTTCAGCAACCTGACAGCATAGGATCTATAATACTTGGTAGGGTTAGGGTTGTTGTTGACTTTATATGATTACATTATTTTTGACAGTTCATCCTTATCTATAGTGGAGAATGAATGGAGCTCCTTGGGCAAACTATGATGCACCATCTAATGTGATTATATTGCAGGCATTTGCGTGATTGTTTTTTCCCAGACAGTATCAATTTTTGTTAATTTTTGTTAATTTACGCACTGTATAACATGCAATGCAAATGCAAAGAGAATCGTGATTGCTTTTGAATGTTGGCACACTCAGTACTAGGGGTGTAAATCAGACATCTCCTCATGATACGGTATATCGATTCTCTCATCCAGTGATAGCAGGTTAACCTGTTCTTAATCATGAAAACAGTGGCTGCTTTGTCTTGTGGTGTGTAAATGTCATTCTCTGTGTCTCTGTCTAACAAAGATGTTCAAAAGGGAATGCCAGAGTGAATGAAGCTGTGTAGGCAGTTTCTCTTCAACCCTTATCAGAGTGTGCTGAAATGACACCTTATCTCTCCCTGACTCTCTTATAGCTGTGCAATCATTTGCTTCTTTAACAAAAAAGCAAGCATGGAAGAACTGTGGCTGCACTCAGAGATATGGTGTGTGGTGGGGGCCTGGTGTAAGGCAGCTGGTCCAGTGATCAGTGCTGGGTTTATTTTAGGGAACAAATATGTTTTTGTTTTATACTGATCCTTTTCACCAAATGAACTTGTAGTGTGTTCTTTAATTGATCGATGTTTAAGTTTGTAGTGTGTTACTGAATCGAATTCTGGCATAATAAATTGCTATAATAAACATGCACCATGAGGGGCATACAATTGTGGTAGCACACACAAGATCATTTTTGAGACCCAAGGTGAATCAAGAAACAGGATAACTGTCAATGGCATGTGCTGATCATAGCTGCACATTGTGAAGATATTTTACACAGTGATGTCTTGTGGATTGAAGTAACTGGTCGGGAATAACATGAAGCAGAAGAGATGGCCATGGCATTCTATGAGACACTCAGGCCTGTGTGGTCTTTTGTAGGAATTTTGTAACTATAAAAGTAGTGTGCTTGCTTGTACTCCCTATTGCCTTTCACTACAAAGCTGTAAGTTGGAATGACCTTGCAAGAATTTAATACAAAAGGCAGCAAAATAGAAATTCCATGACACTCATTCACAATCACCCAAATTCATCTTCACCTGCTGTCACACATCAAGAACACACATAAATACTAATCACTGCTATCACTTCTTTGTCTGGTCTCGTTACAAACGTATGAGAAGGACTTACCTGTTACCCATCAACTGTCTTCCTCTGTTGATATGTCCTTGCACCACCCAGGAGACAACACAAAACAGGGCGTCCACCACCCCACCCCCCACCAAGCCTGTGCTCGATGTACCCGGGGCCCCCTCACCAATGCCAGCCAGACTTATGTCCCGGTTGGTTCGGTTTTTGCAGGAGCCACCCTGTTGGCACCTGGTTCCCTGCAGTGCCAACAGTGCGGCCCGGGTTTCCCCTCCGCACTGCTGAGGCAAGAGAGAGGGAGGTGATAAGGATGCAGAGGCTGCCGGGGTGGTCATCGTTCTGGAGGCCAGGGTCGGGTGCCTGCGGAACTCTTGACACCTGGGAGCTGGGACAGGAGGAGAAGCAGAATGAACAGAAAAGGTGGGGGGAGGAAGAGAGAGAAAAGCTTCCCCCATATGCTGCCAGATGGTCCTCCACCAGCTGGATGGCGGCCTCGAGGGACTTGGGGCGATGGCACTAGGCCCCTTTCGCCATCCATTTTGGTAGGCAGAGGGAGAACTGTTCCAGCACCACCTGCTCCATGATCCCCTCAGCATCGCGAACATCCGGTTGTACATGGCGACATGCCTCCCGGAGCTGCTGGGCAAACACGAAGGGCTGCCCGGATTCCTGGACGGTCAGTGAGCAGAAGCACTGGCGATGTTGCTCAGGGGAGCAACCCACCCACTGCAGGATGGCTTTTTTGAGGTCGGCGTAGACCAGGAGGCTCCGGACTGGCAGTTGATGGGAAGCAAGCTGATGTTTGCGCATGATGCAGGTTCGCCCGGGTTTTCAGCATAACTGTGACACAGCACATGTCTTCCCTGGTTAACAAACAGGCCGGAGAACAGAGAACAGGTAAAGCGGGTATTTATTTCCAATAAAGGTAACAAAAAAAGAAAGCAAAATTAGTCAGTGGGCTTTCCAGCGTTTCACAATAAAGAAAACCGCCACAATCCATTTCCAGGGAAACATTTCCATTTTGTCTCCAAACCTGTCTCGCCGTCAGCAGGGACGACGAAACCATGCCCCGCTTTCCACAGTCCTGCCTCCCCCTCTTAGCACTCTCTTCTGCGGAAACAAGAGACTTATAATATTATTGAAGTTAAGTTACCTGTTGTGAATGTTTTCTCATTTAATGCTCCTGTGTTTGTTTGCCTTGAAGAGGTATTCATGGGTCAAGTGTAACCCAAGGTCTCATTCTCTTACATCAGGTCCTGGGGCTGTTTAACATTTTAAGTAATACTGGAGTCAGTTGGAAAAAGTTGTGATCAGAATTCAGAATTGCATCAATGATAAGAATGTGTGTTTTGTAACTTGCAATATTGTAAAACTAGAATGATAAAGCATGAATCTAATTTTGTGGAAACCAGAGCTTCTGCAGTGATGGGATGACCGATTGGCCACTGGCTCTTTTATTTTGATCTCGTTTATTTTTATTTTGAACTTCCTTTAAAGTTTTACTTTTAACTGTATAGCAATATGAATTAATCATCTTGGTGTATCTAAAATCACCATCAGACTCATATTAGCACAAATAAAAATAATGCTTTACAATAATATACAATAATTGTCAGGTATCACAGACTAACTAACCCTGACGCAGACAGCGATTAACTGAAAAATCTCTCTTTATTAATAAAAGAAAACAACAACCCACGAGGGGGAAAAACGAGAACAATAACAACAACAAAACTAGAAACAAGACTACTGGATACTACTGGAAGATGAGATGCGCAAAACAAGACAAGACTCGAGGAACGAGAACGAACCAACAAGAGACAGAGAACACGAGGGCATTAAATAATACACGGACAACGAGGAACAGGTGCGCAAAATGAGCACAAACGAGACAAGAGAACAAGGGGTTGGGGACAAGACGCGTGACCGGAGAGTGCATGGCGAATGTAAACAAAACAGAGGCCATGTGCTTCCACCCAAGACAAGACCCAGAGTGCGTGTTCAGATCCCGACTCCAAGAAACAAGAACCAAGACAAGAAGGAGTCAGGATCTAAACAACCCGCTCTGACACAAAACACAGGGCATGTCAGGATCCTGGCTATATAATCTAGAATGATTCAGGACAGGAAGCCAGAACCCTGACAATAATAATGCTAATGTAAGTGGCCATGGCACTGAATGTGCATTGTTATTGTTCTTAAACACAAAAAAACTGTCAAAAAGTGGACTTTTAAAGCTGAATAATGGATTAAGCATGCTCCTTCAATCAGCAAAAAATGAATAACAAGGATGCTTCTTGGTCAGGAGGATGATGGACTGTATGCCTAAAAGTCAGGTAGAGTGGAGATGGTTACAAATGTTACACAAACTTTATTTTTTACTTTTAGATTAACCTTTGGATTTAGATTTAACTTTTAGATTAACATAAGAGAAAACTGTGAAATCTATGCTGATCGAGTCTGTCTCCCAGCTGGGTTTAGCTTTCAAAAAATAGATGGGTCCAGGTTGGTTCTGGGTAGCACTTTTATGGAATTTTTTCAGTATGGGGCCAACAAGAATAGACGGATTCCGTCGTACACTTGTGGGTAACACTTTATAATAATTGCATGTTATAAAGCATTAGTAAATAGTTAATTCATCATTTATAAAGCATTGTCCCAACATTTTAAGACATTAGTAAGATGTTTATACATACAGCTTAAAATGCTTTATTGCTGATTTATAAGAATATCTATAATGTGTTTAATAATTGTATTTTCATGCTTTATTAATGGTCAATTTATCATTTCTAAATTAAGTATTACAACCCATTTACAAATGGGTTATTTAGGAGATGTCAGTGGTTCATTAGATCATTTAAAAAGTGTAAGTAAATGATTAGTAAACTATTCAAATGTACATTTATACATCTTATTATTTAGACATATAGTATTAGTTACTCACACAGTCCTACTGTAATTCATGATTAATTCATGTAGTCATAATACATTTAGTGGTTGTCAATTAACTATTTTCGTGAGCTCATCTAAATTGAGGACAATTTATGCTTTGTAAAGCTTTTACAAAGGAGATTTAAAGGATCAGTTATCTTCTAAACAGGAAAAGAAAACAACACAGAGGGATACCAAACTGTAAGGGGGCTGAGGCAGAAGCTGAAGCAGGATCCAGTTGCGGATGTTTATTGGGGTTATCCATAATCAAAGTCGAAAGTACAGGCAAAGGGTCGTAATAAACATAGACAGTCCAACCATGCAACACAACAAAAGGGAGAGACGTAAATCAGAGGTCGTAAATCCAGGCAGAGAATCAATATCTAAACAAACAGTCCGATCCAGGTGTCAAACAAAGGGGCTAAACAAACAAACTTAATTCAAAATGAAAAATAAAACTAAAATAAATATTTAGCAGTGCTGACACTGGATTAAAGGAATGCCAAAATACAACACTTTTTTAATGAAACAATAATAAAATATTTACAGTTCCAATATTAATGTACAGTGACATTAATACTGGCATTCACAAATTAATATAAATGGGCATTAACTGTTAAATAAAAATAAACAAAAAATAATAACAATATAAAACAATTTCTATATTCCTACTACATCAGAAAAAAAAAAGTTATGTAAGCAATCATCCAAATGTTCTGTATATTCTTATCTTTAAATGCTTTTAAGTTCATAGTATGTGTTATTTACCATTGCATATAGCACATTAAGTAGCCAAGTACACATTACACAAACATACTGTAAATTGTAAGGACAGTAAAGTACAGTAAAAACACTATATTTAGCAGGGACCTCCTCCACCTCCTCCGCACCACCAGAGGGAACCATCCCAGAGTATTAACCTTGTTTTGGACTACATTTCCCATAGTGCCCCATACCTGGGATTATTTCCGGCTCACCTGTTTCCAATTTTCCCTCCTATATAAACCCTGTTAATGCTCAATATCATTGTGAAGTCTTGTTTTGCCATGGTGACATTACTGAGGGTTTTCTACACACTCTATTGAATTACTCATTGTTGATTTTGGCTTGTTTATCTGTTCGATTGTTTGATGCCTGCCCTGTTTATCGGGCTGTTACCTGGTTTTTGATTGTTTGCTGCCTGCCATAGCCTTACCTGTTCTACGTTCCTCTGCCTTGTCTCTGAATACCCTGTCTGCTGTTACTTGACCTTGCCTGTTTGTTATCCGAATAAGTGCTGCAAATGGATCCCTGTATGACTTACTCATCATTACAATATGTTTAATTTAGCAAACATATGCCATTTGTTTAACATCCTTTTTTTTTCTGTAGGAACTATGGTATTTCTTTACTGAATGGTTAAAGATTTAATGCTGTAAATTTGAATGTACACATTAGCAAAATTTGTAAATTGGAATGAATAAAACTGTTGATTTTAGGGTAACTACTTGTTTGTGAAGTTGTAGTATTTTACCATTCATTTTACCAAACTATTTTTACAGTAAGAATGTGTTTTCCAAATATTAGGACAGTAAAAAGTAAAGTTATGCACTGTTTCTTGATGTAACATCACGCCAGCAGAGGGAGCCCTCACCGGAATACTGACTGCTCATGCTCCCTCTGCTGAACTCTGAACTCTGAACTTACTTCCTGTTTGGCATCTATATAAACCTTGCTGCCACATGGCCACGTTGCGAAGTATTGCCAGCTTTACACCTGACTACTGAGCATTCTCTTTTACTGCCTGCTTTCCTGTGTTTTACCTATTGTTTGGTTCTCGTTTTCTGATTTTTGCCTTGCCCCTTTGTTTGACACCTGGATTGGACTGTTTGTTTAGATATTGTCTGTCTGGATTTATGACCTCTGATTTACGTCTCTCCCTTTTGTTGTGTTGCATGGTTGGACTGTCTATGTTTATTACGACCCCTTGCCTGTACTTTCGACTTTGATTATGGATAACCCCAATAAACATCCGCAACTGGATCCTGCTTCAGCTTCTGCCTCAGCCCCCTTACACTTGATTTAGGCCAATTCAATGTATATACTATGGTGACATACTGTTTGGGATTTTGTTTTTCACATTCATTTTTTTTACAGTGTATATGTTTTATGTATGCATTTTACTTTGTGTGTTGTATTTCATGGTACTATTGCAAATCCCTTATACCCCTGTCCCATAAGATGTTATCTTTTTAAATGCCATCTCCATGCTGGAACGGCATATTTTGCTTAATGATTTTGTAGATTTATCGGGTCAGTCACCTCTTTTTTAAACGTACTATAAACCTAGTATGCCTAATTAGTGTGATTATTATATATCTCATACGTTATTTGCAGTAAGATAAGTTTCCATGTATTCTTTTTGAACATGTCTGACATTTGTTCTGTTCTTTATTATAACTCATTTTTCATTATATGTAAATAATAAAACTCCAATTTTTGGAGCTCTCCAATTCTTCTGTTTAAGTTTGTTCTGTGTTTAGTCATTCTTCTATAGGTTTCACCAGAGACGAGCTCCTCGACATCAAGCAACATACACTAATAATATCTTTCCAGTTTTTGATTATTCGGACGTTTTGTTGAATATTGCAGTTGCAGGGGCTGCAGTGCTGTTCAAACGCATGTTCAGATGCAAACGTGGACGCGCGCCGGCGCGCTGGTTAATCCCCCGTGAGCGCGGCTTTCGAACTGCGCTCCCAAGCATTTACCTTGCGAACGTACGATCCCTCCCTTCCTTAACGGATGAATTACTTCTCACCCGTATTAATAAGACTTTCAAAACTCTGCTGCATTGTGTTTCACCGAAACCTGGCTGAACGAAACTATCGCAGACAACGCGCATCTGTCGGGTTTTCAGCTGTTTAGCGCGGACCGCATCGCGGAGGTAACCTGAAAATCAAGAGGTGGTGGATTGTGTTTCTACATTAACGCATGTTGGTGTTCAGACAAAGGTAACTCTGAAGAAGGTGTGCTATCCTAATTTAGAGGCGCTCTTTATAAACTGTAAATCTCTACTCGCCACGGGAGTTTTCCACCTTCATTCTTGTGAATGTATGTGTAAAAGTGGCGCTACAACAGCTGGCTGAACAGATAACTGAAAAGGAGCAAAGGTACCCGGACTCACTTCATTCTTGGGGATTTTAATAAATCTAATCTGTCCCGTGAACTGCCTAAATACAAACAACACGTTACATGTCCCAGCAGAGACAGCAATACACTGGATCACTGTTACACACCAATTAGGGATAAATATTACTCTGTCCCACGTGCAGCTTTAGGGCTGTCCGATCATTGTTTATACCGGCCTACAGGCAGAAACGGAAATCAGCAAAACCTGTAATAAGGACTGTAAAAAGATGGACTATTGAAGCAGAGCAGGATTTACAAGCCAGCTTCGAGTGCACTGACTGGAGTGTTTTTATAGCCGCAACCACCGATCTAGATGAGCACACAGATACTGTAACCTCATATGCCAGTTTCTGTGAGAATATGTGCATGCCTACCAGGACAGTTGTATCATTCAATAATGATAAACTGTTGTTTACAGCAAAACTCAAACAGCTTTGTCACACCAAAGAGGATGCTTACAGGACTGGGGACAAAATCTTGTATACCAGGCAAAAAAACAGATTAACAAAGGAGATCAGAATGGCTAAAAGAAGCTACTCTGAAAAGCTGAAAAAACAGTTTTCAGCCAACGACCCAGCGTCAGTGTGGATAGGCATGGGGAACATCACAAAGTACAAGACACCATCCCCACGATCTGTGGAGAATCAATAATTGGCAGACAATCTAAATGAAGGCTACTGTAGGTTTGAAAAACCTAGCCACACACACTACACCCACTCTGACCTGCACTTCACACCTACACCAACAACTCCTGCAACACCCCTCCTGCACTTCACACCTACACCAACACCTCCTGCAGCCATCCTCCACAACCCCCATCCCATCCCCATGACATGTTGCTCTTACATCTGTGGTCATGAAGTTGTTTGAAAGACTGGTGCTGGCCTACCTGAAGGACATTAATGGACCCTTGCTGGACCCTCTTCAGTTTGCTTACAGGGCAAACAGGTCTGTGGATGATGCAGTCAACATGGGACTGCATTATTTCCTGCAACATCTTGACAGACCTGGGACATAAGCAAGGATCTTATTTGTGGACTTCAGCTCGGCTTTCAATACCATCATGCCTGGTCTTCTGTCATCCAAACTAACCCAGCTTTCTGTGCCATCCCCAATCTGTCAGTGGATCACCAGCTTTCTGACAGATAAGCTAGTGAGACTGGGGAAACTCACATCAAGATCCCTCACTGGCACCCCCCAGGGTTGTGTGCTCTCTCCACTGCTCTTCTCCCTGTACACAAACGACTGCACTACAAAAGATCCCTCTGTTAAGCTTCTGAAATTTGCAGACGATACCACAGTCATTGGCCTCATTAAGCATCATAGACAGCACTGTGGCGGCAGTGGAGTCATTCAGGTTCCTGGGCACCACCATCTCTCAGGACTTGAAGTGGGACAATCACATTGACTCCATTGTGAAAAAGGCCCAGGAGGCTGTACTTCCTTCAACTAAAGACGTTCAACCTGCCACAGGAGCTGATCAAACAGTTCTACTCAGCCATCAGTCCTGTGCTCATCCATAACTGTCTGGTATGGTTCAGCTGCCAAATCAGACTCTCCATGACCTCTATTCCTTCAGACTGGGAAAAATGGCTAAAAAAATCACTTCAGACCCCACAAGCGCACTCACTCTTTGAACTTCTACTTTCTGGCCGGCGCTACAGAGTACCAAGCACCAGAATCGTCAGACACAAGAACAGTTTTTTCCCTCAGGCTGAACAATTTAAACTGTCACACCTCCACACTACCCAATACAACTGCATATTGCTATATAACATCCTGAATTGTACGTCTGTAAATAACAATCTTAATCTATACACCTGTAAATAATACTGTAAGTAACATGTCTGTGCAATAACAACCACAAAACTACTTCTATTGCTGCACTTTAGTGTATTATATAACTGTTTTTTTCTTATTTTTAATTCTGCACTGGAAGCTCCTGTCACCAAGACAAATTCCTTGTGTGTGTAAACATACTTGGCAACAAAGCTCTTTCTATTCTATTCTATTCTAAAGCTGCTTTGAAGCAATGTAACATTGTAAAAACCGCCATATAAATAAAATTAAAATTGTAAGAAAACTATAACTTTCACTATTTTTACAGCAAAACAAAATCTGTTATATTTCAGCTGTAAAGGGTAGATGAAATGTGCAATAACAGTGTTGTACGCTAGATGGAGCCACAGAATTGAAATCGTTAGTCTGCAACCAAAGATTAAGCATTTCCTGAGGTTTGCATAAGTAGACTGTAGAAGAAAATCATCTTTCCGATGTACTCGGTTTAATTTCCTCAACATATTAAACATCCAAAGGTTCAGAATGTTATATGTGAACATGTGGTAATCCAGGGTTTAATCTTTAGCTTATTTGCATAAGCATCATTTTGTTTTTGTGCAGTGGTGTTTCTTCTTGGTCAGGTCTCTCTTGATAAAGAGATGTGGTCTCAAGGGACGTCTTGGTTAATTAAGGGGAAAATAAAAATAAAAATAATTGGTTTTGATTAAAGATGTTTGAGCTAAATTTGTTTCAACATAATTTGATCTGCCATACAGGAAATTTACCTAAACATGCAAAAAAAGGACAGAAACACAATCTAGCTCATAATTCTCCCACACTGTGAATTTCTGTGGTCCAGACTATGAATAGCTCTTTTTTGATAATTATATATATTTTTTTAATATTTGCATTCTTATCTGTTATTTGATAACAATCAAGGATGCAAATGGAATAATTATGTAAACACTAACACTACTATGGTATTCACATGGCATTGCAAAGAATACAATGATAACTTTATATACACTGTGATAATGAATAAACACAATACCTACAATGGTGTATATATATATATATATATATATATATATATATATATATATATATATATATATATATATATAGACACACCACACACACACACACACACACACACACACACACACACACACATATATAATATATTATTTATATATTATATGACACTGCAGAGTACATTAAGAATACAAAGCTGGTATTCTTCGTATTAGTATGTCCAATAACTTTTAACTTTTTAAATTAAAAAAGCATAAATAAAATAAAGCTAATTTAAAGATGATTAAGTATTATTTAATTGAAGTGTGAGATTTTATTAATCTTCAGATGCTGGAGATGTTTTCAAGGGAGATTCACTTGCTCAGTAACTGACTCATAGGACTCAGCAGCAGTAACAGCAGAGCTTCAGTGTATGGAGTTGATCTTCATCAGATGTTTCTAACAGTCTGTGTGACAGCTATGAGGACCAAAAACACCAGCATCGTCTCATCCTCACAAGAAAAGAGGGTGGGTGATTGAGGGTGGGAGAGAGAGACCGAGGGACAGAGAGAGAAAGAGACAGAAAGAGAGAAAGAGAGAGAGGGAGAGAGAGAATGAAAGAGAAGCCATGATGTGCCTCATCTGTCTCACTCTTTAAGTTTTGCTGCTGTGATGGTTTAACTGGAGTATTACAGGATTATGGGAGTGCAGCTGCTCTGAGTGACACATGCTTCATTTCTTCATGTAAACATGAAGTGTGTTTTACAGCACTACTGTTTTCTTCTGCTGTGGATTACACACCATAGGCCAGTGTCTGGATCTCATCAAACTATTCCCCTGTCTGTGTGAGTATATCTCACTGTTTCATAGAAAATGCATCTGATTTTGCTGTATTTATCATGTACTAATACACATTGATCTCTGTATTGATTTTGTACTATTGCTGACAGACAGCTCATTTTGCTCATAGTTTGTTTAAAAGCGTCATCTTTAAATATTGTTATTGTTGGTAAAACTTTTTATTTTAAATCACCTTTTAGCCTTTGCATGTGGTGTGAAATTTATTTACATTACAAGGTCAAATAACTGCATGCTACAGTATAGTAGTTATACACATACAGATTAGGGCCGTTTTGTGTCAACTAAACCAGAGGTCCCTGGTTCAATTTTTTTTTTTTTAAAGAAGCAGGACCAACATTAATGGTGATAAAAGCCAAAATAATAAATGCCATTGATGAATAGTTACTGAGTAAATAGCTTACATGCCTGTACCCAAAGATGTTTTAGAGATGTTTAATCTTAATATCCCTTTAGAGTTTAAGCAACGTTTCTTTTGGGAGCTACACTTTTAAGGCCCTATATGGTCCCAGAGATATGGGGATCTGCATGTGCCTCCATGAGTAAACTGTTAAATTGTACATATTTTCAGTAGTCAAAAACCAAAGGTAGGTCACTTTGTAGAAATGTGGTACTTTATTTATTTTGAAGAGGAACGTCTATAGAACAAATTATGTTGAAGCCAACTTTTGTTATTCTCATAAAAACAATATTTTTAATATCTTGATTTTTGAGAGTCAAAAAAATATACTGTTATTAAGAATAAGGAAAACATAGCTATATAATATAGCTATGATACTGTTATATATAACCCATAGCAATGGATACTAGTTAATCAAACAATTTAGGTGAGGTAAATCTTGGTTTATCAAATAAACATGCGTACAGAGACCTACCATACTGCCCTAACAGGCACGAAACTTAGCTATAATAATGCATGGCAGCCCCAGTAGCAATTCATTTTAAAGCTGTAAGCAGCATGCATCAGCCATCACATCATGTTGCATGTTGGGGATGCATGTGTAAAGTTTGAGCATACCTTTCTTCCTGTTTCATGGCAAAACATCAAACTTAATCAGGCCACCATGGACACAACACTGAACAAAAACTTGTATGATGTTGATGTAATGAAATCACTAGGTGTTTAATGCCTGAAGATCAGCTCTCCATAACTTTTTTTATCCAAGAAAGTTATGAATTGTAGCTTTAATGTGTCAGAGGAGAACTGGCCCTCCCAGTTGAGCCTGGTTTCTTCCATAATTTGTGCTCCATTTATACATTATTATTAAATTAGACTGCTGACATTTAATTTGGCTTAGGGTTTTGTAAATTAATAATGTTAATATTAACATTGCTTTTTGCATAATGATCTAACTACAGTCCTAAAGACTACTGTTTTATTTCTTTGTCTCTCATTCTATTTCATTATGCAATGTTCAGATATTTTATGGTATTACTGAAAATCCCTTATACCCTTGTCTTATAAAATGTTATCTTCTTTCTAAGCGCCATCTCCATGTTTTCGGGAACAGCATATTTTGCTTAATATGATACCTATTATCTGTCATGTTAATTGACTAAATGTCACAAGTCTCTTTCAGTAGGCATTCTGGATGCATTACCCTCTCACAGAACACTAAGTATGGCATAAGACTTCACATGCAATGACAGGAATTTCTAATGCATGTCCATTTATTAAAATATAATGTACTTTATATATACTTTTATAAAACTTTATTAAATGCTTCACGTTTTATTTTTCATTATATGTAAAGCTGCTTTGAAAAAGCACTATATAAACAAAATTGAATTAAAAACTGCAAAAAAATGACAAATATAATTTAAAATGACTGACTTCCTGTTGGATTGGAAGTGGAAGTAACTTTTTTGTAGCAGTTGGAATGTGTAACAAAATTGTACTTAATTTGAATCCATATGTGGAGTTTTTTAGATGAAAGAAGCAGTATCATAATTAAAGAACAGACACAGGGTCGATAACCTGCAACAGTACTCCAAAACAACAAACAGAATTCAAACAATAATCCAAAAACATGGGCATTGAAACATGAGAATCAAACACATGGCATTCAAACAATACAACGAAGATAACACTCAGTAATGACAGAAAAACTGGCAATACAATCAGGATGTGAGGCAAGAAGAAATAATACAACAGTATTATTTTATAGTATTTTTTTTAAATTGTAGTGTTGGGAGATGGCAGTAGGATGAATAAATCCCTTAATGAATTAATTAAACATGAAAAACATGGTGAAATAGAGTTTGTGCTGCTTCCATGGCTGTAGGTAAACCCTTTTTAGGTGAATTAGGTGACATGACTTGGAAAGGCAATAAATTATTACCATTATTGTGGTTTTACCTTTTGAGACAAGGAGATCAGTGACAAAAATAGGAACAGTTGTAAAACTGGACTTAAAGGTGTCAAAGGGATCTTGGGCAGACTGACTCCACAATAATCCTCTAGGTTTACCCTTGAGGAGAGAAGTCATAGACACTGCTATGGTAATTACGTTGTAATTATGAATCTCCTGCAGAAGTCTGCAAACCCTAAAACATTTGTAATTCCTTGACATTGGTAGGGTGTGGCCACTCAGTAACTGCCTTGACCTTGGTGGAGTCCATATCAACTCCCTTGTAACTGATATTATAGCCCAGAAAGGTAGTGCTATGAACATGGAATTCACATTTCTCTGCCTTGACATACAGGTTGTTAGTTAGAAAGCGGGACAGGACTGTTTTAATGTTGGATGTGTTGCTCATAGTTCTTTGAGTAGATTAGGATGTCATTGATGTATGCAATTACATAAAGATTTAAAATGTTGTGAAAAAATTTCATTTATGAATGATTGGAAGACGGCTGGGGCATTAACTAAACCACAGGGCATGCCCAATTAGGTTGAAGGCTGAGATAGAATCAATTAGTGAAGAAACAGTGTGGGACTACAAAGGTGGTTAAAAGAAACAAAGACAGTTAATTCGACATCACTCACATTTATCCACAGATACCCTGGTATATCCTATCTGCATAAGCTTAGGCTGCTTTTTTTAGATTAACACTCACAGGTTTTGCAGGAGATACTGTTGGGTTATTCCTGAGGAGATAATTTATCTTGATAGCCATGGAAAGTGTACAAAAATGTTGTACACTGACATAAAAACCCTGTATTTTTCAGCTGTATCATCAAATTTATCAGGCATGGCAAACCTTACC
Organism: Chromobotia macracanthus; assembly: GCA_036877525.1. Taxonomy (NCBI): domain Eukaryota; kingdom Metazoa; phylum Chordata; class Actinopteri; order Cypriniformes; family Botiidae; genus Chromobotia; species Chromobotia macracanthus. The sequence continues at coordinate 74,021 of JAZGTH010000002.1, forward strand.
GAGTCTGGTCTGGTGGAGGGAGAGCATGTATATAGCGGGTGAGATATTTGTTGGTTGCACACAGGTCATGCAACTTTATAGGCAACTTTATATATAGTATATTTATAATCTAATTCTGTTAGTATTTGTGTTTAGATTTATACTGTCTCACGTCATTGTTGTATGTCTGTATTTATGTAGCACCGTGGTCCTGTGAGGCACGACATTTCGTTCCACTGTATGTCCCCACATATAGCGGAATGACAATAAAGCTCAACTTGACTTGACTTGACTTGATGAGTTGGTTTTGAAAATCCTTTATGACTCTAATCCAAAACAGAAAACAAATAATCCAAACAGTAATCCTAAATCGTGGTCAAACTGCACTGCAGAGAATCATACACGTGGCAATCAAACATTACAAAAGATAACACTCAGTAATGACGGGAGAAATAGGCAAAACTTCACAACGTGGTGCTTAAACAACATGACTAATACAGAAACAAACAGGAAGTGAGTTAAGAAAAAAATAATTGGGGGATGGTGCCTTCTGGTGGTCAGATGAATAAATCATGGATGTAGATGTTACAGACTGTTACATGAGTCTAGCAAATAGCATACATATATGTGAAACATAGTGCAAGCTGCGTTTTTTTTTTTATTTTGTATGTGGTGCTATAGAGCCACATTTCACTCTGAAAGAAGAAATATAAGATGTAGATTTGCACCACGTCTAACATACAAACTTTCATGAGTTTTCGAGTATGTTTAGGTTTTAAGGTTATAACAAACGGAACAGTTCCAATAGGGTCCTCACACCATTGATGATGGGCCATAATTAACAACATCCCTTTATTGAAATTTCCCTGAAACTCAAATATAGAATCTTATGAATAAACTAGTAAGAGCATTTAAATCTGCCTCAACATGATACATTTTAACAGTAACTTGGTATTCTTTTACCAAGAATACCAAGTGACCCACATTTGTTTTTTTGACAACTAAAGTGTACAATTTAACAGTTTACTCATGAGGTACATTTATATTCCCATATCTCTGAGACTGAATGATATAGGGCCTTAAAAATGTAGCTCCCAAAAGAAAAGTTGCTTAAAAGGATATTAAAATAAGTCTTGAGTTACAGACATGTAAACTTGTAAAACACAAAGTGTTTTTTTCTCCACATTTCTGTAATTTCTCAACTGTCACCATTGGAATATAATGTAATTAGGATTGCTAAAGTCAACAGATTTTATGAATAGATCTACCAATCTCAGTGTAATCTGCTGGCAATTTCAGGTGAAATTGTCATTTTACAAATTAGTGAATTACTCAGTAGCTATTCTTTAACAGCATTTAATATTTTGGCTGTCACCACTATTTATGTTGGTCTTGCTTCTGTAAAAATATTTTTAAAAATCAAACATTTGAGCCAGGGAAATTTCCGGAATGGTTGATTTGACATATAATGACCCTGTAGTAGTTTAGTATAGCACACTACAGTATAGTACTCTGCAGTATTGTAACTTGGTATAGCAAGTATAGCACTCTACAGTACAATTATTTAGTATAGCACGCTAAAGTATAGTAGTTTGGTGTAACACACTACAGTTCAGTAGTTTAGTATAGAACGCTACAGTGTAGTATTTTAGTGTAGTACACTGCAACTACTTTAGCACTTTTCTTATTTACCAAAATGTGTTGCAGTTCTGTGAGATAATTTTCTACATCTTTCTTTTCCTTGTTTCTAGGGTAAAACTTTGGTCTTCAGCTTTTGGTGGAGAGATAAAATCAATCGCAGTGAAGTATTCTGGCTCTCAGCTGCTGCAGAAGGTAAAACTGCATTCTGCTCTTACAGTGAACAAAAAAGGGACATGGTGCCCATACCATGGCTGATTTTTACCATAGCAATACCACAAACAGCTTTGCAAAAGCAGTGTGTTAATTATTAAAGCACCCACCTGCAGAAACCCTCTTTGTGTTTGTTTGTCCATTGGTAGTGCTCTGGCGCTGCCTGGAAAATTATGTTTGTGTGTGTTATATAGATGTATATTTGAATCACTGTTTTAGGGCATCCTTGGACCGGATAAAGGTTCAGTCTCTTTTCACATGAAGAAAATAGACAGGACCAGCAGCATGTTTGTGCCTTGTATTTGTTGGCATTTTATGAGGATGTGTTACCCAAGGGCTGAATTATCTGTGTAATGTTTAAGAAGAGAGAGAGCATGCCTGCTGAGCACAGAGAAAAGCAAAGAGCAACAGAAAAGCAGAAATGTAAGCAAGGCCAGAGCATGAAAGAGTAGAGGAAGATGTAGAGTGTAGTAATGGGGCTGAGCGGGTGTAAGTGTGCCCTGCAGCTAAAGTACAGATGTACTCATTCATTTTATTATTGTACTAGCACATCACATCTAAATATATATATATATATATATATATATATATATATATATATAGAATATTATATTAATATAATATAATATGTTGCCACATTCATGTAAATGTTGCCACATTCATGTAAAGCAAAATGATTAGATTTCTTTATTTAAAGCATTTTTTTTTCTTTTTTTTCTTTTGATTTTGGGGTGAAATATATTCCTTTACATTCACATTCGAGCTAAAATATTTAAACATGCTAATGATTGTGATTACAGAAAAGCTCTTTGGAATCTGAACAGCACTTGAGCAGCAATTGGTTAGTAACCAGAGAGCTGCAGATCTGACTAAAGTGGTCATTAGCATATGTGAGTGTCTTTATAAATGGTGCTTAGTCAAATTTCAGAGGCTTTGTCATACATTGTTAACTAAAGACTACTAGTCTGTTCACTTTAACTTACAAAAACAATGTCTAAAAAATAGATTTACTGTTTTGTTATGAAAAAGCCATTATTGTTAATTCTTTTAATAAAATCCAGAACTGTTTTACATTGAGTGTATAGGTTTAATTTGAAAAACTATGGACTGATTAATCAGGTGATCTGTGATTGGGAGATCATGTTCATGCGACAGTTTAACAATACCACCAGGACTTTCTGATTTAGTCTTGTGATTTTTGCAATCAAAAGGTTCTCCAGTTATTAAGTAATCAAGTAAACATCCAGTAATAAAGTAAGAACAAAGACATAAATGGCAAATAAATACAACATAAAGATACAGATACAAAGCATGCTTTTTTGCACAGGTTTATGCATTGTAGACATAAATTATTGTGTTTACATAAATACTTACCAACACCAACATTTTTTCACAAAGTCCATGTGTATTTGATCTTTCAAGGGCAATAAGCTCAGAAGAGGACATAAAGTCGGTTCTCGTGCTGACAGGCAGCAAACGCAGATGTTTGCTTCTGCTGAGATGGTAGTCAAAAGAACACTTTCTTTTGTGATGCAACATTTTATTGCAAAGGCTACAAAACAATTCACCCCCACTTTTGTGTAAGGAGAAGACCACTGGCACAGGGTTGCAAGATTTGCGTAACAAAACCAGCCCAATGGCTAATCAAAATTTGCCTAAAACTAGCAATGAACCCAGCCAGAATACCAAAACTCAAAATATACCACTCTCTTATGTCAAAAGTGTATTTTACAGTCACTGTTATGCCTTACACATAGCAGTAGTATACTATATTGTAGTATACAGTAAAAAAAAATCAATACGAGAATTTTAGTCAAATCTAATTTATGCAATGTCAAATCTTTAATAAAATTGCAGCAACAGTCTAAAAGTAGCCCAAATCTGTGTTAAAACCATGGACTTGCCAACACTGCACAGCATGTTTATGACATCTGTATTCTCATGAAAATAATGCATTATAATGTAATTAAATTAGGAATTATTGGATCCCAAAACAATTTATGACATTTGGTTGATCTTGTGCTGTATTCATTGTATTTGTGGAATTTATAAACTGAAGGGACCGCTATAAACATACTTGCATTTTGTTTTGTAAAATTAAGCAAACATATACTGATATGGATCATTATTTAAAAATTAAACCATCTCAAACAAGGAAAGAGATCAATACAAGACTATGCCCTTCGTTTTCGAAATCTACCTGCCTCCAGTGGATGGAACAAGTGCTCCCTGTTAACAACATATCATCAGGGACTGGAGCCCTCTCTGCGGTTGCATCTTTCCTTCTATGATGACAACATCAGACTAGAGCGCTTCATTCAACTCTCAATGCGAGTGGCAAGCTGTATACAAAGCTGTATGGAGGAAAGTAAGTGCCATAACCTGTCATTCTCCATCCGCCAGCCAGAGTTTCCCAGTTCTCCAGAACCAATCCCTGAGCCCATGCAGCTAGACAACACCAGACTGTCCTCGGCCGAATGTCAGCGTTGGCTGTGAAAACTCTACTTATACTGTGGACAACATTACGGACCACATATGTCCACAACCCATGGTGAGTGTAGTTTCTTTCTCCCCAGTCAATGTGCGTCCACTAACCACTGTTGTTCAACTCACTGCTTTTCACAACTGTATTTCAGTCAGTGCCCTCCTCGACTCTGGGTCAGCCGGCAACTTCATCTTCACTGAATTATGCAATCAACTTCAATTCAAGAAGAGGCTCAACAACATCTCATACCAAGTCCAGTCAAAAACAGGAACTCCCCTCGGTCGAGGACAAGTTCGCTACTGCATGGGCCCCATCACGCTACAAGTTGGACAGCTCCACATCGAGGAGATCTGCTTCCTGGCTCTGGAGGGATCCACCGCTGGGATAGTACTAGGGCGTCCATGGATTTCCCATGACCCTTCCATCTTCTGGGCAACTGGAGAAGTCCTGAAGTGGCATGAGAGTTGTTTTGTGACTCCAACCGGTCACTATGAGTATCTTGTCATGCCCTAAGGATTAGTTAATGCCCCCTCCATATTCCAGGGCTACATGAACGATGTGTTCCAGGAGTACCTAAATCACTTCCTCATTGTTTACATCGATAACATCCTAATGTACCTCTGGAACTAGGCAGAACATCGCCACCATATCTCCAAGGTCCACTAACGGCTCCGCAAACACCAACTGTACCTCAAGGCAGAGAAATGCACCTGTCACCAATCATCAGTTCAATTCCTGGGTTATGAAATCAGCGCTCAAGGGGTCAAGATGGACGAGGGGAAGGTGAAAGCCATCCATTCCTGGCCAACTCCCACCAGTATCAAAGAACTCCAATGTTTCCTAGGTTTTTCCAATTTCTATCTTTGTTTCATTTACAATTATAGTGCCATAACTGCTCCCATTACTGATCTCCTAAAAGGCAAGCCCAAGTCTCTGTCCTGGAATCCTGAGGCCACTGAAGCCATGAACACCCTTCAAAGGTGTTTACATCAGCTCCACTTCTGGTCCATCCTGACCCATTAAAACCATTCGTTGTGGAGGTGAATGCTTCGAGTGGGGGCCATGTTTCCTAGCAGCAGGGGACTCCTCCTCAACTCCATCCATATGCCTTCTTTTTCAAAAAACTTTCCCTGGCAGAGCAGAACTACAACATCGGCAACAGGGAACTCCTTGCCATTAAGCTTGCTCTGGAGGAGTGGAGGCACTGACTGGAGAAAGCCCACCATGCGTCTGTGGTGTTTACCGGTCATCGCAACTTGGAATATTTGAGAGAGGCCAAGAGACTCAATCTTGACAGGGTGGGTGTGCTCTCTTTTTCACACGATTTAATTTTACTATATCCTATCATCCAGGGATCAAAAATACCAAAGCGGACACCTTCTCTAGACTCCATTCTCCAGAGGACATATCAGAAAACCCTGAACCCATTCTTCCTCCCAGTCTAATTATAAGGCATGGCATGGCAGGACATCAGAAGGTACGTGAGTGGATGTCAGGAATGTGCAATGTCAGAAACACCCCATGAACTACCAGCTGGCACACTATTACCCCTTCCCATTCCTCGGTGTCCCTGGTCACACCTAGGAGTGGATTTAATCAAGGACCTACCAGCATCAAATGGTAACACCTGTATCCTAGTAGCAGTTGATAGATTCTCCTTTTCGTCGAACCTTGTCATCTGGTACCGTTGAAAGGAGTCTCAGCCGCTATGGAAACAGTGGAAGTTCTTTTCAATCAAGATATTTCAAAATTTTGGTATCCTCAAAGACATTGTCTCTGACAGAGATCCCTAGTTCATTTCACGAGTATGGAAATCGTCTTTTTCTCTCCTAGGTGTGACCGTCAACCTATCTAGTGAGAGAGTATGGGACTCAGCACACCAGCATCAGCGGATTCAGCGAGCCATCAGACGTCATCAACATCATGCGGATATCCGGAGAGCCCCTACACCAATTTTCCAACCAGGACAGAAGGTTTGACTCTCCACCAGGGACATCTGTTTAAGACTCCCATCCCAATCTGCTGGCAGAATTCCATGCCTCTCATCCCCAAGCTCCAGCCCCAGAGGTTGAGGACATCCCCCACGACGTCGGGTACTTCAGCTCTCAGGAGTGAGCCGTGGAGAAGGGGGTTCTGTCATGGAAACACCAGGCTCCGCCCGCAGTCAGCGATCTCACTCACCAGAATACTAATCAAATTCACCTGTTCATCATTACCAAATCACTAATTTGTCTGGTAGTCAGGCACATTGTCTGGTCTCCAATTGGAAAAGGACTCATTCCCATGCAAGCTACTTATCTAATACCAATTTCCATCGTCTCCATCATTTTCCCTGTGTTCTCCAGTGTTTGTGTGTGCTCCAATGTTTCCCCAGTCCTCTCTATTGTCAGCTCCTGGAAATCATCGTCATCTCCTCTGACTCCCACGATCTGGTAAAACATCAACTACATTATAGATCTGTCTCTGTTAACTCAAGGACAATTATATTATTGCTACTCACCTGTTTTACTTACCTCTGTTAACATCTCCTCAATAAAACCATCATCAATAAAACCGCCTGTTTGGTACTTACCCATCTGTGTTCCCAAGTCTGCTTCCGTTACAGATATATAGTTTCTCCATTTACAGGAGTATAAAGTTCAGTTGCATCACAACCCCACAACATGTTTTATAGGGGACAACCCATAAATGTAATGTTTTTATATTATACAAACTGTACATTTAAGCAAAACCTAAACCTGTACACAAAACCTACCCCCAAACCTCCTATAAAACCTCCTACCCCCAGAAGTGACTGAGAAGTATATGCACACTAATACAGAGGAATGTTATACAGAACTTTAACATTTGGGAAAGTTGTTGTGGGGAAACTGGAGGGAGTGATATAACAGAAAGTCATGACACAAACATTTTACAGTGTCTTGTTGAGCTTATCGTTCGCAAATTCTGAAAAAAAACAGTTTGATTCTGTATATCAGTTAAATCTTCTGAAATAATACATAGACCTGCAGGTGGACTCAGGTCTATTTATTAAAAGGTCTATTCTAAAAGGAGAAACTCCCCAAAAATAGCTTCATAGCTTCAAGTAGCATCATACTCAACATCATACTTAAAAAAATTTGAGGCTGTAATTGCTGCCAAAGGCTTTAAATGTATTTTTTTAAATAAATTTGCAAAAAATTCAAACAAACTTCTTTCACGTTGCCATTATGGGGTATTGTTTGTAGAATTTTGAGGAAAATAATGAATTTAATCCATTTTGGAATAAGGCTGTAACAACAAAATGTGGAAAAGGTAAAGCACTGTGAGTACTTTCCGGATGCACTGTAATCAGGAAATATTTTATTGTCTGACTAAACCCCCTCCTTTTCAGTTGAGAAGTATCACCACATCATAATGACCTGTGATTAGTTATTTTTTCTAGCATCTGTTAAATCTGCGTTTACTGCAGACACACACAACTGACTGACTGACATATAAGGCCATAAAACATTTATTTCATTCACACACAAAGCAGAGCTGAAATACTGTTCTAAATACTGTAGGTCTAATGTTTCTTTCAGGAAATGCAAATCCACTGCCATTATCTGTGTTTGTTTTTTACTTTTCATCCTGTCCAGCTCTCATCTTAACTTATGTTCTTCTGAACTGTCTGCTCTCATTTCAATACTCAGTGTTAACTGTATGCTGGATGTTCATGTTCTCCTCATGGCTGCTTCATTAACAGGCTCAAACTTATTCTGTCTTGTCCTCCCTTTATCAGGTTCTCCTCTCCGGAAGCTCACACCATCCCTGAATCGAAAATATCTCTCATTTCAAGGTTAAGTCAGCATGTCAGATGATCAGAGAACAGGGGTGTGCGGGTGTGTATTACAGAGAGATACTCCTGCCTGATCAATAGACACGTTCAGTTTATTTTGCACAAATGTTTGAAAAACTGACTCCTGATTGTGTGTTTGTATGTGTTCAGTGTCTTTACATCACCTCGCCCTCATATTGCTCCACACACATGCACTGGTATTTGTTTGAGATACATTTTTGAATTTGTATAGATACAATTAGGTAAAACACCATCAGTAACATTACAATATTATTGGAAGTTGTCTATAAAATGTAATGTTTGAATGAACTCATTTCATGGAGAGAAAGAGAATGAGAGTAGTGTTTTAAATCGAGGTGAAGTCCACAGTCCACCTGTGTTTCATGACGTGTCAGAAACTCATCGCTGTGAGTGTTTAGAAACTTTCAGAAGTGTCATGCAGAACAGCTAAAGAACTAAATTAAACAGGCTGTGATTTCAGAGCTGTCACACACAACATAAGAGCTGGAAAAGATCTTCTGCATTATCATACTGCACGTGTCCAAAGAAATGTGATAGTCAGAAGATAAAACCATGTTGCTGTATTCTCCCCTCATCATCTTCTCACATACTCTAGTGTTTGAAGACACCAGAAATAATTAATTCAGAGAGATGTTTGTGTATTGACTACAGGAGCAAAGTATTGGAGTGTGTATCTGCAGTAGACACAGACAACACTTATCTCTGGTATAGTGATGATTAAACAGATTAACAAAGTAACCATTACATTTCAAACAGGTTCTGAAAATGAATCCTGCCTGACTGGAATTGATCTGCAATATCTTTAAAACATTTCTGCCAGAGAAGAGCAGTGTAGTCAGCAGACTTTAGTAAATCTACAGCCACTTCATCTAATGTGTTGTCAATGTTCTTGTGAGCAGTTTAACCATCTCAGTGGCTTCTTCAGCTTGCTGGTGAATTGATTCAATTACTGTAACAGAGAATCTGGAAGCAGCAAATGAGAATCATAAACAGTTTATTGAAAGCAGACCGCTCAAAACAAACAGGCAGAGAGCAGTGACCAGCAAACAGGAGTGGCGTGTGCAATAGTAATCGTAATCAAAAACAGTCATACAGACCAGGATAGACAGCAAGAATAAAAAAATATAAAAAAAACAAAAAAAAAACCCCACAAGATCAGACACAAAAGCAGTAATCCAAGAGACACAAAAGCAGTAATCCAAGAGACACAATAGCAAAACAAAACTTCTCAAAGAGACCAATGTAATGCTAGACACAGGATAGGTGCCAGTCAACGATGCTGATTGGCCTGGCATTGATACTCCTGAGAGGCCTGAAGGAGCTTGCATCAAGTTTACCTCCAGGTCAGCCGACAACACTGAATAAAGTGTTGTGCAGAAGGAACTCCAACCACCTTCTCTTGATCTAGGAACATGGGAGGGCTAAACCCAAGCTGGTACTCAAATGTATACCAGTGGTTGGGGAGTCTTATGGACATATTCTGCCTACATAATGAACAATGCCCTGGGGTAGGATTGTAAGCTGTCAGCAGTCTCCTTTGTAGAGAGTATCTTAGGTAGGGGAATAAATCTATAAGCCTTGGAGGATCTGTTAACAATTACAAGAATGGTGATGTTACCTTGGGATGGTGGGTGTCCAGTAATGTCTGTAGAGAGGTGAAACAAGGGTCAATAAAGGATGGAGAGAGGATTAAGCAATCCATGAGTTGAATAATAAGGCACATTCGCCTGATTACATAATGGGTAGGCAGCCACAAAAGCTTGGACATCCTTCCTTGGCCACTTCCTCAGGAGACACTCAGGGTCCAAGCAGAGCCAGGATGGCAGGTAAAACATGAGCTGTGACACCACTGAAATATCTGTGAATGGACAACGTTAAGAACAAAAAACAATTAGCAGGTCCCTCCAGGGTCAGCTTCTTGAACTTGGGCCCTTCTTACCATATCTTCACTCTTCGACCTGGCCAGAGACACAACCTTAGATCTCGGGATGATGGGGCCTACTAGCTTCTCTCCATCAGTGGGTGCATAGACTTGAAACAGGGTGTCAGGTTTTAAGTTCTTTGAGCCTGAGCGGTAGGACAGGACAAACTAAACTGGTTAAAAAAACACAGACCATAGAGCTTGTTGAGGATTGAGCAGTTTGGCCTGCTGGGTATATTGAAAGTTGTTATCATCAGTTAGGACTACAAATGGGTGTTGTCCTCCCTCAAGTCAGTATACCCATTCTTTAAGTGCCAGCTTGACAGCCAGTAGTTCCCAGTCTCCTAAACCATAGTTTCTCTCAGTGGGTGATAGACGATGGACAGGAAAGCTCAAGGATGCAACATGTTGTCCTCCCCCTGAAGATAGAGAATGGCTCCCATTCCTATATCTGATGCATTCATGTCAATCTCTGGATCAGGGTGAGTCATGATGGGAGCAATGGTGAACTTGCACTCAAGTTTTTTAAATGCATTCTTAGCCTCAGAGTTCCAAAGGAACTTGTAACCCATGCCTTCAGTGAGAGCTGTGAGTGGAGTTGCTACTGCACGTATGAATTTGCGTATGAATTTGAGGTAAAAGTTTGCAAAATCCAGGAACTGTTGCACCTTTACAGAGGTGAGAGTGGCCCAGTCAGCCTGAACAGTCTAAACTTTCCTAGGTTCCATTTGGATGTGGCCTGTTTGAAAAATGAAAAAATGATTTTTCAGGAGACGATGGAAGATTTTTTGGACATGCCCAATATACTCGTGCAAGGACCCTGAGGAAACTAAAATGTCATCTAGTAGTAACACAAAATGCCATGTGGGGAACTTCTTTTTCCACTCACCCCTTTTCCACTGCCTTATGCGCACCAGGTGGTATGCATTGTACAAGTCAAGTTTTGTAAAATAGAGGCTCTTTGAAACAACTCAAATGCAGTGGCCATGAGAGATAAGGGATAGCAGTTCTGGACAGTTATCTTGTTGAGGCCTCTATAATCAATACAAGGGCAAAGGCCACCATCTTTCTTGCCCAAGAAGAAAAGCCTGTACCGGCAGTGAAGGATTTCTTAATTTCTTAATGAACAGAAAGACGAAAAGGGGATGTTTTGTGGGTTACCTCTCCCTGGCCAAAGGATTTCCATCTAGGACAATAACATCCAGGAAAGAAGGAAGAGACTCACAGGGAATTTTGAGCTTGTTGACTAAGAAAGAGTCCATAACATTACCTGCTGCACCTAAATTCACCCAGGCCTGTGGTGTTGATTGCCAAAGGTAAGTGTTACTGGAAGGAATAAGTCAGTGAGGGGAGAGGTTAGGGTAACCCCCGTTACAGATCTCCCTGTCTGCATGGAATGGAGCATATCCTGACATCTCAGTACAGGTGGTTCAAAAATGTTCAGACAGACCACAGTAAAGGCATCAATGCTTTCTCATATGGCGATTATGCATTCTAGCAACTTAAGACCGCAATGGTATGGAACAGGATGATGTACTCTGCCACACTGCAGTTACCTTGCTGGACAGGGAATGGGAATGGCCTCCTGGAATGGGAAAGGATGGTTGACCACCCATTTGAATTCTTCTACAAAGTACAAGCACCTGGAACACAAGACACTGCAGGCCACCCAGATGGATGTAGCCCTGAACAGGGCTCTTCCAGAGCGTTGCATGATGATATAAGTATTTTGACTGTCAGAGGAAAAGGATGATGGGTGCAGCTCAACAAAAAAGGGCACACTACATAAAGAAGCCGTTAGAGGCCCTTGGGTCTCCAGAAAAGCACTGCGGTGGGGGTAATCGAGGCTCAGCCTAAAGACTGAGACTAGGGTGTCCTGTCTGATGCACAGGAGCTGAAGCTGGAGTCTGAGTAGGCAGTCCACAAAAAAGCTTAACAGCTCAAGCAGAACAATGTAAATACACACAAAAAAGAAATGTGAAAATAATGACTTATCATTGCAAGGGCGGAAAAACAGAAAAGTCACAATGTGGGCCAATGTGGCCAAAGTTCATAACTACATTACATACTAACTTTTAACATTCAAATATTATATGTTATATCTGATTTTTTATGCATAAGGAGTCTGACAACAGTCAGTGCTCCACACAGAGACCTGATCTCACCAGCATTAAGTCTGCCTGGATTACATGAGGACACAGAAACAACTGAGACAGATTCAATCTAGGAGAGCTGTGGCAGTGTCTTCAAGATGCTTGAAGAAACCTACATGCAAAGCTAACTGTATAAACTATGCACAAGTGTACCTAGGACAAAATCTGCTTTAAACAAAGAGGACGGACAAAAAATATTGATTTGATTTAGTTTAATATAAATAGACTAGAATACATTTAGAATAATAGAAAAATAGAATTAAATGTATTCATGACAATTTTGAAAGTATCCTCGCAATGTAATTATTTGTTCATCCGAAATAGTTCAAGTTCAATTTATTTATATAGCGCTTTTCACAGTGGCACACTGTTATAAAGCAGCTATACAAATGAAAATATTCAAAAATATATAACAGTGAAAAATGAAATTGAAAATGAAAGAGAAAACTGGGAAGAGAAAAGGAAGAAAATTCAAAATTGATAAAATTAATAAACAATGATAACACAATGTACAAAGCAAATGTTCTAAGCTAATATCAGCAGTCTCCCAGTAAGCAAGCCAACAGGGCAACAGTGGCAAGGAACCAAAACAGTGATATATAAATGGAGAAAAAACCTTGAGAGAAACCAGGCTTAGCAGGGAGGGCCAGTTCTCCTCTGGCACGCTAATGCTGCAGTCCTTAGCTAAAGCTAAAATAAAAAAAGATCCATCACATATTCCCTGTGCTTTGGGTGGGTCAGGTGTCACTGTACTCATTGCTCTATGGCACGAGGATGAGCACCTGACTGTACCATAGCAGGGGCAGTTTTAGAATAGAAAACCGGGATAGAAAACCAAAACAGAGAATAATTAAAGTAGCTGCTGTTCATAACGTTAAGAACATAAGATTTAATTTACTTTGAGGTAGAATGCGAAACAAGTGATAAGAAGCATTATGAGAATGCTTGGCTAAATAGATGTGTAGATTTGAACAAATCTTTTGTGAGAGAGTAACTGAGCCCTAACAGCGTTGGGCAGGTTATTCCAGAGTTTAGGAGCCAAGTGCGAAAAAGCTCTGCCGCCTTTAGTGGACTTTGCAATTCTGAAAATGACCAGAAAAGAGTTTTGAGAGCATAAGGTACGCATTGGCTTGTAGTGTGAGAGAAGATAAGTTAACTACATAGGGACTAACCCGTTTAAGGCTTTGTAGGTAAGCAGTAGAATTTTATAAATATGAAATATTTGGGTGAAAAAGTAGAAGTAGAGAGCCTGAAACCAAAAATCAGTCTGACAGCAGAAACAAGAAAACAGCAAATGAGTCATTTTGGCTGCTTGGTTTTATATGTCAAAAGATGATTCCTTGGTTCATGACCTCTTTAAAGTGTAGTTATTCAACATTTTTATTATTAAAATGTTGAAGCTTGTCATCAAAATGCAGTATTCAATAAATGCAATTGTGTATTGTTATGAAACTTAGTATGGTTTACCATCACCATAGTCTGAGGTGACCTGCAAAGCTTGGGGCCAGGGCCAACTAGTGGTCAAGAGATACAACAAAAATAATTGAAATGCTTATAACACGACTGCTTATAACAAATGATTTTTTCCAAAAAAGGAATGTAACTCCTTTTTTTTAGATTCTTTGGCTCATGCCTACAATACCAATAGTCCTACAATACCAAATTTGTCATATTTTCAACTCTACTTCCTGTCTGCCATTTTAAATTATATTGCAAACCTATTTTTATAAAGTTCTCCTATAGCGTTTGTCCAATTTTCACAAAACTTTGCATGTAGCATCAAGAGACACTAACGACAAAAATTATTCACATTTTATTTTTTAATTCACTTTTATTTGTATAGCACTTTTCACAGTATATTTTTCAAAGCTGCTTTACAGAAATGCAACAAAATGTACATTGCCAGAAAACTGTTATTTGTAATCATTTAAGATTTGCAGATTTAAGATTATTTGCTGATTAGATCAGACTATGCTGTTGGTTTATATTGTGTATGTATATGAGCCAAAGTCTGAACTCCTCGCAGGGATCAACGTCCTCTCTACACATTGTTGGATCCTCTGTAGTCATTTTAAGATGCTGGATCCATACTGGAGCAGGCATATTCTGAAGCTACCCCGGAATTGATATTTCAAGATAAAAACACAAAACTAATTAATTACCTAAAACAAATTATCGAAACTGCTGTTCATAACGCTAAGAGCATAAGAAGCCAATAGCAAAAATGCTCTGCTGCCTTTAATGGACTTTGCGATTCTAGGTACAACCATAAATCTAGAGTTTTGTGAGCATAAACAACGTATTGGCTTGTAGCGCGAGAGAAGGTTTTAAGTAAGGCTATATAAGTAAGCAGTAGTGCTTTGTAAATAATACAAAATTTAAAAGGTAACCAGTGCAGAGATGACAAAATTATAGAATCTAGCTGCTGCATTTCAGACTAACTGTAGTTTGGATGCTGATGTCATGGTATATCATGGTCTAGTGTCAAATGCCACACTAAGATCAAATAAAACTTACAATGAGAGGCAAACTTGCTCTGCTGCTAAAGGTAATGATTTGTCATTTTGACAGTGCAGTTTCTGTGGTATGATGCTGACTGAAACTTTTTATAAATATTGTTTCTGTGTAAGAAGGTGCACAGTCATGTGCATACGACCGTTTCTAAATGTTTAGACATAAATGGGACATTTTAAATAGGTCTGTAGTTTGCGAATTCATTTGAATCTAGTTGGGCTTTCTTTATGAGAGACTTAATTGTGGCTGTTCTTGAGGGGCAATTTTAATAAGAGTGAATTATAAGATATAGTTGTGGGTTGTATATTTTCAATTGTATTCCATATGGGTTCAATTTTTTTCTGTGATAAAACTCCTGAAGTCATTACTAAATTATTATTAAATTAGTCATTACTACTAATGTTTAATGGCACATTGTCTTCATTTACAGTAGTGTTTATTTGTTAACCTGGCAACTGTATTAAAAAAAAACCTAGGATTGTTTTTATTTGTTTCTATTAGTGTACTAAGATGTGCAGCCCTTACTACTTATAGAGCCTTTTATAGTGGGACATACTGTCTTTCCACACTAATTAAAAAAAAACAAAGATTCAATTGTCTCCATTTCCACTCAAGGTAGCGAGTTTCTCTTCTACAGTGAGAGTTGTACTATTGTACCCTGATGCAGTACTTTTCTCTTTTACTTTTTTTTATTTGATGGGTGTTAAAGTATCAAGCATACTGGTGAAGATAGTTTCATCCAGCTTATTAGCATTTATGGGTGTGCTAAATAGGTCACACAGGGCATTTGTGAATCTGTCCTTGGTGGTTGGTGTAATCATTCTGCCCTTTTGATAGCATGGAACAATAAGGCTAACATCAGCAATCTTTAAGTGAACCTGTGCCATGTTGTCTGAGAAACCTTTAGAAACTAGATAAACTAAACAGATAGCTGCAACAGTAGCCTGGTTGGGGCAACTCATAATGACCAATGTAATTGTAGCAGGCACCTAAGGTCAATAATAAGCAGCAACTCCAAATTATGCTGACTATGCTACCCTGTCAACAGGGAAATCTTAACACCTTTGACTTGATCACTGAAAAGGGCACACAGGAACTTGGTTTCAAAAAGGACTTGACATTTTTTGTCAGACATGGTAACCCATACCTGAAATGTGACCTGTGCATTTAACCCATCACTGGTGAGGAGTGAATAAACACTGCAAGTTGTGAACACACACCCGGAGCAGTGGGCAGCTCACTACTGTGCCCTGGAAGCAATTGGGGGTTAGGTGCCTTGCTCAAGGGCACTTCAGTTGCTACCTGCCAGCACTGGAATCAAACCAGTAACCAATTCCAATTATTTATAAGGAGCAGTTTCTGTTTATTACACCAGGAGATTAACCATTCATTTAGTGCCACCAACTGGCAACAGGAAGTGACACTTAATAAGGGACTTTAAATACTCCACAGTTATTTGGAGTAACTGTGGAGTACAAGTGCCCATAGTGCATTGTTTTCAGAGAAGCTCCTTGTGGCAATGGCGTAATAGTACTTGGGCCCATCTTAGCTGCTTGCAACTACATTTCTTATTGTGTTTCTTCTCATTTTTCTTCTTACATCTCTGCTGTTTAGTAGCATCATGACTACATCAATATAGTATATAAATCACAAAGACTGCAAACTTGAACGAATGTATAGATTTTTGCTTTTGCTAATACATATGGAACTTCTGCCTTTTTGTCCTCTCAGATTTCTTGTGATTTCCTAAATTCTCAAATTTCATCAACAGACAATATAAATTGTGACTGGCTCAGTACTTTAAAATTTGGTGTACTTGGTGTCTACATAGGAGTGAATAACAGTTGTTGTTTAGGTGCTGCTATAATGAGTTAGTTGAGTTAGAAACTTAATAACCCCATTTTCCAAGTTTGATCAAATTCTTATTCTATGACATTAACAATCAAAACATACCCACAGCATTAACATTTCCATTATATTAAAATTTCCACAAAAAAAAAAAACAGAAACAAGAACAGGAAAATTATGAAATGTTCAGCTGAAAATAAAGAATACATGGTACTACTGCTTATTTTATTGTTCATTATAAAGATGTATTATGAAAACTAAATAAGGATACTGAAATTGTAATTGGTTTAATTTAATTCAACTTTAGGGAGGAAAGAGAAAAAAACAAGGAAATATATACAACGATACAAGTAACAACGGTATGTCAATTATCAAGAATTAAGTATCAAGTCAGATAAAAATTAAGTTGAACTGATCATAACTAGAACATGCATCAGAAATACCTGTTATTGTGTGAAGGCTCATACCTCAGTAGGTATGAGAGGGTAATGTATTCTGGGTAATGGACTGCCTACTAACACAGTATGTACTTAAGACTATGCAACACTTAGTAAATTAAAATGATAGATGACAGGTATTATATTAAGCAAGATATGCTGTTCCAGTTTACATAGAGATGGTCCTCAGAAAGAAAAACTTTTACAGAACAGGAGTATAAGTGTAATGATGAATGAGGCACACAGGGATCTATTTGCAGCATTTAATCATTAATCAAACAGGCTAGGTAGGGCAACAGCAAACAGGAACAACAGACAATGCAGAAGAGTAAACGTTATGCTGGCATGGGTTGAGGCAGGCAGCAAACAATCCAAAACCCAAGTAACAATCCAAATTCCCAAGTAACAATCCAAATTCCCAAGTAACAATCCAAATTCCCAAGTAACAATCCAAATTCCCAAGTAACAATCCAACTTAACGGGCAATCCCATAAATGTGTCAAAACCACTCAGTGATGTCACCAGGGCAAAACAAGACTTCACAGTGAGTTAACATGGGGCTGGGGTTTATATACACAAGAGTTAATGAGTTGCAGATGAACAGGAAGTGATCAAACCCAGGTATGGTGCATTATGGGAAATGTAGTCCGAAATAGTGCTAATATTCTGGAGACGGCTCCCGCTGGTGGTGTGGAGGAGGTGGAGCAGGGACCTCCTCCGTAACGATAAGGAATTTGCAATAATAACTAAAACTAAATTTTACTTAAAAAACTAAACAATAATAACTAAATTTTATCAGGCAAATTCATGACGTGATCTTTCTGCTATAAGATACGTTCTCCACATGTTAAATAAGGTTAATTGTTGGCATCTACAGTATTTTTATTGTGGAATGATAAGAAGACATTGTTAAACATCTGTTTGCTCTTTATTTCTGTAGAAGTATAAAGAGTTTGAGCAGTCAGTGAGGGTGGAAGAAATCGACGGACTCAAACTAGTGAAGAGACTTGCAGAGGATATGGAGCAGATGTTTCACAAGAAGTCTGAAGCCATAAAGGTGGGATGAACAAATAACAACATTTTAATTTTAAAGTGTTACCATGTAATTTTCTAGCATTATATAATATATTTTCAGCTTCATTCTATTATCAAAACCCACACAGAACATGACAGGACTTTAGCTTCCTTTAGACTTGAACAAGGCCTTTATCATATGTTTTGTCTTACAATTTTTTTTCCAACTAAATTCCAGTCTTTTCTTGGGGCAATCTGGTCTCGAAGGGGGGCCACCTACTAGATGCTGGTCTAAACCTCTGAAAAAGTGGCTCTAATATTGGCACTGACATCATTCCAGAGTGCAAGGGATCTACAGGCCTTTTCTGTAGATTCTGCCTATTTGGACTTTGCATCTGCTTTTTTGCTCCCTAGACTGTGCACTGCTCAAGCTAGTGGCATAAGAATTCTCATCTCTTAGTCTGTTTTGGTGGTCACAACTGAAGTAATGTGGCCACCAAACAGCACTTATTTCACATGATTGTGATGTAATACCTAGATTATAAGGCCTGTGACCTAGCGTTATCTCTGAAAATTAGGGCTCACTTTACCAGGAGTGTAACATAATCTAAGTGCATGTCTAAGTGATGGTCCTCTCTGCACACATTCATTAGATTCTACAGCTTAGACTTGAATTCAGATCCTACGTCTCCTTCTGCTCCTGATGTTCTCTGTGCCAATATTTCACAGCATCTGGGGCAGGCCCTCCTTCACTGTTGCATAGTTGGCATTAATGTTTCCAATAGTGCTAAGATGCAGTGTTGTTGGTGACTTTTGCAGGTGCCTTTTAAAAATGTGCAACACTGTCACATGACCTTGATCTGCCTATAAATAGGCATGATTTCACATATGTTCAGAACTGGGTCTGTCGTGTCAGGTAACAGTTCAAAAAAGAACAGTGCAATTTGTGGGAGTTTTTTTGATAGTCATTTAAACTATGCACACCTTTTAACTGCGTTATTATTGTACTGTAACCAGGTGGAGACTGAGTCACTGCTGCTGAGCTTTTCATATTTGCCATACCTCTTTTGACTCATGCACTTCAGTGTTTTTGTGTTGGAAAAATGTGATCGTCAAGCTAAGAAACTATGTATCAAATCAAAGGAAGTAGTTATTAGCTGGTTCAGATCAATGGCTGATCATTTGGAGCATTCCAAAAACTTGCCATGAAAAGGTTTTTGCATCCATATTTGATTTCAAAGTATACATGATTAAACATGTTTCTCCAGGATCTAGGTGCTACACAAACACAGAACAACAAGGCTACATAATTTATACATAAGTGCAAACATGTGCAGACAGCACAAGTGTAACGAAGGGGCGGACTCACGAGGGTCCATTTGCAGCTTTTATTTCGTAGTGTAAACAGGCAATGGTCAGAAACAGCAAAAAGGGTTAACAGAGGTAAGGCAAGATCATAAACGTGAAGCAGGCAAGAGTCGAGGCAGGCAGCAAACAATCAACAAGGCTAGGCAACAGTCCAGGGATCGGGGCAGGCAGCAAACAATCCAAAAACCAGAATAAACAATCCAAAAAACCAGTACTCCAAGAAATGTAGACATAACGCTCAGTAATGTCGCTGGAGCAAAACAAGACTTCACAAGGAGCATGAGGAAGCCCAGGATTTATATACAGGGGATAATGGGAAACAGGTGTGCAGGAAGTAATCAATCCAAGGAATGAGGCCTGATGAGAAATGTAGTCCAAACGGAAACTAATATTCAGGTGACCGTTCCCTCTGGTGGTGCGGAGGAGGTGGAGCAGGAACCTCCTCCGTAACAACAAGACAGTATAATGACTTCTGGGGCAGACAATGGATGTAGTATGTCCCAGTGCAGCTCCGACCAGCACACAGTTCTGTTCCAGAGTGATCCTGGTGAAATAAAGATATAAGTGTTAACATAAGTGTTAAAAATGACTATGTACAGTTTAAGTATTTAGCAGCCAAAAGTATTTAGCAGCAGCAAATAGTATTTAGCGTGCCAAAAGATTGCAGGGTGTAGGATTAAATGAGTTGTTGTGGGTGTGTGTGTTCCTTCAGCTCTAGTTCTATGTATTGAGTAGCCTGATAGCATAGGGGAAGAAACTATTGCATAGCCTGGTCGTGAGGGCCCGAATGCTTCGGTACCGTTTACCAGATGGCAGGAGGGTAAAGAGTGTGAGAGGGGTGTGTGGGATCATCCACAATGCTGGTGGCTTTGCAGCTGCAGCGTGAAGTGTAGATGTCTGTGATGGAGGGAAGAGAGACCCCGATGATGTTCTCAGCTGTTCTCACTATCCGCTGGAGGATCTTGCGGTCTGAGACGGTGCAATTCCCAAACCAGACAGTGATACAGCTGCACAGGATGCTCTCGAAAGTCCCTCTGTAGAACGTGGTGAGGATGGGGGGTGGGAGATGTACTTTTTAATAGAAAATTGCTACCTGTACAATTACATAGTTACTTTTCTGAAATATGACCCATGATCTTCTCAGCGGTGATAAAATGTGATCATTTTATAAAATAAAATATGATCATTTTATTACCTAAACTGGGCCCACCGGAGAGGCAAGTATAAACACATGCCTACAATGTCTATGCATCAATCTAGCCCTGGAGGCAACAGTGTTATGCACTGAGCCACTTTGCTCATCCATTGTTTCTCTTATAGGGGAAGTAGGAAATGTGATGTTGTTGTAATATGTTTATTTCTGTTATTTCTGTACATATATTTATTTATTTTATAGTGCAAAGACATGTATATGTGGAGTGGATGTTATGTCTCTGTTTGTTTGTGTTTCTTTGTACAGTGTTTTCTTTGTATGTAGCTTTGTTCCATTTTTCTACTGGGACTGTTTCACCTCTCGAGCACTGTAAATAAATCATCACTTTACACCTTAACACATCTGCGAGTATTGCCATCATCTTTGGGGAATATTTTCAGTTTTTGTTTTTTGTGTGTATGAATCTATTTTTCTGCCTGACTTCGGGCCTGTGAAGACACCAGTTTGACTGGGTGAGGGGGGAGACTGGTTATTCAGTGACAGTAAGCCCCTCTCCACAGCCTGCTCCAAGTCAGAGGACCCCCAATGGCGAGGTTGATGACCTCTGCTGCATAGTGCTTCTTCCTCTGGATGAGCATTGTTGAAATAGGTTAGTAGATCAGGGTTTTGTATATACTCTCTTGGAATCCAGGAGCATTCCTTAGGTCCATAGCCCTCTTTGTCCAGGTATTCTAATCTGCCACCTCAGTGTCAGGAGTCCAGGATCTTACGTACAGTAAACACCCCTCCATCTTTCTCAGCTGGTGGTAAGGGGTTTATCACTATCACCAGGCTCTTGGGAATATAGAGACACATGTGAGTGGTAAGTCCTAAATTGTCATTCATGAAATACTGGGTGAATGTGGTATTTCTCTGGAAGTTTTAGTTGAAAGGATGCTGGACTGATCTCAAAGGGACCAGTGTAACAGGGAATTAGCTTCTTGCAGGGTAGGCATAACCTGATGTCCTTGATTGAGAGCCATAGCTTTTGTCTAGGTTGGTAAGCCAGAGCTACAGATCGGCGAGCATCAGAATGGCCATTATTCCTCTGGATGGCTCTTGCAGATGATGAATAGCTGAGTCCCAGACCCTCTCACTCTCCTGGAACCAGTAATTAACTGATGGAACATCTCCAGACCAGGGAAGTAATGGTGGCCAATGGCTGAGTACACAATGAAATGGAGTTAGGCCAGTGCTTTGCTGGCATGTGGAGTTTTGTATGTACTTGGTCCAGGTGAGAAACTGGTTTCAAGAAGTCTGGTCTTTAAGGCAGAATGTTTGGAGGAAGAGACCAATTTCCTGTACCTTCTGTTCCGTCTGCTATCTGATACCACCCATCTGGGTGGTATCCAGATGACAGGCTTATCATCACATCAAGGAGCTTCAGGAAAACTTTCCAAACTCTTGAAATGAATGTCCTCAGGTATCCAAATGTATCAAAACACAAGGTTGAAAAGGAGTTCGGCAGTTTCCATGGATATTGGTAACCCCTTGAAAGGAATCAGTCAGCAGGATTTGAAGAACTGAATTTGGTGAAACTACAAAAACACAAGAATCAAAGGTATTTCCTTTGGGAAGGAGGGAGATCAGTGATAAAATCCACCCCTAGATTTGGCCTGGAGCAATTGGGAATGGGGAGGGGAAGGGGCTTGTTTGTTGGGAGATGGTAAAGAGTTTTGAAATGAGGCAGTCTGTACATCCACTCATTAACCTCCTAACATCCCTTGCCATGCTGGGCCACCAGTATCGCTCTTTAAGTAGGGAGAGGGTTGCATTGGCCCCTGGGTGACCAGAACCAACAAACAAATAAGCAGTATGGATGAGTTTAATCTGTTGGGTCTATAGTGACTGTAAGGTACTTAATACAAATTGTAACATTAGTCACATCTTGGGTCTGCTAAGGGGTTAGACACTGCCTTTGTTTAAAAATCCATGGTCCACAAAGTTTCACTTTAAGGATGATAATACACTTGCTTAAAGAACAAATAAGAAAATAAACTGATATAAAAGGCAATGCAAATCCAAATAAATCAAACAACTATGGCTAATAAAACAGAAGGCAAGATCTAAAGACCATGTGCTCCAAGCCATTCACACTTCAGCAAAGCCACACCCAAACTTTTAAGCTTCACCTGACCTGCAGAGAGTCCACATCTTAAGAAAATAAAGACATTAACCTTCAAATGAGTGGCTCATACATAACTGGTCCGAATTGTATTTGGAATATTTACAGAAACAATTATAAAATTTATCTTGTTTAACTTGTTTACAGTTGTAGTCATAGATCATGTAGGGATCATAAAATACCCCCTTTCACTTAAGACTTCCAAATCTAGCGTGGGGGTAAAAGACCCTAGGCTCCAGAGAGTCTGGAGGCAAACATTTACTCCAGATGGCTATCAACACCTCTGACACCAACAGGACAGTTTATGACACCCTGCCCAAGTTTCAAAAGAATTCCATGGGCAGGAGTAACACCACATGGCCCAAGAGAGACTAAAAAAAACAATCCACCAAAGACGAACTCTCTTTTAATTTGTATATATTCCCATTGTATGCTGGCTACCATACTATGCATCTTAACTGTAATTCTGTAGATAGTTATGCAAGTTTGGATTGATGTTCTGTTTGTATTCATACATTAGGATGAATCACAACAATGTATTTCAAACTCTGTCATATATACTCAACAGATTGTCTTCTCATTTCCCATCAGACTATGTATGTTGTGTAACCTGGATTAATATTTGCAAATGTGCCGTCCGGCTATAAAACATTCAAGTAAGGTGTTGAGTGAGACAAAGAAACTTTTGCCTGCTTAACACCTATTGGTTGTTTTAGTTTCACTGGGCGTGACCGATGTGAACTTAAAAATGACCGCCAGCTCTTTAGCTCTAAGTCGTCTTCTTGCTCTTGGTCTTTTCCACTCTTCAGTCAAGGATATTTGGCCCTTGCACCCCACCC
The DNA here is from genome assembly GCA_036877525.1 of Chromobotia macracanthus. NCBI lineage: Eukaryota > Metazoa > Chordata > Actinopteri > Cypriniformes > Botiidae > Chromobotia > Chromobotia macracanthus. The sequence continues at coordinate 97,588 of JAZGTH010000002.1, forward strand.
CCACAAGGGGGGGTAGCCTCTGGCTCAATCCCTTTGAGACAGAATCGGAACAACACTTCAGCTAACTTCATTGATCTTCAGAACTCAACGAATTTCAACCACTTTGAACCACCCAGGACTCTCTCCACGCGCATTCAGATTCGCACTCTGCGCTACAGCTCAATACAAGTACCCAATTTCTATACATATAGAATAGCTGCACTAAGTTTAAATTAAATTAATAAAGTGCCCCTTTATTAAGGTGATTCTACTGGTGGTTCATTCAGAAATGCTCGTTTATGATGCTGATTTAACTTTGTATTTAAATTTGGTTGTGTTTAATGTGTGGCTGTTTATGTCTAAGTATATGTTACGTGTTTCCCCTGTAGTGTAGTTTAATAAACACCCATATGTATTCACCCTTGATTGTTGCTGCGCTTAATGCTCACAAATAAGGTCACTTAAACTGTGTTCGATCGTTCTACATGCTCTAAAGTATTGTTAAAGCAGAGAAGTGTTGTTTTCAAGGCAAGACAAATAATTTTTCTTAGATTCAATAAGACTCACTGGACGAATGCAAAAGCTGATTATTGTAATCATTCCTGCTCAGGTACTACAAAATATGTATTTTTAATTACGATTAATTATATGTATTTTCCTTTGAGCTAAATTAACTGTTCCACTATCAAAATGTTTGAAACAACACTGTTTTGTTGATTTGACATATGATTCGTTACATTATTATGATAGTGGTTCATGCTCATAATCTGGAGTCCCTAATCCTTCTGACAGAGACGGTAGGATCCATTTGCAGTAGGTTATTAGAGTAGTCGAACAGGCAGGGTCAGCAACAGCAAACAGGTATGGCAGGGGCTAGGCTAATCTGTAACAACAGATGATCCAAAGGTCAGGGCAGGCAGCAAACAATCAGAACAATGATAAACAATCCAAGTCGGGGCAGGCAGCAAATAATCAGAGAACCGATAAACAATCCAAGTGATAACAGGTAATCCAATAACAATATAAATGCTCAGAAATGTCAGCCGAGGCAAAACAAGACTTCGCAATAAGCTAATTAAAGACTGGGGTTTTTATACACAAGCGTTAATGATAATCAGGTGAACAGGAAGTAATCCCTGGGGCTGAAATGTGGGAAATGTAGTCCAAAAGCAACCTAATATTCAGGTGACGGCTCCCTCTGGTGGTTCGGGGGAGGCGGTACGGGAGCCTCCACCGTAACAGTTTCCCTTACACAGGGAATGGTGGAGAATAGATCTATTAACATTAATTTTGAGTACAACTTACATCTGTTGTGGAGAATGCTTTATTTGAGAACAAACCTCAATATTAACCCCCTAGGATGTTAGTTTGAGTCTTCACTTTGACAGTTTGTACATGTCTATTTCTGTCAGCATGAGCCCCTCAATTTTTCTAAGAATCTAACATCCACAAGTAGTAGAATCTAACATCAGTAGTACATCACCAACTATACAATTCCTTCTTGTCTTTTTCATTTTTGTTTTTCTTGAATGGTAGGCAGAGGTCTTATGTACAGGTCTGTTTTCAGAAATAACCCAGGTGGAAAGACAGGTTCCAATTTCAAGAGGAGAATGTGGTTTGGGGTGAGAAGTTATGAATTGTCAGATACTGTAGATATTGGATAACTATTTAAAATAGCATCTATCTCAGACAATACAGCATGCAAACCTTATTTAGTTAAAACTTGTTGTTTTAAGACAAGGAGTTAAAACTCTTACAATTAAAATTTTTGGTTCAGTGCAACAAGAGCCACTCTCTGCTAACTTTCTGCACCCAAAAGATTTGTTCTGTTGTCAGACTATGTGCTTTACTTGGCCTCTTCTACAAATGAAATGCCTAATGGTCTGAATGCAGGAGTCTGTCAAGTTATTGAGCTACTTCAATAAACAGCTGTACTGGTGTGATACACGAATGATACTAATTAATCGTATTTTACCCTGCCCTCTTGTTTCCTCATTATCAATCCCTTCATTAGTTCATTCCCCCCCACCTGTCTGACACCCTCATTACCTGCCTTGTTTGCTGTCCTATTTAATGTCCTTGTGTTTTCTGTCTTGTGTAAGTGTATTGTTTCTTCTACCTAATGTTTCTTGTTCTTGTTTCTGGTTATTGAAGTCAAAAAGTATGCCTTGTGTCAAGTTTTGAGCTCAACTTTTTATATATTATCTGGTCTTGTTCTGTTCGTGTTTATCTCAAATCTTGTTTTGAGTATTTATATTCTTGTTCTGGTTCTTGTCACCAGAACAAGAATATAAATAGTTTTTGTTTAATAAAGTTTATTTTCATGAAAATCTGTTCTGCTATTGGGTTCTCCTTCACCAGTTCCTGACAGTTACATGCCACAAAATTGGTATTAATTAACCAAAATTTTTTGCATTTTGCAAAATCTTTAAAATCTGAGAGTATGATATTTCTACCTGCATGCCCTATTTTTTATGTATGTGAATACATATGAATTGAACACATAAGAATACCTAAGAATTAAGGTTGATATGTGGCTAACCCTGATGTTTCTTCCGTAAAATGTTTCGCTTGAATGTATCATGATTCACGTAATGTGACATCACGCCAGCAGAGGGAGCCCTCACCGGAATACTGACTGCTCATGCTCCCTCTGCTGAACTCTGAACTTTGAACTCTAAACTTACTTCCTGTTTGCCATCTATATAAACCTTGCTGCCACATGGCCACGTTGCGAAGTATTGCCAGCTTAACACCTGACTACTAAGCATTCTCTTTTACTGCCTGCTTTCCTGTGTTACCTATTGTTTGGTTCTCGTTTTCTGATTTTTGCCTAGCCCCTTTGTTTGACACCTGGATTGGACTGTTTGTTTAGATATTGATTCTCTGCCTGGATTTACGACCTCTGATTTACGTCTCTCCCTTTTGTTGTGTTGCATGGTTGGACTGTCTATGTGTATTACGACCCTTTGCCTGTACTTTCGACTTTGATTATGGATAACCCCAATAAACATCCGCAATTGGATCCTGCTTCAACTTCTGCCTCAGCCCCCTTACAGAATACTTCGCCTACCCTCAATCCAGCGGATGTTTCACAGCTGCAAGCTGCATTTGTCTACCAGGGAGAACTATTACGCAGCTACCACGAACAGCTAGCTAACTTACAGGCATTGAATGAACTACTGCTCCAGCGACTTTGCTCTCCTCCTTCCACCACGTCGAGCACGGTAAGACTTGCTCTTCCCGATAAGTTTGATGGTTCTGCAGAATGGTGTAAAGGGTTCATTCGACAAGTACGCACTTATTTGGAATCGTTGGGGGATCAGTCTCATGCTAGTTCTGATCAATGCTCTTTTATCATGTCACTATTATCTGGCAAGGCTATTGATTGGGCTGCTGCGGTTTGGGAGACGGACGAACAGTTTAGATCTTCACCTGAGTATTTTTTGCAACAACTCCGAGAAGTATTTGAATATCCTGCTGGGGGTCGGGATGTTTCGTCTCGTCTTTTACACCTATCTCAAGGCTCACATAGTGCAGCAGAGCACGCAGTTGAATTCAGGACTCTTGCAGCTCAGAGTGGATGGAATGATGCTGCACTTAAAGGGGTGTTTCGGGAAAGCCTATGTCCCCAATTGCAGTTGGAGATGGCATGTCGAGGTGAGGAATCTTCTTTCAATGACTTTGTTAACATGACTGTTAAGATTGATAATTTGCTCAGGAACTCACCTAAACCCAAGCAAGCGCATGCATCCCACCTTATGTCACGACCTGCACTTCGGAATCCTGAGGCACCATGTGTTACCAAGCCCATGCAAGTAGGATCTACCAGGCTGTCTGAGGACGAGCGTAGACGGTCGAAGGTTCATCAACAACCTCTGCTTTTATTGTGGTGAACCAGGTCATCATAAGTCACAGTGTCCTCAAAAGACCCGGAGGTCCCTCACAGCACAAGACCGGGTGAATGTGGACACCTTTTCACAAAATCCAGTTAAAGTCTGCACATTACCCGTACAGATTTCTACCGAAAGTGGTTCTTTTATGTTGACAGCATTAGTAGATTCCGGCGCCGCTCTCAACCTCATCAACTCGGACATCGCCCGGAAACATCAACTACCCACCATTCCATGCTTTCCACCTATCAGTATTACGGCTGTCAATAACCAACCCATCAAAGGAGGAGTTCTGGAACGGACCCGATCACTGAAAATGCAAATTGGGGTTTTTCATGAAGAGAACATCTCTCTATATCTGATCGACTCACCCAAATATGAAATAATTTTAGGAATGCCATGGCTAAGTTGCCACGATCCCCACATCTCCTGGCGCACGGGTGAGCTGACCCACTGGTCTCCATTCTGTTTTAGTCACTGTCTAACCCTTAAGCAGTCCAGTCCATGTCTGTCCACAAGCATGGGGAGCCCTCCGAGCCTGACCCAACCAAAGATCCCCAAGGTTTATAACGAGCTTTTGGAGGTCTTCAGCAAGGTTAAAGCCACACAGTTACCACCACATTGGCACTGGGACTGTGCTATAGACCTTCTTCCCAACATGTGTCCTCCCAAAAGCAAAGTCTACCCGCTGTCACGCCAAGAAGCACAGGCTATGGAGGACTACATCAAGGAGGCTCTGGAAGCTGGCTTTATCCGTCCTTCTACTTCTCCCGCTGCAGCCGGCTTCTTCTTCGTGGAGAAGGATGGGGGTCTGCGTCCGTGCATCGACTACAGAGGCCTCAATAATGTCACTGTTAAATTCAGGTATCCACTGCCTCTAGTCCCTTCTGCCCTAGAACAACTCAGGAAGGCCAAAATTTTTACTAAACTCGACTTGAGAAACGCTTATAACCTGATACGCATCAGGGACGGAGATGAGTGGAAGACAGCTTTTCTCACCACCAGGGGGCACTACGAATACCTGGTTATGCCCTTTGGCCTTGCCAATGCCCCAGCCGTCTTCCAATCCTTCATAAATGAAGTCTTCAAAGATGTCCTCCACAAGTATGTCATCGCATATCTTGACGACATCCTAATCTATTCCCTGAATGAAGAGGATCATGTCACTCACGTCAAGAGTGTTCTTTCCAAGCTTCTCAATCACCAACTCTATGTCAAGACTGAAAAATGTGTGTTTCATGTGAAGCAGACAACATTCCTGGGGTACAACATCAGCCACCAGGGCGTTGAAATGGATGCTTCTAAGGTAACCGCCGTCACTGAGTGGCCGCAGCCCTCCACGTTGAAAGAATTGCAGAGGTTCCTGGGCTTTGCTAACTTCTATCGACGCTTCATTAGGAACTACAGTTCTATTGCTGCACCTCTCACCTCATTACTCAAGGGAAAACCCAGGAAGTTATGGAACGCTTCCGCCAATGCAGCCTTCCAAAAACTCAAGACCAGCTTCACGACGGCCCCCATCCTTAAACATCCAGATCCAGAACTCCCCTTCATTGTGGAGGTCGATGCTTCTGACTGCGGGATTGGAGCCGTGCTCTCTCAACGTCACGGACAACCTCCCAAGCTTTTCCCGTGTGCCTTCTTCTCTCGGAAGCTAACCCCCGCTGAGTTTAATTATGATGTGGGAAACAAAGAGCTTCTGTCAATGAAGGCTGCCATGGAAGAGTGGAGACATTGGCTCGAGGGGGCAGCTCATCCTTTTCAAGTTATCACGGACCATAAGAACCTTGAGTATGTCAAGTCTGCTCGACGTCTGAATTCACGCCAGGCAAGATGGTCTCTGTTCTTTTCACGATTCCATTTTACAGTTACTTATCGTCCAGGCTCCAAGAATAGCAAGGCAGATGCACTATCCAGGCGCCATGATCCCCCACGACAGAACTACAATCCTGAACCTATCCTAAGTCCAGCCTTGTTTGTTGCTCCGGTCAACTGGGACATAATGGAGGAAATTCACCAGGCCGTCCTCACAGAACCATCATCACCGAACTGCCCCCCCTCCAAACAATATGTTCCCCAGACACTACGTCACCGGGTCATCCAGTGGGTCCACACATCACTCAGCACGGGACATCCCGGCATTTCACGAACCCTTAAACTTGTGCAGAATTCCTTCTGGTAGCCTTCAATGACCAAAGATGTGGCCAATTATGTCAAGTCTTGCTCCATCTGTGCCCAGTCCAAGACTCCCAGGGACCTGCCGACGGGACTTCTACAGCCTCTCCCGATTCCCCAACGACCTTGGTCTCACCTCTCCATCGACTTCATCACTGACTTACCCCTGTCTGATGGTTACACCACAATTCTGGTCATCGTCGACCGCTTCTCCAAAGCCTGTCATCTGGTTCCATTAAAAGGATTACCTACTGCCATGGAGACTGCTCAAGCCATGTTCCACCATGTCTTTCGAAACTATGGTCTACCTGAAGACATTGTATCAGATCGAGGAACTCAGTTCACCTCTCAGGTTTGGAAATCCTTTTGTAACCTTTTAGATATGGATCCTGCTTCAGCTTCTGCCTCAGCCTCCTTACACGTAAATGGCTTTGAATAACAGCTGGGATCTGATTCTTTCCTTTGAAAGCCAAGTTTTTCAATTTTTTTTGCATTTTAGGTACCAGGCTACTGTGACTTTACGCTTAGTCCAACTTAGTAGTCAGTTGGACGTCTCTAGTCTTAGGACATCAGTTTATCTGTAGGATTGATTTCATCTTTATTTATTACATTTATAGTCAGAGAGTGGGTTTCTGTATGTGTTACTCAGGGGCCAATCCAGTTCTGTTCTCTAAAGGAAGTCTGGACCAAAGTTTTTTATTTTTGCAGGAGGCTTTCTGTGTTCTGACCTCTGGAGGCTAATTCTGTAGCTTCTCTTATCAAGGAGAAGGATTCCAATTTCAGCTTTAGCTCAGCTTTGATTACCTTGTCTACCTTAGCAGTTAGAACTACTACAGATAGTTCCAATCTGGGAAATGTCATATTTTTCAGAGGGCTTCTCCAGATTTCCTTACAGGGAAATTCCCAGGAAGGTAACATGCACTGCATTTTATTCATTCACAAGTCTCATATATCTCAGTTCCACAACCTTGCTCACTTGCATCAGCAAAGCCAAGTTGGGCTTGTGTATGTGTTCAAAAATGTTTGGACTTTACACACTTGCTTATTTGGAAGTTGATTATTTACCCAAAGGCATCTTTCCATTTAACCCATTTATCATTTAAGCTCTTTGGAATCTCTTCATTCCAGCCAATATTCATTCTGCAAAGTTCTTGGAATAGCAGCTTACCAGGATAAGTGAAAGGAGCAAGAAACCCGAAAGGGTCATAAATTGACTGTCAGGGTCCTGGCTTCTTGTCTTGAGTGTCTCCTATATTCTCTGGTGTGTTTGTGTTGGAGCATGTTGTCTGGATACTGACTCAGTCCTAGTATTGGTTCTTGTTTCTTGGAGTCAGGATCTAGACTCATGCTCTGTGTCTTTGCCATCTGTGGAAGCACATGGCCATTGTTTGTTTACTTTGTGCCATGTGCTCTCCTGTTGTGCGTTATGACCCCGCCCTCTTGTTCCCTCAAAATTCTCCCATCATTAGTTAATTCATCCCACCTGTCTGTCCTTGTTACCTGCCTTGGTTTTGTCTATTTAATGCCCTTGTGTTTGCTGTTTCATGCTGGTCTGTTTTTGTTTGTCTGTTTCCTGTCAAATTGTTTTAGTTTTGTTCATGGTGGTGGGTTTTTGTTTCTCCTCCTCAAGGGAGTTCTTGTTTATATTATATTTCATGGTTTGTTTCTGTTTTCCCCCTCGAGGGAGTTTCTGTTAATAAAGTTTGTTTTTTGTATCAAGCTGGCTTGCGTTTGGGTTTTCCCTTACCCTTTCCCTTACATTTACACAATACACCTCATCTGGAATGTAGTTGTGGTTGGATTGCAACATTGAATGTAAAATTATGACTTTCATAAACTTCCAATGGAAGTCTGTGTTTTTCCAGGTCTAGGTTTCAGGTTTTGGAATGCTGGACAGTACCAATTGACTGTTGCTTACACATCAAGTAAGGTGAAATCCTCCTCTTCCACAAGCAGCTATCAAGTCTTAAATAAGCAATATTGTTTCCTCCTCTGTGGCTACAGACTTCAAACAGTCATTCACATAGAAATTAGATGATTGTGATTGCTTTAGGCCTAGAATACTGCTTGTTGTTCTTGTTGTCCAGCTCCAAAGATATGTATAGTCATGCAATACTCTAAAGGAGTGAGACTCCTATAACCTCCTGGTCACCAGAGAAATCCTCAGTCAACATGCTCTTCTGCTACCTTTACTTGGTGATATGTCACCCATGATTCCAACTGGCTTCTGACAAAATCTCATTAACACTCCTGTCATAAGATCAGGGCCTTGAAGAGAGGTACCCTTGAAAAAGACTTCACAATCAAAGACCACTATTTTTCGTTAGATGGTATACACCATGATGAGGTATATGCAAACCCTTTTCTTTTGTACCTTTGAGTTGCTCCTTTAAAACAATTTCTGCAGACCCTGAAGAAGATTTTATTAACCAAAATATAAAGGAATCAGGTACAAATTATTTTACCATTATAGTTCTACTCTACATTTAACTGTGCAAGCACATCTCTTGTTATTGTTCAGGGCCCAATGGAGGAAGATGGTAACTGCAGGAACCCTTCATTAACTCATTTTGACGTGTGTGTGAGAAGACTCCAATAAAGACCCTTACCCAACCAAGCACAAACGGTTGTTCTGCAGACCAAATCGGCTTTATGTCTCTGATAACAAAGTCTATCTTTTGGCATCAAAACCTTTGAAAAAGTTTTTGAGTGATTGTTCTAAGATGTGGAAGAAACCACAACAACCCCTTACTAATAACATCAGAAAAGAAAGTTGATATATCCCTTATTAACTACAGGGTTTCTTTTGAATTTCTTTTAAACTTTTAAGACATTGCTTAGCCATTTGTCAAATGTTTGGTGACTAATTCTTCTTAAAATGTAATTTGTAATGTCCGTTAATCATTTCAGCAGAACCTTTAACAATTTCATGAATTTTCAGACATTTCTTTGACATCTTCATATGCTTTAATTATTTTCACTGGCTGAAATGGACTGAGGCATTGGCATCATCTCCACTGCTTGATCCCCTAACAACCCATCCAAGTAATTTTCTCACAGCACATGGCCCATCATTATGGCTGTTGATAATTTCCCAGGGCTCTAGAACCTTGGAGGCATTGGTGCCAATTAAAAGTTCAACTGAGTCATTTGAGGCAATTGGGAGGAGACACATTTTTCAGGTATGACCATCTTGGTCATTAATTTTGGATTGGAATGTTTTATTTGTTGACAGTCATGGACGCTTGTGTCAGGGCCCTGGCTTCCTTGTTTTGGGTTTTTACAAAATTCTTTTCCAATTTTTCCCATTTTTGTGTCAGAGCATGATGTTCAGATCCTGACTCCATCCTAGTCATGGTTCTTGTATCTTGGAGTCAGGATCTAGACTCATGCTCTGTGTCTTTTTTAATCTGAATGTTGCTTGTCTTTGTGTGGAAATACATGGCCATTGTTTGTTTACTTTGTGCCATGTGCTCTCTGGTCTTGAGTCTTTACCCCATCCCTATTAATTGCCCTTGTGTCTGTTTTCTTCTGATGGTGTATTTCTTCTTCTTGTGTTTACTATCTTGCATCGTGTCTTAAAAGATCTTCAAGTCTTGTTTTTGTTTTGCCCCCTCATGTGAGTTTTTTGTTTAATAAAGTACAATTTTTTTGTTGACTATCTGTGCCTGAGTTCTCTTCATCTCTGAACTTGACAGCTTGTGTATACACATTTAGAAGTGTGATGCAATTGTTCTCAATGTAATGCATTCATTTCCAAACCAGATATCACATAACTTACCATAGTCTTCTCTAAATGCATAGGTTTGTACACTGTTCCCTTTTTTTGCCCTCCTTTTTTACTGGCACAAATGCTAGTACTTTTTGCCTTTCACCAGCCCCAACGTGACCACAAGTGTTGGTTGAGATTGCCTGATTGGCATCAAAAGGTTGGTATTTACTCTCCCATTATTAACTTTTCATATATGGAGCAATGTGGGGTGTTTTTGATTGCAGGTTTAGGCTTGTCATTTTGTACAGGTTTTACTCAAGTGGCCTTGAACCAGACATTCAAAATGTAAAATAAATACAAAATAAGCAGAGAGGCACTTTAGGGTTGAAAATTTTGTACTTTGGGTTTTTAGCAGATTTTATTACACTATTTACAGTGGTAGCAAAACTACATGAACATACTCTGTCAAATCCAATATTGGAAAAAAATATCATGTTCCCTGGGATAGGAAATGAGACACTGCATCAGGAAGCGGATACTATGGAGAAGAGCTTCATGCGCACCCTGGGTCTGAACATGTGTGCCAATCACTCTATGTACTTAGAAAAACTAAGAAAAACACTTTCTTTCAAAAAGTGGAGCACCAAATGTCCCTTGAAGTTTTAAGAAATTTTGGTACAAGCCTGTCAAGCAAAATTTGTAAGCATGTCCTTCCAATGCCTTCAGACTAATTAAAGCCAACATGATGATTGCTTGCAGTTACCATTTTAAACTGTACATACCAAAACATGCAGAATTCTCTAGCCTGGTCTTTATTGTTCTTTTTGTGCTTAAGTTATTTAAAAAACATTCCAACTCCAATTGTTTCTAGAGCTAGTCTTTAAATTGTTGTAGTGGTTGTAGTGGTGATACATTAGTTACATCTTAGTTCTGCTAAGGAGTCAAATGCTTCCTGTGTTTAAAAAAACATTGTCCACAAAGTTGCACTTTAAGGATGAGTTAATTATACACCTGCTTACAGAACAAATAAGAAAATAAACTGATAAACAACTGATAACAAACTCAGTAAACCAAACAACTTAGAGAAGGCTACAGATTAGTTGTGCAGTCCCATGGCCGAAGTAGTGGTAACTGGGAAGCTCTTGGGGCAGAAGATGTCTTGAACTGGGAATATCAATCAGGGATGTCAACAGACTGTGGATCAACAGGGCTCTCAATAGAAATGGAGCAAACAGAAACAGGTTAGAGTACATCTTTGGGTGGAAGGTAGCACTGGAAAACAGGAAATAAAATAGTGATTGCCCCATTTAAAAATTTTACCAATTTCCCAAGAGAGCTTGGGATGATGTGTAATTAACCATGGACTCCCCAGAGATCCCCCACAACCAGCTGATGGATCTTTTCTAGGTAGAAAACCCCCACATGAAGAAGAAGAGGACCCACACGGAACTTGAACTTGTTGACAGTTTAGAGGTTTCCCAGTTAGGCTTTTGACTATCTCTCACTGGGAATCTTTTGGAGACCGAACTGACAGGAGGCACTAGAGATGAAGTTCTCAGCTGAGTCAATGAGTGCAGTGGAAGGATGCATCAGATACAGTAACATACACTTAAATAGTGAGAGGAGAGGAACAGATACAAGTATAACTCATCAAAAGGACGTGGTGGTCTGACAGGACATGCAGTTATGGCATGCCTGGTTGCACTGCAATAGAGCCATAACCCCTCTGCAATAGAGACAATAGAGACAAAAATAACCATGTAGATTCTAGTTCATGGGCTGTGGTTCTGGAGAGCTGACCCACACTGTTTGGCATAAGGAGGAGATATTCTGGCCCTGGATGGTCTCCAAACATCCCTACGTACGATGAGCTACTCTGATGGTGAGATGGATGAACCTCTCTAAGCCAATGGAATTGTCATATATAGTGAGAGGCAGTCGTAATTGAGGGGATATTCCTTTAATGTCATTAGAAGAGAGTGGTTTTTCCAGCCGCTGACAGCTGCTAGGGTGCAACATTTCCATACTGGAGTCTAAGCCATAGATGAGACCAGGCAGTGTGTGGAATGTCCTTACAAATTGTGCTGGGTGATGAGGTAACTGAGCTGGAGATAATTAGAAGTCAGGAGAAGGTGACCCTCCTTAACAGTGACCAGTGTGATTGGAAGAGGGTGGAGCTTGGTGATTCTGTGACATAATGAATATTATAACTGCCATGTATGCCTATTATGCCTATGTATATTATGCTGGTATAATGTATTTTAATGAATAAAGGGAAAGGAACAATTTAATTATAAAATCTCTATTGTATATTGTTTAATGAAACTAAAAATGTGCTCTTTCTATGACTTACAGGTTTCAACAAGTAAATTATGCTTGAATTGCAGTAGAATGTTGTTTCTTATACTTTTATAATGTGTATTAGTCAGTTGTATGTACGTGTGTATATATATATATATATATATATATATATATATATATATATATATATATATATATATATATATATATATACACTGTCACTGCGTCATACAAAATCACTGTAAATATAGCAACAAAATCCCAAGACTAAAGTTTCAATATACTTTTCTAATGCAATGTATAAACTAGCCAAAAATATATAGTCTACAAGTGTGTTTAACTGTAAACTTTAACTGTTAAAAAAACATGATATTTTAATGTTGCTTGTGTGCATGAATGTGAACAGGAATATAGCAATAAAAATAATGATTCCCTAGCACTGAATCAATTATGTAACAAACTGATCTCCTGAAAAAAATCTGCAACAGGATAATAGATAATTTTGTCACCTTTTGTCAATTTTTGTCACCAAAAATTTGTTTCTTCATTGCAAATTTCTAATGAGTACATAATTACACTGAATTTTGTTCCTGACATGAATATATTGTACAGCTTTAGTAATGGACTTATTTGATAGTGTTTTACCTAATTTGTAGATGAAAGGCCCCTACTCTCATTTTATTGTCTGTTACATTAATAAAGACTGAAACTCTGTTTTTACACAATTCGATCCAGAAAACATGAATATGAACCATATGGAGTTTTATTTCTGGTGCTTTTTGTCTTTTTTGGAGCCTGATTGTTAAAATCTGTGTATATTTTCATTTGGTTGCATAGTGGCAGACATTTGACACACTGGAAGTTTATTTGAAGCATTGGAGCATGCTGATTCCTGAGAAATCATGCCGGATATGTAAACAACCAATTTAATCCATAAAAATGCTTTTGTGTCTCTTTCTCGTCAGCGGTTGGTGGAGGCAGCAGAGGTGGCTCACCTAAACCATGAGGAGGATCCTGACCTGCAGGTGAGTTACCATCTTAACTGTATCTCTGCACTAGTGCAACATTACCTTCATCAGTGATGTTCAGCACTCGCTACATAGTGTACTAACAACTGAAAATAGCCAATACACTTTAACACCCTTGTTACTTGTTCTTGTGAATTGTTACATAATTGCACCTAAATACATTATATAAGATACTTGTGTATATAAATCACATAAAAGTCAGATGTGATGTACAGTGCTCTTGGAAATGTTGAAGGTGAATGCAGGCAGAATCTAAGAGCAGATGAACAATAATCAACAATAAACAAAGGTGTGTGTGCGTGTCAAACTTTTATAACTACATCAAGAGTAAAATAAATTTCTTGAAGATGTTTAACTCATAATAAAGAAATGTAAACTTTGTGATTGTTCCATTTACAGTGCACAAACTGCTGCATGCTACAAACGTTTCTGGTGTGAAAAGTTCTAATGTCACATTGTGTACATGTGTTATTTGTGTTAAGCCTCATGTTCTGTTTGGACTGGAGAGAACCTAGGGCCTTTTTACAAGCTCAGATAAGAAGAATCAGATTAACTGCTAATGGCTTTTGTTAATTTTATCTGAACTGATTAAAATATTTAAAAATACATTGCCAACGTTTGGGATTATAGAGAGCCCGGATGAATGCCAGAATGCAGTCTATAGTTTATGATTGGTGTACAAACTGAAGAGATATAAAAGTGGATTACTTTTTATTAGTTTTATTGTATTTTCTGACTGTATGTGTTCTGGCTGAACTGATACGTTACTCAACAGCAGCCACCTTTCTATAAAGTAAACACCAACTCATGTTTAATATAAAGTTTTAAGAATGTGGAGTGTAGGGGTGTCCTGCCTATTTATTTTGGTAATTTGGTTTTGTGCTTTGTTTTTTTTTTATTATTAGGGAGTCAGGAAAGTTAAATGTATTTTATTTTTTATATTCAGTTAGGTTTTATCATTTCTTCTTTTTCTTTCTTTTAGATTTGTTTTGTTTGTTATTTTGGCCTTTGGACACCCAGAAGAGATGCTCTCTATTTCACTTGTCATCTTTTAAATAAATCTAATAATCGGAGTGATTGGTAACTGGGATTCCACTATCACAACCCAGTTTTTATTATGCCCTATTTACAGTTTTTCTAGTTTCCCTAGGCATGGGGCGTAATAATTGGGGGTTCATATAATTATTTTTCTGATCTGGAATTTAGTTTGATACGAATTCAGTTTGTGGCCTTGCTGGTGAGTACAATTTCTATATTTCTTTTTCTGTGTTTTGACTGGCAGTTTTTTCATGAGTGGTGGGGAAGTGGTGGTTTGGTACATATGGAATTTAGTATAGAAGCCTTGGAGTCATGTTGAAAACTTGATTTGTTATTGATCGCTGGCTTTTATAATATTCTGGTGATGAAAACTGCTAAGAAGAAGGAAGTGTGAGACATAATTGATGCGGTACTAATACAGCAGGGTGTTTTACAGTCCCAGTCAACCTAATGTTGATGTTAGTGTAAATGCTGTGATAGGTGATGACATTCATATTGATGCTTCAGGGTCCTGTGTTGCGTTTACTTGTGGTGTGAACTCCACAAGTGGGGATTTGAAATTAGCTATTCAGTTAAAGCAATTAGATCTTGTGATTAAACATCAGGAGCATACTGTTAACTTTTACATTTTAGGCAATACGAATTAGAGATGCATGGTGGTGCTTATATTGTGGTGCATTTGAGCATATAGCTGCTGCACTGACTGAGAGAGGTGTGGCCTCTCATGATGCAGTGTAAACAATTCTTTTAGAAGCACAAACAATTTGGATTATGATAAACTGAAAAGTGCTGTTAAAGGCTTATGAACTAGTGCCAGAAGCGTAACGGCAAAAGTTTCGCTTGCATGCTAAAATCGCCGGTCAAACTTATGTGGAGAACTGTCATGG
Organism: Chromobotia macracanthus; assembly: GCA_036877525.1. NCBI lineage: Eukaryota > Metazoa > Chordata > Actinopteri > Cypriniformes > Botiidae > Chromobotia > Chromobotia macracanthus. The sequence goes on from JAZGTH010000002.1 coordinate 112,601, forward strand.
ATTTAGCACCTGACCCCTCAACTCCTCCCACTCGTTCTCAGTCACCAGAATTGTAATTATACACACCTGCTGCCTCTAATCAAAAACCTCCATATAAATACCTACTCAGCCTCAGTTCAGTGTCTGGTCTCGTCCTTACGTACCTCCTCTTTAGCCTGCGTTAGATACTCTGTCAGTTAAGTGGTGGCTTCTATCATTCAACTGTGTTTACATTTAAACTCCAGTCTGTTCAATAAAACTCTGGTTACCCTGATCCAGTGTGTCTCCTTTTCTGATTTTGTGACAGAAGACAAGATCGCTCAAACAAATATGGAGACCGGTGCCTCTGCTCAACCACAAGCCATCATCTCGCCGAACCGGAACAATCAATTCAGCCAAACGCCATTGCTTCTTCAGCGAACGCTACTGACAGTCCCTTTTCCCAACCGACAACATACTTTGGTGCAGTGGAGGATTGCAGGCAATTTTTACTTCAATGCCCGCTGTTCTTTGAGGTGCAGCCCCACAAATTCCCTACTAAATGCTCTAAGATCACGTATATCATCTCCCTCCTCACAAGTAAAGCCCTCCAGTTGGCTAACATGCTCTGGGAAGCTAATGGTCCTATTGTCTATTCATATGAAGCTTTCAATTAAATTTTATTTTTATAGTGCTTTTTACATTGCTTAAAAGCAGCTTTACATGTAATTAAAAGAATAATAAAACACAGAACAAATGTCAGACATGTTCAACAAAGAATACATGATATTATTGCAAATAATATGTGAGATGTATATTAATGAAAATAATTAGGCACACAAAACTAACTATTCAAAATAGCAGCTTTAAGGGTTGACTGAACCCATAAAACTACAAAATAAGCAAAATATGCCGTTACAGATTACATGGAGATGGCATATAGAAAGATAACATCTTATGGGATAGGGGTATAATGGATTTGCAAAAGTACCATAAAATACACAAAAGTAAAATACATACATATACAAATTATATACAATACAAAAACCTAAAAATTACACAATGAAGAAAATGAAAGAGAATTGGAGACAAACGAATAACAAAATAGAAGAATCTTTAGTACTGTAATTATAACATTTTGCTAGAAGCAATATTAACAATTTACAAAACACTGCGATAAGTTAGATGTCAGCAGTCTCCCAGTAAGCAAGCCAATAGAGCGACAGTGGCAAGGAGACAAAACTCCAAAGGCATATAGATGGAGAATAAACCTTGGGAGAAACCAGGCTCAACTGGGAAGAGCCAGTTCTCCTCGGGCACGTTAAAGTTACAATTTGTAACTTTCTTGGATATGAATGAAGAAATTATAATAACTTACAATTATTGATAAGAAACTGTCAGGTCTAATTATATCTGACAATATGTCAGGCACTGAGAAATGTTATGACAGCACACTGCTGTCACTAAGCAGGGAACAAAATATAGAAACTAACTAGGCTGGAGGTAGGTATGTATATAATGGTACATTTAAAAGTCCATCAAATTCTGGTGATCTGTCTCAGGGGTCATACCATCCTGTCCCCCAGGGGTCTACCTCATCTGGTCTCAATAAAGATCGAATCTATCCATCTTTGGTTGATAATTTGTGTGATGTTTTTGGTCAGACTGCTAATGTTCTATCTATTCATGATCAACTATACCATCTGTGACAGGGACCACCCTCAGTGGCAGACTATGCACTGCAGTGGTTGGAATGAGACAGCATTAATCACTGCATACAGACAGGGACTAAATCCTTTCCTTCATTTGCAGTTGGCCATTTATGATGATAGTGCAGGGTTGGAAAATATGATTCAAAACCGTCAATCAGAGTGACTCAGCAGCTCACTGCATGTCAGTATGACTTCCCTCTACGACATCCATCGCCTGCCTCAATATAATCTCCACCTTCAACACCCACCTCTGAACTGATGCAAATGGATTCTTTTCATCTCAGCTGTTCGGAATGCCAGTGTGGAATCAACATCTGTTTGTGTCTATACTGCAGGGCTGATGGACATCTCATTCCGGAGTACTCGGTTCATCCACCTTGCCCAGCAGTGAATACAATTCAACTACCTCCCAAAATTGCTAGTTTGACAAGAACTGCTGTAACAGTGATTACTACTCATCTTTCACTCTCCGCAGAGGCCCTCGTCGACTCAGGATCCACAGGCAACTTTATCTCTGGCAAATTTCTCCTCAAGCTCCACCCCCAAAGATCCCCTGCCTGCAGATCCTAAACATCCATTCAATTCTGGGAAGACCACTGTGCCAAGGGGTTATCTTCCATTGCACTCCCCCATCTCATTACGCATTGGTTGTTATTGGTGTACATCAAGAGGATATCTCATTCCTGGTGCTGGAGGGTTCCACTGCAGAGATCATCCTGGGACACCCGTGGATGCTGACCCATTCACCCATCATTTCCTGGGCTAGTGGCAAAATTCTCCAGTGAGGCAAAGAGTGTTTTGGAACTTGTTTCCATCAGCATCTAAAACCAATTGGTCCTTCAACCACAAATGCATCCAAGTAAGAAGTCTCACCATCAATTCCACCATGATTGAGAGTGTAGCTTTCAGGGGTAAATTCTGCCTCAATACAAAGAGTTCCAGGATATATTCAGTAAACAGCTAGCTATCAAACTTCCTCAACACCAACCATGGGACTGCCACTTCCAGTTTTTTCTTTATGGCCAAAAGGATGGTTGCCTGAGGCCCTGCATCCACTACTGAGCACTGAACTCCCAAACCATCAAGTACCCCCTTTCACTGGTCCCGGCAGCATTAGAACAACTCTGCAGCATCTGCGTCTTCTCCAAACTGGACCTGCATAGTGCCTACAATCTCATCCATATACGAAAAGGTGCCAAGTGGAAGACTGCTTTTTTCACTCTATCAGGCCACTATGTGTACCAAGTAATGCCATATAGTCTAGCCAGCTCGTCCATTTATGAACAAGGTGTTCCAGGACTTCCTTAATAAGTTTGTCATCATCTACATCAATAACAACAACATCCTAATATGCTTACCGAAACGAGACAGATCATCGCCAATATGTTACACAGCTCCTACAGAAGCCAAGAGATAATCATCTCTACCTTAAGTTGGAGAAGCCACCATCCACTTCCTGGGTTATCTCATCAGCCTGAAGGGCATCCAGATGGACCAAAGGAAAGCTGTCAGAGACTGGCCTATCCCATCTGAAATCAAGAAGTTACAGTGCTTCCTGGTGTTCGTCAACTTCTATCACCAGTTTATCACTAATTTTAGTAAGATCTATGCTACTCTGACTGCTGTGCACAAAGACCAACCCAAGTCACTATCCTGGGCACTATTGACCACTGAAGCCTTCCAAAAGTTAAAGAACACCTTCTGTACCACTACTACCCTCGTCCATCCTAACCCTGATCTTACTTTTGTCGCAGAAGTCAACACGTCAACCACAGGGGTAGAAGTTGTCCTTTCCCAATGACAAGGGGTCCATCGAACCTCCATCCATGCACCTTCTATTTGAAAAAACCGAAGCCTTCCAACAGTTAAAGAATGCCTTCAGCACTGCTCCTAAGCTCGTCCATCCCAACCCTGATCTTTCTTTGTAGAAGTCAACGCATCGACCACAGGGGTAGGAGCTGTCCTTTCCCAATGATGCGCCCATCAAAAACATCCATGCACCCTTTACTAAAAAAAAAACAGAACTATAACGTTGGTAATCGTAAACTGCTCACATTTAAACTAGCCCTTGAACACTGGCTGAGGGAGCAAAGAACCCTTTTGAAATAATCACAGACCACTGGAACCTTGAACACCTCCGAGAAGTATGCAGACTCAATTCCCGTCAAGCTCATTGGGTGCTGTTCTTTACTAGATTAAACTTCACTGTCATCTACCGTCCATGTCATAAGAATCTCAAGGCAGATGCTGTATTCCATCTACACAACACTGATACCAACCCTGCACCACCTAAACCCATTCTACCTCCAGTCATAATCGGCAACCATATACAATGGGCCCATGAGGATCAAATCATCAAAGCTTCTTGTACTGAACCTGCTCTGCCAGGAGGTCCTGAGGGGCTCACATATGTATCATCCTCCTTATACCTATTTCTCCTGGACTCAGTACATTCATCCCCAGGCTCCGGGCACCCAGGTAGCCAGCAAACTGCCTCGCTTCTCCACAATTGATTTTGGTGGCTGTTTCCCTGGTCAGGTGAGCCATCCGATGTTCCAGCTGTGGATTACTGGTTCAGAGTAAGTGAGAGGGTTTGGAACTTGGCCCACATCCATCTACAGAGGTCAGTTCAGACACACAAGAGCCAATGCTTGGCCGATTAGCAACACCCATCCACCACCCAGGGCAAAAGGTCTGGCTCCCAACCAGAGATATACGCCTCCATCTGCCCAGCCATCCCCTCTATATAGGTCCATTCACAATTCAAAACATATTAATGAAGTCACCTATAGGTTAAACCTTCCTTTAGAATACAGAATCTCACCCACCTTTTACATATCTCTGCTCAAACCTCACCATAGCTCTCTGTTCTCCTCTCCTACAAGATATGGTGCTGCGGAAGTACCTCCACCTCCTCCAGTAGACACTGATGACGAACATACACAATAAGTTAACACTGTTCTAGACTTCTGGCAATGGGGCGGTCGCCTGGAATACATTGTTGACTGGGAGGGATATGGACCTGAGAAGAGATCTTGGGTACCTCATGAACTGATACTCAGCATCAGTTCAGTGTCTGGTCTTGTCCTTAAGACAGTGAGAGCTATGAATCTGACTCCTTACCTACCTCAATCGATCTCATTTTCGCAGTCCTTGTATTACACCTTCATCGTCTCCACCTAAATCCGTCTAGTTGGATATCTATCCTCTTCTGCCTGCATTAGATACTCCATCAGTTAAGTGGTGGCTTCTATCATTTAACTATGTTTACATTTAAACTCCAGTCTGTTCAATAAAACTCTGACTACTCCCATCCAATATGTCTCCTGTAGTACACTCAGGAGAAAAACTTTTTTGATAAGTGGTGTAATTCCAGAAAAGTCACAAACTTTAAACATCTTTGTAAATTGATTTTAGTTGAAGATTTTAAAAATTAATTTCTGGACAAAATTGTTGTTTATCTGAACAAAAATAAAGTTTTGCTGAGGCTGCCTTTTGTGCAGATTTCAAAGTTTACTTTGACTCACAAAAATGCATCTGTTGTATGTCATGAAACGTATTCTGCTATGGCTTCAGGAAAAAGTGTTGAAAAGTTTGAAATCACCTAAGCCACTTATACCCATTGAAGCTTGTGAATGTTTTTACTACTACGAACTTGGTCATTTGATTGTGACATGTCCCTCCTTAAAAAAGAAGTAATTTGTGTTAGCCAGTGCATTGCCATTTTCTGTGAAAAGTTATTGCGGTTCTGATGTCTTTATCCAAGGGATTTAACTAGGTGTGTTGAAGTTACTATTTCATAATGTTGGCAGTATGTGATAAACTGCCTGTGAGTGGTGTTTAGCCATCATTTTAGGTAACAATGTAGCGGTGGAATACGTGCCTCCATTTCCTGAGGTCATTGAAAATCGTGTGTATGATTCTGTTACTTCTGGTGGGTTGGCATCAGAATTTCACTCAGTCTTTACTGCATGTGTAGTTATGCATGCTCAAACACATAAGTTTAGTGATTCCATTGATCTTACATATACCTTTATGGCAACCAAGAGTTAAAGGTGAGGGCCCTGTTGTAAAACCTGAGTTACCTGGCCTTGATTTGCTGTCCATGAGTAATGGTTCTGAAATTGAATCAGCTTAGTTGCCATTGTCCACTGATAAGGTTCTGATTTCTGCTAAACAGAAGAAAGACCCTTTATTATTGCACTGCAGAAGTATGGGGTTAACCTTTAGGTATGGGGTTAAATATTGACCATTCTTCTCTATTCTTCTCTACCTTTGGCTTTCCTCAAGTGATCCAAACCAATTTCATGTCTCAGCTGTTCAAACAGGTACTGTACCAGCTGAAAATTAAGCATGTTACATTTAGTGCTTATCATCCTGAGTCTCAAAAAAAGAGTGACAAATTATACTGTTTGAACTCCTGATCGAAAGAGAAAGGCTTGTGTGAGTCACAAACATGCTGAAGCTGTATGTTAGTTGTGAGGAAGACATAGAGTCAAAAAGCTCTGTTAAAAGCTCTGTAGATTTGTTTTGTTTGTTATTTTGGCCTTTGGACACCCTGATACTGTCCATTTCACTTGCCATTTTTTTTAATAAATCTAATAATTTTTCTTTGGATAATTTTGTGTAATTGTTTGATTATTGACTGGAGTAATTGGTAACTGGGATTTCACAATCACAACCCAGTTTTTATAATGCCCCAGTTTTCTAGTTCTCCTAGGCGTGGGCGTTATAACAAGTAAATAGCATAAATACTCTTTAATATTTTAGTCTTTAAAACTTCCTTTAAGTCAAAGGAAACAGGAAAAACACACACCTCAACATTGACTTATACAGGACAAATGAACACAGGAATTCAAGGATATATACTAAACCAAACAGGGAACCAATGAAATAATTAACTGGAGAACAGGTGGACAGAATGATTACACGACACATTGAAAACTAGGTCAAAGGGGGAATAGCCAGAAATACAATAAAATAAAACAGCACTGTAACAAATAGGTTAATTTCAATAATAATATTTCAGTTTTTACACACTGTGTACATCATTCGGCATCTGAGACCCCAAACAAAATTAAATTCAATAAAACATTAAGTTAATAAAAGTACTAATGCTAAAGTACTTAATTTAAATCTCATATTTTAATTGGTTAGGGTTAATAACCCTAACCCCAGTGATCTGATGATTGCTGCTCGCATCAGCAAAAGCACATATCACACCTCTCATTTGCATTAGCTGCCAATATCCACTTGCATCAACTCTAAGGCGCTGATGCTTGCTTTCTCCCCAGTCCTAAACTCACTAGTTTAAATGTACCTTTACCTTGACTGTTCTCCACTGGTATAATGACCTATCTAACTCAACCTGAGTCTTTAGTCATTTTCAAGAAACTGCTAAAAATCTTTTTAAACATCTTTTTGTCAGCACCTGACCCCACCAATAATAGCAATTAACTATTTTTACTTTATTTTATTTTACTATGCTAGACTAATTGGGACTTGTCACAGCACAGCATTGCTGCTCTTTTGTTTACTTGATTGCTTCGATTGTTTTCATCCTTTGTAAGTCAGTTTGGAGAAACGTGTCTGCTAAATTATTAAATATGAATGTACTTTGATGTCATATGTCACTGTAATGTGGCATTGGCACTTTCTCAAGTCAGACAAAATTTCTACCCACATGCACTGCAATCATGTGATGTGGTCATGTGATTCATTAAGCTTCACTATGGCTGCCTCATTACTGTCCCTGATATTCACTTTGATCTGATTTAAATAGTTAAATATGTAAAATAAGCCAAAAGGCAATAAATTACCCATGTTACCACATTTGCTCATTTTCTGTCCAACAGATCTCTGGCCATGTGCAGGCAAACACCCTGGACAGGTGGTCTGCTTCATCAGTCCTGTTATTTACTATGGACTCCATTTCCCAGAGCCTATTCTGTGTCATTATTATAATCATGTTCACCTGTGTCACTGTCTGTTATCTCTGTCTATTTATACCCGGTCAGCTCATTCATTTAGGGTGAAATCTTGTTAGATGTAATGCTGCATATCTGAGTGTCCGCTCCTTGCTGCTTTCCTGTGGGTTTTGACCAATGCTTGTGTTTCTGGATTACTCTGTTTGTTTTGCCCTTGGATTATACACAGTACATAATACACAGAATTTCAACTGTTTTTTTTTCACTAAACGCCTGTTATCCAGTTTAACCAGACACTGAAATAGTGCTATGCTCTTATCTCACAGAGTCTCATAGATGCTGAAGTCTGATTTTTAAAGTATATAAGAGTATTTACAATATGTTATAAAATTCTTCAAAGACCAAAAGAAGTTATCCACATCATTTTATAGCTTTAAACTCTTTATGAAGCTCAACAACTGTCTCGTTCTCTATAGAGTTGACAAAAATAAAGAACTTTATTCACCTAAAGATTCACCCAAGCTATTAAAGTTTGTCCCCTGAGTAATAACATTTATCTCTGGCTTCTGATGTCCATGTCTCCAAACTCATTAAGAAAAGAAATATTGTAAATTGTCTTGGCTCTTCAGATGTGTGCATGTTTTGCGGAGTGTGAATATGAACTCAGCACTGCAGCTTTACATTCATCCATTCTGTTCTGTTTCCCTTTGGAGAAGATACAATGAATTTAACAGTGAACTCAGAATGCGAGTTCTTGAAACATACAAAAAATAAACACGGCAGGACACTAAAGAGGAGTCCGCTGGGAGAGTGTGTGCATGTTCTCCTGGTTTTAGCTGTTTGTTGGGATTTTGTCTGCCAGCAGTGTGTTCTTATCTGCTCGAAACAGAGCACGTCCTCGCCTTCATAATCTGTTCCAGTTCTTTCTCTCTTTCTGCCACTCTCGCCAATCCTGATGGAAATAACTGCAGGAAAATGGCATGCAACAGACAGATGATCATATGCCTTTGAATTCAGTCACAGATGTTCGGAAACTGTCAACCAGTCAGCCCAGGAAACACCTGTACAGCAGGTCATACATCAGCAGTTTAATGGCTTGCGGTGTTTGTACTACCATGCAAATGAACATGGTACGTTCAGCCATTTGAAATTTTCTTCAAAGGATGAACCAGACTTGTGGAGGGCCACAGAGGTCTTAGAGTTTGGCTTCAAAATATATCCACTACTGACTGAAATGTGCCTATCAAAAGCTAACTGACTAATTGTTCAAAGAATTGGAATTTTCCAAGCTGGTTAAAGGCTTAGTTATTTAAATGCATCAAAACTTCTGGCCCACTGGAATTGTTATATGGTCTGTAAAAATCTGGCTGTAAACAATTACCTTTCAAAGGAAATTTGATGTTATGTCAAGAAGCTGACATTAATGGAAAGCACTTCAGGCACGCCTGGGTATGAACAAGTGCAATCAATTTTATTATGCCAAGTTTAAGGTCATGTGACGTAATGATGCACGCTACACTAGCTTCTTGTCTTATAAAATAAGATAAAATAAGAAGGAGAAGAAAAATAAGAGCAAAGTTTTAGATTAGTTAGCAAGTATTATTCTGAGACACACAATCTTTGCAGACTTGGATGAGCCTACATCATTGTCAGAAACCCATTCTGCGGTTTAGCATCTTCTGATGCTAAAGCCTGTCTGCCAGACACTGTTGGGGCTTAGGATTGGGCCAGACACGTGTCCCTTCGTGGGACCCTAATATGATCCTAGATAGTTCCATTTAAGCCCTCTGAAAAGTTTCCAACTCTTGAAGTGGCTCTGTCATTAGCGCTAACTTCTCTAAAAAGTGTAGAGAATTTGCAGTCTTTTTGAGCAGCCTCCCCCATTTAGATTTTGCCCAAGGCATGGTTAAAGCTATTCTGCATCCTGGGCCCGATTTTAAACCTAAAGTGCCTTTTATGACTGGTCAGTCTGTGATATTATAAGCTTTATACCCTTCACCACATGAATTGCCTGAGCAAGAGAGACTGCATTTACTATGTCCAATTAAAGCTTTGAGAATCTATGTCCACTGCTCAGCTTCTGGTCTCCTATGGCATCTGCAAAAGAGGCAATGCAGTCACCAAACAGCGCTTATCTCATTGAAATACTGATGCAATCTCTCAGGCCTACAAGGTGTGTGTTATGACTTCACCTCATCAGGGCTCACTCTACTAGGAGTGTAACATCATGAAAGGCCTTGGCCAGGTGTGCATCTTTGAATGATGTTTGTGCTGCAGCAGGTTGGTTTCATAACATTTAGTAGTCTACATTTAGTAGTCTACAACTCCAGGTGTTTGACATCAGTTGCAAGTGCCTTTTAATGTCTATGTGGCTTGTGCATAATTATGTCACATGACCTTGAACGTTGGCATAAAATGGCATGATTGCACATGCGTTCAGTCTTATTTCTTATCACAGACGTTTCAGTGTATGCAAACATCAACTGTACGTCAGTGTTCTAATTTATGCATAATTATAAACTTGCACGTTGCTATCAGCAATGCTCTGTCAGAGTTTTCTAGTGTGTGGACATTCTAGAAGTACATCCAGACAATTCTCTCAAAACCCAGACGAAAAGTGGAGGGGTTTTATATCACCTGTAAGGGATTTGCAATAACCACCAGCTAGATGTGCATCTATCAGAATCAATATTGCTTTGAATTTACAGTAATTTATTACGTTACATATCTGCCTGTTTATCTGTTCAGTCTCTTATTTTGTAAATTAAGCAATTCTTTATTTCCTGTTGTAGTTCTGTTCTTTTTGCCCTGCTCCACTCACCGTGTGAGTCATATTTCCCCTGATTAGTGTCCGTACATGTGGCCTCAATGTTTCCCATGTTGCTGTTCAGTGATTATGTTTGCTGTGTTTCATGTATTCCTGTCTTACCTTTTTGGAAGCTCTATTTTGGATCAATAATTGGATAATATAATTGGATCAAGCCTCTTGCCTTTGTATTTATCCCACACATAACAATTATTTCATTTAAATTATTTTCATATTTTACAATTATTAATCTTAATCTTAAGTAACTTTAAAACTAATGTAAATTTAAAAACATGGCTTGAATGCTGAAATATTGTCAGGAAAAATAAACCCAGTTCTTAATGATTTGAACAGCTGCATAAATTAAACAAGTGTCACAACCACCTCTATACTGAAAAAAGCAGTTCAACTAATAGCTTTGTTTGTTGCTGTATCAGAGCTCTTCTCCAGGTTGAATGGAAGAGATTACTCAGTATGCTGAATAAACTGCTTTAGGTAACATCTGAATTTGGGCTTAGATAATCACATTTCAAGTCAGTCAATTTTTCTCTAACGATTGATAGGCTGAGGTTGATTATCTTCATTAAGAGAATTTTTGGCAACCACCCCTCACATCTTCTTTAGAAAATATAAAAAAAAATTCTGTCACTTATCACCTCATCCATAAATATTTATAAGAGAAGTTTCTTCACTTCTGATGGAATTTTCTCTTCTCCTGACACGTTACAGCTTAATTTGGTGTTTCCACACTGTAAAACTGCCTGTCAGTTTCCAGAATGTAAAATGAGATTTTCATGGCCAGGAGAGATGGAAGGCAGAGAGCAGCTTATAATTATTATTACAACCCATTATAATTATATATTAATCTGCTACATTTCTGAAGGCAGACTCAGGTCAGACACTGAGTGCACTAGACCACAATGTGTCATTTAGCTTCTGTCATACAGTTATAGATTTACCAATTATTTGTTGGGGACAGTTAATAGCATTTGTAAATTACTTGCCTTTCCTGTGATGGAAGACAATGCATTTTATTTAAAAAAAAAAAAAAGCCATTCATTAGAGGAATGCTTAGATATTTTTTTTCTCCTGGGTCTGAAATCAATTGAAGCTCAGATGGACAGGATGTATAAGTTCTTGATTTGATTATTATCAGTGCTACTCTGAATATTACACAAAAGACTGTTTTATCCTATCAGAAGTGAAGCTTTTAATTATTGATCGACACTTTGATGTGTAAACAAGCGCTTATTAATAGAATGTTTACTGATGTCACACCATCCTTACTTATGTCTATTCCAATGCATTTCACCTTTTAACGTCTATTCAGCTTCTTCTCCATACATACCTCTTCATTTTCAGCTATTTTTTTCTAACTGAAGAAAGTTTGCAGTGTGTTTCATCTCAGGTTATGTATGTAACCCGGTTCCCTGAGGTATGAGATGCACTTCAGGTGCGCCCAAGTTTGAACACATATAAAATCAGGCCTATTTATAGGCAGGTCAAAGACATAATTGTAGTGCCTGGCATGGCCCAATATTTGGATCATGTATGGATCATAAAATACCCCTTTTTACTTAACACATACAAACCTAGTGTGGGGGGTTGAAAGACCCTAGGCTCCAAAGAGTCTGGAGGCAAACTTCTCCTCCAGATGGCTATCAGCAACCTCTGATACCAGGACAGTTTATGACACGCTGCACAAGCTTCAAAAGAATTCCATGTGCACCACATGGAGTTCCAGTAACCCCAGGTGGCCCAAGAAAGAACACTTGAACTCTTTTTACAACTAACAACTGTCCTAAACTGTGTATAGTTGTATACATTCCCATGGTTTGCTGGCTACAAAACTATGTATCTTTATTGTAACTCTGTAGCTAGGTATGCAAGTTTGGATTGATGTTTTGTTTGCATTCATGCATTAGGGTGAATCACAACTTAATGTAGTTCGAACTCTGTCATATTTAAAATCCAACAGACCTGTCATATTTAATATCCAACAGACCGTCTTCTAATTTCCCATTAGACTATGTATGCTGTGTAACCATGACAGGCATGATAGTATTTCTACAATAATCTGGATAAATATTTGCAAATGTGCCATCCGGCCATAAAAACATGCAAATAAGGTGTTAAGAAAGACAAAAACTTTGCCTGCTTAACACCTATTGGTTGTTTAAGTTTCACTGGGCGTGACTGAGGTGATCTTAAAAATGATCGCCAACACCTTAGCCTGAGTCTTAGTCTTCGTTCTTGGTCTTCGTCTTCTTGATGCTCCTTCTTGCAAGGATCTTCGGCCCTGGCACCCCTCCCTATGGGGGGGAGGGGGGGTCCAGCCTCCATCTGAGACAGACTCTGGACATCACTTCAGGTAATTTCGTCGATCTCCGGAACTTGGCGAACTCCATCACTTCTGAGCCACTCAGATCTTTGCTACATGCTCTACAAGAATGTTAAATCAATTAAGAATTCCCCAATACATTTATCCAGATTAATTATTAATAATTTTATATATATATATATATATATATATATATATATATATATATATATATATATATATATATATAGTGTGTGTGTGTGTGTGTGTGTGTGTGTGTGTGTGTGTATGTGTGTATATATGTTTAAATGTATATGTATGTTTCCCTTACACAGGGAATGGTGGAGAATATATAATATTAATTTTGAGTGAACTTGTTTATATATGACATAACTATCGTTGAACAAGCCTCAGTATTAATTTCCCTTAAACACATTTTCGCTACATAGTATTGCGTGCCACAAAACCTTTAAAAGGCGCCTGCAAAATATGTCCACAAAGAACATCAGCAGCAGACTTAGACTTGTCAACCCAGGAGGACCTGAGCGCCTAGAGTTGAATTTAAGTCTAAGCTGAAAAAATCTAATAAATGTGTGTGGAGAGGACCAGCCTGCTGCAGCCAAGAAACATCACTTAGAGATGCTCCCCTAGACAGAGCCTTAGATGATGCAATGGTAGAATGGGGGACTCTAGGGGCCTAAATGGAGCTGAAGATAAACCCCTTAAAACAATAGTAAGGTCCCAAGAACAGACATACATGTGACAGAAAGGCCTCAGCCATCTGGCACCATGCAGAAAATTTGGAGACACCAGGTGGTGTCTCCTAAAAGAGGTTCCATCAACATGTTCATGGCTAGCAGACACAGCAGCCACATAAGCCTTGAGGATAGCCACAAGAAAAGCGCTCCTGGAGAAACCCCAGCACGGAACCAACAGGGCAGTAAACTGGGTCAGCATAGTGTTGTCCACACCATGATGCAAGGAGCTGCCACTTCAGGGCATGCAATCTCTTCATAGACAGAGCTCTGTGAGGCTGAATTAGAGGGGACAGTGTGTCAACTCCTCGAGGACAAACAATTCCACTTCCACTCAACCATACCTCTGCCAAATTCCCATACCTCCATTCCCTGGGCCTCAGCCTCTGCCTTGACAGGATATCTGCTCCCAGATTTGCATGCCCTGGGATAAACATTGCTTTGACAAAGAGCAGCCTGTTATCTGCCCAAAGAAGGATCTACTGCGCATGAACAGGGGGCACGAACTTGTCTTCAAAGTAGTAGCTGATTTAACACCCGTTGTTGTTTTAAACATGCCTCTGTCCACCAAATGTTCCAGAGGAACTTAAGAGCCGATCATGTTTCCCTGTTTCTGTTTTGAGGAAATTGAATAATGTACCATATTTTATTATTTTATGGATTCATTTACAAAATTAAACATTAGGTTCCATCCAACAACGGGTACACATTTAATACTCAAATCATATCTTTTTAGCTTTTTCTATTGACTCTTTAGTTTGTGTAGAATTTTATATTTTATTTTATATTTAACTGTTAATTCACCTGCTTATTTTTTATTATCAGCTGCTTATGTTTTCCTTTAAATCAGAGATTTATTTGCTTAGCCACATATTAAGTTTTTTCTACAGCGATAAATAGAGGTAATAGTGATAAACGTTACATTCCAAGTGCTGCAATAAGGGGGTGCTATTGTGCACACTCAATATATCTGTCATGTGCACTCCTGTTACGGCAGAGAAACAGTTTAATAAGAAACTCTTGCTTGAAGTTAAAGTGATAAGATGTTGATAGATGTCAACATGGTAGCAGTGATGAGAATTTACCAACAGTGGTCCAAGGAGGGACAATCCAAAAACCGGCAACTGGATGTTAGCTGCCTGATGTTCATTGATGCACAAGGGCAACAAATGCTATCCTGTCTGGTCCAAACCAAGTGATAGTTTTAATGGTGGTTATTGGAAACATTAAATAGGAGAGGAACTAAGTGTACTAAAGGGAAAACAGTTGCAGGGCATGAACTAATAATGGGATAATTAACAAGGAAACTGTTACAAGGAAAGTGGGCACAGTCAAGATGTAAGACAGAAGAACACATGGCACACAGAAAACAAACAAGAGCCATATGCTTCCAACCACTGAGCACAAGAGACAGCATAAGTTTAGATCTTGAAACCATGGGTTTCAATATGTGGTGAAAGTGTTAAATATAACGGCAGTGTTAAATATAACATATTTAACACTGCCGTTGTTCCAACATGCCTCAAGACCAGCACCATCATCACCATCATGATGTCTACAGTGACAGGCCTGAATGACTACTGTCTCGTCGCACTCACACCCATCATTATGAAGTGCTTCAAGAGGCTCATCGTGAGGCATATCAAAACCCTGCTGCCACCTTCATTTGTCCCTATGGAATTTGTGTATTGTCTAAACCCCTCCATGGACAATGGCATTGCCACAACCCTCCACCTGGCCCTCACACACCTGGACAAGAATTCTCACATATGAATGCTGTTCATTGTCTTCAGTTCAGCATTTAACACTAGGATCCCTTAGCATCTGATTGGAAAGCTGAGCCTGCTGGGTGTAAACACCTATAAATAGGAGTAATATCTCAGCAAATACAGAATAGGTGCAACATCTTACAGCCTGGTGTAGAACCAACAACCTGTCTCTATATGTTGACAAAACAAATGAGTTGATTATTGACCTCACAGAGCGATGGGCACAGAGCGATCATTCTCCATTGTACATTGATGGATCCTCTATGGAAATGGTCAAGAGCACCAAATTCCTTAGTGTTCAACTGGCGGAGAACCCTTACCTCACCAAGCAGAGATTCAATTGCAGGTTAGATATTTACTAACAAAAGATAAGTTACACAACATGTAACAGTCCAGAACACAAATGGTAGAATTCTAGATTGCCCGCAAGGGAACAGCAAATTAAACAGTCCAATTCACCAACAGGGAGATTAATGACAATATTCCAGCAAGAGTTAAACAGTCCAGCAAGCAGCTGAAGACTGGAGCTCTGACAGATGAGCTGCACACTAGTGTAATGTGTTTTCTTCTGCGTTGTGTGTCGATAATAGGAGAGACCTCACACCATGATGCAGTTGTCATGTGGTTTACTTTCAGCTTCTCTATTTCTGTATCAAAGTATAACAGACACCATCAGATTGTAACATGAGAATATCAGGTCTAGCCGTGCCTATCATCGCAATGATATTAGACGAAGGATCAAAAGCACCAGGAAATTACATCAGCTCTACTCTCGTGCTTACACATGACTGGGAAAACCGGAAGAGCGAGGAGATGGTGGGGAAAATGAGAAAACCAGGGGAACCCCCAGAGAGGGCGGGAAAGATGAAACAATGACAGATGAGCACATGGCGAACTGTCAAAACAAAGCCATGTGCTCAAACAAAACATGAGGACAGATCACAAAGACGAACAAAGCCCTGGGCTGATCAGACGAGGATCATTGCATCACCAGTGCCTCTTCTTTCAAATGAATGCTGAGAAAAGCATACCTTCCAGCCTCATTCTGACCACATTCTACAGAGGAACCATCGAGAGCATCCTGAGCAGCTGCATCACTGTCTGGTTCTCGGACCGCAAAACCCTGCAGCGGATAGTGAGGACAGCTGAGAAGATCAGTCTCTCTTCCCTCTGTCATGGAAATCTACTACACGCACTGCATCCACAGAGTCAACAGCATTGTGGGTGACCCCACACATCCCTCTCACACATTCGGGCCCTCACAACCAGACTGTGTAACAGTTTCATCCCCCAAGCCATCAGACTTCTGAATTCCCACGAACTGGACTGACACACAATGCCCAACAATCATACACACACATTAAGAACTATAACAATGCACACACTCAGGACTTACATTCAACTTTTTGCACACATTCTGTTTTTTGCATACATCTCTGTATTATACAAATGCTTATACTTCTGCTAATAGTCCATTTTTTTACAACCAAGAATCCTCACACTCTGTAAATATGTATATTAGTCGGCACTGCTCTCTGTCCTGTAGTGTAGTGTTTTTGTAGTTTATTGTCTGTTCTGTAGTGTTTTGTACTGTAGTGTAGTGTTTGTTTTTGTAGTTTATTGTCTGTTCTGTAGTGTTTTGTACTGGTTGTTTTGTATACTTGTTTTGCACTTGTCTTTACTGCCCGCACATGCCTGTACTTCTTCTTGTGATGGTTGCACTGGTTTTTGTGATGTTTGCACTGTCTGCGCAAGTTTGCACATGCATCTATGTGGAACCATGTGATTGCACCTAGTCCCTTGTGGCACCATGGTCCTGGAGGAATGTTTTTTTCACTTGTACTGCACCTGCTATATATAGTTGAATGACAATAATAAATGTCTTAACTCTTGACTTCAAAGTTTTTGCTGAATTGCCCTATCAGAGTGCTGACACCATTTCCTAACCAAGTCAGCACAATGTTCACTGCACCACAGTCACTTTATACACTAGTGTGTATACCTACAGCCTGTCAGAGTTTATTACACAGGGTGGTTTTGCTCTAATAATAATAATAATGACTCTTGTTTTGCTATAGTTTATTGAATTCACATTGATTTATATAGCGCTTTTCACAATGTTGCATTGTTGCAAAGCAGCCTTACATATAAAAAAGCACACAAAAGGAAAATTGAAACATTTATAAAGAACATGGAGTACATGGTATCATTGATTTTTTCAACATAAGATATAAATTATACTAACAGTTAATTAAATGTAACAGTTTGTGTTGAAATGAATGCAGTTTCATTTGAATAAGTTCTGATTACAGATGTTTTTAACAATAACTGTAAAACTCTTAAACAGCTGAATGTGAAAGAGAGTGCAGAAAGTGTGCCAGAAAGAGTACTGCTCTAAATATAACACTGCTGAATGATTTATTAATAGCACCTCCAGTACAGGCAGAGCTAAAAATATGAACACATGGTAAGAGAGGACGGGGTAGATGTGTCGTTTCTGTGTTCGTTAATGCATGTATTATGATGTGCCTTTTAACTTGCCTCATGCATGTGTGTGTTTGTGCATTTGTCTGTATTTTAAATGCGATTTTGTGTTCATATCCGTTCTCTGAGAGAATTTTTGCTTTCTGTTGTTGCTTTCTGGAGGGCTCATAATGCTGCAGTTACTCAAATTTCGCTGGCTTTCCACAATCTGTCTTGCTGCTGTCATCTTATCTGTAATGTTAGAAGTGTTTCTTATTGTTTATTAGGCCCAATGAAGTATTGTCTATGTTTCCTCTTACCTAGTGCAATGTGTTTCCACACATGACCAAGCATGTGCACTACCATTGCACCATGACTCTTTAGGAATACAGAATAATTTTGAGATATTCCTGAACCTTGTCTTTGTTCTCATAGTTTCCTGTTGGTGTGTAAATAAACAGTTAGTGTTGCAAGTCATTTCAAGTCATTCAATCTTCTGTCTTTATCTTTCTTGACAGTACGAATACTTTAATGCCGTATTGATCAATGAGCTGGATGAGGAAGGAAAGAGTGTGGATTTAGGCGGAGAGTTCATCCTGCAGCCTAATGAACATTTCAATAATCTGTCTGTCAACCTCAGCCTCAGTGTTGTGCAGGTGCCCACTAACATGTTCAACAAAGGTACAGTATAAACAACTTCACATACATCACTCATTAAACGACATTTACAATAATTTTATTTATATAAGAAAACCTGATATGCTTTTAAACATGCATCTTAATGTACAACATTCCACTTAATATTAATGCACACACTTAGAAATGTATTTATTTAGATTGCATCATAATCATTCTGTGATTTTTACTCGTGGGAAAGGCAGCATTGGCTACAGGCACTTCCTCAGTCATACTCCATCCTCATGCCACTGTCAGAAAATCACATTACATTGCCCTACTTAAGTATTTACACTCCCTAACCCATCACACAAACACGTTTATTACAGGTACAACTAGTAAAGCACAGGTGGGAGTTGGACTGTACATTAAATTTTAACTGGATTTTTCTATTCTTCTTCAAAGCACTGTAAATAAATTCCACATTGCACTTGTGTGCTTCTCCAGGTCAAGCATAATTAAATAAGCAAATAAGCATTACTATTGATAGACACTGTGAATAATTTAGTAGACACAGGTATCTCGCTGTCTCTGATTAAACCATACCATGGCTATAAAGCATGCTAAAACAACTACAGCACAATGTTTTCATTGGCATGCAAGGAGGTATTCCAGAAAAGGAGTAGTTGTGTGTGTGCAATAGCAGATGTACTTGTTTGTGGCTGTAGTTGACTACTTACTTAACTTACGACATAGAGAAGAGGCTTACATGTTCTTTGCGACTCCTGGATTGGTAAATGTTCATTTGAACTGTGACACTGATGAATACAACTGATACTAAAGGAGGGTCTTGAGTTCAGTAACTGGTAGATTAACAATACTGGTAAACTCCAAGTAAACATACACATCAGCCCAAGCCTTTTCTGGCCAACCATGTATACTGATGCCCTGACATACAGCTCTGCAATGTCCACCTGTAAAAAAGTTGTGTGTCAGGATTTTTTGTCAGTTGGGGCAAAGCACCTCTCTGTACATTGTCCATCAGCTCTACTTTTTTGTCACATCTGCATGGATATTGTGGGATGACTATTGCAACTGACAAGTCCAAAGGCCACTAGGAGAGATTAGCATTAAAGTGGTACTGGACCAGGGTACTAAAAAAAAGAAGGAAGGTGAAGGAAGCTGTTGCCTTAAAAATAAAGAATGTATTGCTATCAAGTGGTCCATGGAGGCCTGTGGTACTAACTTCTGGGGAGGAAATTAAGGAGATGGACCACTGGGTGTTGGTAATGACTTAAGGTCAAAACACACAAGATGGTTGTCACTTAGGTGACAGGGCAGTCTCAACAGTAGAGAAGGAAACATCAGCTACACAATGTCTAATGGAAACATGGTGGGGAGGATGGACTCCTGAGGGGGAGGAGGCAGCAGGGGGGCAGGAGGCCGGGTCTGGCAAGGGCAGGCTGGGAGCGGGGCCAAACAAGGCAAAAGTACTTGATCGCCTCAGTCTGCTTCTTCACCACCAAACAGCCCTGCTTGGGAGATGGGCGTATCGAGAAATCAATTCAAGTGTCTCCACCAGAATCATCCACAGGTGTCTTTCCTGAAACACAAGTGTGGATATCGTCCGACCCAGGGACCGTTATAGCCGGCTCAAAGCTACCCTTGTGCAGGTCCCTCAGAGCCTTGGCCTGCAAGATCGCCATGGCATGGGGGGCGGAGGCAGCCAGACCCATTGCCGTGTAATCCCTCACCACCAGCGACGAGAAGCCTGCAAAGCATGTGCATGCCATGAATGGTGCACCTCATGACTTTGTGAGCTCATCATGCAGGAAAGAAAGAGAGTGGCAGTGCACCCTCTGATGCCATGACTGACATCGTATCTTCCTCATGAGTCCCGAATAAGACAACGACCTCACCTGCTTGGGAGTGCACTGCCGTAACGGTGGGCTGAGATGTCCGTGGGGATGGAACTGGCAGATTATTGGAACCATCCATAAAAGCGACAAATCGGCCACATCCAGTACCACAGGAGCGGAAGGACATCTTTAAAAAGAAAATAAGCTCCTTAGGCTCTGTGATTGTCCTGTTGAAGTGCCCAGGGGAAGTTTGACTGAGGATGGGATAAGGCAAACCACCGCTGATCGCACCGTAACAGCAGCAGGAGCGAGAGAAAAAACTCTCTTGCTTTTTCCGCTTATAAAGAGGCATCAGGACTGCACATTTACGACTCCAAAGAACAAGTGAGTGTTGTAAATTTCACTCGCCAATTTTTATTGCCAATTTTTTAATTTTTATATAGAAGATCGAAGGTGATTGGGCTCCCAAGAATGAACCCCTAGTGTTGTCATCAACACAAAATCAAGTGACCGACAGAAAGGAAAGAACCAGGAAATTATATACATTTTTATGTATATATACAATATACAATTATATACATTAGATACATATATTACATATCTTTTAAAAAAGCATTTTTAGAGAAATTTATGTATTTTAGAGATACACTACCAGTCAAAAGTTTGGAAACACTTTTTCTTTGTTCATATTTTTACTTTTACTATTTTTATTTTTACTTTTACTACGTTTACTATTATTCATAAATTATCAAAACTATGAAATAACACAAATGTAACTTTAGGTATTTGTGACTAAAAAATATTAAAAATAAGGTAAAATAGGATATATTTTAGCATATTAAATATAGTCACCCTTCGTCTAGAATTTACAAACATTTTCTTGACATTTTCCATCACCCAGTTTCTTGAGGAATCATGAACTTTTAAAGGAGTTCCCCTATATCCTGCGCTCTTATTGATATCTTATTTGGTCCAAATCATCCATTTCAAAAATTTCAAAAACATTTATTTTAAATTGTAGTTTTCTAATAACAAAAATTAAATTGAAATTAATATGTTGGTACAATTATATTATATTTTTATTTGTACATTTTTAACGTTTAATCAAATGTCTTCAGATTAAAAGATTTTTATTCTGACATTTCAGTCAAGTGTTTCCAAACTTTTGACTGTTAGTGTATATACACACAGTTGTGTAGATTATTCCACAAATAATGTTTCTAATGTTTTCCATTGGTTGATCCTTCAGGCGGCCAAAAACAGGGAGGTGCCTGTCCTGGTGGTCCCGTGTTTCCTCAGACCTCTGAAGTTCTTCCAGAGATAAAATAAAAAATCCACTGCCACTGCTTGAGAGGTGGTTGGGTTTTAATTGTCTTTGGTGTTTTCTGTTATACCCACGGAGGCAATCTCTGTACTCTATTGCTGCTACACGTATCCCTGAGTCCCCTGAGCTCCCTGTAAAAGCCAAGGCAGTAATTTCCATGTTTCCCATGTTTCCTTGTTTTCCTTTGTCAGTTTCCCAATGGTCATCACATTTAGAGTATGACCAGTCCTCAATTTTCAGAGAAAAGGTGTCCTAAATATCTGTGTTCAGGAAAAAAATTGATAGTGGATTTTGTCAGTAATGGATATTTGTTTGTGCATAGTGTCAGTAAAGCTATGTTGATATCCAATATCCACCTGCTCTCTGACACTATGAAATAAATACTTGACTATAAGATTCAATGTAAACTGTGTTAACATTGGCTAACACCTTTGAATAGAAACCAAGTATTAACATTCCAGACAGAATAAGTGTAGAGCTGTCTTGAAAACTTTGGTAAATGATTGAATTCAGCTGTGTGAATTAAAAACTGATTCTGAATCAGTCCCACAATCACAAAGAATGCAGCAGCCTGATTACATGTAATGCACATACAAAACTATAACAGATGTAGTAGTAGAACTGCTAATTTCAAAAAGGCTCTGCATGACTGTGCAGATACTGTGTTCATGCTGTTTGTTGTGTTTTGAACTGGAATGTCAATTTGAGTGTCATATGTAGTGTACAGGCTGTATGTATTAGCATCTGATACAATAGATTTGTTTGAAAATATTGATCTATAAAGAAAACAGATGGTCTTAATTCTGGATATGTCAATATTTGTGTAGTGCATTGGCAGTGACCATAGAAAATCACTTCACATCAAGTACAGTTAAAGGTATATAAACAAATATAAAAAATAATACCTAAACAGAATAGTGCTGGATCTCTATTGATTTTTTTTCTTTGAAGGGCCAAAAACATCTTGGGTTATGTAACTTGGTTCCCTGAGACAGGCTTGATGTTATGGGGAGCACGCTTTAGGCATGCCAGAGTCTGAGCACATGTAAAATTATGTCTATTTATAGGCAAGTCAAGGTCATGTGACATAGTTTTGCATGACACAAAGCCTTTTAAAGGAATCTACAAAATACGTCATAGGATTCTAAGTCAAAGACAACTTCTTAGCCTCACAGTATCTGTTGATGACAGAACTAATGGCATCACCAAACAGACCCTAAGGAGCAATTGAAGCATCCAGCACGAAGGAATCCTGAATGCCGGATAGGTTGAGCCACAGGTCCCATTTCATTGGCATGGAGGGCGAGATCTGTGGCTTGGCTCCAAAATACACACCACCATTATCATGTGTCATCTGACATGATGAAGTGTGGGAAGGGTGATACACACTTCTTAAACTTCTTAGAACTAATATTTTGTCTTTTTTTGTCTTTTTAGTGCTCTCTTTGTTTCTAGCTGCTTCGTAGCACTTATATCTTCCTTCTTCTACTTTTTTTTTCTTTCCATAGCATCAAGCCATGACACAGTACTGAGTTCCCTTGAAGGGAACCGCTATTGTCATTGTATTTTCTTCTGTTATTACATCTACACAACCCACAGAACAGTATAAGGAAGTTACAAAACTTGGCACACAGGTAGAAGACAGTCTGAAATGTTACAGTAGAAAATTTGGAGCTCCTACCTCAAACCCTTTAGCGCCACAATTCACATTTTCACTCGTTTATGCTCATAATTTTTGTGTTGTAGGTCCTAGAAACAAAGTCTTTTCCTCTGTTTCCAATGTACCCTATGACATAATTTATCAATATGAAAATTGACCCACCATGCTGAATTCTTAAAAAAAAAAAAACTTTTTTGAATTTCTTCTACAACGTTTGTATGATTTACATGAAATTTGGTAGCATCTAAAGACACTGATGAAAAAAAGTTAATTAAAAGGATTTCGATAGACCCAGTTGTTCTCTTATACCACATCTTCGCATTTTTCAGTGAGCACACAAAAATGGAAATGAGGCTATGGCAATGCTTTGGTGTATTCACATGAAACTTGGTATGTATAATCACAGGCATGACCTAAAAGCGCTTGCACAGTTTCATCACAGCACCACAAATTGATAAATATAAAAATAGCTTATAACTTAACATGACAGTGGTCTCTTTAGATTGCTTGGGGCATATTGTGTCAAATGATACCCAATTTTTCTTGCTCGGCCATTTAAAACACCAGCCATTTTGAATTTTGTCATGAAAGGCAATATTTTACAAACGCAACTGTATATCTTCATGAAACTGCATATCTTTATGAAACATGATTATGAAGATGAATGTATGGTTCATCCTCATAATATGAGGGTATCTACAATTTTTGGTCAAAAGTAAATATGAAAATTGATTAAACTGCTTATAACATTTGATAATTTGCCTAATTGTCATGTGACTCATCTTCAAAGATTCCTTGGCTCATGTCAAGTGCTACAATACTAAATGTGTCATAGCTGACTATACTCCCAGTCCGCCATTTTGAGTTATTTTGAAAACATACGTTTTAAAAACCTACTGAAAACCAAAATCCTTGTGGGTCCTATATCTGATTTGCACCACAATTTTGTGTGCATCAGCTAGGAACACTCCTGACAAAATGTTATTAAAAACTTTTTGAAACATCAAATGGTTCTCGAGTAACACATTGAGATATTACATGGCAAGATGCCAAAAATGATCTCAGACTGTGTCGAACAATGCTTTGCCATATTGTGAAACTTTGTGTATATCATTGCAACCACATCCTGGCTGTTTCATAACAGTTTGGTGACAGCACTACCTTCAAAAATATAAATAAGTTCATATTGGTAAATGGTTTTACTTGTTGCTTTACTTGTTACTTGATGTTTTAAGGCTTGGACATCAGTGTGATGGGGGCTCTGTTGCACCTTTTTTGACTAAAGTGAAAGCGATAGTTTTGCCTATTGCCACCAAACTTGGTACATGTATTGTTCTCGTCAAGCTGGACAACTTTCAAATTACATTCATTAGTTCTGACAAACAGGAAAGTAGCTATTTTGGATTGTATGTGGCTTTTTTGACAATTCCAGGCTCTGAATTTTTAAATACTCCTCCTAGGGCATTTATGGGATTGTCACCAAATATGGCACATATTATGTTAAGACACTGAAGATGCTAAATTGCAAAGGGATTTTTGATATCTCAAATGATAGATTTGATCAATCTATTGATCAATTTATGCCAAAAAGGGAACAGAAAGTGTTTCATATCTTCTGTGTACATTGAGTGATTTACATTAAACTTGGATTAGGGTTAGGGGAAGGTTTATAAAATCCAGACCCCAGTCCCCTAAGGGGACTTACCACTGGGCACTTTGCTTCTAGACAAGGCCTGGTGCAAGACCCCAGGAGACCCCCAAGTTGTCCCACCCCAGTCAGTCTAAGCATCCCACCAGAGCAGTTGAATTAATGAGGGTTGACTTTATTAGGTTTTCAATAAGTCCTCAATAACTTGAGGATTCCAGGCGCAAGATGTGACCCGTAGGTCTACTTTGTGGTGAGGAGGCAATCAATTTATGTCAGAAAGGGAACAAAAAGTGTCTTAAGTGATTCGACTGTTGAACTTTGCTCATTGACTCCTTTATCTCCACTGGCTCTGCCCACCTCATTGACCCCTTAGTTCATGTTGGTTCCATCAACATTATTGAATCCTTCATCCCAGTTGGTCAGCCTCCCTGGTCCTCTAGCTCCACCCTAATCTCTGGTTCTCTCCACCCCTCAAGATAAACAGCCTTGTCATGTGCATTGTAGCTCCTTGGTTCTGCCTTTACTATGGATCCCCTCCAGCTCTTCAGCTGCACACTGGACTCCCTCTTGGACTTCCTGGGTGTGGATGTCGGTTTGGGCTATCCTCCTTTATTCCACTCTAGGAACTCCTCCTCCCAAGGCTCCTCCTTCACTGGTTGGCCCTCAATCTCCACCCAGTAAGGCTTCCACCCTGCTTCTTCTCTCAGTTGGCTCCACCTTGGGGCTTATCTCCACTTTACTCCCAGAACTCTTCCCTCCCGTAATTGTTGGACTGTGTCCAACTGCAAAAGTAATCTATAAATAGTAAACAATAAGTATGAAGTTAGGTTTACTTAAAGAAAACATCTTTAACTTTCATTAATCAAAAAATGTGCTACAAGTATTAAGATGATAAACTGTTAGTATGTTCCTATATGTTCCTATATACCTATATGTTCACTTGTAGTGTAGTTGCAGTATAAATGAAAAACATAGTTGTAAATTAACTATGCATTCAAAATTTACTACTGTTACACTTAAAGTATACTTAAAAATATTGAAATAGTATGATATACAAGTATACTACTGGTAGTGTTGCAAGGTATACAATACTAGAAAATTACTGCAATACCATGCTGTTAAAATGGTACTATTTCACAATTAATTAGTACCGCTACTTTAAGAATGTCAGTGTTTTAATAAGAGCCATATTTCCTATTTCGTGTGTACAACATATGCATACAACAAGACATTGTATGTGTTATACTCATACTGTGTGCACCAAACTTTACCTTCATGTGCTGCAGCTTTCATGGTCATATATGAGAGGCGTGATGGCAAATATAAGCACTCTTGGATCTGTTCATGGCTTGTCATCAAAGCAAATGCAAGAAGCTGAATTATTACGCTTACATAGCCGACAGGTAAAGCAAGCATAATTTTAAACATCTCTTACAGATGGGCTTTGTCACAGACAAAAGAGATGTTTAAAATTTACATAGATCAAGAGAGCCAACAAAGCCCACTTAGCAAAGCATCTCCCCGACAGATATCCCAACCATTGTGACTGATAACATTACTGTACACCATGCTCATGCCTTCAAATATAAGAGGCTGAGCCCGGGGTCGTCACATGCGAGTACCACCAGCACAGAGCCCTCACCAGTCATGGCCGCCAGACCAGAGGACTACCACCCTGCAGTGCGGATCCTGTGCCAGAGCCCACCGCAGATGGAGAGCCGATGCCCACCATGACCGTTGAGCCATTGGCAACAGGAGCGACAGAGCTGAGGATCGCCTCAGAGCCCATCCTGTCTGACCAGGTGTGCGAGCCAGCACTATGGAACGCTGCAGTGGATGCAATCATGGAGTATGAGGATATGTTGGAGGACTCCGTCCCGTCTGGAGCCCTGCTCCACCCACGCTGAGGCTGGAGGATCCCTCCACTCTGCCTCCTGCCTTCAACGCCCAGACTCCTCCTCAGATCTGCAATCCTGCGGCTCCACCAGGTTTTCCAGCTCCTTCGTCTCCACCGTCGCCCATCTGTCCACCAGCTCCACCAGGCTCCATCATCCCTCTGGCTCCACCTTGGTCAGTCGTCGTCCCACCATCACCTCAGGACTCCACTCCTATGGCTGCACCTTGTCCCTCAGTCCTCTGTTGCTCCGGCTCCGCCACGTCCCACTGGATCTCCACTTCTGCCTCCTTGGCTCCTTCCTCCATCAGCACCCTGGTCTCCTGTTTATCCTCCACCCCAAGCCCCTCCCTTCTTAGTTGTTCCTCCTACAGCACCTGCACTCCTTAAGTTCCCCTTTCAGTTTAGTTTCCTGTCGGTGATTTGTGCTTTGTATTCTGTGTTACGTGTTTTGAGTTGCTGTGTGTTGTTTGGAAAAATATTAAAGCCTGTTCTTTTGAAATATTTCTGGTTTCGCTCCTTTGTTTGTGTTCCCATGCTCCAGTCAGTGCTCAGCGTTACACGCTTAATATACAGGTTTGGGTTAGCGTAACAATGAACAATACTTCTACAGCATTTAATTTTAATGATTTAATTTACATGTATATTTCAAAATTGTTGTATGTTAACATTTGTTATTGCACAAAGAACTAATAGGAACAGACAATGAATAATTGTCTGTTCCCATTAGGCTCCAGCCCCCCTCTGTGACCCTAACGAGGACAAGCGGGTTTGGAAAATGGATGAATCATTCATATGTTTTCCCCAGTAATTATGGCACTGTCTCTTGGCCTCAGGCATCTTCACTTTTGTCAATGTTTTCAACTGTTTTCACGTTGCTCCATAAATACTTTTAACAAAGATACATATTAAAAAGGATATTGATGTCAAAATATTGCCACTATTTATTGTTTCCCATCCTTTTACGTTTACATTTGTCCATTTAGCAGACATTATATCCAAACATCACAAGCAATTTGTCCTAAAGTGAAGCGCTAAACAATGAGCACCTTTGGTATCAGTCTCAAAATTTAAAGCAAGCAGATGTGTAAATAAAATTTGTGTTCTTCTGTTGCAGACTCAGCAATAGTGAATGGGGTGTACTGGTCAGAAGCACTAAATAAAGTGTTTGTGGACAACTTTCAACGAGACCCTACTCTCATATGGCAATACTTTGGTAGCACAAAAGGTTTCTTCAGACAGTATCCAGGTGAAGTTTCAGTGTTTCTTTCTCTTTTGAGTACAAAATTAATGTGGGTAAATGTTCTGTTTGGCTGGTGAATTATGCAGTGTCACAAACAACTCTTCTGGGTGCAATAATCAGGTCTAATTCACTTGTGTTATAGTTCCTGCTGTTTACAAAGTGCTAGTGCTGGCGTTAGGGTTAGCAAACTCTTTGACACCTTCACTGAGGTACTTGCCTAACACCCGGTGGAATATTGTATAGACTGAGTTACCAAACAGAGTTGAGTTATCAGAACACAATCAGAGGGCATGATCTAAGCCCTTAAGAAATGTTCTAATCACATTGATTGGACCATGTTTATGAGGGCTTCATAGATCTTGAAGAGTATGTCATCCATCATAAGGTACATCAGTAAACGTCTAGATGTTGTAGCAGCCAATATCCCCAAAACCATGAACCTTGGGTTAAATCAAAGGACCACACCCATCTCAAGAGGTTGCACAGTTGCTGGCCAGAGAATCAAAGCTTCATATATACAGTGACCGTCATGACATGTTGCAGGATTTATAATAACTCTCCTAATACATAAAAAGCAACAACCTATTTCGGTGTGCAGATTATAAGGTTTCTGATATCATTGTAATCATGAAGACCCATCCACCTACAGAGCTGCAGTAGCACACCTGACATTAGATTCTGACAAGTAACATCAGGTCAGTTTTCTGTGGACAGAAGATGTTGAGTGATGATGACTCTGAAAGACTCTGGCCCTCTTCCCCCTCTCTTGCAGTCCAGGTCTCTTCTGCTTACCATTCCTACCACCCCCACCAATCTCACTGCAATTTATTTGTTCTCAGATCAGACTAGAAATTGAGACTGTAATTCTCCATCCTTTTACATTATTTGGTTATAGTTAATATTAAATTATATATGGTTATTAACTGTATAGAAATACATGGATTTGTTTTCTTATTGTGTTTAGGGACAATTTGATTTCAGTGATTTTAAATGTAACATTATTCATTTGAATGAGGTTTCTTGTGCGTTCAGCTTGAATTTTCTCTGCATTACCATTTGATGTCAAGTATAAACACCTCTAGAATGTTGTGAGATGCACATAACAGTAAAGGTTTTACACCATCTGTCACTGTTCTGTCATCTTGGTGGTGTATCATTAGGTTCTTGTCAGAAGTCTGTTTGTCTGTCTGAAAACAAGAAAATATTAGCATAGAAAACAGCTAGTAAAAAAAAGAGAGAAATAGGAGTAATAAGTTGTTTATATAGTGTGTGCCACCCTGCCCACACTACATTGCGGTGGATGACACACGCAGTATGTATTTTGTTTGGGATGCCAGAGCATGCCAGATCAGCTCTCAAGAGCTGTTTCTACTGAGGACGCTACGCTCCTGCTCTTTTGCACCTCGGGGATTGGGTCCCGCTTCTGCTGAGAAGAATGGGGTTCACAGCTTGATTTGGACAGGTAGAGAGGATGATAACGCTCAGATTTTCTGACAGCATGGAAACCTCTGTATCCCCATGGCTGTTGAGTACAGTAGAGAGTGTGTATTGAATTCAGATAGTTTCTCATCTCCAGTATGCTTTCTGCAGACTATGGTGTTAGGACAGCAGCATCTGGAGCTCAAGACTCTTGGCGAAGAGGGCTATAGAACACATTCCCCCTCAGAGATCTGGGCTTTTACATCTGTTATTTTATAGATCCTAGGGACAGGAGGCAGCGTTTTTAGATCTGCATCATTATCTCTGAGGAGATACAGAAAAATGTTAACACTAAAACAGATCATGTTTCAAATTCAGCCCAAGGACTGGTTTGCACAATAGCTCGAAAGGACACATATTTCACATTGAGATATTGTCAGAGCAATGGAAGTTTCTCAGGTGTGCTTTCTGGGGCAAAGCTTACCAATATATAAAAAATATATAAAAATACGCACCTTCAC
Source organism: Chromobotia macracanthus (assembly GCA_036877525.1). NCBI lineage: Eukaryota > Metazoa > Chordata > Actinopteri > Cypriniformes > Botiidae > Chromobotia > Chromobotia macracanthus. The sequence continues at coordinate 142,494 of JAZGTH010000002.1, forward strand.
AATGTATGTGGATGCAGCTCTGGCTCCCTAGAGACTCCAGTGCATCTGCATTCAAATTTACACAGACAACTGGCCAGTTCTCAAGAACTAGCTACACAGCATCAAGATGCCATGTAAGCTCTTATGAGCTGCTAAGGGCTGAGTTTCAACTCCAAGAAGAGCAAGTCTTTTCCAGTTCAGAAAACTACTTTTTAGGGGTAATTTGGCCGCTATGAGCAGCATTCAGCTAGGCCAGCATCTAACAGTTCTACAGATTCAGAGACTGTTAGGTCTCATGGCAGCAGCAGCCAACGTTATTCTATTGGGCCTATTGCATATGAGACTGTTTCAGTTCTGGCTAAAGAAAAATGGGTTTTATCCCAAAATCCACCCATGAAGGATGATAAGGGTTATGTGCCGAGGGCTCCACACTCTGGGTGGATCAGCCCCTGGTTTCTCACATTGGTTCCCACTCTAGGAGCACAATGCCGTAGCAGGATTCTTAGTCTCCATCAGGCTGATATACATCACAGGGCATACAAATCTGGGAGCAGTTATCCTGTTAAGACAGGAGATGAGACACCACAAGTGGTGGGGTCCATTTGGCAGAGGTATATTCATACGAAAGTGGATTTGTTCACCTACAAAAAGTTAACCCACTGTTCTCTCTGGCTTAACCTCACTCATCCAGCTCCATTGGGGATGAATGCTGTCATACATTATGTGGCCAAAATTGTATTTGTATACTTTTCCCCCGATAGCCTTGTTCTCAGGAGTCCTAGCAAGGGTTTCCAGGACTGAGTTCATCTACTCTTGGTGGTGATGTTTTGGCCAGCTCAAATCTGGTTCTCAGACATATTATCTCTCTTGGACGTCTAGGACAGATCTTTAAAGCCTGTAAAAATCTTCTTATCTTCCTGCTATCCTCAAGGTTTATGTGACCGCTGTTTCTGCTAGCCATGAACCTGTTAATGGAGCCTCTTTTGGGTGACATCCGTTGATGTCCCATTTCCTGCATGGTGCCAGATAGCTGAGGCCTTTCTGTCACACATGGGTCACTTCTTGGGACCTTACTGTAGTTTTAAGGGGCTTATCTGGGGCTTCATTTGAGCCTCTAAAGTCAGACTTAGATAAGTTTCTGACTTTTAACATGGCTCTGACATCACTCAAGAGGGTAGGGGATTTACAGGCTCTTTCTTTAGAGCTTTGTTAAAGTTATTTTTCACCCTAGACCAGACTATATCCCCAAGGTACCAGCTACTGCCAGTCACCCGGTGCTGCTTCAGACCTTCTGTCCTCTGTAGTATAAGTCACTGGAACAGAAAAATCTTCACTTATTGTATCCAGTTAAAGTCTTGAGGATCTATGTCCACCCCTCAAGCCAGTGGTGTAAAACCTCTCAGTTGTTAGATTAAGGCACTGTCTAGGGGGGCATCTCTCATCGATGTTTGTGCTGTGGCAGGCTGGTCCTCTCCGCACAAATGTATGCCACACTTTGTCCTTGGCTGCACGACCTTCCTTAAGACTTAGAATCTGATGATTTTTTTTGCACTTACTTTTTAAAACCTTTGTGGTGCACATCACTATAAAATAGTGCCTATAAAAAAGTAATGATTTTACACGTGTTCAGACTCCAGCGCCACGTTTCCTGTCTCAGGGATCGGGATTACATATGTAACCTGACACATTTGGCTGAGTTTGCCATGTGGTTTGATTCCAGGCGTTCTGTGTTGTGTTTTCTGTGTACATTGTTAATGTTGTTTGTTTGCCATGTATTTTTCTGCCTTGGATCTGGAGTTCATGCCTTTTGTTTGTATCTGTATGTCATGTGCTCTCGTGTCAAATCTTGGCCCCACCTCCTTGTTCTCATTAATCATCCAGTTATTAATTGACCACACATATTGTTAAGTTAGACTTCACCTTTACAGGTATAAAATGGACACCAGATGAACATGGAGTTATAGAATTTGACTGCCGAAATCGGAAATGGTAAGTGTTTCTGCTGTGAATGAAGTTTGGCCATAAGCTGTAGTGTTTACCTCTAATAAAATGAATTTGGTTCAGAGTGTACCCTATGAAATCAAAGTTGGAGTTTTGTGGCATTAATAAGGTGTGGCCCTTAATATTGAAAAAAATCATAGATAACAGCTGTGGCACATGGAGTTTAAAATGTGAAAGGCTTCAAGAACACAGACCAAAAATATTGATTACTTCTACTGTTCTTCCCCCATTACCAACTTCAGATAAGCATATTGTATTCACAAACACTGAATATCATTTAAATTATTTTTTGGTTTATATGAAATCCTTCCAAACAGGAAAGAAAACTGCAGGTCAAATCTGTTAGCCAGGATAGTTTTTTCATTAATGGTATTAATGTAATCACAATAATGCAATTTGTAATATTAAACTGATCAGAATTTAATTAGTATCTTATTGTCTTTCTAAGCATGTGTTTGTTTACAGGTATATCCAGGCAGCTACATCTCCTAAAGATGTAGTAATTTTGGTGGATGTGAGTGGTAGTATGAAGGGTCTGCGTTTGACCATTGCCAGACAGACTGTCTCCTCCATACTAGACACACTTGGGGATGACGACTTCTTTAACATTATTGCTGTAAGTCATCAATGCAATTAAAACAACAACTTGACCTACAAACATTTCCTCTTTGTAATCAGCCATAAGATTCAGTTTGGCTAAACCTAAAGTTTGTTGAAAGCTATAGCATGCCATGATGTGAACATTACCTGTCAAAACAGAGACATATGTAAGCTAACAATAAGAGTGTCTTACAATTATATTTTGATATATAAAATGATTATCATGATTGTGCTGTAAAGACCGATTGGGGTATGACATCAAAATACCACAACGGTTTAAAACCAAATGGCTTGTGAGCTTTTCAATTGCTCTTGCAGTACTATGATATTATACACAATCAGTCTTGAACTTGCACTGACAACATGGTTAAACTGTCAAGAGCTCAAGATAAAAGATTGACCATCATCCTGTTGAGAACAAATATACATAGGTTTATTTTATTTACATAGGTTTGTTTTATTAGAATAGAGGTGAACAAATCGAATCATAATGATTGAATCATGTTGTGATCCCAGTCTAGGAAACTTTCACACAATCCAGTAAAATCTAAATCAGTAGGCTGAACTGGCAAAGAATGATCACTGAATACATTGCAAAATCAACAAAATGTCCCTTTTTGTGATCCTGCATAATTTGTCATTTTACCATAAAATAATAATAAAAATAGAAAGGTAACAAAAAATAAATTATAATTATCTAATTAAGTAATAAAGTTGTAATGCAGTATCTTCTTAACATTGACGTAACATTCACTAGCCACACACTAGCAATCACTTACAGTACCCTAGCAACTACCCCATTGACTTCTATTAAAAATGGTGAGTGGCATCACAATATTGTAGAGACAAGTGGGTGGTCTCTGTTTAATCAGACTAGCAAGTAGTATCACCATAGAAACAGTCCAGCCAAGCTCTAGCACCAGAACATCATAAAGAAATGGGAGTTGGCTCTTTTGATTCAGACACACATATTTTTAAGTTTCACCCTGTGAATTATCAGGGTACACCCTAGCAACCATGTAATGAAATGAATAAACCATATCTCAGCCTTAGAACATTGTAGAGACGTGGGTGGGCTCTTTTGACTCAGTATGTCAGTGGGCTTTAGGTATTGCTGTAAGGGGGCTGAGGCAGAAACTGAAGCAGGATCCAGTTGCGGATGTTTATTGGGGTTATCCATAATCAAAGTCGAAAGTACAGGCAAAGGGTCGTAATAAACATAGACAGTCCAATCCAGGTGTCAAACAAAGGGGCTAGGCAAAAATCAGAAAACGAGAACCAAACAATAGGTAAATCACAGGTAAGCAGGCAGTAAAAGAGAATGCTTAATAGTCAGGTGTTAAGCTGGCAATACTTCGCAACATGGCCATGTGGCAGCAAGGTTTATATAGATGCCAAACAGGAAGTAAGTTCAGAGTTCAGCAGAGGGAGCATGAGCAGTCAGTATTCCGGTGAGGGCTCCCTCTGCTGGCGTGATGTTACAGAACCCCCCCCTCTAGGAGCACCTCCAGGTGCTCTACGTGGGCGTCCCCGTGGACGTGGTGCTGGACGGTCAGGTCTGGCTCAATGAAACTCCTCCGTGAGCGAGGGATCCAGAATGTCCACTGCCGCTACCCACGATCTCTCCTCTGGGCCGTATCCCTCCCAATCCACCAGGTATTGTAACTGACCCCCTCTTCGCCGTGAGTCAAGCAAGACGTTCACCTTGTAGGCCGGCGTTCCGCCAATGTCTCCACTCTTCCATGGCAGCCTTCATTGACAGAAGCTCTTTGTTTCCCACATCATAATTAAACTCAGCGGGGGTTAGCTTCCGAGAGAAGAAGGCACACGGGAAAAGCTTGGGAGGTTGTCCGTGACGTTGAGAGAGCACGGCTCCAATCCCGCAGTCAGAAGCATCGACCTCCACAATGAAGGGGAGTTCTGGATCTGGATGTTTAAGGATGGGGGCCGTCGTGAAGCTGGTCTTGAGCTTTTGGAAGGCTGCATTGGCGGAAGCGTTCCATGACAACCTCTTGGGTTTTCCCTTGAGTAATGAGGTGAGAGGTGCAGCAATAGAGCTGTAGTTCCTAATGAAGCGTCGATAGAAGTTAGCAAAGCCCAGGAACCTCTGCAATTCTTTCAACGTGGAGGGCTGCGGCCACTCAGTGACGGCGGTTACCTTAGAAGCATCCATTTCAACGCCCTGGTGGCTGATGTTGTACCCCAGGAATGTTGTCTGCTTCACATGAAACTCACATTTTTCAGTCTTGACATAGAGTTGGTGATTAAGAAGCTTGGAAAGAACACTCTTGACGTGAGTGACATGATCCTCTTCATTCAAGGAATAGATTAGGATGTCGTCAAGATATGCGATGACATACTTGTGGAGGACATCTTTGAAGACTTCATTTATGAAGGATTGGAAGACGGCTGGGGCATTGGCAAGGCCAAAGGGCATAACCAGGTATTCGTAGTGCCCCCTGGTGGTGAGAAAAGCTGTCTTCCACTCATCTCCGTCCCTGATGCGTATCAGGTTATAAGCGTTTCCCAAGTCGAGTTTGGTAAATATTTTGGCCTTCCTGAGTTGTTCTAGGGCAGAAGGGACTAGAGGCAGTGGATACCTGAATTTAACAGTGACATTATTGAGGCCTCTGTAGTCGATGCACGGACGCAGACCCCCATCCTTCTTCTCCACGAAGAAGAAGCCGGCTGCAGCGGGAGAAGTAGAAGGACGGATAAAGCCAGCTTCCAAAGCCTCCTTGATGTAGTCCTCCATAGCCTGTGCTTCTTGGCGTGACAGCGGGTAGACTTTGCTTTTGGGAGGACACATGTTGGGAAGAAGGTCTATAGCACAGTCCCAGTGCCGATGTGGTGGTAACTGTGTGGCTTTAACCTTGCTGAAGACCTCCAAAAGCTCGTTATAAACCTTGGGGATCTTTGGTTGGGTCAGGCTCGGACGGCTCCCCATGCTTGTGGACAGACATGGACTGGACTGCTTAAGGGTTAGACAGTGACTAAAACAGAATGGAGACCAGTGGGTCAGCTCACCCGTGCGCCAGGAGATGTGGGGATCGTGGCAACTTAGCCATGGCATTCCTAAAATTATTTCATATTTGGGTGAGTCGATCAGATATAGAGAGATGTTCTCTTCATGAAAAACCCCAATTTGCATTTTCAGTAATCGGGTCTTTTCCAGAACTCCTCCTTTGATGGGTTGGTTATTGACAGCCGTAATACTGATAGGGGGAAAGCATGGAATGGTGGGTAGTTGATGTTTCCGGGCGATGTCTGAGTTGATGAGGTTGAGAGCGGCGCCGGAATCTACTAATGCTGTCAACATAAAAGAACCACTTTCAGTAGAAATCTGTACGGGTAATGTGAAGACTTTAGATGGATTTTGTGAAAAGGTGTCCACATTCACCCGGTCTTGTGCTGTGAGGGACCTCCGGGTCTTTTGAGGACACTGTGACTTATGATGACCTGGTTCACCACAATAAAAGCAGAGGTTGCTGATGAACCTTCGTCTACGCTCGTCCTCAGACAGTCTGGTAGATCCTACTTGCATGGGCTCGGTAACACATGGTGCCTCAGGATTCCGAAGTGCAGGTCGTGACATAAGGTGGGATGCATGCGCTTGCTTGGGTTTAGGTGAGTTCCTGAGCAAATTATCAATCTTAACAGTCATGTTAACAAAGTCATTGAAAGAAGATTCCTCACCTCGACATGCCATCTCCAACTGCAATTGGGGACATAGGCTTTCCCGAAACACCCCTTTAAGTGCAGCATCATTCCATCCACTCTGAGCTGCAAGAGTCCTGAATTCGACTGCGTGCTCTGCTGCACTATGTGAGCCTTGAGAAAGGTGTAAAAGACGAGACGAAACATCCCGACCCCCAGCAGGATATTCAAATACTTCTCGGAGTTGTTGCAAAAAATACTCAGGTGAAGATCTAAACTGTTCGTCCGTCTCCCAAACCGCAGCAGCCCAATCAATAGCCTTGCCAGATAATAGTGACATGATAAAAGAGCATTGCTCAGAACTAGCATGAGACTGATCCCCCAACGATTCCAAATAAGTGCGTACTTGTCGAATGAACCCTTTACACCATTCTGCAGAACCATCAAACTTATCGGGAAGAGCAAGTCTTACCGTGCTCGACATGGTGGAAGGAGGAGAGCAAAGTCGCTGGAGCAGTAGTTCATTCGATGCCTGTAAGTTAACTAGCTGTTCGTGGTAGCTGCGTAATAGTTCTCCCTGGTAGACAAATGCAGCTTGCAGCTGTGAAACATCCGCTGGATTGAGGGTAGGCGAAGTATTCTGTAAGGGGGCTGAGGCAGAAACTGAAGCAGGATCCAGTTGCGGATGTTTATTGGGGTTATCCATAATCAAAGTCGAAAGTACAGGCAAAGGGTCGTAATAAACATAGACAGTCCAATCCAGGTGTCAAACAAAGGGGCTAGGCAAAAATCAGAAAACGAGAACCAAACAATAGGTAAATCACAGGTAAGCAGGCAGTAAAAGAGAATGCTTAGTAGTCAGGTGTTAAGCTGGCAATACTTCACAACATGGCCATGTGGCAGCAAGGTTTATATAGATGCCAAACAGGAAGTAATTTCAGAGTTCAGCAGAGGGAGCATGAGCAGTCAGTATTCCGGTGAGGGCTCCCTCTGCTGGCGTGATGTTACAATTGCCCTGGCAACTTCCTCGCCACACCCTGGAAACTATTTATAGCACCCTAGCAACATAAGATTAAATATATTAAATAATTACAAAGGAATAAATATTAACCAAAACACTTTAACTAGAAGGTAAATAATGTTATTTATTCTGAGGTTGTTGGTCTTTAGTCATATAACTGATTGGAGTCGGAGAAGTTGCTGTTCTCAGTTACCTGTTCTGGTTGCCATGGTAACTCTGTTCTCTACCGCTATCAGTGCTGTATTATAGCCTATTTAACAATTAAAATAATAAATCAAAGCGTATACTTTGTGTCTATTTTCCCTACATTTTAATAAAAGCTGTTTATTAAGGGACTTAAATTGTAATGGTGAGTCCGAGGCGTTTCGATCCATTTGCAGGCTTTATTACAAAACAGGGTAAATAAACAGGCCACGATCGGAACCGCCAAACAGTAACAACAGAGCCAGAGCAGAATCGTAATCCAGTAAACAGGCAGAGGTCGAGACAGGCGGCTAAGTCAAGTCAAGTCAAGTTGAGCTTTATTGTCATTCCGCTATATGTGGGGACATACAGTGGAAACACTTTCACTCTGTCCCATCCAGTCATTCCTGCAAAAATTACTGCAGGAACAGAAAAATTGACCATGAAAACATTAAGACAAGCCCTACAAAACTCTGACATGCAGTTGTCATGCAGATTAAAGCACAGCTGTCAACGAACCTTCTGCCTATATCACATCTACTCATCCAAACAAGGCCTGCTGAACCCTGGTCTTGTGCCCTTGCAGCTTCCCCGTGGCCACACATACATACATATATACACTTAAAATATCATCTGCGATAATTTTCTGTCTGCTTTATCTGTGCCCAAAATAGTAGACAAGCTAATTAAAAAAAAAAACTTGCCCTTTACAACTAATTCTCAGTTTATTTTTTCTTATTCCTATTGAAGAATACTCTCCACATTACTATGATATCGACCAAGCATTAACAATTTTGTGTCGCACAGTTGGCAAAAGCAGATATAACATCAGCGTTCATAGTAATGTCATGAAATCAACCCAATTTCATGGCATTTATTTGGCGGTGCAATAAATTCTACTTTGTTGTGCGTTTAACCTTCGGCTGTCCCAAAATTTTCTACATACTGTCTGAAACTGTATGCTGGATCCTTTTCAATCCTGTCAATAATTATACCATTCTTTACCTTCTCCATTTGCTCAATTTTTTAATAATCTCACCACACAACACTTTCAGATGCGCATCTCTTTCTGTTCTGTTTAATTCCATGCAGAAAACTGAATCATGAATCAATCAACAGAATCATTCTGGTCGTGCCCAATCTCCTAATTAGCCAATTTTTGTCCAATCATGAATATTTTCAATATTTGGCCATTTAAACTTTGCCACAGGCCTAAATCCCCAGGGCCACCCTTTCATTGTGCATCTTTCCCTTATGTCTTCTGTTCACATGTTAGAAGACAGTTCCTCTATTCTGCAAGTACAAAAATGAGGTGAGCTTTTGGATAGCATTTCTGAAGCAATGGAATAGAATTTTCTTACGAAAACCTTGTACCTCTTGACATCCAACTGTTCACCAACCATTAATTAATCTTCTGCCGACCTTCCCCTGCAATTAACAACTCACAAACCTTCCTCCTTGTCAAAAGCATTAAAAATAAAGCATCTGCCTAGTTACCAGATAACCTGTTACTATTAACCAACTGCATTTCCATCCTGCATCTCTGCTATCATTCTATTAACACCGCTCACACGCTTGATGCAGTGTTCATTTTGGCCTTTTTTGTTTATTTGAACTTTCAGCTTACCAACTCCCATTCAACTGTATCATTCTCTCCTAAATTACTTGCAGTACAGACATTTATTAGTAAACAATCCTCCTTATGTTGGTCTTGCTTATGTAAAAATCTTTTACAAATCAAAAATTTGAGCTGACGACCTCTGGTTGAGTTGACATGAAAATTACTTGTTGTTTGACAAGATTTGATGTTTCTGTGGGCTTCTGCTTTCCTATGTAAAATTAAGATACTAAGTTAAGATAATTAAGACAATTAAGTTAATGCACTTTGGAAAAGTGCATTAACTTAATTGTGTATAATTGTGGGTTGTGTATACTGGCTACTTAATTAGGTACACCTGTTCAATTGCTTGATAACACATATTGCTAATCAGCCAATCACAATGCAGCAACTTAATGCATTTAGGCATCTAGATGTGGTGAAGACGACTTGCTGAAGTTCAAGCCTAGCATCATAATTGGAAAGAAAGGGAATTTAATTGACTTTGAATGTGGACTAGTTGTTGGTGCCAGATGGGCTGGTCTGAGTATTTCAAAAACTGCTGATCTACAGGGATTTTCTTGCACAACCATCAGAGAATGGTCCGAAAAAGAGAAAATATCCAGTGAGCGGCAGTTATGTGGACGAAAATACCTTGTTGATGTCAGAGGTCAGAGGAGAACGGGCAGACCAGTTAAAGATTGGACAATAGAAGATTGGAGAAACGTTGCCTGGTCTGATGAGTCTCAATTTCTGCTGGGACATTCAGATGGTAGGGTCAGAATTTGGCGTCCTGAACCGTTTTGTCTCAATGGTTCAGGCTGGTGGTGGTGGTGTAATGGTGTGGGGGATATTTTCTTGGCACAATATGGGCCCCTTAGTACCAACTGAGCATTGTTTATATGCCACAGCCTACCTAAGTATTGTTGCTGATCATGTCCATCCCTTTATGACTACAGTGTACCCATCTTCTGATGGCTACTTCCAGCAGGATAATCCACCATGTCACAAAGCTCAAATCATCTGGTTTCTTGAACATGACTATGAGTTCACTTTACTCACATGGCCTCCACAGTCACCAGATCTCAATCCAATCCAATAGAGCACCTTTGGGATGTGGTGGAGATTTGTATCATGGATGTCCAACTCGGTACTAGCAAGGTGTACCTAATAAAGTGAGTGTGTGTGTGTATATTATATACATATATATATATACACACACACACACACACACGCACACAACCTTTCCAAAGTGCAGAGAGTAAAATTGTATAATGCTTTCTCTTTTACCAATATGAGCAAGCCAACAAGAAAGTCGAAAAAGAGAAATATAATAATGTAATGTGGTTAAATGTAACAAATTAACATGTAACAAAACAGTTTTGATAACATGTTTAATAATTGTTAATGACTACCAGGCACATAGTATGACAAATAATTTTATTTTATAATTACATTGCAATACAATTACAATGCTGTAAGTTGTTCATTAAGACATTACTGATGACTCTCACTTGCTGCATGATGTAGCTGTGATTGATTTACATGCAAATAAGTGCCTAACACTCAGTCAAAAAATACATGGATCAGACCCTGGTTTCTCACCTTGAGCCCTACCAAGGATGGTAAGAGTTACATGCAGAGGGCTTTGTATCGTTTCTATGTGGCTCAGACCCCTTTTTCACATCTTGGGTCACACTCTAGTCTAAAGAAAATGGGTTTCATCCCAAAATTCATCTGCTAAGGATGGTAGAGGTTACACGCCGAGGGCTTTGTACTCTTTTGTATGTGGCCCAGACCCTGGTTTTTCACCTTGAGTCCTACTCTAGGAGCGTTATGCCGTCGCAGGATTCTCATGACAGACGCTTCTCTCACAGGCTGGGGTGTGGTTATTGATGGCTGCCCAGCCTGTGGTCAGTGGGAGGGCCCTAATCTCTCCTGGCACTTAAACTGCCTGGAAATGAGGTCAGAGTTTCTGGCACTAAAGCAATTCCTCTGGCACATCAACGGCCAACACATTCTAGTCCATGTGGACAACACCACTGTGGTCTCATACATAAAGGAGGGCTGCATTCACGTCCCCTGGTCAGGCTGCTGTGGCAAATCCTTCTTTGGGCAGAGACCAGGCTGCTCTCTGTCAGAGTGATGTACATCCCAGGGCATGCAAATCTGGGGACAGACATCAGGCAGGGGCTGAGCCCTGGGAAATGGAGACTCCATCCACAAGTTATGGAGTCCAGAGGTGGAAGTGGATCTGTTTGCCTCCAAGGAGCAACACACTGTCCCCTCTTTCAGCCTTACTCATTCAGGTACAGAGGTGGCTGACAATCTCATGCCGTTCACAAGAGTGCTTCCGTTTGACTGCTGGTGGAGTTTACTCGTCCATGGCCGTGAGCATCTCAGCTAAAACTCCCATCAAATTTGGTGAGAACAATCCAGGTCGAGTGGTCATGCTTTGTTGTGTGCTTATTCCATCTCCCGTCTGTTAAGCTCGGAGCCCACCCCCTCCTGTGATCTTTTGCGATTACATGTGTGTGCAAACTCGTGAAATTATGATTATGATAGAAATTATGATAGTAAAGGTGAATTATGATTATGTATTATATTGTCCAGTTTTCATCCTTTAACAATGAGGTGAGTTACTGCTACTGTTCTTGATCCAGCAGGAATTACCTACAGTGGTGACGTCTTTTATTATCATGACAGAAAATCAAAATACTCCCTAAACTCACTAGCAGAAAGGCAGCACAATCCTCTTAATATGGCATTGACACAACATTTTCCTAGAACTGACATCAGCCTTACATTCACTATTGGCATTTAGTCAAGACAACATCATAATACATGTAGACTGTAATGATCAGCAAACAAGGTGTCCTTGCCATAAACGTCAAAAATTACATAACCACCCCACACAGTGGAAGACAAATAAAATAAATACACATAAATAGAATTAAACATTAATAAAGCCCACAAATATGTGTAAAAATCATAAAATACAGATAGAAATAGACATAGGTGTATAAAAATTCTTCTTACATGAATAACATTCAGTGGTGTTCTAAAAGGGACATTCAGTACTACCAAACTACCACACAGTATTATGTATTACCCTAGTCAAAATCAAAGGGACAGAGCAAGCTTTTGATAAAATTCTAGAAAGGCTCCCAGGTGTTACAAAGGGTTTAAGGGAACCGTGTATCATGAACCTTTTTCTCAAATATAACTGGGGCTGAGTTCAACATTAATAAATACTTTACCCAGTTTATCCAATATATTAAACCAAAAGGTAAACAATCAAGGGCATGCCGAGAATGTGTACAAAACCAACCGGGGCTACACTAATTACAAGTATGATTCTTCTCTGTAAAAAAAAAAAAAAATTGATTTGTCAAATAAGCTCTAAAAAAGCACTTTTCCTTGTATCAGACAATCAGATTGATGAAGTGTACCACTGGTCATCTACAATATAAGACATGACCAATGATCATTTGGAAAGGTCATAGAAAGGTCTTGTTTATTATTGTAGGTCTTAAAATGACAGCAACCTAATACACCCACTGTTGTCATTTGTTAATTGAACAACAATCACAGTAAAAAAAACAAAGTACCTAAACCTAAAAGCACTGCTGTATCTTTGTATTTATTTGTAACATTGTCAAAATTTTTGCTATGATTTTAGTACTGACTGTTTACTTGATTACTTTTTGAGAAATGTTAGCTATATTAGGGTATTTGTGGTATCCTAATTAAACAAAAACATACAAACCCCCAGGAATCCTGGCAGGACTGTGCAGAATTATACTTATGTATATAACATTGATTTGTAATGTACTAGATAATAATAGATAATAATTATATGTTAATATTCTGTCTGAAAGAGGATCAATAACATGTCAAGAAGGAAAATAATACAATTCACAATTGCATACCTGGGTGGAAGTTGAAGACTACTAGGTTCAAATAAATGTGGAGGAGCTGTGGTTGGAGAAATGTAAAGAGTGCAGCATGAATGGTAATGCTAGTAAGTAGTTAAGAAGGCAATTTAAATAAGACAGCATCTAGTATGCATTGTATCCCTATTGGTTGACATTGTTCAGCTGACATCAGCTAAGGCGAGCTTGATTGATCTAACCTGCCATGATGCTATGTACTTGAAGAAAAAATGGCAATAAAAAACTCACAGACTACTGTTACTGGCACGGAAACACCAGGCTCCACCCCCATTCAACGATCACAGTCACCTGACTTCTAATCATCACACCTGACCGTCATCACATCATTAGCACCACTATAAGAGCAAACACTTCCATCAGTCACATTGTCTGGTCTCCACTTTGGAATTAGACTAATCTTCATGCCTGATCTTGGATTACGCTACCTCTGTAGTCTCCCTTGTGTTTGTGTGTGTTCCAGCGATCTCCCACTCCACTTCCCACACCAGCTCCTGGATTCCCATCATCAACGTTCTAATCCGCTCCTGCTATCTGTTTGGACATTATATATACATTTATATAAATAGTTTATATATGTGTATATATATGTGTCTCCATCTATCCAATATATATATATATTTATACTCACCTGTTTCATACTCATCTCTGTTGTCAAAAAAACACTCCTGTTGGATTACACTAACATCTGTGTTTTGAGTCTGAGTTCCGTTACGTTTTCACACTTAAATAATCAACAAAAGTGAGTGCATTACTTTGGTTCAGATACAGGTGTGAGAGAAACATAAACACGTTATCTCCATCTATCCTAATATTTCTGACTAAATGTGTTAATTTACATTGTTTACAGTACAGTGTATGTTTACAGTACAATGAGGAGCTGCATTATGTTGAACCCTGCCTAAACGGAACTCTGGTTCAAGCTGATGTCAGCAACAAAGATGTAAGTGCAGTTTATATTTGTGTTTGTGTGTGTGTTCCATAATCACAGTATTGCTTTTGTTCAACAGAAAAGTATGTAAATAAATAGGAATTTTTTTTAAGAAACTGACAAATGTTTTTTTTTTTTTTTAATCTGAGCGATCATTAAACAGTGCATTTAGATTTTATACTTTTACGGTGTGTAATCTGACACCTTCAAATTACTCTCAGGTTAGATAAGTAGGCCGGATCTGACCTAAACAATATTACAATCAGACTTCTCTCTAGTCTGTTTCAGCTCAACCTCATAAATCACTGCCTTGGGAGGCAAACTTTAATTACAAAAATCAATTAGACCTGATTTACAGTTCAAGTATTTTACAAATACTCTATATAAGGTAAACTACAAATATAAAAAATATAAATATTTTAATCAAAGCAATATCAGCATTGGTTCTGGTGCTGGGGACACTCTTTAGGTTGTCATAAAGCAGCATCTGATGTCACTGTCATTGTCACAAATATTTAAAGAAGTGACAAATTCTGATCAAATATGCACAAAAATATGGACTTTGACTAACATTGTAAACTTAGTAATATGGTCCTCAATCAGATACAGGTTTGATATTGCAATCACTGAACAGTCATATCAGAATTCATTCATTTCACTAATTTGACATTCATCACAATTTTGTTCTGGTGGGCAGTTCATCGGTCACACCATAGCTGGGAAGGTGGTCAGTGAAGGAACAGTGAGGTGAACACTGTAGACATACCACACCAGTAGAGAGACATTGTATCAGCCCATGTCAGAGAGCATAGCCAAATAGATAAACAGATGGCTGCAGTGTCAACAAAGTTAAAGCCAAGCCTTAAAGAGATACTCCATCCGAAAATAAAAAATTACTTACCCTCCACTCATCCTAAGTATATATAACCTAATTTTTTTCAGTCAAACACAATCAGATATTGGTCACTTTTAAAACAATGTGAACAGCTAAAATAAAACAAACCTGCATCTGAGCACTAAATCTGAATTAATCAATAAAGCTTGAGGTGTGAATGTATAATTACTTTAGTTGAAGTAAGAGTTTGTGCTTCCCATTTGCTCTTTTGTTGTTTTTTTGTAGCATTTCCGTGGACGTCTTGACAAGCTCTTTGCTAAAGGTATAGGGCTGCTGGATGTGGCGCTGACTGAGGCCTTTGAACTTCTCAGAGATGTGAGTATCTTTCTTTTCAAGATTATTCTGACTTCCTGAAAGCTTTATTCCAATGTATTTTCATATAATGTATTTATATGACGAGTTGTGTAGATGTGTAGTTTGGACACTACAGCCCACATTACCAACATTTCAGATTTTTTCCACATTGTCTATTGTATAATTTCAGGTTGTCTAATGGCAACATTTCTGTTGTATTTTAAATATAGCTCATGTTTAATTTAATTCAGTTCAATTTAAATTGTATTGTTGCTCAGCAAGTTGGCAGAACATTATGCCAGGGTCCTGGCTCCCTTTTGTTTTTTTCTAAATTGTCATGAAGGATCCTGACAGTCCTGTTTTTATGTCAGAGCATGATGTTTGATGATCCAGATTCAGTCCTTGTCTGGCTTTTTAATGAAAGTGTTAAATGCTCTTTCGTTTATACTTTGCGTTGGATAAAAGTGTCTGCTAAATATATATTTGAATGTTTAAACATTACAAACATCCAACAGTAACAATTACTATACAGACATTTGTCCTGAAACTTGTCTATCCCCACAGAGCATCCGACAGACTCACTGGACAGTCTGTTGGCAAAGTGCATTTAGAGTGTTGTAAATTTGTGATATGTGATAAAAATGTAAATGTAATCATTTTATCACATTTACAAGTGCATCTCAACAAATTAGAATGTTGTGGAAAAATTAATTTATTTCAGTAATTCAACTCAAATTGTGAAACTTGTGTATTACATCAATTCAATGCACACAAGCTGAAGTAGTTAAAGTCTAAAGTGGTGATCTCAACAAATTAGAATACTTCATAAGACAAACATAAAAATAAAAAAAAATAAAAATAAATAAAAAACATTTTTAGTGAATTGTTGGCCTTCTGGAAAGTATGTTAATTTACTGTATATGTACTCAATACTTGGTAGGGGTATTTTGCTTTAATTACTGCCTCAATTCGGCATGGCATGGAGGTGATCAGTCTGTGGCACTGCTGAGGTGGTATGGAAGCCCAGGTTTCTTTGACAGTGGCCTTCAGCTCATCTGCATTTTTTGGTCTCTTGTTTCTCATTTTCCTCTTGACAATTCAGTTCAGGTCTGGTGAGTTTGCTGGCCAGTCAAGCACACCAACACCATGGTCATTTAACCAACTTTTGGTGCTTTTGACAGTGTGGGCAGGTGCCAAATCCTGCTGGAAAATGAAATCAGCATCTTTAAAAAGCTGGTCAGCAGAAGTTCAGCATGTTAAATGTGAGCCAAAATCATCACAATTAAAGGAACCACAGACTTAAACTACTTCAGTCTGTGTGCATTGAATTTATTTAATACATGAGTTTCACAATTTGAGTTGAATTACTGAAATTAACTTTTCCACGACATTCTAATTTATTGAGATGCACTTGTAAATGTGATAAATTAAATTAGAACCATAAAACCTTGGGACAACCTGATCTGACCTTCCCTAGCTATTGTCAGCCTCATGTCTCTTCATGGGCTTTGTGTTCTCCATACTGTGTGATGTGTTCTGGGAGGATGCAGACTCGCTGATCTGTGTGATGTTAATGTGTGTGTTTAGTTCAACGAGACAGGCCGAGGCAGTTGCTGCAGTCAGGCCATCATGTTAGTGACAGACGGTGCTGTGGACACGTATGATTTCGTCTTTGCAAAGTACAACTGGCCTGACAGAAAGGTAAGAGAAGATCTCATCTGTTCACAGCATCAGCTTTCCATGCTGTTATTGACTCTCTGTTTCTCTTCTGGTATGTGATGTACATTGTTTCTGTAGTTCAACTGGTAGAGCATGTGTGTTATCTGTGTAAAAGTCATGGGTTTGACACCCAGAGAACACGTGCACTGATATATATATATATATATAATCACAGAGATACAAGTTTCTGACAAACACATAAATGTATAATCCAGTCGCTTCTGTACACTAACTGCATGGGTCTGCAGGGCACATGTCTGTTTGAAATTTTCACGTTTTAATCCTGAGGGTGTGAAGCCAAAAATATTACAGCAGAGGATTGTTGTAGCTCTAGATCAGGGGTGCCAAACTCAGCACCTGGAGGAGAAGTGTTATTTTCAGTTTAACTTCAACCTTAATTTAACACACCCAATCCAGCTAGTCAAGGCCGTCAGGATTATGACATACTTCCAGGCAGGTGTGCTGAAGACAGGAGTGGAGTTTGACACCCCTGCTGTAGATTGTGGGAGGACAGCTGTCTAAACAAACTTCATTACTCTGTGTATTAGAGTATTCAGTATCATTATGTCAGATAGGACCTTCTCTTTGTTCTGTTTCCAGTATGTTGTGTGTCAGTTGTCGGTCACAGGGCAGATGATGATGTTTGGAAAGAGTCTGTCTGGAACAGATCAATGTGACGTTCCGCTTGTGTGCTACCCATGCTCACTGCTGAAGTAAAATCTTGCTCAGACAATACATTTTTCTGTGGCACACTGTATTTTTTTGTAATAGCTTTTTGAATAAATGCCCCAATTACATTATATAAGATGGTATTTGTTAGTGACATCCTGATACAATATAAATTTTATAAAGATGTTTAGCCCCTTAGTAAACTCATATAAAAGGCAATACCTGAAAAAATTGCTGCTTTTCTCACTAGTTCTGTTTATATGCACCCTAAACATTACAACCTAATTATATATACAATCAAAAAAATTAATTTTCATGGACAATCTTCTTGTCTATCTTGTAAAATTTCTGTGCAAGCACACAGAGTCTGTCATCAAATTAGCACCAAACAGAGAATAGTAGAGAAATCCATGGACATGACAACTGTAATGAATGAGGCGTATGAGGATTCATTTTCAGCATTTAGTTGAGTAACAAGGTCAAACAACAGCAAACAGGGCAATCAGAGACAAGGCAGAAGAATAAAAGTGGAACAGGCAAGGGTCGAGGCAGGCAGCAAACAATCAAAAACCAGGTAATAGTCCGATAATCAGGGCAGGCAGCAAACAATCAAAAACCAGGTAACAGTCTGATAATCAGGGCAGGCAGCAAACAATCAAAAACCAGGCAATCCCAGGTATGGGAAATGTAGTCCAAAACACAGTTAATATTCTGGAGACGGTTCCCTCTAGTGGCACAGAGGATGTGGAGCAGGGTCCTCCTCCCTAACAGAGCTCACTCCCGTGAGTGGCTCCTCACGTGAGGAGGAAAGCGATGCCGGGGTCTTCCGTGTGGTCAAAGGGCTGGCTTTCCCAGATGTGTCCTGTGGAATTCTTCCGTGAGAGTGGGATCTAAGATATCAGCCTCCACCCAGGACCATTACTCTGGGCCATACCCCTTCCAATCGACCAGACACTAGATCGAGCTACCCCGACGCCTGGAATTGAGCAGCTCATGGACTCGATAGTCCTTCTCACCATCAATCATGAGGGTGTCTGCTCCCTGGTCCCTCCTCAGACTCTCCGACCGGACCACTAGTAGGTTTAAGTAGAGAAACATGAAAAGTGGGAAAGATACAGTAATTGCTTGATTTGTCTAATAATTTTGAAGGGACCGACTTACCTGGGATTAAGCTTTTTGCATGGGAGCTTGAGGTGGAGGTCCCTGGTGGACAACCAGACCCACTGACCGGAAGAGTAAGCAGGACTGAGACGTCGATGCTGGTTGGCTTGCTGGGTTTGGCGCTGTACAGCATGTAAGAGATGGGTATGTGCTCGGTCCCAGACCTCTTCACTGCGCTATAGCCAACCCGTAACTGAAGGAAGATCAGTAGGCTCACAGGGTCAGGCAAAAAGTGATGGTTGGTACCCAAGAATGCATTTAAAAGGCATCATTCCTGTGGCTGCCTTGACTAGGGAATTTTGGGCATATTCATCCCACATCAGGAACCTACTCTAGTCTGTTTGATTCTGGTCGCAGTAAGATCGTAAAAATCTGATGATTTCTTGGTTCAGGCACTCCGTTTGCCCATTAGACTGAGGGTGGTATCCTGATGTCAAACTCACATTGATATTGAGACCCCTGAACAATAGTGACCAAACTCGAGACGTGAACTGGGGACCTCGGTCTGAGACAATATCCTCAGGCAAACCATAGAGTCTGAAAACATGATTTATGAGTAACTCAGAGGTTTCAAATGTGGAGGGGAGTTTGGACAGCGGACTGAGGCGACATTCTTTAGAGAATCGATCTATGCTTGTGAGAATGGTAGTGTTACCAGATGAGTTTGGTAGATCAGTTATAAAGTCTATGGAGATATGAGACCAGGGACGCCGAGGAGTGGGTAATGGTTGTAGTAATCCTGCCGGAAGTTGTCTGGGAGCTTTGGACGTTTGACAGATTGTGCAGTTCTTAACAAAAGTTGTGGCGTCTGAGGGTAAAGTGGGCCACTAGAAATGGTTTTGAAGTAGTTGAATTGTAGCAGTAATTCCAGGATGACCGGAGCTTGGGGATTCGTGAATCTTGGTGAGAAGGTGCTTACGAAGAGTTTTTAGAACTAATGTGAGGTTATTGGGGCAATCGTTTGGTGGTGATACTTGAGCGTTGATCTGATTGATTTTTGTGACTATACCCCATTAGACCGGAGCGATGAGGAGATTCTCTGGGAGTATGTTCTCCTGCAGGACAGGTACTGGGGTTTCATCGGTCTGATGGGACAATGCATCTGCCTTGGTAGTTTTGGTGCCCGGTCGGTAAGTGACTGTATAATCAAAGCGAGTAAAAAATAAAGCCCATCTGGTCTGCCTGGGGTTTAACCGTTTAGCCGATCGTAGGTACTCCCGATTTTTGTGGTCAGTTAGAACTGTAAAGGGGTGAGTAGCGCCCTCCAGCCAGTGTCGGCATTCCTCTAGAGTCAGCTTCATAGCCAATAGTTCTCTATTCCCCACATCGTAATTCCATTCAGCAGCTGATAGCTTCCCAGAGAAGAAGGCACAGGGAAACATTTTGAGAGGTGAGTCTTGTCGCTGAGAGAGAATAGCCCCTACTCCAGTGTTAGAAGCATCTACCTGAAAGTCTGATAAGGGTCAGGGTGTCGAATAATTGGTGCCGTGGTGAAACAAGTTTTGAGCTTTGAGGTTTGAGCTTCAGGGTACCAGGACAAACGTGATCAATACAGGGTCGGAGTCCACCATCCTCTGCTGCTACTGGAGAACTAGATGGACGGATGAAGCCCTTGTCTAACTCCTTTTGAATATATTCCTTCATAGATTCAGACTCTGGTTGAGACAATGGGAAAATTCTACCTTTGGGTAATTCTGCACCGGGTATCAGATCGATTGCACAGTCAGTAGCTTTATGTGGAGGGAGTTGTGACGCTCCTTTCTTACTAAAAACCTCTCTCAGATCTGTATACTCGGAGGGTAGAGTGGACTCTTCTCCTGGAGAACTGGAGTAAAGACTTGACATACAACCTTGGTGAGACAAGAAGAGGCCCACTTGACTATTTGTCTCTCCTTCCAGGAAATAACAGGATTATGGGTTTGTAACCAGGGTAGTCCCAGTATCACGGGATGATTCTGTGATGTTATGACAGTTGTATTTTTTCAGTATGTAATGCACCAACCTTAAGTTCTACTTCTGTGGTTATTTGCTGAATTCTGCCTTTCCCAAGTGGTTGACCATCTAGTGCCTCCAGTGCTAGGGAGGAACTACAAGAGGTTAGATTGATCTCATGTTGTTGAGTGGGCTCACTGGAAATTAAATTCCCAGCCACTTCAGAGTCAATCAGGGCCTGAGTAGAGATGGTTTTGTTAATGGTGGTGAGTACTACAGGAACACTTATGACTGAGGTTGAACAGAAATTGACGAGACTGAAATTGAAGAGACTGTACTCACCAGGCCAGGGTTTCTAACAGGGCGATTGGGGCATGAGGACTTGATGTGACCTGACTGTCTGCAGTAAAGGCATAAATGGACCCGTCTTTGGCGTTCTCTTTCTTCAGAGGTTAGGCAAGTGAAGCCTAGCTGCATGGGTTCTGATCAGACTGTTTCTCTGAGCACATAGTGTGGTGAGGAGAGGAGCATCTTGAGCGAATTAGATAGTCTATCTGGATGGCGAGCTCCATGTAATTATTCAAGCTCTTCCCTTCGTCTCGACAGGCTAGTTCAGACTGAAGTTCAGGATTTAGTCCTCTTTGAAATAACTTGGGCGTATCCTCTACCCAGTCCGTCTGTGCAGCTAGAGTTCGAAAGGTAAGTGCATATTCTACTTCCGTCTGACTTCCTTGCGATAAACTGAGCAGCTGTTCCCCAGGACACCTTCCCTCTGCAGGATGTTCAAATACATCTTGAAAGTGTTGTAGAAACGCATCAAAAGTGGAAAAAACTGTACCATCCACCTTCCAGACTGCGGTAACCCAGACCAAAGCTCTTCCATTGAGTAGAGAGCTGATGAAGGCTATTCGGCTGGAATCCATGGAATATTGAAGGGAAACCCTTTACATATGGCAGGATTACCATCATACTTTTCGAGGAATGCCATACGTGGACTGATCGAGGCAGAGGGGGCGGGTAAGACGTTACTGAGAGTGGGTGCTGGAGCTGGAGTTGGTATGTTTGGAATGGGACGCATGCTCTGGAGAGACTTCACTAGCTCCTTAGTAAGACTAGTTAAATGACTTAACTGTTGTTGATGAACTGCCTATTGGGTGGCCTGATTCGAAAGTTGGATCTGCTGGATCGGTGTATGGCAAAGTCTTCTGTAATGAGGAGTGAGGCGTACGGGGATCCTTTTGCAGCATTTATTTGAGTAACAAACAGGCAATATCAAACAACAGCAAACAGGGCAATCAGAAGGGAGAAGAATAAACGTGGAACAGGCGAGGGTCGAGGCAGGCAGTCAAAAACCAGGTAACAGTCTGATAATCAAGGCAGGCAGCAAACAATCAAAAACCAGATAAACAATCCAAATCCACAATGAGTAATCCAATAGAGTATGTAGTAAACACTCAGTAATGTTGACGGGGCAAAACAAGACTTCGCAACGATATGGAGCATGGACAGGGTTTATATAGAAGGGTAAATGAGAAACAGGTGAGCAGAAAGTAATCAATCCCAAGTATTGGAAAAGTATTCCAAAACACAGTTAGTACTCTGGAGACGGTTCCCTCTGGTGGCACGGAGGAGGTGGAGCAGGTACCTTCTCCGTAACAACGAGCTAATAATTTATTTTGCCTTATTGGTGCATATAAAAATATCAGTAACTTTGAAAATAGTTGTATGTCAGTATGTTTTTATGAAATTATAAGTAATTTTTTAACATCCTTTCTGGCTTCATTTCTCACTTGCCTATTCCTTCTCCGGTGTTTATATTTAATATGTAAGATTGCACTGCACATGAGCACAATGTATTTTTTAATCTGATTGAGAAAGTACTTGAGAAAGATTCAGGCATTTACATGCTTGATATCCCCCTTTTGAGTGTATTCTTTTTAACACCCTTTACAATCCAAATGAAATTTTATTCTGATTGAGTTCAGTTACATTAGTTAAGATGTTTACATGAAGACTTTTCAATTGAGCAATTAAACTGATTACAGATTATCTGGTTGTATATAAGTGTAGCTGCTGTGGATCTTTCACAGCTGGGATAGTGGTGCTCTGAGTTTTGTGTAAATGAAAATCAGACTAACTCTAAGTTTGATTCTGTATGTCTGTGGTTCAACCGTATTTAAACATGAATTTCATAGCATTATTTATACATTTATAATTGATGTGTGCCACCTCAGAGTCTGTGTAAACCTTCAGGCTCAACACTGGAGTGTCACTTTCTGAAAAGTTGCTTGTATAGTGACTACTGTTCAAGTTTAATTTATTTATATAGTGCTTTTCACAGTGGCACACTGTTACAAAGCAGCTGTACAAATGAAAAACATCCAAAAATATGTAACAGTGAAAAACTGAAATTGGAAATGAAAGAGAAAGAAGGAGAGAAAATTAGGAAGAGAAATGGAAGAAAATTCAAAATTGATAAAATTAATAAACAATTATAATAACACAATGTACAAAGCAAATGTTCTAAGCTAATATCAGCAGTCTCCCAGTAGGTAAGCCAACAGGGCAACAGTGGCAAGGAACCAAAACTCCAGTGATTTATAAATGGAGAAAAAAACCTTGAGAGAAACCAGGCTTAGCAGGGGGGGGCAGTTCTCCTCTAGGGTGCTAATGCTGCAGTCCAAAAAAGATGTCCATCACATATTCCTTGTGTTTTGGGTGGGCCAGGTGTCACTATAATCATTGCTCTATGGCATGAGGATGAGCACCAGACCGTACCGTAGCAGGGGCAGTTTTCAAGATGAACTGGAGCTTGGGTACCTCTGTCAAATGTTAAAAGTCTCTGTCAAAAGTCCATCTGTAGATGTAAAAACCAAAACAGAGAAAAATGAGTGTAGCTGCTGTTCATAATGTTAAGAGCATAAGATTTTATTTACTTTGAGGTAGAATGCGAAACAAGTGATAAGAAGCATTATGAGAATGCTTGGCTAAATAGATGTGTCTTTAAGCTGGATTTGAATTGCGAGAGAGTAACTGAGAGTTCAGGAGTCAAGTGCAAAAAAGCTCTCCCGCCTTTAGTGGATTTTCCATTTCTAGGAATGACCATAACACCAGAGTTTTGAGAGCGTAGGGCACACATTGGCTTGTAGCGTGAGAGAAGATCCGTTTAAGGCTTTGTAGGTAAGCAGTAGAATTTTATAAATAATAACCAGTGTAGATCTGACAAAATTGGAGTTATATGGTCATATTTCTTGGACCTGGTAAGAACTCTAGCTGCTGCATTTTGGACTAACTGTGGCATGTTTTTTAAGGATGCTGGACAGCCACCTAGAAGTGCGTTACAATAGTTCAGTCTAAAGGTCATAAAAGCATGGACCAGCTTTTCTGCATCAGAAATAGATGCTACACAGCTTAGCGTTGTTTCTAAGGTGGAAGAAGGCAGTTTTTATAATATAAGCCACATGATTATCAAAAGACACATTACTGTCTAATATGACACCCAGGTCTTTAACAGTATTAGGTGAAGATTAGATGAAGTGGCGTTACAACCTTCTAATTGGAAATTGTAATCAGAGAGCTTCTGTTTACTTACGTTTGTATAGTGGAAATGGGTGGTGCTGTGAGACTGTGGTGGAAGGTGGAGGACTTCAACAGGTGCTTAGCTGCTTACCAATACATGGTAATCATTTTATCTTGCACTATGGACAACTTTACAAAATGACCTAAATGGACTGTTACAACAGATGAGACACTAACTGATGAGGCAGGACTGTTAATGTCTCCACACCACTCACCTCCTCAGCCAGTGACAGGCTGATGGTGATATTCAATAAGACCCACCTGTTCATCCACCTGTAATCAGGCATTGACATTGACATAGACATGGCATTTTCTCAGACTGCTGTGAGTTTAGGACTCGAACTCTTGAACCCGCTCTGTTCGTGCTGGGTAGAGAGAGATCAAGACTCCTGTGGGTCTGGCCTTAGCAAAGCCTGCATCCCTGCAGGACTCAGTCGTGCCAGACAACTGCCAGACAGCAGTCCTGGGACCACTAATATACTATCTGCGTGAATGCCAGTATATCCTGAAAAAGTGCACATGGCCTTGGAAACACTTTGCTCTGAGGACTCCAGAGTGCCATGCAGTTTCTGCTGTCATTTTGAGAGTTTTTTTCTAGATACTGATAAGGCAACAAGTGCTGTGTGTAGTTTGTAAGGAGTATTACTAGATGTGTGTGTGTGTGTAGTTTTTGAGGATTATTGTTGGAGGTGTGCATGTAGTTTGAGGGAATTCCCCTTCCAACACCTACAAAACAACATCTCCAACCCCTGAAGCACAATCGCGCATAGACAAGGACCTATAAACAAGTGGTAAACCTAACACCCAAGTGGTGACCTGATGATCAGTGCTCAACGTCTTTAATAATCATAACAAAAAACAAATAAACTTAAGGGAAACACTTCAATGTAAATGTGAATTTCTTCACACTGATCATACCTGTATTTGTCAATATGAAAAAATTTGTCTATATTATATTATATTATATTATATTATATTATATTATATTATATTATATTATATTATATTATATTATATTATATTATATTATATTATATTATATTATATATTATATTATATTATATTATATATTATATTATATTATAAATCTTTTACAAAATGCTTCAGTTGTTTGTCCGGCCAGTTTTTATATCAAAGCTAAATATTAAACGGTAATGGACTCACTGTTAACCTGTGCTGTCTCTCTGCAGGTGCGGATATTCCCTTACCTGATTGGGCGGGAGTCTGCATTTGCCAATAATTTAAAATGGATGGCCTGTGCTAACAAAGGTTAGACATCCTCACATCTTTTAGCCCTAAGCTATAGTGCTGTTCCTGTGAATCGGTTTTCTTGGATTTTACTTTTCCATGGATGTTTCATTCTAGCAGAAACTAACAACTGGAAATTGTGCATGAATAGTAGCTAAATGTACACAAAGATTACAAAATTTGTCTAATTATTAAACATTTTTATTTAATATATTTTTATAATACATATACTGTATATATAACAAAATATGTTTTATTAAATGAAGCCATCAAAACAGAACACATGCATTTAAACTTTTAAATCTTGAAATTTAAAGACGTCTCCAGAATATTAGCGCCATTTCGGACTACGTTTTCCATAATACCCCATACCTGGGTTTGATCACTTCCTGTTCACCTGAACCTCATTAACTCCTGTGTATATAAACCCCAGGCTCATGTTAACCCATTGTGAAGTCTTGTTTTGCCCCAGCGACATTACTGAGCGTTTTCTACATGTTTTTTGGATTACCTGTTACTGATTTGGATTGTTACTTGGATTTTGGATTGTTTACTGCCTGCCCTGTCTGTTGGATTGTTACTTGGATTTTGGATTGTTTGCTGCCTGCCTCGACCCTGCTATTACATTTACTCTTCTGCCTTGTCTCCGTTGTTCCTATTTACTGTTGCCTAACCCTCTGCCTGGTTAATGATTAAAACACTGCAAATGGATCCTCGTGTGTTTGACCCATCATTACAGAAGACTTCGCCATGCAACGATCCAGCAGTGGTTTACCGTTTGACCATGGAGATTTCTAATCAAGCCGCCCTGCTAGCCGCCCAACAACAACAGCTGAATCACTTGACTACGCTTACCGAAAAGCTCGTGGCGTCTTTCCAAAGCACATGACCTGTTACAAGGCCCTTTACTCCCAGTCCATCACCTGTTCCTAGCACAACCTTCCACTGCTTCGATAAGTCCACATATGGCCTTTCCTGAAAAGTATGACAGAACCCCCGCCAAGTGTAAGGGGTTTCCTTCTTCAGTGCTTCATCTTCCTCACACAACAACCCACTCTTTATCCCACTGACTCCAGCCAAATAGCCTTTGTCAGCTCTGTCCTCTCCAGCAAGACTCTGGACTGGGTTACCGCTGTCTGGAGGGCGGATGGCACCAGTTACCCCACTTATGAAGCTTTTCTACAAAAGTTCCAAGAGGTATTCGATCATCCTGTTGAGGGTTGTCCTGGGGAACAATTGATCAGATCAATTGATCAGATCAGGGCAAACGGCGGTTGATTATGGAGCAGAATTACCCAAAGGTAAAATCATCCCATTATCACAGCCTGAATCTGAAGCTATGAGGGAATATATTCAGGAAGAATGGAACAAGGGCTTCATTCGTCCCTGTAATTCGCCTGTAGCAGCAGCATTTTTCTTTGTAAAGAAAAAGGACGGTTGATTGCGACCCTGCATAGATTACGTGTACTAAATAATGTTACTGTTAAGTTTCGCTATCCTCTCCCTTTAGTGCCTGCCACTCTTGAACAGCTATGCAGGGCACGATTTTACATGAAGCTGGATTTAAGTAGTGCCTACAACCTAATCCGCATACGAGAGGGGGGCGAGTGTAAGACTGCGTTCTCAACAAGTAGTGGTCACTACGAGTATATGGTGATGCCCTTCAGCCTAGCAAACAGTCCTTCCATATTTCAGTCGTTTATGAATGATGTTTTTAGAGATATGCTTGATAGATGGGTCATTATCTACATTGATGATATCCTCATCTACTCAAACACGTTCGAGGAGCATGTGGAGCATGTAAGGGCAGTACTAAGCCATCTCATTCAGAAACAACTTTATGCCAAAGAGGTAAAATGTGAATTCCACTGCACCAGCACTTCTTTTCTGGGTTACATAATAAGCCAGGAGGGGGTGGCTATGGAGGAGAGGAAGGTTCAAGCAGTAACTGAATGGCCACGACCTCATACAATCAAGGAACTGCAACGTTTTTTGGGCTTCGCTCTGGAAAGACCCATGGAAATTGCTCCTTTAGTTAGGAGGTGGGTACCAGCACCCCTGGCAGTGCTAGCAAAGATGGGAGTGGCGTGGGTGGCAAGTGTACCATTACATCCTCCGTTGTCCTCAGGAGCAGCGTCCTCCCTGAGTCGCCCATCTCAGGGCCGCTTAGAAACCTTGGCAGGGTTCTTGGTGGTCTCCTTTTTCAAGCCGAAAGAGGAACTTACTATAGAGTTAAGATTTGGTTTATGTAATTATTGCATGTAATTATTGCTTACTAACTGTTACTATTTACTATAGTAAGTACATGTAACCTTTAACAAATTCTCTGTAAAAATACACTGTGTTACCCACTATTGTGTTTAGAAGTAACAAATGTTGTCATTGTGTGGCAGTTGACTGGATGTGTTTCTGAACACACAAATTGGCAGAAACTTTCTGATACTAATGTACAATTTCTGTAGTGTTTACATGAATCAGAAGCTGTTCACTTCCATTTAAACACACATACACAGTCTCTTACACACAAATGTTGGGTTTCATGTTTTATTGGGACATTGTATATACATAATGGTCTTTATACTGTACAAACTGTATATCCTATACCCTTCACTAACCCTACCCCTAAACCTAACCCTCACAGAAGACTGCTAGTTCACATTTTCAAATCTGTTCTGATCATTCTGTTTAATTTATAAACTTGTCCCCACAAGGCCAAAATTTATTGGTATTATTAGGCAATACCAGGTATTACGTAGGGAATACCAAGATTACATACACACACACGCTCACTTCAGCTCTTGTTCTTCAGGTTATTTTTCTCAGATCTCCACACTGGCAGATGTGCAGGAGAATGTAATGGAGTATCTTCATGTGCTCAGCCGGCCGAAGGTCATCGATCAAGAACATGATATGGTGTGGACGGAGGCCTACAGTGACAGCTCGGTTAGTGATGTCATCAGACCCCCCCATTAGGTTAAATCTTATTTTCTAGAGGTTTTTACTGGTACTTACACTACCTGGCTAATTTGTTTGTTGTATAAACAAAGGCAAAAGCAAAACCTGTACAGGTCATAAACATTTTGGAACAGAGTACAAACACAGAGCAGCGAGGACACACAAACAAGGAACAGTGGGGTGACACAGACAATGCAGTGTCTGATAAGAAAAGCATCTAAAACTATTTTGACAGTATCATTGAAACACAGATTTCTTCTATATTCAGAGAAAATCATCTTTTAAATCAACTGTTGACAACATTGAAGTATTCCACACCACAACAAAACAATATTGAACAGTATGAAATAACTATCATATGGCTCCATAGGGTTTATCCCTTTATTGAAGTGTTTAAATATGTGCATAACAACTGGATTGGTGTATTGCAAGAGTATAATGTTAAACACACACAACTTTGCTCACGGCATGTGTTTTGTCTTTGTAGCGTCCACAGGCCCAGAAGGTAAATTTGAATCAGTCATGTTGTGATGTGTCCATGATCATACATGTTCATACATGTAATCGTGTTTTAATGTGATGGAAAACTCTTCAGATTTGGCTCATGTTTGGTTCTGTGCTGTTGTAATAAGATTTCATCTGTTTAGTCATAAAATGTAATTTTCATATATAGTCATTAGCCACAATTACATGCACACTTCTTGTGAGTCAGATTGAAATCATTCCACCTAAAGGATTTCAATTGACTGTTTACATGAGGTGTTATCTAAACTGTTCTGGTGTTTACATGTGCTTGCACTTTCAATTGGAATAACGTGAAATGACGTGGAATAATGTAAAAAGCGCTCATTAGCCTATGTCCTGTCTGTTGCATTTTCAATCCTGTCAAAAGGAAGATGCCTTATGTATACTATTTATGGAACGCATTGCTCTTCAAGCATAAGCTGGGCTACCATTGCTGGAAGGTGCACAAGGAGCTGACAGTTCTGGTGGTGGTGCCTCACTAAGAAACATTGCATTAGAGGTCTTATATAGACTTAATTCTGCTTCTGCCAGGTTCAATTAATGCTTTTAATGATTTCCTTTGCCCACACGACTGATCCAGCTAACTTTAGATCTCTTTTTTTTTATGAACAACGAACAAACAGAAACTGTTGGTTTCCTATAGTGTAAGGTAAAATTAAAATCCATTTAGGAAATGGTTTATTCCACCCCTCCCAAACCGATTAATATTTCAATCGGGTCTTTATATTCTGATTGAGGTGTTTACATGGAGCATCTTCATTCGGATTGGACGTTTAAACTGAGTTGAATACAGTGCTTCATGTAAACACAGCTACTGTGAAGTGTGTTGTGCACAAACATGCACTACTGGTCAAAAGTTAAGGGTCACTTGATTGAAATCCTTCTAATTATCTAGAAAATTATTTGCTTGCAAAAGTGTTTTTTAAATGTTTGAAATTAGTTTTGTAGACAAAATGAATGAAATGATTGACTGATTGTGTGTGTGAATTAAATAATGAAGATAAAAAAACAGCCAATAAGAGCCCAGTATACAGAAGAAACACTTTAAAAATCTCAGAGTGATGCATAAAGAAACTGGCCAATTTGAAGATGCTAAAATATAACAGTTTTGATTTATGTAGTCACAATTCCATTACATGCGTGTTACTCAATAGTTTGTAATGATCAGCCTTATTGGTTATTTTATTATGGAATAACCATGCAAATATTACATTTTTACCCTAAAGTTATTTTATGAAGCAATTACATAAGTCATCATATTCCTGACATGAACTGAGGTTGATAGTTGGTACTGTGCAGTGTGAAGTCATACACCAAGTATCTGATGAACAGGTGATTCAGAGTGAAGCTGCACTGACCAATCAGCATCCATCTTCATCGCTCAGTTGTATCAGATAAATAGACTCTCAGATGAGTGTTTGCTTTAGACTGTGTGTAGCAGCAGGACCATCCATAATTATACAGCTCATTTACTTCAGCTTTTCAAGCCATAGTGAGCTGAAAGAGGGAAACAAGAAAAGGTTAGATGACAGCCAGATGACAGATTCCATTCATGAGCACTTCATCATCTCACATATCACTTTTTCTGCGTTTGTGCTGTATACAGATCATAAATTCATCAGATGAGCATTTGTGAGTGTGTAATTAGGCATAAATCCTGTATATACACGTGAAAGCAGTCAGCTGTGTTGTGTCTCATTCAGATGCAGAGAGTATGTCTTCTCACAGACTGCATCTGAGAGTCCCCAGAAGCTGAGTGCACTCATGCACACCTGAGCACACCACGTCAGATGACCTGAGGACACATCAGGAATTTTGTCCTGTTTTATTTCAGATATAGAACTGCTCATCATAATGTACCATATAATACACAGAGTTGCAGCCCTAATGTTCACTTCGGGATCTGAACCCAAACCCTATTTATTAGTTCAAATCATATTTAACAGAATATTAGGGAGATACATACTATTGCCAGAAGTCTTTGGACACCCCTTCAAATGCACAAATGACTATACTTACTGAGGCATAAAATCATACAGCTTTTTTTTCTGTGATTTTTGTGGCACAGAATATCACCAGTAAAATGACCTATTAAGTGTTGTGTGGAAGAGTTTGGCCTGCACAAATCCAAGACCTAAATTGATCTGTCTGATCACAGATGTGTCTAAACAGCCAACAGTTTCAACATCTAAAACTGTTCAGCAAACACATATGTTGTGTTCTTTGGTGTTCTCACACTTTTGGCTTGTACTTTGTCGTGCTAATTTTAAATAGGGTTTCTTAAAAAATGTTATATCACTTCTGTTTGTAAACAATGTAGCACATTTCAACATTCTTTCACATTTTAACAGTCTGTGTGTGTGTGTGTGTGTGTGTGTGTGTGTGTGTTGGGGGGGGGGGGGTATTTGTGTTTTTGCAGCTGCAGGATGGACAGGGACCAGTTTTAATGACCACTGTGGCCATGCCTGTGTTCAGCACCAAAAATGAGACTGTGAGTGAAGATTAACACCAACTTCCTTTCTCCAACTGTCATGAGACAGGCAATATGAATATAGCTATTTTGATTGTAAATTCAAGGTTCATTGTACAGCAATGATATCCTGACTTTAAAGATTATTAATACCACATTTTAATCTGCTAAATTGTGATGTGCTTTTTTCCTTTTTTGTAGAAAAACAAGGGGATTCTTCTTGGAGTGGTGGGCACAGATGTGCCAGTGTCTGAAATACTGAAGGCCATCCCCAAATATAAGGTAGACAGACAGCATAAACATCATTCTCCTCTTGAGCTTGTGTGAAAAAGCAGTTAATACACTGTCATAATGCTTTTATCAAAACACTTATCATCTGATGTTTTTCATTGTTGGAATATCACTGAGAATATTACAGAATATTTCAGGGTTGTTTACAGGGAAATTTGTGTTGAGCTACATTTTGAGGAATGTCCTGTGACGGTTCATGATTTGGACATTGAGGAAAACTGTATGGATTTACACTGTAGGTTTGTAAACTAGGTGTAGGTGTACACTGTGTGTTTGTAAACTACTTGTAAAACATACTTGTGCGAAATATAAGCAGGTTATCAATGAGTCTCGCATGCAATGAGCATGAAATTCCATCTGACTTCAGTAATGTGGTCAACCAAAAAAGGTCAACCAAAGTCATTTCAGAGGCAGTGCAAGTTATTATACTTTGGAAAAAAAATATTTGAAACATTTTTTAGAATAAAAATCATTAGAATAAAACAGATATGATCTTATTGTAACCAATTTATCAAAGTAAATAGGTTTGACCTTACTATTAGTCACAGACATTAAAATATGACATTATCTCTAATTATGATCACTACTTCTGCTGCGTTTGTGTGTTCACAGCTGGGAATCCATGGTTATGCATTTGCCATCACCAACAATGGCTACATCCTGACTCACCCGGACCTGCAACCTCTGGTAATGATGAGAATGTTCACTGGTTCTTCACACGCACATAGAAACTGATGGCTGATGGCTGATTGCAATCGGTGTCATTGTTTTGGGACACCAGTTCCTGGATGAGGGTCTTGTGTTGGTTGTGTTGGTTCCTTTCTAATTCAACAAATCCTAAACAAACAAACACACACATACATACAAATAGAGAGACTACAGTGTATATTCTGATAGAGTTCATTAAGCTGCTGTGCCCTATACAGTGCCCTATACATATTTTTCAATTTTACTGTGATCACCTCAACACGTATTTTGTAAAAATAAACACTCTGTGTTGTTCTGATAAATCTGCCTATAACCTTTTCAGATTTTAGGTTGTTAATAGGCCTCAAGTTTACATATTTAATCATTTTAAATCAGTATTTCAAAGTTAACCACACTGTAAACCTAACCCTAATTGGCTGATACTAATTGTATTCCAGATCAAACTTCTGATTGGTCCTGAGAGCATGTGCTATTAGATCTGATCATCTGAGGAGAGTTTCACAATCTTTACATTTGTGACAGTGCAACTTTATAAACCATTATAACAACATGAAGTAAAAAGTATAAAAAGTAAAAAGTGTTTGTCATATGTTTTTCTTCCTGTTCTTGCTTAAAATAGATTTCAGTAGTTTGTGAACTGTATTTTTGAGATGACAAATTGTACAAGGGTTTCAGATGTTTGCAGGTGTGTCATGGTGGTGTGTGCAGAAATGAGACTGAACACACACTCACTCGCTACACTTGTTTGTTTTAGGCATTGTTGAACTTATATATTTAAGTTATTTAAGTATAAAAGGTTCATCAGTTTAGACAAAAATTTAGCTCAAACATTTGCACTTTATTTTTGTTTGTAGCATTCCTCAGTAGATTAGTATTGTTCAATCTGTTATCATGTTGTTATTACAGTAAATCACTCTACAACATATCCAGACAAATCCTTAAAATAAACCAGCTGACAAATGAATAATTGGCACTAAAATTCATGGCACAAAATCATAAATGTTGGGGGCTGCACACTACCAGCATTTAGGTACAACCCATACTTTGGCATCCTGCTATGTTATCTTGTGGCCTAGATAAGACAGGAGCATTGGGAAGGAAGTGCAGAGTTATCAGTAACACATCTTTATCCCTGGAGATGACTAGATTATCCGTGGCTGAGATTCCATATTGATTTTACAGAAAAGGTCAACAATTTTTCCTGGTAAAAGACATTTAAATTGAGTTCTTCCCAATGTCATCTATCACCTCATGACACAATATTGATTTATTGAGGGTTATTTGCAGTGTACGAGAGTAAGTTGTCTAGAATAAAAGGTCTCAGCTTCTATCTGTTCACACATTTCCAAAAAGGAAACAAAGCAAAACAGACACTGGATCAGAGCAGAACTCCTGAAAATGGGTACTTTCACTAAAACAGACTAAACAATTTCCCAAAAGTACTATATTGACTACTGCCAAAAACACTGAAGCTGATTTTAATGCAATAGACCTAAAGGTGACTCTAAAGGTGTGCTTTCACCACACACCAACAGAGGTCTCTATCACCCAGATCTGACTTTTTGGGTCTCAGTTTTTTTTAAAAAGTGTGTGGATTTTTAAGTATTTATACAGATAACAGGAAAAATTAAGATTAACAAGCATTAAACCAGATTAACAGGCATTTTCGGTAGATTTACAAGGGGTGCATACAAATTGTTCCTGTAGTTTTTAGCATAAATCCTACCCATGCCATCTACGAACCATCTTTTGGCAAAAATTACTGTCAGGATTTACTAAAAATGCACAGTGAAAAATAGCACTGAAAAGGCATGGACATAGTAAATTTCATTGCATGATTCATTTAAATACTCTCCTCCTATAAATTTTATGAAAGGGAAAGTCCTACAAATCCATATGTAATAAAGTTAGTCACAAAAATAACTAAGATTTGTGCTCATCAATTTACTGGTATTTGCACCATTATTTAACACCCAAAAAATTTTACACCCATATTGCAAATTTGTGCTGTTCTTGGTATATTGCGTAGGTCATTTTGCAAATGAGATGTTGTTCATGTGTTCTTTATTGTTTGTCTTGTCAGTAAATCACCTGCAGAATTTTGTTTTGGAATTGTGATATGCTAATTTGCCCTGCTAATTCAGAGTAATACTTCACAGTGACAGATGTGCAGCTTCTCTGACTGGTCTCAGGTGTTTTATGAAAGAGATGAAATTTTGGAAGTGTGTTGCACAGGTGGTCTATACTTTACATAAAGACCCACAACTTGGTTACTGACAAAATCTATCTATTTTAAGGAAATGTAAGGGGGTTGAGGCAGAAGCTGAAGCAGGATCCAGTTGCGGATGTTTATTGGGGTTATCCATAATCAAAGTCGAAAATACAGGCAAAGGGTCGTAATAAACATAGACAGTCCAACCATGCAACACAACAAAAGGGAGAGACGTAAATCAGAGGTCGTAAATTCAGGCAGAAAATCAATATCTAAACAAACAGTCCAATCCAGGTGTCAAACAAAGGGGCAAGGTAAAAATCAGAAAACGAGAACCAAACAATAGGTAAAACACAGGAAAGCAGGCAGTAAAAGAGAATGCTTAGTAGTCAGATGTAAAGCTTGCAATACTTCGCAACGTGGCCATGTGGCAGCAAGGTTTATATAGATGCCAAACAGGAAGTAAGTTCAGAGTTCAAAGTTCAGAGTTCAGCAGAGGGAGCATGAGCAGTCAGTATTCCGGTGAGGGCTCCCTCTGCTGGCGTGATGTTACAGGAAATGGGTTAGTGTGAACCATATCTGACTTTCACAGGACCTGTTTGTGTGTCCAGAATCAAAGAAATAGTGAAAAAGAACATTGATCATGAAGGGAAACCACACGGAAACCTCCGTAAGCATCGTGACCTCAACTTAGTTGTGACACAAGCTGAAAAATGCTGACAAACCAGAACTATTGATGAAATATTCAAACATGATTTGAAGGATAGAATGGTCCAAAATGCATCCTTAATATGGTGCAAGTCTTAAAAGCAGCTACAGGAGATGTTTGGTAGAGGTTGTAGTACATTAAGGGGTTTGCTGTAATTTTGTGGTATCAGTTGGTTCTAAAATTTGATCATAAATTTGGAATAAGTGTCAAACTTATTGGTGAACCATACAGATTTCACACACATTTACATGTTTAGGTGAGTAAATGATGTTTTCAGCTTCATGCCCAGTGTTTTGCCTTGATGATTGTTTTTTATTTATTTGCCTATATTGCTGTTCTTCTGCCTTTTCTGTCCCTGTCTTTCTGTTCCATTTTTGGATTAGTCCCTACTTAAACGTTTGCTTACAGATATTACCCCTGTAAAAAATGATGTTTCCTTGCTCAAACATAAATTG
The DNA here is from genome assembly GCA_036877525.1 of Chromobotia macracanthus. NCBI lineage: Eukaryota > Metazoa > Chordata > Actinopteri > Cypriniformes > Botiidae > Chromobotia > Chromobotia macracanthus. The sequence continues at coordinate 178,238 of JAZGTH010000002.1, forward strand.
TCTCATATGCAAGATTGTCCAGTTTTCCTCTCAGAATGATTTTGTGCTTCTGTTGTTAATCATGATAATTAAACATTATAGTTTTTGTGAGCTCTTATATAGTCCTATATATTTCTTTACCTTTAAATTACCTTTAAATTAACGGATGTATGATAATTAAACAAAAGACTATGTATGGCTCCTGCAATGTTCCTCAATTTAATTTTATTTTGTTTATATAGTGCTTTTTACAATGTTACATTGCTTCAAAGCAGCTTTACACATAAAAAAGAATAATAATAATAAAACACAGAACAAATGTCAGACTTTTAACACAGAATACATGGTATTATTGCAAATATTATGTATGAGAGGTATATTAACTATTTAGGCACATTAGGTTTAATAGCAGGTTTTTGAATAAAGGGTTGACTGAACCAATAAAAGTACAAAATCATATTAAGCAAGATATACCATTCCATCTTACATGGAGATGGCATATAGAAAGATAACATCTTATGGGACAGGGGTGTAAGGGATTTGCCAAAGTACCATAAAATACACAACACACACAAGTAAAATACATACATATACAAAATATATACAATAAAAATACCTGTAATTATTATTTTGCTAGAAGCAATATTAACAATTTACAAAACCCTACCCTAAGTTAGATGTCAGCAGTTTCCCAGTGAGCAAGCCAACAGGGCAACAGTGGCAAGGAACAAAAACTCCAACGATGCATAGATGGAAAAAACGTTGGAAGAAACCAGGCTCAATCTGGGCGGCCAGTTCTCCTCTGGAATGTTAAAGCTGCAATTACTAACTTTCTTGGATATGAACAGAGAGTTGATTATAATGCTTTATAATTATTTATTGATTTAAGACAGTTGGGTCTGATTATATCCGACTATATGTCAGGCACTGAGAAATGTTACCAACAGAAATGGTGACAGAAGCATAATGTTACTAAATGCAGCTATAACATCACGCTGCTAGATTTAAACTGACATAGTGTACCTGCCTCCCGGAAAACTGTTCCAGAGTTGGGCATCAAATATGAAAAGGATCTACCACCCGCGCTTGGTTTTGAAATTCAATGTATTAAGAGCCTCTGGTTACCAACACAGAACAGACAGTCGTAATGAAAGAAAATTTATAATAAAATATAAAAAGGTAAATAACACTAGATGATAGGGATAAAGAATATAACACTACTAACAACACATAATGACCAGATAAGAATGAATATTGCATTACATGAAATACTAGAGAAATATTTCTAGGTAGTCAACTTTAGTAAGCAAGATATCTGTAATTTCTTCTGTGATGCACAAATTCTACATTGCCATTAAGGAGTTCCAAGGTGTAATGACGAGTGTGGCACATGGGGATCCATTTGCAGCTTTTATTCAAGGTGCAGAGGAGGTGGAGCAGGGACCTCCTCCGTAACACAAGGTCTCTGAAAGAGGCTTGGTAAAAATTCTATTCACGTTCCACATGGTCAGGTGATCAGTCCGGCGTCTGGGACATCTTCCACAGGTTGTGCAAGTGGGATGGGCACAAAATTACTCTCCAGTAGCCACAGTGACGGAGAGGTGAACTTGGCTGCAGCAAGAAGGAGGTTGGAGTCCAAGGCATTCAGCTGGTTCAGTCCTCTGCAACTGAGCTGTGGTTTAGGTGAAGCTGTGAAGGCTGGGAAAGACCTAACCGTGCAGCTGATGGAGATGTTCCAAGGTCTACTCACAAGAGCTTAACTGTAGTTGTGCTGTTGTCTCTTTCCTCGTCAGGTCAGAAAACTCAGAACAAAGGCGTATCCACTAAGCAGGTCCTTTTCTCCCTTCCTGATAAGGTGAACATTGTAAATCAGCACTGTCTGTTTCTAGTGATGTGATTGGTTGTAACCATGTAGGATAAACCCATGCCATAGGGCCCACCCTTCCCCTTCCGTGTGGAACTCATTTGCATAGTTTAAAGGTACCTTCAGGCAATGTCCTTAAAACTTCACCTATGCATTATTTCTTTTCAAATCCACTTTCATAATACCCCTGGCAATGTGCTGAACACATACATACCAAACATGACACCAGGTGATTGGGTTATCATTAATGTATACATTCATTTCTTAGTAATTGAGTTTACATCAGTTGCAATGTAATCCAAAGTTATATGTACACATGCAAAGACATTTGCAGTGGGTTTGTTGCAATTGTATTTTCCGTTTAAATGTTCCTTGTGTATGATTGTGGAAAGTTTTGACCTTCTTTGTTTCAGCTATTGCTGCCACATGGCCAGCAAATTTGCATGCTATATATGGAGGTCTTAAGGAATTTATGGTCCTGTTCGCCTGGGCCTTAGGATAAGTGTAATGGGGGTTTGGGTGATAGGGCAAATCCTGCAGACAAATGAAAATGTTCTTTCCTTCCTGGTATGGTACTGAAGTTCCTTTCCTGAACCCAAAGAGAGGTTTATGGCAATTGTCCTTGTATACTTATCTGAAGGCACTGGGCATTTGTTGCTGTTAGCTCATCAAGGTCCAATGCAGTGAACCTTTCCCCACTCTGGCCATTAGAAGGGGGCCCTGCCATAAACTGGGCCCCTGGAGAACTCTGGCAGTCAGGAAGGGGTCCTGCCATAAACTTGACCCCTGGAGTGTTCTTTGGTGTGCTGTTCACTGCAACAGCCTGTGTACCAGATTCTAGTCCACCATCTTCATCCTCTTCACCACCATCTGCTTCTCCTCCAGCACCTGAACCGATGCAAATTAACGCCTAACTCCAGCAGAACGCCAACATCGCAAAACTCACTGTTTTTATACTGTGGTGACAGTGGCCACTTCTACACCAACTGTCCAACTCGACCTCCTCACCCAGCGGTGAGTTTCAGTGAAAGCCTCATCGACTCGGGTTCTTCTGGGAACTTCATATCCCTAGAGTTACTCCGATGACTTCGGATATCCAGAAACCATGAGCATATAAACCATATTGGGAAAGCCACTGGGCCGAGGTTGGATACGGTATTAATCCCCCACTGTCACCCTCATTGTAGGCTGGCTTCATCAGAAATTCATTTCTTTTATGGCGCTGGAGGGCTCCACCGTGGATATCATCCTGGGACACCCATGGTTACAATTACATCAACCCTCAATAAACTGGAATACTGAAGAAATTGTTCCCTGGAGTGCTACCTGTCATAAATCCTGTCTCCCTATGATCCAGAAACCATCTTTTCAGTCTTCCTTGCTGCTAGTGAGCTCCACCTCCATTGAAAGTCCCTCAGTGTCATCTAAATGTGAGATTCCTGAAGAGTACCCGGCGTTCCATGTTTTCAGCAAGCAGATAGCTACCCAATTGCCACCACATAGGCCATGGGACTGTGCTATCAACTTGCTGCCTGGGGCTCCATCCTGGAGCAGAAGGCAATGGATGAAAACATCCAAGAAGCATTAAATTAACAGTTCATCAAACCATCTACTTACCCTGTTGCATTTTTGTGGCAAAGAAGGATGGAGGTTTGAGGCCTTGCATCAATTACCGAACCCTCAACTCATGAACTTTCAAGTACAGACTATGATCTACAGATGGTGCTGTGGTGAAGATGTTTGGGCAGTTGTCCATCTCGATTGTCTCGATGTTCCTTTTTCATGTGTTTCTGGCTGTGATCGTTAGTTTGTAGTGAGGTGCTATGGTGAAGATGTTTGGACAGTGGTCAATTTCTGTGCTCTCGATGTTCCTTTCTGATGTGTTTTTGTCTGTGATCTCCAGATGGTGCTGTGGTGAGGATATATGTGAAGATATTTGAACAGTTGACACAAAGTTTTATGCAAGAGGCCCAAGTGCTCATAGGTGCATCTAAATCTCCTCACTGATCACCTCTAATCTACACAAGGGCTTTAACACTGGGACTAAAGGCACAGGGGCTGATAAAAATCAGCTTTAATAATCTAAAACAACCAGAAACAGGATGGACCGCTGTGCATCAAAACAACCAACAGCAAGCAAGGAACAAATAAAACACTAAACACACAGGAAATACAAATACATAGACTAGTCAGGAGAAATGAGGGCCAGCTGAGCACTACTACATGGAAACAACAAAGATAGAACTACAACAGGAAGCTAGAACAGAACTACACCAAGAAATATGAAATACAAGATACAAAATAAAGGACTAGAAAGACAAACATGCAGACATCAGATGTTTTATCAGATGTCTATTTATATGTTAAGTTTGAAGCAAACCCCATCCATGTTCTGTTATATTAACAAGACTATATACACCTTGGTTTAAGTGCTGTGGGAGTTTAGTTCCAACCCTTTAAAAACAAACTTCAAGATAATCAGTCTTCAGTACATGAGAGCACTGTAGTACAATACACAGTAATAATGTGGTGAGGGGGGCTACTTAACCATATATTGACAAATATATATATAGACAAATATATAGACAAATCTGTACAAAAAAGTCAGCAAAGCCTCCTTTTGGGGACATCCTCATTTGTAAAAACACTATAAAAATATAGTAAATAAAGCTTTTTTTAAACTATTGGTATTGTATAAAAAACAATAGAAGTCTATGGAATGTCCCCATTTAGATAGATAAGTAAACGTGTGTGTGTGGGTGTCTGTGTGTGTATGTTTCCAGTATGAAGGAGGGAAGAAAAAGAGGAGCTCCAGTTACAGCAGTGTGGATCTGTCTGAAGTGGAGTGGGAGGATAAGGAGGATGTGGTACTTTCTTCTATTGATTCAAAAGTATAGCCTGTAGTAATTATCAATAGCCCATGAACGGTTTGATGTGTACACACAAATATGTGCATCCATGCAAATACATCCAGTATTTTCAACACAACCAGAATCCAAAGTCAGTAAGCAGAACCCAAAGGAAGGAAAAATCACAGATTTCTCCTCAGTATCTCTCCTTATTTCTCCTAGACCGAAATGTTCTTCACAAGTTTCCTGTGTCTCAGATATTTCTAAAGAGAAAAATACCAAATAAAATTTTCCTCTGGGAAAATCTTAAACAAACAAAGACAGGACAAAGAAATCCAAATCAATTCAATAATGAAATGAACAAAAAGTAGATCAATAGCTATTGATATTAGAACAACGGCAAATACTGTTAGCTAATACAGTAGAGAATATCAGAGCAGCTGAACACTGGACATTTTCTCCTTTTTAACATTCTGCTTGAACCCTATTATTATTATTGTTGTTGTTGTTATTATCATCGTAAAATCTCGTTGAGATCAGGGTTCTCTGTTTGAAACCCTTTAGTGCCACCAACTAGTTAAAGCTGCATTTGTGTTACTGGTTTTAACTTCTAAACCATCTAGACATTTATTTTTTATCTGATTCATTTAATTTCTGTCTGATTTTCAATCTTATCTGCCACATCAGATACATAAAGCTTGTAGATTTTCGATCATTTATATCACTGAATCTGAAGACAAGCAAACGCTGTTAACACTTTGTAATAACCCTCATCAACATCATGACTGGAAAGACCTGTTTGAGAACAGCACCACAGTGGTCTACATATAGTGCTCCTCTTGGCCCTGTAATCACTGCTTTTAGTTATATTACTGTTTTTAATGTTTGCTTCTTAACAAAGAGTTTCTAGATTAATTTTCAAAATATTCGTATGTGTTTGTCTAGCTGCGTAATGCCATGGTGAACAGACAGACTGGAAGTTTCTCTATGGAAGTGAAGAAAACAGTGGATAAAGGGGCAAGAAACTTCACACACATCTACACACACACCCACACAGACACACATACAGTATGTGAGGATAATAGGAATTCCTTTATAATTTTGTTTGTCTTAAAGTGTTTTTGTGTTTGTTTCAGAAGCGTGTGCTTGTTTTACACAATGATTATTACTACACAGACATTAACGGAACACCATTCAGGTGAGATTCTTATAGGCTTTATCCATATACATTCAGACCCCCTCTGACTTTTTTAGTTTTGTTATGTCTGATACTAGAATAGTTTAAATTATTTTTTTTCCTCATTAATCTACACTCATGATCCAATATTGACAAAGTAAAAACAGAATTTTAAAAATAAATTTTAGAAAAGAAAAAAACAGAAATATTACATTGACATAAGTATTCAGACCCATTACTTAGAACTCAGTTGAAGCAGAAATTGCTTTGGCAGCAATTACAGCCTTGAGTCTTTTTGGGTATGACACAACAAGTTTGCAAACCCGGACTGTGGGATTTTCTGCCATTCTTCTTTGCAAATCCTCTCAAGCTCGGTCAGGTTGGTTGGGGACCGCTGGTGTACAGTCATTTTCAGGTCTCCAGAGATACGGTTCAGGTCAGGGCTCTAGCTGGGCCACTTTAGAACATTCACAGAGTTGTCCCTAAGCCACTACTAAGTTGTCTTAGCTGTGTGTTTAGGGTCATAGTTTTGTCACAGTCTGAGTCCTTCAGCTGTTTTTTGCAAACTCCAGTGGGCTTTCATGTGTTTTGTATTGAGGAGAGGATTCCGTCTAGCCACTAGTCCTGGTTGAGCCAAACTTTTTCCATTTGAGAATTATGAAGGCTACTGTTCTCTTAGGAATCTTCAGTGCAGCTTCCCCAGATCTGTGCACTGCAACAATACTGTCTCTTAGCTGTGCAGGCAGTTCCTTTGATCTCATGGCTTTGTTTTTGCTCTGATATGCATTGTCAGCTGTGAGGCCTTTTATAGAAAGGTGTGTCCAAATCATGTCAGTTTAATTTACTACGGGTGGATTCCAGTGAAGGTTTAGAAACATCTCAGCAACGAAGAGGAAAAATGGTAGGGAGCTAAACTTCAAGTGTTGTGGCAAAGGGTCTGAATACTTATGCCAATGTGATATTTCAGATTTTTTTCTAAAAATTTCTAAAATTCAGTTTGTCATTATGGGATACTGAATGTAGATTAATGAGAAAAAAAAATGATTGTAGTATTAGGCTACAACATAAAATTAACAAAAGTGAAGGGGGTCTGAATGCACTGTAAATACAGAACAAAAAATAAAATAAAAATTGTGTTGTGGATTTCATCAAGAAGAAAAACAGTGTATAATGATTTGAGTGACAGATTTAAATAATTGCACAATGTTGAAGGTTTTTGATATGTGGCTTTGGTAATTTAATTTAAATTATTTATTTACTTATTTTTATAATATTAAATGAGTTTTCTGAATTTCCCACATCATATTAGCCATCCAACAAAACATATTCTCCCACTTCAGTTATAAAAGCCCTTTCTCTTTCTGGTTGATATGGACACTTTATCTTAATCTCTGTTACAGACAGAACCAATGTTTTGAGTGTAATAAAACAGGGGTATCCAGTCCTGATTCTGGGGGTGACTGTCCTCATTAAACACACCTGAAGTAGATGAACACACACCACATGACTGTAGCTTGTCACCGTAATGTTCTGAGTTGACCACTAGTCCATCATATGATATATCCAAATCATAGGCCACAAAATAACATCCTGTACAAAAGCTGAACTATGTCGCATCTGGTTCATAATATCTCATAACGGAATATTTTTCTTTATATGTGCAGAGACTAATTGATGGGACAGGGTTGAGTGTAGATTAAGGAGCAACATACAGTATTATAATTAGAGGTGTAAATCAGACATCTCACGATATGATATCGATTCTCTCATCCAGCGATATGATATTTGCTGATACCGCGGAAAATTCAGCAACACGCTTACAATTTGATTTATTTGGTGGAAATATTGATCGAGTTTCAATATGTAGATATTTTGTGCCTAGTTTACATTTACATTTTTATTCCCACAAAACTCACAAATGCAACAAAAATACATAACATGAATGTTTAATTAAAGTCTTTGAAAATTGCACATCCAGCATCCCAAGTTTATATTATTTATTAAGTATGTATTAAGTTTATATTTTTTAAATAAATAAAAATAAATAATGGGCACATGATTTGAGGTGACAGTGACTGCATTTTGTCAGCCACAGTGGCTTTTGTCAGCCACTTTCTTCAATTCTTTTTAAATACACGGACAAGCTTGTCGTTTTTCCAAGTATTTTAGGCACTGGCAATGTTTACAAATTACATGGGTTTTCTTTGTCTGCCCATCTATTTTCCCAAATACAAAATACTTCCATACCCACGATTTGCATTCAATAGCACACACAAAATCTGTCTGTCGTTTCGCTGCTGCCACCGCTTTATTGCATCACAGTCTGACGCACAGGCAGACAGCATAGTGAGGAAATGAAAATGCATAGCTGCTATGCACGCGCTAATGCATAGCGGACGTCACATTACGCGAAGATGTGGTGATTATTAAAATAAAAGTACCTATCAATATTTTACGTGTGGCAACGTATCGTTAGACATTTGTTCGGGACATCGATAAACACAGATGTATTGTTACACCCCTAATTATAATGTGATTCTAATTTCATTCTAACGTATATTTTATTTTTCTTACAGCAAGTTGCTGATGTAATTATCTGCACTGCTGTGTAATTCCTTCTATTCCTCCTCTGTCCAGTTTAGGGGTGGCTCTGTCCAATGGTCACGGCAAATATCTCTTTAGGGGAAATGTTTCTGCTGAGGAAGGTAACTGTAGCTTTAAAGAGACTGTGCCTGTTCACTCTCACTCACTCACTCACTCACTCACACCTTCAAAATAACTCACTCAGTGACACTTCCAATCACTCACACCTTCACTCACTTACACAGAGTTCTTATTTACATCAATGTTTAATTCAGATAAAAGGCCTTTAGTCATCAGATATTAGACTTTTTCTCTGCTGATTTGAGGGCTGGATCACAGGGAAGTGATTTACAGGAAACTTGTTCCTGGTCCAGTGAATAATGTTAATGCAAGATCACGTCCTCAGTTAGGCCAGGTCATGATGGTCTTCTTCTGTTTCAGGACTACATGATTTGGAGCTTCCAGATATTGTTTTAGCAGATGAATGGTAAAGTACAAGCTCAAACATTAGTCTTAAATACTCTGTGTTTTATTTGCACAACATTGATGAGTTCTGCTGTATGATGTGTGTGTGGCTGACTGATTTGAATTTTCAGGATGTACTGTAACACTGCTGAACATCCCAACCATCACTTCCTGTCTCAGATTGAGGCTATAAAACTCTATTTTAATGGAGAACCACATATCAAATGTGAGTTGAGCTCAGACACAAACTAACAGTCTTTCTGTTAACTTAACATACTTTCCCATTAATAAACTAATCAGTCTGTGATTGGTTAATGTCATATTTTTGTCTGATGGTCCTTGTAGGTGATGAGGATCTGGTTCAGGATGTTCTGTTTGATGCCATGGTCACAGCTCCACTGGAGGCTTACTGGACCAGCCTTGCTCTCAATACGTCAGAGTAAGAAGTTCAAACCATAGTAATTGTCTTCAAGCAGATAGAGTTTTGTGAAAAGTCAACATGAAATTAGAAAGGAGTATTTTTATTATTTTTTGAATTCACATTCCTGAAATAATTTGTGTAGACAATCAATTTTCTCAGAGGTGGTGCTGTGTTGTGGGTTACGTGTGCTCAGGTTACAGTAAAGAAATTTTGTAAACCTGTGAAAATATTTATAGCCATAAGTTTGGTTCCACTGTTTTATGCATTATAAATTTACCATTTCTCAGCATAATAAAGCCAGGTTTATGTTCATTTTAGGTGCACAGGTAGCAATTTTAGGTCTAGTAAAAAAAATATGTTTGACTGAATTTTAATACTTTTATCATGTAAATTTACCTTTCAGTTGACCCTAGCTGATTAAGAGACCGAGCTGCTGAACTTTTGGTCTGTAGTCTATTTTGATTTGGAAGGTGGAAACGAGTACAATTAGATAATTATAACGCTGGATCTCTGACATTTTTTTCAGAAGAAGAGATGTCCTCCAATTCTGTATTCTCACAATCACTTCTAATCTCACAATCCAAAAAACAATGAATAAAAAATCTCATTGACTTTGGTTTCACTTTAAAGTACTTTGCATTAAAAAAATGGTTGTAATTGCCATTTCAAGTTGACTTTAAATTCCAGAAGAAGTTAATATATTGTCATTCGATATATACAGATCATGTACATCATGACAGTGATGGACGTCTGTGATGGACTGACTGTCACATCTGAGTCTGTTATTCCCCTGGCCACCATGTGAGGGCATCCTCTCCTGAATTCTGATTTTTTACAAAATTCTTTTGCCAGGATCCTGACAGCCCTGTTTCTGTGTCAGAGCATGATGTTTGGATCCTGATTCTTTTGGTGATCTGTATGTTGCTTGTATTTTTGTGGATGTACATAACCATTGTTTGTTTGCTTTGTGCCATGTGCTTCCCTGTTGTGAGTCTTAACCCCGCCCTCTTGTCTTCCTATTAATTATTAAATTTTTAGTTTATGCCCCTCACCTGTTTGCCTCGTTACCTTGCTTGTTTGATTTCAATATTTAATGTACTGGCTGATGTACTTTGTGTGTGTGTGTGCGTGCGTGTGTGCGTGTGCGTGTGTGCGTGCGCGCGAGAGCGAGAGAGATGAATCCTGTCTCCTGTCTTGTTTTGAGAACTGCTTAGAGTATTTCAAGTCTTGTTTGGCTTTTGTTTAATAAAAAAAGTTTTTTGTTTGAAGCTGTCTGAATTTGGTTCTCTTTCTCACTGTACCTGATAATACCAGTGTCTTTATTGTTGTGTTTCTTAGTGTTTTAGATTACTCTGTGCTGTGACCTGTTAATTTGGATTTGTTTTTCTTGTTCTGTTTTTTTTTTTTGATAGACTGACTGACTGTTTTAACCCAGATCTCTTCTCTGACTTTCTTCTGTTTTCACTATTGGATATTAGTGTCTTCAGCCTTTATTCACAAACAAACTTTTGCCAAATAGCTGCCAAAAACATTCATGTTGCTTCTTTTATGCATTATGCATGCATTGGAAATGTGAAAATCTGCTGAGTCAAAAACATATATACAGCAACTTGATTTTTTTAATGTTGGTGATGTTGATAGTTGTATTAATCAGATTTGTGGCCTCTTGGCTGATTACAGCTTTTGAGTCCATTTAGACAGGGCTGGCTGGAGACTTATTTACAAACACTACAATGGGAAAGTCTAAGGGGGTCAGAAAGGACATGGCAAAGCAGAACACTGAACACTAAAGTCAGGAAAGTCACAATTAAAAGGAAAACTACCACAGAATGAAAATTCTCTCATAATTAACTTACTGTCATGCCATCCCAGATGTTTATGACTTTCTTCAGCCAAACACAATCAGAGTTATATTCCTAGCTTGTATTTACTGATCGATATGTCATGTTTGAATATAAACATATCTGTGTAAATGAGTACACTCAACATGGTGGCACATTGTCTCCACATCAATAACTTGGAATCTCATTGTATCTCTCGTGTGCCACCATATTTAAATTTAGTGTTCTGATCTTTTTGTTTACATGGATATGCAATGTAACAATTGCTAAATAAGCATTTGTTACAAACTCACACAAACATATAGTTTCGCTTCAGAAGACATGTATTAACACACTATAGTCATATTTGTTTTTCTGTTGTTCTCTTTGTTCTTGTAGAAACTCTGATAAAGGGGTGGAAATAGCTTACCTTGGTACTCGAACCGGCCTATCACGCATCAGCCTTTTTGTGATGCCAGACCAACTGGCCAATCAGTAAGCATGTCGGACATTAGAAGCATCACAGTGTAAAAACATGAGCACAAAGGAATCTGTTAGAAATACTGTATGTAATGAATGCTGTGGAACGTACAGTAAGATGTTCTGAGCTTGTAACAGCCTGTGATGATTTGTGTGTTTAAGAGACTTCCTGGCAGCACAGGATAAGGAGGTGGTCTTCACTGCAGATAATTTTCCACTGTGGTACAAACGGGCCGCTGAGCAACTGCCTGGAACCTTCATCTACTCCCTTCCTTTCAACACAGGTGATTAGACACAGAGTACACAGCCCAGTGTCTTGTGTCTTGGCAAAAAAATAAAATCAATTCTGCCGAAATGAAGGCAAGAATTTGAAATTAGTTGTCAATGTTTATAATATTTATAACGACTAAAAAATAAACAGATAACCACCAGACTGATGGTTGTGATAGACACATGCAGGGTGTTCTTAATTATTAATTAATTAATTATGTAAAGAGTGTTTCTGACTCAGTGTCTCTGACAACACAACCTTTTTATACAGTCCACTTGACTTTGGTGTATGTTACCTAATGATAAGAACATGATTATGATTAGTCAGAATCTGAAAAACATAAGGCAAAATATAAGGCAAAATATAAAAATATAAATAAAATATTCCTACGTATTATTAGGAATGGTCCATAATGCCTTTTACCTTGATTTACCTGGATATTTGGAGTGAAACATGACAAAGCTTGACAGTACTTTGTTTAAATATGTTTTTAAAAGTTATCCCTCCACATTCATCGGATAAGTGTAAAATGTTGTATACCAGTGAATGGTGATGGAACACTCACTTCTCACTCAAAAGTGTGTCTGCATGTGTTTCAGGTTCTGAAAATGAGAGTGTGGTTCTGGCCAGCAGCGCCATTCATCTGTCTGATGAAAGAGAGTCTCCCATTGCTGCAGGTATCTCACTGATTCTCAGGCTTTAACAGGAATATCCTGCTCACACAGTTAATGTTCAGACAATGTTCAGACAGAGAGTAGCTCTGTGTATGAGAGCTTTTTAGTGGTGGCTCAAGGTTCCCTGCCACACCAGAAGAAAAATCCATGGACGCATTAACTGAGGCTGGGAAGCCTTGTGCGATGACCGTCTGGCATGCGGCACCCAGACATCTGCACACCACATGACACATAAACTGTCTGAAATTATTAGCCCTGAGAAGCTTCCAAGTGAACGTGCAGGGCCTTCTCATCATGTTTTCCACACAGACAGCTCTACTGTGGAATTTTGGAAAAGTTAAGACTTACCTCTTTCAAGACATGACTATCAGTATGAATTCCACTGTCAGATTGCTAGAACAAGTGACGTCCAAAATACGGGATAAAGAAACAGTGTTATTAATTGCATCGGAGTCACATAACTACCCCTGACTTTGAGTCCCCTGACTTATTTTTTTGGATAGATTCTCATGTACATCACATCTCAGCTCTTCTGCTGAGATAACAGGAGTAATAAAATGTTTACTTGTCATTGTAAAGAACTGAACTTATCACCTGCTTGTGAAGTACGAATCATATCTGTGTGGGCTCATTTTACACCGATTCTAACGAAAGAGGTTTCATGCAGCATTTTCATAATTAAGGTATGATGTGCCATTGATGTACATGTTGTGATTTGCACTGCTCACACAGATTATTTTATTACTGTTGCTAGAGCATGTATTTTAAGAAACAGTGGTCGGATATCAAAGCTAAACCTTTTGACCTCTATAATTAATATATATATATATATATATATATATATATATATATATCAGTCGACAGGTTGAGAGCACCAGCTTCTTTATCTTTAGGAAGCCATTTGTCTGTTGGCTTGTATGTGTGTGTGTGTAAGTGGTGAGTTTGATGGCTCCTTGGCTTGAATAAGGAGCTAGCTGGTTGGTGTGAAAGAGTGAGTGAAAAATGTGAAAAAAAGAAGAACGATATCATGTCTAAGGAGTTTAATAGATGTAAGAGATGTGTGCAGCCCTGTCCATGCTATATTATGGCAGGCGATTCACATGCTTTTTGTGTAATGTTTGGCAGTGAAGCCCAGTCATCTCTCGAAGGGGGCTGACTGTGTGTTGTAAGCCTGTCTCTTTAAAACTGCTCTGCTACCTCCTGACTCTTTTAGGGTGTACTTACACTAGGCATGGTTGCCTTGTACCGTGTCCGAGTGCTATTGTCCCTCTTTCCTACTCCCTGCTGAGTGGCACTAATATCACACTTTGATCCAAGTCCACTGCCCTCTTGTTCCAGTGCTGGAGTTTCTGTCTCTTAGCTTAGGTTGATGAGACTGCTCTCAGTTGGGGGCTTCTTCTGCAAGGATCTTTATGGCCTGGAATACTAGTCAACTGTCCTCTCTGTACATTATTGAAGCATCCTTTAGTGCATCCTGTTGCAGGGTTAGCCCATTTTTGGCAGCTATTTTGTGGCTACGCTCATATTCTTAGCTCTGGCCCATTCACTACTCCACCTTCATTGACTGCTCTCTCAGTACAGTTCTGGAGTTTCTTTGAGGGCACCCGTTAGGCCTGCTACTTTAGCAAATACTGTTATACCTTTTCAGCCACCCTCTTGGAGATTTTGTAGGAGGCAACAAATGTGTTTTTTTAGCATGTGGTGCCGATGGCTGAGGCCAGATGTGAGCGCCATCCTGATGTTTTTTTTATGGGCTCCTTTTGAGCCCTTAGACTCAGGCTTGTGAAGTTCAGTGAAGTTCTTAAGTGGTCTTGCTATGGGCTTACATCTCTGAAATTGGAGGTCTTTGGGCCTCTTCTGTGGTGTCCTCCTGTTTATTTTTTGTTCATGGCTTGGTCAAAGCCACACAGCACCTCAGACTGGGTTATCTTTGGAGATGCCTTTATAGCTCTTCTGCTTCTCATATTTTAGACTTTCTGTCTTGTGTTGGTTTGACGGAATGAGAGGTCTCACTCTGCCTCTGTGCTTGTTTGTGCTGTGGTGGGTTTCACCTCCATACACAATTTTCAAACTTTACAGTTTGTTTTCACCCTAACCCTGCCGTAATCCCAGAAAGACCTGTCCATTGCTTTTTCTGTAACCGTGTTTCACAGCCTTGTTGGACAAGCACCTCCTTTTGTGTGGCATAGTGGTATTAACATCACCATAGGATCAATGATGCAGCAATGTTTTTTTCTCGAAAGGGACTGTCTCAGGTTACTTATGTTCCCTAAATTGGGAACGAGATGCTATGTCTCATTGCCACACCTCAGAAATGCCTGCATGTCTTCTTTCAGACAGTGACACAGCATCTCATTCCCTGAATCAAAGAACCGGGCTACGTACATAACCTGATGGAAAACCTGTTCTCCCATGTCTTCCATCCTGCTCCTAAACAGCTCAATCCTACTTCAGGATCAATCCTACAACATCAGTGGACAACCAGTCAAGAGCTGCAGGGGATATGCTGCAGACAGAAGGAAATGTGCTTATTTACTTCTCTATTTCTTTTATTGAGTCTTCCATAAAGAAAAATAATAACAACAAAATAATGTGATGATTTAAAAATATGTATAAACCAAATACAGAATTCATTAAGAATATACTTTGAAAAGTATGAAAAGTGTAAGTAAATGTACGTTTTGCACTAATAGGTTTAACAAGCAAAATTGCAAAAAATATTTTCCACTCTCAATCGATTGCTTTAAATTTGTCGGTCAAACAAATCCAGTGCCACCTGCAAGATATTAAGCAATATTTTCAGTATTTTGATGTTTTTAATATTTTGACAGTGCCACAAAGTCTGCAATGTTTACAGTTTCTACATTTGAACCTGGGATAAAACATTTTTACATCCAAACAATTACACACTTCACCTTTAGCCTCATTTGCATAGCTAAGTATGTGTCAGAGAGAAATAGAGAGATTATTTACCAGAGGGAAACAAGAGTCTTAAGACAAGAACAAAAGCAAGAGAAAATGAAGGGAAACAAAGTAAAGAGAAATAGGAGATGTGTCTGCAGGACACACATGCACAAATGATTCAAGTTATAACTGACCAAGGAATAAAATAGAACAGGCAGATTTTCACCCTCTAGTGCACATGATTCACTGTTCCCTGCAGATACACACACATAAAATCAAATTCTATATTTTATGTAGTCTATATATTTTCAGTTCTGTTTTATTTTTCGTTTTACATTGTATATGTTCTAAAAATATTTTAAAACATAAACATATACATAAACATAACATAAAATGTTTTCTTTATGATTCTTAACTATATGATACTGCGCACTGCTGTAATAAACACATGCTGCTAAATATCCATATATATCCAAGCACAAACAAACACATATATTATACAAATGTTTCACATATTGCTACTCGTACAGTTAGATTAACTTACTGGGTTGGGTTTGGTTTGTCTAAAATGCAGAATTAAATATAACTAAACACACTGTGTTAGATGCTAAAATCTCAGTCTCAACAACCTCACGTGTTTTCTCACTTAAACCTCATGTGAGCGCTAATGCAACCTGACATATCAATGACAGCATACTCTTTTGTAACATCTGAATGTCTGTGTGTGTGTGTGCATGTGTGTGTGTGTGTGTGTGTGTGTGCATGTGTGTGCGTGCGTGTGTGTGTGTGCGTGCGTGCGTGCGTGCGTGCGTGCGTGTGTGTGTGTGTGTGTGTGAGTGCACGTGAGTGTGCACGTGTGAGCATGTGCGCACGTGAGTGTGTGCACATGTGAGTGTGGGTTTACTTATATTTGGGACAAATTTCTATCCAAAAGTCAGCATGTGTGTGTACATGTGAGTGTATTTTAAAGGTCAGCTTACAGGGTTCCTTCATCCTCACAATTGTAAAGATTTGTTCTTGAAATTATGGTGTTATAATTAAGATGTTAACATTAAGAGTCTGTTAGGTTGAGGTGTTAATAAGTAGTTAATATGAAATGTATAGATTTGACTTCACATATGTCAGATGCTGTGACTGGTCTTCAGCACTTTTAAATCAGCATGTGGAATTCACTAGTTCATGTCAACAGTCCTGTAGTCTAACAAATATATTTTTAAATAGCACAAATATTTCATATCTCAGTTATCCTGCACTCATAAAAGCTAGATTGTATATGAGAATTAGAAGCTGTCAGGTGTTTTCATTTAGAATGTCAGTTATTATTGGCTGTATGACCGTGCTGAGCATGATTTTTTTTAAAATAAACAGGTTAAACTGATATGTTTGCTTCTTTGGACTAAGTAGAGCTCTGTAGCTTTATCGAGAGGTATTATGATAGGTGAGTCCGTAAACAGCAGTGAAGAGGTTGACATGTTTAGATCTCTCACTCACATGAATGTCTCTTGAAAGTTGTGTTATATGCATACTAAACTAAGAGGAATCATATGTTTGTTTGTTTAAATTGTATGCATCATCCGGACCTAAATAAAGCCCAATTTCAGATACAGAAACAAAATGTATAAAATGAATTAAGCTTCCAGGGCTGTTTTGGTTGGTAAGAACTGTACCTGCAAGACTGAAAAACAGCTGCCCAAGTGCCAAGTGACCCAGCTTACTGCATACTCACTTTGTTGACACACAACTATATCTGGAAACTCCATTTTGTATCTGATGTATGTTGCTGTATGTGCGTGATTTTTTTTATCACTCCAGCCATCTCTTGTCCTGCTGTCTGTCAGGGTTCCTCCTCTTCTCTGTCAGATTCCTTCTCTTTCCTCCTCAGCTCTCTTTGATACTTTGCGTTAATTGCCGCATAAGTGCATCCGTAGACAGCAGCTGCCAACATCATCAGACACACAATCCCACAAACTACCCCTGTGATGACCACTGTGGCTATAGCATGTCTGTAGTTCACAGGTCGGGGTCTCTGCTTAGCCTCACACTCAGAAAACATCAGCTCTCCTGAGGGGCTAAAATCACTGCCGGACGGAGCTCTGGGGCTTGGGTGGAGCTGCCCACTAAGTGCTCGGTGCTTGCTATCCAAATAGTGGATGTTGGCGAACAAGTAGCTGTAGCTTGTGATCATGCAGACATGGAAAAGCTCGTAGGGAACGTGACGCAGGTCACGCTCTAGAAAGAGGTGAGGCTGGACACATGTGATATTGTCAAGCACTCCACCTGAGAAAAAAACAGAAAAAGTAGAAATAAATAGAAATCAGGGGGCTCACTTATAAAATGTTAAGTAGAAACAGCAACATTTAATTCAAGATCATTTCTCAAACATGCATGTGCATGTGTGATTCTGAGAAAATGAATGTACACACAAAAACAACAAGTCTGGCTTTAAAAGTGAAAAATCAGTCGAGACTGCCAACAAAAAGCAAAACCTAACAAAAACTAACAACCAAAAGCAACCTATAAATCTTCAATACTCATCTTATTGCATCTGTCTGCTGCTTTTGACACAGTTAACCACCAGATCCTCCTGTCAACCCTCATGAAAAAGGGTAACTTTGGAACTTGCCCTTCAGTGGCTCAAATCTTACCTCCCAGGTAGGTCCCTCAGACTGTTGTGTATGGATGAGGGTCACAACATCTTGCTACTGTGATACTTCGTGGCTCAGTGCTTTTACCACTTCTCTTTTTCCATCTACATGTCAGCCCTTGGATCTAATTCATAAATATGGCTTTTCCTATCACTTCTATGCTGATAACACACAACTCACAGATGATTCAACAATAGCTGCTTGCACATTAGCTTGCCTTACTGGCATTTTTGGCTGGATAAAGGACCACCACCTCCAACTGTTTCTGGTCTCGACCAACCCAATACCTTGTCACAACCAACATATCTATACATTCAGGTTTATCGTCAATAATTCCTTCCAAAAGAGCCAGGTGCCTTGGAGTGGTGATTGATGATCATTTGTCCTTTACAGATCATACTACTAATATGGCCTGGTCCTGCAGATTTGCCTTACATAACATTAGAAAGATCAGACCCTTCCTGTTTGAGCATGCAGTCCCACCTCTGCAGCAAGAGTGGATTTTTACAGGGAAACCACTGATCCTGCTCCCCTATACCTAAACTCAATAGTTTAGACTTCAATAGTTAACCCTCCAGAAACTCATCATTCTTCCCACTGGTAGAATGAGCTGCATAACTCAACCCAAGCAGCAGAGTCTTTTGTCATTTTCAAGAAACTGGGGGGGTGGGGGGGGAGGTGGGGGTAAGACACAGAAATCTGAGGCTTAGCCAGAGGTTCAAAAATTGCAAAGTGCGGCCAGAATGACATTGGACCACAGTGAAGCTGAGAGAATGTAGAGCCAAGGTGGAGCTCATTTTACCATGTTAACTGTCTAGCTACACCCTAGCAACCATTTACTGTACCCTAGCAATCATTTAGATCACCCTAACAACCTCCTAACATTATGAATAAGCCATATTTTAGTATATCTATCATGCTGAATCATGCTAGCATTATGCTAAGTCATGCTAGCATCATGCTAAGTCATGCTAACATCATGCCATTTCATGCTAGCATCATGTTAAAACATGTTAACATCGTTTAAATATTCCCAAGTTTTGCCACAGCAAGCACAACTCACCTATCTAGTTATTATTATTGTTTCTTAGATTTCCAAATATCTGCAGTACTCCAACTCTGCCACAAGCAAAAATGTGTATGCCTGCTTGGAACGTGTCATGGCGCTATGCAATTTTCCACACCCAAGACTGTTTATATAAATCTAAACACTGGCAAAATGATATCCTAATATATAAATTCATCATAACAATAAAAGTCTTGTTCTCATCGCATTTGTGATTTATATTCACATGAAAATTTATGAATCAATGTTACATCAAAATCAATGAAAATTAAAAATAAAAAAATTGTCTTTTAAAAGATTTCTTTCCCAAATTTTTCTTTGCAACTATTTATTTAGAGCACTCTAATAAGAATGAATAATTAGCTTCATTATCCATTTCTAAAGTGAATTTGTTAGCTTTGTTACCTTTGAATGTAAATGTTTCCAACCATAGCTTGAATCCTATCAGATGGCAGTCACATCTCCAGGGATTGCCCTTCAAATGAAGAACCTTTAGATTGCTGAGGGCCTCAAGGTGAATGCGGTCAAGTTTTGTTAACCGGTTGTAGTGGAGTGACAGGTGTGTCAGATGGTGAAAACTATCAGCAAGAGCTCCAGGTAAGCCTCCTATGCTGTTATAAGACAGGTCCAAGAGGGTTAGATTTCTTACTGAAACCAGAAGGCGTCGATCCACCTCTCTGATAGAGTTATTGGCCAAGCTGAGGATTTTTAGACTTCTGAGTCCCAGCAGAGCACTGGGCGAAAGCATTGTGATTGAGTTGTTGGCCAAGTCCAGAATTTGAAGTTGTGGGGTTTCTCGGAAGGACATGGAGCCCAGGCCTCGGATACGGTTGTTTTGGAGATACAGCTCCAGGGTGCTGTGTTGGAGTCTGTGTGGAATATCATACAAACTTTGCCCCTGACAGTCCACCACTTTGGTCTGAATGTCACATGAACACTCTTTAGGGCAAGAGGAGATGGCCTGCAGTAAAAGCAGGCTGGAGAATGCAAAGACCACACCTGCTGAAAAGATGAAGAAATAACATGTAAAAGTAATTCCCAAGCTGTTATTAACAATGAACAGAATTATAAAAGTAACTGTTGACCACTGTGTCTCATTTTCCATTGGTTGGACAAACAGATGCCTATGCTGGTGCTGTTCACAGTGTTTATGTCCAGCTGCTGAGAGACTCTGATGCTCTAGTTCTGGAGAGACTGCCAGAGGCTTGTTATTATATTATATTATAAGAGTACAGAAGCGTTTGGTTGCAGGTTTATTATTGTCTGTGGGAATAGTGAGTAGACAAGGATTTGAATATTGTATCAGCTAGAGAAGTTTGGATTTGTCTGGATGATGGTGATGTTGGTTATGTCTGTTGATTGTTTACTGACAGGAAGCAGTATTATGTATTTATGTATGTAGTAAGTGTATGCATGTATTTATGAAAGTATAATAAAGACAGAAGAAGGTTTATGCATCAGAAATAGAATTCATGGGAATCTTTAATTATAATTTTATAAAAATGTGTAAAAGTAAACCACTCTGTCCAGTAAAGTTGCAGTGTCATGGTTCCTGTGATTCAGTGGTTTTGTTTATAGGCTGTTTATTAGCACTATAACATTTTGTTTGATTTCAACTCAATTCAATTACATTAACACATTTGACAGACACTTTTAATCAAAGCAACTTTTATAAATTTTAATAATTTGTGTGTCCTTTGGGAATCAAACCCATGACCTTGTCTTTGCTAGCATATTTCTTTACCAGTTAGGCCAGTGCCTTTCAATCCTGCGTCTGATGACTTCCAGCTCTGCACATTCTGTGTCCCTCTTATATAACACCTGATTCAGATCATCAGCATCATAAGCTCAAACCAGTGTGTCCAACCAGAGAGAAACAGAATATGCAGCACTGAGGGTCATCAGGAGCATGATTAAAACTACAGTTAAACTACAGGAACCTCATTCAGTCAGTGGTGTTCAACTCACATTATTGCTAATACTTGGGGTTAATAATTCATACAAAATTTACAAAAAGTGTGGCTACCCATAGCTGCCCGCATTAAATTTAAATCTCTGAACATGTGATTGTTCCTCACAACGATCGTATAAAATCGTATATTAATCTATTTTGTTTCATCCTGGAGGAATGAGCTCCCAGCCTACACCCAATCTGCCAAGACATCACAACCTTCAAGAAACAACTTAAAACACACCTGTTTTACAGACGCCTGACTAATCCCTAACGCTCCAAATTTTAACCTCATTTCACTTATGTGTAAACAAACTTCTGCTGTTCATCCTGTCCCTGGCATCATATTCCCACTTGTAAATGTAGCTTTGGGGACTAGGTTTGTTGATTCTTAGGGCAAAGTGTTAAATATTCTGTGTGTAAATGTAAATTTAAAAGTAAATCTGTATCTGCATACCAGAATATCATAGAGCATTGTATGTGGACAGTTTTGACCTGGATGATAAGGCAGTATTACTTGCCCTAGCATCCAAGACCCAAGAGACCACTTTAACAACCCAGCAACCATTAAGCCACATCATAGCAACAAGCCACAGCATTCCAGCATTGTTGCAGTGAGTTTTGCACAAGTGAAGTTTCAGGTTTCAAGAATTAAACATTCATCTTTAGTGATTTCAAATTAATGAAGCCTTGAGCAATAAAATATTCTGTGTGAACTAATCTGACAGCTAAAGGTCACTGTGACATCTGTAGTGTCAACTAGAATCACATAACCCCAATCTGTAATATTATTATAATGCAAGCCTCTGTTAATATCTGGCCCAAAATAATGCCTAGTGAACATTTTTTGAAAATGAAACTTTTTATTTAAAAAAAGTGAAATGACTTTAGAAAATGAATCAATTAAATTAAAGTCACTACCCAGTCATACTCATTTGTGATGGGGAGATATCAGTAATTCAAGAAAATGAAATTGAAGCATTTGATGCATTTGTCCAAAGTGACTGATTAAACCCTGATTACAGTGACAGTCCCCCTAAAAGTTAGGGGTCATGCTGAAAGGGTTTCAGTTACAAGATCAGATCTTTAACCCCTACACCACACCATCATGGAAGCAGGACTAAAGTCATGTGTTTTTTCAAACGGGTAAACAAGAAAATGAAATTGAAGCATTTGATGCATGTCATGTGTTCTTTTAAACAGGTAAACAGCAACCATGTGCAATCCCTTCAACCAAATCAAGGATAGGGA
This sequence comes from Chromobotia macracanthus, assembly GCA_036877525.1. Classification (NCBI taxonomy): domain Eukaryota; kingdom Metazoa; phylum Chordata; class Actinopteri; order Cypriniformes; family Botiidae; genus Chromobotia; species Chromobotia macracanthus. The sequence goes on from JAZGTH010000002.1 coordinate 200,638, forward strand.
TTTATTATCTGTTTGCTACAGAGAGAGAAGAAAGAAAGAGATCCAGCATGAACTGAAATCGGAGAAACTGGCTGTGCTGGAGATCTTTTGCACAGAAGTCATTTAGTGACACAGGACATGGTCCTGGATCAACATCTAACCAAAAATGATAGGAACCTAACCCTAACTTGAGTTTAGGATTTGTCTTCCCTTTATACTTTATATTTCTCATATTTCCCCCGGAATAATGAGAAATGTACTGTGATTGTGACATGGATAAGCTCAAATTTAATGTATACTCTTAAACATAATATTCTGGGCATCGGAAGTAAGTGTGAACACAGCTGAATAGTAAAATTATTTCTATGTAGTGACACATCACACAGACCTATGAATAATTCTGGCATATGAGGAATTTGCTGTTGTTGTAGTTGTTAAGGTTAGAGTTCATTATTTGTTGTATGTTAGGAGCTTATCACATTTTCTATTTTAACACACACACAGTGACAGTGAGTTTGTCAAGAAAGTGAAAGGGAAACTATCGTTGTTCATGTTTGCCAGTAACACAATTCTACTGAACTTTTATTGCAAGTGTTGTTGTATAAATAGCTAAATGTTGTCAAACTCACCTTTCATGATCCAAAAGAGTGACTCCTGTCTGAGGTTAGTCCAGCATCAAAGCTCACAGAAACCTTCAATAACAGCCTGATAGTCCAGTGTTACTGGACTTAATCCATTTACATCCTCTGGGTCTGTTTCACTCTCATGTTCTGTGCATGTATGCAAATATCTTCATCATCTTCACCTTCATACATGGAGACAAATAAAGACACACACTCATAGTCAAGGGCCTTTCTCCCTCTCACACACACATTCTGTTGAACTGTTCTGACGTCACTGAGTGACCGCAGGCAGAAAACTGGCAGAGCATGTCCTATCATTTCTCTGGTTTCTACACACAAGCACACAAACACATTACTTATATACTTGTCCCCAAGTAAATGGACAGACACATTCACCCCCCTTAAGCCCCCTCACCAGCTCATGCTGTGTTGTTCACATATATAATGTTCACTGAAAACATCACTTGCATCTCTGAATGTTAAGCATGTGCCTGAATTTTCTCAGAATGTGTGTGTGATATTTTCATACGAAGCTACTCTTTGCTTTAATGGCCCTGCTGGAAACTGACTGTCCATCCTGTACACAGATCACTGGCTGAGAGGTTTTGCCTCTCAGGATGACATAGCCAAAAACAAGCATTTGCTATGTTTCATAGCATATTTCTTTTGTTTTAACAATTTTCAATTTCAAACGCTGTAGCCCTATAACCACGAACTCGCACATTTCTTGGCTCATTCCTTTGAATTTCCCACTAAATCTGACCTGTTTCTTTGTTATTTTTGTTTTTATTTTGCCAAGCCACACAGATGTATTGAATTTTGATGTTTTGGAAAGGAGGCTAGATCTCGGTAACATCAGTCATCAGCCATATTTCCTGTTGGTCACTTTTTTGTATATAAAATGGTGTATTATAACTATTGCTGTTAAAGATTATCTAAGCAATTTTGGGACACTGTTATCTAATTGTTACAGTAGTTCATAAAGACACATGCTCAACAAATGCTCTCTTTGGTTTCCTTGTCTCAGATGAATACAATCATGAGACGCCCATAAGTACACCATATTTGCTTGTCTGCCATTTTGAATCTTTATACCATAAAAGCTAAAGAGTTTAAAAATATATCTCATATCCCTGTACATTTGCTTGTAACGTCTAGGCTGCCAGGAAGGACACCAAACAGGAAGTCTGGTTGTGCGTGGCATTACAATAAAACTTCAGTAAGCCAAACCTCAACAGTGCCAGAAAAGTTTGGTAACAGTCACTGTTACCACTTACTGGTATAGATAAGCATGTACAGTTATAGCTGTACTGTCCTGTGGTTGTTTACTGTGGATCTTTAATCCTGTTTCATGAGTTTGAGCTAAATGAAATTCATTTTTGAGAGGAGCATGGTCATGTAATCCAACCAATAATTGCACAGGGGTGCGTATATATAGCCATCCCTCACCTCTGTCCAATGTCTAAAATCAAGCTCTTTCTGTCCACCGAGGAATCTTCTGCTGAAGTTTATCTACCCCAGTCTCCTAGCCCAAGGACTGTTTCCTCTCCACCCGACATCTACGCTGAGCCTCTGTCCTCATCTCGGCGTAGACTTACATGCTCAACTCCATGTACACCAACACGCTGAGGTCTACCTTCGCCCCCACTGGTGAGAAACACCCCATCTTCCTCCATGTCGGCCTTCACTCCATCTCATCCAGCTATTTCTGCAATAGAAAAATGGATGTGAAAGCAGTAGGACAAGCCCTTCTAAACTCATCCAGTTTTTACACAGAAACCTACAGTGTACTCAAGGTATACAATTTATCAATACATGTGTTCCCTGGGAATCGAACCCACAACTTTTGCACTGCTAATGCAATGCTCTCTCCAGTTGACAAATCCCACTCCTTCTGCCTTGGTCTCATCTGCCTGTCCAAACAAGGCATGTCTCTGCTAGCAGCTCAAACTCATATGCCACCTTTTCCTCGTTCTGCAACCTGCTCTTCTCTTCTACCTGTTCCTCTTGGGGGTCGAACAAGAGGTAAGTAAGATTACTGCTGGTTTATTAAACAACAGACAACAAACAGCAGTAAAACTGCTAAATGAAAAGCAATAGATTCAGAGTAATAGTAACGATAAACATCAATGATGTTTATAAACAGGTAAGTTAGCTAAGAGCAGATTAGCTTTGTTGCTACTTAGCTTAAGAATGTTCAAAGTCTTTTCTCTGTGTAACAGGTCCAGGTGCTCAGGAGAGCATAGGAGATAATTCACAAGGAGATTGATGGAGAGAATCCCAGGTAAGTAAACAGCATAGGAGGAATGGGTAAATCCATATGGCTAGCGAGTAGACCGGACGAGGAAGTGAGAAGTGACCATTGTTTATATAGAGTGGGTGATTAGGGGTGACAGGTGAGAGTGATTAGAATTCAGGTAACTGGGAGCAGGTAGGCGTGGTTTGCTGTGTGGTTGGCTGTGGGGATGTGTCCCTGAAATTCCCCCCTCCTCCATGGGCAGCTCCTGACGCCCTAACATAACAATGAGGACAGCCTCTCCATGTTGGAGCGGGACAGTCCGGGTGATTTTGGTGGTAGTCAGACAGTAAAGAAGGATCAAGAAAATCGTTGCGGGTGATCCATGATCTCTCCTCGGGACTGTAGCCTTCCCAGTCTACCAAGTACTCGAGATGACCCTCTCGTCATTGGGAATCCAAGATGTCACAGACCCAATAGATAGTTACATGTTCGGTGACTTTCGGAGGAGGGGGCATTTTGGGTTCAGTGGAACCTGTGACAGAGGGTGTGACAGGATTAGTGTGTGGTTTGAGGAGGGACACATGAAATGTAAGGTGAATGCGATACTGTGGGGAAAGTTGGAGTTGGACGGTGACGTTGTTGATCCTGCCTTAGGATGGTAAAGGGACCTATGTAGCGAGTCTTTTCTCTGTGTAACGGGTCTGGGAGCTCAGGAGAGCATAGGAGATAATCCACAACAAGGAGATCGATGGAGAGAATCCCAGGTAAGTAAACAGCAATGGAGGAACGAGTAAATCTGTATAGCTAGCGAGTAGACCAGACGAGGACGTGAGGAGTGACTGTTGTTTATATAGAGTGGGTGATTAGCGGTGACAAGTGAAAGTGATTAGATTTCAGGTGACTGGGAATGGGTAGGCGTGGTTTGCTGTGAGGATGTGTCCCTGACACCCTTAAGAATACCACTCCAACTTCCTCTTGCATACTGTCGCATTCGGCCACTACACAGAGACAGTTTGTTCAGTCTTCCCCCAAAGAAGACGCAAACTAAACAATTATCTCTCTGTAATTGTCAAGCTCGTTGTTTCCTACAGCAGCAGTCATTTTAACATATACCATATACCATAAGCTGTTTATAGCTAAATGTGATGTCTGCGTTGCCCAATGGAATCAGTGTCCCTATTGGGTTCCCTCAACATTGTTCTTCACAATGATATTCTTTGGCTGCTGTAATATATCATTGCAATTTGTATATCAGTTAATCATTCAATTACGACTTTCCCTCAAATTTATCCTTCCATTCCCCTCTGCCTGGAACCACTCTGCAAAAATCAATGAATAAAAATTCCAGTTGATTAAATTGATTACAGATTTACTAAAAATGTATTGAGTTGATAAAAGAAGAACCGAGTTCAGGTTTATGATTGATCTTTTAAAAACACTTCCTTTCAAACACTTTTGTATCAGCCCCATCGGTGTGACAAGTAGAAAACACTTGACACTTGAAAAAAACACTTGATAATCGACCACTCAGCCTCTCACAATTCTTCATTCCCTAACAGTCTTATTCCTCTCAAAGAATACTCTCAGCATTACCACAATATTGACCAAGCAATAACAATGATTATAAGTGTTGGCCACGGTGCATGGCTGGCAATACTTTGGCAACCGCTGGCTAAACAAATTATACATTGCTGTGCTTTTAACCTTCGTTGCAAAAGCAGTCCCAAACTTTTCGACACTCTATCTGAAGCTGTATGCTGTATTTACAATTATGCCATCCCTTTCCTTTCCATTTACTTAATTAATTTTTTAATAATCTCATCATATAACACTGTTTCAGCTGCACTGTTTTCTCTTCAAAGTCCAAAAAGTGTTCGCAGAACTTAGGATCCTGATAGCTCAGGACAAAACATCAGGTCCAGCCACAACCACCGAGTTTCTGGGTATTAATCTAGACTCTGTTAAATTCCAGGCAACCTTGCCCAAGGAGCAAATTGACAAAATTATTTTGGTTGTGTCCAATCTCCTAGTTAACCCATCAACACACCTTGCTTCAAATGTGAACTTTTCTCCATACTCGAACACTTAAACTTTGCCACACGCATAATTCTCCAGGGCTGCCCTTTTATTGTGCACCTCCTCTCCCTCTCATCTTCTGTTCACATGAAACAGAAGACCAAGTTCTGAAGACCAAATTCCTCTATCTTGCGAGCGCAAAAATGAGTTTATGAATAATGTTTATAAAGCAACGGAATGGGCTAACTTTTCTATGGCAACCTCATATCTCTCCCTTTCAACATCCAACTGTTCATCAACACTGCCCAATCAGTCAGTTTCGGCGAATTCTATCAGGGCTGCTGGTTTGCATCTCTGTGGTCTCCCCAGCTCCCCAGGCATTAACACTCCCCAGTGTTAATGCCTTTTCTAAGATAGCTTACCTGGAATTTCGGTTGCAATTCATTTATTATGTCTGCGCATTCCATGTTCCAAATATGTAATAGCTGACTCTCTGTCTAGGTTTTTATTACAGAAATTAATTTCCAACCCCAGTACCTCATTATTCTCAACCCATTTTTCCTTAAACCATCCATTAAAACACCTCCTTGATGAAAATTATGATAAATACATATTTGGCATATTATCCGTGGGAGGGCCCAAAGTTCAGAATTTGGCCTGAACCCAGAGTACCTCCCCCTCATGAATATGTTGGAATGTGGTGGAGGGATGCTGCAAAACTGTCATGGCACAGAGTCACATGACCATGGTCCTCTCGAACTTTATTCGATCTTTATTACTTTCTTTATTACTATATTCAAGTATAAATTTTATTTAATACTGAACAAGATGCTATAATAGGCTGATGTGTCTCTGAAATCGTTGCTTGTATCTGCATTTATTTTTTGTTTCAAGTTTTAAATGTTTATACTTTTTAAATGTTTTTATCATATGTGAACTTGTAATGATTGTAAATAATTTTAGTATTTAATAATATTATTTATTAATATATGTTGGTCTTTGTCATGGATTTACCATTTTAAGATCAATAATAATAAATATAGTTTCTCTGTTCTCAGGAAGTTTCTTTTGTTGGGATTAAACCTGTTCTGTCTTACTAAATCTCACTAAATTGCATACAATATCCAATATCCTGCTTCTAATCAGAGACCAGTTCTAGACAGTAAGACTCTAAAAGTGATTTTGGGGTCTGATGAGGACTGACTTTGTGGATCATCCATACTGGAGATGTTAAACTTTAAGTTGTTTCATGGCCTAAAGCCAAATGCTCACTACAAAATGTAGTTTAGAATCTGTCTCAAATACTACAGAAACATTTACATTATCAGATTTTGAAGGAGACTGTAAATTACAATCTAAATGTCATATAAATGAAATGAATGGCAAATAAAACTGCTGAAATCTTGAATATTGAAACTGCTGAAATCAAGAATACCCAATGATAGATTTTGATGATGTTTACCATTTTTACTGTGTTACAGCTGTGGGTATTCAGATGAAACTAGAATTCTTCCAGAGGAAGTTCTGGACTGCCAGTAGACAGGTTAACACACTTTTCCACTTGTTTTAAATGTTTATTTTGAGCTGATTATGATAGCTCTTCTTATTAAACTGGGATTTGTTGTTATATTTACTACTGCAGTGTGTAGCCCTGGATGGGAAATGTTCTATCAGCTGTGATAATGATGTGAGTGTCTTTTACCTCTTTCTGGTTTTACCATTTTTGTTTATTTTTCATCTTTATCAGGTGCCTCTCACACTATGTTCTGATCAGACATAATGAGTCAGAACACATTCAGCTATTCAGCTATATATATATATATATATATATATGGAAAAAATTAAGAGACCACTGCAAAATTATCGGTCTCTCTTGGGTTTATAGGTATGTGTTTAAATAAAATGAACATGTTTGTTTACTACTGACAAGATTTCTCCTTAATTCCAGATAAACATTTTGTCATTTAGAGCATTTATTTGCAGAAACTAAACTCTGGTCAAAACAACAAAAAAGCAGTGTTCCTCAAAAACCTAAAATAATGCAAAAAACAAGTTCATACTAATTTTAAACAAAACACTAATGTTTTAACTGAGGAACAGTTCAGAAATAAATATTCAGTGGAATAACCCTAGCTTTTATGCGTCTTGGCTTGCTCTCCACCTGTCTCTCATATTGCTCCATCCAAACCTAATCCTCAGAGTTGGGGAACATTGTCAGAGCAGAAGGAAGCAAGTTTTCTTCCAGGACACCCTTGTATATGACTTGATTCATGCGTCCTTCGCAAAGATGAATTTGTTCAATTCCATCCTTGCTGAATCAACCCCAGATCATCACAGATCCTCCACCAGATTTCACAGTGGTTGCGAGACACTGTAGCTTGTAGGCTTCTCCAGGTCTCTGTCTAACCATCAGATGATGAGGTGTTGGGCAAAGCTGAAAATTGGACTCATCAGAGAAGATGACCTTACTCCAGTCCTCTACAGTCCAATCCTTATGGTCTTTTGCAAACCTCAGCCTGGCTCTTCTTTCTTTGTTTCTTATTGATTTTTTAGCTTTACATTACTTCAGCCCTGCCTCCAGGAGCCTGTTTCAAACTGTCCTCGCTGTGCACTTTACCTCAGCTGCCATTTGCCATTTTTTCTGTAGTTCACTTGATGTCATCATTTGGTTTTTGGGGTGGTCTCTTAATTTTTTCCAGAGCTGAATATATATGAAAACTACTATAGGAATACATATAGGAATACTAATTGAGTAAAACAATCAAATAATAATCAGATCAATAAATGTGGTTTAAAATAATGTCATGGCTGTCAGATCAACAGCTTTTCTTGTCTATTCCCTTGTGCAGAACATCAGCTGTTATTTAATAGACAATAATGGATTCATCATCATTGCTGAGGATTCGTCTTTGGTGAGAGACTTTTATCATGTTATCTGGTTTGCTCATTTTTTTTATAATTTCTTTAATAATATATATTCATATACAGCATTGTGTTGTTAAATATCGTATTTTATGAAAGCCATATCATCCCTCATGTGCTCATTTTATCCAAAACTAAATTGGGATTTAATGTTTGGTTTTTTTAATTTGTTTGAAAATTTGATGTTTTTCATTTGGGGCCCAAGCACTACAGTGCGAAGGCCCTATTGTTTTCCTTAGGATTATTATTTTTTATTCTTTTTAAGGTTTTCAGGGCCTTCGGGTCCCTTAACATGTTTAAAAACTTTAGCACAGACGTCAGAGTTGTCAGCCATTAGGGTCGAGCAAAGGCTGGCACATGGGCAGTATGGGGGGCTCGGCAGCACCCCCGGTACGGGGTCACAAAAAGTTGGTGCATATATCATACATACATGCACACACCTGTATGAAACTTGGTATGTGTATCGATCATGTCAACCCAAAAACTTTCACACTTCTGTAGTGCCCCCTTTTGACCAAAATGACGGGGTTAGTTTTGCCTGCAGTCACCAGACTTGGTACATGTATTGTTGACGGACAACTTTCAAAATTACAGTCATTAGCTCTGCCCAACAGGACAGAGTCATCCATTTTGGACTGTATATGGATTTTGTCAATTCCAGGCTCAGAATTTTTAATACTCCTATTTTTGGGATTGTCACAAAATTTGGCCAAATATTATGCCAAGACATTGAAGATGATAAATTGTGAAGGGATTTTTTATATCTTGAATAATGTTTCCATAGCGACACATACATTTGTGGCAAAAATTGAAACAGGTAGTGACTCATATCTGCTGTGAATTGAGTGATTTTGTTCAGACTTGAGCTGTATGTTTGGTCCTAGGGACCGATAACATAGAGGTGGCTATTGTGAGTCAGTCATATCGCCACCAACTGGAAGTTGGAATTGTGTCACTTAAAACAGAGTTTAAAAGGGTCCTCTTAAATGTACCTAAGTCGCTTCATTCTTGCTCAGAGAAAAAGACGTATTATGTTAAGATATTAAAAATGCTAAACTGTGAATGGATTATTTTTTATCTCTTTATATCTTCTTTATATCTATTCTTTATATGTGTTGCCATGGCGAGGCAATCAGTTTATGGCAATAAATAGAACAGGAAGCATATCATGTCTTCTGCATGCATTAAGTGATTTATATCAACCTTGGAAAATATTTTTGGTGTGAGCTGATTGGTTGTTGATGTCAATGATAGCCAATGATGTGGCTATTGTGAGTTGTTGTTATACTGTCACCAAGTGGCAGCAGTTTGTCACTTACAAAAGACTGTAAACTGTTTTCAAATTATCCTCAGTTATTTTTCGAATTAAATACATATGACAACTATGCATCATTTTCTGAGAAGCACCAGATGGTGATGGTGCCATAGTGCTTGGTTATGTCATTGCTGCTTGCAGCTATGTTTACAAACGTAATTATGGCTAAGAACTTAATTTGACTAAGTTTATTAGCAGATTCAGAAAGATCCATAAGACAAAAACACAGAATTACATTAATAGATCAGATCTAACTGCACCATGTTTTATACTTTCTGCTTTATCACACAGTTGAGTGCAGAAACCTTTCATTGTTTAGTCTGTAAGGGTGGTTTCACTACAGTGATTCAAGCTGTAGGAATGCCGAAATTACTAGAAAAGGGTTAACAGCAAAATGGTATAAAACTGTGTATTTTCTGTCAATTTCCACCCTTCTGCTACTTATACTAATGACAGAAATAAGCGCAGTTATGATAGCTAAATGTGGGAGAGCGCTGCTATAGTGACTATATTGTATTGCAAGGTGGTTTTAATTATTAACAAAAAATTAAAACTAGGTGGTACAGAATTTATAGGTTTATTAACATTACTGCCTGAAGTTATACATAAAATTGACACAATGAAGATGCATATAATGGTAAATCATATATACAATTAACTTTAAACAGTATATGTGGAGAATATTACCTTACAGATAAAGAACAGAAGCTAGAGAAAGAAAGATTAGACAAGAGAGAGCCTAAAGTTGGGCCTAGAGCTCAGATAAAGAAGAAGAGCATAAAGTAAGTGCATAATCCAAGAGCAGAGCTCAAGGAAATGCACCTAGAGAAAAGAAGAGAACAAAGAAGACGAGTGCAAGAAGAAAAGAGCACCAAAGAAAATAGACACCAAGGAAAAGAGACCATGACTTTTCCTTGACCATGTGACTGAAACCAACCTAAGAGAATCAAAGTGACCAATCAGAAGACCATGTTTAACTCCCACTGTACTCAACAAAAGTTAGACTCCCTGCATGCAACACAAACATTTCAGCCAATAGCCTTTGTTCTTCATCAGCTTGCCTGTGGGCTCAGGAATGCAAAAGGTCCCTTTAAGCAAAGAGACAGGGTTTGGGGCATAGCAATAAATGCCATTGCCTGTGATCTCTTCTACATACACATCAGTAGGTATTACTACTCTATATCTATACTCTCTGTCAGACACAGCAGAACATTCACCTACTCTGCTCCCTCTTGGTGGAACAAGCTCCCAGCCTCCACACGATCTGCTGAGACCATCACAATCCTCAAGAAACAAATGAAAACACACTTGTCGCAGTCATCTGACTAATCCTTAATGTTATGTTCAACCTAAATAAAACTTTCTACTGTTTATCCTGTCTCTAGCATCAGAATGTGATTCCCACTTGTAAATGTAACTTTGTAGTCATGATTTTTAGGGCAAAATGTTGAATGCTCTCTCCCTCTCTCTCTTTGTAAGTCGCTTTGGATAAAAGCGTCTGGTAAATGAATATATGCAAACAAGTGAAGTATAGTATACTCTGCATTTACCACTAACAGGACTGAAAGTGACTGTGGGCATCCAGTCCTGCTATAGGTGGGTTACTGTCCTGCAAGGTTTACTGTCCAGGTCATGTTCTAGTAATCCTGAACAAACACCTGGATTATCTGGTCCAGGTGTTTGATTGGGGTTGGAGTAAAACTCTGCAGGATGGTGGCCCTTTGACGTCCTGGTTTGAAGAGTATCTATATTGTGCAGGTTTTTTGTCTCTATTGAGAGTGTCTCTTTCAGACAGGAAAGTTCCTTGGGGAAGCTGAAGGTGCTGTGATGAGAAAATTAATTTCAATGGGCTCATTTAACAGGTATGTACATGTAGAATGACACATGCTTTTCACCTTAGGTCTGGAGGGCCACTGTACTCTGTACTGTTATAATGTCCAACATGTGACTATACTGACTATACATTGGTTGAAATGAATTGGGTCATTTGGTAGGTTTTGCTAGCATCTTTAGATGTTGCTTAGTTAAAAAAGAAGAAACATTGAAATACTAAAGCCTTTATTAATGTTTAATAAATAAATATTGATATACAGCTAACACTGACACACACATAAAAAATGCAAATCCAGTACAAACACACACACACTTGCAGACATGCATGTGAAATGTTTCTTTTACACACATCAGTGGATGAGGTACAGACAGAGCTGTGAGCAGAGACTAACTATGATTATCTCTAATTTACAATGTAATGAGACATGAGAAGACAGCAGTGTACAGGGGCTTACACACACACAAACATACATATTGACACAATGCAATCTTAAGCCTCTTGTCCTAACCATCACAAATGCTTAACACTTACCCTAAAACTAACCTTGACTTCAATCCTAAAATCAAGTCATTACCCCAAACAGCCCTTAAAGGGGGGGTCAGAAAGTGAGCACCAGCCAATATGTCTTATTTAATGAAGTTTATTTAACAAAGTTCAGGAGGAGCACAGTCATGTAATCCAACCAGGTGTGCGTATATATAGCTGACCCACATCTCTGTCCCATGACAGTCTTGCAGCATCTCCCTTGCCATGTCTGAAATCAAGCTCTTCCCGCCTGCCCATCAGATCAGGAGTATTTCCTCTCTGCCAAAGCTCATCCGCCTTAAATGCTAGCCCATTGAACTATCCTTCTGCACCGGACATCTTTGCCAAGCCTCCGTCCTCATTTCAGGGCGTTGGCCCACCCACTCTATTCCACGAACGGCAAAACGCAAAGTCTAGCCTCGTATCCGCTGGTGAGACACCCACCATCTTCCTCTGTGTGGCCTTTACTCCATCTTATCTAGCTATTTCTGCAATAGAGAATTGACTATGAAAAAATTAAGCCCTTCAAAACTTTGACATCCCGTTTTCGTGTGGACCAGCTCCTGTCGACAAAATCTCTTTTCTTCTGCCTCTATCACATCCGCTTGTCCAAACAAGGCCTGCCGAACCCAGGTCTTGCACCCTGCAGTTTCCCTGCTGCCTCTCGCTGCCTCGCCGCTGCAGTAGTCCCTCGCCGCTGCAGTAGTCCCTCGCCGCTGCAGTAATCCCTCGCCGCCGCAGTAATCCCTCGTCAACCTGGGCCGCTCCCAAGCTTATCTCCGACTGAATCTCTCAACCCCCATCCCCCCGTCCTGCTCAGCCTACCGCCGCCTCTCATACTTCCACCATCAGCGTCCCCAGCCACCCACCATCCACTCAAAATATCATCTGCGATAATCTGCTCTATCAGAGCCCATAGTTGACAAACTGGTAAAAACTCGAGTATCGTTTTATAATCGGTGCTTTTATAATGGCTCCTTTTCAATGCTTGCGTATCAGCCCCATCGGCTTGGTCACTAGAAAATTTAAAAAGCTTGACAATCACTCTCTGAGCCCCTTACAATTCCCCTTTTTTTAGCGTTAACAGTCTTATACCTCTCAAAGAATACTCTCCGCATCACTAAGATATCGACCAAAGCATTAACAATTTTTAAAAATCCCTACCACAGCGCACAGTTGGCAGAAGCTATTATATACCACACAACGCTGTTTCAGATGCTTCTTACAGTTCAAAAAGCGTTCGCAGACTCCAGGCTTCATTCCCCAAAAGGAAAATTGAGAGAATCATTCTGGTCGCTTCCAATCTCTTAACCCATTTTGCCAAACGCGAACCTTTGTTCATAATTGGTTACTTAAACGACGCCATGCACATAATTCCCCAGGGCCGCACTTTCATCGCCCATCTCCTTTTTCTTATGTCTTCTGTTCACGCATTGGAAGACTAAATCTATCTATTCTGCTAGTGCAAAAACAAGCTGAGCTTGCCAGTGTTGTGGTCCTCTTCCAATTCAAGAAATACAAAATGAGTGTTTAAACTTCCATTTTAATTGAATAATATGTGGCTTTTAGACATTTATCATTGAATAGGCTATTTTTCAATTTATAGTTTTCTTATTAATGTTGCGTCTGTTGTCTAAGCAACTATGTAACAATTTAAGTCGTATACCTATTTAAATAGCTCAAGTTGGCTAACCCAACAGTAAACGTTACTGGCCATTTCCTGTTTACCTAAAATCCATACCTATACCTGGCAATATTTTTACAACCCGTTTTAAATAGTTTCATTTACGTTGAACAGGCATAAGTTAAATGTGTCATTTGTAGGTCGGTGTATAAATATATATATATAAGTTAGTAAACTTAGTAGGTACATTGATAATTTTGGAGTTTAATGTTAAAACATGTGAGATAGAGCGTCTATGGCATGGTATGTTTCTAAGCAGCATCCAGAGACACATCTTAGCGCCACCGGTGTGTACACGCCTCGAAAACAGTGTTCGACCTTTAGAGATGTGGAGTTGCGCTGTGCTTCTTGTGCGGTGTGCGACCCCCTTTAAACGCCTTATCTGTATACAGCATACTTAGCCTTAATCAGCTAATTAAATAATTCCCATCACTTTTGCTCCTTCACCTTCATCAACCTCCAACCTGTATTTCTAAATCATCCCCTCTATGTTCACTTCACCAATTACACCTTTTTTGTTCATCAAAAAAAAGCTTCTTGTTACTGCAGGCTTCTATTTCAGACTTTCCATGTATTTGTTTAACACGGTTGAGATCCAAGTAAAGAATGCAGAATCGAAACGTGCAGGATTGAAACTAGTTAAAGCTCCCATGTTTCATTTTGCCCTTATTCCGCTTCCCATCCATTTGGTCTAACTGCTCACACTGGACCCCACAAAGATATGTATACAAGTGCACACAAAAATGTTTGTTTAATTAAACAAATTGTTTAACAAGTTGTTTAATTTTAATGAGGTCATTTCATAGACACACAAACACACATAAAATACAGACTTCTGTTATTGCTATAAACAACTAATACTAATTTCTATAGACTAATCCTAACCCATGCACTCACAGAAACAATCCACAATGTAGTGCTATCCAAATACAATATAATTCAAGTGAGGGATCCTATTACAAAGTGAGATAATTTTGGTTAAGTATGTTAACTCCATTCCCTCATGGAGGGAATGAGACATCAATGTAGTGGCACTAGGGGTTCACTCTTGGGAGAACTTTGTATAACAGGTCAATAAAAAATGGCATATGGAATTTGCATGCAACTGTTCACCCTGGATATCCAGGTATAAAAGGGAGATGGCAAAAAAAGTTCAGGCAGGTCCTGTGAGAGACAAGCTATCATGTTGTCAAGTCTAACTCCATGCTGAGAAATAAAATGTTCTGCACAGAGGATAGCTTCTCTTTTTTCAGTTGACCCAAAGCTTAAGATGGTCATGGTGCTGGTGTACCCTGTCCATGTGTTCACATAACAGATCCTGCAAGTAAGCCAGGATAAGCCAGCCATTGAGATTGCGAATGCCCTGCTCGCTAAAAGGAGCAAGAGCAGCCTCCCTGACCTCTGTGAAGATGTGGGTCGACAGGGCCAGACAAAAGTGGAGGACCTTGCACTGGTGCATCTCTTGAGAGCAAACTGCAAAAACAGTTTGTGTTCAGGAAAGATCAACACATAAAAGTATGTGTCCTTCAGTCTATGGCTGCAAACCAGTCTTTATGGCATATTTATGTAATAATATGCTCCTGCATCTAGATCCTGAGCAACAGTCAATGAATTGCACGATTGAGTATGCTAAGATCCAAATCCAGACCCCCTCATTCACCCCCTTATTCAGGACAATTTCTATTGCTCCCTTTGCCAGAAGGGTGGCAACCTTGGCCTGCAGGAAAAGTGCGTCTTCACCTTGTACCAAGATGAAGAGCATGCCATTGAACCTGGACAGGCAAATTGAATTGCATACCTGAGATGAAACATTCTCAGGAGCCATCTTGACTGGTTGGAGAGTGAAGCTCATGCTCCTAAAAACCATGCGAGAAGGACCGGAGAAATAAGTGGTTTTACTATGCTAAGGGTGGATTGAGCACTGTTGGTGCTGGCGACGTTGGGGGTGAGCCCACCCTGTACCGCATCTTGAAGGGCAACTTCCTCCCTGGCAGTGCTGGAGGAGGGTGAGTATGGCAAAAATCAGACTGAGAAAGAGTAAGGTGGCAGGTTCTGGCAAGGCAAAATATACTTTATATGAGTCTGCTTCTTCACTGATGAGAACTGTTGTAAGAAGCTGACAATGTTGCCAAATATTTGCAGGTGCATAAAGAAATTGTATTCTCTCTGCATTTGGCATTTCTGCAAGGTTGAGCTACAGATGCAGCTCCTGAAACACTAACATGGACATTGTTTGACCCAGGTTATGTACAATGACCTTCGTCATCCTGTTCAGTCACCCTACACAGCTCTTCCACTATTCCTTGGTAAATTTTACTCTGGTGCAAGTCCTTTAGAGCCTTGGTCTGATGGACCTGCAAAATTGCCATAATGGGAGGGGCAGAGGCTGCTTGGCCTGCAGCACTGTAAGCCCTCTCCAGGAGGGATGAGGAAAACATAAAGGGTAAAATTTAAAGAAAGGAAAACAAAGAAAACATCAAGCTCATACATTTAGAAAAAGACATAATTAACAGTAAATTACAGATGTATTACTTATTGATGTACCACATCAGGATATATATATACATATAGAACATATGTGGGAAAAACTTAAGTGTGATCAGAGAAAACTGTCTGTCTTCAAGACACACACTATGATTATCATCAACACGTTTACATCTAACAGAACATCATATGTATTTATATAAAAGTAGATGTTGTCCATGCTGTATGTATTATTTTTATTTTGCAGGGTGAATATGTACAATTATCAGGCCATCTGTAGAGTGTACGGAGAGAGCAGAGATAGCGCACACACACTCTTACATGTGAGTACACTCATTGTCTGATGGTTGGCATTATAATTATCATCTTCTGTTTTCTACATAAATAATACCAGGGCATGTCAATATTTATTTTATGCAGTATGTATTATAGCGCTGTCCCCAGTACAATGACTCTGTATTTGCAGTATCTTTACACATGTCTGTGCTGTATAATGTTGTGGATGCTTTGACAGCTGTGTGATCTTTCTTCGTTCTTCACCTGCAGCCATACTTCACACTTTTCACTGCTGTCCAGAAACTCCTGACAGAATTTGTCATGTAAGACTGAACTTTTTTCTTAGTATCAAAGTTTCTGTGTCCTGTTTTTATTCATCCTCTGTTCTTTTGACAGATTTCTCATTGAATTTAACCTGTACAGTTGGTGGTTTTCTGACTTCACTACTACAGGTCAGTGTGTGTTAATGGACCATTGTTGTGTGGAATGTATGAACATTCTGATTAGTATTAGTAAATATGCTGTGTGTTACTCTCAATACTTCTGGAGACATCTCTCAATCATTAGAGGATCTAGAGAGAGAAATAACAGAGGTGTTAGTGAAAAAAATAGTGGAGTTCTCAAAGATAAAAAGAAAGCTTTGGATGACTTGTTGTGTGTTAAGTCAATTTTTAAAAACGTTCATTTAAGACATTCTTGACAGATGTTAAGAGAGTTTTGTTCAGCCTGGGATTTATTAAAATGATGGTGGTTGTATGAATATATTAAGAGTTTACGTAAAATGAATGGAGGGTTGGGTGCCCTCCTAAGACAACAAGGGGGATAAGACAATGCTGTGCTTTGTCAGGTATATTATATGCCTTATCTTTTAAACCTTTTTATTTAGAATCAGAGCAAATATTGATGGGTGGAGTATACCGCAGTATGAGTTTAGTTATCAGGTTATGCTTAAGACACCATTGTTATGGTAAAAAAATCAGGAAATAGGAAATAGACACCTTACAAGTAATTATTAATGATTTTAGAAAAATGTGTGAGGACTAATGCATCTGTCCTGCAGAGGAGCAACCTTCCAATTACAGTTTATCCAGAGATGTTGCCAATTTTATTTCAAGACAAGCTGGAGGTTTGGTTCTGGATTCTACTTTATTTTAGTAAATTTAATGAAATGGACTGACTTCTTTGTAAAAAGGGGTTTTTAAAGAATGGAGTTTCTGGGTCTAATTGTTGGTCACTGGAAGAACCAGTCATGTATGAAACCAAATTTGATGTAACAAGAAAAGTTGCATGTGGTTTTGAAAATATAATTGTTTTAAAGTATAATATATGTAGTAAAATATAATTGTTGTGAAAATTTAAAAGGTTATTAAGGAAAGTATTGTAGTATTAAGGAATTCTATCATAATAGTCGCTTATAGTTGCTTAAGAGTCAATAGGGTCAATATGGTTAGAAGGGAAACAGTGAACAGTGAATGGGTGAATGGGAAGGGGTTGCTGTCAATGCTTTTGTGAATGTGATTACCACAAATGTTTGTAATATTTGTCCTTTATGTAATAAAAGGTAAAGGATTTTTAGTTGTTTTATACAAGTATACAAGATAGCATTATTTATTTGATTTTCTTAAACTGTTGTGTAGTAAGTTAAATTAAGTTTTTACTGTTAAGGGTTTTATTCTTGGTTACAGATATTGTAATGATGAGTGAGGCACACAGGGATCCATTTGCAGCATTTAATCATTAACCAAAACAGGCTAGGTAGAGCAACAGCAAACAGGAACAACAGAGACAAGGCAGAAGAGTAAACGTTATGCAGGCGTGGGTCGAGGCAGGCAGCAAACAATCATAAACAGGGAACAGTCCGATAATCAAGGCAGGCAGCAAACAATCCAAATTAACAACGGGTAATGCAATAAATGTGTATTTATATGTGGGGTTCATATACACAAGAGATAATGAGTTGCAGGTAAACAGGAAGTGATCAAACCCAGGTATGGGGCATTATGGGAAACATAGTCCGAAATAGTGTAATATTTTGGAGACAGGGACCTCCTCCATAACAGAGCGCAAATTACTGGAGTAATTTGCCTTAAAATTTTGAATGGACCAACATACCTGGGATTGAGCTTCTTGCACGAGAGTTTGAGGTGTAGATCTCTAGTGGACAACCATACCCATTGACCGAGTGAGTAATCAGGACCGGGACGTCTGTGTTGGTTGGCTTGTAGAGTCTGGCGGCACGCCGTGTAAGAGATGGGTGTGTGCTCTGTCCCAGACCTCCTCACTGCATTGTAACCAGTCCATGACCGAAGGGAGATCCGTGGGTTCACCGGACCAGGCAAATAGCGGTGGCTGGTATACCAGAATGCATTTGAATGGCATCATACCTGTTGCAGGCTTGACCAGGGAGTTTTGGGCATATTTGGCCCACATCAGGAATCTACTCCAGTCATTTTGATTTTGGTGGCAGTATGACTGTACGAAATGGATGATCTCTTTTTTGAGGCACTCTGTCTGCCCATTAGACTGAGGGTGATAGCCGAGGTTACCTTATGTTGACGTTGAGTCCTTTGAACAGAAGTGACCAAACTCAAAATGTGAACTGGGGACCCCGGTCTGAGACCAGGCCACCAAACCAATTCTGAAGTAGGTGGATTCCAGGGTGAACGGAGCTTGGGGACTCATGAACTTGGGTGATAAGGCGCCTACGAAGAGTTTCAGGAACATAAGTGAGGTTATTGGGGCAATCGTTTGGTGGTGGGAATTCAGCATTGATTTCGTTAATTTCAGTGATAATGTCCCATTGAACCGGAGCCAGAAGAAGATTCTCCGGAAGTATGTTTTCAAGAGTAGCGGGTGTAGATATCTCATTGGGCTGTCGGGATAACGCATGGGTATTCTTGGTGCCTGGCCAAGCCTATCTAGCCTGCCTAGGGTTTAGCCATTCAGAGATATTCCAGATTTTTGTGGTCAGTCAGGACCGTAAAGGTGTGTGTAGCACCCTCCAGCCAGTGTCGCCACTCCTCAAGAACCAGCTTCATAGCCAGTAGTTCTCTGTTGCCCACACCGTAGTTCCGTTCAGCTGCAGAAAGCTTCTGAGAATAAAAAGCACATGGAAACATCTTGGGAGGAGAGCCTTGACGTTGAGAAAGGACAGCCCCAACTCCAGTGTTTGAAGCATCAACTTCCACTATGAATGGTCAATCAGGGTCAGGATGTCGGAGAATGAGTGCTGTGGTGAAGCAAGTCTTAAGTTCATCGAAGGAGGATTGTGCTTCTGGGGACCAGGATAAATGAGACCTCTTACATTTAGTGAGCATTGGCAATGGTGCGACTAGAGAGCTAAATCCTCTTATAAACCTTTCGATAAAAATTAGCGAAGCCCAAAAAATGTTGTAGGTCCTTAACAGTATGAGGTTGTGGCCATTCAGTTACTGCTTAAACCTTCCTCTCGTCCATAGCCACCCCCTCCTGGCTGATTATGTAACCCAAGAAGGAAGTGCTGGTGCAGTGGAATTCACATTTCTCCTCTTTGGTGTAGAGTCGATTCTGTATGAGACGGTTCAGCACAGATTGAAATACGGATGGACTGTTTGCTAGGCCGAAAGGCATTACCAGATATTCATAGTGCCCACTAGTTGTTGAGAAAGCAGTCTTCCGCTCGTCAACGTCTCATATACGGATTAGGCACTGCATAAATCCAACTTCGTGTAAAACTTTGCCTTGCGTAGCTGTTTAAGAGCGTCAGGAACTAAAGGGAGAGGATAGCGAAACTTAACAATCACATCATTTAGTCCACGGTAATCTATGCAGGGTCAAAGTCCTCCATTCTTCACAAAGAAGAACCCTGCCGATACAGGTGAATTGGAAGGACGAATAAAACCTTTGTTCAACTCCTCTTGAAATTATTGCTTCATAGCTTCAGACTATGGTTGTGATAAGGGGAAGATTTTACCTTTGGGTAATTTAGTTCCAGGTATCAGATCAATAGCACAGTCAGTAGTTCGGTGTGGAGGGAGTTGTGAAGCTCCTTTCTTACTGAATGTCTCTCTCAAATCGGTGTACTCAGATGGTAGCCTGGACTCATGTTTGGAGCGTTCCTCCTGGAGCTCTGGAGCAGAGACCAATCTGTGAGACTGTAAAATCTTAGTTAGACATTGACTGAAACAGTAGGATGACCACTTGGCTATTTGACCCTCCTTCCAGGAGATAACAGGGTTGTGGGTTTGTAACCAAGATAATCCAAGGATCAAGGGGTACTTTGGTAAGGTAATGACATAGAAGTTAAGTTTCTCAGAATGAGTTCCACCAACCTAAAGCTCAATTTCAGCAGTGGTTTGTTGAATTCTGCCCCTTCCAAGGGGTCGCCAATCTAGAGCCTCCACAGCTAATGAGGAAGTACAAGGAGACTTATGAAGGTAAGGAGGTTTTGATAGAGACTGTACTCACCAGACCAGGGTCACGAACTGGACGGTTAGGGCATGAAGACTTTATATGACCTGGCTGACTACCTGGCTCTGCATTCTCTTTCCACTGTGGTTAGGCGAGTGAAGCCTAGTTGCATGGGTTCTGATCGCTCAGGTTCTCTGGACATGACGGGTTCTCTGGTAGCGTGGAGTAGAATGAATGGAGCGTCTAGAACGAATCAGATGATCTAGCTGGATGGTTCAGTGAAGTCCCTCAGACTTTCAGTGAAGTCCCTCAGACTTTTCCCCTCATCCTGACAGGCCAGTCCAGACTGCAGCTCAGGGCTTAAACCTCTCCGGAAGAGCAACTTGAGTGTGTCCTCAACCGAGTCCGTTTGTTTAGCGCGTCGTCCACTGCCCTGTCTAAGAAACTGAGCAGTTGCTCCCCAGGACTCCTTCCCTCAGCAGGATGGTCGAATACCTCTCGGAACTGTTGTAGAAAAGCTTCAAAGGAAGGGAAAATGGTGCCATCCACCTTCCAGACTGCGATAACCAAGTCCACAGCTTTGCTGGTGAATAGAGAACTCATACATGAGTCATACATGGACTGATCAAAGCGGAGGGCGCTGCTTGAGTATTGCTGAGAACAGGTGCAGGAATAGGAGTAGTGGGGCTTGGAGCTGGACGTGTGCCTTGGAAAGACTTTGCGATTTTTTCGGTAAGCGCAGTTAAATGACTCAACTGCTGTTGCTGGGCGGCCTGATTAGAAAGCTCCGTGGTCAAATGAGAGACTGCTGCTGCATCGTCGTTTGGCGAAGTCTTTTGTAATGATGAGTGAGGCACACGTGGTTCCATTTGCAGCATTTAATCATTAATCAAGCAGGCTAGGTAGAGCAACAGCAAACAGGAACAACAGAGACAAGGCAGAAGAGTAAACATTATACAGGCGTGGGTCGAGGAAGGCAGCAAACAATCATAAACAGGAAACAGTCCGATAATCAAGGCAGGCAGCAAACAATCCAAAATCCAAGTAACAATCCAAATTAACAATGGGTAGTCCAATAAATGTGTAGACAATAATGTCGCCGGGGCAAAACAAGTCTTCACAATGAGTAATGGGTTGCAGGTGAACAGGAAGTGATCAAACCCAGGTATGGGGCATTATGGGAAACATAGTCCGAAATAGCACTAATATTCTGGAGATGGCTCCCGCTGGAAGGAACAAAGGAGGTGGAGCAGGGACCTCCTCTGTAACAGATGTACAGTGGAAAATAGAATGAAATGCTAACTCTTAAATTTTAAGCATAAATGGCAATATATTTAAGCAGGAGGAATAAAATTAATGGGTCAGAAATGTAAAATAAAAAAAAAATGATAAAAGCACGAGTGTTGGTTGATTTTGAGTATTACAAAATGATGTCTAAGTTACAGTTTTTTATTCAACCCAGCTGTGGATGAGCTTTAATTTTTTCTCATGTGGTACAATCAATATAATTTATGTAATCTGTATTATTGTGCTTGTTATTAGATTGGAATTGCTTGGAGTCTGTCAATTGTGAAATAAATGTTTAAGATTCAGTTCTCTCTCTCTCTTCCTCTCTTTCCCCAGCTCAGAGGGGTGTCAGATCTATGTTGGTTCCATGTGATACAGAATATCCAGCCTTTGTGTCCGAGCGCACCATTAAAGAAACTGTGGGGAACATTGACTGTGAAGGCTGTACCAAGTAATGCATTTCTCACACACATACAGTCACATGAACATGTATGAAGACAAGCTGATGTTCTGGACATAGTGATCAGAACACACAAGCCTTGGGACGAATATCGCCAATGTTAATGTTTCTTATTTCTTTTACCCATTTCTGTTACTCTTGTAGCAGCAGAAATAATGACTATCCAACAATTTCTTCTCTTCCATGTTAGTTTCCAAAGCACGTTCACAAGAGCACCACAATGCATGCATGTGGTGCTGACACAGAAGCCGGCGTTCTGACATAGAGGATGACTTGCAATTTTTTGCCTTCTGGGTTCTATGTTGACATGTCAACATCTGCAGAATTTTGTTTTATTATCTACTGTAAGAAGTTTATATTAACATTTTATATAGAAAGCTCTCTATCCCTTTATTCTCTATCCCTGTTTAATATCCCTTCAACAAAATAAATATTTAAGAAGTCAGATGATTAGATTATCCCAAGCTGACTGACACCCCCAAAGCGCTACATCTATCACTTAGTTTTATATTTACACTGCAAGTTCTTAACACAATGATATATTCCTATTACAACTTTAACAACCATGATTATTTCTGCAATGTGTGTAGTACACCTGTATTTATAAGCACATTTTAATTGAGGTCATGATTTTACATAAATTAGTCTATGGTCAAATACAGGATAAGTAAATGTACAGTGTTTTTGATTTTACAATTACAAAATTTTACAGTTTTTGATTAAAATGTGTTTGTGTCCTAAATTTGATGGATACATTTCCACCTTCTGATGCACCACATCATCCAGACTTATTTTTTCATTTAAGCAGTTGCATTGACAAGCAGTGTTTTTTTTTTGTAAATAAAGGTCCTCATTTAATGTAATGTTTATTTTCACTTCTGCTATTTTATCCTCCTCAGGTCATTTGTTATCCAGCAGATTCCCAGCAGTAATCTTTTCATGGTGGTCATAGACAATGAATGTGACTGCAGTGAATTTGGGTCTGTCACCATGGACCCTGTCCAAATCATGTATATCCTTATAAAATTAATAGTTATGGTCCTAGACGATGATTGGTCAATAGGCTTGCTTTATTAGATGCTGTCTTTTTTATTATTTTGGTTTTTCCCTCAGTGTGACAGTATTTTTCTACAGCCCAAAATACAAAATGTATTGCAGAGTTCATGACCCTTTTTATGATAAAGCACAATGACCCTCATCAGTCCACTGTTAATATCACAGCACATTGTGTCACTGTTTCACTGTCAACAAGTTTAATGATTCAAAACATTTAAAAACAAAACAAAAAAAAAAACAAAAGCGTCATTTATATTATGTAGAAACCATTTCTAAAAGGAAATAATTATTTAAATTATAAACTGCAGATAGCATGAATGCTGTCTGATCACACCTGCTTTATGTTTCACTCTTTTCTGATTTTTCCATGTTTTGTTCTTAACTGCATCATACATAATGAGTCTCTGAAATGTGAACGTCTGAAGTTTCAGAGACACAGAAGACGACCAGACACATGCCACCCCTTCCACCTTGAGGTGCGACACACATTAATAGTCAGATGTATAAATGGATGATTTTATAAAGGATATATATAGATCAAAAGTCTCTGTGCTTGTGTGTTCAGCAGCAAATTAATAATCTAAATGATCATTTATGTCAGGTTCATTTAACGTGATCACTGGGGTACAAATAGTCTCTGTGTGGCCACTGCTACTTACAGATGGATACAGGTTTAATTTTATTTTAAAGCATTAGCTCATGATACTGTTAATACCTGACAGGAGACATAGAGGCAGAAACCCAAGTGCAGCTCAGACAGGCAGCAGGACTAAAGAAAGTTTCTTTGTAATATGCAGACACTCATAACATGTATGATGATCTGTAAAAAATTTAAGTGAGATTTAGAAATAATCAAGCTAATATTTAATTATTAAAGTGTTTATTTCTTCAGAAATTAAATTATATGCACACCTCACACAGAGGATGGGGTTATCTATGTTGCCTTTAAAAACTGTAGTTGTCTCGGTTGGCCACTAGATAGAGCGTTTCCTCTGTGTGCTGCCTGGCAGCATGTTCTTTTGATTCCGGACATAGCACAGAGTTTAAGTGTAGTTAAGCTTGGTCTGGTATGCAGTGCTCATATCCTGTTGTGCTCCACCTGCAGGAGAACTCAGTGGAATGTGGTGCAGCTCCAGGCTTGACTTCATCACTGACAGTAGCAGTTCTTGCCCTGTTAGTCCTTGTCTTTGCAAGGTGACAGGAAGCACCTCGGCTCTGCCTATTAGACTAAATCCAGCATGCAAAAAGTCATATATTGTGTATATATTTGTGTACACTGAAAAACTCGACAAATCATTACCTGCTTCATTGACAGCCATAGACAAACTGTTTTGTTTTGTTTGATATTACGATTTCATGAATACTTGTAATTTGAACATAAGTGTAAGTAGGATCATTAAATGAGTGTGTCATAAATATTACTTTCTAAATATAGCATTCTTTAAAATGTAATTTAATTTTTCTTTGTATTTTTAATTGCAACAATGAAACATGAGTAGATGTCCTATATAAACTTTCCCTAATAAAATATTTCAGTCCAGTTGGTGTGCTTTTAAAATAAAGCGGTTTTGAAAAGTACAAAGAGAGCAAATGCATTAGAACATAAGTTAGTTCATGTATAATTACATGTCATTTCTGTGTTTGTGCACATGTTGTGAGTGTGAAGGGCCATAAAATCTCCTGATAGGCCTCTTGATAGAAGATGACCGGCTTATTGAGGAGGGGTGTGCTTTGACTTTTATAAGCAATTGGGTGTACAATGTTTTTAGGGTGTACGAAAAAGTGGGCATTGGGCCTTAATATATATCTATCTGTGTGTGTGACTGTGTTGGGACGAGTCAGGTTGGTGGTCACTCAAAGCTTTTTTTATTTTGCTGGCCATAAGTTGGTTAAATCGCACATAATTGATGATGTATGACATGCAGCAGTGAGTTGACGAAAACTGCTGCCGATTACATTTTCATCAAGTGGTCGTGAACATATAGTGGACAAAGATCTGACAGAAAAATAAAACAGTATCCTTTCTTCACAATTCTCATTAAATCACACTAATGCAGTAAATCTATAAACTCAAGTGATCAATATTTTACATATTTTTGTATAAAAGACAGACAGGAAGGGAAAAGCGCAAAATCATGACGTATAACTCATTTAATTTCAGTCTTATATTAAATAGTCTTAGTGTTTACAAGCAGGCCCATACACACTCCTCGTTTTAACATCACAATTAACACATATTAGACAGACAGAAGTGTTAAACTTGTGTGTTGTATAAAAGTTCAGCTTTGCCCTTGAAAACAATTCAACTAAATTAATAAGACAAAGCGATCATCAAAACAGCTAAATAGCAGTGAATCAGTGTAAAACTGCTAACGTAGCACCGTTAGATCTGCGCAAGCATGGAGCAGACAGGTTTAATAATTTTATTTTACCCGTCTATCTCTGACTCAGTGCGACAATGGGTCCCTAATGAAAGAATAACTGAGAGTATGGGAATTTACAAATAAACACTAAATTATGATCAACAGATAATTTGGAATCACTAATCTGAAATTCATATAAAATTGGAGTCAGATTGGAACTAACCCCAGGGTCAATAAAACTAAATTGTAATAAATTCAAGAAATTTGTAGAAGTGTTACGGAAAGGCAGAACATGTGAGATACCTTCACCCACAGCATTGGATTCCGTCGTTGGTCCAATGGGTGGTCCCCAGTATATTTATAATATGAAGTTTGAGTATATGAAATGAAAACTCGTAATATATGGCATGAAAGTGCTAATTTGACAGTATTTAATATAATCTACAGGTAGTTATAGCCTTCTTGTCAGAATAATAGCTGTCAGGATCGGGGGAAATGAACCCCGTCACAGACAGCGTTTAACAGAAAAGGTCTTTATTTACAAAAATTAACAAAACAACAACCCACGAGGGGGCAAAACGAAAACCAAACAAAGGCTTAAACATCCAAACTCAAAAACACTCCAAAAACCCGGAGCAGGAAAACGAAACCAAAAACCGCGAGACGGAGCACAGACACAGGACGAGAAAAACACGACTGGAACAAAAACACAAGACTCACTGCGACAGGAAACAGTCGCAGTGAGTAAAGATGGGGGTAAAGACTACTAACTTAGCCTTTTGTAAACACATAAGAAATAGGTGTTTGTCGAATCCAATTTCACCTGCAGAAAAGTGCTGTTGCCTACGGAGTTGGAAACCCTTTTTCCAACTCCGTTGATTCCCTCAATGATCACCCGAGGTCTCCATCACCAGAGTATTAGAACTACATTTCCCATAATCCCACATACCCAGCTGATTACCTCCACACCTGTTCCCCATTATTCTCACAGTAGCTGTCTATTTAAACCTAGCACACGCGGGGCTTCATTGCAAAGTCGTTTTGCTATAGTAAACATTTCTGAGAGTGATCTGTTAGCCTGTTCTTAAATACGATTACTGCCTTGCCCATGCTACTCCTGTTTGCTGGTTACCAATCTCTGCATGTCTGTTTTGAGATGTTTATGGTCAATAAACTAAACTGCTTATGGATCTTCATTTCACTGCCTCCGGAGTCTTTGTTGAAAAGTACGATGGTTCACCGACTAAGTGCAAGGGTTTTTTTATGCAATGCTCCATGTTTTTACCTCAGCAATCCATGCTCTACGCTAATGATGAGAGAACATTTTCCCTAGTTCTCTCCTGTCTGGGAAAGCTCTACCGTTACCGCGGTATGGGACAACCAAGGTCCTTTTGCCATGTCTTACGTTACCTTTGTGCAGTGCCCATTCAGGGGCACCCAGAAGATGGCAAGAGTCCCGGGAACTGTTTGTTGATGCTTTGCCAGGGCCGCTCGACAGCTGCAGAATATGCTGACATACAGGAGGCCTTCAGAAAGACTAAAACCTCCCAGCTACCCCCTCACTGAGCCTCTACTTTTCTGGTACCTATCCACCCAAGGGTTGAATCTTTCCCCTCTCTGAGTCTGAATCCAAAGCTATGCAAGCCTACATCAAGGAAGAGCTAGCCAAGGATTTCACCCATCCCTCCACTTCACCAGCCTCAGCAGGATTCCTCTTTGTGGGCAAGAAAGACAGAGGTCTGCATCCATGTATTGATTACCGAGGATTCAACGATTGAAACTGTGAAGTTCCGTTACCCCCTGCCTCTCATTCCTGCAGCCCTCGAACAACTCCGAACTGCCAAGTTCTTCCCCAGGCTTGAGCTGCGCATCTTCAACTGCTGTGTGATAGTATACACAATGGATGATATCTTGATCTACTCTGACTCCCTGCCCAAAAACATTGCCAATGTCTGAACCATCCTGAAACGTCTCATCAAGAACCAGTTATATGCCAAGATTGAAAAATGTGAGTTTCACCAGACCTCAATCTCCTTCCTGGGCTACGTCATCAGTGCGAGGGAGTAGCCATGGACAACAGCAAGGTCCAAGCTGTCCTGAATTGGCCACGCCCTTCCACAGTAAAGGAGCTTCAGCGTTTCCAACTTCTATCAAACCCTTATTTACAACTTCAGTGTTGTGCCAGTCCCGTTGACAAGCCTTCTGAGGGGGGGACCATTCAGACTCCCGTGGACAGAGGCAGCCATCCAGGCCTTTGAAGACCTGAAATGTCGCTCCCAAGACCCTAATCTCCCTTTCATCATGGAGGTTGATGCCTCCAACACTGGGATCGGGGCCGTGCTCTCCCAGCGTCATGAAAACCCTCCCGAAACATTTCCTTGTGTCTTTAATTCACGTAAGTTGTCCCCTGCTGAGCAAAATTACAACGTGGGCAATCGTGAGCTTCTTGCCATGAAGGCAGCATTCAAGGAGTGGCGGCACTGGCTGGAGGGGGCCAGACACCCATTTTTGGCGACCCAGGCATCAACGCCACCACCCAGGTTCTTCAAAACCTTCAAATCTTTCAAAACAGCTGTAAAAGGTTCTTTTGAAGACCCTGTACTTGTTGAAGATCTCATAAACATATGCATCAAACCTTAACCTCTTTTGTATAATTAACAAATAATGTGATGTCATCTACATAAGCAATTAAAGCAGTCCTTGAGTTGCTTTTCTCCCCATATTCTACATTATATTCTTGAATGTATTCAAGAATATACTTCAATATATTCTTGAAGTATAGGTTCAATTGCTGTATTATATAATTGCCCTAATAAAGAACACCCTTGTCTTAAACTAATTGTTACAGAAATATAATGACTTAAACTCTCTTCCACTTTGACAATACATGTGGTACCTGCATACAACAATTTAACCCTTTTTTTTTTTTAAAAACCTTCCCCTCAACTAAAAGCTTCCAATGCATTAGAAAGTGTGGTGTCTGGCATGGCCTAATATTTGGATCATGTAGGGATCAAAAAATACATGTTTAACTAAGACTTTAGCTAAGACCAAACTCAGTGTGGAGGTGAAGACGTCCAGAGAGTCTGAGAGTCTGGAGGCTAAACTTTTCCTCCAGATGGCTATCAGCACCTCTGACACCAACAGGACAGTTAATGACACCTTGCCCAAGCTTCAAAGGAATTTCTTGGGCAGGAGTAACACCACATGACACAAGAGAGACTAAAAACATTCCAATACCAAAAGGAAAAACTCTCTTTTTACCTCACAACTAAACTGTCCTAAACTGTAGATATTTGTATATATTCCCATTGTATGTTGGCTACCATACTATGTATCTTAACTGTAACTTTGTAGATAGTTATGCAAGTTTGGATTGATGTTCTGTTTGTATTTATGCATTAGGATGAATCACAACTTAATGTATTTTAAGTTCTGTCATATTTAGTATCTAACAGATCGTCTTCTAATTTCCAATCAGACTATGTATGTTGTGTAACCATAACAGGCATGATATTCAATAACCTGGATTAATATTTGCAGATGTGCCATCCGGCCATAAAACTTGCAAATAAGGTGTTGAGTGAGAAACTTTTGCCTGCTCAACACCTGTTGGTTGTTTTGGTTTCACTGGGCATGCCTGGTGGGATGTTAAAAATGACTGCCAACACTCTTAGCTCTCTTAACTTCATCTTAAACTTCCGTAAGTACTTACGGAACTCAATGAACTTCATCGCATATTTGAACCATTCAGGACTCTCTATGTTAATAGATCTATGTTAATACATATATAGATCTATTAACATTAATTGAGTGAAGTTGTTCATAAATAATTACATCTTTGGTGCAGAATGCTTTATTTGTGAACAAAACTCAACATTAATCCCCTTTACATTTGTACAAAAGAGCTGTGGTCCACAAAAAAGGCTTTTAGCAGAACTAACAGAACTAACAGCACTAATTTTATTTACCTTGACCCATGTATATTGCCTAAAATTAGGATGTGTAACCCCCCATATATCCGAAAGATCAGTTGCTCTTATTAACTTTTATAAACAAGATGACGACTGAATAAATTCTTTGGTATTTCAATTAACAGTAAAATTTTCTGTACAATTCCAGTCTCCCCACCTATAACACTTCCATTATCAAGAGAGCTCTTTGAATAGACTTACAACCTTTCCAAACTGAACTTGTGGTCCAATGCATAAACAGTTGTGAATAGCACGAAACTGTCATTTACCATAAAGACACTTTTAATTATTTGATTAACAAGATGCTGCTTATTTAAAAAGACCACAATAGCTTTAGTCACATGAGGCAATGTTTTTGTGGCCTGTCACCTCCCCCTGTCACAACAAACACATCCTCCACCATTACCTCCACCATGTCCTTACATGGTGTAAGGACAGCACTGTGGCCTAAGACGCCATCCCTTTGCCCAGGAGTCAACAGCAATAAGAAATGAAGAACAAAGCATTAAGGGGAAATAGGGTAAGTAAATTTCAACTGCTCAGTCTTCACCCCCAACAAATCCCAGAACTCCCAGAGAGAAAGACAGAGAGAGAGAGAGACAGAGATGAACAGAGAGACTGTGGAGTGCAGATTCATGGCTAGAAAAATTTTAATATTAATGTCATCAACATTTACACCATAGTACAGTTTTAAATCTTAAGTATGATTACGACAATAAGTGGGTCCTGACACGTTCCGAAACTTAGATAATGTTAAAATGTCTTTGAAAGCCAATCCCAATCCACATGAATGTTAAAATCACCAACTACTTGTGATAAAAAGTCAGCAAATTATTTGATAAAGTCTTTGTGGTACCCTGGTGTCCAGTGTAGCCACTTAAAATGACAAACTCGATTTATCATTTACACTAGATGAAGTTATACTGAGCACCATTACTTCAAAAGAATTATATCTGAAATCAGATCTCTGGGTAACTGTAAATATATTACTATAAAGTGCAGCAACATCTCCCCCTTTGTCTTTTGGATGAGGTTCATGCTTATAACAGTAATTCTGGGGGATAGACTCAGTTAATGTGATGTAATTGTCTTGTTTTAACCATGTTTCTGTCACAGCACATCTAGGATACGATCTGTGATCATATCATTAACAAAAAGTGTTTTTTGTAGACAGAAATCTAATATTCAGCAAACTAAGCCTTATTAATTGTATTATGTGGCTTATGTATTAGTATACATTTAAATTTACCCCAATGCAGGTTTGGGAGCGGGGATTCATAAAACAAAAGCTGCCCAAGGAGTTCCAAAACAGCGAGGTTGGGACAGACGAAAAAGAAAAGGCAGGGATGGGGAACTTTTTTTTCTGGAGGGCCACTGTTCTGCAGAATTTAGCTCCAACCCTGGTAAAAGTTTGCCTGTAGCCTTCTAGGAACTTGATTAGCTTGATTAAAGTTGGAGCTAAACTCTGCAGGACACTAGGGAGTGGGCTGCATACGTATACTCTGCAGGCGACATAACCAGAAATGCCCCCAGACACTAATTCATTGGTGGTTGGACCAGAGAAGAGACACAGACTATAAATGCACCAAGAATTCCTTTAGAGGGAGTTCTGCCTGTTTGCTTCCAACTGACTTACTGTAACTGTATGTTAGATGGTGGAAATGTAGATACAGATTGAATGATGAATTGATTTCTTTGAATTTTTCTTTGTGTGGAACTGAATGCTTCTTACCACATACAGTGTAATTTTGTAAGTAACATCAGTTTCCTTTTCACGCTGTTTGTAACTTCTTAATTAATCTGTGGGAAGCTATAGAAGGTGAGTGCGTTATAGGCCAAAAGGCCTGTGACTTTTTGTCCTGTTTACTGGGTAGATAGAGAGATTGGGTATTTAATTGTATGTTTCTCTTTTTTCTTTTTATTTGTTTCATAGAGAAGATAGTTTTGTGGACAATTATTTTGTGATTGTGTACTTGTTTTGGCATCGACTTATGAAATATGAGTTTGAAGTATTGCTTTATGTTGCACCCGGACCTAAACCTGGGCACATTGCAAAAAAGCATTCAGGCCTTCTTTAGCCACTTGAAGTTAAGAAACACTTCTTCATTTCTTTTTTAGAAAAAGGAGGAGCCTTTTAAATGTTTGCCAATATCAAAAACTTGCTCCACCCGTGGGGAAGACTCAAGGGTATCACAACAGAGAAGACAAACTCGTGATCTCAGGTGTCAGCTTTAATCTGGAATAAGTCTACCTATAGGGAGATTTCAGAATGATGCACCAATAACAACCTGGCCCTGAACACCTCCAAAACAAAGGAGATTATTATCAATTTCTAAAAACAGAAAATTTTGGAGAGGGTTAACACCCTTAATTTTCTTGAAAAAACACATCTGCCAAGACCTCACATGGACTGTAAACACTTGGTTAAAAAAGCATGGCAGAGACGGGTGTCGGAGGCTAACACTGAAGAGAACAAGCTGTTGAATAAAGTCATCATTTTTTGTGCACAAAAATAATTTTTACTGTTCCATACAATTAAGGTTGAACCACTATTTTAATGATGTCTTCATCAGCTTTCTGGGCTTTAAAAGTGGTATTTGCGTTGCTGTCAATGGGGGTATCAGAAAGCTCTTGGATTTAATCAGAATATCTTAATTTGTGTTCTGAAGATGAACAAAGGTGTAACAGGTGTGAAACAACATGAGGGTGTGTAATTAATGACAGTATTTTCATTTTTCAGTGAATTATCCCTTTAACTAAAGTACTAAAACTGTATGACCTAAAGGGAAGGTTTTTTCTGTTCCAAGTGCAACTTTACACTCTTAGCATTACAAACAAAAAATAAATTACTGGAGAATTTGCAAAGGACATTTCCACAGACGGCCAAGCATGACATGATTTTCTTCTCTGCAGGTAAGACTAAGTCTGTAAAAGAAATAAAAAATATATATTACTGATAATCAGGAAGTGTCAAAACAAGAATGATTTTGAATGGTGACAAGAAAAAAAAATGCACCTCTTAAAAAGAAATAAAAGAAATGTGCAGTAAATTCTTCAGAGAATTTACATGTGTCTTAAGTCTTAGAATTAATAAAAATGCAACCACAGAAAGAGAAAATAAAAAGGGACAGTGAGGAACAGAGAAAGATATTGACAAAAAAAGAGAGAAAGGTACCATTCAGAAAAGATGGAAACCAATGGCAACCATGACAGAAAAACAAAAAAATTAGCTCTTCATTTACTTGTAAATAGACCATGTTTGGATACAGGTTTTAAAGTATTTAAGAACAGTGGGCAAATTTGAAGTCAGTCCGAGAAACCAGCTAAAGAGAAACAACAACAATGACTAAAATACAAAAATGAGCAGGGATATTTCAAGGGTGACAGACAAAACTGGGCTAGTTTAAGACTTCATTAGACTGAAAACACTTGCTGCTGACTAAAGATCTTGGTCCCTTTTAACAACAGCATCTACAGCTCTGTCTGTCTCAAACACCTCACCTTCAGCTATTGCAGTTACAATCCAATTCAACCACACAGTTCCTGATGAACATGCATGAGTACAGTTAAACATGGACATTAAATTGCCCATAAATTATATATCTTAAAAAATGGATGTTGTTCCCTTTGAACAATTAACCTACATACTTAACTTGTTTTGGATATTCGACATACTTAAAGGGCTGTACAAGATATTAAAATATACTTCAAATGTGGCTGTTTGAGTTTTAGAGGTGAGAGATGTACTGTTGGAAAGGCAGGGAGAGAAATAGATAGGGTCAGAGATAGAGACATGGACAGAGATATAAACAGGGAGAAAGAAAAGAACTTACAACTTGTTGACCAGCTGTGCATGAGGGGTGTTTGAGTATGGACCTGCCAGATGCTACTTCAATGGCTATAATACAATAAGATAGTGTTACTACTTACACATACAAATATTACATTGTTGTTCTTTCTTGTGTATCAGAGATGGAAAAAAAGAACAGACAGGGACAGAGAAATAAAGAGGACTTGCAACTTGTAGGGCATGGGATGTCAGGGTCCTGGCTTCCTGTTTCTGAGTATTTCTAGATTATCTTGCCAGGATCCTGACATCCCTGACTGTGTTTAGTGTCAGAGCGTGCTGTTTAGATCCTGACTCCTTCTAGTCTTGGTTCTTGTTTCTTGGAGTCTGGATCTGAACTCATGCTCTGGGTGTTTGTCTTGTGTGGAAGCACATGGCCTCTGTTTTGTTTACTTTCGCCATGTGCTCTCAGGCCTTGCGTCTTGACCCCGCCCCCTCGTTCTCTTGTCTCATCTGTGCTAATTTCACACACCTGTTAGTCATTTGTCTTTGTGCTATTTAATGCCCTCGTGTTTTCTGTCTTGTGCTGATTCATTTTGCATCTTGTATCTTGGCTTGTGTATTGTGAGTCTTGTAGCGTGGTTCGCTTGTTCTAGTACTGTGGAATTTTGCAACGCGTTTCTTTTTGTCATTTGTTTTTGTCAAGTTTACTTAGTCTCTGTCCTGTCGTGTTTTTTGCTTTCTGTTTTGAGAGTTCTTTAGTTTAGTTTTAAACCTGCGTTTTGTTTTCGTTTTGCCCCCTTGCGGGTTCTTGTGTTGGCCTTTTGTTAAAGGAAAATATTATTTTTAACACATTATAATTAACAATACACTTGAGCTGTTAAGAAAGATACACTCTAAAAACTGCTGGGTTAAAAACAAGCAATCTTAACCCCACCACTGGGTCACTATTGGACAGAACACACACTGGGTTGGTTTGACCCAGGTGCTGGGTTTTACTATTTAACCCAGATTTCTGGTTATTTCATTTGACCCAACCAGTGGGTGAAATTAACTCTGTTGCTGCATTAAATATTACCTCTACATTGTGTTACTTTATTACATTTGGGTCTCACTTTTACATTTATTAATAATAATAAACATAATGAAATGAAAAAACAATGGACTGCAATATTATTATTGTTGTTCTGTAACACAATAATATACAACAACATGCTTTGTGATTGTGATTTTGAGTCTTTTCATACAAGAAACACAGAAAGCGGTCGACCAGGCAGTTAAGCAGCCATTCATTCATTCAAAAAGTATTAAAGTCAGTGGTACTTACTGCATCCATTGATTTTTGATGTGTGATGATGTTTCTAAACAGAGAGAAATAGGGTCTGCCTTTGTTTTATTGCTTATGGAATACAATGGTGAAGGCGATGATCATCGCAGATTTCCATCACATTCTGGCTGATGCCAGCTGTGACAATCATTAGGTGTAATGGAACTGATAATCTAACTGAACCAGAGATGGGTCTGTCTGTCTTATGTGTGCCCGTAAACCTATGGTTGAGACATGGAAACAAAATAAGCTGATATTAGCATAGAGGTCACTAACATGCAATGTAAAAGTTATACAAAAAGATAAATGTTAGCGTTCAGTTCCAGTCAGGCTAACAATTACGGAATAAACATGTTTAAATGAGTTAGGTAAATGTTTGGTTAAAAGGTAAAAATTTAGGAAAATAGGATTTTTACTTTATTATAAATAACTGTTGATTAAACACCCAACACATATGGAAGAAATTGTAATTTTATATCAAATAAAAAACAGTATCCACCTTGTGGTGACAGGATATACAGTATAAATTTAAAATAAATTTACTAACTCACAAAACCCATGGTATTTAATTCTCCAGCTTACTATGATTTATTTTACTGCCAAACTAATTTGATGCATGGTAGATATAGTTAGATGAATATTTTACTTTGTCTTTTAATCGTAACAGCTCTACTGTTACGGAGGTGGTCCCTGCTCCACCTCCTCCGCGCCACCAGAGGGAACCATCGCCTGAATACTAATTCCGGTTTTGGACTACATTACCCATAAGGCCGCATACCGGGGATTGATCATTTCCTGCTCACCTGTTCCTCATTTCTCCGCTACTATTTACGCTGCATACAAACACTCACATGTTGCGAAGTCCTGTTTTCCTTCGGCGACCATTCTGAGCGGTTTCAGTACCTTCTGTGGATTTGCTGTTTATTACCTTGGACTGTTATTCTGGTTTACCCCCGTTTGCTGCCTGTCCCGATTATTGGACTGTTTTGGATATTTGATGTTATCCACAGCCTGTTCCACGGTTAACGATTCTGACTGTTCTACGTAAATCTGTTTACTGGTATTGACCCTGCCTGTTTGGTTTTTGTAATAAAGCTGCAAATGAATCCTCGTTTGTCTGACCTCTCATTACATCTACATTATATCTTGTGGGGACATAAATATTTTTATTTAATAAATTCCCATTCTTTTCATGCTGTGTAACATATAATCAAAGCTTTAGGCAAGGCTGAACTACCTCCTATATTTCTGTTAAAAAATTATAAACAACAGTCTAGCAATCTTAATAATACTAAAATATTAATAATATTTTGTAATATTATAAACTTACCTTTAAAGTTGTCTAGGCTGTCAAGCTGCCATTCTGTTAACATGTATCTCTTGCAAAACTGTCCATCAGTGCCAGCAATAATTTCAGTCACTAGAATGACATTTCAGATTAAGTAAATAACAATTTCACAAAACACTGTGCTAAGAATGATGCTACGAATGCAATGATTTGACAAACTTCCATAGGAGATATATGTGTGTGTGTGTTAAACTGCCATTACCTTGCAGTTAGCTAGTCAACCATACAATTGCATTTGTATAACGTCTCCACTTACCTAGCTTCTACCTACCGGCAGCAACTGGTATGTGTGCCCACTCCCTCCTGCATTCCGCCATTACCATTTTCATTTGTCCCCTGCAAAGCTCAGATATTGTCATCGTATTCTGTTGCTTCATTTACTCACCTAAATGTTCTGTGCTCTTCTGATGCTGTAAGTGCTTAAATGTTCCTCTGTCTCAGAGTGTACGTACAGCTTGAATATAGAACCCTGTGTTTTTAATGGAGGTCGGGGTGCTGCTTCTCTTTGCTGCTCACTGCATAGGGTAGATGAGAGAGATGCAATCCACCTGTTCACTTCGGCGCATCTCTGTCAGCAGCTCCTCATATGTGATGAGCCCACCGCATCATAACATTCTAATACGAAGTTATGACATTACAAAGATCTGCCCAATGTTATATCTATGGGAATTTATTCAATGGAAGTCTATGGGGCGGTTGTTAGGGTACTGTAACTGGTTGCCAGGGTGTGTCTATGAAGTTGTAATGTCACCATTTGTTGCTGCTTGCTAAGCCAAGCAATATGAGCCCATCCCCAAGTCGACATTTTGATGCAGAGCTATAACGTCACAAAATTCAGCCCAATGTTATGGAATTTTTTTCACCCACTTTTCTTTCTGAAGCCAACATAATAATGGAAATAAAACAGTCTCTCAATTTAATTCCAGTGTTTCATTTTTTGTGACATTACCTACCAGTGAAAGGCTTTATAAAATGTTTTGTGTGCTTTTTTAGCCACCAAAAGTTGCCTGCAGAGATCAAGGTCCCATAATGCAGTTTGAAAATGTAAATAAACAGAGAAACACCTGTAAATCATGTTCTACAGACAATTTCTGTAAAATTATACACTCAAACACCTGTTAATATCCAGATATTTTTTACGGTGTAGGGTTTATTACGAAGACAGACAGACAGTGTTTGATGTCTAATATCTGCTTGTCTGTTATACTCTATGGCCTTCATATATGACAGAGATCAACAGTATTAACATATATATGGACTGTGAGTTCTATCATCTATCATTGTTCACTCTGTGGTCACTGTGCAAGAATCACTAGCATAATCTGACTGTCAAAGCACAAACTCACATCATTCAACTTCTGAATCTTCTGACTGATTTTTAGTGCAGATATTCATGCATGTGTAAGTGTGCGTGTATTTGACTCTAACAGACGTCCCTCATTCTGAACTCTGCTTGGTCACTGCAGCTGTTTGTTCAGTAGGAGGCAGTAATAGTTTCTTGATCCGGTCCAGACTCAATACTTAAAAACACTGAAGAGAAAGGTCAGACATTAATGTACACTCATCACAGTCATTATCAACAGACAATGTCAGAATCCTCTGGGTGTGTGTTTATTCGTCTGGCTCCAAACAGGAGCCCCATGCCAGCAACCCACCCTCCTATGACTGGGACCTGAACTCATGTCAGGTTTTCCTCAGTGTTCACTGGTTTTTGATCTGCAGTCCCGTCGCTATGCCACTGAGAAATCCAAGATCACCTATGTGATTACTCTCCTCGTGGGAAGGGCTTGTGAGTGGCGGACAGCGGTCTGGGACTCTAAGGCCTTATTCTATGCCACCTTTTACAGCTTTAAGCAGGAGATAACCAAGCTGACCGGGCAGCTCAGGGAGATGAAGTAGCATAGAGGCTGGCGTGGTTGTTGCAGGGGGCCTGTTCCGTTACCAACTATGCCATCCAGTTTAAGACCTTAGCAGTCGGCTGTGACTAGAATGACACTCAGACACTCCTGTATCCTGGATGGGCTCGAGGATGGCATTCAGGATGAGATCACTATCTGCAAGCTGCCCCATGATCTTGACTCTTTGGTCGAGCTGGTGCTCCATGTGGAGAAGTGCCTTCATCATTGTTGCCAATGACGGCCAGCTCATCCATCCTGGAGACTGGAGGGAGCTCCTTCTCACTCTGATCCTTCACCGTCAGTTGAGCCTCCTCCAGCCGACCCCAAATCCATATAGGTGTGGCAATTCTGCCTCATCCCCCAGCAAAAGCAACAGCATTTGTTTCAGAGTCTCTGTTTGAATTGTGAGAAGCCGAGACACTTCGCCACCTCTTGTCCGTTAAAAGACAAGTCCCACCAGTTGTGCAGGGAACCCTGGTGGACGCTTCCTCTGATGTATCCTCCCTATCTTCTCTCTGCTATCTGGACTAACAAGTCTTGTTCCAGGACTCCAACTACACCACACAAGCCCTACTAGACTCTGGGTTGGAATGGAACTTCATGGATCTCAACTTTACCAGTAAATAGGGCATCCTGGCTGTTTCTCTTCCTACTCTGATTCTTGCTTGGTCCCTTTCTTATTGTTCCCTTTAGCTACACCCCTGTAAGTCTGGCAGTCTCGGAAATCACAGTGAGGTCATTGTGCTTTACCTCATAAAATCCCTGAGTGCTCCAATTATTTTGAGGCATCCATGGCTTGTGCAGCACAACCCTCACATGTATTGGTCTGGGACTTCCGTGTCTGGACTATATCTTGTCTTAAGTCTTGCCTGGGGGTTGCCTCATCTACTGGCTCTGTGTCTTCTGTCTTGCAGGTTGAGGCAGCTGATCTGACTGGGGTCCCATAGAAGTACTACGATCTTTGGTCGGTCATCAGCAAGTCCTGAGCCACATCATTATTTCCTCATCGTCCCCATTGACCTGCTCCAGGGCACTTCCCTGCCTAAGCTTCATCTGTAATCCTTGGCTGATCCGGAAAGAGAGGCCATAAACAAACACATTTAAGAACCTTCCAAAGCTGGTTTCACCCGTCTCTCATGGGTTTCTTCTTCATTCAGAAGAAAAAACAGCTCCCTGCAATCCTGAATTAACTGTAGAAGCCTTAATGACGTCACTTTCAAGAATACATATCCCTACCTCTGATGTTGTCAGCCTTTGAGCTCATTCATGGAGCCCGGGTCTTTATCAAGCTAGACCTCCACAATGCTTACCATCTCATTTGAATTTGGGAGGGGAATGAGCAGTAGACAGCCTTTAACACTCCTATGGCACACTTGGCAAACCTGGTCCTTCCCTTCAGTCTGATCAACGCACCTGCTGTCTTCTCTGCTTTCATCACCGATGTGCTGAGAGACATGGTAAACAAGTTTGTTTTTGTCTACCTAGATGATATTCTTATCTTTGCTCACTCTTCAAGTTCACACATAGGATGTTAGGAGGGTTTTACAAAAGCTCTTTGAGAATCAGATGTTCAATCCAGCAGCCATCAGAATGTTGACCCTTTCACCACCCCTGACATCATCCTTAACTGCCTCAACACAGACTCTCGCCATAAAGTAAAATTTTATTGCATAGGGAACTTTATGACAATAAAGGCTTTTGCTTTGGAGGGGTCAGCGCAGACCTTTTTTTTCATAAGAACTTGGAATACATCTGTTAAAACTGTAATGCAGCTTTCAAATTCACTGTAGTTCTGTCTCACCAGAGGCACTATCATTTAACAACTGATCACATGGGACTTTATTTCCAACACCTGTTTCTTATTGAGTAATCAGCTACTTGTGTGTGTGTGTGTGTGTGTGTGTGTGTGTGTGTGTGTGTGTGTGTGTGTGTGTGTGTGTGTGTGTGTGTGTGTGTGTGTGTGTGTGTGTGTGTGTGTGTGTGAGTGAGAATTTATTTCTGCTATAGTGGCTGAAAATACATACACACTCTTGTTTACGTATGTATTTAATTGGGGACATTCTATAGACTGTTGTTTTTATACAGCTGGTCATAAACAATGTGACCTAACACTAACATTATTAGAAAAAAAATATATAATTTATAAACAAAACTTTATTTACCATATTTTTATAGTGGTTGTACAAATTAGGGCATCCCCAAAAGGATGTTTTCCACAGGTTTGTCAGGTCTTGCTAACTTTTGGATACAAATTTGTCCCCAGTATATGGTTATATAAACCCTCACACATTC
This sequence comes from Chromobotia macracanthus, assembly GCA_036877525.1. Taxonomy (NCBI): domain Eukaryota; kingdom Metazoa; phylum Chordata; class Actinopteri; order Cypriniformes; family Botiidae; genus Chromobotia; species Chromobotia macracanthus. The sequence continues at coordinate 240,716 of JAZGTH010000002.1, forward strand.
ACTCTCTCACACACACAACCACAGACATTGTAACGGATGAGGTCCCTGCTCCACCTCCTCATCGCCAGCGGGAACATCTAAAGTATTAACGTCTTTCTGAACTACATTTCCCATAATGCCCCATACCTGGGTTTGATCACTTCTTGTTTCCTGTTTGTTCCCTCACCTGACTCTCATTAACTATTGTGTATATGAACCCCAGCCACATGCTAACCCGGTGCGAAGTCTTGTTTTGCTCTGGCGACATTACTGAGCGGGTTTTTTTTTTACCTGCATTACGGATTATTGTTACTGACTCGGGTTGTTTGCTGGTTTTTGGATTGTTTGCTGCATGCCATGATTCTCGGACTGCCTCACGTTTACGATTGCCTCTTCTATCTTGTCTATTTTATACCTGTTTGCTGTTATCGACCCTGTCTGCCTTGTTTACGATTAAACACTGCAAATGGATAATGTGTACTGTTTTTATACTGTACACACTGTATATTCTATCCCCCTACACTAACCCTACCACTAAACCTACCCATCACAGAAACCTTTCTGCTCTTTTAGAATTTCGAAAATATAATTCTACAATCATATAACTAAATAACTTTCAAAATTCACTGGTATTACTATACTTGACATTTGTTCCCTTCTCACTCACGCAAATATTTTTGACTATAGTAGTGAGGTCAAACTTTGGATTTACATTGATTTTATATTAGGCTTTGATATTTTAATTCCCCAAACCTAACCCTCCCCCTAAAGAAGTCTTATGGCATTTTATTTTTTCCCAAAGTATATTTATTGGTATTTGTGTAAAGGTTAAAAAGCATTACAGAACATAAAGACAACAAAAACTATTATTTTACTATTTATTGTTTTAACCAGGTTACTAGTTATTCTGCTGGAGTATACTGTATATAACTGCTTAATAAACCATACTTTACTGAAGAGAAAGTTTAATCATCCCATGCTGTCTGATCCACTTGGTTGCACAACATAAAAAGGGATCCCAGTTCTTGTAAAAGTTTTTCTTTTACAACATGTCAGTTTTTTCTTGGCAAAGATGCTGGTCATTTTTTTAATCCATTGGCTAGGGGATGGTATTTGGTTCTTTTCCAATTTAATGCAATAGCATGCTTGGCCTGGAGCAAACGAAAATAAGTTTCCCTTTTTTTTCGCATTTACCACTAAATTTACTGGGTATATATGGAACAAACATAATTTAGGAACAAGAGGAACCTGTTCCTCAGTTATTTTACATGAGAAGAATCTCCTTCCAAAATCTTTGAATCTTGTTTCATTCCCACACAATGAAAAAGGGTACCAATCTCTTTCTTAAATTTTATACAGAACGTATAAAATTTGCCTCTTTCTATATCATTTTGTTTTGTCTGGGTTTTTGGCATTTTTTATAATTAAAAAACACAATTTAGTTTTTTAAACCATTTGGTTTTTGAGGACATAGGAAGGACATTATGCACATCATTATACCCATTTTTGTCCTCATTAACCACATATATAAGCACACACACGTTTGTACAACTGTCTTTGTGCAGATGATTCATAGACACATACAGACACATAGACTGTACAACTGTATATTTTATCCCCTCACATAAACCTTTTAAAGAACTGTGCTCCATACAACACAATAAATATGTATTTACATAAAGGAAATGTGTGGAGCCAGTGAGCATGAAACACTGTAATAAGACAGAAGCTTGCTCAGGTGCTAAGGAGCTAAACCATTCAGGGACTTGTAGATAATCAGCAGAATTCTGAAGTTTATACAATGCTTGATAGGCAGCCAGTGCAGTGTTGACAGAACCTGACTAATATGGTCATACTTGTCGATTCTTGTAAGAACTCTTGCTGATGCATTTTGAACCAGTTGGAGTTTTTGTACTTAACCTGCAGGGCATCCACCAAGTAAGACATTGCAATAATCAAGTCTTGATGTCATGAATGCATGAATTAACTTTTCTGTGTTCGACATAGAGAACATGTCATCGTTTTAAAGTTTTTTAAGATGAAGAATGCAATTTTACAAATATTGAAAAGAACAAATTGGTATCAAAAAGAACACCCAGATTCTTAGCCGGTGAAGCAGGCTTTATAGAGCATCGATTAGGAGTAAGACAGTGTTCTAGGTTGTTCCTGTGGAAGATTTTCATCCGATAAGTAAAACTTCTGTTTTGTCTTATTTAGCAATAGAAAGTTACTAGTCATCCACAGCTAATACAAATGCATAATTTAATGAGATTATGTTTTAAACACAATTTAACATACAGAAATATAAAATGAATGACAAAATGAAACGATCTTGAAATGTGAAAGTATTATGGCCAGAAGGTGGCAGCAAGTCACTGTTCAAAATGCTGATTCATTCAGGAATAAACACATGGCATGCCTGTCATTCACAATGACAGGTGTTGTGGAAAATAAAATGAAACAGACACTTAAACTGCAAGTATACATTTGGCTTAACATATTATAGACATAGATAATAAAAAGTAAAAGGGCCTTAAGTTAAATGCTTCAGAAACTTTTGAGCTGCACATGATATCTTTACATTCATTTGAAATTTAGCCATGACATCCTATGATTTATGAATCATCTCAATTTAAATATTGATTCACGAGTTCACCTGCCCTTTCTGTCAGGGTCCTGGCTTCCTGTTCTGAATCTTTCTAGATTATCTTGCCAGGATCCTGACATGCCCTGTGTTTTGTGTCAGGGCGTGTTGTTTAGATCCTGACTCCTTGTCTTGGTTCTTGTTTCGTGGAGTCGGATCTGAACGCGCGCTCTGGATCCTCGTCTCATGTGGAAGCCCATTGCCTCTGTTTTGTTTACATTCGCCATGTGCTCTCTGGTCGTGCGTCTTGGCCCCGCCCCCTTGTTCTCTTGTCTCGTGCGCGAAATGAGCGCACCTGTTCCTCGTTGTCTGTGTGCTATTTCATGCCCTAGTGTTCTCTGTCTCTTGTTGGTTCGTTCTCGTATCTAGTGATCGCATTTCTCGGCTCTCGTCACCCGTATCTGCGGCGGCGTCCACGCCTCTGATCTTTGTCTCTGTTCCTGCATCTGCCCCAGCGCTCCCAGTCCCTGTCTTAGTCGCTGTCTCTGGGTCCGCCCCAGTGCTCCTCGTCACCCGTATCTGGCTTCTAGTTCTTGTCACGGTGAGTCTTGTCGCGTTCTTGTCTGGTCGTGTTTTTTGTCCTGTGCCCTGTCCGTTCTGGTTTTAAGTTTAATTTTTGTTTCGGTTTTTGGAGCTCTTTAGTTCTAGTTGTATTGCTGTTTCTGTTCACGTTTTTACCCCCTCATGGGTTGTTTTGTGCGTTTATTAATAAAGGAGAATTTTTTTTTTTTTTTTTTTTGTTTAACGCTGTCTGCGTCTGGGTTCGTTTTCCCTTGATACCTGACACTTTCAGTCTTAATAGTTAATGGTAAACATACTTGGCTTCTTGCTTCCTCGTCCTGTTTCCTGCTTCCTCGTCCTGTTCCCTGGTTCCTGTTTTCTTGGCGCTGTGAATCCTGTCGTGTTTCTATTCCCATCAAGTTTTTCGTGCCTCATCAGTCGTGTTTTCGTCCTGTGTTTGTTCTCCGGGTTTTTTTTTTTTGCTGCATTTTTGGGAGACTTCCTCGGTACTTGTTTAAGCGTTATCTGCTGAGGGTCAAGTTCTGCTCTTAGGCCAGGCCCTTCAGTTTTGGATCCCACGTCTCAGTTCCTGGGCCTGCAACCTGTGGCAGCGGCTCCCCCTGCTGGTCGTTCCCATCCATGGCCGGCTACTCCCACCATACCTCTGCTGGCCTGGAACACTCCTCCAAGACCTGTTCCCTGGCCCCAGGGGCCCCGGAGTTTCCCCGGTGTGGGCTCCACCGGGCCATCTGTCGTTGGTCCTCCTTCTGTGCTCCCTCCATTTGTTAATCCTGTGTTTTTGATTTCTGTTATGATGCCCTTTTTGCTGAATGTTCTCCCTGTCTTGTCATGTTTTGTTCCTGTCCTGTGTTGTCCTCCAGTCTCTCTGTCTGCCTGTTTTGTCTATTCTGTCTGCCTGACTTGGTCTGGTTGGTCCTGTCTGTCTTGGTCCTGCCTGCCCACCAGTCCTGTCTGCTCTAGTCTGTCTCTCTTATCCTGTCCTGCTTGGTCCGTCTGGCCTGTTTGCCAGCTTGGCCCATCTGGTCTATCGGTCAGTCTGCCTGGCTTATTCGCCTGGTGGGCCCTGTCTGTCTGCCCTGTCTGGTCAGACTGCCTGGTCTGTCCATCAGGGCTTCCTGCTTGGGCCGTCGGGTCATCCTGCTCTGCCCTTCTAGTCTGTCTTCTGTCCGTCATGTCTGTCCGTCTGTCCTGTTGATCTGTTTTTGTCTGTTCTGTCTTGGGACGCCGGTGTGCGTCCCTTTGGGGGGGATGGGTTATGTCAGCGTCCTGTCTTCCTGTTCTGAGTCTTTCTAGATTATCTTGCCAGGATCCTCTCTGTCAGAGCATGTTGTTTAGATCCTGACTCCTAGTCTTGGTTCTTGTTTCGTGGAGTCGGGATCTGAACTCATACTCTCAGTCCTTATCTCGTGTGGAAGCACATGGCCTCTTTTGTTTACTTTCGCCATGTGCTCTCCGGTCATGCGTCTTGGCCCCACCCCCTTGTTCTCGTCTCGTTTGCGCTCATTTCGCGCACTGTTCGTCGTCGTCCTTGTCGGTTTGTTCCTGTTTCCTGCTTCCTCGTCCTGTTCCCTGGTTCCTGTTTTCTTGGCGCTGTGAGTCCTGTTGTGTTTCTATTCCTGTCAAGTTTTTCCATGCCTTGTCAGTCATGTTTTTGGGAGCAAGAACCAACTTCCTTGGTTCTTGTTTAAGCTTGTTTTCATTCTCATTTTTTACCCCCTCGCGGGTTGTTTTGTTTGTTTATTAGAGATTTTTCAGTTTAACACTGTCTGCGTCTGGGTTCGTCTACCGTGATCTTGACACTGCCACCATCTGGTAGCTGTAGTTGACATGTCCTTTCTCTCCCTCCTAGGTGTGATCGTCAGCCTGTCTTCTGGATACCATCCCCAAAGCAACGGTCAAATGGAAAGGAAGATCCAGGAGATAGGCAGATAACTCCGTACCTTTTGCCATGCCCACCAGAACTCCTGGAACTGATACATTGCCTGGGCTGAGTATGCACAGAACTCCCTTTGCCAACCCACTACAGATCTCACTCCCTTCCAGTGTGTACTTGGCTATCAACCTCTTCTATTTCCCTGGTCAGGAGAACCATTCGATGTCCTGTCAGTCACTCATTGGTTCCAGGAGAGTGAGAGGGTATGGGACTCAACTCACACCTCCAACAGGCCATCAGACGTCATCAACTTCACGCTCCAACACCCAATTTCCAACCAGATCAACTCGAACTTCAACTCCCAACATGTTTCTCTCCTCAAACCGTTAACACTTACCTGTTTCTCCTGTTTCCACAGAGTCTGGTCCTGTTGACGGGTCCTGTTGACGACCCCATCTTCCTCTGGTACTGGAAGATGGAACCGTCTACTTGGTAAAGGAGATCCTGGGCTCCCAGTGTCGTGGGGACAGATTAGATCTACCAAATCTGTTGGCAGAATTCCATGCCTCTCATCCCAAGCTCCAGCCCCAAGAGGTTGTGGACATCCCCCACAACGTCGGGTACTTTGGCCCACAGCAGTGAGCTGTGGAGAGGGGGGTTCTGTAACGGAAACACCAGGCTCCGCCCCCAATCAATGATCTCATTCACCAGAATACTGATCACACACACCTGTTCACCATCACCCCATCACCTGCACTATATAAGCGCACACTTCCCTCTGGCACATTGTCTGGTCTCCCTTGTGGATAAGGACTCATTCCTATGCTAGCAACTTACCTGCTATCGATTCCCGTTGTCTCTGTGGCTTCCCCTGTGTTAGCGTCTCTTATTTAGCATAATGCTATAGCTTTATTGTCATTTGTATTAACTTCAGATAACTTTCTAATTACTTAAACTCAGGAGACATTTTCAGTGTATTAAGGTTATAGAAGTTAATTTACATGAATTGAAACATTGATGGCAGTGTTGGACTTAATTGCACAATATGAAAGATTGTAGTGTAGTATCCAAAAAACACTTGCACAGTTTTTTTTTCAATTGTGTAATTACATTGTTACTTGCAAACATTTGTCATAATGCTAGCATTTAAATTAGGCCTTTGACTTTTTTGATTTATAAACCATGCATGTTGTTTCTGTTAAGTTATTGTGTAAATGTTATTTCAGGTTTTAACATGTATATGATCATTTAGATTACATTTTTATACATTTCCATATGGACTAATCACTGCTGGATAATATGAAATATGCTTTTGCACATTTGAAGTAAAAGGTCTTAAAATGCTTGAACCTTGATAAATTCGGTTTGCAGCTATATTTAACTTTTTTTTTTAATATTATTAGGGGCCTAACCCTGAAGGGGCCCCTATTGGAATTGTTAATTTATTATTCCCCAGTGGGAGTCTATGGCAGTCCTATAAACCATACATTGCACAGATGAGATCTGGAACGCTTGTTGAGGTTCCATAATAGTAATCTGACCAACTTTGGGGTCTTAAGGACCAACTCCATACTTCAACTCCACCCCCAGTTTAAAAATCCATTTTTTAAATGGCTATAAATTTTAACCCTTGGCTCATATAATCTTTGAATTGAGCTACACAGAAATAACTGAACAGAATTTTCATTTTCGTTCAAAAGTTATATTGTTGTCTTGGTGTCTATGGATTCCTTGGGTCATGCTGAATTTTTCCACTCTGGTTTTGGCGGGAACTGATAAAACATTGGAAGAAAGCTGTCGGGGTCCTGGCTTCTTTGTCTTGGTTTTTTTCTGAATTCTCATGCTGACAGCCTTGTTTTTGTGTCAGGGCATGCTGTTTGTTTCCTGACTCAATCCTAGTCTTGGTTCTTGTATCTTGGAGTCAGGATCCAGACTCATGGCTTTTGTAAGCTGTATGTTGCTTGTCTTTGTCTGGAAGTACATTGCCATTGTTTGTTTTACTTTGTGCCATGTGTTCTCCTGTCTTGAGTCTTGACCCCACCCTCGTTTCCTAGTTAATTATCTCATCATTAGTTCATACCCCACACATGTCTGTCATTGTTACCCTCCTTGTTTGGTCCCCAATTTAATGCCCTTGTGTTTGTTGTCTTGTGCTGGTGTATTGTTGAAGATTCTTGCTTGTGGATGCTTGTCAAGTTTAGTATACTGTACAGTGTCTTGTTGTTTTAAGAGCTAAATTTAAGTATATCTAGTCTTGTTTTGTTTTTAAATAATCCCAGGTCTTGTTTTGTTTTTTGTTCAGTGTAATGCTATTCATTTTGGTTCTTGTTGTGCTGCCTCAGAGGAGTTTTTTGTTAAGCTGTTCTGTGACTGGATTCTCTCTTTCACCATTCTTGACAGAAATAGGAAGCAGGGGCTGGTTTGGGCTGTTATAAGCCAGGATGTGAACCTGATGACCTTTCCAGGTGATAGTCTGTAGGTGGAAAGAACACTTGAGGGTTTTCTGAACCATGAGGACACATCCTCACATAATAATGTATGGCTGGAAGATTTGGGAGGGCTGGAATGGCGATTCTGCCCAATTGTCAAACCAGTGAAGGAGGAACAATGCAGATTTTGTTCCACACATGGAAGTTTTTACCTCGACAAGGATTCTTGTGGGGGGGTATGGGAGTTTGCTTGTTCAGTGTACATATGTATTGTAGATCTGGAGAGGGCATTCAACAGTGTCCCCCAGTTGCATGTCCCATGAGTTGCAGTCCCATGTGGATTCGTTTAAGTATCTTGGGGTATTGTTCACGAGTGAGGAAAGGCTGGAATGTGAGGTCGACAGGTGGATTGGTACAGCAGCAGCAGCAATAATGAGGTCATTGTACCAGACTGTCATGGTGAAAAAACAGATCTGAGCTAGAGGGCAAAGCTCTCAATTTACCAGTTGATCTGTGTTCCAATGTTCACCTATGGTCTTGAACTGTGAGTAATGACTGAAATAACAAAATAGCAGATACAAGTGGTTGAAATAAGTTTTCTCTGCAGGGTGTCTTGGCTAATCCTGAGGGATAGGGTGTAAAGCTCGGACATCGGGGAGGGACTCAGGGTAGAGCCCCTGCTACTCAGCATTGAAAAGAAACAGTTGAGGTGGTTCAGGCATCTGTTTAGGATGCCTCCTGGACACCTCCCTAGGCATGTGTTTCAGGCATGTCCAACTGGGAAGCTGGGAAGTGACCTTGGAGCAGACCCCAGACTGGGAAGACACCCTGGGGCAGACATCGGCCTTGGAATCTCCAGGAGAAGCTGGAGGATGTAGCCAGGGAAAAGGATGTGTAGGCTTCCCTGCTTAGCCTGTTGCCTCCGCAAACCAGCCTTGGTTAAGTGGAGGAGGATGGATGGATAGATATTCACATTGTAGAGGCTTAGACTGTTTTCTTCATTGTATGTACTGTGCTTGATCTACTTGCGGTGCCCCTTCAGGACCTTGGCACTGCATTGCTGCTTGCAGCTATATATATTATTATTTTTCCCCAATGGAAGTCTATGGCAGCCCTATGAACCATATGTAGGGAAATTATGAAATCTTGCACACTTGTAGTGCTTGTCTTCATCAGTAATCTGACCAACTTTGGGGTCTCTAACATTAATTCTACAGTTCTACCAGCAGTTCAAAAATTGACTGTGTGAATGGTTATAACTTTTAAACCCTTTGATCTACAAAAATTCAACTTGGTACTTCTGATTCATCTCAACATGGTCGTCTTATTCCATAGCTTACATTAATAGTACAGTACAGTAAAAAGTACAGTATTCCGTTTTTTGCTATTCCTACTCCAAACTTTGTCCAATTCTTACTAAAATTGGCTCATATGATTTTGAACCAAGACACATAGAAGTGGCTGAACAGATATTTTCTTTGTTTAACAGTTATGATGTCACAAACTTCAGGAAGTTGACCAAATATTTAAGAGGTTGTATCTTGACCACATTTTGATCAGTAGACTGGTATGCTTCATCAAGACCATGATCTGAGGACACATGCTGAACTTGGCTGAAGCGCCACTTACAGATCATGAGATTTGAGAAATGGCTATTTGTGCGCAGATCTTGATCATGATTATGTTCCTTTGGCTTATGCCAATTCCAACATTGTCATTTTTCATCAATGTGCCTGTCCACCATATTGAAGTAAATGAGAAACATGTTTCTTGATACTACTACTAATTTTGTCCAAAATCAAGTCAGAGGATCTTTGGACCGAGTTCCACAACAACAATGACTGAACAGCTTTTTAATATTCGCTACTTTTGTCCCTTCTTTGTACTTACAGCCCCTTCAGGGACTTGGACCTACATCGGTGCTTGCAGCTGTATATTATTATTATTATTATTATTATCCCTAAAACTGATCAGGCAGACCGTAAAATGGGTCAAATAGGAATACTGAGACAGGCTACTAAGACCCAAGGACTCACCCAAATCAGTCAATCGGGGTTGCAACAGTGATTTAAAAAAACAAGTGCTCATATGTCCTACACTGTATGTTCAAATATATATATAATTGTGTCTCCGCATGACGGAACCAGACCAAGGCAAACATTTGTAGTTTAACAGTATATGCATTTCTATTTCTTTCTGAAAATATTACATTGTTTCACTAGATATCTGATATGCCGCTTTGACCCACCTCACTTTAAAAACAGTTTTGATCCTGCTTTGGTTCTGTAAATAAAAATAGGCATTAACCTTAAACTTTGTTTTGTAATTTTCATAATTTGTTTTTTATAATGTATATGCTAAATGCATTTAAAATTGCATTAATTTCATAACATTTGCAGTTGTAAATGTATTTACACATTTATTGGAGCAGCATTAAAGTGTCAGTAAACATACATATCATATCAGATGCAGCTTCTGCTCCATAAATATGGATTGTGTTGATGCTGATAACATTTTATAGGTAATTTCCATCATTTTTCTGATTGGGTTTTCTGATTGGTTTATAAACATAAATACACTTAATATGCTAATTAGAAAAATTGCCCTTAGTCAAAAAAAATAAATAAAAAATAAAAATCATTTTCAGGTAGCAAATATTGCCCCTTTTTCGGAAAGTTCAGTTCTGACCCTGGTGCAGAAGTAATAAAATGTGTAAGGCTCACTTGTTAATTTATTTTATACTTAGAATGATTCTGAGTCCAGAGTTTACTTGAATGTTTAGCTTATATTTACTTTTGGATACTTAAGTACTTTTAAAACTGGGTTTTTAAGTAAACGCAGCCTATTTAAATTTTAATTTAAGTACTATATTGATTTGGTATCTGTACTTTTACTTTCTCCACTAATGTTTTTAACCTGAAAAAAAAAATATATTCCTTTGTTTTTAGTGTGTCTGTTTGTTCTCAGTGTTTGTTCTGAGTTATGTCCTGAGCTTAGATTTTGATGGGTTGGTAGTTCACTTAAAATAGGGATCTGTTGATGCCTAATCTCCTTGGTAAAGTCTGAGTAAGAGATGCAAGGGACCCAATGGATCCTCTGAGTAATGGATTAGGGTATATTGTGTTCCTAGTCTCCAAGTAACAGCACTACCCAATGAGCCTCTACTGATCTCTACTGAGTAATATCTCAGTAAAGATGCTGGCGATAATTACCTGTGGGTCTCAGACTGCCTCACTTCACCCCTCTCTCAGGTGTTTCAGTAGTCCCTTGTCTACTTGCCATTCATTTGTTCCCTTTATTTTTTGGAACAGGCTTTACATGTAGACTTGCTTGACTCTTCATCCCTCATGCCAGAGGGATTTGGTCTCAGAAAGTGTTGTTGAGAGAACATTTAGTAAACAAAAACAAGTGCTGTGTTAGCTGCTTATGAGACAGTGTGTATGATGCAACTAACATGCTAAGAGATCTGTGTTAGGTGGGGCACTTGACTTGCTCAGGCAGCAGAAGTCTGTTCTACAATTGACTTTATCCTTTCCAACCAAACCACAATTTTTGGATGCTTATTTCATTTGTAGACTAAACATTGTGCCAAAAGCAAAAGGTGAACCTAATATTTTTAACTTGACATTTTTGTTTAATGCGAATAAATAAATTTGAGTAAGGGTAGTTATGGAATTATTACTGTTTTATTATTATTATATATTAAATGACCTTAAAATATCCACTTAAGCAAAGGGTGCTAAATTAGATTATTCTTATAAAATAATATTATGACTACTTGACTACATATTTATTCTACATATCTACAGTATTTTCAATGTCTTACATATTTGATCACAGTGTACAAGCAGGTGCAAGATATATTTAGAAATTTGACTAGCAGGTAGGGTCACATGTGGACACTTCACAATATAAGTCCTGGCAGTGGAAGCTGCATGGAACAGATGTCTATTCATAGTCACTTTTTATTTCCCTCTAAACCAAATTTTAGTATTTTAGTAAACTCAGTTTATATCAATATCCCTTTAAATGTGTTAAATGACCTTTTCTGAAATTGTCATCTGGGTGAAAATACCACACCTACCAAACATGATAAAGTGTAGGATACCCTTATCTACAATATGCTCCAAAGGAAGTCATCAATCATTAAGGACTAATTTACATTTATGCATTTGGCAGACACTTTTATCCAAAGCGACTTACAGTGCATTGAAGTTATATGTTTTCTTAGTACATGTACTCCCTGGGAATCGAACCCACAACCTCTTGCGCTGCTAACGCAATGCTCTACCACTGAGCTACAGGAGACTAATGATTTTCTGGGGAAGGTGCTCTGAATTAGTATCGTGAAATACTTGCCAACCTTTGTGATTGTACAGTAGATGTAGAAAGCTGGATAAGAGTGTTTTTAGTACAATTTAGGCTAAATAAACAAAATTATTGTGGTCAGGTTCATTTGTTGTTTTGTTATGACCCTAACAGGCAATTTTAGAGCCATAGCCACTCAGAAACATAGCAAATATGGCACATCAAGTGAAGTGACTTTCTTTGAAAGTGACTTTGGTGAAACTTACCACACCTATGAGATAAAGAATGAATCTACAGGTTTAGTCTCTCTCAAGTCTCATTGAACCAGCTCTGGTCTCTAGGAGGGTCTCAGGATAAAAGCTTACCAATTTGTCAGGATTCCGGTCTGATCAGCTTTGGGTTTGTGTCTGTTTTCTTGTTTGTCTGAAGCTCAATTGTCTATTGTTACCCCGCCCCTCTCGTTTACCGATTATCTGTTAGGGTTTGCACCTGTGTTTAATCGTTTGTCTTCCTTTATATTCCCCTCTTGTTTTCTGTCCTTTGCCAGATCGAATCTTACCTGGCTCTTGTCTGTACTGGTTGTGAGTTACAATCCTGTACCTGCTATTGCTTTAGTCATAGTTTAGTCCAGTTATTCAGTTGTTTTTTGAGTCTTTGTTTTTCTTAGATTTTTCCTTTTTTTTTGCTCTACCTAGTCTTAAGTTTTATAGCCCCTGCTTGCTAGTTTAGTTTTTGTTTGTTTTCCCCCTCTCCTTATTTTACTTCCCACAATGGTCAGCTGTTGTGAAATTCTTATTGCTTTCTGCGTGAAGTTTTTGAGCCCAACAGTATCATCATAGATGGCCATTTGAGAACAAACACCTGACTCCAGCCACTGGTAGCTGCGAGGGTGCGAAATTGACATGTATCACAGAAGTCACTCACAGAAGTTTTCCCTTGGCAAAGACGGATGAGTTGATCCGAGATAGAGAGCCCAGAGTAAAGCATGTCCTCACAGGAGCAAAATGAGAAAGGGCACCTTCGACTTCTCCATGACAATTTGTTGATGCTGCATTTCTGCATAAAGAGAGCACTGAAGCAGGAATCCGCCGCAGTCCACTTCCTCACCCGAGTAGGTGGACGGTAAGGCCATGGGACTGGCTGAGGCAGATTATGGAATGGAAAGTGAAGCATGGAGTGAATTGACTAGTTTAGTGAATGGATCCGGTGGAGTAGGGTTGCGTGAATCCATCTTGATGAATTATATATATATATATATATATAATTTAGTGGTCTGGTCTTCTGTCAGCAAATACACAAGGGAAACAAGAGGCAAGTTATAATACTGCTGGTTTAATAATTCACATGCAACAAACTGCAGTAAAACATCAGCAATAGAATCAGAGTAATCAGAGTCAAAATACAGATACACATCAACAATGTTTATAAACAGGTAAGTTAGCTAAGAGCAGATTAGCTTTGTAGCTACTTAGCTTGAGAATGTTTAGTCTTTTCTCTGTGTAACAGGTCCAGGTGCTCAGGAGACCGCAGGAGAAAATCCACCATTAGGAGATCGATGGAGATAATCCCAGGTAAGTGAACAGCGAAGGAGGATTGGGTAAATCCATATAGCTAGCGTGTAGACCGGACGAAGAGGTAAGGAGTGACTGTGGTTTATATAGTGTCGTTGATTAGCGGGAACAGGTGTGTGTAATGAGAATTTTGGTGATTGGGAGCGAGTAGGCGTGGTTGCCTGTGGGGGTGTGTCCCTAAAAGAAGGCAGGTTGAGCTGAATTTATTTTTTCTGTAATCACTTGTGCATTTAAAGGAATAGTTCCTTAAAATAAGTGAGTGACTTATTCTCTCAATCCTAATTACAAAAACATCACCCTTTCTGTAAGCACCTAACTAATTTGGGTAAAGACCTGTGAGTCTATATGTTCGAGTCCCTGTATTGTTGTTCACTAGGAAAATCAAAACCATAAGGGACACAACTGACACATCTGATGATTCACCCTCAGTAATAATCCCCCCTGAAGAAAAGCTTCAGTGCTTTACAAAAATAGGACAGGAAGAGCTAAATAAACTTATTTCTTCAGCTAAACCTTCTGCTTCTACCATGCCAACTAAACTACTGAAAGAGTTGTTACCTATAGCTGAAGAATCTCTTCTCAATATTATTAACTCCTCTCTATGTCCAGGCTACATCCCAGGACCCTTTATGCTAAGCCACTCATGAAGAAACGACAACTAGATCCAAAAAAATTGGCAAACTACAGGCCCATTTCAAATATTCCGTTTATGTCTATAATATTGGAAAAAGTTGTATTCACTCAACTGTGCTCCTTGCAGAGAAATTATATTTATGAAAAGCTTAAATCAGGACATCATAGCACAGAAATAGGTAGAAATAGCTAAACCAATACACGCAAAACCAATACGGTAAAGTGTATGATAAAGTACACAGTCATATGGAATATTGAGTGTTGCACCCTTATTGCACAGTTGTGGCAAATAAGAAAAGAGCAGGAAATGTTCTATTGTTTTGCATCTAATAGCACAAGATGCAAGTAGTCAAATATGGCACAAATCGTCCACAGAAGTTATAGCATTATAAGCAGTGAAGTACTGCATAAGTATTGCACCCAATGAAAGAGTAGTAAGTGCAATGAATGTAAACAGAAACTAAGCAAAACAGATTGTAAACATATACTGAGTAGACATACACTGAGGTTTACAGAGGATGTAAACCTGTGTAGATTGAGATGTTGAATGTCAGGTCAGTTTGGTCCATTCCTTCAGTTTATGTGTGTATGTGCTGTGGTACAAGCTATTCTTGAGTCTATTGGTCGGCGATGTGATGGACCTAAAACCTTTACCAGAGGGCAGAAATTCAAACAAGTAATATACAGGATGGGAAGAATCTTTAAGAATGTTTGCTGCCTCCTGAGGCAATGTGCAGTGTAAAGTTCTTTTAGGGAAGGCAGAGGGCAGCCGATGATTTTCTGTGCTGAGTTGGACACCCCTGGATGGCTTTCTTGTCCACCATGGAGCTGCTTGTCAATCATGCAGAGATGCAGTAAGTTCACATTCTCAATGGGAAAGCGATAGAAGAGCACTGCTCTTAGCAGCTGCTCTTGCTTTTGTAATTTGTGAGGTGCTGGATCCCTTGCCAGAGTCACTGTTCATCATTGTGGATGAAGTGGTCCTCAGTCTCTCTTTCGTACTCTGCTTTTGCACCCTTGATGACTCTCTTAAGGTTAGCTTTGGCTGCACTGTAAAGGACTTTGTCTTTGGACCTTTGTCTTTTAAGGGACATTCTTCTTCTCCTTGGATACAAAACCACTACTGTCTCTGCACCAGCCTACCGTCACAAACTCATTCACATCTACACTCCTTCCAGATCCCTACGGTCAGTGAAAGAATGTTGCCTGGTAATACCCTCTTTAAAGGGCACACAATCACTTGCTTGCAGGTTCACCTTCACTATCGCTTCCTAGTGGAATAATCTCCCAAACTCTGTTTGGTCTGCTGCATCTCTCACTACATTCAAAAAACAGCTAAATATACCTAACACAATCATGAGAAAAAAAAAACTACTAATCTTTGTTTTTCTCCTCTCTCCCAACAGGTATTGCCTCAAGTACTGAAATGTTGTACTCTCTGTAAAAATTAACTATGCACGGCTGATGATATTGCCTCCCTATGATTTATCACTTTGTTGTTTTCCTCACCTTGCATAAAAGCGTCTGCTAAATGCCTAAATGTAAATGTAAGAGGGTCCTGACCTCTCTAGTCATTAAGGCTTCCATTAGGGGTAAATCTGGATGCCTTTGTTGACGATGTTGTCAGCACAGTTCTTAATGTAGCGGTGTACACATCAACAGTCCACTGCTAAATACTGATTCTCAAAGACATCTCAGTTGGTCCTCTTAAAATTGTCTTGAAGCTTGGAAGATGCTCCTTCTGGCCATTTTTTCACAATCTTGGTAGTGGTGGGAGCTTTCTTTCTTAAGGAGGTGTATGCTGGGATTAAAACACAGATAGGTGGTCAGACTATCCTAATTGAGGCAGTGGAATTGACATGAAGCCTTTCTTAACATATGAGTAAGCCTTTTCCAAGGTGTTTTTCTCCTTGTGCATGTGATGTGTTTAATGAAATTTGGAAAGAACTGTTTGAAAGTCTGCCTGATTGAAATCCCCTGCTATGATGTGAACAACATCATGACAATGAACAGTGACTGTCTATGATGTTGAAATTGGTGCACCAGTTTTTTATGTATGTAGATGCAAAGTTCATCACCTTTGTTCTTACCGGAATCTTTGTTTCTCAATGAACTGTTGTCCGTAAAGATAAACCACAAAAACTGTTAAGTCCTTTTCAGATTGAGAAACTCAAGATTTCAATCAGGACAACTGAGTGATTGGAACCATATGCCATGCTTTACTTTTATTAAGGGGCTGAATTTTGAGTTCTACCCCATAACCTTTTAATATCTAACAGTTTGTCTTAAGTTATAAGGCACTTTTTTGAGGTCTGACCTAGGTATCAGGTATTATGTTTCATTGCCTCTTGCTATATTTGACTAAAGTCATAACCTTGTAACCACATTGTCCAGAAAGTAAGCTGTGATGAAAGTTTACAGTGTCCAAGTGAGTGTGGTGTGATTTGTTATGACCTCAAATGTCGTGCCTTCTACATATGCGCCATTTTTTCAACTGCTCAGATAATGGCTAAATACTCTTAAACATACACTGAATACAACTTCTCTGCCCATCTGATTAGTCTGGAGGCATATGAAATCAGTCTTTCTCCATCGTCCAGCTTGACTGAGTACTGCTCCCAGTTCTATCTCGATTGCATCTATTTGTAGGATCCAACAGAATAAATGTTTTACTGAGGTCTGGAGGCTTGAGTCCAATCCTGTTTAATAATGTTGAAATCTTGTTGCAATTCTACTTCCCAAATCTAAAATGGCATTCTTCCGAAAACCTCAAAAACTGCTGTATGTCTTTGAGACTATTGAGTAGGAAAATTGTTGATAGCTGAGACTTTATCTGGATGCATTTCGACTCCTGCTGAGATTATGTGACCTAGGAAAGTGATGTTGCATTGCATGAATTTTCCAAGATTTAAAATCCAGCATTGTGCATACAATGGAATACCTGAGGAAGATTGTGGATGTGATCTCATTTTTTGAGTACACAATTGCGCTATCTTGTATACTATATTTATAGTTTATAATATATATTTTCGAATTTGTGGCATGGGGTATGCATCAAGATGTGTTTTATAATTTTAACCTTGATAGTCAATGCACAGCCTGAAACTTCATCTCTTTTTGGGTACAACAATGACAGGGGATGCCCATGTTGAAACAGACTGTTGCAAGATTTTTTTGTTCAACAGTTCCTGAATATCCTTTTTAACAAACTTCTGCTTGCCGCTGAAATGTTTGTATGGCTTTCTCCTAACTGGTAATTCGTCAGTGGTTGTGATTCAATTCTTGACTATGTTAGAATGTTGAGTCTCTTTTGAACACACATTTTCTCATTTTTATAAGATTTTCCATTTCTTTAACTTGTGGGTTAGGGTCATTCTAGTCTCAGTCTCACATTATGCCCAAAGACCACTGGGTGACATCTAATGCATAAGGCAAAGAGTTCCAACAAAATGAGATTTAGCAGAACCAGTAGTTAGATTCAGCATGATGTGGCATCTGATTGGTTGAATTCAACAAGATGTCTGGTAGATGTCTGTCATGGTCTTTAAAAGTCCATCTGAACACATGATGTGGAACATAAATTGTAATTGGCCACTTTACATGTCAACTAGACAACCTCTTGGGCAAGACTGGGGATGTTCAACAGATACTGCTTTGCTATCAGTTTTTAAAGCCCTGTGGCTCTTAAAAGCTGTATTAACAGGTCACAGCAGTTGTGTATATGGAGAAAAGAAGACAACACAGATTTTGTTTTCTTTTCAACTGGATGATCTCACAGTAGCTGCTTGGATCTCTGACTGCCTGGTAGACATCTCGGCCTGGACAAGACCTCTAAAGTTTGTCCAAACTTTGTGTTGCCCTTTGACATTGAAGTGTCAAAATGGTGAAGGGATTGTTGATATTTCAAATGGTGTGGCCAGAACAAGGCAATAAATTTATGGCAATAAATGGAAAAGAAAGTATCTCATATCTTCTGCATGTATTGAGTGATTTACATCAAACTTGGGAAATATGTTTGATGGTGTAGGCTAATTACAACTGGAAGCAGGAAGTGACTTTAAATACTTTATTTGCAGAGTTAAATGCAATTGCCCACCATGCATTGTTTTCAGAAAAGCTTCAAATAATCTAAGAAATTGCTGTAAGGGACTTATGAAATGTAAAAATGTTACAATAAATCATTTAAAATTACTAACTCTATATATGGTGTGAATACTGCTCTTTACTTCAAAGGAGAACATACTTCTTTTGCAAACAAACATTTTGGCCCACAAACAATGCATCAGAAAAGAAAGGTTGTTAATAGATGTTAAAAATGTTCCAGTGCAGTGTTTTGTTACTACTTACATTCTTTTTAAATTAGAAATTGCATTAACCTTTTAAAAACCAATTAACAGCCTTAACTTTTCTGTGCAATACATTTTAAATATAATTTAATTAGTTCTGCTCTCAGTTTCATGAAAACACTCATAACTTCACACAGTATTGCGTTAAACTCCCGTTAAACGCCAACAGGAAAAGCATTAAAGGTGCGGCCACACCACACTTCGCTTCGTTAATGTAGGCTTGCCTTTAAGCCGCTTTGTTTAGAACGTTCCGAAAAGCGATTTCTTTTCGCATGAGCTTGCGTTTCCGGTCTGCCACAGTAGCATGCGTATGAATGAAAGTCAGTGGAGCAAAAGGTGTAGTGTGACAGCACCTTAATTCATATTGCGTTAAACATATCTTTATTTCTGTCGCAGCACTGAAAATGATATCTGTAGGTAATGATACTCAAAATCACGATTTCGCGCCAGATCGCAGTGCGTGGTGACGCAGGCGAGTGTGGGGTTTCCCAGCCCTGAGAACAGGGTCACCGCACCCATCTGCAGTCTGATGGGCAGAGCGCGAGGCTGAGCGGATACTCCATCATCTGCGCGGGGCTTACAGGCGGGCTGAATCAGGAACGTTGCGCTCACCGCAGGACATTTGACTACAGCGGGCGCTCATTTGCATCAGACGCAGGGCTGTGCAGTGGGGTTCGTGGACTGAGTGACTGACTAACGGACCGCCTGCCGACCTGGCAGCTGTGGATGTGTCCACTATTTCCAGTCAATGAGAGAAACACAACAAACTGCGCCGACTGAACACAGGTCAGTGGTAATAACATACGAGCGCTGGGCTTCAGCGGCTGAACACACACACGTATGTAATGCTGTATATCCTACATATTTCTTAACGTATGCCGTTTAACAGTCCTGACCAGGCCACATTGTTTAGTGTTTTAACTTCCTCAAATCACGGTCATGTGCTGGGGATGGAGGGCTGCTGTCTTCATGTTATTATTCATGATTATTTCCAGGTCGTTTCTTTTGTCGTTAGCACTGACATCCACGCGAGCAGAAACTCATAGTGACGGACACGACAGCATTATATCGGCAATTGAATTCGTGTTTGCTCTTATAAAGGCGTGACAAATCTTTTTCGTCGGCTCGAGCGTTGCTGTGTCTGATTAAACGAAAAGTGAAAATGGAGGAAAAGTTAAACTAACTTCACCGTATACTGTCACACATTAGCGCACAATAGTCTTCACAGTTTGTCAGGGTGTTTGTGGTGTTATTAGTAGTGGATGTGAATCGATCGCTTACAGTGACTACACATGAAGTGTTGGCTTCTGCTTTGTGTGTGTTTAATGATCTTACGTGTGCTTTAATTAGCCCGGTTATATTAAAGAGCTCTTAGTTTAAAGTGTGTGAGAGAATGAATGAGAAAGAACAGAACAGCTTCGGTGTGTTTAGTCAGTATATTGAGGAAAATGTTATTGCTATAATCGCGTAATGGCGGCGTTTTAATAGCGTTTTTCTGTTGTACTGTCTTTGGGTCATTATAAAACACGTATGTGTTGTGGTGCATTCATGTGCTGAGTGTGTGTTCACGGCCTACAGCTGCTGCTGCAGCCAACAAGATGGCGACTGATGAAGACAGCCCTGCCTCACACACACTTCACACATTACAGCTGATGTACAGTTAACCTCTGAAAACCGTTGGTCAGTCCTGCTGGTGCTGGGCAAATGCACGCAGGTGTCACGTATTTTTCTAATGTGAATACTTTAGACCTGATCATCTGAAGCCCATTCACACAGTAGAGGTCTTCATGGGTCCACTTGGATCCGAGCGTGTTCGAGTCTAAAACTTCGGACACGGACACGGGTCGGTATTTGTTGCCTCGGGTCTCGGGTAATTTTTTAATACATTTGCTTTTTCCAAATGGACCCGATACCTTTAATGGAGTGTCTATTTATAATAAACAGCCCACCTTGTTGGCAGAGGCTTTTTGCACTAACCCCGCGAACCAATGTCTGGTTGCGATAGACAACAATACTAAAGACGTCATACCCTGTATTGGCGTAGCGCGTGACGTCAACTTTTGATGCGACCGACCAAGTTACCTTCCTTCGGGTCCAGTCGGGTTCAAAAATAAATGCCGTCGGGTCTTTCTTTTAAAAAATAATTTGTGCACGTCGGGTTTCTTGGAAGAAGTGATTCGGGTCGATTTGGGTCGGGTATAGATTTTAGGCCCCGAGAAGACCTCTACCACACAGGGATGTAGAAACAGCAAGCTTTAGTTACATTAGCAAATCTCAGAGGAGTCAGTCTTAGCACAGCAAACTCATCTAATTACAGATGTTCTTTATAATTCCTGGACTACCTAAAATCTACAGCAAGTTATGTCAAAATCAGACGAAAGTATACATTTCAAGTGTTTTAACCCATACATTTTGTTAAATATGCAGATGGATATTGTACACTACCATTTGTAACATTAACGTTTTCACAATACATGTGAGCATGCAGTGAATATCATAAGTATTTGTTGTGCTTTTATTCAAATGATTTTTTTTTCAAAACAGGATTATTTTCTTTCCATCTGTAGATGGCAGCTTTTAGGATTAGGGCTTTGGTCAGTGATAGTGCTGATTTCTGTTTATCTCCCTCATCAGTTAACATGCCCTTATGACAAATGCTTGATAAATCTTTAAGGCATTTTATTGCAGGTGATGCTTTTAATACCTCTGTTACTTGCTTTCATTGTAGCATTTTATGATTGATTTGTTAACTCAAAATTAATTTGGAGAGAAAACTGATGCTCAAAACATTTGCACTTTTTTAAAAACATTTGAAAACTTCTGCATAAATCTACCTTACGTTTATACTGACCTGCTGATGAACAAGCAGACCACAACCAAATGGGCTGACCAGGGTAAATTAACACCAGCTGAGTGCCAGTACTTTTTGAGCATTGCTGGGAAATTATACTCACCTGCTAGCCACTTTGGTGGAAACTATAATACAAAACCACTGTTTATTAATTAAAATGTCAAAAAGATGTACATCACAATGCCGTTCATGACCTTTGGTCAGTAGGTTGTAGGGATGCACAATTTGATGATTTCTCCTAGCAAAATTGCGATTTGCAATTTAAAATGTGATTTACTATTATTTAAAGAAAGAGCTGCAGGTTTGTTTGTTTGTGGTGGTTTTAACAGCATCAAAGAACAATCATGCATAATCACAAACTGTACTAACACTGTGCTACTTTTTATTTAAAACCACTTAAACATTGTGGCCTAAAAGTTGTCATGATGCAAACATCTGTCATGACAAATTAAGAAAATAACTACAGTATCTTGAAAATGTTAAATACAAATCTTTTAAACAGTGCTCTTCTGCAGACAGACTTCTGATTTTTTTTTTCTCTGATTTTAAAATCGCAATTAGATTTTTCTCCAAATAGTGCAGCCCTAGTAGGATATAAGCCTATGATATAAGCCTATGGCTTGGTGGGTTTGTAGGGCACTGTTCTTTGTTTCACAGCTTTGAAGTAAAAATGCAGGGATACTTTGTAATGTCTTTCTACAATGTCTCCTACAAGCCCCGCCCCCAAAATCCATCAATCCCTCATGTGAGCTTGTGACAGGGGAGTTCCCCTGTACACTAAAGTTACTGTCTTTAAGTATTATTATTATGACGGTAAAAGTGAATCTAGTGTTGTTTAGCATTGCTGGTGTCATGCTATGAACCCTGCCCCCACAGCAAACGGAACCTTACACCCCGTTACACCCCTGGTTCCTACAAGTAAATGTAGCTTTGTAGACTAGGTTTTATTGGCTCTTTTGGAAAAATATTGAATGCTCTCGCAAGTTGCTTAGTTTAAAAGCATCTGTTAAATGAATAAATGTAAAGGAAAGTAAAGATTGCACCTAAAAGTTAAGCTGTTGTGTTTTCGGGGTATGCTTGACATTAGGGCTGTGCAATTAACTGAAAAGCGAATCATGTTTACGATTATGGGTGCATTGATTACGTGATCTTTAAAAGCCATTGGCACTCATTTCTGTACATTTCAGCAGGCGTGTTGTGCGTTGAATGCAGCGGTAAATCAGTCCTCAAATACATTTTACAAATACTGTACAATATTGTAGCTCCTCTATGCCTCACCCTTCTAAACGCATGGATTTGTACATCCATGAAATGTATGTAGAAAAGCCCATCCTTCCCGAAAAGTGCAGAATGCTCTGATTAGCCAGCTGACACGTTGAATGCGTTGTGATTGGCTGAATATCTCAAGTGTGTGTTCTCCTGTAGCTCAGTGCAGAGTATGCGTTAGCACCGCAAGAGCATTGCGTTAGCACCACAAGAGGTTGTAGGTTCGATTCCCAGGGATGTACAAATAAAATGTGTAACTTAAATGTACTGTAAGTTGCTCTGGATAAAAGTGACTGTCAAATGCCTAAATGAAAATGTTACACCTCTCAATTGTGAATATTAGCTTCCGAATCCATTATAAGACAGTTAATGTTTGTTGTTATGAGAATTGTGATTGTTTAAGTTGGTACTTGTCATGATGTTTGGTAATGAGTCAAGTCAGTTCCTGTCTCTTTGACCAGGAGACCCACTGAATTTGTACACTGCAGGGTGTTTGAGGACTGTTCAGCCTTATAGCTTCATCATGAGTGCTATGATTTCTAGCAGCAGCCCTATTTGGATGGCTTGTAGATCACTAGTCTAGTAAAACAATGTATCGTGAAAGCGTTATATAGAAATATTGTAATGTGGGAAGGCATTTCCCCTGAAATGTGCAGCCATTTACGTAAGACATTTGCCTCTTAAAAGATTTCTAACGTTAAAATTTTCCAGTAATTTTCAGGCAATTGTGTCGTACCAAAATTTTGGTATCAGACCAAACATTTCGATGGAAGGTGAATAGCTCTGCTTTGTGCTGGTTTGTTAGGAGCAAGCAGCTGGTAAGGAAGCTACATCAACAAAACCTGATGTAGCTTTGTAGTCTTGCATTTCTCATCCGTTTGATTTATACATTTACGTAAATTACTAATGCTACGTTTATACTTAAGACACTACTTTTTAATGTATTGTTCTAGCTAATTTTACAGTCATGCTGCAGTTCTTGTAGTGTTGCCATCCCTCAACTGGTCCAAACGTTGCAGTATCGTCTCAGTTTTTACTGTTAGCCATGGCTATGTGCTGCTGATACTAGGGCTGCTCAATAGTTGTAACATAAGCACTTATTTTGCTCAAAATGAAAAGTCTGTTACATTTCAACAGATTTATTACACATTCACATGGTCACTTTTTTTAAATGGTGCATAAAATAAACTAGCTGTTCCAAGAACATGTTAAAACAATTTTAAAACAAACGAAACATCAAACTTTAGTGTGGTGTTAAAAGTGGAAACGGACATTCACAAAATGTTATTTGTGGTAGTTCTATTAGGAGTTTATATAAATAATACGTTTACTTCACCTGTAAGTACAATTGTTTCCTGTTGACGTTTTAATGCGGCTGTGATTATATACAGACCCAACAAATGGTAGCAGTTGGTTTATCAGAACTAAAGAACTAAAAACCATAACGAAAGCAACAATGCATAATTTACCTCAGATGTTAAAAATAATTAGAAGCAAATGGATGTCCAAACGGTTAACTCTGTAAAAACAAAGTTTATTCCATGACAGATTGTATCAGTCACATTATGTATTTTGAATAATGTTAAAATTAATTTGTAATAATTTGAGTATGCACTTTTCCCTTTCGTTGCGAGTGGGAGACAACAGTGTGCTTTGAGAGGAAAAACTACCCACACACTGATTTGTGACTGATTTTGTCTGGTGTGGACTGATTGCTTGCCGCTGGAATTGTGTCACTTAGCGTTTGGTTATGACGTGGTGTAAGAGCTTTTGAGTGCTGAAAAGAATGAAATGCAAAAATGGCCGTTTAAAATTAATTTATTACAGCAATAAGCTCAGTGAAGCTGTGGTTAATATGAATTTAGAGCAAGGTATGAAGAAAAAATCTATGGAAGTCCATTGCTAACAGCAGCTGTTTGGTTACTTACATTCTTTGGAATATCTTTGTGTTCAGCAGAAGAAATAAACTGTAAAGTGTTTGAAATGACATGAGACTGAGTAAATAAAGATGGGTTTTTCATTTTTGGTTTCATTTTTAAGACTGTTGCATGTTTAAAGGTATGTTTTAGTTAGGGTTAGACAAAAATTAGACATATTTTGTAATCATTATGTAAGTTTAGCTATAGACCCCCAGCCCAACCAAAGAAATACCACACCATCCCCCTTGAAATTGTTTTACAATTCAATTATTCATTCATCTTTAGCTGAACACTGTTAGACTCACCTGATAAACACAAAGCACTGTTTGTTTTGTTTATTTCATCGCTCTATTTGCTGTGGGGGCGGGGTTCATGGCATGGCACCAGCAATGCTAAAAGACACTAGATTCACTTATAACTTCATAATAATAATAATACTTGAAGACAGTAACTAGTGTACGGGAAGCTCATATGGGGATTGCTGAATTTTGGGGGCGGGGTTTAAAGAATTTGTAGACAATAAAAACTATCCCTGCATTTTTAGGAGGAGCTACTACATTCAATTTAGTTTTTTTGTACAGAGTGTTTTGCAATATATAATATCTGAGAATGGTTTAACAAAGAAAAGTGCTTTACAAACCCTTCAGTATACCATACATTATTATACTATACATACTAGTATATTATGTATATACTATTATGTATAGGATACATTTCCCAGCACAGTGTGCTGCAATCGTGTTGGTTTATAGGTATAGTTGTTTTTGGAATATACTTGCAGAAATATTACATTCATAACTACTTGTTGTGTTAAATACGGGCATTTTAAAGTTAATTAAATACATTGAAGATATTGACAGATTAAGTCCTGACAGAGAGAACTTTGTTTCTAAAACAGTAATTTTTTTTTTTGAGGTACATTTATATATACAATTTATTAAAGACAGACAATATGTATAAAGTGTGAATATATGCATAAATGTGACACAAATGTGCTATAAGGTGGTAATAATGGAGTCGGTCTTGTCTCTTATGAAAAGTGTTTGTGTATTATGAGTTTACGGTCAGTTCATAAATGTTCATGGGAATTTGTTGATTATTAGCTTGAAACTTGTGGGAGAGAAAAAAATTCCCGTCAAATTTCAGACCATCTTTTATAATATTTAGACAAAATACAGCTCTTATTGAGTGTTAAAAGTGTATTAATTGTTATTTAATCAAATGTCAAGGAAGAAAACTGTTTTGTGACAACAATGGGCCAGAGTGTTTGGTACGCCATTTAAGAACTGCGGTATGTACCGTTGTTGGTGTATCGCGGCTCTTTGGTTCAGTTTTAAATATTGTTACATTCCTAGTTATTAGACTCTTGAAAACTTCCATGCAGACCTGACTATGACCAATACAATACAATACAATACAACAACGTATACAGTAAATGTATAAATGGATCACCTGATTCAGTCTAACATTTTTACTCAACTGTTTACATAGACTTTACGAAAATGTTGAAAGAGCTAGTATGTTGATACCATGGTTTGTACATGATATAGTTTTTAAAAATTGCCCCAAATTTCCAGTTAATTCTCCAAAATTTTCATAATATTTCAATATCCCAACCAGCCTTGCAGCTCTAATCCTGTCATACAAACTTAACAAGCATATACAACAAATGTCACAAGCATATAAAACAAATGTTAACTATGTCTTAAGCTTTTGTAATAATTCACACTCGTGCTGCAAGTCATAATGTCAGTTTTGCTTCAATGTAATACTGTAAGCTCATCAGTTTTGGGAATGACTAAAACTGATGAGCAGAAGAAGGGACATTTAAATTTGCCTTCTGCCTATTTTTGGAGGGCTTATGCTAGAAGCAAATAACATAGCAGGAGTGAAATAAGTGCGGTTTAGATAAAGTTCTCACTTCACCCTTCTCATAGGCAGCTCCCCCTAAGAGAAAAAAGACTGCATGCACGTGTTTTGTTGTTAATAACATGAGTTTCCATAAATGTCTTTGTTTTTAACTACAGTAGTCTGAGATCATTTCCAAGAGTTGATGGTAGGAATATTACGCATCCTTAACAGACAATGAGTGGCTGTGCAACTTGAGAGTGTAAATCAGACTTCCCTGTCTATGCGCCTTTAACTCCCCTTGATTGTCGCACATAAACACCAGCTAAACTCAGTTCCAGTGGAGAAAAATCAAGGTGGGGTTTTGATGTCGACCTACGAATGCAGATATCATGGCTAGATTGTGTTTTCAATGTTGTGGACATAATCAGGATACAGGTTTCATGTTCCCTTTAGGACTGCATTGACACTGCAGTACTTAACCAGGTTGGAGTTTACAGTGTGTTTAATCTGTTTTCAGTCACTTCAGGCAAAATTTGTTTATGTTAAAATATAACCAGGACAAGTATCAAAAAGACTTGTAATATATGTAATATATTTGTGCTGTCATTCCTGCAGACCAAACCTGAGCATGTCCACTTTAACCTTGTAATTTAAATGTCAAACTGGAGAGTACAGAGGAAAATAAAGGAAGATATAGGGTGAATAAAGGATGTCTTCGTACTGCCCACAGTGTTTTGGACAGCATATAGAGAGAAATCTATAGCGTTAACACTGAAGGCCATATGTTACTGATTGTCTCCTGAAAGAGCTAAATGGACTCAGAGAATCAGGGACTTTTGAAACATGTCCTCCAGCATCTCTTGTGTGCGCTCTGTCTTCACAAACATCCCTGCTTTTGCGGCTTGTGTGTGTGTCATGAAACATTGGGGGTGGAACAGAGTGATGTTCTGAATCGCACGTCTGTGGGGCATGTAGTTGCACACACACACACACATTGCAGATTGTACACTATACAGCCAGTGCATTTATGCATCATATTCTCTGAATGCTGTACACACTATAAACAGATAAAGCTGCAGAAAGTACCTCTGTGTGTGTGTTCACATTTGTGACTGGACTGGCCACAGACTGAAGCTGAAATACATTAAGAATTTTTCTTTTTCTGGGGAGTACTGTCAGATACTCTTGGTTTATTTGGCTGTCATGTTTTCCTTAAGTACAACTATCTCCCAGTTCCATATTGCAGTCCTAACACAGCTGAAATCTGCTGATCATGAAACTGTAATTTTCTGATATTGCTGACAGCCCCCTCAAAGAAAAACAAAACCTTTACAGAAAGTTATAATAAGGTATTTGCAAAGGAACTGAAAAGGAGAGACAACTTATCACACTGAAATTAACATTTATAGTGTTATCATATATAACACTTGTAGTATATATGATAAACATTACATATAAGCAAGGAAATATTTCTAATACACATCACACTAGTACCTTTTTGGAAAAACACTTCAGTTAATTTACTTTCAAACAACCACACCTGCTTTAACCTGCTTTCTTCAGTTAATTAAAAGCAATAGAATCGCTACTTCAGAAGGCAATAGTTGGGTCTTGTTAAACTAGAAATAGAAAATTATGGATAAATAGGGAAATGGGGATATTTTTAATTAGCAACACTCGCGTGTGCAAATTTTTTTTTGCTATTCAGAATTGGTTTCTACAGTTTTGAATTCTGCTTTCAGTTGTGTACAAATGTACAATTGTACATTTATTCATTAAGCAGACGCCTTTATCCAAAGCAGCTTACAAATAAGGAAGCATCACTAGCGAAATCCTAAGATTATATTTATCCTAAGAAAATAAAAATCACAATTTTTATATAGGAACCATTGAGTTTGGGGTTAATTTTCAAATGTTATTAAGCCACATTTTTCTTTAGCAGATTTTTTTTGTTGAACTGTCTGATATGATCACATGACAGTTACAGTGGGAATCAGACTGTCATTCCTAAAATTGACTTAATCCATGTTATATATTTTGAAGTTGTTTATAAAGTTATTAACTGACAGTTAACTCCAGGTTATTTACTCACTAAACCAGTTGTAGTGTCATAAGTGTTTAACTGTGTCAGCTTAGTTCTTCCCTTTCCGCTGCAGAAATGAAACACAACAGTATTTAAGCTGTCAAGATTAAGCATGTCAAAGTAATATTCCTGTGTAGGGAGAAAATACAAAGCCATAATAATTCAAATATAAATTTAAAGCATGCATAAATCGATCTGCATGACACCGGTAAAATGACTATGAACGTGAGAATGCAAACACAATACAAAGCCTATACATTAAATTAAAACAAATTAGATGAAGCAGCAAACACCACAACAATATAGACAACTTCCTAACTTTCTGTTCTCAGTCATCTTATATTAAAAAGGAACACCGGATATTCTGAAACGCTTAACATTCAGCGCTTTACAATCATATTCTGAGATCTTCTGCTTTCTGTACATAGCTTTATTAATAAGGTGTATCATGAATCTTGTCATTTGGTCTTAATGAATTAAGCCACATTAAGTGTTTTAGGACACAAGTTCGCCTACATTGTCAGGGAGAAGTGAGCTCCATGTCCCACTCACAGTGCAGCTGGCGCACCAACCTTTAAGAATATGAACGCTGATTCCGTGGATATGAAAGGGATGAAGTTTAGGTGCTTAGCAGATCTGACAAGCTTAGCATAGCATAATTTTTGGCCACTTTGACAAACTTCAGTGTGCTCCTAATAGTAGCGCACATTTATCTAGTGCAAGCGGCCACGTAAAGCACCGTTAAGCTACTTCTCACATTTTAAATAAGTGATGTAATAAGTGATTAAAATTTGTTTAACTAAGGCTTTTTGCTTCTATTAATGATTGGTCGACTGAAAGGACAGCTACTCCTGTGTGTGTTTGTGCTTCCTTCTACCCTTCATTTCCACCATTAATTTCCTGTCAGCTGACTATAAGGTCACGTGACACTGTGGTTCCTAATCAGATTTGTAAATAAAGCCTTGTAAATAAACAAAGATGATGTTTGAGCAGATTGAAGTGATTAAATGCTAATGTAACATTACATTATTTTGAACTTCATTAAAACTACCTTCAAATCAAGACATTGATTGTGGAACAGACAGTAATGCTGGTGAGATCCATTTATGATCTGCTCGGGCTTAAATTATTATTCATTTAACACCTACTTTTACATCATCACATCGTTGGCTCCACCCACAGTAGTCCATTAACAGAAGTGGGAACAGTCCTCGTTTGACAGAACAACATCACCGCAACATCGTCTTTGTTTGGCATTAATCCACTGTGACATTGCACACGAGGCTGAAGAGAATACTTTGGAGGAGCGAGTGGAGCCGAAGGCCTTGTTGCACTCACAGTACGATTGTGATAGCAGCAAGATGCCACATTCACATTGATGATTACACCCAAAGGCTTTTAAAGGGGAAAACTGAAATCTGATTTTATTCACAGGACAAAAAACTAGGTTGAAAAGGGCATAAATTACTTTTTGAATGTTTAATTTTTAATGCTTTTGGCCAAAAATTAATACAATCGCACCTCAGGGAACAAAAAAAACCCTTCATGACCCCTTCAGACAATTGCTTTTCAAGCTGAAGTGCATTTAAATATTGGGTTCAGATAGGTTTGGCTGGTAACGTAACATTAGATGATAGTTTTACAGAGAAAAAGAGTTTCTGTTGGAGAATATGTTTTGACATTGTGTGGTGACTAGAACTAGTTATTACTGCTGAAGAGAATCCAAGTCTCCTGGTCTTCACTGGAAAAAAGTTTCCAACGGTTTAAACAGTGAGCCAACCAATTAGCCAAATAATCAATTAATAAACAATTTAAAATGATTAACAGAAATAAAATGAACTTTAATATCATTATTGCTGCTTTTGACATGGTAGATCACACCATGCTCCTACATAAACTGGGAAACTGGGTGAGGCTTACTGGATTGGTCTTTAAATGGTTTAGGTCACCTGAAAAGGAGGGGTTAATATGTGAACATAGGTAACTATAAATCTGAGTGGACGTCCATGACGTGTGGAGTCCCACAGGGCACAAGTCTTCCACTGCTTATGTTTAATCTGTATATGCTCCCATTTGGCCATAGAATGAAGAAAGAATCAAACTGCTTGTCACAGCTATGCAGATAAAACAGATTTACTTAGCCCTTTTACCCAATGCCTACAGCACTATTGACTCCCTATGTGCATCAGGGAAATTAATAACTGAATGTGTGAAAACCAAAGGAAGTTAAGTCATTGTGTTTAGAAAAAAGATGAAGCTCTCAAAACGCAGCCTTGACTTAAGGGGTTAGTACAGTTAACAAAATACAGTTAAAAAAAATCTTTTTTGTAATTTTAGGGTATACTTGCACGAGGCACTGTTGCCTTGTACCGAGTTTATGTATCTCAGAAATAGAGCCAGAATTAGATGTTTTGTCTCAAGCCTAGATTTTGGGCACATTTCTTCATGCTTTAATCACAAACAGAGTAAACAACTGCAATGGATTCTCTCTCCTTCCTAAAAAGACTATTAGACAGCTGCAGCTCATACAGAATGCCGCTACCAGGATTCTGACCAGAACCAAAAAATGTGAGCATATCACCCCGACTCTCAGGTCTTTACACTGGCTACCTGTTACATTTAGAATTAAAGTATTATTACTAGTCTAAAAATCACTCACCAGCCAGAGCCCTCAACACTGCAGATATGCTTATTGAATATAAAACAGATATAGAAACAGATAACTCAGATTGTTAGGATCACATCAGTTAGAGATAGCAACGGTTCACTCGGAACAAGATAAGTGAGCATTTAGCCATTATTCCAACTGTAGGTGGAATCTGCTTCCAGAGGAGATCAGATGTGGTCTCAAAGTAGTAGTTCTTAAATCCAGATTAAAAACCTATTTAGATCTACATTTACTACCTGAGCATAGTTCTGCTTTACACCAATTGCACTTTTATTCCAGTCCTCTCTTTCTTTTAGTTTTACTCTTTGCAATCTCGTTTTCTGGAGGGCCAAACTATTGAAAATATCCTCAATATAGTAAATATAGATGAATTATATATACAAATATAGTAAAACATGTCAAACTCTGATTTGTGAGTACATTTTTTATCGTAGGTAGTCTATAAATCAGCCAAATCTTTTAATTTTTTTTCTGCGAATTTGTGTGAGGGTTAGAGGTAAGATTTTCTCATTAGCATGGTATTAAAAAAATTCTAAGATGTCTTCTAATATTGTGAAACAAACCTGTGTATGTAACATCGCCATGACCGCTAAACAGAGTTCTGGAAACAGAATTGTCAAACATGACAGTCAGAAGTTTATTACTGTCATTCAACCATATATAGCAGGTGTAGTACATAGTGGAATGAAACGTTCCTCCAGGACCATGGTTCCACATAAGCGCATGTGTGCAAACTTGTGCAGACAGTGGAAACATCACAAGAAGTCACAAAGTGCAGACACTAGAGACAAAAACAAGTGCAAAAACAACCAGTACATAACACTACAGAACAGTCAGTACACTACAGAAATGCTTTAGGACTGTTGAGCACAGAGAGCAGCGCCAACCAATATACGTATTTTCAGAGTGTGGATACGTGATTGTAAATGTTTGACTGTATTAGCAGCATTTATAAGATGAGCAAACGCAATAATACGGCCTGTATGCTAGAATTAGCATAACACTGATGTGGTCTGAGTAGCCGAGGTGGGGGCGTTGCTCTGCATGATACATGCCGGGGATAATTGTGTAAACAAGATCCAGCACATTCGCTCCTCTCGTTGCAAAGTCGAAGAAATTTGATGGAATTTAGGGAGCACCTTGAGATTTGCATGGTTAATCTCCAGTAATGATGAAGTCCAAATAGTGTAGAGACGTCACTATGCTCACTAAAGGTGAGCATTCTGCAGCTCGTTAATAGTCCCATAGTCCCCTTGATAGCATTAGCATTGGTGGGAATGTACACTCTGACAATGAAAACAGCGGTGAATTCCTGTGGTAAATACAAAGGTCTACATCTAACATTCACAAGCTCCACTAGTGATGAGCAGTTATTGGAAACAAGCACAGAGTTCTTGTACAATTCTGTTTTGATGTAAACACACGGGTGATCACGTCTGGCTGAATTGCAGCATCCTGAACTGTCGCTGAGCCACGTCTCCATGAAAACAGATGCAACAGTCTTTAAATTCACATTGTGAGTTGGATATGGTCCAGTTTATTGTCCAGGGAGCAAAGGTTTAAGATGTAAAATAAACAGGAGACCCAGCCGGCTACAGTTTGTTTTTAGCATTGCAGCATTTCCGCATGAACCACTTTCTACGTCCTTCCTCCCAGCCACCGGCATCAGGCAACGCCAAGGACTGGAGGCCTAGTCTCCACAGAAGATAGGATTTCGCTAACAGATCACAATGGATGACTGCTTTGTGATTTCTGTGCCGAATTAGGGATTGATAACTTTGCAGCTGGATTATGAATTCAGTTTTTTTTCGGACCGTACATTTGGACCATTTGAATAAATGGACAAGCATTAGAAATACCTGTCATTACAGGTGAAGGTTTGTACCTCTCCCAGTGGTCTATGAGAGGCTAATGTATTGTCTGAAAGTTTGATTTAATAAATCAGTTGTGACAAACTACAGACTTCCTGCTGACAGTTGGTGGCGCTATGTCTGACTCATAATAGCCACATTGTGACTATTATGCAACCAAACATATTTCCCAAGTTTAAATCATTCAGTGTATGTAGCAATGTATGTAAGCCACTTCTTGTTTCCATTTTTTGCCTGGAATTGTCAGAAAATCCACATTCAATTCAGTCAGACTTTCTTTTGGGCAATGAATGTAATTTTGAAAGTTACTAAGTTTGCTGACAGTAGGTAAAACTAACCCCATCACTGCTACAGGGCCAATACCCCCCCCCACCCCCCCACATTACTCTGACCAAGGATGAAGTGTCTTGACTAAATGTAAGTTGACTACTTAGTGACTAACTTCCTGTCGCCAGTTAGTGACGCAGTAACTCACAATAGTAATTTCAATGTAATCAGCCCACCACAATAAAAATATTTGCCAAGTTTGACATTAGTAGCTCAATGCGTGCTGTAGATATTAGAGACTATCCGTTTCCCATTTTTCACCGTAATTTTACCGCCTTACCATTTCAGCACCGATAAGTCTGATTTAATAAGTCTTTTGTAAGTGACACTTTCTGCTGCCAGTTGGTGGCACTATAACTGACTCCCAATAGCCACATCATTATGATCAGCCCACAACACCAAACATGTTTTTCAAGTTTGATGTAGATCACTCCATGCATGAAAAAGATGAGACAATTTGTTTTATTTATTACCATAAATTAATTGCCTTGCCATGTCAACACCATTCAAGATATTGAAAATGCTTAACTGATTTTTAATATCACTTTTTTCTGACCAAGTATGAAGCAACTTGGGTAAATTTCAAAGGACTCTTAAATGCTGCTTTAGATGACACACTACCTTCTGCCAATTGGTGGCACTATGACTTTGACTCAATAGCCACCTCTGTCATCAATCCCGAGTAACAAACATACAGCTCAATTGAACAAAATGACTCACTTTACACAGCAGATATGACCCACTTCACTATGGCAATGTCGTTTGAAATCAAAAATCCCTTTGCAATTTGGGCTCTTCATCTTTGCATAATATTGGCTAAGTTCGGTTACAATCCCATAAATCCACTAGGAGTATTTAAAAATGTAGAGACTGGATTTGGCAAAAAAATCACATGCTCTGAAATGGCTGATTTCCTGTTGGGCGGAGCTAATGAATGTAAACGTAAAAGTTGTCCAGC
The DNA here is from genome assembly GCA_036877525.1 of Chromobotia macracanthus. Classification (NCBI taxonomy): domain Eukaryota; kingdom Metazoa; phylum Chordata; class Actinopteri; order Cypriniformes; family Botiidae; genus Chromobotia; species Chromobotia macracanthus. The sequence goes on from JAZGTH010000002.1 coordinate 274,815, forward strand.
TGGATGAGAATTATACGTGTACCAAGTTTGGTGACCATAGGCAAAACTAATCCCCTCAAGTCAAAAGGGGGTGCTACAGAGCCCTCCCACCACTAACGGCTGACCACCAGGATCTGTGTGCCAAATTTCATGCACTGTTAACAATATTCTAGTCATTTCATCATTTCTACAGCTTAAACCATTGTAGTGAAACCACCTTAGGCATTTGATTAGAAGTGTCCCATCTTTAATGTTTACAACTGTCATAGTGCCAGCTATTGCCCGAATGTGACAAAAATTTGCATGTTTCTTTAGTATCACAAGTTGCATGAGCGTGTGAGTCTCGAACATTGCTGGGAAGGTCATTCGAGAGTTTTGGTGCAAGGTAGGAGAAAAATCTGCCACCTTTACACGTTTTTTGATATTCTTGGAATTATTAACCACCATTTTGCGAGCGCAGTGTCCGCAATGGATTGTATTCTGAAACTAATTCACGAATATACGAAGGCGCAAGACCATTTAGGCCTTTATAGGTAATTAATAGCATTTTAAAATGTATAGAATACTTTACAGGTAGCCAGTGCAGTGTTGTTATAATTGGGCTTATGTGGTTGTATTTCTTTGATCTAGTGAGCATTCTTGCAGCTACATTTTGAACCAGCTGAACCTAATTTATTTGTTTTGCGTGACACCCCCCCAAATAATGAGTTACAGTAGTCAATTCTTGAAATCATAAATGAGTGGATAGGCTTCTCAGCATCTGCGACAGATAGCATGTGACGTATCTTGGAAATGTTTTTATGGTGGAGGAATGCAGTACGACACATTGGAAATGTGACTATGGAAAGACAAGTTCTTTTCTAGCTTTACACAGAGGTTCTTAACTGCGGAAGCTGGGACAATAGTGCAAACTCATTGTTCTTCATTGTTGTTTATTACATTATGCATTTGAGACAGGTCCGGAAGATTGCTAATAAAACTATCTTTAGTAGATGTGATTGTTCTACTTGGTCGGAAATCTGCAAATTCTATATGATGGCCTGGTGGTCTGTAAATGGTAGCCATGACAAAAGGCAAGTGTTTGTTACAAATGTCTGTAAGTGACATATTTAACACCATTATTTCAAATGAGTTAAATTTTTGCTTAGATTATGATTGACATCAAATATTTTACTATAGATTGTAGCAACACCGCCATCTCTACCTTTCAAACAAAGGCGCATGCTTATAGCAATAATCTTGTGGTGAAGATTCACTCAGGCTTATGATATCATCTGTTTTAAGACAGGTTTCTGTCAGGCACAGCACATCCAAATTGTGGTCTGTAATAATTTCATTGACGATATTGGTACACTTGGCCACGCCCCATTTCTGAAATGGCACTGTTAAACCTTTCCAAAGTAGAAAGTTACTGAAAATTTGCGTACTGAAATTTGTTCAGATTGGCCTTCATTAACCTTGTCTAATAGGTATTAAAACTTAAAAGGCCAATGACTCCTATGTTTTAAAGACAAGCGAATTTTCTCATATACAATCATGACACTGCATGTCAATTTTCCAGTCGATTGAGCTAACTTTGGATAAGTTAGTCATTTTCTTTTCACATTATAGCACCACCAAGTGGCCAATTGCTGTGTTTTTTTTTTGTGACCACAGATGACATTCCTACGTCTCATCTAATTTCCTTCCCAAGTTATAGCCACGTAATGAAAGTTTCTCATTTTCACATCTTTTAATGTTTTCACATCCCTGTCACGAAGGTGGAAAAAAACTTCAGCTTTTTCAAAGCATATTACAGCACACTTGTTTGGAGGAGTACAATACTTTAGTGTTAGCTTGTTTATAACAGGTCAGTGCAGATAAAAGAAAAAAGATTTGACTGCCTTTACAGTAAGTTGTTGTGATGTTATAAGACATGTTGTATTTATAAACAAATTGTTTTATATATACATTGTTTTTTATGTTTATTTGCAAACTAATTAAACTCAGAAAACCTTGTATGTGTTTTATGGTTCTTCAAATGAGCTTCTAAACATTTCAACACTTGATGGAACATGAGGACTTAAAATAAATTCATATCCTGTATCTCCCTCTACTGGACCGAATACAGAACTACAGCCTTCATCTGAAATGATGTGGTTGATCTTTAAAAAACTGCTGTTATCTCCCCTTGGTTAAACATATTCATTAAACTTACGTTACCTCAGAATGTCCTGACTACTATATAAAAATATTTAAATCCAATTACAGCAGACATGTTTCAAAGTGTACAAAAATAGCATTGGCCTAATTCTTAAGTTCACACTTTTGTGTCCCATGAGCTGGTTTGAGATTGTTGTCGCTATTTATGTATGAAACTTATGTATGTTTCCACATATTAAAAGTATTTGTGAACTTGAACTTCCATGTACACAAAATACATGCATATTAGTCACCAGACAGATGTTATCAGGGTTCAGACACTTCAGGGCTGTTTAATGCATGATATTGTGAATTAGATATGTATTATTTAACAAACCTAAAACGGAGATGAAAATGACAACTTTTACTAAATTCAAGCATTTTATTATAGAAATATAGCAGTTTAAAACATTTATAACTGCTGTAGTGCTACCTATCACCCAACTGACACAACATTTTGAAGGTTTCTTTAGAAACATACATGAGCTCACTTAGTTTTGTGGTCTTTTGTCTATAACGTCCCTGTTATAGCGTTCCAAATGCAACATTTTGACATTTTTGTTGTGTTCTTGTAGCTCAGTTGATAGAGTATTGCATTAGCAGTGCAAAGGTTGTGGGTTTGATTCCCAAGGAGCACGTGTACTGAGACATTGTATACTTGTACTTCACTTGTTTAATGTTGGTTAGTTTACAAAAGTGGTTTTTTTTTATATTCTTCTATATTTAAAGAGCAGTTTGATTAACAGCAAGAGGAAAAAAGGCAGAGTTGAAGTAATAATAATAATAATAATAATAATAATGGTAATAATCTTAACAAAAACAATAGGGTTTCAGCACTTTGTGTCTGAGCAACCTAATAATCCTAAGGACAACATAGGGCCCTTTGCACTTTCAGTGCTTGGACCCTAAAAAGCCTCTTTAGCCCCTTGTGTTTGTTCCATTCTGTTGCTTATCTCTGATATAATTATTTTCTTGTATATAATGTAATGAGTGGTAATGATTGCTGACTGTCTGTTTTAGATCTGAGCTTGAATCATTGAGTGGACGGAGTGAAGCCCATCATCTAGAAGAGGAAAATGAGTGAACTTGACCAGCTACGGCAGGAGGCTGAACAGCTGAAGAACCAGATCAGAGTCAGTCAACTAGAGTTATTCACTACACCTCATACATCTTCACCAGCTTACAGAACATCACAACCACACATCAGAGTCAGTCTAGAGTACATCCACTACACCTTACACATCTTCACCAACCCATTAGAACCACAGATCAGAATCAGAATAAAGTACATCCACTGCACCTTACACATCTTCATCAGCAAACAGAACATCAGAACCACAGGTCAGTACCACAGAGTCAGTCACTACATCACTACAGCCCACACATCTTCACCAACCTATCACAACCACACTGTGACTCAAACTGGACTCAGTTTGTTAACAAGACAGTCTTAGACAACATTTAGTCTCTTTTATTTTTGTCTTTATTTTATTTTTCTATTTATTGACTGAACTGTAGAAAATATATGAATACACACATGCGTTAAAAAGTTGATACTAAATATCTGAAGTATAAATTAAAAACAATTAACAAATTGCATTAATGTTAGCGATGTGTATCAACATACACTCAATAGTCTTCTACATGAATCGTGGTTTAGATTTGGTTTTGATATATATTTTTTGTTTTTACTCTAGCACTGTGACACAGCCAGGTACGATAAGCTACAAGCGACATTGTGTGTTTGGTCATTTGAAATGCCAAAACAATATAAGTGAATCTCACAAACAAATATTTAATTATATACGCAACAACTGAAATTACACAATTGATCTTGTTTACACACCCTTGATTCTTCATCTCATGCTGATCTGAGAATTTGTGTTATGTGACATAACTATACTGTACTGTATAACTGTACACTGTTGAACCATTACATTATAACCACCAACTTCTTCTGGACCTCCTTTAGCCTGCAAAGCAGCGCCCATGTGGTGAGGCATTTATTCGGCAATATGGCAATAGGTCTCCAGCAGGTCCTCTAGTTCCCATACATTGGTGGGGGTAGTGGTGATGTAGCATTATCAGCCTGTGTCAGCCCAACGGTGCATCCAAGTGCCATAGCCTTTGTTGGTAATCAGTGTATCCACGTTTGGCTGTCGATGTGATGCACCAGGAATCTAGATTCGCCAGACCAGTTTACTTTTCCCAACCATCCATGGTTCAATCTCAATGATCTTGCCCATTTTAAGCGTTGTTGGCGATGCAGGGTCGTCGACTACACAGGTCCATACGCAGAAGGCTGCGATTTTTCACATTGCCCTGGTCACCAGGTTATAGCTTCTGGTGATGTATTGGACTATGGTCCTGCAGTTGCCAATGCGCGATAGTCTCCACTCATCTGGCATAAGTGAGCTGTGGCTGACATGTGGCTGGATAATGGTTTGTCAATTGAATATCTGTGCACCACTTTTGATATTACTACAGCGGCATATGAGCAACCCACGCGCCATTTGTGTGATCGCCATTTTGTTTTCCCATTCTGATGCCGAACACTTCACTGACCGAAACTGGTCCTCGGGTGGTATATATACTGGTCTGAACTGCACCTGTGACATCAGTCAGTTGCCAGGTGCACTTATTGTTCTAGACCAGTGGTTTTCAAACTTTTATTTTTTAAGGGCAACCATTTTTCCTTCCTAAAATGACGTGACCCATAAATATAACCACATTTTACAAATGTGCCTTCAATCAAGTCACATGTATAAGCATGTGTGCGCGCATACATAACTAACTTTAATGAGAAGGGTGGGACTGCTTATTCTGCATAATCTGGTCCCAAGCCGGTTCACAGGACGACAGAGCAACACGCATGTCTGGAGAAGAGTTCAACATGTTTCATTCTTTTGTATTTATTTTGGTTAAAACTGAGAATCCAGTTTCACACATATAGGTGGTTGTAAAAGCAGTAGCAATGAAATGCTTGCTTTGATCAGCAACAGATACTCTGTTGAGAAGCTAATCCAGAACAAAGACAATTTTTCTGTTTTGAGTTTTCAACATGCTGTCACAGGTTAGCTGCAGCATTTCTGATTCATCAGAGGGAGATCAATTCAGTACAGCAATTGGATCTGGAGTTTCAATGTCAAAGGGATTTTTCACCCACCGCTTGTCATTTATTTCATTAAACTTCTCCCGTGGAAAGTAGCTAGAGAAATTCCCCATTAGTGCATCCAGATGTAACTGCATGAGGCGCATCAAGTCAGCAACCGTTTTCTTGGACACATCATTTTCTTCAATGCGTTTCATTGTTGGGAACATATAGTAGCTTGAGGTTTTGAGTCGCAGTTGCAAGTTTGAGTGGTTTTTTTTTGGAAAGCCTGAATTTGTTTGCAATCTAAAAATATTGTCCTCCCAGAACAGAAAACAGAAAATATGTCAGCAGGATAAGACAGGGTTAAAAGCTCTTGCAAGCTCATCACTAAATGAGCTTGCAATTGGTGACAGTTTCTCAGTCAGAAAAACATGTATTTCATCCCTCAGTTTGTACACTTGGCTAACCACCCTGCCTCTCAACAGCCATCTCACCTCTGTATGAAAAAGTAAAAGTGTGTGCTTGGCTCCTATTTCAATACACAGGGCCTCAAAGTCAGCTGTTAAGAGCACTACATTTAATGTAGTTCACAAATTGAACACAAAAATGTATCTCAACACCACTTCAAGCTCGGGTGGTGATTCCTTTTGATGCCAAAGCTTCGCAATGAATTAAACAAGGATTCCAAAACGTTTGGCGACCCAAACTTCAAAAAAAATTATCTTTATATGGCCTTACTCTGGATTTTTGTTTTTCTTTGCTGGGCAAGTATGCAAAGTCTGCTCTACACACGAGAGAGTGGGTTTTGAAGATATGAGTATCTTGTCAATATTAAGTCTTTGGGACTTTTTAATCAATGTTTTGCCTGCCTTTCTGATAATGACACATGCCTAATATATCTATGATGTTTTAACCTGCTGTTTTCCTACAAAGGTTATCTTTATCATATGAGTAAATTATATGATGTACACAAGTGTTGTGACTATTAGTGTTGTCCACAGTGAACTTTTAATCATTACAAATCCACATTGGTCTAAAGTCAGTGTTTGGCTAATAGAAACTATTTGGCTATAATATGTTATATTAAATTCTCACTGTAATTGTTCTCCTGTAGCTCAGTGGTAGAGCATTGCGTTAGCAGTGCAAGAGGTTGTGGGTTTGATTCCCAGGGAGTACATGTACTAAGAAAATGTATAACTTCAATGCACTGTAAGTCGCTTTGGATAAAAGCATCTTGCCAAATGCATAAATGTAAATGTCATGAATTCCCTGGGAATCATACCTGTGACTGCCGTTTTGAATACCATGCTCTGCCAGTTCAGCTGCAAAACAGATTTAAGAAATATAATGAAAGGCAAATGCCCCAAACAGTCATTTATGTTTAAGCAGGCAACACGGTGTGTAAACCTTAGATCATCAGTCATGAATAAATAAATAAAATTTTGCATCGATTATTGATTGAATGTAACAATGCAAATAATCTTAATGATCCTAAAAATTGATTTCAGTGTAATGCACACGATAATTTGTTAAATCTTTTGATTTGGGGTAAATTGTTCTTATGATTTTAATATTTATCTGTGTACTGGTTTATCTGGTCACCCTGTTCTGATTGGCTGATTTTTGTGGTGCATCATTTCAGTTCACTGATTAGTTTTCACTGGTTTGTGTCTGAGAATGAGTTGATTTGAGTTTTTCTCCCTAAGGATGCGCGGAAAGCCTGTGCAGATGCCACGCTCTCTCAGGTGAGACTAAACATCAAAAACACAAGTAACTCCAAACTTGAAACATCTGATAAAGACGTTACAAGTACAGTGTAGTGTACATGTCTTTTGAATTATCTTTGGTCTCTGTGTCTGTGTTTCTGTCAGATCACAGCAAACATTGAGCCTGTGGGCCGGATTCAGATGCGCACTAGACGGACACTAAGGGGACATTTGGCGAAGATCTACGCCATGCACTGGGGCACTGACTCCAGGTGATCACATTCATCCCCAATAAACACATTCTGTTTTAGGGATAGTTCACTGAAAAATGATAGTTTGCTGTATTTACTCATCCTCAGGCCACCCAAGGTGTAGGTGACATTTGTCTTTAGTCGAACATTTGGGGAGAATGGGGTAATTAGAGCCTGTAGGGAAGTTAAGCCACCCCTTGTTTCTAGACACCTATAAACAGAATTGGTCATGTGACCATATATTCAGGTGTGTAAATAAGTGAGCATACAAGTCATTCATTTACTCACCATGTAATTGAGAGAGACAAGTGATAAATGCATTTAAGTTCAAAAAACAGTGTTGCTTTTCAGAATGTTTTGTTTTTTAATGTTCAGGCTGTTGAGTAGTTCTCCAGTTCTGGTGAATTGCAGAATTGGTTTAACTATAGTAACCATGGTTTTAGTGATGGGTTAAATGCAAAGGTTATGGGTTACTATTAGGGGTGTAAATCAGACATCTCCTCACAATACGATATATCGATTCTTCCCAGTAATACGATATCTGCCAATACCTTGAAAAATCCAGTGATACACTTTATGAATTGATTCATTCGAAGTATATTGAACGATTTTGCGAAATTTAGATATTATGTGCCAAGTTTACACAACCAGTTACATTTTTAATATGCCAAAGCTCACAAATGCAACAAAAACACATAACATGAATGTTTAATTAAACTCCCTAAGAATTGCACATCCAGCATCCCTAATGGGACATCTGTGGAGTGGTTGCTCTTGAAGCCAGACTGCATGTCGTCAAGCTGGGTATTCTGTGAGAGGAAAGATGTTGTCTGATTGAGAACAGCCCATTCAAGTGTTTTTGTTATGAATGGGAAGAATGAGACAAGTCTGTAGTTGTTTAATATAAGTGTTGAGAAGTGTTGCGTGGGCTTTTCAAGCAGAGGAGTAACCAGGGGTTGCTTAAATGCGGAGAGAAAGGTGCCAGTGAGAGAGGATGAGTTGATAATGTGTGTCAGTGATGGTGTGAGTGAGTTTAATTTGGCTTGTACAAGATGGGAGGGAATTGGGTTGAGTGGGGTGACAGGATACAAGCTTGGACACCTCTTTCACTGAGCCTAGAAAAAGAGGTGAGTAGAGTTTTGGGTGTGGGTGGATCAGGTTCTGGAGTTGGTGGTGGTATGAACTGGCTGCTTATGGATGCTATTTTGTTTGTGAAAAAGTCTGCAAAGTTATCCACTGATAAGGAGGGTGGAGGAGGACAGAGGAGGGAGTTAAAGTTCTGAAGAGCTTGCGAGTATCAAATGTGTTGCTGACCTTGGTGGTGTAATATGCAGTCTTAGCGGAGTGGACATTGGTGGAGAAGGAGGACAGTAGTGTTTGCCAAAAAAAGGTTTTGGTCCGTTTTTTTCTCGGCTACCCTGAGTTTTGTCCGGTGTTCACGCAGGACTTCAGACAGCCATAAATTGGAAGGAGTAGTGTGAGCTTGCCTGGAGGAGAGAGGACAGAGGTTGTCTAGAGCTCTTGGAAGCCTTCAGCATGGGGTTTCTCTAGGTGGATGTTGAAGCCCCCAAAAGCTATGAATGGGCTGCCATCCTCAGTGAAGAAGGAGAGAAGCATGTCAAGCTCCTCTAGGAAGTTGTTTAGGGGACCTGGGGGACGGTAAACTACATTGACATGAATTTGCTAAGGAGAAGTGATTGCAACAGCGTGATATTCAAAAGATTGATTAAAGATAGTGGTGGCAGTGGAGTATATTTCCAGTTATTTGATATCAGCAAATCTGTTCCTCCATCCCTGCTTGTTTGGCGAGGAGTGTGAGAGAGTAGTTGGTGGAGAGGGCAAAAGGGGTTGCTCTGGATGAATCCAGGTCTCATTAAGACCTAATATGTTTATAGTGGAATGGGAGGTGAAAGCAGAGATGAGGTCAGCCTTGTTCACTGCTGACTGGCAATTCCAGAGACCTGGGAGCTGGCTCTTTTGATTTAGACTCTGTTACCTGTCTAGCTACACCCTAGCAACCATGTAATGAAAAGTTATATCTTAGCATTAGAACATTGTAGAGATGTGGGTGGGCTGTCACTGGGCTTTAGGTATCGTCTTGGCAACTTCCTGGCCACACTATAGCAACCCTTTAGAGTACCCTAACAATCTCTTAACATTCTGAATAAGCTATATTGTAGTATATCTGTCACGTTAGCATCATGTTAAATCATTAGAATCATGCTAAGTTATATGGGCATAATGCATACTTGCTAGTTGCTAGTCGTAACTAGTCGCTTTTCAGCAAAATTCGTCATTTTGAATGTCATTTATGTGAATCGTGTGCATTTTTTTTGGTCTGGGTGGGTGGCACATAAACCTCAAGCACCATCTCTCGAGCTGCCTTTTTCCTAAAACATGTTTGGTGCAGTGCCTGACGTCTTTTGGCCAGTCAGCATCAAGATTTTGGCCACTGCATCCGCGTATCTATCTAATTTTAGCATTACAAGGGAAATGAAAACACGCCTAACAAAAAAGACACACTTTTTGTGATCACGTTGACGGTGCCTTTTTTGTTAACGTGTATTGTTTGCTAATGTATTAGATTTAGATATGTAAAAACAGCAAAGTTTTATGTTTCAGAGTATTTTCTGATCGACAAGCACACGAGGAGTATTTGCTTTAAACCGAAACGGGCTCATTTGTACTTATTTCTGATTGTTTTGTGGTCTCGACATTGATGTTTTGATTCTTGATTGATTGTCATTGATTCTTTCGGGAAGAAACATAACAGAAAATTCACCTGTCTTTGTTTTATCTTCAGGCTGCTTGTCAGTGCATCCCAGGATGGGAAACTTATCATCTGGGACAGTTATACTACAAACAAGGTAAACTGAAGACCAGACATCTGCTGGTTAATTAGCATCTCATGATAATCTTCTGATGAACAACAACAAATGTAGAGCTGTGGGACATTTGATGATTTAATATGTCGTCTATGGATGTGTAGGTGCATGCGATTCCTCTGCGCTCCTCGTGGGTAATGACTTGCGCATACGCTCCGTCTGGAAACTACGTGGCCTGTGGAGGCCTGGACAACATCTGCTCCATCTACAATCTCAAGACCCGTGAGGGGAACGTGCGCGTCAGCCGGGAGTTAGCTGGACACACAGGTAACTGTAACCACACCTTATTTTTCATGTGCTTTCATGAATCACTACATCTCTGCCTGACTGAGAGAGACTTTGTTTTACTCCCATGTTTTCTCTGCTCTTGCAGGTTATCTTTCATGCTGCCGTTTCCTGGATGATAATCAGATTGTCACCAGCTCGGGCGACACCACCTGGTGAGTTTCTGTACTCTAACAACACTAACCATTTTCATCCATCCAGATTAAGATCAGCATTATTGTTAACTTGTCGGCATGGAGGATCACGGGTTAGTAGAGTCAATCTCATCTGCGTCACAGATTGTTTTGTGTTGTTAACACTGAATTAATTACATGACTGGGCAATTTATTTATCAAAATAACCCTATAAATATATTCTGGAAATCCCCCAAATAAAGATACATTTATAGGCATTACTGTTGCAGACAAAAACATTGAATTGTAACATTTTATATTTACATTTTATATTACAAATGTTAAATTGCAAAAACTATATGTAATAGTTATAATGTGTTTATTGAATAAATTAGATGCAGCATGCAATTTATTTGTTGATCTGTCTGAAGTAGATTTAAGGATCAGGGCTAGAGACTCTTATGCTGCGTTTACACTGCAAGGCTTAATGTTCAGGTCCGATCTTAAGTCCGATTTTTTTTTTTTTGTCCCAACTGTTCACATTTAGACTTCTGTCCGATGTCCGTGTTTACATTATCTTGCACCCAAAAAGATTCCAGTCATAGAAGGCAAGAGTGGTGGAACCAAGTCCACAAATTTGCTGAAAAGGAATGGGTACAAAATCGAAGGGCAAGCTTAGAAGCACCTGTGAGTGCTTGCATAAGTCAGTGTCATAAGGACACCGCATAAAGAAAAGCAATCCCTCACTAACTTTCAGCCATTGCCAGTCATTGCCAGTCAAATCTGTCATGGAACAGTAATGGCATATGTATCCCATTAAAATCCACATTTGGTAGTGGCTCAGAACAGATACAAAAAACTGGGTCCTGTGCAGATTCTACTGTTTACACGTGCAACAAATTCCGATCTGTGTCACGTGGGTAAAAAATCTCATTTTTTTGTGCCAGTGTAAACATAGCCATACATTTAGTTCTGTTCCCAGCAACACAACAGTGTTGCTGAGAAGATAATTGCTTGAAACGATAATGATGATTTATGATGATTTAAATGGCAGGAAAATACCATACTACCAAACTGAAATACAGCTCAGCAGATTCTTTAAGTATAAAATTGACAGCTAATACAGACAGTGGAGTAAAATAGTTTGTTGCGTCATTTGTTTTTTTAAAGTGCTCTTTGGGACATTGAAACTGGGCAGCAGACAACCACGTTTGCAGGTCACACTGGTGATGTAATGTCACTGTCTCTGGCCCCAGACACACGTTTGTTTGTATCGGGTGCCTGTGATGCCTCAGCCAAACTCTGGGACGTCAGAGAAGGCATGTGCAGACAAACATTCACTGGCCATGAGTCTGATATCAATGCCATCTGTGTAAGTCACACACACATCCAACACATTAAAATACAGTGATGCATCCGCTCGGAGTTTTATCAGTTTTACCTGATCACTGTGTAACCTCTTGTAGTTTTTCCCCAATGGAAATGCGTTCGCCACAGGCTCAGATGACGCCACCTGCAGGCTGTTTGACCTGCGTGCCGATCAGGAGCTGATGGTGTATTCTCATGACAACATCATCTGTGGCATCACCTCTGTGGCCTTCTCCAAGAGCGGCCGCCTGCTACTTGCCGGCTATGACGACTTCAACTGCAATGTGTGGGATGCTCTGAAAGCCGACCGCGCAGGTTAGTGTAACAGGACGTTGGGATCACTAGCATTCATGTAATACATTTACTTCACTAACAAAATAGCATTTGGTCTGACATGACCTGGGTGATGTTTATTAAGAATGATCTTTTACGTCAAACAGCCTGTTTAAAGAAAGAAGTGAAGTCCATCTTTCTACGGTCGGTCTGTGATAACACTGTAAAAGCTTGGCCCAGGGCTGATAGTCAGAAAATACCCAGGTTATCTTCTTTCTAAACCCCTCTTTTACCTTCAGATAGAGGAACATTTAACACTTGTAATTCAGAAGCGGGGTTAGCACAGCATTTTACACAGGGCTTTGAACCCACTCTAAAGACAGGTTAACCTTGCAATGCAGTGCCAGATGTGTGGTGTGTAAAATGAAGAGGGTTTAGAATGTTACGGTTATCAGGAGACAGTCAGTCAGAAACTGAACAGCGTGAGGCTCATATCACCAGCTGAAATGTTCATGCAGCATGAAACGCTAACAGAAAACTCCTGAATTGGTGTAAAAATGTCTATAAAGGCATAAAACAGCCAAGGACTTTCCTGGTGGCCTGTTGTCTCACTGATGTGGAAGCGCAAAATAAGCATTTATTTAATGTGACTGTGTGCTGTCTCCAATTCACACCACAAAAATGCAAAATCAAAGGTTAACCCAGGATTTAGTAATGTACAGTGTCAAATGTCAGATCAGGAATACCCAGGGTTAACTCTTAACACCATTAAATTATGAGAAGTGTGAAAAGTGAAACATAGCCGGCAGGATTTTTTTACCATGGGTTTAAAATGATCCAGGGTTAATAATGTCAACTGAAAAGCCCTAATGGGAGGCGTATTCTCTTCAGTAGGGCAGGCTGGTTGCTTAAAGACATGAGTCTGATCCTCAGACCTTTATGGACTTGAAGGACCATCAGATTTGGTTTGTGGGTAGTGTTAGATTTTCTTGTATCTGGCTAAGCAGTCATTGGGTGGCTTGCTACTGTATTAGAATTCTTCTGATACATAAAAGAAGCAAGACCAAGTGCTGTGGGGAAAAAAGTTTTTAAGGTGGTAGTATACCATAGATCTTCTGGGCTGATGTTCATCTGCCAACCTTCTAGATTCTTAACCGAATGCCAGACCTTAGACCTGGTGCCAAATGTCCCCCAAACAATATATACATACTGTTAGGACCTTACAATAGGCAGGAAATGTAGGAAAAGGTTGATGGACACAATTTTTCAGAAGGACGAGATCTGATGTCACAGCCAGGCTTCTCTGTGCCATCATGTTGAAGTTCCAGTCGGTCGAGATGTCGGTTCATATAAATGTCCTGCCCAGAGCTGTCCTATGATGTAAAGAGTGTTCCCAGTCTGGAAAAGCCATTCTTGTAGTAGAAAGTAGTTGCTGTGGGTCAGGTGGTACAGGTGTTTGTACCTGATGCTGAGCGTGTCTATACATGCAGTGTACATTGTGGGTCACCTGAATTGCAGGGCAAACACAAAGTTCTATACACTCTCTGTGCTGTGAAGAGTTTGACAGAAACAGAGCTGACCCTGTTTGGTTCCTGAGAGGTTTCTCATCGACAGCTGTGGTGTTGAAGGGATTACATGCTTTTGTGTGTGCTTTGTTTGTGAGGTCAAGTCTGAAGTGTGTGAGCTTGACTGACTGTGACTGTGTGTGTGTGTGTGTGTGTGTGTGTGTGTGTGTGTGTGTGTGTGTGTGTGTGTGTGTGTGTGTGTGTGTGTGTGTGTGTGTGTGTGTGTGTGTGTGGTCATGGTCAGTAGTGCTCAAAATGTCTGTGTTGTGTTTCAGGTGTGTTGGCAGGCCATGATAACCGTGTGAGCTGTCTGGGAGTGACTGATGACGGTATGGCTGTAGCTACAGGGTCCTGGGACAGTTTCCTGAAAATCTGGAACTAAAGGTAAACTGAAACTTTAACTTCTCACCTTTTTATTGAATTAACCAGTATTTTTATTGATTAGATGGTTCCAGAAATCACAACCCTCACATTAAGCATTACAAGAACTAGACTAAAGGTTCAGCAATTAAACAATTATTAAAGTCTGAATCCCTGATAGAGCAGTAGAGCCCCTGTTTCAATGATGTCATCTTTATCTTCCAGACACGGCTATGCGGTTGAGTGGATCATTCAAAACTGAAACCTTTTATTCTCCCTTTCTGCTCCTCAAACACAACTTACCCCAACATCTATCAATGGCAACAAAGAATTTTTTTCTTTGGGGAAAAAGAGAGCACAGTTGTTTCATTCAGATTGTGGTTAGTAATTGGATATAAATGTTGGTAATTGTATTTCTTTTGGAACCATTTTCTGCTTCTGTACTGAACGACACTCATTCCATGGCTCTCATCGTTACTCTAACATCACTGCATCATTGTATTTAACAGCAGAGTTTTCTGAAACAAAATAGCTCTAGCTGTTTGGGCCTTTTTTCCTGCTGTTTGAGATTTAATTCTGAGGAGCACAGCTGTGCTTTCGTCTCCTAGTTTTTATATATTTTACGATAAAGTTTGTAGTTGGAATATAAAACAAGCATGACATGATCAATATTGTGAAAAGCTTCAGTAATTGCGTCAGTTAAAAGGATTTTATGCTAAAAATCAGGGGGTCACTAGCTGCTATCAGGCCTGTTTTTTTTAGTCTAGGGTTTTTTTTCTGGTCTTGCTGCAAATATTTGTTTGCACAAGTTTGTTTTGCCTATATGTAATGTTAAAATGTTAACTAAGCACGCGCTGTTCATGATAGCAAATGAAGCAATGTTATTTTTATCTGTGTTTAGGCTTTTTTGTAGAGCTCAACGAAAATTAACCAACCATTTAATATTTTATGTTTTTCTTATTCAGTTTTTTCTTACCTGTTTGATCTTGGTGTGAATGATGTTGACAGTAGGGTTGGGCAATTCTTTGTTTTATTTCAACAGGTGCCCATTTTGTGCTTGGAAAACAGTTACTACTCTGTGAATGACATGTTGTATAAATCGATGTTAAAAATATTGATATTGAAAACTTTATAAGTTAAAAATAAAAACAAATCTTGTTTGTCTGATTGCATGCTGTAGATAGGTGCATATGGAACGTATTGTTTTTTCTTAAAAGAATAACCTGTTAAATAGATCACTAAAGTATTTATTTTTCTTTTAAAAAAAAAACTTTGTTTTTTGCTTCAGGGTCATTTCGTGTCATATCATCCAAATTTCCAATCCAAAGTTTCCCCAGCTCAAATTTTGTATTTTTTTACAGAAGCAAGAACCAAAATATTAACTGCCATTAATGAATAGTCACTGAATAATTTACGAATTTGTAGTCAGGGATCAAAATTACAATTTTCACCTAAAATTTGAAGTGATCATAGAGGGGGTGAAAATTACTTAAGATGCCGGCATCATTTATTTAACAGAGATTGGTAGCTTTATTAATAAAATCTGTTGACTTTACCAATACTTGGAATATATTATTCAGTCCCTGAAATTAAAACAAATATAGAATCTTATGAAAAAAACTACGAAAAACATTTAATGTGCCTCAGCTTGATCATTTTAAGCAGTAACTCCAAAACACTGACGTGGTTGTGTTCGATGCAGTTGTTTTGATAGAAGGAAAAAGATACATTTCTGGCTTCAGCATTTTTTTAAATTTTTCAGACATTCCTCTTTAAAAGCAATTAAGTATCAGATTTTTGCAGTTACATTTGTTGAGTTATTCATTTGAGTTATTCATCAATGGCATTTTAATATTTTGGCTATTTATGTTGATCTTCTGTAAAAATATTTAAATCAAAAATTTGAGCTGGGGTCCTCTGGTTGAGTTGTCACAGAATGACCCTGCTCTGTGCATACATAATTCATCTTAACTTTCAGAGCTATGCACTCTAGAAGCAAAGATCAGATACAGCTGAATGTTCAGTTCAGTCCCAAACACACACTGACCCTGTAAAATATTCAGCTCTTTATAACAAACAGTCTGAATCCCTGTAGAAAAAAACAAATACTGAATTTTGCTAGAGATGTTTTGTAACAGGTTTTTTGTTCTTTAATATAAAAGCATAATTGAATGGCGGACACTCTGTTGTTTCCGCAGGACCTTAATGAAGACAAGCGTTCTTTCTTTAGGTATAGTACCATTTCTCCATTCTGTTATTCCTGCAACATTCTGTACAAAAAAGGTTTATCATTGTACGATAGGCCTGTAGCTGGCAACAAAAGTTAAGAGTAAAAATGAGCTAAGTTTTTGTTCTTTCCCTTCTCTTCCCTGCCTCTGTCCATGCGAGTGTTCTGCATTCTGTACTCTTATTCCTCTTTTGTATTTCATTTTAAAGTCAGTGTGCAACAGTAAGCTGGATGCAAGATTGAAACTATTAAAACGTACTGTTATTTAAGATATAATAAAAACAGTTTGAGATGAGTTGTTTCTCATTTTTTCTAAAGAGAACATTTCAACATGCATTTCATATGGGTGCCTTCAGCAAATCGTACAGATACACACTAAAGCTGTTTAAAGTCGTTCTGCTTATGATTTGAATGTATACTGCATGCATGTTCATCCATCTGTATTTAGTTTTGCCTTAACAATAATATTGCTGTATTCCTATGGAGAGTTTTTTCTGGACAATTTAAAAAGGAATTGGATTTGCAATTGCGTTTTCTATTTGTGGCTGTAAAAGTTGACAATTCAAAGAAAATGCATAGTCCATTTTCAATTCCATTTCACATGCTACAGTAGCATGACAGTACAACAGATAAGACAGTTAAATATAAGGTTACACATAAAATGGAGGAATTGGGATATTAGAGTGACATTAAAGAGATTAAGGAGATATTAAAGGGTCTATAACTTACAAATGATATAGTTTAAGTGTCAACATGTCTAAATGTGCATGGAATTAGCCAAGAGATTCGGGTATAAGCCATAACTAGCATAATGAATGGTACACAGTGTGTTGTCACTTTATCTTGAAGTGTTAACAGTTATCAGTATCAGAATCAAAATGAGCTTTATTTGCCAAGTGTGCACACATG
The DNA here is from genome assembly GCA_036877525.1 of Chromobotia macracanthus. Taxonomy (NCBI): domain Eukaryota; kingdom Metazoa; phylum Chordata; class Actinopteri; order Cypriniformes; family Botiidae; genus Chromobotia; species Chromobotia macracanthus. Next base: position 292,011 of record JAZGTH010000002.1, read on the forward strand.
CACAAGATACTTGTGATTTCAGGAGTTCGGTGTACTTACAGTATATAATAAACACAGAAAAAATAGAATTAGAAAAAATGAAATAGATTAAACAAGATATAAGTGGGAGAGCTATTTACAGATATGCACAGTAAGTTCTGTATATTAAAACTATATAATCTATATTTTACAAATGTAAATATGTATTTACATGATTATGCAGAAACCCTAGTGTAGGATATTGCTTTATAAAATATTACACTTTAAAACAGGCAGGCTGTAGTAAATGTGCTAACTGTTCAAGGTGAAGATGTCCCATCAAAAAGAAAAACTGTTCTGCCACAGTGATATTAAGGTGAGGGGAGGAAGTGATGGGGGTTCCTCATAAAGTCCATTACATCTCCAAGTGTAGAGGGTTTTCAGCTCAGGCTTGTTTTGACTGCACCAGACAGCCAGCAGAGCAACCCCTTTTCTGTACACAGATTTATCACCATCTGTGTCATCTCCAAACTTCAAGAGGTATCTTTTAATTATATATATATTTAAACATGCGCACACAGAAGACATGCATTCAAAATATGACACTTTCAATAATTGAGTGATATAATATTTTGTCTATATTTTGACAGTCTGATTACTCTCCTATCTATTCAGTTTGCACAGTCTACAAATAAATAAATGCTAATGCAAGCCTACTCATGTCATGTTATTAATCGTTCATATTCAAGACTTTTTGCAGCATATGTGTAAAGTTAGCAGTTGCCAAAAGTCTGTGATAGCCTCCCTCTATGGAGCGTTTTGAGGACAAATTGCATTTGCAATTGTGTTTTCTATTTGTGGGTGTAAAAGTTGTGACAGTTAAAATGCAAATCCAAATTGGTTGCACATGATTTTATTAGTAAACGTATAGATCTATTTCATCAATAAATAGTGCAACATGGAATAGTGCATTAGTTATGCATACCTAACTTACTGTTCATACAGTGTTTGTTTTTGGGTTGAGACAGAATACTCCATTTGAAGTTGTTCTTTATTTGTGTGATAACTAACATTTTACTTTTAAACCATGGAACATAAATGACACTAAGAGTGTAGTAGATGGTACACCCACAATTAGTATTGTGGACGTGATTGATCGTACATCATATACCCTTCAGGAATATTTACATATGTTGAATTTGATGATGCTTATCAAAGTGGAATAATTAATCAGGATAGGCAAGAAAAGTACTTTCGGACAGGGGGTAACAGTGAGACTGAGTAACAGGGGCCCTTGGCGAGAAGTGGTCCACAAAGAAACATACAGCAGACTGAGGTGTCTGCTGTCCTTGCACTTTTATTATGGACTTTTTTTTTGTTTTGGTCCTGTTTCTTATTCCCAGTGCTGTTAGCTTCATTTGCCCCTGTGTATTTAAGCCCCCTTGTTTTCTGGGTTTGGTGTTAGGTCTATTATGAAAACAGGGTGAGTCTGTGTTTCTTGATTTCTTCTTATTTATACTAATAAACTGCACTTAAATCCTAACCCTTTGCAAACTACTCTTAAATTTGGAACTTAGTATGCTTCAATCTAAAGAACTACCCTCATAATTTCAGGATGAAGTATTAAGAGTTAAATCATTCCTCATATTTCCAGACCAATAGGTGGTACTGTGTAGATAATGCTTGTGACAGGAGATTTTTTTAAGGAAAACTTCTACAGAGAAGTATAATAATAGAACTCTAATAAAAGTTCTCTTATAATTAACTTTCTTTCTTCAGCCAAACACAGAGTTATGTTAAATAACAGTGGTTAAATTGTAAAAAATGTCTAGTTTTACATGTTAATCATGTTTATGTTCAAATTGTACTTTTAACCTCTGTCCATCAAGCTCCGGAGGAAGTGTCCCCTCCCTACTCTGGCTCTGTCTATCCTGCTGAGGATCCAGAGGATCCTTCTCCAGATTTATTGCCCTGTTTTGGGTTTGTCTGGTTTTCAGTCTAGTTTGTCCATGTCAGGAGTGCATAAGATTTAGTCTAACCTTTGTCCACAACAATCCTGAGGATCTGCCCTATTACCCTATCACCTCCTAAGGTAATGCCTTTAAAGAGTCTGTTAAAAAAAAAGTTTTTAACAGACCTTGCATCCCCAACATGTGTATTACATACTTGTTTATTCCAGCCTGTGGGGTGTATTGTTCAAATGTGTGTGTATCAGTACCTCCTAAAGTAATGGCTTCATAGAGCCTGTTAAAACAGAATAAACGTTTTAAAAGAAAACATGGCCCCCTGTCTGACAGCTAGTTTTCTGATTAAAGGACATGCCCTAACTTGTTCTTCTGGTCTAATAACCCTGTTAATAAACTCTGATGCTGTCTGCTTCTATTGGTTTGTAGAGGCTATTAAAACAGAATAACATTTTAAAAAAGCACATGGCCCCTATCCTGTCTGACCCCTTCTGGCTTGGGAAGATACCTATTCAGAGTAAAGAATGTTCTTAATTCGATTGTTAATGCTTGCAATAGATGTCTAGATAATCAAGGAATGACATTTTTGACAAATAAAAAAAATAAAAGCCTCATCTGGTTTAGGGTAAGTATTCTGCATCTTCATCTAGTTTTCTGATTCTAGTTTCCTGAACAAGCTTCCAACTTGTCCTTCCTGACTGGAAGGAATATCCTTAATGTGTGTACTGACACCCATAGACTCCCTCTACTTCCACTGAACTTCATGCCTCGGATAAAGAATCTTTCACATAAATACATCTTATACTACTTTAGGGTTAATCTTAACATTATAACAAGAAAAAAAGGGTACATAATTGTCTTTTTATTACAAAGCATTTATTTCTAACCATTTTTATTTAATGTTTAGTTTTAAACAGACTTTTGACAATATCTTAAATTAAAGATGGCCTACTTTATATATGCATATAAAAAACAAAACAAAGATAATGCTATCATTATCATGGTTTTTGTGTTAACAACTCTCGCTGTATCTGTTCAGCCAAAAAACCTTTCAGGGTGCATCTATGGACTTGAAAACATCTTTTTATGTACATTTGTTTTTTCAAATGGAAATTAGAAAACTTGTACACAATCTTAAATTTTTCTTTTTAAGTGTTTACTTTTAGAATATAAATATATATATATATATATATATATATATATATATATATATATATATATATATATATATATATATATATATATATATATATATATATATATATATACATATGAAGATAAATCTGTATAATGTTGCAAATACTAATTTTAATTTTGAATAAAAACAATAGAGATCTACTGATACCATAATCATAGTTTTTAATATGCAGATTGTTTAGCTTTGTTTTAAATTAAACACCTATGTTTATCTGCCTGACATAGTGGGATAAGAAAATCCTGTGTGTGTTTGAGTGTACAGACGCTGTGTCTAGATGTTCATAGCATCACACCTCAGATAAACCCTCAGTCCTTTTGGTGACTCCTTATGTTGTAAACTTTACATTCAGAACAACATAAACTCTTTACTCTGCGTACTTCTACAATAAATATTTCAACACTTTAGACAGTTTCTTAGTTAAATCTGTTTAACTAAAAATTTCATTTTAAAATATAAAAATAATGATACAACCATCATAATCTTGTTTTGAAATATGGGTTGTTTTGCACCATTTTAAATTGAAACAATGACACCCTCATTTTGGAAAACATTTAGCCAAACAATCTCACGCATCTTATTTAACATCGACTGTGTCACACTGGGTTGGGTATGTGTTTATGTTATCGGTTGTCTTTGGATGTCAGAGTTTTTGTGTTTAGCGAGTTTCTGGGTGACCACCTCTTATAGACACATTTACTTTTCACAGTTTACCTCTGAGTCATTCAGCAAAGGTTGCTCGAAAACCTCTGTCATAGGCTACGTGTTAGAGTTCTGTGTATCTTCTGGTGACATCTCAACAACGGTTCAGAGAAACTGAAGTAGTACCGTGGAAAATGTCTTTCCAGCCTAACAGTATGTGTGCTTCCATTTGTATGTTATGTATTTATTTAAGAATATACATTAAAAACTGTTTATGTGTGTCACTGTGGTATTTAAAATGATGTTTAAACTGTTTTGTGCAACGCTCCAGGTAGATCAAACAACATTTTCCATTAAAACCAAGAACTGAATCAACAGGGTATGTTTTATCTATTTGTCAACATTGTTTTATGTTTTTAACTCAGAGTAGGTATTGGATACATTATATTGTCTGACACAAAGTAACTGAAGATAATAATAATAGCTGCCACTCTGTCACTATTAATAATAATAGTTGAAGATAATAATAATAGTTGCCACTATTGTCTGTATGTATCTGAAAACCAGCTGTAGCTTGTCTATGTGTGTAGCTGATAATCTTTTTATTTTCAGATAGATTGTGAGCTGGTTTAAGTAATCCCTCTAAAATACAGGTAAGCAGCAAAATGTAATTACATTTATGGGTTTCTAAGAACTCCTATATCTAGTTTAAATTAAGGTTTTACAAATGACCAGGAAAGTGACTATAGCATACAGGAAAATTTGCAACTACTGCAGAAAATAAGTATTTTTATCTTCTCAAGTATTGTAAATGGGTTGTCAGTGTTTAGAACATACCTTTCCAGAGCTACTAAGACATGTTTTGTTATGTTTTCAGCTCCTGATTTAAAGGTAACATGGATCGCTATCACAAAATTTAGTCATCTTATTCAGACAAATGCTTTTTTATGTTTTCAGTCTTTATCTCAGGGATTCTTGATTCTTGAGTACTGTCAAACATATATATTCTCTTTTGCCTTCATCTTAGGTCTTTCACTGGAGAAGAATGAAAGGAGATTTGCATCAACATGAAAAGGTAAGACGGATGCATTACCCAAACCAAAACTTGTGTGTTTTAGATGGATCGATTTACTTTGTATATTCTGTGTTAAACCACTGCTTCAATGAGTGAATCATTTGAAAAAATCGAATTATCTGAAGTGTGAATATTTCAGTCAGCGAAATTCTACAACTGTGATATGATGTTGTTTTAATAAATACCTGAACCTTAATTAGAAAGTGTAGCAAATGCCCAAATCCTAAAACTATACCATGAAAAAACACAACAGGGATCTCTCATTGACAGCATGGCAATGATTTTTCCCTTTTGGTCTCACAAACCCCACCTGTTTATTCACATGGGTTTTGTGTTCACACCCCGAGGATGTCAGGAATGTCTTAATTTATTCACCTTTGTTACAAATTTAGTAGTTTCAAAATGAACTTATTCACCTTCTGTTAAAAAAATGCATTACCTTTTAGTCAGGTTACAATATTGTCAGACTTCACCTTACATTTTTTCTTTCAGGTTTGTTTTTCTTAATGTTTGCCAATATTCATAGATGACACGCACTCAAATGTGTTTAGCATGCCAGTTACACGTTAGTTTCATTACGTGTCTTACCAATCCAAATGGAATGAAAACGCCAGTAAATAGCAGTCAACGTTTTATTTGTTTTCCAGCAAAACGTAAAGCAGGTCAACTCTTAAAGTGGTACTAATTCATAGGCTCATTAAGGTTTTTGTTTTTATGCTTTAATATGTTCATTGCTACTTTTTCCACTTGTCGAATTGAATTCCTTTTGAGTTTTCGACTTTATCACACTGATTCAAATCTGATTCAAAATTATGTTTCACACCTTGGTCTGTTAAAAGCGTTTATTCTTTTTTAACAGACTCTTTAAAGGCATTACCTTAGGAGGTGATAGGGTAATAGGGCAGATCCTCAGGATTGTTGTGGACAGAGGTTAGAATAAATCTTATGCACTACTGACATGGACAAACTAGACTGAAAACCAGACAAACCCAAAACAGGGCAATAAATTTGGAGGGGGCCAGATCCTCAGCAGGATAAACAGAGCCAGAGTAGGGAGGGGGCATTCCTCAGGAGCTTGATGGACAGAGGTTAAAAGTACATTTTGAACATATACATGATTGACATGTAAAACTAGACCAAAATCGGACTCCCTACCAAAACAGGGTAATACATTAATGAGTTTTTGATTGACAGTTGACACATAGTTTATTGTAATTACTATGCGTGTTTATGTACGTTTAAAAGACCGTTATTGTCAGGGTCCTGGCTTCATCTCTTGAGTTTCTCCTAGATTATCTTGCCAGGATCCTGACATCCCTGTGTTTTGTGTCAGAGCATGTCTGGATCCTGACTCAATCCTAGTCTTGGTTCTTGTTTCTTGGAGTCAGGATCTAGACTCATGTCTTTGTTATGTGTGGAAGCACATGGCCATTGTTTGTTTTGTGCCATGTGCTCTCTTGTCCTGTTCTTGACCCCGCCCTCTCGTTCCCTTGTGTTCTCCCTTCATTTGTTAATTCCTCCCACTTGTCTGTCCTTGTTACCTGCCTTGGTTTTGTCTATTTAATACCCTTGTGTTTGCTGTCTTGTGCTGGTCTGTTTTTGTTTGCCTGTTTATGGTCAAGTTATTTGAGTTTTGTCCATGGCGCTGTGTTTTGTTTCTCTCCCTCGAAGGAGTTTCTGTTAATAAAGTTTGTTTTTTCTATACATGGCTTGCATTTGGGTTCTCCACCCAAATATTATAAATATAATTATTATTTATAAAAAAAAATTCCCTTTTATATATTTTTTCTTTTTTATTAATTTCTTTTTTTTTGTTTCTTGTTTGTTTGTTTAGGCTTTTTTTGTGGATGTGTGGGGATAGTGGTTGTTATGTTAGCACCAAAGTATATGTCATGGTAATAACAGTAACAATAAACTATTATTACTACATCTGACTACACCTGTATCTACATCTAGTGTTTTGTTTTCTGAGTGGATTATATTACATTGTATTGAGTTACAAAAAATACAACAAAAACAAAAATACATTTACCAAATAAAGGCACCAAAAATCTATGCATTGCATTCACACGCAAATACTATCACTTTTAAATGCTCTTTATCGCTTGTAAGAATGTCAGCGTCTGCTTCTCCGTGATTGTCACTAAAGCCGCCCTTATTCAAACTTCTCAACACAGGGCCCGCCTCAGATTGCTTTTAATCAATACACAAATGGTAAAAATAAGAGTCACACTGTCTTTACCTACATTCTGATTGGGTGGGCAAGACAGACGTTTGGGTGGGATACGTTTACATGGATATGTGACATAAGGATCATTAAATATGCTCAAAATACTAATCTTTTTCTCTCATAAACATATAGTTTAGCTTCAGAAGACATGTATTGACCCATTGGAGTCATATGCAGGGAAGAGATTAGGTATTATTTATCTGATTGTGTTCACCTGAAGAAACTCATAAACATCTGGCATGACATGAGCATAAGTAAATTATTCAAGAATTTTCATTCTGCGGTGACGTTTTCCTTTAAATGTGTATCTATATCAGGAGTATCCATTCCTGGTGTGCTTCTTAATTCTTATTTGTGCATCATTGCTTCCTATTCTTGCGAAGAATTGAGAAGGTGCAATTATAGAATTGAGGTGTCTTTTAAGATGGTTGATTTCGATTGGTTTCGGGTCACAGGCTGGTGGACAGATCAGTCAAGAAAAGAGGAAGCATTAAATTTCTGTATAGAGAAGCACCCCTGAAGGGCCAGTGTCCGGCAGAGTGTAGCTCCAACTTTCTTCAACACATCTGCCTGGATGTTTCTAATCTATCTAGTAAGACCTTAGTTGGTTAAGGTCTGTAGGTGTTTGACTTTATACGGCACTTCTCAGACCAATCATCGAAATTTGCTTCTTGTAGTCAAGGGAGATTGAAACAGAGCTGTCAAGTCAGACACTTGCTGCTTGCCGTAATGACATGAGTGCAGTGTTTGAATTCTTTATTGCAGATGAAGTGGATTATATGTAATATTTGTCAGATAAATGTTTGGATTAAAATGTACGAACCAGTTATGTGCTGCTTAATACTGTATGCATATGTTAAAGACCAGCTAATTTTAAAATTCCAATAAGCTGGGTTCTATATTCTTTTCACTTTAATTTCATTAAATGACACAATATAACATTAAGATTACATGAAAACAATTTTCACTGTTTTTAAACCAGTGTAAATGTCATCGTTGTCGTCAGTGACTAGTCAATCATAAATAGCTGTGTCATCATCACAGCCTGGCACAACTCAGAGCCGAAAAAGAGAACTGCAACACTCCCATAGACTTCCACTGGAAGAATGACCAAACACTGAATAGTTCAAGCACTGAACTCATGAATCTAGTCAATAACAGTGCCTTTTGTTAATGTTTATTGTTAGATTATACTATTTACAGTCTTGTATTCTAAATGTTACCTAAGGCGGGCAACACTTCACTAACTGCAATATTTAGTGAATATGAAAAAAAAAACTGTCATATTTTTAACAATTGGATAGAATACAGTGATTTTAGTCTGCACAACACAACTTTTCATGTTTATGGCTCCATGCACCAGTTTCTTCTATTAGAACATGACAGGGAAGTCTAAAGCAGAAGATATTCCTATAGTCATTGATGAAGTAAGTCCGTAGCTGTAGCTGTTACATGGGGTTTTCTTATTTAAACAGACAAATAATACATAACTACACAGCCCTATCAAACCGGTCTGTCACAAGTAAGTATTCTGCTGTTCGTGAAAAGTATGCTTTTCTGCATACTGCTGAAGTATGTCAAAATCAGCTGAAAACATTGCAAGATAAAGTCTGGAATCTGAAATTGTCAAAAAAATCACATTGTAAATTAGTGACGTAATCAGGCCACAGGATGTCGCCATTAGGTCTGCAATGCCTTGAATGCCAATACAAAGACAAGTATTATACTCTGGAAGTCATAGAGCATAATGCATGTGCAATTCTGGACACAGAATCATGGAGCAATTTGGGTTTAAAAAAATAATTTATAAAATGAAAGAAAATACCACAACACACATTCTGAGTGAATTTGAAGATTTGTTCACAGGATTGGGCTATGTTCCTAAAGTCTGTCACATCCAAATAAATCCTGAGGTCATGCCAGTAATTCATCCACTCAAGAAAGTGGCCTTGAATAAAGTTGTTTAAAAAAAATTGAAATGCATGGAAAAAATGGGTGTCATCAAAAAAAAAAAAAAACAGACTGAGCCCAAAGAGTGGGTAAATAGGTTGGTGACAGTTGTAAAACCCAACAAAATTAGGATCTGCGTTGACCCACATAATATAAATAAGAAGGGAACACTACCCTCTTAAATCAATTGAAGAAATTATTGCAGATATGCCAAGATATTTTCTGTGTCTTGCCAAAATCACTGATTGGCATAATCCAGATGGATGAGGACAGATTTGTACTCTGTGGTATTAGAGTCCTCAAAAGTGACCTTGATGGCGTATTTTTGACAGTCATTTCACATGTCACACTTCAGGTCGTAATTCGCATGTCGTGCATGTAACAGAGCTGTTGTGAAAACAAGCGCTGTGTCTGTGAACTGTCATGGCCTTAGAAAAAAACAGAATTACATACAATAGTTTTAAATTACGCACGAGTAAATTAAAATTACTCACAAATGTTTCGAATTACATACGATTATTGTTGACAGTGATTTTATTCCATACCATCAGGGGGTTGTGGGGGGGTGTGTGTGTGGGCTTACTGTGTTGAATATAAAATCTAGGTTTTTTACTGTTAAAAGTGTTTACGGTTATATAACGGGTGAGATAAGAGGAAACGTGATGCATTTTATTTCCTTATTGGGGATTCACGGGTGGTATTTGGTGATTACATGACTCATTCCATGATTGGTTTACCTTTTCATTAATTTTGTCATTTAGTTCGTTTATCCCCATTACTTGTTGATTAGTCATTCTGAGTAATGATATTGATTATTGTATATTGATTATTCCTTGATTATCTATATCTGATTATATCTACACATTTCATTTGATTATTTCCTATCTGTTATTATATGTATAAATCTCCTAAGTAAATCCCCTGTAAGTATTACTTTAAAATTGCCTTTAGTCAATTTGAGTGCCTTTAGTGGTATCAGAATAGGGCCTTATTTACAGTCTAGAGACAACAGTTAAATTGAACCCGGTGCTCCACCCTAAAGAACTTAGGTCCAAGACTCCTAAGAGGGCAGGGGGCGCTACATGAATATCTAGGGCTCTGTTTATTTTCTTCCAAAAGATTTAAAAAGTAGGCAAATCTGAAGCTTTTTAAGGCCTTTCTGTAATTTGAAACACTCTCCTATTCTGTACAGAATACCAGAATAGTTTTGTTTGTTTCTAGTTACGCTGTCCTGGCTTCCTTGTTGTTTTTTCCTAATTTTCATGCCAGGATCCTGACAGCCATTGTTTTTGTGTTAGAGCATGATGTTTGGATCCTCAGTCTATTCTAGTCTTCTAGTCTGGTTCTTGTAACTTGGAGTCAGGATCTAGACTCATGCTCTATGTCTTCTGTGATCTCTGTGTTCTACTTAAGTAGATCTCTTCTACTAAGAGATCTACTTAAGAATCTCTAGTCTTGTTTTGGTTCTTGTTTTGCCCCTCTTGGGAGATTTTGTTTAATAAAGAATTTTTTGTGTTAAGCTGTTTTGTGACTGGGCTCTTCCCTCACAGTTCATGACATGCGCTCCATTTTCATGGCTGCTCTTTAAAAGGTGCACATACGCTTGTTATATCACAACGCTGGGCTGCTGTCCTTTATCTTCTTTAAGCATAGAGGAGTAACTTTGTCTAAGGTGTTAGAAAAGAGGGAGTTAATATTTTGTTGCATTATTAAGGTTTTCAAAGTTATCTTATGCCAAGGAACAGTTCAGTCTGAGACAGTTCAGGTAGATTGTTTATTAAACAATCTTTAGTGGCAGATGTTGTTTTACAGTATTTGTAGAAACCATAGATAAATGTATTAAACAGGACACCAGATAATAATCTGAAATGTCTTTGCTCTGCTACAGAAAATTAATGTCATCAACATTTACACCATAGGACAGTTTTAAATCTAAAGTATGATTATGACAATGAGTGGGTCCTGACATACATTGTGAGACACGTTAGAGAGACATGAATGTTTAAATCACCAACAATTAAGACTTGATCTGTGGCAGTACTACTTAGACATCCAGTTTAGTTAGTTTAGTGATGACAGTCTGCTATGTATTTCATCACCACGGTAAGCAGGAAGGGGCCAAAGCATAATTACAGCATCCGACATTGTGCTAGGAATTTCACATACCTTTGTAATTATTTATCTTTAGTGATCTCTGACAAAAACAAACATCATTTGTGCCGGCATATGTAATAATCTTACTAAATTTATGTTTAGATTTAGCCAGCAGGTTTAAATTCGCTTGTGATGTCGACCTTGATGTCAGGTGCTCTGACTCTCAGTAAACATTTGACTATGGTGGCTGGTGCCTCTATTTTCTGTTTCATAAAACATAGTTATCTCTGATAACTAGGGCACTTTTAGCAGGTGTCTTAGTGGGTGCATCACTGAGTGGAGAGAACCTGTTTAAATGTAATCAGAACGGATGGACCTAGTTGCATCCAAAGTCTGCTCTAAAGCCCTATCACTTTTACTATCCTCAAGTAAAGTTCGGATGCGTGTCTCTAATTCTGAAATCTAGAGATGGCGAAGTAAGGGTTTTTTGAACCAATAAAGCTTTTAATACAGTTGTATCAGAAAAGGGTTCATTACTTTTAAATCAGAGCTCGACGTGGACCTCTGCTGGTGAAAGTAAGGGAAAACGCAAAATGTGTTGCGAAATGTTTCACAACTGACCAATGCATTAATCACAAAGCAAAAATGAATAAATAGATAGATTAATAAATTAGTGAAACAATATATTAATTACATGACAACCATCGTTTTCTTTGCATATTCCTAGTAACTCAAAACAATAAAAATAACATTTTTTTCTGTAAACAAAACGCATGAATAAAGGAAATAAATAAATGCAGGTGCATGCCTGGAGCAAATCAAATACTGGACCTAAAAAAGAAATAATAATTAAGTATATGCCTACTTGTCTCTAATGTAATAAGTCATAGGCTACTGCATGAACCAGGGCTGGACTAGGACAAAACAATCAGCCCTGAAATTTTGGCCCAGACCGGCTCACTACATACAATCACAAATTCCACCCATCTTTGCATAACATACCAACTCCTATTCCATAAAAGCACTAAAGCCATATAATAAGTAGGAAAGAGTGGGAGTTGACACATTAAATAATTCTAGAAAGTGTGATTTATTAATACAGTAAAACTGTATAATCCACAGATGAATCCTAAAACAAACTATGACATCCATCTTGTGTGTGCCTGTGTTTGAGGGAGAAAAAGAGACTTGATCAGATGATCACTGTTTTCCATAGTATAGCACTGGATAATGACTGGGAGCAATTTTCAACATCATTCTCAAAATGGGAGAGAAACTTTCACAGGATAGTGTGCAATAATCCCTTTGAGCAATATAACCATGTTTTGAGGTATGGCATTGTGAAAAAAACCTTTGGAATGGCATACAAGTCCATGTTTCAAACAGAAATCATTATAATTCAGAATATTATCACAACCATCCATCATATTCAGCAATGGAAAAAATTAGATGTAACCCAGTTTTCATTTAACAAAGTTTTTATTGTAAACTATGGTGTACAGTAAAACCACTATTCCAGATAAAAGTTTTGTGAGGACTAATGCTAATGCTAATTTCCAGCACAGAAAAACTTGCTGACGAAAGATAGATAATTTCAGAGGTAACTTGTACAAAAAAATCCAAGCCACCTACTTTCACAAATACTGATGAAGAGATGATGAACCATAAGCTGTTTGTAATACGAAGATGTGATCTCAGCCATTGAGGCTTTTACTTTTCTATTATAGAAAAGTCAATAACATTTGTCCCCTTCTTCATAACTATTGACCAATTTTTTCACTAAAGTTTAGTGATGCTTATTCCTCCAAATGAAGATAAACAGTTCATTGTTATACTCTTTTACTAAGTGAGAGGGAAAGCTAGCAAGGTGGCTAGGTAAACAAGAGCAATTCTATTTTGGCTAACAGGATTCTTCCAAATATTGTGATATCTCTTTCCATCCGGCTATTAAGGATAGTTTTTGCTTTTAAAAGTTATTTACAACACTTTCTTAGTACTAAGTATTTTACAGATTTCTTAATCAGGATATTGCATAGGAAGTCTATTCACTGTCATGAATTGCAATTAATTCACATTTGTTTATATTGAGGCCTAAGCCGGATGCTTTGGAGAAGAAATAAACTAACTGAATAGCTTTATCAAGTTGATATTTGTTCTTTAAAAACAGTGTTGTGTCATCAGCCAATTGACTAATGCTGGTTTCTTTCAAACACACTGAGTTTATCAAAGCTATTATCATTGATAATCAAAACTGCAAGAATATCTACAGCTAAGATGAATAGAAAGAGGAACCAGGACAGCCTTGCCGTCCTCATGGAATAGCAAAATCTCTGGGATGTCCCATGTGACAGTGAGATGAAACTATCAATATCTTTATACAAAATTTTTAAAAAGGAAATACAATTATTAACAAAACTGTATTTTTCAAGAGAACAGAATATAAAATATTTCCAGGAGCAGGATTGGGCACCCCAATCTTTATCATTAAAGGAAGCATACTGGTCAACATCCACAGAATTTTCTGGTAGTGAACTCCACATACACATCACTCCTGAAGGATAGTTTCGTTTAAAACACATGGAAGAAAGATTATAATTTTTGGGTGAATTATTCCTTTAAAACTTCAACTAAATCAAGCCAATGCCTTTAAAAAAACACTATTGTAAATTTAAACCTAATATATATTGAATATGATAAACAATGTATTATTTTGTATGAAACTTTTTTTGAAGGCGGGTATGATGACGCCATCGCCGCGCGCCGGTGGCCTACGAGTCATGACGTATTTAGTGGTCGTCATCTTACAGTTGCAGCACATTGTTGAAGGGAGACGAAACGCGACGCGCATGATATGAGCGCGTCTGTGTGATATTATCCGCTGTAATAACGCCGCGTGACGCTCGTGCAGTGACAGTGACTCGCGGAGGTAAGACTGAACACACAGGGTTTAGACTCAGTGTTTGAGTAGGTTTACAAACACTCATATCAACTCTTAAAATCATTCTGAAAAGAAAATGCAGATGAACTGAAACTTCGCACTGCGTTCGTGTGCGTCTGAATGTGTTCATTTTGTGAATGTAGAAGCTGGTTTGTCGCTCTTTGTCGATGTAAACGCGTGGTGACTCTCAGCGCCTTGCGTTTGAGCGCCGCGTTTCTGTCACACGTGCACCAGAAGTGTCACGTCAAATCAAGATGGGCCAATGCAGAATAAACACCCTTATTGGTGCGATTATTATGTGCCACCTAAAGAGAAGGGTGGGAGGAGTCAGCTCGAGAAGAAGAGACCTGTATAAAGTAGTAGGAGAAAAATACAAATAAATGGAAGTGAGATGACACGTTCAAGTGGGGACTGATTTCTTTCTTTGAATAACACGGTGTCAGAAGCAGAGCGAAAATAGACTACAGCACGAGAGACTAGCCAGATAGGAGTGAAAGGGGCAAAGTGTAAAAAAGTCGGCAGTAGTTTAGCGAGCAACGTGAGCGAAACAATGCAGGTCCCGCTGCACAGGATAACAACTCCAGCTGGGTATAAACCTGAATGAGGTACAGTCTCCGGGGCCATTCAGTTTCTGAAAGCCTGAGAAGTGGGAGAAATGTATTGGGCCGTTTGAAATATTTTGACTATTAAATAATCTACATGTCAGCTCGCAAGCTAATCGGGTGTACACTGCGAGAGGATGGAGGTAACGTGTTGTGATGCACAGCGGCGTGAGTACGACAGGGTTAAAGAGACGTTTAACTGTTTCTAAAAGAACGCAATTTACAAGAGAGCAAAAGTCAAACAAAGAGTCCAGCCCAATGAATCAGATGATAACTTTATATCAGCTCTGTATGCTCGTGCAGAAAACTGCAACTATGGATCTTTTCCTGGTGATTTGCTCATAGACTTATAGATGACCTAAGAGACAATACACTGTCTGTGCGAATGCCACAAGACGGACAGCTCACGCTCGATAAAGCTTTTAATAGACCTTTATCACACTTACTATTTCCGGTAAGTCAATCAGTGTATTGCTGCTTCTGGTACCATCGCAACACAGTCAAAACTAATGGCTGAATCCTCTCGTCGGTGTTATTGCAGCCTAGCGGGCTGCTTTAATTCTACGGGGAGCACGTTCGTGTGCAGTACGCAGTTAAAAACTGCGGATGTGTTTTTCCTACAGAATGACCATTTTGAAGATTTTTGTTGCAATTTTGAAGTTATGTCTAAAAACTAAAGTGGAGAACTTCTGAAATAC
This sequence comes from Chromobotia macracanthus, assembly GCA_036877525.1. NCBI lineage: Eukaryota > Metazoa > Chordata > Actinopteri > Cypriniformes > Botiidae > Chromobotia > Chromobotia macracanthus. The sequence continues at coordinate 307,357 of JAZGTH010000002.1, forward strand.
TGCAGTAAATTTGTGTCCAAATACTGAACACAGAAGAGCACAAAATACCGTTATTGAATGTTGTTTCAATGAGAATGAACATTACGAACATTTATCAACCTGTAGCTTATACACGCAGCTTATATCTTTCTCATTGACCGGCAGCCACTTGCCTGTACTAATAGCTCTCCCTTCACTGTATCTGACATTTCATACAAAGGAAGGAGGAGGGTTATCACAGCCTATAGACAACTGCTAACTTTAAACTTATCCTGCTAAAAGTTAAGAATTAGTCTTAATTATGAGCGATTCATAACATAACATGACATGAGTAGGTTTGTGTCGGCATTTATTTTTTTGTAGACTGCAAACTGAATAGAAACGGCTTTCTGCAAATACAATTTATTTGCTCAAATTCTGTAAATCAACATACTGTTTTAGAGGTTGCTTTATTTTGGCGACGTCAATGATAGACAATTCGCAGCAAAAAGTCTCTCTTAGTAATAAACTGAAGCTAACAGGGTAACTAGCAACCAAAATATGCTGACATTGCAAATGACTTGTAGTTAAAAATAAACCTTTAGAAAAAGAACTTGTATCCCTTGTCAAGCTTCACTTTGGTATGCTCTTTCACTGAGGAAATCTTGGCAAATCTTGGCAATGTCAACAGAGAGGATGTCATCCGATGTGTTGGCGCCACTGTTTAGCTAGCCAACCCAGAAGAATTGATACACTGCTTTGACGAGCCCTTCCGGATATCAATTGCGCTGTGATAAAGGTCTGTATGACACGACAGTCTGAAATGGTCAAAACACACAGACTGATTTGATAGGAGAGATAAAAGGTGGAGCTGAAATCAATGCAGTGGCTGTAAAGGCTAAAAAAATGGTGCATCAAAACCAATAAAAGAATTAGTCCAATAAGAAGCAAAAAAAGCTATTCTCCTAAGAATGCATCCACCCTATACCTAATCAAATTTGATGCAACAGAGCCCTGGTTTTCAGATTCATTAGAAGTGTGTCAGAATGCTTGGGTGGTAGAGCTATTAATTAGCATAAAGTAAAATCCAGAACTGATACAGATGCTGATGTTACAGTCGTTCCTGAGTCCACCTTTCAGATAATAAAAGGGACATTCACTTTGGAAAACGCAGACACAGGCCACTGCTGGGGCCAGGTGGTACCCCACAGGGATGTCCCACAAGGCTCACTGTGCAAGAGAACGTTTATGTGATAATCTGCACACAGCGCTGGTATGTTGGCCAGCTCTTTCAAAGCTCAATTCAGCTTGACGGTGTGGATGCAAACATGCTTAAAAATGACCTACCCAAAGCTTGGTAGACCTAGGTATGATACAACAGCAACACCATCAAGTTCAAACCAAATGCAACCCAATTCTCCCTTTCAATCCCTAGGAGAGTTCTACTTCCTTTGCTTGGAACAGGAAGGATTAGTTTGCATGGAGCAGCTGGGAGTCATAACAAAATTTGAGGAGCCGATCGACAGGTGTTCAGGCATGGTACTTGTACCTAAGAATGGGACAGTGCTTGTCTGTTTCGAAACTAAATGAGCCTGTGTGTAGGGAGAAGTACATTTTGCCTTCAGTAGAGCAGACTCTTGGGCTGTTCTAGAAAAGTCTTTAGGAAATTGAATACTAACATGGGGTTTTGGCATATTCCACTGTGGAATCAATCAGCCAAATACACAACATTTATAGCCCCATTTGGAAGATTGTTTTAGTAGGCTACCATTTGGCATTGCTTTAGCATCAGAACATTTTCATAGGCACATGTCCATGGTTATAGAAGGACTGTCTGAGGTAGTTTGCCATATGGACTATGTGCTTTGGGGTGAATTGCAGGCTCAGCGTAATGAAAGACTACACGCAGTGTTAGGCATAATTGAAGATGCTGGTCTCGCACTGAATCTGGAGAAGTGCAAGTTGGGCAGATGTGAAGTCAAATTTCTGGGTCATGTAGTTAGCCATCCAACATCAGTGAGGTTCACAACTTTGATATGGTAAATCAACCAGGCTGTTAGGGGATCCCCTGGTGTTGGTAGAGGCCAGCAAGAGGCCTTCAGTAAGCTTAAACATGAGCTCTCATCCCCACCTGTACTAACTTGTGCAACCCAAACAAAGAACAAAAACTGCCTGCTGATACATCACATGTCCTTGTTGCTGTTCTCCTAAAAGAAGAGGAGCCATGGAAGCTGATTGCACATGCATTATGTTCACTTACCCCCTACAGAGCAGTGGTATGCCCAGATGAAAAAGGAGGCTTTGGGCCTTGCCTGGGAATGCAAAAGGTTTAAGGATTTTCTCATAGGACATCACTTCTATAAGGAAACAGATTGTGAGTTTTTTGTGAGCTTCCTGGGTATTCAAAGCTAACATAAATTCCTCCTAAAATTCAGAGATTCCACATGAAAATGACTAAGAGCACAACTGAAAACAGACTGTACCTGTTCTGAGATAATCAATGCCAGGGGGATGGACTGACCATTGTCACCTAACAGTAGAGGTAAAGAAATTCTGGCCTGAAAGGGCAGTGCTTATAGTCCAGGATGGTCTTCTGTTAAAAGGTTGGTAATCCCCTCAGCTATGCACAGCTCAGTTCTTGAAGCTGTATGAAGGGCAGCAGGTAGTTATGAGATGTGGGCTGCCTGATCAAGTGGTGGCCAGGGTTAAGTGGACAGATAAAATGAGCTTATTCAGAATTGCACAACATGCATTAAAGATCAAGTCAATCTGATAGTTGTTTATGCCTTCTGCGTTTTGTCAAACCGTGGCTTAAGTTGGGAGCAGGCTTGTTTCCGATGCTTAGAAACTACTTGTGGTGTAGACTTTTTACAGATTTACATCATCAGATCTTGCAGGGGTTAGTTTTGATGTAATAGTGCACTTAGTCAGTTTTCACGGCATGGAAATCCAGAGATCCCAGTCAGTTAAAACATCTGCTATACAAAACGTGTTTAGGCAGTACAGGGATCCAACCGGAGAATCTGGACTTAAGTTACAACAGGGTTAATGTGGAGTACACATCTTTTAAATAAATGCTGCTGTGTAAAGATGCACTTGACTCGGCAGTATCTGATTGCCAAATACCACCTTTTGATTTCAAACCATTTATTAACTTGTATATAACTGAGTGGCAGATGGAATGGGACAAATTTAAAAAGAAATTTAAAAGAAAGATCTGCCAGAACTTCAGATCGAGACATGACCAAGTCATCTTCACTAGGTGCTGATTGGGCCATTCAAGACTTGCACATGGATTTTTGTTGATAGGCAAAGTTCATCCTTTATGTCTCGTGTCAGGTTCCTTTGACTTATATATTATGTTGCACTGAAATTGATACTGTTAGGAAACTTTTTTTTTTTTTTTTTAGAAACATGTTTGCATGGAGTGTTTTAGAATGTGTTGCCTGAATGAGTTTTGGATTTTTATCTCTTAAGTTTAAGTCTTGTATAATGTTTTAAATTTTGTGAATTGTGAGTTTAACCTTTGTGTTTGCTGTTTGGATAGTCTTGATGCTAACATGTTGAAAAAATGTAAACAATTGTTAACTGTTTATGGTTAACTGTTTTTAATGTTTATGGCCTACTGTGTTAAAGTTTTGTTTGTAGGGGAGATGTTGTGTGACTGTGCCACTTTAAGAGAAAAGGGGTGGTAGAAGTCAGCTTGAGAAGAGACCTGTATAGACAGTAGGAGAGAAGTAGTAATTGGCATGTGACCTAACACCTTCAGAGGGGACTGATATCTTTCTTTGAATAACACAACCCAATTACACTAAATGCCACTAGAAAATGTACGAACACACCATATCTATATATATCAGTATGTTGTTGTGTCAGTGTTTGTAATTGGCATGCGTCAGTGTTTGTCAGTGTGCATCAGTGTTTGTTTGCTGTGCGTCAGCACTGCCTGTCTCATGCATCTCTTGCTCTGCCTTTCAGATTGCCAGGGCTGATGGCGTCTATCAACGAGGGCACTGTGGACTCTAAGGCTGGGCTGACCACTCTGCTGGAGCAGTGGGAGAGAGAACAGCAGGGTGACACAAATGAGCTGCTTAACATTCTGACCAAGTGAGAATTACAGAACAAACAGACTTACTGTACACATCCCATCAGTAGCTGCTAGTGTAAAGTCAAAGACCATCATATCTAACAAAGTGCAAACAAATTCTGTTCCCTTGATATAGTAATGTGATTACTAGCCAGAATCCTATTTTGAAAGGTAGCGACTACAGACATTTTACATTCACATTTCTTTTATGCTAGTACTAGTGCTTTTTATGCTAGGTAAATATTAAGATCTCACAACAGAATACATAGGCCTTCATGCCTGTGGTGTTTTCATGTGTCATGGGATGTCACTGTATGACAGAGTGTGTCTTATGGCAGGAAAGTTTACCTTGAGTGATTAACACTTTTTTTTCGCAATCCCACCAGGATTTCAGAGCTCATAGAGAGAGAGACTGAGGAATATCACAAGGCTGATCCTGATCCATTTGATGACCGTCACCCAGGTGTTTATTAGCTGCCCTCCATAATCAGGGATTTCAGGGTTGGACCAGGAACTTTCCAATATTCCTGATTTTTAATTTTGAAAAGTCATCTAAAAGTCCTGTAATCAAAGTTGTTAGGTCTAAAGATGTTATCTTCTTAACATTAAAATAATTAATACTCTTGTCTTGTTCAGGACGAGCAGACCCAGAGTGCATGTTGGGACACCTGTTAAAAATTCTCTTCAAGAATGATGACTTCATGAATGCAGTGAGCAGATGCCTTCTGAGCATTCATCATGGAACATAACCAATGATCTGAGCAGCCCTGATCCCAGCGTTTGTGTGTGTTGTGTTGCAGTTGGTGAACTCCTACGTGATGGGCAGCAGAGAGGTATCTCTGAACACTGCAGCATGCAGACTGCTGCTGAACATCATGCCAGGCCTGGAGACGGCTGTGGTCTTTCAGGAGAAGGTATGTGTGTGCAGTCTGCTGTTGAAGATGAGAGTTCAGCAGCCTGTCCAGGTCATGAGCGTGTGTTTGTTCCGGTGCAGGATGGGATAGTGGAGCGTTTGTTTAAATGGGCTCAGGAGGCAGATCAGCCCCTCAGAATCTATGCCACAGGACTGCTGGCAGGAGCCATGGAGAACCAGGACATTGCTGCCAACTACCGTGAGGAGAACTCTGTACTGGTGAGTCCAGCACTACTGAACCTGTCGTGTGTGAAAATGTTTGAGTGTGTCGACCTTTGTTTCACTGCTCTGATTTAAGAAGCAAATTCATTATTATTTGACTCGCGGTCAAATTGATAAGACAAAAGCTAACGCCTTTGTTAGTATTTACACCTGAGAAACTGTAACCCACAGCTGTGGTAAGGGGGCTGACCTTCATTAAGCACAACACTGGTCTAGCCAACCAATCGGAGCACATTACGCTTTGCAGACGGAGGGGCTTCAGAAATTCTGGAACTAAATTCAGCATTCAGCATAGACTAGAAGCAGCGATGTTTATGTAAATTATGTAAAAAGTAATGTGTTTTTTTGAACAGTTAAGCATGAACACCTGTTCTGGTAAACCCCAAAAACAAATCACAACTTTGAAAATAGGCAGAATTGGACTACTAACAGATGCTGAAAGTTTGGATGTGATTATATTTATATGTTTGTGTCACAGGTTCCTCTAATGCTGCAGAGACTAAGAGAACTTCAGGATAAAGATTCAGAGAGCAGGAGGGATGGCAAACGTCTGAGCAAGAGTCTGTCGCCTCTGCTTTCTGTTGATGAGGGGGCTGTGGATGAAGAATTCACCAGCAACATTCTACATGCTCACGTGGAGCAGAAAAACTCAAAACAACAGGACTTAGAAACCAAGCTCCCAGTGCACCCCTTTTCTGCTGTGAAGAGCACAGGGAGGTGCTCTGGTATTAAAGGGCAGGTGAAGCCTGCTATGGCTCTGATGTTAGAGTCCAGTGAGACAGACGTCTTGGAAGAAGGCACAAGGAACTGGAGGAAGAAGGAGAATAGAGGCAAAGTCAAGCAGAAGCTCAACTTCTCTGTGCCTGAACCGGAGCGAAGCTTCAGTGAGCTGTCCAATAGCAGCTGGTCTGAGATGAGTCTGTGGGTCATTGGAAACAACTACCATTTGTACCCTCTCACGCCCAGCATAGAGCAGCGTCTTATTCTGCAGTACCTGACCCCACTGGGCGAGTATCAGGAGGTGAGCTCAGAACATCAGCTGGGTGTGCTTTTAAAGTTTCATTTGACTTTGTGTCTGTACAGTTATACTGCTGTGTCTGATCTACTGGGTTCAAGAAAACATCTCAAAACGTCTGGGAGCGGTTGCATGAAATCCCTGTGCGGGTATCCCTAAGGGGGTAAACAAATTGTACTTTTGTTCATGTCACAGACATTCAAATGATCACAACTACTACGTTTAACGTTTTCCAGTAATGGAAACATAAATCACTAATGATTGCTGGTCACTAATGACCATTTTCCTCTGTGTCGGCTGCAAAGTGACAGCATATTGTTTTTATTTTGTTAAACGGAAATTTGCACCCTAAATAGGGCACTTACAGCTATGTATTATTAGCACAGATTGAAACTGTTACAGCGAAAAGAAATAACCATAAAAAGGAAACAGGGAAAATCTGTGTTGCATTTAAGATAAACTGATTGCCTGGATATATTGTAACAAAGTACCGCACATGTTTTCATGCGATTTAACACAGTAATTCTGTGTAAACACAGAATACATGGTATTATTGCAAATTTTGTTCATTATAAGATGTACATTAGTAAAACTAATTAGTGATACTAGGATTGTTTTTGGTTCATGAATATAAAGTTCACTGAATTGATGATAACTACCACACATTTGAAGAAATGGATGTGCATCAGAAATACCTGTCATTGCATGTGAAGGCTCATACCCATCTCGGTGGTTTATGAGAAGGAAATGTGTCCAGACAGCCTACTAAAATGGTGTTTACTTTTTCTGAGACTATGCGACATTTAGTCAGTCAACATGATGGATGTCAGATATCATATTAAGCAAGATATGCCATTCCAGCTTACATGGAAATGACCCTTAGAAAGATCAAATTTTTAACTATAATATACATAAGGAATTTGCAATAATACCATAAATATCTAAACTTGCTAAATGTCAGCAGTCTCTCTAAGCAAGCCAACAGGGCAACAGTGGCAAGGAACAAACACTTCAATGACGTATAGACGGAGGAAAAACCTTGGGAGAAACCAGGCTCAACCAGGAGGTCCAGTGCTCCCCTGCTGTAGTCCAGTGCAAATTTTCATAGACCTGCAGTTTATAAAATTGCATCGGAGCGTGAACATACATGATCTGATCAGTGAATAAACACTAAGAATTTACAAACAAAAGTGACAGTTTTCTCATTCTGTGTGCGTGTCTCTTTCTGAGTTTCTGTCTGTGTGTGTTACAGTTGTTGGCTGTTTTCATGCAGCTTGGAGCTCGTGAGTTGCTGATGCACTACATGGACCTCAAACAGACAAGCGATGTCCAGCTCACGTTTGAAGCCCTAAAGGTTCTGCAGAAATATCACAGACAAACACTGACAGTCAGGAGTTTGGGCACACTCTGTTGCTGTTTCTTATGATCTTGAAAATTTTGTGGGACCTTTTATAAAAAAACATTGCGCAGTTCTCATAGTGCACGTCATGAAGTTTCTTTGAAGAATTGTGATGTGACATATGTGTGTTCATAGTTTTGGCAGCTTGTATACATGAACACACTGAAGATGTCTGTTATAACTGTGTGAATGATGTTCTGTCCTTCAGTACCTCGCCTCTTTGCTTCTTCATAAGAAGTTTGCAGCTGAATTTGTGGCTCATGGTGGGGTGCAGAAGTTACTGGAGATCCCGCGACCGTCCATGGCCGCCACAGGTGTCTCGCTCTGCCTCTATTACCTCGCGTACAACCAGGATGCCATGGAGAGGGTATCAGCACACCAAAACCTTAAGACGCCTGCTCTGAGTGTTGCTGTTGTACTTACTTGTGTCTCTGCTCATGCAGGTCTGCATGCTGCCGCATTCTCTGCTGTCAGAGGTTGTCAACTACACGCTGTGGCTGCTGGAGTGCTCACATGCATCCGGCTGCTGCCACGCCACCATGTTCTTCTCCATCTGCTTCTCCTTCAGAGCTGTGCTGGAGCTCTTCGACAAACAGGACGGTCTGCGACGCCTTGTCAACCTGGTATGAGTGTTATTAAATTAACAATACTAAGATTATAATGGGTTTATGAATAGTATGAGCATGATAAATGACACCCATGTTTCTTCGCTCTTGCCTCTTTTAAATGTTTTGTTTAATTCCAAATTTTAAGCGAGGGAAACCATGTGGAAACCATATAAATTGACAACATTGCATACCATAGTAACTAACAACAGTTAAACATGATGAATATTCTAAGGGTGATTAATGTGCATTTTAAAGTTACCAAACCCAACCTATCATTTTTTTTTTAATATCATGGGTTACATTTTAGTAATGTTTATTACAAAAAGCGATGGGTAAATACATAGATGCAAGCAGCAATGATGGGCCCAGGCACTATGGTGCCATCGACATCTGGTGCTTTTCGGACAACGATGCATGGTTGTCACATGCATTCATTTCCAAAAATAATTGAGGACTGTTGAAAAAAATAAAATTTAAGTCCTTTGATGATGATGATACCCTAACTGCTGCCAGTTGGTGACCTGTAACTCACAATAGCCACATCTTTGTAATTAGCCAACAACACCAAGACCAGCAAGATTCTCACAGAAGAAAAAAACTGAATGTATTGGCCATTTCACACCAAACGTGTAATAAACTTTGTTTCTGTTGCGTAGATCAGCACATTGGAGATTCTGAACCCTGAGGACCAGGGGGCGCTGTTGTCTGATGATGAGATCTTCTCTAGCAGACAGACGGCGAAACACACATGCATGGCACTGCGCAGGTATTTTGAGGCTCATCTGGGCATCAAGGTGGAGCAGGTAAAACAGTCACTGCAGCGGACTGAAGGAGGGGCGGCTGTCCACCCGCAGCCTTATTATAAGGTACATTTACGTGACATCCAGTCACATTACAGAACAGTTTGAATCCCTGTAGATGCAGCAGGTGTAACAGGTCTTAGGATGTTTGAGTTCTTATTGAGATGGCATTCTGCAGCAGTGTTGAAAGTATTTGATTGTTTTGTGTTGTCTTCAGGCGTGCTCATACACCCACGAGCAGGTGGTGGAGATGGTGGAGTTTTTGATTGAGTATGGGCCAGTGCGCTTGTACTGGGAGCCTGCGGAGGTCTTCCACAAACTCTCTTGTATCCAGCTTCTCCTGCAGCTCATTTCTATTGCCTGTGACTGGAGGACGTACTACGGCAGGTGAGAAGAGGCCCATAAATTAAAACTGAATATTCTGGAGTCTGTAAAAGTTACTGAACAGAAAACCTGTGTTTGTTTTCAATTTGCCTCTTCATGTCTTGTGTCTGTATTTCAGGGCAGATACGGTGAGGTATGCTCTGGATATCCTCAGCATTTTAACAGTCATTCCTAAAACCCAGCTGTTGTTGGCTGAGAACGTTCCAGTACTGGATGAGAGCGGTTCCACCATTTCCACTGTTGGTAAGAGTTTTCTACATAGCTCATGATATGTATGATATCCCAGCATGTGAAGCTAGGCCAGGTCAGTTTCATGTGTTCTCTTCAGCTGTGATGTAGACTTTTTCAGGCCAACTACTATCATGGCAAACAGGTTCAAGGAAAACGAGCTGAGTAAATTAGTCATAGATGACACATAACTGTCATAGATGCTGAATACTATGCTGTGATACTAAAGAAGCATGCAAATGTGTTGTGGCAATCGTGCAATAGGTGGCGCTGTGACAGTTACAAACATTAAAAATGGGACATTTCAAATGATGTCTGTAATGAAAACGTTTTTAGCAGGCTTTTTAGAGACCTGCTAAATAGTTCCTAATATCTTTAGACCCACACAAAGGTCTAAAACACCTGAACCTGATAGTTGCTTCTTGCAGCTATACTTTTTAGTTGCCTGAAGAAATGCATCTGGTTTACCAGCTGAGCCCATCACTCTTTACTGAACTTTGTTACTGCAGCAGTAATGCAAGAATGTTACAGTTATTTACAACAATTTATAAAGTCTTAATAAACAGTATTAAAAGATTTCATAAATATTAGGCTCTGATTGTTTGATTTCCTTCATTATTCGGTCCAAGTCATTCATTTAAGTTAAATTCTAGCTTTGTAATGAAAGAGATGCATATGTTGGCACAATTACATTTAAAGGGGTCATGACATGGGTTTTTTTAACACCATGAGGTGTAATTATAATATAATTAATTAAAATATAATTGAAATTATTTGCCTTTTAAGAACCTTTGGGTGTATTCATCCGTGTGTATGATTGGTTAACGTCAATGAATAGCACAACTAAGAACAGCAAAACATTTGACTGGCATCTTCCTGCTACATGTATTGTGACTAGCTTTCAGATTCACTTGCTCCTCCAAACTATTCTCTTCAGCCTGTCGTGCAATGTCACAGTGGATTAATGCCAAACAAAGAGGATTTTGCTGTGATGTTGTTCTGTCAGGTGAGGAATTTTTTCGCTTCTCTTCAACTGAATGACAGTGAGTGGAGCCAGCGATGCAGTGAGGTAAAAGTAGGTGTTATCTTGCTCAGGGGCAGGTCATGAAAATGAATCTACCTAGTGACATCACATCCAGCCAGTTCACATTTGTTTGTTTTTTTCGGAAAACAATTACATAAATGCTTTAGTTATTGATAAAGAGGACGTTTTAAGCTATGAAACCTGCAGGATGTATTAATGATACCAATACCTCTTATGTTAAAAATCAGGGAAAATTTGATTTCTCATAGCATGATCCCTTTTAAACATTTAAGAAAATGTCTTTAGTTCAAAAGGTTTTGAATTTTAAAGAATTTCAGTCAAGTAACCTTGAACTATCGACCAGTAATGTGTGTAAATTATGTTCTAGTATTGATGTTTTTCTGTGGGTTTGCAGGTATGAGTATTGTGCTGGTCGTGGCAGAGGGTGAGGTGTTTGTGAATGATGCTGAGATCCAGAAGTCAGCGCTACAGGTGGTAATCAACTGTGTCTGTGCTCCTGACAAGCGTGTCTCCAGCATTAGCAAGTTCATCTCCGGTAGCCCACGCCGTCGTGTGCCGCAGACCCACCATGTCAGCGAAAGCATCCTGGCTAAGATGTGGAACGTGGTTCAGTCGAACAATGGCATCAAAGTCCTGCTGTCCCTGCTTACCATCAAGATGCCCATCACAGATGCTGATCAGATTCGCTCACTAGCATGCAAAGCTTTGGTTGGGTTGGCCCGCAGCACAGCTGTGCGTCAAATCATCAGCAAGCTTCCTCTCTTTAGCAGCGGACAGATCCAACAGCTGATGAAAGAGCCTGTGCTTCAGGACAAACGCAATGAGCATGTGCGCTTTTGCAAGTATGCAGCAGAACTTATAGAACGAGTGTCTGGAAAGCCACTGCTAATTGGCACAGATGTTTCATTGGCACGGCTACAGCGCGCTAATGTTGTGGCACAGTCACGCATTTCGTTTCCTGAGAAGGAGCTTTTGTTGCTTATTCGGAATCATCTCTTGTCTAAAGGTCTCACGGATACAGCTGTGGTATTAACAAAAGAGGCTGAGCTGCCTATGGGGCTTCACCCTCATGCACACACTAGCGTGCTGCCTTTCAATCCAATTTCTGTGACAACACCATCTCCTCCAGTCGCCATACCACGGACTCCTCGGCTCACTAACGGGGTCACGGGCCGTCTAGGTGGCCACATCCCTTATACTCCACCTCATCTGCCCCGCCCCTCCACCTCACAGGGCCTGCCTCCTCCAATGTCTACTGCTTTCCACCATAGCAGTGGTTCTCCTGTTATTGGGCGTATTGTGTTCTCGCGTGAGCGGCCGTCGTTCTGTGCTGCAGCGGGAGCCAAGAGGCCAAAGGTGTTAAGACAGAAGTCGGATCACGGTGCTTTCAGCCAGAGTCCAGCTGTGAAAAAGCAGTTGGACAGACACCTTCCCTCCCCTCCCACTCTAGACAGGTGTGTTACTTTCTCAGTCTGCCTAGATTTACACTCAGAATGCAAATTTCTCCTATTTTTTTTCTTATTTTAACTTTGTATAGATATAATTCAAGGGGTTGTATTATGATGAATCACATCTTTTGACATAAACAAGCTTGTTTTCTTACATTTTAGAACTCAAATTTTTTTGTTTGAGATGTCACAGATGGAGTCAGGAGAAACCACATACACATGTTAGTCGGTTCTCTAACTCACCAGCAGTCTCTGCAGGCAAAGAATGCATCTGCATTCTGATTCCAGGAGTGAAAAACAGCCGTGTTATCATGCACAATTTTTTGTCATTCAGATTGAAAACATTCAGATTGAAGGATATCGATTGGCTGTTTACATGGTGTTTTTTAGTCCGATCTGGCATTTACATGTGCCGGTGCTGTCAATTGGAATAACATTGTGAAATGCCTAAATTAGCTTGTCTCTGAAACATTTAGTGACGGTGTACTTTATTTTAAAGGATTTTTCAAAGATAAACACAGAACAGACAAATGACACTGTCTCGTACCAAACACGCACACGCAAAAAAAGTGAAGAAATGGGTAATTATATTAAAATAGTAATAATAATAATAACGGCAAGTAAAAAAATGTATATAATGATAATATTTTTGCCACATTTTAATCCTGTCAAAATGAATGTCTTGTGCACAGTACTTTAAAGCACAGTACAGTAAAGCGTTTTTCTTAATCGCACACCTTACAGCAATAGTAAGCCAATAGTTGGCCAAGAAACTGACCTTTGGGTGATGGTTCCTCGCTAAGAGACTTCGCATTAAGAGGTTCATAGGTCATCATAGTTTTGGAATTTAAATTGCTTTACTTCTGTATTCATGTTGCATTTCAAAATTTAGTTTCGTTTTAGTTTTTCAGTTAATTTTAGTTTTATTTTTAGTCTGTTAGTATATTAGTTTTTATTTTATTTCTGTTTTAGTTAAAAGACTTGGTTTGGGACAACTTTTTTTTTTGAAGTAAACTATTCCCTGTTAATTTAAGACCAAAACATTATAAACAAAAACTGAAAAAAAATCCTTCCACCACACCCATGTCTAAACACTGATTTATGTACCAAATTTCATGCAATTTCAAGCATGTTAAGCAACTTGGCCAAATGCCAGTTATTTTAATGTTTGTTTTAAGTGACACGCTTCCTGTTACTAGCTGGTGGTGCTATGACTGTGACTCACAATAGTCATATCAATGTCATCAGCCCACCACAATAAACATTTGCCAAGACTGACGTCAATCGCTTGGTGCATGTAGGTATCGATACTTTCTCATTGATACGTTTGCCATTTATAACCATAATTTTACCGTTTCGCCACTGCAACACTGTTTTATTAAACACTGTTTATTACAGAGATATTAAAAATCCCTTTGCAATGTTAAATCGTCAGTGTTTTGGCATGATCCTCACCAGGTTTTGTGCCAGTCACATGAAAGAATTGTAATTAAAAAAAAAATAAAGTAAAAGTTCATGGCAAGTGTTTTCAGAAAATCCAAAATGGACGATTTCCTGTTGGGCTAAAGGGTGTTGGTGTGAAAGTTGGACAAGACCGATACACATAACCAGTCTCATACAGGTGCCTGCATGTATGTATAATATATACACCATCTTTTGTGGCCAGTATCACGGGGTGCTACCGAGCCCACCCGGCCTAATGGCCGACAGCTCTGACGTGTGTACCAGATTTTGTGTTTTTAAGCATGTTAAGGGAAGGCCCCAAAATCCTTGGAAAAAAGTGCTTAGGGCCCTAAATATAGCTGCAAGCAGCAATTGTGCACTAAGGGCACAAAGGGAAATATTTGTGAACGTCACTGATAATAGGTTTGGGCTTAAAGATGTAAACATTGATAAACCCACTTACAGCAATATGAATTTTTTTTTTAAATGGGTGATTTAAAAAAAAAATATTTATATTCATGCATTACTTAAGAACTGTGTAATTTATCAAAAAGATTTTAATAACTTTGTCAGGAATGTCCCAAGATGATGCACGCAAAATTTTGTGCAAATCGGACATACGGCTTTTTACAACAAAATTTAAAGTGGCTGACACCCAAAATGGCCAAACAAGGAACACAGAATATTGTTTGACTTGACATGCCTCAAGGAATCTAAAGAGACCACTCATGATTTTAGTTTTCAAAAAGTTATAAGCAAAAAGGTTATTTTTCATATATTTTGACCAGTAGGTGGTGCTGTGATGAAACTGCAGCTAACCTTAGGTCATGCCAGTGATGACACGTACAAGTTTCGTGTGAATACACCAAAGCATTACGATACATTCCTCATTGTAAAACTTATAGACATGGAATAGGAGAATAGTAAGGTGTATAAAAAAAAACTTTTAGTAACTTTTTATCCTGTGTGTGTCTAGATGCTATATTTCATGCAAATCGGGCAAAAGACTCAAAGGCGAAAAAATAATAAAAAACCATTAACTGATGCAATAGGGGTTTTTGCACCTTCTGGACTTGACCCCTTAATATAGCAGCAAGCAGCAATTACGGGGTCAAGCCCATCAACGGCACTAAAAATATTTGAGCTAAGGAATCAGAGGAAAGGGGAGTTTTGTTTCTAGGTCTTACATTTTAGATATGAACATAAACGTGAGCAAAACTGTTGGCGGTACAGGGTTTGAGGTCTCAAGTTGCTATGGTAATATTTCAGAGTGTTTTCTATCTGTGTGCCAAGTTTTTTTTCCCCATATGGTGTTATGGGCTGTCATAGACTCGAGCAGTAGAAGAATATCTAGTAGTCTAACAATAATATAAGGGGTCTAATAAGAACACTAATGGATAGGTGTTTTTATTAGAATCCTAACCCTAATAATACTAATACATATAGCCGCAAGCAGCAATTATGGGGTCAAGTCCAAAAAGGGCAGAAAGGAAGATATTTGTTGACCACTGAATGAAACTGGATGAATTTTTGAAAATCAGAATTAAAAAAATATAGGTAAAAACACTTAAAACATACACGTGAGGTGAAAAAGATGTTCTATTCTTGACAAATACAAACTTTTGTGTCTGTATACTAAAGTTTTGTGAAGATACATCCTCAAGGCCTATTGGCGTGATCGCCTTAGAATTCGTTGACGTGGTATACAAGAACCGTTTAATAAAGCAAAAAGTCTCTCTGCCTGTGATATTAAAAAGTTTTGTACAGATTGTACACACACACTTGTCAGATTGGGCAAATATTATAAGAGTTCCAAACTTTAAATGATTAAATATGGTGGACAGGAAGTATGTAAGAATATGCCAAATTTGGAATCGTATGAGTCTGCATAAGCCAACAAATCTAATTATGCAAGGTAAATATGCTACTTTTTTGCATAGAAGCATTTTCATGAATTTTGTTATCTCTTGACCATTGGGGGCACTGATGTAAAACATTACAGGTCCTCTCAGAACATGGCCTTGATGGACCATACCAAGTTTCATTATGAACACATGAACGTATCATTAAGTACAGCATTTTATGACAATTCAAAATGGCCAACCAAGAAAAACTGGATGTCGTTTGACTCATGCCACAAGAAATCTGGGGGGACCACAATACATATCAAATTCTACATACCAAACTTTGTGCAAATAAAAAAAAGTTATGAAAAAGTAGTTTTTTTTGAAAAACTGAAATTACATCATAGGTGTGTTGGCATCAACATGAAAGAACTGGAGAATTTATTTTCTAGGACTCAAAAGTCCTTTCTAGAGTCAAAATTTATGAGCATTTGTGAGTGAAACTTTGAACTGTTGGTGGCTCTAGAGGTAGACACTACAAATTGCCTGTAGTAACATTTCAGAGTGTGTTTTACATTAATTTTAACTTTCATATGTGCTGTTCTATGGGCTGTTATAGACTTTAAGTGCAGAAGATAAAGAACTAACGAATACAATACTAAGAAGAAAACTAACTTATTGGAAGTAACTAACCTTTTACTGAAACTAAACTGAAAAAATGTTTATCCATATGACATGAATAACACATGACCAGTTTTGCTGCATATCACCACTGATTTTACCATTACAATGTCTGAATCCAGTTGACTTTAAGAGTGTTTCTGTTACAGTGTGAATGGGCCTTTACTCAGTGCCATGCATAACACACTGCAGCTTCTTCACATCTGCATGATTTATTTTTGCCCATTACAACGTAACATGCAAAGCTAATGTTATGATTGAAAAGAAGATTTTTCTTAAAGCGTAAACTCCACACTAGATGAATAAGCACACACAAATGCTGTGAAACAGCTGTGTGTGTAACAGATGCAGTGTGTTAGATTGCTCCACCTGCACCTTATTAGAATCCTAACCCTAATAATACTAATACATATAGCTGCAAGCAGCGATTATGGGGTCAAGTCAAATATATATATATATATATATATATATATATATATATATATATATATATATATATATATATATATATATATATAACACACACACATATATATATAATATTAGACAGCACCAACTGTTTGAAATGTTTGGAAACCATACTTATTTTACACGTACTTTAGAAGCAGCTAGTTGCTGCGGAATGTGAGCAGGAATTACACACTTGTTATGCGTGTTCCATGTCGTCTTGTTTGTAGTATCATTACAGAGTATTTGCGAGAGCAGCATGCGCGATGCAAGAACCCAGTGACAACATGTCCTCCCTTCAGTCTCTTCACACCTCACCAGTGTCCTGAGCCTAAGCAGAGACGCCAGGCACCCATTAACTTCACCCCCCGACACACACGCAGAGTGGTCTACCCCAAATACGGCGGTGTGGATGGAGGGTGTTTTGACAGACACCTGATCTTCAGCAGGTGTGACTTCATACTCCTTGCTTTTTCTCTATGATGTGTACAAGAGCGGTCATGCATTATACAAATGTAATAAGAAGTTTTTATTCTGCTTTTGTAGGTTTCGGCCCATCTCTGTGTTCAGGGAGGCTGAGGAGGATGAGAGTGGCTTTATGTGTTGTGCGTTCTCTGCACGAGAGCGTTTCCTGATGCTGGGCACATGCACTGGACAGCTCAAACTCTACAATGTGTTCAGTGGTCAAGAAGAGGCCAGTTACAGCTGCCACAACTCTGCTATCACACACCTCGAGCCCTCCAGAGTAATACAGACATACGCAAACAAACACACACACACACATCTCAAGCCCTACAGAGTAATACACACAGCCAAACACGGCTTGTGTGTGTGTGTGTGTGCGCAGCTATTTTTGTGAGGACATTCTTTGACAGTACGATCTCTAGCCCGTTACCCTAACCTTAACCATCACAACTAAGTTCCTAATTCTAAACTTAATTCTAAAACCAGGACTTCACCCTCAAACAGCCCTTTAAAAGGGTGTGAGAAAGTGAGGACCGGCCAAAATGTCTCTCTTTAACCCAGGGGTGCCCAATCCTGCTCTTGGAAGGCCAGTATCCTTGTCTGTCAGTCCAGGGGTCTAACTGGTCACACTGGCCCTCACAAAGATAGATTTACAAGTACACACACACAAATACAAATATAGCTAAACCTGTACACAAACACTGTAATATACACAGTTCTACAGCAGAGTACTGTTTCTGAGTCAGACAGCAATATTAGTTTGTTATTGTGTGTATTAGTTTGTAACAGACAGATAGCAGCGTTAGTTTGTAATGTCATTTGGTGATTACTCTGGATATCTGGGTATTGTGTTAAAAGGTGCTATGCGCATTCTTTACTGTCATTATCATTATTTACAAGCCTCCGAAATACTTTACAGCCTTTGTTTCAAACAGTTTCCTCAGTTTGACTTTAGTAAATGCAAAAATCAGTATGGCAAAATAAATCCCAAATGTTTTAAATACTTTTCACGTAACTCAGCATGTACATGGACCCAGACATAATCATGGCATACTCTGGATTAGATTAGATTCAACTTTGTTATTAGCTCTGTACTTGTACTCTGCATAATGAAATACAGTTAGCATATTACCGGTCTAAGATTATAGTGTGTTATATACAGATAAGTGCACGAGTAAGTTCTGCAGCATAGTTAAGCTTTAACTTATGGTATGGTATGGACAGTGGAGTTACAATATGTAATAGAATATGTACAGAAAATGAGTACGGAGTGCAAAGGCAGGGTTATATGTATAGTATGACCTTTTTCTCAAATTATATTATTATATTATTTATTATATTATTATAAACAGATACTTAACACATTCTTTTTGCTATTGTGGAGAGATTTACCAATAGCAAATTTGACGCTGTCGATCACAGCATTCTTAGCAGGCTGGAAAACTGGGTCGGGCTTTCTGGGATGTCCTTTAGTGGTTCTGGTCATATGTTAAAGGGAGAGGTTATTATGTGAGTATAGGTATTATGTGAGTAAAGCTCAATTCTTGCAACACTCTTGTTCAACCTGTATGTGCTCCCACTGAGCCAAATAATTGCCTATCACTGCTATGCAGATGACGCCCAGGTTTACCTAGCCCTTTCGCCTCCTTTCGCTAATTAACTCCCATTGCCAATGCATTGATGAAATTAACAGTTAGATGTGCCAAAACTTTCTTCAGTTAAACAAAACTGAAGTTGTTGCATTTGGAAACAAAGATGAAGTTCTTAAGTCAGTCTCAAGTCAGGAATCTTGTTGTGATTTTGGGGTCAGACCTTAGTTTCAGTAGTCATGTCAAAACAGTAACTACATTAGCATACTGTAATCTCAAAAATATTACAAGAATTAGATTTGTTTCCTGTCATGACTTGGGAAAGTTTTTATCAGCAGCTGGGTGGACTATTGTAATGGACTCCTTATCAGCATTCCCATAAAAGACCATTAGCAGCGTTTTGTATGAGCTGCAGCTGTCTGCCAGGATTCTGACTAGAACCAGAAAATCTGAACATATTACACCAGTCCTCAGGTCTTTACACTGTCTTCATTTAGAATTGATTTTAAAGTATTACTGCTTGTTTGTAAATCACTCAGTGGCCTAGGACCTCAGTATATTGCAGATATGCTTATTAAATATAAACCTAACACCTAGGATAAACCTAATATCCCCTTGGTTCAATGAAAACAAGGGGATATTTAGATTCCAACTTCCAGAGAAGGTGAGATGTGCTCCAACAGTAACCACATTATAATCCAGACACAAAACACATCTGTTTATCTGTGCAGTTACTGAATGAGAACTCTGACTCGTATTGCACTTTTTTATTTATGTTTTGTTTTTTATTTCTAAATTGTTTAAATACATTTTATTATTTCTAAATTATATTTATTCTAAATTTTGATTCTCTTACTGTTATTTCTTATGCATGGTAATTCCTATGCATCTGGTTTTATTTATTTTAGTTATCTGTGATTATTTTGATTTGTTTTTATTTTTATGTAAAGCACTTTGAATTACCATGGTGTAATTAAAATGTGATATATGAATAAACTTGCCTTTCCATGTCTAATGATTCTGATGTTCTGTGTGTTTGTCAGGATGGATCTTTGTTGTTGACGTCAGCTTCTTGGAGTTATCCTTTATCAGCACTGTGGGGTATGAAGTCCGTCTTTATAATGAAGTAAGTCTGCAGTCAGCTGGAGACACTATTTATAATTATTAAATTCTTATGTTGGCTTTACAGAGGGAACATATAACGTTTTCACCATCATGCCAAATACTTCTCGTTGTGAAACTTCTGTGGCCATCTGCTCTAGATATCAATAAAAGTCACAGAGCAAAGTTTGCCTTTACAGAGCATCAAGCATTTCACCTGGCAAGTTCTGTTAGTTTAATATTTCTACTTTTTTGTTTTCTTTACAAAAATTAGTAGTAGACTTGGCCATTGGAGAAACAACTGAGGCACCTTGGTATATGAAAAGTGATCTGTCCTGAGTCACCACGTCACTAGACACATTCTACCTGCAGTTAAGAGTAGTTAGCTAAAGTCAGGGACACACTTAGCAGGTGGATCAGTTTTTGGTCAGCTTAGTTTTTTTTATTGTTTCACTGTTGACCCTAGTCCTTCTCTGCCGATTTTCAGCTGGTTCAATATGTTTAATATAATGTGTTATAAAAAGTGTATTATGTACAAGTCTTAATGATATAATGTAAAAAGTTGAATTACACTCTTTATATTTAAAGAACATATGTAAATATAAATAACGATTGGGATTGGTGTAAAAATGTTGAGCAAGCACTGGTTGTTTACAGTTTGTATATCCACAGTTCCAGCTCCTGCTGTTTCTTTTTATGAATGATGAATGCAGTTTACTGCCACCTACTTGTGTGTGAGGGTCATTTGCAGGCGCAGAACATGAACATCTTACCATTGGCTGTAGTATTGGCTGTAGTGTTTGCTGCACTTTTTTGCCACAACTTGTGGTGACAGTTGTTTGTTGTTGGTTTGAATTAGACTTAGACTTGTTGGTTTGGTTAGATTTCCCGTGCTAAAAAAGTCCAGTTGGTTTGTAATCAAGCCATGCTGAAATGGAGTCGTTTCGATTTGGCCAGGTGCATGCTTCAGTCACTTAAACTTGGACTGTGTCAGCGCAACGCGTGAGAAACACTTTTGAACAGCTTACGGGAAACACATTTTTAGTGTTTTTGTAGCTCTGTTGGTAGAGCATCTTGTTAGCAGTACAAATGTTGTGGGTTCAATTCCCAGGGGACACACTGATAAAATAAAAAAAATAAATAAAATAATGTATCTTAAATGTGCCAAGTCGCTTTGGATAAAAGCAATGGCCAGATGTGTAAATGTGCATGTTCATGTTCTTTGCAGGCATTCTTTCCTGGATGATCATTATGTGGAGTTCAGTAAAATCTCTCAGGACAGAGTCATAGGAACAAAAGAGCACATTGCACATGTAAGTCAGTCCTCAGAATCATTCAGTAAGTATTGTTTATCATTACGTATTATGTTTGTTCTTATATAAATATGTTGTAAGGCATGTTATCCTGTGTAGCATTTTGCCATTACAAACTACAGTCACAAATGATGAAACACATGACTGTGTTAGAAGCTGTTTATTTGTGTTTATTATAAGCTGTTTATCTGTGAATGCAGCAGGTTAATGCAGTGGTTGCTTTGCTCTATATTTTCACAGATATATGACATTCAGACTGGAGAAAAAACCCTGACCCTTAATAACCCAGACCTAGCCAACAACTACAAGCGCAACTGTGCCACATTTAACCCCACAGATGACCTGGTCCTGAATGACGGTGTCATGTGGGACATTCGCACTGCTCAGGCCATCCATAAGTTTGACAAGTTCAACATGAACATTAGTGGAGTTTTCCATCCCAACGGATTAGAAGTAATCATCAACACAGAGATTGTATCCTTATTCATGAACTTGTCCCCACTCTCTTCATTTTTCAAGTGTTGATCTGTGTAGTTTACAGGGTATTGACCATGTTGGCTGTTACTGCAGTTACATTTGGTGTCAGACTTGCTAGTTTTTGATGATCATGGTAGTTCCTGTTACTCTATTGGATTCACATGATTCTGCTTTATTGTTCAAAATGAACCATGGTTTGTATATCATGATAGTCTTCACCTATGGCTGTGGTGCCTGTGTTTAGGTGTGCTTTCAGAGCGGTAGATGTTGTTCAAACCCAGAAGTGTAGTCTGGGTCAGTCTGACTGGCGATCAGAGCCTTCTAGCTCAAGTAAATCAGACTGCACTTTTAAGGGTTTCTTACCTAATTCAAAGCCGGGGGTTATTCACATCTGTTGTTAAATTTGGCATCTCTTTGTTTAGAGTTTGGACATACATTTTTGGTTTATTATATGCACCATAATCTGATAAGATAATCTTGCTGCTCAATTGCAGTGTTTAAATCAGGGAGGAAGTATTACTCTGGTCCAGGTTTATACAGCTGTTTGCTTTAACTCAGCCGTTAGTGGGATTTGAGGACCTTTCATCTTCTTCACACAGTACCAGCTCTAGATCAATGCAGGATTGTCTTTAACAACAACGGAACTGTCATTTACGGAGGTTATTTACACACACTGTCGCAAACATTATTGCACCCTCTCACACACACATAAAATGCTGGTGTTGTATTACGTTCACAGTTGAATTATTCATTTCCTGATTAAAAAATGTAACTTAATTTAAAGAAAAGCATTTCAGTGCAATGTTTTGTCATATGGCTTTGGGACACAACTGAATTACGCAAACAGTTTCTGAACTGAGTTGCAGTTCCATGCCATGCTTCAGGAATATTATACATTCATATATTTACCTGTAAACACTCAGTGAGTAAATTACACTTCATCAGTCTTGAAAATGAAAGTGGCATTTGTCAGATATGGTAACCTATACCTGAAATGATCAAGTGATCTCTGTATTTAACCCATCACTGGTGGAGTGAACACACTGCAAGTCGTAAACACACCCGGAGCAGTGGGCATGCATGCGTGTTCACTCCTCACCAGTGATGGGTTAAATGCAGAGGTCACAAAATAGAAACTCCAGAACATAATGTGTAGTAGTGGAGAAAACATCCCTGGTGTAATCAGAGGAGAACTGAGATTGGAGTTAACAGAGTACACATCAGTGTTCATTACAGTGTCCAGATGTTAGTTTGGAGAGATGTGGGTTGAGTTCTGATGTTTTGATGTTGTAGCAATGCTTCAGGCTGATGATGAGGATGACATGATGGAGCAGCAGATGAAAAGTCCGTTTGGATCCTCCTTCAGAACCTTTGATGCTACAGACTACAAACCCATCGGTGTGACTCATCTCTATCTGCTCTCACACTTTTTTACATAACACACTACATAAAATGTAGCTGTTATGTAAAACAAACATACACAGCCTGACCATATAATCTTATGTGTAATATCTGATGCTGCTTGCATCTTTAATGCTTGTTTCTCTTTAATGAGTGTTTGTTTTTACGGTTTACGCTATGGTAAAGTGTGTGCTTGAATTTGCGGTGAAAATGATTAGTGTCTATTTGTATGGTTTCTATGATACCATGTGACATCCCATCGCTCATGTTCATTGTCTAACAGCAGGTGCATGTTTAATGACTTCAAAAGTCACACTAGAAGTAAACCTTAAATAAACTGTTAAAGCTCAGACATAATCTGTATTGTGTGACATCACTCTGTCAGCTGGTTCAGAAATTATATTTACACCTAAGCTTTGTGATTTAATGCATCAGATGTTTTTTGTGTATGTATTTGCAAGAGTATTTTTTTTTTGCTTTCTCAGCCACCATTGACGTAAAGAGGAATATTTTTGACCTGTGCACAGACACTAAAGACTGTTACCTGGCCGTCATTGAAGTATGTCTATCACAACTGATTTTATGTTGTACTTGGAGTTTTACTCAAGTCAAATGATTACGGATGTTCATTACAACAATTCTGTAATAAGAATCTAGAAATGGATTTATTAATGGATAATTTATTTCAACAGTAAATTTGATTGTGTTTTGTGTGTGTTGCGTGTTGATTGTGTGGAACAGAATCAAGACTCTATAAATATGGACACCGTGTGTCGGCTGTATGAAGTTGGTCGGCAGAGACTCGCTGAGGAGGAAGAAGATGAAGAAGATCAGGTGAGTGATTAAAAACTCATCTTCGGACATCATTCAGAAAATATGAAGGTTTATGATGCATTTAGTGACATAAGGAAGAAATCAGACCCGATCCTGTCCAGTTAGCGTTTTTATGGGGAGGTTGCAAATGCTGTGATGCATCTGAACAGAGCAGTGATTATATTGTTTGGTGTCGTCCCGCAGTTTTAGTTTTCCACAGCCATTTTCACCCATTGACCACTCAGAATAAAGTGTTTTTGTGTGTGAATGCCGATTCACTTGAAATAAATTTGATCCCTTTGACTGTCATGTCCAACCTCCTCCTTCAGTAACATGACAATCACACATTATCTGAAACATCATTTGCTCATTATTTTTTTAAGCCAAGCTAACAGTTTGTTTTTTTTAATTATTTTTACTTTTATAAATAATAAAAAATAACTTTTATTTTTCTTACTGTCAAAAGCCAGATATTATTAAATGACTGTATATTCCTGTATGATTACCCTCAACCCTGTGAATGAAAATGAAAAATTAAAAACTGAACTGTGACATTCTGTAAATGAGATCTTAAGTTAGCTGGATTGATTGGTTTGGGAAGAAAAAGGTTGTTGAAGGGAATCATCAACCCCTCACATGGCTTTACAGTAGTGGATAACTTGTTTCTGTGGACATCCATATGGAGTTGTTAACTTTCAAAAGAACAAGTGCCGAAGGGCACATGCAAGTCTAACAGATGGAGCGCAATACTTCTGACTAAAATGCACATTTTGCTAAAATATTTATGTTAGAAGCTATTGGTTTGAAGTACACAAGTAATCATGTGATAGCAGTAAGAGTAGTCACTATTGTTGGACTTGCACATTAATGTAACCTAATTACTGTTCACATGAGTAAATGTGTTCTTTTTCTCGTACAAGCTAACATTTTGTACTTTTGTTAACATTTTTAGTCATTAACTTCTGCTTTGTTTTTATGTTTAGAATGTGACATTTTAAATTTTCTTTGCTTTTAATGTACAGCATGTGCTACATAAGATACATTCACTATATTTGTTTTCCTACGCGTTGTTACACATTGTTAGGAGGACAGAATTGTTTAAAATAATGAGTTATAATTAAAAACTTATTTTTAATATATAATAACTTATACATTAAAGGTTTTATCAAATTAATCGAATGAACAACTGAAAAAAATCTGCAGATTAATTTATCAACATAATCATTTGCAGCTTTATTACTTTACCTTAAAGGGACATTTTTAAAAACACCAGATTATCACAGCACACAGTGATGACTGATGTTGGAAGATTAAAAAAAAAGCTTGGCACTCTTTGAACTACAGCGCATTCAATTCATATCCACAAATATTATACACTACTGTACAGTCTTCTGTAATTACTGATCTTGTGACAGTTGTGTATCATGCGCTGTCCTTAGATTAGACTGGATAGAGGTAACAAAGGAGAACCTGTTGTTTTGGCCTGTTGTTTTGAACCTGTTGTTTCGGCGTGTTACCAAAAAAATTTGCCTTGTATAACATCAGGAAAATTTGGCCTTATCTCACTGAACATGCGACACAGCTCCTTGTCCGGGCCCTTGTCACTTCTAGGCTGGACTTCTGCAATGCTCTGCTGGCCGGATGAGAGCTCCAACACAAGCTCTCAAACCACTACAACTAATTCAGAACGCAACAGCTCGACTGGACTTCAAAGAGCCTAAAAGAGCCCATGTCACACCTCTTCTCATTGCCCTTCACTGGCTACCAGTAGCTGCATGCATCAAGTTCAAATCTCTACTCCTTGCTTACAAAACCACTACTGGCTCTGCACCAATCTACCTTCACAAACTCATTCACATATACACCCCCTCCAGATCTCTAAGGTCAGTGAAAGAACATCGCTTTGGAATACCCTCTTCAAAGAGCACACAATCACTTGCTCGCAAGTTCATCTTCACTATCCCTCGCTGGTGGAATGGTCTTCCAAACTGTTCGGCCTGCTGCATCCCTCACTATATTCAAGAAATGGCTAAAAACCTGCCTCTACCTGAATACCTGACACAAGTATAAAAAAAACTACTAACCTTTTTCTCCTCTCTCCCAACAGGTATCACTGCTCAAGCACAGAAATGTTGTACTTCTGGTAAAAATTGTAACTGTGCACAGCTGATGTTAATGCCTCCCTGTGATTAATCGCTTCTTTGTTTTCCTCACCTTGTAAGTCGCTTTGGATAAAGGCGTCTGCTAAATGCCTAAATGTAACCTTTGATGGAAATCTCTCAGGAATCTTCTCTGGGAAGACAAACTGTGCTCAGTCAGACTTACATTTTGTCACCAGTTAGCAATTCAGTCTGTAGCTGTGGCTGCAGCGTGCGTGTGCGCGCCTGCATCACCTTCATTAGAAACCTTCTGACCAATTATAGGCCATCAGAGCAGTGACGTGTGGTTTGTTTATTCAGGAGGATGACGATCAGGATGAAGATGATGAAGACACAGATGATGACATCGATGACATTGATACAGACCCCCTGCTGGCTGAGCTGGAGAACGAGAACAATGGAGAGGAAGAGGATGGGGATCAGGACTTCTCTCCATCTGACGATGAGGAGGTCGCCCGCCTGCTGGATGAAGAAGCTGAAAATGATGACGACGACGACGACGATGATGACGACGATGATGACGACGACGATGATGATGATGAATATGAGGATTCTGATGACAATGAGAGAGATGTGGAGCTTGTGCTGGACAACAGTGAGTGTTTGACATCATGCACACATGCCTACAAACTAAAACACAGTTCACATTGATTTGTATCACACTTTTCAAAATGCTTTTCTCAAAGCAGCTTTACAGAAAATTCATGTTTTTGTTACCAGACCAAACTATAGTCTTTCATAAGAAAATAAGTAGTACGATAGTACAAATAATAGTTACAATTAACAAAATGTGGTTGTTTTAAAGCAATGATAACAATCATAAAGATAACTATACATTTGAGTAAAATTTGAGAGCTTTACTGACAACATCTGGAGTCCTTGCAGTGGTAGGAGTCATCTCTTCACAGGTGTTGAGTTAGGGTCATCGGAAGGGTCTAGATTCAGATTGGAGCTGATGTAATCTCCAGGAACAGCAATTGGTGGAGAATAATTAGCGTAACATTTTCATAACATTTCAATCAAAGGTAACCATTTAAGATTAATCTGATATAACCAGAATACAGGGATTGAGATGTGAAGTGTGTGTATGTGAAAGTTTGACTCGAGATGTCTTCAGTTCACATTTGATCTGCAGAGTGTCTGAGCCCCAAACAGTGTCAGGAGGGCTAGTTCAGAATTTAGGAGCCAGATACAAAAATGCTCTACCTTCTTGATATCCTGGACTTTGATATCCTAGGAACAACCAAAAGTCCAGAGTTTCTGTGCTATGATGGGGTCTGAATCCTGAACATTTCATATATTTCTAAAGGAGCACAATTGAGGGGACACAAGTTTTTTCAACTTTGATGCCTGTAATGTCATCCTCTCGTTCCTCCAGCAGACAGCTCTGATAACTCAGACCTGGAAGATGACATCATCCTCTCCTTAAATGAGTGATTGTGCTGACGTGAAGCCTCAGAGATCAGGAGGACCTCATGTGGAGCAGACTACAAAATCATAATTTCATACAGAATTACTGAAAAGTTTTATGTAAGGATATTTCTGATGAAACAAATGTCATTTGTATATACCAACAATTTTTGTTTCTGCTTTTTACATTTTGCCCTCTTTGAATGATCAGTTTTAAAGAGATTATGCTGATGGATTTTATGAGAAGACCTGGTGCCCTTGTTCTCTAGTTTTAATATAAACTTGATGCATAGACACAGTTGTTAACAATTTTGTTACAAGCAATCTTTCAGTTGTACAAGAAACCCCAAGAAGGCCCTATTTTTCAGCTGACTGATTAGATTGAACTGGTGGAAACTTTTGCAGTAATTTTGTGTGATTGAGTTTTAGATTCACTGCGGTAGTATTTTACTTGACCTGTGACCTTTGACCTGTGCTCAGATCTGCAGCTATGTTTGTTTTTCTTTACTGAGGAAATGAAGGGCACAAACAGATGTACTTGTTTCTCAAATTGTATTTCACATGATGTTAAACATGGATATTCTGTGTAAAGCCTTTATTTGCTTTGTTTCATGTTGTTTGCACCTCCAAAAATTAAAGAACCATGGCAACATCCTATGTACAGAATGTATTAAAAATATTTTTACTATAAATGTTATACAATTAAAGCAGTTGATTTTTTTGGGGGGTGGGGGGCTTCACTGATGTTTGTTTGCACAGCAAGTTTGTTTTTTGTTTGCCTTTGTAAACAAGTGCTAGGTTAACATATTTGACTGACCCACTCTAAACAAATACAATTTCAATTCAGTTTTTAATATTCTGCCTCTTTTTCACTCAGTGTACCAGAACCTGCTAGTCAATGTCACAAAGAACGTATTTCTCCATCTTGAATTTAGGTGGTCTCATTGGAGTCTGGATATGCATTAAAACATGATGCAGTGGGTCCTGACTAAGCATTAATAAGTGACGAGCTGAGAGTGAGAATGTGTTGTTTAGATACTGGTTAATAGATGATAAAGAACAGTTTCAAGAATGTTCACCGTAAGTCACATGAACGTTTCTGCATATCCGTGTTCGCTGAGTTTGTGTGGATGGTCCGGACTGGATGTAAAGCAGTAAAATTTCACTGGTTCCATCATTGTTTGGGGCACAAACAGACACTGGCACACACAGAAGCATGTTATCAGCATTACCCTGCTACAGTACTTGATCATTAAACGACTCTTCAGAAAAGCTATGTTCATTACTGAGAGAGCGACACTAGTAAGAGCCTGATAACCCTGCATGCTCTGTTGCACACAAATCCAACTGCATCAAAATAGCCCAAGCCATTGTTTTACGCTAGTTATAAATGATGCTTTGGATTTAGTAACATGTCTGAGAGTGTCTTTTGAATTATACTGTTTTAACAGTTTCTGCATAGATTGCAGTTCCCTTTTTGATTGTTTATAGTTGATTTTCTTTTAAAGAGCTCATATTATGTTCATAATATATCCAGTTTATAATTTTACTTTTTTATAGTCTGCTAGAATACATTGACAAATTAAAGTTCAAACATTATTAGTGGTGCTTGTGAAGCAAAGCATGACTATTACTCTCCTGCATACTTTTTCTTTAAAAATTTTGACATGCTACTCATCCCGCACGGTTTGTCATAGACCCATGAGTGAGGTGTCAAATCGATCAGCTTATTAGGAGAGGTGTGCTATGATTTTTATAAGCGATCAGTGTACAATGGTTTTAGGGCGTGTGAAAAAGTGGGCAAAAAATGCATCCGATTGTCATAGGGACTTGGGGGTGGGCACATATCGCTTGGCTTAGTAAGCAACAAATGATGACATTTCAACTTCGTAGCCACACTCTAACAACCAGTTACAGTTCCCTAGTAACCACCCTATTGACTTCCATTGAAAAAGGTGAGGCATCAGAACATCATAGAGACAAGTGGGTGGCCTCTTTTGACTCAGACTGACAAGTAGTCTTTAATTATTACCATGGGAACTGTCCAGTCATGCCCTAGCAACCATTTAGAGCACCCTAGCAACCCACATGAATTAGCTTTATCACAGTACCAGAACATCATAGGGACATGGGAGATTTGATTCACACACACATCCATCTATTGGTTTAACCCTGTTAACTATCTATCTACACCCATGCAACAATTTACTGTACCCTAGCAACCATATAATTAAATGAATAAGCCATATCTCAGCATTAGAGCACTGTAGAGACATGGGTGGGCTTTAGGTATTGCCCTGGCAACTTCCTGACCACACCCTAGAAAACATAACATCATGAATAAGCCATATTTTAGTATATCTAGATATATTTTAGATGGTGTTTATGACATGAGAAACGCTTATTAGAAAATATTAATTAAAAAAAATAATACAATTTTTAATTTTTTAAAAAGGGAATTTTTTTTCCTGGTATTTTAGAACATGATCTGTTCATTTATGAAAAACAGTATGTTAATTCACATAGTATGTATTGTCTGACTACTAAACCAACTCAGAGCATTTTTGGCTTCCTAGGGGGCACACATAATAATAAAAAAAAGTATAACTTGAATGTACTGTAGGCTGCTTTGGATAAAATTGTCTGCCAAATGCATAAATGTAAATGTATTTTTTTGACTGAGTGTCAGGCATTTATTTGCAGGTAGATCAATCACAGATACATCATGCAGCAAGAGTCATCAGTAATTTCTTAATGAACAACTTAAAGCATTAAGTTTTCCAGAAAAGGCCATTTAAACATTAAACATGAATTATAATTGAAAAATAATTATGAAATAAATTACTTAGTAATGTGCCTAGTAGTTATGCTAGTATTTATTAAATACTTTCAAAATTGCATTTGTTACATTTGTAACTACATTACATCACTATATTTCTCTTTCTCCAGACGTTCTTGTTTGCTTGTTCATATTTGTGAAAGAGAAAGTATTATATAATTTTTCTATCTAATTTTATAAGTAATACAAAAGACAAATTTGGCATATTACAGAAAAATTCTAACTGTAGAATCTTTACTGAAACTATCAGATTTTCTATACAATTAAGACCTCATGTAGGCTAAAGACTGTTGCAGAACAACATTTCCAAAGTGCATTAACTTATCTTTATCATAGACAGCAAAGCAGAAGCACCCATAAGCATCAAACCTTGACAAACAACAGGTAACTTTGTATCAACTCAACCAGAGGTCAGCAGCTCAGTTTTGTTTTTTACAGAAGCAAGGCCAATGTATGGAGGAAACTTGCTGTAGTGTCATGGTACATTTAATTAAATACCAGATATCTGTTTAAAAGTTGCTTTTGATAAATGAGACAGCTAAATGAATAAATACATTTAAATGAGTAAGGTTTTGTAATTTTCATTAGCTGTTATGTGAATATACTAATGTATTACTGCCTTAATTAAGCAAAGTATCTGGCAACAGTTGGAGGTCCAAGCCCATCCTCCAATACAAGGCGCATCTTTCCACGTGCTGACCACCACACTGGCCCAGCAACTGTGAAATAAATAAAAAAGGAAAGAAATAAATGGAAATAAATAATAAAAATACACATATGTGCAATACCTTAGACAAATTATAATGCTTACAATAATAACAAGGTTTAGTAACTTGAGGTATCATAGCAAAGAGCTGCAAAACAGTCAGTCATTAAAAATTCCTGAATGTACAACTCAACCCATTAGACAGACTTAGACAGGTTTATCAGCTACCATCTCCATCTACTGTCACCATTTCCAAGACCTCCACCACACACTGCAACCAGAAGCCATGGATGACTGCAGAGGTGCGTGCGCTACTGAGGACCCGAGACTCAGGTGACAAGGCATCCCTAGAACAGCGAGGGTCAAACTGTCCCAGGCTATCAGAGAGGCAAAGCACACACATGCTCAGAGAATCCATAACCACTTTGAGGCCAGCAGAGACACACGGCGCATGTGGCAGGGCATCCAGGCCATCACCAACTACAGGACAACATAACCTGCCTGTGACAGTGATGCCTCCCACCCTCCCTACTTCTACCCCTCCTCCCAATGACCAGGTGCTGTGTCTAACCACGACCGATGTGAGGAAGACTCTACACAGAGTTAACCTGCGGAAGGCTGCTGGTCCAGACAACATTCCTGGCAGGGTGCTCGGGGGGTGTGGAGACCAGCTGGCAGATGTTTTCATGGACATCTTCAATCATCAGTGTCCTGCCTCAACGACTACCGTCCTGTTGCACTTACACCCATCATCATGAAGTGCTTCGAGAGGCTCGTCTTGAGGCACATCACGACCCTGCTGCCCCCCTCATTGGACCCCCTGCAATTTGACCTACCGCCCCAACCGCTTAACAGGTGATGCCATCACTACCACCATCCATCTGGCCCTCCTGACCCTCCCTCTTTGATTGCGCGTTCAGCACAATCATCCATCAACACCTGATTGGAAAACTAAACCTGCTGGGCCAGAATACCTCCCTTTGTAACTGGATTCCAGACTTCCTGACTGGGAGACCTCAGTAAGTCCGGATTGGGAACAGCACCTCCAACACCACCACACTGAGCACTGGGGCCCCATAGGGCTGTACTCAGTCCATTGCTGTTCACTCTGCTGACTCACGACTGGGTAGCAATGCACAGCTCGAATAATATCATCAAGTTCTCCGATGACACAACCGTGGTGGGTCTCATCAACAAGAACGACGAGTCAGCATATAGAGAGGAGGTGCAGCGGCTAACGAACTGGTGCAGAGTCAACAACCTGTCTCTGAACGTGGACAAAATTAAAGAGATGGTTGTTGACTTCAGAAGAGCACAGAATGACCACTCTCCGCTAAACATTGGCGGCTCCTCCATGGAGATCGTCAAGAGCACCAAGTTTCTTGGTGTTCACCTGGTGGAGAACCTCAAGTGGTCGCTCAACACTAGTTTGATAACAAAGAAAGCCCAGCAGCGCCTGTACTTTCTGAGAAGACTGAGGAACGCACATCTCCCACCCCCCATCCTCACCACATTCTACAGAGGGACTATCGAGAGCGTCCTGTGCAGCTGCATCACTGCCAGGTTTGGGAATTGCACCATCTCGGATCGCAAGACCCTCCAGTGGATAGTGAGAACAGCTGAGAACATCATCGGGGTCTCTCTTCCCTCCATCACAGACATCTACATCTCATGCTGCATCTGCAAAGCCACCAGCATTGTGGATGACCCCACACACACTCTTTAACCTCCTGCTGTCTGCTAAATGGTACCGAATCATTCGGGCCCTCACGACCAGGCTATGCAATAGTTTCTTCCCCCATGCTATCAGACTCAATACATAGAACCGGAGCTGAAGGAGCACACACATCCATACACACAACTGTTTATCCTCCACACATGTTAAATACTTTTTGCTGCTATAATACTTTTGGCTGCTAAATACTTATACTGTACATAGTTGTTGTTTACACTTATGTTAACACATATCTTTATTTCACCAGGATCACTCTGGAACAGAACTGTGTGCTGGTCGGCACTGCACTGGGACATACTATGTCCATTGTCTGCCCCAGAAGTCATTGTACTGTCTTGTGCTGTCTGCACGTTTGCACTTGTAAACTTTATATATAAATTATGTAGCCTTGTAGTCTTGTGTTGTTCTGTGTTTTATGTAGCACCTACTTCCTGGAGAAACGTTTTGTTTCGTATGTGCTTGTGTATGGTTGAAATGAAAATAAACCACTTGACTTGACCTGAGCTAGTTTGTCTAAATATCCAAGAAATGATCCCCAGACAGCGTAAAACCAATGGAGTTAGACCTCAGGAATCTGAGTCTTACCATTTGTATGACAGAAATCATGTCCATAATCGTCCAAATTCGAAAAGAGGGAGGTGAAGATGACTTCCAGTTCTTTAATATAAGTCTCTTGGCCACGATCATACCCAGAGTGAGGGCCTGTTGTAAAGTTTTTGGAAGACTAGAGGTATGTTGTGAAAAGCCAAAGATAGCAAGTTCCAAGTCCGGCAGAATAGGCCTGTTATAGGTCTTAGAGTACCAATCGAATATGCTTGTCCAAAATCCCGACAGTGATGGGCAAAACCAAAAAGCATGAGCAGTTGTATCCTCTGTGACCTTGCACTTATCACAGAATGGAGAGACAGAGGAGAAAATTTTGTGCAGTTTGGTCTTGGTATAATGCAAATGATGAATGACCTTAAATTGTATCAACTGACATCTACTGTTGACTGAACAGGACTGTACCACAGTCAAACAGCTATTCCATGTTTCGTCTGAGAGCTCAGCTCCCAGTTCATCCTCCCAGGCCACTTTAAATCTCTCATTAGGGGCTGTTTACACAACTTCCACATAAACAAACAAATTTAGAGATAAGATGCGTAGAATGAGGATGATTTACAAAAATATCAAAAAACACGTTTCTCAGGGAGGTTTTCAAAATGACAAATTTTGGACTTCACATAATGCCTAATTTGTAAATAAAGGAAAAAATGTGAATGGGGCAGATCAAACTTATCTCTTAGCTGATTAAATGATGCAAACCTTGCCTCAACATAAAGGTCCTTAATAGAACATAAACCCTTCTCCTTCCAAACAGAATAAGTTCTGTCAAACCATGAAGGTGAAAAAGAATGATTGTAACAAATTGGTGTATACACAGAGGTAGGTCTCTGGTAGGGCCAGGACTTTCCTTTTTTGTAGCTGTGGTCTTGGAGAATAACATGGTCGCTGAGGTCCTACCAGCCAGACCTGTCTCCATTTGCACCCATAAGGGAACATCAGGGGTCAGGTTGCCCGGTGCTCCCTTCTCCCAGTACATTAAAGCCCTAACATTGGCAGCCCAGTAATGGTGTTTAAATACTGGCAAACCCAAACCGCCCACAGACCTGGGCTTTTGTAAATGAATCTTAGATATATGATGCGTCTTGGAATCCAGTTCCTTAAAAAAGGCAAAAGAAAAATTGGAAGATTTTGACAAATATATCAAAATATATATAAGAGAGACCATTTTTATTGAGTTTATACGTCCAATCATAGATAATGACAATATTTTCCAAATCTCTATATTACACTTGAGTTTTGAAAGAAACAAAATTCAACTTGTATAATAATTTTGGGTCTTTAGGAAGTGCCAGTCCGAGATATACAAAGTGGTCCCTAACTATTTTGAATGAAATATTGGCCTGTAAGTATCAGAAAGTGGCATAAAATTACTCTTTGACAGGTTGATTGTATACCCAGATAATCTCCCAAAAGAAGTAATTAACTTCCAGAGTTCTTTAAAATACAATATTACACTGCCTGCATATAGACTAATAAGAGCTTCACTCCCCCCAACTTCAAGACCAATAATATTTTTATGATGTCTTATACATATGGCAAGGGGCTCTATTGCAATAGCAAAAAAGGCAGGTGAAAGGGGACAGCCCTGTTGTACTGAGCAGTGTAAAAGAAACTTGGATGACCTGTCTGTGTTTGTTAAAATTGAACACACTGGCCTAGCGCATATTATCCTAACCCATGATATAAATGTCTCACCAAACCCAAACTTCTGTAATGATCCAAACAAATAAGACCACTCAACCTGATCAAAGGCTTTCTGTGCATCCAAGGACAGAATTGCTGCCTCATTAGCTTTCGTGTGATTGCCGTAAATTGTATTGAGGAGGTGACGTACATTAAAAAAGGGAAATTTTCCAGGGATAAATCCGGTCTGGTCAGGGTGAATGATAGAGGATAGATGTTTGTTGAGGCGAATAGCCAAAGTTTTTGTGACAACCTATCAAAATTCTGAAGCGCAATTGGCCTATAACTAGCCAGGTCAGTTTCATCTTTATTTTTCTTTAAGATGAGAGATATATTGGGTTCACACAATGTGTTAGGCATAACATTATCTTCTTTAGAATTAATTATCATTCTAAGAAGGAGTGGGGCCAGAATGTCACTAAATTTAGTAAAAAAATCAGAGCTGAATCCATCTGGCCCCGCAGCCTTTCCAGTGAAGTCTGAGTCCAATTTGGCCCTGGCAGCGTCGTTACATTTGGGTGTATCAAGAGAGTCAAAAAAATCCATTAGATCAGAATGAGTGGTTCCACTGCTATCCACAGTGTATAGTTCACTGTAAAAATCTTTAAAGTGAGTATTAGTATCTTTAGGGTTGGTCAACAGGGTGCCATCCTTGGACTTAATGCTATGGATTGACCTAGAGGCTTGAGTACCTTTAAGTTGTCGTGCTAAAAGCTTATCTGGCCTATTCCCCTATTTCAAAACATCTCTGTCTCATTCTCAAAAATAGATGGTTTATTTGACCACCAAGGATGCAGTTATACTCATATTTAAGTTTCACTATCTTGTTGTAATCTTCAGATGATTTTGATACCTGGTATGCTAATTCAAAAATAGGAAGAACACTTTGTATTTCTTAAAGTTGCTTCTCTCTTTTATTCTTGGCATTAGATTCGTAGGAGATAATGTGCCCATGCATGACCACCTTTAAAATCTCCTAAAGTATAGAATCTGATGCCTCCCCATTATCATTAAGCTCTAAAAATTCTTTTAACTTGGTGGTAATATAGTCTATAAATTTGCTGTCAGCAAGCAGAGATGGACTGAAACACCAGGAATAAGACTGCTTTGGGATAGAAAGATCGAGACATGGTAAGAGGACGGTGATTGGCGAATAATATGCTGTGATACTTGGTTTCAGTAACATGGGAAGTTAACTGATAAGTAGATAATCGTCTCATTGTGCCTTGCAACTGTGGCAACTTCTGCACATCAGAGTAGGTGGCTAGCTAGGTTTACTAACTCCCAGATGTACATAGGCACTACAATGACACAGGAAAATATAATTCAAGCCTGAATCTAGTCCCATGAATTCTCACCACTCCTTTCCACGAACCGTGCTGCCTCCATCGGATCCTCGAAAACTGTAGTTGGCCCTCCGCCTGATGTTGAATTTGCAAACTTGATTCCTTTTCTGCACAGGTTTTGCATTACACCCCGAAAAAGTTCCGCTGAGACATCACCTCGCTAGTATAGTCTGGAAAGATCAGGACCCTTTTTCCTTTGTATTTCAATGGTTGTAATCTCCCACGGTGCAGAATCAGTTCCTTCTCTTGAAAATGATGGATACACGCGAGGATTGTGCACGGCTTTTTGCCTGAGGCAGGTTTACGGCTGAAGAGAACAATGCGCTCAATCCACTTTAACCGAATGAGGGAAATGCTCTTCTCCAAGCAACTGGGGAATCAGCCTTGAAACAAATTCAGTGGGTTTACCCTCCTCTTCTCCTTCTCCCCCAACAATCTTAATATTGTGTCTTCTAGACCGAGCATCTAGATCTAAAACATTAGAACGGTGCTTACTGTATTGTTTAGAGAGCTCTGAATACTTGGTTTCCAACTTCTGTATCCTTGCCTCAAAGTCATTGGTCGCCAGCTCTTGATTGGCCACCTAGGCTTTGTAGCTCAGACTGAGAAGTTACAAGCTTCTGAAAGTTGAGTTCAAAAGCGTCAAAGCGGGCATTCACTCCTTTTAAAATTGACTTGGACATTTCTTTACATATCTCCCGACACATAGCGTGAGCGGCATTTGGAATTCAAATTTTTTCAGCCTTGTCAGGTGAGCTATTAGCTTTAGCATTAGCTCCGGTGACTTGATCGTTGATGCTCTAAACTTTATTAGAGGTGCTCAGCTTTGGCATTGTCAGGTCTTGATAAGAGTTAAATGAGAAAGGTAGACACCGCCTGTCCAATCACATCTTTAAATAACAACTCTTTTGGGCTATGTGCGAGCTTGCAGCATCAGTGTGCATCTGTTAAATCAGTCAGAGAGAGATGGAGAAGAAACATAAGGGAGGCACAAGGAAATAGGGTGAAATAAAGAAACAGATGCTGCAAAATGTGTCAAAATAAAAATATTTTCTGCTGCAGCAGAATGTTCATCAGCTCCTGTGGCTGATGATGATAGTGGTGGTGGCACTGGCAGCACCAGCACAGACACTGAGGAGGATAAGGAAAGGGAGAGAGATGAGGGAGAAGTCAATGTGTAGTGCCTGAAGTAAGCAGAACTGCTTTCACAACACGTAGGCGCTGAGAGAGAGAGAGAAAGAGAGAGAGAAGAAGAAGAGAGTGAGAGAGAAAGAGAGAGCAGGCACTCCGTGCTCTCAGTGACTATTCCATGCTATAGTATGGAAAAGAGTGATCATCTGCTCAACAATTTATCATGTCTCTTCTCTTTCTCACTTAAACACACAGGCACACACAATTTTAGGATTTCTATTTTAGGATTCATAAGTGTGGATTTTACAGTATTAATAAATCACACTTTCTAGAAATATTTAATGTCTCAACTCCCACTCTTTCCTACCTATTATATAGCTTTAGTGCATTTATGGAATGATTGAATGTAGTGGGCTGGTCTTGGCCAAAATGCCAGGGCTAATTTTTTCGTCCCAGTCCAGCTCTGCATGGCAGGATAAAAGTGCTCATCATTTATTTAAAAAAAACAATTCAAATAATCTAATACACATAGAACAATCCTTAACTATAAAGAAATTTCAAGTCCCCCAATCAGAATGCAGGTTTTCGCAGCTTTCTGAGGTTGAAATGTCTTACATTTACATGTAGTCATTTAGCAGGCGCTTTTACCCAAAGCGACTTACAAAAGGACAAGTGCATTAAACAATTTGCCTTGCGACCCAACAAGCCAAGTCTACGTAGCTACATTTACAAGTGGACATTGTATTCTGCTACTAGAGACAAAATGAACTAGAGACAAGGAGATTTTTTTGGTTTCACAGGTGACTGTGAAACAGGTGTGTTTTGAGTTGTTTTTTAAAGGTTGTGATGGTCTCAGGGGATCGGGTGGAGGCTGGGAGTTCATTCTACCACAAAGGAACAGAATAGGTGAAAGTTTTACAGATTGATTTGGTGCCTCGTTGTGGGAGAACAATCAGACATTGCTCATTGACTTTCTGTAGCTGGCGGGAGGGGACATATGTCTGGAGGAGTGAGTTGAGGTAGGAGGGAGAGGTTCCAGTTACTGTCCTAAAGGCAAACGTAAGATATTTAAATTTGATGCAGGCGGCTACAGGTAGCCAGTGGAGTGAGGTCAGGAGGGGTGTGACATGGGCTGTTTTTGGTTGATTGAAGACCAGATGTGCTGCAGCATCCTGGATCATTTGCAGGGGTTTGGAGGCATTGGCTCGAAGGCCAGTCAGGAGGGCATCAAGGCTGCAGTAGTACAGCCTTGATATTACAAGTGCTTGGACTAGGAGCTGCATTGCGTGCTCGGACAGACAGGGTCTGATTTTCCTGATGTTTTAAGCACATATCTGCAGGACTGAGAGATTGTTGCAACGTGTGGAGTGAATTTCAGCTGGTCATCAAACACCACCCCAAGGTTTCTAGCAGGCCGAGTGGGTGTAAGAATGGATGATCCAAGTTCAACTGTGAAGTTGTATTCTAATGATGGGTTGGCCGGTATTATCAGAAGTTCTATCTTGCTGAGGTTGAACTGGAGGTGCCATTTTTTCATCCAGGCTGCGATGTCTAAAAGGCAGGCGGAGACCCGGGCAGCAATGGTGGGGTTGTTGGGCTGAAATTAAGAGTAAAGCTGTGTATCATCTGCATAGCAGTGGTATGAGGAGCCATGAGCTTTAATGACTGCACTTAGAGAAGCTGTGTATATTGAGAAGAGGAGAGGAGCAAGAACTGATCCCTGTGGTCAGCTGATGTGACATTGACTCCCCACCTCTCCATGATACCTTGAAAGATCTGTCTGTGAGATATGAGCTAAACCAGTTGAGTGCAGGTCCAGAGATGCCAAGGTTGGAGAGTGAGGATAGCAGGATCTGGTGGTTCACTGTGTCAAAGGCAGCAGAGAGGTCAAGAAGAATTAGGACAGAGGACATGGAGTTGGCTCTAGCCTGCCGTAGGCCTTGAACCACTGACAGGAGGGCAGTCTCTGTGGAATGTCCTTTTTTGAAACCAGACTGTACTGTCTTAAAAAGTACTTGAACATCTCTTGTTTTAAACATTTGTAATTCAGTTTTTTTCTTTCTCACTTAGATGCTGTGACAAAATTCTGCTGAGTTACTGCATTAAAACATGGCTCCGAATGCAAAGGGACAGGGCTGAGGGTGAGCAAGAAAAGGCTAGATTGGCCAAAAAGGTCCCCACTGCCTCTAACATAACAGAGTTTTAATTTACATGTTTTAAATGTACTGTGGTTTTGTTAGTTTTGTGTTTATTGCTGTTTTAAATACCTTTCTTGTTGTTTTTATTGTTTTTTTAAAATGGTAAAAATAAATCTCAGTATATTTTATTATTATTATTATTCACTGTGAATTAATAATTTAAAGCCTGACACATTATTATTGCTTTCTGTATTTGCAGAACATTTCCCCACACTTTGTCCAGTGCGCCCACAGTATGCCCAGATTTTGCCCACAGTTTGCCCAGTGTGCCCACACTTTGCCCACACCTAGCCCACACATTGGGCTGTCCTACTAGGGCTGGGGCCCACGTGCTCTGCATTTCACGATGCCTTAGTGTTAAACCTATGAGTTCACAGGCAAATCTAATGTAACGTAATGTAATCGGAGTGATCCTCATAATCAGAATGTACATTCCCCCCAGTGCTAATGCTAAAGATGCACTCTGTGAACTATATGGTGCTATTAGTGAGCTTCAGAACTCAAACTGCTGGACCTTGTTTACACAAACATCCCGCGTACCTTGCGGAGTCCCACCCCACCCCGCCCCCCCACAGGGCTGTATGCTCAGTCCATTGCTGTTCACTCTGCTGACTCACGACTGTGTATGCACAGCTTGAATCACATCATCAAGTTCGCAGATGACACAACAGTGGTGGGGGGTCAGGGAGAACAACGAGTTAGCATACAGAGAGGAGGTGCAGCAGCTAACGAACTGGTGCAGAGCACCACCGTTTGTGTAGCACCTAGATCCTGGAGAAACGTTGTTTCATTTCACTATGTACTTGTATATGGTTGGAATGACAATAAACTCCACTTGACTTGACTTGACTTGTAAATCTAACATGATAGATATAATATGGCTTATTCATGATATTATGAATATTATTGTTGCTAGGGTGCTCTAAATGGTTGCTACAGTGTGCTAGGAAGGGTGCCAGTGCAATATCTAAACAGTACTGACAGTCTAAGTCAAATAAGCCCAGCCAAATGTCTCTACAATGCTGAGATATTACTTTTTGATTACAAAGGTGTAGCTAGACAGTTAACAGGGTAAGTCTAGACAGGTGTGTGTCTGAATCAAAAGAGCTAACTCCCATGACTCTATATTGTTCTGATGCTGAGATACAGCTTATTCATGTTGGTTGCTAGGGTGCTCTAAATAGTTTTTAAATAGGGTTTTTTCACCCACTTTATTGTACGCCCAACAATCAGTACACCAATCTCATAAGTCATAGCACACTTCTCTTCAATAAGCCGTTCGATGTGAATATAAAATGATTTACAAGTTTTACATTTTCTAATATGATGATAATAGGTTTAACATTTTAGAATGATGCCAGCACATTTTAACATGATGTTAACATGTTTCAACATTAAGTAGCATGATATTAACAGTTTTAGTATGATGCTAACAGGGTTTAGCATAATTTGCATGATGCTAGTATGTTTTAGTAAGATGATAGCATGAGTTAACATTGTTGATAACCTGACTATAGTCTTTATATCATGTTGTTGAAGTGTTGGCTCAATTCAACTTTCCTTCAATAAACTTCAATGGTAAAATTGAGCCTGTTCAGAAGTCCACTAAGAAACTTCCGACAGTCTGATCCATTATAAAAGATATAGCAACCCGAATGTATGTATGATCCCAAAATGGTGCCAAGTATGGCATTTATCTGTTTATTTTGTATTTAACCATGTCGTCTTTCGTGTGTGATGTCATCAGTTTAATTGTATATGATAAACAAACACTTTT
This sequence comes from Chromobotia macracanthus, assembly GCA_036877525.1. NCBI lineage: Eukaryota > Metazoa > Chordata > Actinopteri > Cypriniformes > Botiidae > Chromobotia > Chromobotia macracanthus. The sequence goes on from JAZGTH010000002.1 coordinate 348,628, forward strand.
GGATATTGGCTACACTGTCGCTCATCTGAAACTGGACTTTGAGTTCCCCGTAGATGCTCTGTTTACAAACACGACAACAGAACCATTCGTCTGGATTGCCTGGCTGCAACCTTGGAAACGCACACGGAAAAGAGGAAAGAGAGCCGGTGTTCTCGTCAGGCTGAGACGCCGTGCCTTCCGACCCCTGCTCCCCACCATTCTACTGGCTAATGTACAGTCACTGGACAACAAGCTCTGCGAACTGAGGGCGCGTATCTCCTACCAGCGAGAAACGAGGGACTGCTGCATTATCTGCCTCACGGAAACCTGGATGTCTGTGGAGGTTCCAGACTCAGCCATTAAACCTGCGGGGCTCTCCGTGCACCGCACGGACAGGGCGAAAGACCTCTCAGGGAAGAGCGAGGGGGTGTATGTTTTATGATCAATGAAGCTTGGTGTGATCGAAGGAACGTGCACTCAGTCAAGTCCTTTTGCTCCCCTGATCTGGAATACCTCATGCTTCTGTGTTGCCCGCTTACAGGCAGAAGCTGAAACAGGAAGCACTTGCCCATAGGACGATCCAGTGCTGGTCGGACCAATCGGATGCTATGCTACAGGACTGTTTTGATCACGTGGACTGGGACATGTTCCGGTCTGCTTCTGATGGCTACATCGAGGTTTACTCGGATACCGTTACGTGTTTCATTAAGAAGTGCATAGATGACGTTGTGCCAACCAAACTATCCTGATCTACCCCAACAATAAACCATGGATAAACAACGATGTTCAAACAGCCCTGAAAGTGCGGACATCTGCGTTTAATTCTGGAGATACGGAGGAGTACAAACGCACCAGCTATGCCCTCCGGAAAACCATCAAAGCTGCCAAACATCAGTACAGAGAGAAAGTAGAAGGGTCAGTTCAGCTCCAACAGCACAAGAAGCATGTGGCAGGGAATCAACAACATCACCAACTTAAACAGAAATAAACACCCCGCTATGAACGCCGCTGCCTCGCTCCCGGACGAGCTAAACTCTTTTTACGCTCGTTTCGAAACAAATAACCCCGCCCTCGCGGAGAGAGCTCCCGCGACCGCTGATACAGATTTGTCTCTGTAGCGGATGCCACCTGGTCCTTTCGTCAGGTGAATATTCGCAAGGCTGCAGGTCCTGGCGGCATTCCGGACCACGTACTCAGAGCATGCACAGTCCAGTTAGCAGGCATTTTTATGGCGATCTTTAACCTGTCCCTCTCTTTATCCGTGGTCCCATCATGCTTTAAAACATCCACCATTGTGCCTGTACCAAAACAACCAAAGATCACACGCTTGAATGACTGGCGCCCTGTTGCTCTGACACCCATCATCAGCAAGAGCTTTGAGAGACTGATCCGAGACCACATCTGCTCTATACTACCTGCCTCACTGGACCCACTGCAGTTTGCCTATCGTAACAACCGGTCTACTGATGATGCCAATGCACTTACCCTACACACTGCTCTCTCCCACCTGGAAAAAAAGAACACTTATGTGAGAATGCTGTTCATGGACTACAACTCAGCATTAAACACCATAGTGCCCTTAAAGCTTGATATGAAACTACGGGCTCTGGGTCTGAACTGCTCCCTGTGCAGCTGGATCCTGGACTTCCTATCAGGCAGGCGTCAGGTGGTCAGAATGGGCAATAACATCCCCTCCCCGCTGATCCTCAACACTGGAGCCCCTCAGGGCTGCGTTCTCAGCCCCCTCCTGTACTCCCTATACACCCACGACTGCGTGGCCACGCACAGCTCTAATGTCATTGTGAAATTTGCTGATGACACAATGGTGGAAGGCCTAATCACCGACAACGACGAGACGGCCTGTAGAGAAGAAGTGCATGCTTTGACACACTGGTGTCAGGAGAACCACCTCTCACTCAACGTCGACAAGACCAAAGTGATTGTTATGGACTTCAGGAAACAGGAAAGAGAACACACCCCCATCACCATTAATGGGTCACCAGTGGAGCGGGTCAACAGCTTCAAGTTCCTCTGTGTTCATATCACTGAAGACCTCACATGGTCCGCTCACACAGATGCTGTGGTGAAGAAGGCTCACCAGCGACATCCTCAGATCATTCTACACCTGCACCGTGGAGAGCATTCTGTCTGGTTGCATCACAGCTTGATACAGGAACTCCACCACCCACAACCACAAGGCCCTGCAGAGGGTGGTGCGAACTGCCAGCTACATCACAGGAGGTGAGCTTCCCTCCCTCCAGGATATTTACAACAGGCGGTGTCTGAGAAAGGCACGGAGGATCATCAGAGACTCTAGCCACCCTAGTCATGGTCTGCTCTCCCTACTGCCCTCAGGCAGACGGTACCGCTGCATCCGGACACGCACAAGCCGACTAAGGGACAGCTTCTTTCCTCAAGCTGTCCGATTACTCAGTGTGAACTGACATAATCTCAACCCACCCACCCACCCTTCTCCATACACTGTACTTTAACTTTAACTACCTCACACATCACAAACAAGGTTTTATTACAAGCTCCGGTTCACTTGGTCTTGTATGCACACTTTACACAATATATTACTGTGTGTGTGTGTGTGTGTACACATATATGTAAATGCACATACTTTGTGTACAAATATATATTGTTACATATGTATATTGTACATATTAAGTCACTACAACATGTCCATGTATTGCAAATTTGTATTTTTGTACACAATTATGTATATCTGTAGAAAATTTGGTAGGAGTAGCTTTAAAGCTGTAGGAGTTAGAGTCATATAAAAATAATAACTAAATAACTAAATAACTTTTCTTTTTAGTTAATAATAACTAAAAGAAAAGTTTGAAGACAAACTTCATGATGGATTGAGAAAACCTGGCCTGATAAATGTATAATTGTTCTAAAAGACTTGATCTGACATTTTTAACACAATGGTAACAAGTTCTGGCATGCAAGTATGTGCTCCACAACATCAGGAAAATCAGACCTTTCCTGTCTGAGCAGGCAACACAGCTTCTAGACCAAGCACTCGTAATATCAAGGCTGGACTACTGAAATGCCCTTCTGACTGGCCTTTCAGCCAATGCATTCAGACCCCTGCAAATGATCCATAATGCTGCAGCATGTTTGCTCTTCAATCAGCCTCAAAGACCCCACGTCACACCCTTCCTGATCTCACTCCTCTGACTACCTGTAGCCGCCTGCATCAAATTAAAATTTCTGACCCTGGCCTTTAGGACAGTCATCGGAACCACACCCTCCTACCTTAAATCACTCCTTCAGACATATGTCCCCTCCCGCCAACTACGGTCTGTTAAGGAGCGATATCTGATTGTTACCCCACAACAAGGTACCAGATCACTCTCTAAGACATTCACCTACTCTGTTTCTTTGTGGTGGAATGAACTCCCAGACTCCACCCAATCCACTGAAACCATCGCAACCTTTAAAAAACAACTCAAAACATGTTTCACAGACACTTGACTGATCCCTAATGCTCTGATATTCTTTCCTACATATATTAAATGCTTGTTTAATGCTTTCATCCTTTTGTAAGTCTTTGGATAAAAGCATCTGCTAAATGTTTGTTAATGAGTAGTTATTTCAGCGTTTTTTTTTTTCAAATAAGCCTTCATTAATGTGTAGTTCTGCAGGAGGCATACAGCATTTAGTTAACAATTTACTATATTGAATTTGACTATTAAATACATAGTAACTAATTGTTACTTACCTCAAACACTAGTATACTTTTATCTTCTGATTAGTTAATAACTCTTCTTTATGTTATCAGTAGTGATAACGGTGTTAATGTAAAACTAACCATTTGTTCTGCTATAGATCCTCCCTAACAATCCTCCCTAAATAAACAGTAATTTAAAATGTTACTGTATCTTTGTTTGTTGACAACATTGCAAAACACATCAGTTATATAAGTTACCTATTTTAAGGGCATTGCCACATTTAGTTCAAGGATATTTCAAAGATTTACACTACAGAGAGTTTCATAAAACTGCAATAAATCATTTTTGACACCTGGAGCCCTCTAAGTCTCTCACATGTATTAAAAGCCAGACCTGCTATGTGGTACAAAATATAAGCAAATATAAGCATATAAGCAAATATATTTTTCAGCTAAAAGAGATCAGTTGCATAATAGATATATAAATCTTTAAAGGATGTGATTTATATACAGAATTAATTATTTTGACCTGATTTAATTTCACCATTACCTTCCTTCTCCGATGTCCTATCTAGTTTGCTGCTTCTGTGTTCAGAAATGGAAGCTCATCACTTTGTCACAGCAGCTTGACTCTTCCAGTAAACACCAAACTGTAATCATTTTACATATGTGCTGCACTGGCAACCCAAAATGGGCTTGTGAACACTGGTCCAGCAGTGGAGTGACTGTGCTAGTTCAGTTGTTTCCAGCTTTTAATAAGGAATTTTGGTAACCTCGACAAGCAGTCTTTACAGATAGTTATACTTTAAACTAGTGTGCAAATGTTGAAGTAGTATCTGCAAAACCATTATAATAATATAGCTAAAACCATGAGCTCAGGAAATTAGGTTGATCTAATTTGGTTCACAAGACCACAGCATGGATCACAATAATAGTGCTGAAAGAGTCCGACTAAAAGGCTTTCTGACTGATTGCCAATGACACACCCTACAATCTTACTATGAGCTCTGAAGATCTGCTTTTATTTGCACTAGAACATCATCAATATGCTAATAATGTGTGAAATTCTCTCAACAAGAGAGCATGTTTAAAGGTAAATCTAGGACTAGAGGCGAATATTAATAAATATGCATAAATAAATTATTTTGGTGTACACGTGAGGCATGTATGCATATGTACTTTAGTTCATGAGTCTCTGTCCCCTCCCACCACAGTTTGAGCGCACTGAATCCGCATGAGAGAGAGAAAAAGAGAGAGAGATGATGATGATGATGAGGCGGTGGAAGATCAGCGCTGAACGCTGCTTTATGTAATTGCGTTAATTCAGTATATCACAAATATTAATACAAGCATATATATATATATATATATATATATATATATATATATATATATATATATATATATATAACACACAATATATATATATATATATATATATATATCGATTGCTCGCAAGATCCAGTCATGGGTAACGAGGCCAGCCTGGAGGGCGGTGAAGGGGATACTGTGGTGGCGTTATCGGTATCAGCACCGTTGGGCTCTGGACAGCTCCTAAAGCCCGTAAATGGCGCAGCGGCCGGGACAGGAAGAGCCCTCGAACCCAGTGCAGGGATGAACAGGTAAGCAGGGACATCCTACTGCATTATTGTGATGCGTTCTGTTTTTGAGAAGGCAAACACCCGCTTTGCATTGGCCTGTAAGATTGATGATTCACAGCGAGCAGTGGTGTAGGGGATTTTGAGCCGAACGGGAGATGCTCCGCAATCTCGCGTGTGTCGTTCACTGCGGCGGTAAATAAAGACGTCAAATGGACGAGATCGACACACCTGAGCCACATGACAAACTGAGAAACCAGAAGGATAAGGATAGTGCTTGAGTGTGTGTGAAAGAGAATAGTATATGAATGTGTAATGTGTTTACCGCCAGGTGATCGGGCGACAGTTTCTGAAATGATCGTCGTATTTACACATTTACACATACACACGAGTCTCAATGTTATGTTTGAATATTTGATGATGGCTGTGAGATTTGGTATATATCCTGTATAACTACAGCTTCACGTACAATCTGTCCATTCAGATTGATTACGATTAATAAATGATTATTGTTAGATCGTGTCTGTGTTCTTGAGTCTCCACCTCTCTGAAATTGCGCATTCAGACACATTACAGACAGTGAGCATTGCTTCCGTTCTGATAATGGCTGTCTGTGTGTGATGGAGGAGCTACAACTGGAAGTGCTTTTGCATGGAGGATTGATAGCACTGCAACACACGCACAGCAGCTCCATCAGCACTGACTCATATGTACTACATCTGATGTGCGTGAAAACAAAATGGAGTATTTGTGTTTAGATGTATTTTATACATTCAGCCCTCACATGATGTTTGTGTTTTTATTCCATTGAAGATGGTGTCTATTTTTCGTTGTTGTCTTTCGTTTTTGTTTATTTGTAAGAAATCCCACATGAATTCCGTGTCCATGTAATCATTCACACCTCCCCAGTTTAAACAGCATACAGGAGCATGACTTCTAAATGTCATTATTTTTTTGTCAAACGTATTGTGTTTACATGTATTTCTTTTAATATAAAGGTTATTGCTGTTCATTTATAAATGCTTAGGTATGAGAATCAGGTTGTGTAGAGTTCTCATTTGCAGGTACAGGTTTGTGAACAGAGGAATCTCAGCCTAATAAATCACTGTTGTCAGTTAGAAAAATACTTTTAGAAAAGCCTGGAACAGATAATATACAGATAAGCCTGGTAAAGATAAAAATTGAATTTGCACTGTACTATGTTAAATGTATTTCATAAAATGTAAAGTTTACAGGAAGAAGTAATGTTTGTTAGTGTTTTCCTGATGCAAGGGTTAAAATGAAAACATCCTAAATATAGGCCTGATTGTAATAGAACAGAACTGTGATCCCATCTGCGTCTTCAAAATTATATTATGAAAAGCAAAAGTCTGAATATATATTAATTGATATTTTATTTTGTTTGTAAGTAATACATTGGGTGAAGTGGTTAATTATTTTAGAGGATCACACTAATTAGCAAGATATATTTGCTGATACACCCAAGCAAATCTTTGAGGAGAGTATGCCTCGGTAGCCACAGGGCCATCATGCACATTTGGGCATCGTAATAATCTGTGTTGCCCCAATTTATGTCAACTAGTGTTGGAATTAAACAAGGTCACATCACATTGAGAAAGAACACATATTGTGTATAGTGTGTCATATTTAAATTTAGTAAATTAATGATGATATTGCATTTATTTGATGTTTATGAAGTATAACAAATCTATGAATTAGTCATGGTTACTATAGTTCTACATTGGTAAATAGATTCCTTTAAATTTAATACTGAAGCATTTGCATGCTTTGTTATGTACAGTATACACACAACAATGTAACCTTTAGGCTGAAGTCAACACATGCATCATGTTGACAATCACGACTGGCAATTAAATATATAGACATGCTACTTTAATGGTACAGTTGAACAAACTGTACCACATGGTGTTGAGGTTTGCTGTCATTCACACAGGTCTTCACAAAATGTCACGTAGATATTTGTTTTAGGGCCCAAGCACTGAGGTGTGAGATGCCCTATTGTTTCCTTAGGATTATTATTATTTTTTCAAGGTTTTCGGGGTCTTTGGGTCCCGCAACATGCTCAAAAAAAGCATGTTACAGGGTCTTTGGGTCCCGTAACATGCTTTGGGTCCCTTAAACATGCTCTTGAAACTTGGCACACATCTTATAGTCGTTCCACCATTACGGCTGGGAAGAGGCTGGATGGGGCACATGGGCGGGGCAAGAGGACTTGAAGGTTTCCCTAGTACAGGGCACTAAAAGTTGGTGCATATATCATACATACATACATGTCTTGCTGACCCAAAACAGCTTTCACACTGGCATCTCATAGCTCTGCCAGACAGGAAGCTAAGCAATGGCCATTTTGGATTTTCTGAAAAGTGCATGCCACGAAACTTATGCCAAGACATTGAACATTTAAAATTGGAAGGGATTTTTCATATCATATCATATACATATTTTTTGATATTTCAAATGGTGTTGCCAAAAATAAAAATTATTGTGAAAAATGCCAAACAGGAAGTCTCTAATATCTACAGCATGCATTGAGCGATTTACGTCAACTTGACATCGGCAAAGCTTAGAGAAAGACATGGGCCCGTTGGTGGGCTCTGTAGCACCCCCTTTTGACTAAAGTGATGAGATTAGTTTTGCCTATGGTCATCAAATTTGGTGCATGTATTGTTCTCATCAAGCCGGACAACTTTCAAGATTACACTCATTAGCTCCGTCCAACAGGAAGCTAGCAATTTTGGATTGTATGTGGATTTTTTGACAATTCCAGGCTCTGAATTTTTAAATACTCCACCTAGGGAATTTATGAGATTTTCACCAAATTTGGGAAATATTATGCCAAGACATTGAAGATATGTCTTCTGTGTGCATTGTGATTTTATTGAAACTTGACATGTATGTTTGGTTCTAGTGACTGATGACATAGATAGCCGCATGTTAGACACTAAGGAATGTTACAAATAGAGATGGCAACAGAAGGATAATGTTACTAACTGCAGCTATATCACAGTGCTTTGACTAGAAGGGAACAAAATCTGTAGAATCGAACTGAGCTAGAAGTAGGTAAGTAGATAAAAGGACGTTTAATAAAGAAGTCCATCATATTCCCACTGATTTTGGGTGATACACGATGATACACGGTGATAGACATGGCAGTAATCTTCCAAACTGGCATAAGGATGATCAACTAGCTGACCCAAAAATGGGACTAGTGTCAGGGTGAACTGTAGCTGGGTCGGTATGGTTCAGGGGTCATCCCATCCTGTCTCCCCACCATCATAAAGTCCAGATAAAGTCCAGATCATGCTGACTACAGGACCTTGGGGAAATGAAAGCCAGACAGACTGTGGAGTGTGGAGCCAGTAAATCCATAGGACAATGCCCAGGATAGATTAAAGAGATGGGTCTTTAATTTAGATTTAAACTGACATAGTGTATGCCTCCCAGACAACACTGGGAAGACTGTTCCAGAGTTTGGACACCAAGCATTAAAAGGATCTACTACCCATGCTTGATTTTGAAATTCTGGGTATTATCAGCTGGCCAGAATTTTGAGATTGCAGTGAACGTAAAGAACTGTAATATTAGGAGCTTGCTCAGATACTGAGGAGCCAAACCACTCAGAGCGTTGTAGATAATCAGCAGAATTTTGTCTTGCTGCATTTTGACCCAGCTGGAGTTTTTGTACTAAACCTGCAGGGCAGCCACCCAGTAAGACATGAAGACATGAATGAACTTTTCTGTGTTTAACATAGAGAGTGTGTGTCAGAGTTTTGATATATTTTTAAGATGAAAAAATGTAGTTTTACAAACACTGGAAATGTGGCTTTCAAAGGACAAATTGGACACCCAGATTCTTAGCTGATGAAGCTGGCTTTATAGAGCATCCATCAAGAGTAAGACAGTATTTTAGGTTGTTCTGTGAGGAAGATTTTGGTCCAATAATTAAAATTTCTGTTTAGCAGTAGAAAGTTGCTAGCCATCCAAGTTTTGATATTGACTATACATTCTGTTAGTTTGGTTTCGTTGGGCCATGAAGAAATATACAACTGAGTATCATCAACAGTCCTTTCTGAACTTGTGATCAATGCAACATCTTTTCACTCACAGCAACAAACTGGAATTGGTCACATAAATATGATTTGAACCATACCAGGGCAGTTCCATGTATGCCAATATAATTTTCAAACCTATTCAAAAGACTGCTGTAGTCAATAGTGTCAAAGACTGTGCTAAGGTTGAGTAACACTAGAAGAAAGATGCCACGATCTGCTCACAGGAGCAAATCATTTGTCACTCTGATGAGAGCATCCTCTGTAGTATGATACAGTCTAATCTCTTTTAGAAACACAGTAGGTATAGGATATAGCATACGTGCTGATTTAGATGATTTAATTATTTTTGACAGTTCATCCTTCATCCTGGACAAATTATGATGCGCTGTCTAATGTGATTGTGTTGCATTGTTGCATGTTTTGATTCTCTGACAGTACCTGTTTTGTTATTAAAGAAATTCATAAAATCATCACTTCTATGATATTGATATCTCTCAGAAGTAGTTGATGCTTTATATTTGGTTAATTTAACCACTGTATCAAATAAATATCTAGGGTTGTGTTTATTTTCTTCTAAAAGATGTGAAAAGTAGGCAGATCTGGAGTTTTGTAAGGCCTTTCTCTCATTTGAAACACTCTCCTTCCATGCTCTATGAAATACCTTTAGTATTGTTTATGTCCAGTTACACTTTATTTTCCAGGCTGCTCTTTTTAGGGTGTAAGTATGCTCGATATAAGGTTAGGAATTGAGACTGTAACAGTGATCGCCTGCCACAAGGTTAATTTTGTTTGCTATGTTCCTCCGGACCATTAGGTGGCACTAGTAGCTCTACCTTTTCTGTGTAATGGAAGTCGAGTGAGAGGGAGACTCAGTGGAAGACTCAGTTTAAACTCCATATGGTTTCTTGCTACAAACAATCTTAGGTTGAGAAACATTTTGTTTGCTGCTCAACCATAAGTCTGATGTCTTATAGTCACACTTTGTTATATTTTGTAAGATCTTGGTGAAAGCTAATGAAGGGTATTTTGCAGTGATTTGTGTACTATGTTTATTATGTTTGTTTAGTTGGTTTATGGACTCTGATTAGTTATTTTCTTTCCTAGACAATTTTTTGTTGTAATTGCATCAATACAAGCTGATGCCTTCATGTTTACAACTTTACTGCTGTGGATGCACAACTTTGGTGTTACTTTGTGTACATTATCGTAACTGCCTAAGGAATATACCTAAAGAATTCCCGGCTTACTTCCTCAAGGACTTCTGCATTACATCTCCTCTTCTTTGTCTTATTCATGAACTGCAAACACTAACCTGAATTGGACTGATTCATCAACAGCTTTACTGAACATTCTGCACTCAAACCCCTGCACATTTCTACTGGATATTGTTTATTTTTATTTTTATTTTTTTTGTGTGTCTGCCTGCTGTGTGAGTATGTTGGTTGGTGTATTTGTAAATCATTTGTTTGTAAATATTTTGTGTAAATAGTTTAATACACTTTGGTAAAAAGATTTACATTGTTTTAGGATGAGGATCTCACGGTACCCATCATCCTGGGTATGGATTCTCTGATGGCTACTCGACTTAGTTTGGATTTTCATAATGCTCAGTATATCTTGCCTGCCTCAGACCACGGTCGAGAGGAAACCTTCTCATTCATGACTTTTAATTCTCCCAATACATTGTCTTTCTACCTTACTTTACCCTTGCTGGAAGAGTCCCCAGAAACTCAGACATTTATTCATCAACTGGTCACCAATGCAGACAAGACCCCAGAACTCCAGTCACCACTCAAATATCTTATGAAAAAATGACCCACTGTTTGCACCAACAAAATGGGACATAACAACGTAGTCAAGCACTTCATTACCAGTGAAGTACCCATCTGTAAGGAACCATACAGAGTTTTATTCCACTGCCCTCTCTCTGTAATAATACATCATTCAAATATCATGCAATAACAGTCTCTCCTCCAGCAAAAAATCACCTGGTTGTCATTTATTGCCCTCCAGGTCAACTGGGCCATTTCATCGAAGAACATGACATGCTTCTTTCATCTTTTTCAGAAGATGGCACTCCAATGGTAGTTCTTGGTGACTCCAACATCTACCTAGACAGACCGCAAGCAGTTGACCTCTTAGTCCTTCTGCCCTCATTTGACCACCCACAAAGGAGGGAAGCAACTAGACCTTCTCTCGTAACTGCACCACAAATAATGTCTTTGTTATACCACTACATGTGTCTGATCATTTCTTCATACAATTCGCTGTTACCCTACCTCCATGCTCACCACCCATCCCCACTCCTGTTTCTGTTCGTTGTAACCTCTGCTCACTCTCACCCACTCACTTTTTATCAATGGTTTTGACTTCCCTACCCCCAATAACCCAGTTCTCATCCCTCAGTTCTGAGGCAGCAATTGATACTCTCTGCACAACTTTAACATCCTGTCTTGACGATATCTGCCCTCTAACCTCCAGGCCACCACGCATAACACCCTCAAGTCCCTGGCTCTCTGAGACCCTCTGCAGCCACCGGATCAAGCTCAGAGCCATGGAGAGAAAATGGCGCAAGTCAAAATGCACCACAGACCTCAACAAATATCAATCTCTCCTCTCTCCCTTTTCTAAAAGCGTCTCCACTGCCAAAGCTGCCTGCTTTCAAAATAAGATCAGCAACAGTTCTAACAGCCGTCAACTATTCTCAACTTTCTCATCTCTCCTTATTCCAACCACCACCTCGCCAATTTTTTCACAGACAAAGTAGCTACCATCAGCAACCAATTCTCTGCACCACACACACCCCTAACCCCCTTTTATCTCTGACATCCAACACTCTCCTCTTTCTCTCTTCTCTCTGAAACTGATGTCTCCAAAATTATCCTCTCCAACCATCCTACCACCTGCCCCTTTGACCCTATCCCCTCACATCTATTGCAAGTAATTTCTCCATCACATTTTTCCTGAACTTACACACATTCTAAACATGTCAATTTCTACAGGAGATAATATAATAACACTCTACCCCTCAGTGGTCAGCAACTATAGACCAGTTTCTCTCCTACTGTTCCTCTCAAAAGTTCTTGAAAAGGTTGTTTAATCAGCTGTCTTCCTGTCTCTCACAGAACAACCTACTTGACAGTCAACAGTCTGGTTTCAAAAAAAGGACATTCCACAGAATGACTGCCCTCCTGTTGGTGGTTGAAGGCCTATGGCAGGCTAAAGCCAATTCCATGTCGTCTGTCCTAATTCTTCTTGACCTCTCTGCTGCCTTCGACACAGTGAACCACCAGATCCTGTTATCCTCACTCTCTAACCTGGGCATCTCTGGACCTGCACTCAACTGGTTCAGCTCATATCTTACAGACAGATCTTTCAAGATATCATGGAGAGGTGGGGAGTCAATGTCACATCAGCTGACCACAGGGGTCCCACAGGGATCAGTTCTTGCTCCTCTTCTCAATATACACAGCTTCTCTAGGTGCAGTCATTAAAGCTCATGGCTTCTCATACCACTGCTATGCAGATGATACACAGCTTTACTCTTCATTTCAGCCCGACAACCCCACCTGCTGCCCGGGTCTCCGCCTGCCTTTTAGACATCTCAGCCTGGATGAAAAAATGGCACCTCCAGTTCAACCTCAATATTACCGGCCAACCCATCATAAGAACACAACTTCACAGTTGAACTTGGATCATCCACTCTTACACCCACTCGGTCTGCTAGAAACCTTGGGGTGGTGTTTGAAGACCAGCTGAAATTCACTTCACACGTTGCCACAATCTCTTGGTCATGCAGGTATGTGCTTTACAACATCAGGAAAATCAGACCCTGCCTGTCCGAGCATGCAACAAAGCTCCTAGTCCAAGCACTTGTAATATCAAGGCTGGACTTCTGCAATGCCCTTCTGGCTGGACTTCCAGCCAATGCCGCCAAGGCCACCAAGCCCCTGCAAATGGTCCAGAATGCTGCAGCATGTCTGGTATTCAATCAACCAAAAACAGTCCATTTCACCTTCTGACCTTACTCGACTGGCTACCTGTAGCCGCCCGCATCAAATTTAAATCTCTGGTGCTTGCCTCTGACGCTTGCCTTAGGACAGTAACTGGAATCTCTCCCTCCTACCTCAACTCACTCCTCCAGACATATGTCCCCTCCCGCCAGCTATGGTCAGTTAATGAGTGATATCTGATCGTTCCCCCACAACGTGGCACCAGATCAATCTGTAAAACTTTCACCTATTTTGTTCCTTTGTGGTGGAATGAACTTCCAGCCTCCACCCGATCCTCCATCACAACCTTCAAAAAACACACCTGTTTCGCAGACACCTGACTAATCCTAATCTGACTAATGTGGTTCTGGTACCAAAGAAGGGAGGTGGTCAGCAATTTTGTGTTGATTTTAGAGGTTTAAACTCAAAGACATACTTGGATGGGTATCCTTGAGTCTCTGCATGAAGCTGTTATTTTCAGTACCCTCAACCTCAAAGCGAGTATTGGCAAGTAGAGATGGAGCCAGAGAGTATTCTCAAACTGCTTTTACTACATTGTCAGGACTATATGAATTTTTTTGTTTACCTTTCAGCCTCAAAAACGCTGCAGCCACATTCCAATGATTAATGGAGGTTGTGTTGAAGGATATAAGGGGTAAGAGTTATTCTGTATAACTGTATTGACAATGTAGTAGTCTACTCCAAGTCAGAGGAAGAACATCTAATCCACTTAAGTGAGGTTTTACAGTGTCTAAGTCAAGCATGTCTCACACTAAACCTCCAAAAGTGCAACCTGTTGCAGAAATCTCTGCAATCTCTGAGGTTTTTAAGACTCGGAATGAGAACTGCCCCTGCCAAAGTTGAAACTGTTGAAACTGAAACTTTTCTGTCCCCAAGTCACTAAAAGAATTGCAACGCTTCTTAAGTATAGCAGGATGGTACCACTGATTCATCCCTCAATTTTCTGAGAAAGCTGCCCCATTGCATGCCTTGAAAAGGAAGGGAGCTACTTGGACAGAGGAGTGTCAGTTCTTTTGAGCTGATCAAACATGAACTAACCAGTGCCCCAGGTTTAATTGCTCCGGATTTGTCAGTCTTTTAGAGGCCAGACTGACACCTTGACCCAAGATATAGACTGTATCGAACATGTCATCACCTAGGCCTTACGTCTACTGCAAGGAGCTGAGAAATCATATTCCTTCTCAAAAGGAGTTTTGTGCAGTGATATCAAAAATGGCAATTAAAAAATGGAGACTTCTATATATGGTGAAAATGACAAACTCCACTTGAAATTTAACCTCACCGCTCACTATGCTGTCACGGGTAAAATCTCAGGACTCAACCACTTTCTTATTTCCTATTGAATGGTCTGATTACAAAAGCCCAACAGGAAGACACAGAGATTCAAGAGCTCATTGCAAAATCCAAAACATCAACTAATTCAGATTCCACACATATTCATTATTTGGTAAAGAATGGAATATTATTTTGCAGCATGCCGCAAGGACAGAAAGGGCCAAAACTTCAACTAGTCATCCCTACCTGCTTAAGACAAGATTGCCTCAACTATGCCCACATTAACCCTCTAAGCGGTCCTCTTGGCAGACTCTGCCAAGTCAAGACTTTATAGATATTTTCTACTGGCCGACTATATGCTTGGACATGTGGAAGCATTGTAAGGAGTGTCAGGTATGTCAGCAGCACAAGCCATCCATTTTAAAATTAGCCGGCCATATGCAGTCTACACCAGTAGTGGAACCTGGACACATGCTGGGAGTTGACCTCATGGGACCATTTCTTAAAAGTCCAAAACAGAATGAACAACATCGGGTAATTGCAGACTACTGTTCTAAACAGGTGGAGTTGTTTCTGTTGCGTGTTGCAAAAGCTCCACAGATTGCATACATCCTGGTGGAAGAAATCTTCACCGGATGGGGTACTCTTATCTAGTGTCCGATAGAGGAACTCAGTAGACCTCCCAACTAATCATTCAAAAACTAGACACTACAGCACACCCTCAAACCAACCTTATAGACTGTATCAACTGTACCCTCAAAACCATGATTGCCTCGTATGTTCAAGACCATCACCGTCATTGGGATAGATGGTTGTCAGAGTTTTTTTTCACTATCAACTCAGCATGGCAAGATTCAGGATTCACTCCAGCAGAAGTCATGCTGGGTCAAAAACTTAAAGGTCCTTAAAGAGCACTCCTCAGAACACCTGAACAGTCCAGCATACCCAATTCTGGAGAAGTACAAAGATTTCATCCACACCTTGCAAAGGAATGTGGCATGAGCCTAAGAAAAAACAGTATTATTCTTACAACTTATGAAGATGACCAGCTCTCTTTCAAGTTGGTGACTTGGTTTGGGTTTGGACTCGTCCCCTGTCACGAGCCAGTGATGGTTTTATGGCCAAACTCAAGTGGAAAGGTCTTGTTAAAGTGATCAAATGTCTTGGTCTGGTAAATTATTCTTTATCTTTTGTAGATGACCCAGATTGTAGATTTTTTTATATGCAAAACTTTAAGCCTTATAGTACTGTTGAGAATTTTTCCAATTAAGGGGGGGAAACTATGTAACAGTCGTCACCTGTCACAAGGTTCATTTTGTTATTGTTTTAATATGTTCCTCCAGGCCATTAGGAGGCACTAGTAGCTCTACCTTTTCTGTATAAAGGGAGCCGTACAGTGAGATGGAGACTCAGTTTGAACTCCACTTGGTTTCTTGCTGTGCTACAACCAGTATTGGTTTGAGAAACATTTTGTTTGCTGCTCATCCATAAGCTTGATTTCTTATTTTCACACTTGGTGAAAATAAGATCTTGGTGAAAGCTAATGATGGTTATGTTGCAATGATTTGTGAACTACGTTTAAGTTTGGTTAGTTTATGAACTGATTAGTTGTTTTCTTTTCTAGGGTATGTTTTTTTGTTGTGACTGCATCAATAAAAGCTGATGCCTTCATGTTTACAACTTTACCACAACTTTGGCATTCCTTTGAGTGTATTGTTGTAACTGCCTAAGGATTATACCCAAAGAATTCCCGGCCTTCTTGCTCAAGGACTTCTGCATTACATTGATCATCTCATCACCAGATAAGACAATTGTCTTATTCATGAACTGCAAACACTAACCTGAGTTGGATTGATTCATCAACAGCTTTATTGAACAATCTGCACTCAAACCACTGCACATTTCTGCTGGATATTGTTTGTTTTTTGTGGGTCTGCCTGCTGTGTATTTGTAAATCATTGGTTGTATATCATTTGTGTAAATAGTGTAAACGTTTTTTTTTTTTTTTTGCATTTACCTCCGAACTTAAACACCTTAAGCTGTAAGACTCTTTGTAAAACTCCCTTTATCTTTTATAGCAATTCCAGTCTAGAATAGGTGGGACAGTTAAAAGCCACTGCTAAGGAATTGAGACTGTGGCCAATACTACTTGTGATAAAGTCAGCAAATTCTCTGATACCGTCGATAACTCGATTGATAATTTACACCAAATGGAGTTATACTGAGCACCACTGCTTCAAAAGAATTTTATCTGAAATCTCTGGGTATCTGTAAAAATATTCCTGTAAAGTGCAGCAACACTGCCCCCTTTGCCTTTTGGATGAGGTTCATGCTTATAACAGTAATTTGGGGGGATAGACACATTTGTGATGTAATTGTCTCGTTTTAGCCATGTTTCTGTCAAATGCAGCACATCTAGGCTATGATCTGTGATCATTTAAATTAAAAAAGTGCTTTTATAGAGAGTTCTAATAATCAGAAAACAAAGCCTTCCTAGATTCTATGTGTTGTAAATTGTGACATCTGCGACGTGTGACAGCTAGCAGATGGTTGGTTAAGCCAGTCTGTCTGCTTCCTGACTTGGGCCCCAGTTAGTCAAGTTTTATTTGTATTAATAGCAAGACTATGTGCCAGATTTCTAGATAGAAGAGCAACACCACGCCAGGAGGGATAAAGGACATCTTTTTCAGTAGGTCACGTCTTCCTTAAAAACTTTTCCAATTACCTTTTAATTATCTATCCACTTCCAGCCATCCAGCCATTCATTGATGACAGTCTATGTATTTCGTCACCATGATGGGGAGAGGGCCAGAGAATATTACAGTGTCCAACATTGTACTAGCAAGTTCACACACCTGTAATATTATCTTTAATGATCTCTGTCTGATGGAGATGAAATTCACAAACATTAAATAAATGGTTTGGATAATATAAATGCAGTACTGTTTCTGTGTTAATGTAGACTGATAAACCAACTCATTTTAGGCAATTATTTTATGAGGACACAGGAGATAATAAACCATTTACATTGTTATACATGTCATTACATTACATTACACACATTTGTGTTCTTGTAAACCACATGTTCAAACCAACACATTTACTTATCTGTGTAAATGGAGACATTCCATGGACTTCTATTTTTTAATACACAGCTAGTTATAAACAATATAACCTAACCATAACTCACACGCTAACCCTAACAAAAAGCTTACTGCATTTTTACAATTTAAAATAACCTTTATTTACTATATTTGTATGTATTTTTACAAATGAGGACGTGGTCCTCACACACACACACTTTTACACTTTATTCAGCTTTCTTTCTTTTACAAAGAATTTAATGTCTTATTGAATTTACTACAAAATAAAAAAAAAACATTTATATTGAATACTACAACCGATTAAACACTTTTATTTTACATGTTTCAAAAACAGTATAGCGTTCAGAACCTAATCAAAATTTCTTTTAGTTGCATTGAGATATTTGACCTGGTACAAACAAATAACAGACATATAGCCTGCTTTTAAAGTCTGAGACTAGTCCTGCTTAAACTCATAATTCAGAATTAAAACTTAAAAGCTTGCTAAGAACTTGCACTGAGTGTCATGACGTATTTCCCATTTGAAATGTTACAGCTTGTTACTTTCCAGTTATATGTGTATACAATGGACTGTTCTTCAAATACCACGTAAAAAGGAATATTCCCAATATTATTATACTTAATACATTTTCTGAGACATGAAAAGAAATAATGTGCATAAGGTTTTTAACTTAATTAGCATTAACTTCAGGAGACTAATTTGTCTGAAGAATCACTGTTAAATTAAACCACAGACTTTAAATACTGAAATGATTCATGAGAGAGAAGGGACCTGACGAACACACTCAACTCCACTTTGTGTTTTATCAAATGTTTAAATCACTGTGATGTTGCATTGTTTGACAGATATATTGATATATGTTCAAAGGTAAATTCAGATTTTTGTAAATAGCTGTAAGTATAAAGTAGTAGGGCTGTCAAAGATGTTACACCTTTGATATTAATTAAACATAGATAAATGTATTTTAGCACAGTAAATTTTTTTAATTTGACAATAAATCTGTGTTTTTCTTTTCTGTGTGATTTTAAATATGGCCAGTGTAAAAGAATGATTAGCATATTTTTAAAAGGGAGAGCAGTGGACTGCTGCAGGATAGATGCACTGATATATTACATTTACATTTATTCATTTGAGATATATATTGTATATGTGTATATATTGATAATAAAAAGAAAAACATAAAGGAGCAGAATTTCAGCTATTTTCAGATCTGTCACAATAACACCAGAAACACATTATATTAATCAAGTGATCTTAATATAATGAATATTAATATCACAGATCTGCCATCTATATAATCTGCCATCTAATGAATAGGTTTATGTCTCTGTGTGTAGGTGCGCTGAACATTAATACCAGAAAAGCCTGAGCCATAATAACTAAAAGGCAAAAGAACTTGTACAAGTAGTCCATTAAACTTTTAAAAAATTAGTAGACTCACACATTTTATTAAGCCTAAAACACTGTTGCAACAACTATGTTTAAAATATTTTATTTCTTTATTTTTGCAAAGACATGACTCATGAACGAATAAAGCTTTTAAAAAATTATATTACAAAACTGTACTGTAATTTTTAGAACTCAGAACTTTCTCTTTAGTTTAAAAGTAGCTTTAACTGAAACCAAGCTTTTCTGTTTTCCTGGCTTTCTAATGTCACATAGATACATCACCACTAGATCAGCTATAGCCCTTTTAGGTAATAATTTTGTCAAGTTTTACATGATCTTTTTGAATCACTGGCACTCAGTTGATTAATTGATGAGACCTGGAAAGCAATTATTGCCATACCTTAAGGATACAATCGCTGTACTTTGGTTGTACAATCGCTGTACTGGTATTAAACTAACAATAAGATTACAATGGGAAGTTTACCAAACTTTGTTAGCTGTGGATTTAATTTAGTGTCTTCAAAGCTATCTCTGAAGAGATATCCCAACAGTGGCTGAAGCTATTGTAGTGAAAATGTGTTTAAGGGAAATTAATACTGAGGTTTGTTTGCAAATAAGCATTCTCCATTGCAGACGTAATTATTTATGAACAAGTCCACTCAGATCAGCAGAATTAGGGGCTCCAGATCATAAGCATGAACCAGCACCACAATTATGTAGCAAATCGAATGTCAAGTCAATGAAACGGTGTTGTTTAAAACATAATTTCATTCATGGAACGAAACTCAAAGGAAAATACCTATAATTAATCGTCATTAAATATACAGATTTTGTAGTACCTGATCAGCAGGAGTGATTACAATAATCAGCTTTTGCATTCGTCCAGCGAGTACATACGTGGTCTTATTGAATCTAAGAAACATTATTTGTCTGGCCTTGAAAACAACGCTTCCCTGCTTTAACAGGACTTTAGAGCATGTAGAAAGATCGAACACAGTTTAAGTGACCTTATTTGTGAGCATTAAACACAGCAGCAAGAGTGAATACATATGGGGTT
This sequence comes from Chromobotia macracanthus, assembly GCA_036877525.1. Taxonomy (NCBI): domain Eukaryota; kingdom Metazoa; phylum Chordata; class Actinopteri; order Cypriniformes; family Botiidae; genus Chromobotia; species Chromobotia macracanthus. The sequence continues at coordinate 368,799 of JAZGTH010000002.1, forward strand.
TATTAAACTACACTACAGAGAACATGTAACATATAACTAGACATATAACCTACACACATTAAACACATAGCTAAAAGTGAGGAAAGCGAGGAGAGAGAGATAGATAGATAGATAGATAGATAGATAGAGAGAGAGAGAGAGAGAGAGGATGTTAAGCCTGTGCAAGTCAAACCATCTAAGCATTCTGAATGAACCACCAGTAGAATCAAGGGGCACAACTTAGCGCAGCTATTCTATGTGTATATGTAACCCGGGAGAAATAGGTTAATATAATAAGACAGGAGTCAGTGGTTTGTTAAATTTGTTTATTTTTATTTTGTACATTTTTAGAGTTTTGTAAAAGAAATGTACATTGTTGTTGTTACTTGACATATAAAATGTTTACATTATTTCATAAAGTGAAAGTTATATAGACTCACCGGTGATTTGTGAAAAGGCTGAAGAAGAAGGGAATGATGTCAGACAGGAAGAGAAAAGAGTTACACCGTGCGCAGGGAGTGAGCGCAAGGAATAGATACAGGGATATGTGAGTAACATTTCCGAAGTGACATCTAATAGATTACGGTGGCTAATCCTAGCAAACTATTGGATTATATTTCAACGCTGTATAGTGCTTTGATTAAAGGCTCGATTTGGTTGATTTATGGACCGTTTGGACGTTGGATTCTAATGCTGATCTCTAGCCGCTAATGCGAGTGCTGCGCGGGACGAGAAACTGTACAAGTTTGTTGACTGATCAGATTAAAAGTGCAGCCGGGTTTAAGCGTCTGGAAAGAGAGTTCCGCCGGGTCTGCGCTGACGGTGCTAATTCACATAATTCATGTGCAGTGAGCTAATTCCTTTTATTTATTTTATTTTGCTCCCAGGAGTGAAGTAGCCACGAGTTTAGGCTACCACGAACCCAAGCGTCGACCCAGGCCTGCAACAAGAACTATATTTTATTTAATTTCTGATGACTGTTAGCCTATTTAGATTAAGAAGAGGGTTACACTGTAAATTGTCTTTGATTGTTTTTTCAAGTCATATCTTTGTGTTTACTATTCTGTTGTACATTTAGTAAAGTGGTTATCCATTTGCTTTAATTGTTGTTGCTCATTCTGTTGTTTTTGTTCTTGTTAGTACTGCAAAGTTATTTGAGATCACCTGCAATCCATTTAATCTTTTACCCTTATTAAAATAACATTTGAGGGAACATCAGATTTTAAAGAACTCAGGTTAGCCTTCCCCAAAGGGAGTACTGTTGGGGGCTCTACATATAGAATATGGATACTTGCATTGAGCTCTACTGCAGGGGGAGGGGTGCCAGGGCCGAAGATCCTTGTTGGAAGAGTGGAGAAGATCATGAGCAAGAAGACTAAGACTAAACGTTGGTGGTCATTTTTAAGTTCACCTCGGTCACACCTGGTGAAACTTAAACAACCAATAGGTGTTAAGCAGGCAAAGTTTCTTTGTCTTACTCAGCACCTTATTTGCATGTTTTATGGCCGGATAGCACATTTGCAAATATTAATCCAGATTATTGTAGTAAGACTATCATGCCTGTTATGGTTACACAACATACATAGTCTGATAGGAAATTAGAAGACGATCTGTTGGATATTAAATATGACAGAGTTTGAACTCCATTAAGTTGTGATTCATCGTAATGCATGAAAACAAACAAAACAACAATCCAAACCTGCATACCTATCTACAGAGTTACAGTAAAGATACTTAGTTTTGTAGTCAACATACCATGGGTATGTATACAACTATATACAGTTTAGGACAGTTTAGCTGTAAGTTAAAAAGATTTCTTAATTTGGATTGAAGTGTTCTCTCTTGGGCCACCTGGGGTTACTGGAACTCCATGTGGTGCCCATGGAATTCTTTTGAAGCTTGGGGGTGATAGCCATCTGGAGGAGACGTTGGCCTCCAGACTCTCTAGAGCCTGGGGTCTTTTACCCCCACACTAGGTTTGTAAGTCTTAAGTAAAAAGGGGTATTTTATGATCCATACATGATCCAAATATTAGGCCATACCAGACATTACACTATTTTAATGACAAGTCACACCAGAGCCCTATGCCATGGCTGTATTGTAGTTTAAAAAAGAAACATCTGGTTATTTATACTTATTTCCTTTGAAGGTAATAGGCATTCAAAACAGAAGGTGCTTCCATTGAAGTTACAGTGAATGACAAGCAGCAGCAAAATCGAGTGTTGATTCGAGTGTTGAGGGTCAGAGAGCAGGTCAAACATGGTCAGATATTATTATATAATCCATTGCCAAGATAATCTTAAAAATGATTAAGATTAAATGTTTCACTTGGGTCTGGGGGGTGGTGCTTCAGGAAACAGATCAGCTCCAGTTGTTAAACCTCTGGGGTCTAATGCATGAAAGTGTATGAGTGGAGTTTGGAAGGTGTGAAAATAAGGTAACTTTAATATAACTTTATATATTTTTTTACATTTTTCTACATTTATTAATTATCAATTATTTAAAGTCTCCATGTGCTAAAATGTTGTTGCAAAGTGGTCTAAATATATACATCTAAATTGATATCTTCTGTGGAATGTGCAGGGCAATGTAATGTTCATCCATGCATTGCTTTCTGTCTAAATGACCTACTTGCCTGTCAAACTATGTATGCATTCAAGTGTTGGAGGAGGCGTGGCTTTGGAGACTGCTTTGAAGGAAGGGCAGGATCTAATGCTTTCATTGCTAGCTTACTAGGCTCTCGGAAATTGCCTACCCTACCTTTACTATTTAAAAAACTAAAGATTTCATTCTGTATCATGTAAAAGACATTTGAGCATATCACCTTCATAGATTATGGATATGTATTGTCTGTGGATATGTATTTCTTGTATTTAGTAATATTAGCTCCACCTATAACTATGGTAAAAATGTTACGCTGAACAGGGTGCATCCTGCTGATTATGACTAAAATGTTAGATTCCTCTGATTGAGAGTTCAGATCCAGTTTACTAGTTCTTGCACTGTGTCTCACTAGATTTCCTCTGTCAGAAAAATGACTTTGTTCATTACTTAAAGATAGTCAACTTTGAGTTAGCACTGTTGAGAGTTAACACTTCTACATAGAAATGGAGGTGAACAGCAGATAGCAGTTTAAGTGATGATGGAATAAAATTAATAGTTTATTGATAATCTTTGTTGAGTTCTCAATGTCAGTCTGACTTTATCTGACTAGAAGCCAATTTAACAATGTTATTAAAACATTGACATTACTATAACATCTGTGACATTATAGAAAAGTTGAGATGATGACAGTCCATTATCTTGTATAGTCAAATCAACAGAGATTGTGTCTGTTCCCCAAATGGTGAAACTAAAAAATAAACCTGCGGCAAGACCTAGACAAAATCTTATCTTGATTAAACCAGAAAATAACAATATGAGAGAACTAAAATGACTCCCAAAGCTTGGGCTCCTAAACATCAGATTGCTCACACCAAAGGTGGTTATTGTAAATGAAATGATCTCAGATAATAGTTTTGATGTACTCTGTCAACATTTACATTTACACACTTACACTTAGGCATTTAGCAGACACTTTTATCCAAAGTGACTTACAAGGTAAGAAAAACAACAAAGCATTGTTTAATCATAAGCTAAATCATAGGGAGGCAATAACACCAGCCGAACACAGTTACAGTTTTGTACCAAGGGTACAACATTTCAGTTCTTGAGAGATATCATGTAGGTAGATAACATTTATGTAGGTTATACAAATGATGCACTGGGAACTGCATTCAGGGAACTATTCAGGGAACGGAGTCACGCAAAACATTAATCATCGCTTTAATCACACACTAGATCTGGACCTTGTAGATATAGATGTCACACCACAAAGTGATGAGATCATTGACCATCATATTTCATGGATAATAAAGATTGCTAATGTTAGCCTTATTGCTGTTATCGAAAGGGCAGAATGATTACACCAACCACCTAGGACAGATTTAACAAATAGGTTGGGCAAGACATGTGCTTATCACACCCATAAATGCTAATGCTCTACTGCACCATGATACAATTGTACAACTCTCACTCTAAAGAGAGATTTTAAGATTAGCATGGAAAAACAATATGTCCTGCTATAAAAGCTCTAAAAGCAGCATGTTTTTATTTAATACAGTTGCCAGATTAACTAATAAACAAACACTAAATGAAGACAAAGTGCCATCAAACTTTAGTAGTAATTAGTTCATGAACTTTTTCACAGAGAAGACTGAAACCATATGGAATACAATTGAAAATATACAACTATATCTGATGATTCACCCTTATTAAAAATTGTCTCTCAAGAACAGCTGCAATGCTTCACAGAGATAGGCCAGGAAGAGCTGAAAAAACTTCACATGCAAATCAACAACATGCTTATTAGACCCCACACCAGCTAAACTATTGATAGAGCTGTCACCTGTAGCTGAGGAGCTTTTTTTAATATTATTAACTCCTCTCTATCTCTAGGTCATGTCCCGAGAACCTTCAAGTTAGCAGTTATTAGGACTCTCATAAAGAAACTGCAACTAGATTCAAATGAACTGCCAAACCACAGACCCATTTAAAATATCCCATATTCCACACCTGTGCACCTTCTTACACAGAAACAATATTTATGAAAAGTTTTAGTCTGGCTTCAGACCACATCATAAAACAGAAACTGCACTGGTGAAAATTACAAATGATTTACCTCTCGCAGCAGACCAAGGATGCATCTCATTGTTAGTTTTACTTGATCTTAGTGTGGCATTTGACACTATAGACCATGACATACTGTTAGATCAACTACAAAATTACATTTTGTAGGCACTGCAGTGGTTTCGATCCTTCTTGTCTGACCGCTACCATTTTGTTCATCTAAATGGGGAATCATAAAAATTAATACCAGTGAAATATGGCCTGCCTCAAAGATCTGTTTTAGGCCCTATGCTATGTACATTATACACGCTGCCCCTTGGAAATATCATAAGAAGTCATGGGATTATTTCCACTGTTATGCTGATGATACTCAACTATTACACTACACTATTACATCAAGACCAGAAGATATTCCTACCTTATCTAAAGATATCAGACTGTTAAAGATATAAAGCATTGGATGACTTGTTAACAGAAGCTTTCTGAATACAATTTTCAAACAGAAGGATGTAACATCACCTCGTCCATTAAAGTTAAAGACTTTTAAGGCGTCAAGTTAGACAGTAATTTGTCTTTTGAAAATCATTTGACACACAAATTATAAAAACTGCCTTCTTCCACCTTAGAAACATTGGTAAGATAACATACGTAACTTATCTGTTCCTGATGCAGAAAAGCTGGTTTAGGCATTTATGACCTCCAGACTGGACTATTGAAATGCACTTCTAGATGGCTGTTCAGCAACCTTAATAAACAAGCTACAGTTAGTCCGAAATGCAGCAGCTAGAGTTCCTACCACGTGCAGGAAAAATGACCATATAACCCCAATTCTGTCATCTCTACACTGGTTTTTCCGTATTACTTACAAAGTACTATTGCTTACTTATAAAGCTATAAACAGATTAGCCCCTATGTACTTAACAGACCTTTTCTCTCACTACCAGCCAACGCGCTCTTTACGCTCACAAAACTTTGGACTTCTGGTTGTTCCTAGAAGCGCAAAGTCCACTAAAGGCAGCAGAGCATTTTTGCATTTGGCTCCTAAACTTTGGAATAGTGTCCCTGATGCAGTTCATTTTACCTCAGATAAAAACAAATGACTATCATCTTAAATGCTTAACATTATGAACAGCAGCTATGCTGATTATTCTCTGTTTTGGGTTTTTATCTCTGGATATCAGTCCTGGGGTAGCTTCAGATTACACCTGCTCCAGTATGGATCCAGTATTGTAAAATGACTACAGATGATTCATCAATGCGTAGAGAGGACGCCGACCCCATGACACCCACAACAATGTGTAGAGAGGACACCGACCCTGGCGATGATTTCAGACTTTAGCTCATATACATACACAATATTAGTGCCAACAGCGATCTATGCTTCTGCAAATCTTAAATCATTACAAATAACAGTTTTTGGCAATGTTCATTTTGTTGAATTTCTGTAAAGCAGCTTTGAAACAATATGTATTGTAAAAAGCACTATGCAAATAAAAAAAGTTAATTGAATTTTCTAAAATTTCTAAAAACATTACGCTCCCAGTGCAAATCATTGAAAAATATGCTGGCCACAGGAAAAAATAGCTTTGGTAGACACATGGTCTAAAACACCCGTGTGAGTATGGACAGCCACCAGATATACCACATGTTATGGATTTCAATGTGCTTCCACTGTTATTGCTGTTTTTGTTATTTTAATGCTGTATTGTACAAGATGGGATTATACAATAATGCTGTTATCTATCTGAAAAGGTCACATGGTGACATCGATCTTGTAATGGTCTTAAGACCAAGTGTCTTAAATGTCTTAAGTGTCTTAAGTCTAAAGTATATTGAAGAGTGACAGTGTGGAAAGTCTAATGCTCAGGCCATTCTCAACCAAACCTACAGAGCAAATATTACAATTCTTCACAAGCAGCAAATGTCATGTTTGCTTGTTTGTTATACACCCTGCATCGTTATGGCATTACGTTACTCTGTTAGATAAATCTATCTGAATAGATAAATTTGTTCCTGCAGGACCCCCTAACCAAGATGTCTCCAACGAGGTCCAAAGACCTGCAGAGTTTAGCTCCAACCCCTACTAAACACACCTGAACCAGCGAATTGTCTTTGGGACAGCTAAAAAACATCCAGGCAGGTGTTGGAGTAGGTTGCAGTAAAACTCTTAAGGTCTACGGACCTCCAGGAAACCCCTGGACTAACCCTCATCTGACCATACTCTACAAATGGACTGATAAGTTGAGTGTATGTTTGATTGAAGAGATGTGTACTGTTGGGTGTCTTTCAAGATCAGGGTTTAAAACTGGTATACAACCAAGCTTAAGAGTATTAACTAACTCTGGTACCTTTGACAATGAACAGACCATTTTGTGAGTGAAAGATTCACAACACCGGCTGGCTCTAAGTCCTGTGTGGCATCAGATCCGATGAACCAATAACTAAAAGAATGAGAATGTCAAGAATATCAGAATACTAACCCAGATTATAAGAATAATCTGTATTGGTTTTATATTTAAAATGAACCACAGAGCCAGATACACATGTCAAAAATTTTGTGTGTGTGCTGGAATGGAGGTGTTTGCATTTTGATCTTATAGCAGTTTAAAATGTAAGTGTCATCCATGCAAGTGACATGTCGCTGGAAAATAGCAAGTACCATGCAGTTTTATGCTTTGAACATAGATGCTATATATATATATATATGTAATCTGGCCCCCAAGGGAATGTAGTAAAACCCCTGAACTAAGGCGTGCGGAATAATCGTCAAATCGTCGTGCAGAATTATCGTCAAACTCTTTCTTGTTTCTTCAGGTTGGCTGGTGGGGGAGGGCCACCATCAAGCCCTATGAAGGGAAGTGGAAACCCATACAAAAATGTCCATGATGGCCCTAGACATTCCCAGACTACTTCTGCACATCAACCTCAAATTCAAGCTTCACCAGGAAGCATGGGAGCCAATCAAAGCCCAGAACAACATGCCTCTAGACGCAATCTTCAGGTGGACTTCAGCAGTAGGAGCGCACGACCAGGTCGCTCACCAACAGTGTCTCCTGACAGAGCTAGTGCACCGACTTCACCTTACTCAGTACCCCAGATAGCACCTATGCCAAGCAGTAGGTTGTGTCCAATCTGCAATACTGCAGAGCTGACAAGTGATGCATCACCAAACTTCAACAAGTGTACACAGTGTCAGACCACAGTGTGCAATCAGTGTGGCTTCAACCCAAATCCACACCTGACAGGGGTAAGAAACCATTTCCTTGAGTTTTGAATAAATGGGATGCCATTTTGGGTTATTTTTACTGCCTATTACTGTTATACTTTTTCTATTTTATTCTGTTAATTTGAGTCATTGTTGGCCTTATACTGTGTGTACATGTTTTGTCATGCTACTTTAGTTTGGTTTATTGTTATTGAAATGATTATGTTGGTGTACAGTGTAGTAGGGCTTTTCACAGTTGACATTTAACCTTGGGTCATTCTTAATGCTTTCCGTATCACTGAGAAAACAGGTTTCCATGTAAATCTTTTTGCTGTTCAGTCTCTAAAAACAATTTTTACACCAATTTAAGTGCTTTCTGTAAACATTAAACATTATTTTTAATTTTTTCTCAAACACAGTGTTTTTCTCAAACACAGTTTAATGTTTACAGAATTTTTTCTGTAAACATTAAACATTATTTTTAATTTTTTTCTTGTTTACACAATGCACAGGGCTTCTGTGATTTTACACAGCTGGTGTTATAAAGCTTGTGCTGTTTCTGATTGGATGTCTTTTGCTAAGAATCTAGCCATAACATTCTAACTCAGCTTTGTTTCATACAGCACACATTTGGCACTGTAATGTGCTGTTACCCTGCTTCAGAGTAGAGTTCCATACAGTTGGAAACCTGGATCAAATGTTCAATATGGTAAATTCAATTCAATTTTATTTATATAAACGTGTTTTTACCACGTTACATTGCTTCAAAGCAGCTTTACATATGATTAAAAGAATAATAATAAAGAACAGAACAAATGTCAGACATGTTCAACAAAGATTACATGGTATTATTGCAAATAATTTGTGAAATGTATATTAAGGCTAATTCAGCATACTAGGAGATGGCATTTAAAAAGAGAGCATCTTATGGGACAGGGGTGTAAGGGATTTGCAATAGTACCATGAAATCCACACAACACAAGGTAAAATGCATACATACAATATATACAATAGAAATACCTGAAAATGACACAATGAAAGAGAATGTGAGACAATTTAAGACAAAAGAGTAGCAAAATAGAAGAGTCTTTTGGACTGTAATTATATCATATAGCTAGAAGCAATATTAACAATTTACAAAAAAAAAAAAAAGCTAAGTTAGATGTCAGCAGTCTCCCAGTAAGCGAGTCAACAGGGCGACAGTGGCAAAGAACCAAAACTCCATGGTGTATAGCTGGAGAAAAAACCTTGGGAGGAACCAGGCTCAATGGGGAGGCCCAGTTCTGCTCTTGCATGTTAAAACTGCAATTTGTAATTTTCTTAGAAACGGACAGAGAGTTGATTATAATGATTTATAGATTTTTTTTATAAGAAACTGTTGGGTCTAATTACATCTGACAATATGTCGGGCACTGAGAAATGTTACCAACAGAAATAGCGTAATGTTACAAGTGTAATGTGTAATGTTAAAAACAGAAGCATAATGTTACTAATTGCAGCTATAACAGCACACTGTGACTTTTAAAACTATCTATGTATCTATGTCTACTAGTATGTATCTATATCTATGTCTACTAGTATTAAAACTATCTATGCTAGAGGTAGGTGTATAATGGTAAGTTTACTAAAGAAGTCCATCAAATCCCAATGGTCTTTCACAGGGGTCATACCATCCTGTCCCCCATTATCTGGTCTCAAAGTTTGGATCCAGCTGACTACAGGACCTTGGGGAAATAAAAAAGACAGACAGTTTTAGTGTGGAACCAGTACATCTGTACCTATGGGGAGTGTCCCCGGTTTCCGATTTACCTAAGTAAAGCAGCCTAATAATCCCTTAAGGGATTGAGTAATAAATCCATAGGACTACGTGTCTTTAATCTAGATTTAAACTGACATAATGTATCTGCCTCCCGGACAGTACTGAGAAGACTGTTCCAGAGTTTTGGCGCCAAATGGGTATTATCAAATAGCCAAAATTTTCAGATCGTAATGAATGCGAAAGACTGTAATAAAAGAGACGCTTGCTTAGATATTGAGGAGCTAGACCATTCAGAGCCTTGTAGGTAATCAGCAAAAGTTTGACGTTTATACAATGCTTGGTAGGCAGCCAGTGCAGATTGGACAAAACTAGGATAATATGGTCATGCTTATGCGTTCTCGAAAGAAATGGCTGATGCATTCTGAACCAGCTTGAGTTTTTGTATTAAAAGATCAAAAGAACAAACTGCTATCAAAAATGACACCCAGATTCTTGACTAATGAAGCAGGCTATAGAGCATCCATCAAGAGTGAGACAGTGTTCTGGTTTGTTCTGTGTGGAAGATTTTAGTGCAATAAGTAAATCTCCTGTTTTGTCTGAATTTAGTAGTAGAAAGTTGGTAGCCATCCAAGTTATTGGGCCTAGAAGAAATGTACAGCTGATTATCATCAATAATGAAAACTAAAACGTGTCTCTTAATAATTGCTCCTAGAGGTAGCATGTACAGGGTGAAAAGTAGAGGCCCAAGCACTGAGCCCTGCGGTACTCCATACATAACTTATGATTGGTATGACACCTTTACACTCACAGCAACAAACTAAAATCAATCAGATAGATATGATTTAAACCATGCCAGTGCAGTTCCATTTATGCCAACGTAATTTTCAAGCCTGTTTAGTAGAATGCCTATGTGGTCAATAGTGGTCAGTTATGGACCACTATGTGGTCAATAGTGTCAAAGGCTGCGCCAAGGTTGAGTAACACTAGAAGAGAGATGCAGCCATGATCGGAGAACAAGAGCAGATCATTTGTCACTTGGATGAGAGCAGTCCTTATACTATGATGTGCTCTGAGTTGTTCTTTGGACATGTTATGATGCAGCATCCAATGTGACTGTGTTGCAGGCAATTGCATATCTATGGTTTTTTCTCTGGCAGTATCTATTTTGTCATTGAAGAAATTCATAAAATCATCACCACTATGATATTACCATCTGTCAGAAGCAGATGATGCTTTATCTTTGGTTAATTTAGCCACTGTATCAATTAAATATCTAAGGTTGTGTTTTCTTCTAGAAGATTTGAAAAGTAGGCAGATCTAGAGCTTTTAAAGGCCTTTCTGTAATTTGAAACACTCTCCTTCTATGCTGTATGGAATGCCTCCAGTTTTGTTTGCTTCCAATTACGTTCCATTTTCCGGGCTGCTCTTTTTAGGGTGTGGGTATGCTCATTATACCACGCCATTGGGCTGCTGTCCTTTATCTTTTTTAACCATAGAGGAACAACTTTGTCTAAGGTGTTAGAAAATAGGAGTTAACATTTTCTGTTGCGCTATCAAGGTTTTTAAAGTTATGTTATGCTAAGCAATTGAGACAGTTCAGGTAGATTGTTGTTGAAACAATCTTTAGTGGCAGTATTCTTCTACTGTATTTGAAGCAAGGAGCTCATTTTGCAACCATAGGTAAATGTATTAATACAGGACACCAAATAATGATCAGAAATGTCTTCGCTCTGTTGCAGAAAATTAATGTCATCAACATTTACACCATAAGACAATATTAAATCTATTGTATGATTATGATAATGAGTGGGTTCGGACACATTTTGAGACACCGATAGAGTTCAAAATGTCTTTGAAAGCCAATCCCAATGCATCCTTTTCATTATCCACATGGATGTTAAAATCATCAAAAATTAAGACTTTATCTGTGGCCAGTACTACTTCTGATAAAAAGTCAGCAAATTCTTTGATAAAGTCTGTGTGGTAGCCTGGTGACCTGTAGACAGTATCCAGTAGAAATGATAAATTCTGCTTATTATTATCCAGATGAAGTTATATTGAGCACCATAACTCAAAAAAGCGTTGTATCTGAAGTCAGATCTCTGGGTAACTGTTTGAGTAAAGTTTGAGTCTGGTAAAAAGTTTTCCTATAAAGTGCGGCAACACCTCCCCTTTTGCCTCCCCTTAAGGCTCATGCTTATAACAATAATTTTGGGGGATAGACTCAATATAATGTAATTGTCTCGTTTTAGCCATGTATCTGTCAAGCAAAGCACATCTAGGTTATGATCTTTGATCATATCATTAACAAAAAGTGCTTTTGTAGAGAGAGATTTAATATTCAGCATACCAGGCCTTATTAATTGTTTGTCTGTATTATGTATCTTTTGTATTTGTTTTGTGTTTGTATTTATTTATTGATTAAATTAATATTTGGTTGTTTACAGGGTTTTTTTTTTTTGCATTTACCAGTCCAGGGGACAGACACAGTCTCTGTATTATAATGTTTAGATGATTCTATGTGTTGTAATTTATGTGACATCTGTGACATGCAATGGCTAGCAGATGGTTGGTTAAGCCAGTCTGTCTGCTTCCTGACCTTGGCTGCAGTTAGTCAACTATTAGTAGAATTTAAAAGTATTAGTAGAACTTTAAAGCTGCAATCCATATCTTTTATGATAAAACAAACAACAGTTTCATCCAATTTGCAACAGTAATCATTTATAGGTTGAGCTGTGGGGTCTGATTTCCTGAGAAATGTCAGCTTCATTTAACTGCAACATACTGCAAAAAAGTACATAAAGTAACCTGCAATTTTATGTTTCAAGTAGAAATGGTGATATAGAGGCAGAACTTATGGATTGCAGCTTTAAAGAGTAAGAACACAATACAGGGTCACTGTAACATCAGCACCAGTCATCCATTCATCGGCTCGCCAGAGAGAGTACTGACTGTTGCCTAGTGATTTCTTCATGTTTCCCTTTCTGTTTGTTAGCTTTGTAAGCTATGCTATGTCACCATTACCTTGCAAAATGCTGCCAGTTCACTGTCATTACTGAATGTTTCTTTCACCTTGTATTCAGTGTATGATTTCTCTGCCTGTTTTTGTTTGCTGTTTGGATTACCTTTGGATATTAACCTTCTGCCTGTTTCCTGACTATGCTGCTTGCTCTACATTTTGGATCTGTTTAAATTGGTATATGTTCAATAAATTCTGCATCCTGAGTGTTCATTCATGTTAACTCTACTATCCGGTAAAGCCCTCAACTGGGCGTCAGCAGTTTGAGAACAGGTTGCTGAAATTTGAACCTTATTTGAATATTTTTACAGACAAATATAGGAGATCTTTGAATATCCAGCAGGAGGAAGGGTTGTGTGGGTTCAATTGCTTCGATTATGTCAAGGGAATCACTCTGTATCAGAATTTGCAGTTGAGTTTCGTACCCTAGCCGCACAAAGTGCTTGGAACGATGAAGCCCTCATGGCAGAGAGGCATTACAGGATGAGATTGAATGTAAAGACATGTCAGCTGATCAAGTTATCACCATGGCTATTAAGCTGGATATACTTCTTTGCAATAATCCCCCACTACTCCTGTGAAATTGTGTCTCTCTATGGATACCCATGCTACATTACATGTGCATTCTTCTCAAGGAAACTTAACCCAGCTGGGAGAAATTATGATGTGGGTAATAAAGAACTATTTTCCATTAAAACAGCTTATGAGGAACGAAGACACTGGTTAGAGAGCACCCTTCATCCTTTTCAAATGATCACAGATCATAACCCAAGACAAACCCTCTGGTCACTGTTTTTTACCCAATTCCTATTTACTGTCACTTAACGTCCTGGTAGTAAGAACAGTAAAGCCGATGCCCTGTCTACAAGATATGATATTAATGACAGGTCTGGTTACCAAGGTCCCATCCTGCCTCCTACAGTTTTTGTAGCACCTATTTGCTGGGACATAATGGAAATGATCCAACAAGATCAGCAAACTGAAACTACTCCTCCAGAATGTCCACGAACTAAACAATATTTCCTCAGGTTGCTATGATGTCATGCAGTGGGTCCACACATCTCTTAGTTCTGGACATCCATGTATCCAACACACAATAGAACTGGTATGTAATTCTTTCTGGTGACCAAGCATAGTTAATAATATCACTGTTTATGCCAAAGCTTGCAGTGTCTGTGCTTTGTCCAAGACTCCCAGGGAACTCCCAGCTGGTCTTCTAGAACTTTATCCCTTCCCATGTTGCCCCTGGTCACATCTTGCAGTGGACTTCTTTACTGATCTTCCCAATTCTAATGGCTATATGACAGTTCTAATAATCATAGACAATTTTCTAAGTCATGTCATCTAATTCCCCTTAAGGGCCTGCCCACAGCTATGGAAACTGTACAATCTTTTTTCCAACATGTTTTTCATGTCTGCGGCCTTCCTGAGGACATCGTATCAGACCAGGGTCCACAGTTCACATCACGGGTATGGCAAGCTTTCTGCAAACCACTTGACATTAATGTAAGCTTAACTTCTGGCTATCATCCCCAGGACAGGTTCAGAAACTAAATCAAGAACTGGGACAATATCCCTGTTTCTACTGCAGTTGTGAACAGCAACGATGGAATGACTTTTTGCCTTGGGCAGAGTACACACAGAATTGACTCACACATTCATCTACAGGTCTCACCCCTTTTTAGTGTGTCCGTGGATACCAGCTTTCCATGTTCTGTTGGTCAGGGGAGCCTTCTGAAGTACCAGCAGTGGATGACTAGATCAGAAAGAGTGAATGAGTGTGATCCAGTAACACTCCCAGCAGAAAGCTCAACCCAAGGTATGTAGGTCCATTTCGTATCATAATGAAAATTAACCATGTGACCTACTGGCTAGAGCTTCCTGTTCATTATCGTATCTCTCCCTCTTTTTATGTGTCCCTGTTAAAACCGGTCCACCCTGTGTCCGGCCCCCGGAACTGAGGAAGCGAAACCACTTCCACCATTGGAGACTGAGCGAGAGATCTTAGATTCCAGACGGAATCATATGAAAGATCATGGGTAGCCACCAAGGACATCCTAGACCCATCCTTGATCCAGGACTTCCACCATTTTCATCCTAATCGTCCTGTATTCTGTAACATCAGCACCAGTCATCCATTCATATGACTGCCAGAGGGAGCCATCTCCCAAGTACTGACTGTTACCTACTGATTTCTTTGTTTCACTTTCTGTTTGTTAGCTTTATAAGCCATGCTGTGCCACCATTGCCTTGCGAAGTATTGCAAGTTCACTGCCATTACTGAGCATTTCCTTTGCCTTGTATTCAGTGTATGACTTCTCTGCCTGTTTTGACCACATTTCCGGATTATTGTCTTCACTTTGTTTGCTGTTTGGATTACCTTTGGATATTAACCTTCTGCCTGTTTCCTGACTATGCTGCTCACTCTGCAGTTTTGGCTCTGTTTGATGTTTGTTTAACAAACTCTGCAAATGGATTCTAACACTCAACTGGGTCAGAGTTTGTTACAAAATACTTTGCCAGACCTGAATCTAGTGGAAGTATTGCAGTTACAAGCCACCTATGTCTACCAGAGTGAAGGATTTCCAGGGTCAACTCTCCACTCTATGAGCTGGTAAAGAACATCTCACTCACTACATCCACTCCTTCCAACAGGCCAGACCAGACCTGGTAAGGTTTTCAATGTCAGTGTACCATCTATTTTGAGATCCAACCAGAAGCATTTAGAATAGGATAGAATAGAATAGAATAGAATAGAATAGAAAGAGCTTTATTGCCAAGTATGTTGGAATTTGTCTTGGTGACAGGAACTTCCAGTGCAGAATTAAAATAAGATAAACAGTTATATAATACAGTACAATAAGTGCAGCAATATAAGTAGTTTTGTGAATGCACAGTGAGGTTATTGCACAGATATATTATTTACATATATGTGTATAATATAAGTGTATATATTATAATTGTTATTTACAGATGTACAGTTCGGGATGTTATGTAGTAGTATATAGTTCTGTTGGGCAGTGTGGTGGTAAACAGCTTTAAATACTTAATATAGCCTGAGGGAAAAAACTGTTCTTGTGTCTGGAGATTCTGGTGCTTGGTGCTCTGTAGCACAGGCCAGAAGGTAGCAGTTTAAAGAGGGAGTGCGCTGGATATGTGGGGTCCAAAGTGATTTTTTTGCCCTTTATTTTGCCCTCACTCTGGAGGTATAGAGGTCATGAAGGTTTGGCAGGGAGGAACCAATGATCCTCTTGGTCATCCTGACTGTCCATTGTAGTCTCCTGATGTCTGATTTGGCAGTTGAACCATACCAGACAATTATGGATGAGTACAGGACAGACTTGACGATGGCTGAGTAGAACTATTTCAGCAGCTTCTCTGGCAGGTTGAACTTCTTTAGTTGACAAAGAAAGTACAACCTCTGCTGGGCCTTTATCACAATGGAGTCAATGTGATTGCCCCACTTCAAATCCTGAGAGATGGTGGTGCCCAGGAACCTGAATGACTCCACTGCCGCCACTGTGCTGTCCATGTTGGTTAGTGCGGGGAGTGCTGGGGGCTCTCTTCTGAAGTCCACAATCATCTACACCGTTTTGAGCGTGTTAAGCTCCAGGTTGTTGTGACTGCACCAGACAGCCAGCTGTTAAACCTCCAGTCTTTTAAGCAGACTCTTCACCATCCTTAATGAGGCCAATGACTGTGGTATCATCTGCAAATATCAGAAGCTTGACAGAGGGATCTTTTGTAGTGCAGTTGTTTCTGTACAGGAAGAAGAGCAGTGGAGAGAGCAAACAACCCTGGGGGGCACCAGTGCTGGTAGTGAGGGATCTGGATGTGAGTTTCCCCAGTCTCACTAGCTGTTGCCTATCTGTAAGGACTTCACTGACATATTGGGGATGGCATAGAGAGCTGGGTTAGTTTGGATGACAGAAGACATGATGGTATTGAAAACCAAGTTGACATTCACAAATAAGATCCTTGTGTCCCAGGATGTGTCAAGACCTTTAGACAGGCAGATGAGACACTATCCGGGCCTAAAGCTTTCCTAGTCTTCTGTTTTTTGAAGACTCGGCTCACATCCTCTGTACAGACCCTAAACGCAGGCTGAAGGGCAGAGGGGGAGAAGGAGGGTGGCTGCAGGTGTGAAGTCCAGGAGGGGGGTTGCAGGAAAACTGCTTTTTCAGCTTTTCAGAGTAGCTTCTTTTAGCCATTCTGATCTCCTTTGTTAATCTGTTTTTAGCCTGGTTATACAAGGTTTTGTCCCCACTCCTGCAAGCATCCTCTTCGGTGTGACAAAGCTGTTTGAGTTTTGCCGTTATTGAATGATACAACTGTCCTAGTAGGGATGCACATATCCTCACAGAAACTGACATATGAGGTTACAGTATCTGTGAGCTCATCCAGATTGGTGGTTGCGGCTTTGAAAACACTCCAGTCAGTGCACTCGAAGCTGGCTTGTAAATCTTGTTCTGCTTCAATAATCCATCTTTTAACAGTCCTTATTACAGGTTTAGCTGATTTCAGTTTCTACCTGTAGGTTGGTAATAGATTAACTAAACAGTGATCAGAGAGCCCCAATGCTGCATGAGGGACAGAGTAGTATACATCCCTAATTGTTGTGTAACAGTGATCCAGTGTATTACTGTCTCTGGTGGGACATGTAATGTGTTGTCATTTCTTAGAGACTCACCAAGTGTATGATTTCTTTGCCTGTTTTTGACCATGTTTTTGGATATATATATATGATAAAATGAACATATTCAAAAATAAATTCAGTTAATAAAAACTCCCTGGCTCTGAATGTTGGTTAAAATGCATCGTGACAGTGTTGTGACAGCCTTCACCACACAACAAAGAAACAACAGCCTTTTAGCCATGTTGTTACAACGCTGTTAGAAGGTTGGCTATGTTGAGATGTTCTGTGTTTGATGGGTAAAATTCATCTGAATTAGATAGATAATTGCTTACACAATTTTCTTCACTAGACAAACTTGACTCAGATGCAGTTTAAGTTTAAAACATCTTCATAGCGTTATGCAATATATCTATTTTTGAATAATGTTCTAATGTGTGTTTCTCCAACAGGTAAAGGAGTGGCTCTGTTTAAACTGCCAGATGCAGAGAGCTCTGGGAATTGACATGACTACGCCACGGTCAAAAAGTCAGCAGCAGATACATTCTCCCTCTCATCAACCTAAGCCTGATCCCATACCGAAGACCCAACTCACAACTCAACCTACATTGCAGACACAGATACAATCACAAATTCAGACTCAGACTCAAACTCAGGCCTCCTCTGGGATCCAGAGACAGATTTGTCCTACTGGACCTAACCAAATTGGACTTCAGAGTGAATCACAAACTTTTCCCCAGACACAAAAAGTACCGCAAGCAGGTCTCCAGTCAGGGTCTAAGGATATTCAGAGACAGCGAGGGGAGGTATTTGGACCTAAAAATCCAGAAAAGGTGGTCCAAATGGGAAAACCTCCCCATCCAGGGGCAGTGCCTTTACCAGGCTTAGTTAAAGCTCAGTCACAGTCAGATCTGGGACATGGATCTCCAGTACGTTATGGAAAGACCCAAAGTGCTGGAAACTCCCCAGCCCGTCAACCACCATCCCAAGAAGCACCTCCTCAAGATGGTCTAACTAAGCTCTTTGGTTTTGGGGCCTCTCTCTTGAACCAAGCAAGCACACTGATTTCTGTTGATCCTCTTTCTGGATCCTCACAGCAGCCCTCACCTGTCCGTAACCAGAGTACCCAGGGTTCTAGGGTGATCTTTAGTGATGCTAATGCTGGAGCCAGAAAAGGGTCCCCTGGCACTGCCAAAACAAGCCCAGAAGGTTTTGTGCTTTCTAAAGGTCCTGAGGCCCCTCTGCAGAAACAACCTTTGCAACAGTCACCAGGGCACCATCAAAAAGGGCCAAAACAACAGCAGTCACCAACACACCAACAAACAACACAATTAGAACAGCAGCAGTCACCATTAAAGCAGTCTCAGCCAATCAGACAGAAATCAGACATCACCTGCCCACTATGCAAGACTGTGTTTAACATTGGGACAACAGAACCACCAAACTACAAGTCTTGCACCCAGTGCAATACACAGGTCTGCAATCTTTGTGGTTTTAACCCCACACCTCATCTGCTTGAGGTAAGGAACTCCCCCGATACACACATTTCTCTTTTCTCTAAAATATTTTTTTCATGTCTAGATAGTAAAGCATAAAGCTTTATTTTATTACTTGTCCATACAGTATGTAAAGGTCTAATAGACAAATATGTTTCATCAAGAAAAATTTTGATGTTGGCCTGGTTATATACACAAATACAGATTTGTGTCATATAAATCCACGCGTAGAACTGTCATATAAATCCATGTGTAGGTAAATAGACAATAAATTTGTCCCTGTGGCTGTTAAGTACAGTAGAGAGAGGGTACAGAATTCTATTTGCCTACCATCCTTCCTGTTTCAAAAGGATGGGGACTGCGTCCAATTCGGTATTTACTTCATTTAATTGCTCTCTAAGGAGATGCAGATTCAAGATGTTGACGCTCAAGCAGATTGTGTGTCAAGTTCAGTCCGAGGACCGGTTTGTCACGATATATCTGAAGGATGTGTACTTTCACATCGAGATTTTGCCAGAACGTAGGAAGTTTCTCGGGTGTGCTTTCAGGGGTCAAAGCTTACCAATATCGAGTGCTTCCTTCCTTTCGGCCTAGCCCTATCGCCTTCACGAAGTGCGTGGATGCAGCCCTGCCTCCTTTGGAGGTACTTAGGGCTGAGACTCAACCCCAAAAAGAGTATGCTTTCTCCTGTCCAGAGAACTACAATTTTTCTAGCGCTAATTTGGGACTCCACTATGATGCGGGCACAATTGTCTCCTGCCTGTGTGGAGTTAATCCTTGTTGCTGGGGGCAGTGTTCGGCTAGGCCGGCATCTGACAGTCCTCTAGGTTAAAAGGCTGTTAGGACTCATGGCAGCAGTGACCAGTGATACCGTTGGGCAAATGAGATTGTTTCAGTCCTGGCTAAGGAAAGATGGGTTAATCCCAAAATCCACCCGCTAAGGGTGGTAAGGCTTACTCACTGAGATCTTTGTACCGTTTCTGTGTGGCTCAGACCCTGGTTTTTACATAGGGTCCCACTCTTGGCTAAGGAAAAATGGGTTTCATCCCAAAATCCACCTGCTAAGTGTGGTAAGGGTTACATGCCAAAGGCTTTGTACCCTTTCTATGTGACTCAGACCTGGGTCCCACTCTTAATGAAAAAGAAAATGGGTTATCTCAAAATCCACCCGCTAAGCATGGTAAGGGTTATGCACCGAGGGCTTTGTACCCTTTCTATATGGCTCAGATCCCGGTCACCTTGGGTCCCACTCTAGGAGTGTTATGCCGTCACAGGATTCTTATGACAGCCACTTCCCTCATGGGCTGGGTTTGGGTGCGGTTCTCAGTGGCCGCTCAGTCTATTGTTGGTGGAAGGGGCTATATCTCACCTGGCACATAACTTCCCAGAAATGAGGGTAGTGTTTCTGGTTCTGAAACACTTCCTCCCACACCCAAAGGGCCAACACTTCTTAGTCCATACGGACACCACCATTGTGGTCTCGTAAATCACCAAGGAGGGCTGCCTTTGTGCCCCCTCTTCAGGCTGGTGCAGCAGATCCTTCTTTGGGCAGACACCAGGCTACATCACAGGGCATGCAAATCTGGAAGCAGATATTCTGTCGAGGCAGGGGCTGTGATCCAGGGAACGGAGGCTCAACCATGAGTGGTGGAGTTCATTTGGCAGAGGTGTGACTCAGTGGAAGTGGATCTGTTCGCCTCTGCTGAGTGGACACATTGTCCCCTCTGATTCAGCCTCACTTATCCAGCTCCTCTGGGGCTGGATGCCGTGGTGCAGATGTGGCCGAGGCCACATCTGTATGCATTTCCCTGATACTTACTCCCGGAAGTCCTAGCCAGGGGCCGCCAGGCCCAAGTTTGTCTACTTCAAACTTGGTCCAACTGATAGCACCATTCCGACTGACCTGGTTCTCAGGTCTGGTTCTCAGACATAATAATTCTCCTGGACATCCCTTGGGAGCTCCCAGTCCAGAGTCTCAGGCTCAGGGGTCGATCTTTTACCACCATCCAAGATTTAAAAACTATCGGTCTGGTCCCTGAGGAGAGCCAGCTCTTAAGTTCTGATCTCTCAACCTAGGTTGTAGAGACCATTCTGAGTTCCAGAGCTTCATCTACTAGGAAATCGTATGCCCTGAAGTGGCAGCTCCTTGTGTCATGGTGTGCGATCACAAAACAGTGCTTATCTCACTGCGTCACACTTGCTATTACCCTGGCTTACGAGGCCTGTGACTCAGTCACCTTTGGGCATAAAGAGCCCATTGTACCAGGGGTGTAGCATCATCTAAATCTTTGTCTAAAGCTTTGGGGAGCATCTCTAAATAATGTTTGTGCATCAACAAGCTGGTCCTCTCTGCACAATTTATTAGATTTTACAGCTTAGACTTGAATTCAACTCCAGGCATTTAGGTCCTCCTGGATTGACAAGTCTAAGTCTGTTCCTGATGTTTTTTGTGCCAATGTTTCACAGCATTTGCGACAGGCCTTCCCTCACTGTGGCACAGTGGGTTTTACTTCCCCATAGCATCAAGCTCACGCTGCGTCAGATTCCTTCAAAAGCGAACGTCTTAGGTTACGTATATGAAACTCGGTTCCCTGAGATGTGTTGCTTTGCCACACTTCGGTATTGCCTGCATGGCCTTCCTTCAGACTTGAAGCTGATGACATATTTTGCAAACGCCTTTTAAAGGCATTGTGACGCGCAATGCTATGTCACATGACCTAATTTTACATGTGTTCAGACTTGGGCGCGCCTGAAGCACGTTCCCTATAGCGTCAAGCTGACCTTCTCATCAAGCTCCCATCTCAGGGAACCGGGTTACATACGTAACCTGAGACGTTCTCTGATTCCACCTCGGTCTCCAAGACTATCACTATTATGTGGGCTCTCCAGCAGTTCCACCTGAGTTTCTACTTATGGCTCCATCTTTGTTGGTCATCCCCAGGGTGTCTGTAAAGTGTGAACCATGGCTTCTCCCTCCTCCCTATGGCTCTGCCCTGAGGCCTCACCCTGCCAGGTCTCTGGACCACCACCTGGCTCCTCTGTTTCCTTGATTTTCCAATATGTTTACCTGTGTCTTGTTTAGTTACTCCTTAGTTTTTATACATACCACATAGTAATTCATTAAAAAACAGACCCCTCTCATAATCAGGCAAGAGGTCCCTGTAGAGGGTTTCTAAGAAGGTTAGGAGATGTTGTGTATTGTATGGCCCTATAAGAGGAATATGAGTTAGCACACCATGCTCTGAAACAGCAGCATACCATCAACAGTAGCACTGTGGCCAATAGCATTTTCAACTTTTGCTTTTGGCCATGTTGAAGTTTAGGTTCAATTTATTTATATAGCGCTTTTCACAGTGGCACACTGTTACAAAGCAGAAAATATCCAAAAATATATAACAGTGAAAACTGAAATTAAAAATGAAAGACAACGAAGGTGAGAAAATTAGGCAGAGAAAAGGAAGAAAATTCAAAATTGATAAAATTAATAAACAATGATAACAACACAATGTACAAAGCAAATGTTTTAAGCTAATATCAGCAGTCTCCCAGTAAGCAAGCCAACAGGGCAACAGTGGCAAGGAACCAAAACTCCAGTGATATATAAATGGAGAAAAAACCTTGAGAGAAACCAGGCTTAGCAGGGAGGCCCAGTTCTCCTCTAATGCTAATGCTGCAGTCCTTGGCTAAAACTAAAATTAAAAAAAAATAAGATGTCCATCACATATTCTCGGTGCTTTGGGTGGGCCAAGTGTCGCTGTAGTCATTGCTCTATGGCACGAGGATGAGCACCTGACTGTACCATAGCAGGGGCAGTTTTCAGGAGGAACTGGAGCTTGGGTAGATCTGTCGGATGTTGAGTACATCTGTAGATGTAATATATAGCTACCCCGGGATTGAAACCCTGGGATAGAAAACCAAAACAAAGAATAATTAGAATAGCTCCTGTTCATAGCCAAGTGTGAAAAAGCTCTGCTGCCTTTAGTGGACTTTGCAATTCTGGGAATGACCAGAGTTTTAAGAGCGTAAAGCACGCATTGGCTTGTAGCGTGAGAGAAGATCAGTTAAGTACATAGGGACTAACCCGTTTAAGGCTTTGTAGGTAAGCAGTGGAATTTTATAAATAATACGAAATTTAACAGGTAACCAGTGTAGAGCTATAGAGTTATATGGTCATATTTCTTGGACCTGGTAAGAACTCTAGCTGACTAACTGTAGCCTGTTTATTAAGGAAGCTGGACAGCCACCTAGAAGTGCATTACAATAGTCCAGTCTGGTCATAAAAGTATGGACCAGCTTTTCTGCATCAGAAATAGATAAAATGCTATGCAGCGTAGCGATGTTTCTAAGGTGGAAGAAGGCAGTTTTTATAATATAAGCCACATGATTTTCAAAAGACAAATTACTGTCTAATATGACACCCAGGTCTTTAACAGTATTAGATGAAGTGGTGTTACAACCTTCTAATTGGAAACTGTAATCAGAGAACTTCTGTTTACTTACGTTTGGTCCAATAAATAATATCTCAGTCTTATTTGAATTTAAAAGAAGAAAATTACCAGTCATCCAATGTTTTATGTCTTTAAGACAGACAGATAATTTAGCAAAGGTCGGAATATAATCCGGTCTTGATGTAATATATAGTTGAGTATCATGAGCGTAACAGTGGAAATTTTTCCCATGACTTCTAATGATATTACCAGGCAGCATGTATAATGTGAATAGCAGAGGGCCTAAAACAGATCCTTGAGGCAGGCCATATTTTACTGAAATTAATTCTGATGATTCCCCATTTAAATGAACAAAATGGTAATGGTCAGACAAGTAGGAGCGGAACCACTGAAGAGCTTGACCTAGAATGCCAACGTAATTTTGAAGTCGATCTAACAGGATGACATGGTCTATTGTGTCAAATGCCGCACTAAGATCAAGTAGAACTAACAATGAGATGCAACCCTTGTCTGCAGCTAGATGTAAATCATTTGTACTTTTGACCAGGGCCGTTTCTGTGTATGATGTGGTCTAAATCCTGACTGGAACTTTTCGAAGACATTGTTACTGTGTAAGGAGTTACACAGTTGCATGGATACGACCTTTTCTAATATTTTAGACATGAATGGGATATTTGAAATGGGTCTGTAGTTTGTCAGTTTATTTGAATCTATTTGAGGTTTCTTTAAAAGAGGCTTAATAACTGCTAACTTGAAAGGACTCGGGACATGACCTAGAGATAGAGAGGAGTCTACAATATTGAGAAGAAGCTCCTTTAGTTGCTGGTAGAAGCTCTATCAATAGTTTAGTCGGTATGGGGCCTAATAAACACGTTGCTGGTTTGAAAGTAATGATAAGCTTAGGTAGATCATCCTGGCCTATAGCTGTGAAGCATTGGAGTTGTTCTAGAGGGTAAATGTTTAAGAAGGGTGAATCTTCAGGTGAAGTTGCAGGTTGTGTATTCTCTATTATATGCCATATGGTATCAACTTTCTCTGTGAAAGAGTTCATGAAGTCGTTACTACTACAGTTTGATGGCACAAAGTCTTCAGGTAGTATTTGTTAATTAGTTAATCTGGCAACTGTACTGAATAGAAACCTAGGGTTGTTTTTATGTTTTTTTATTTGTGTGCTAAGATGAGAAGTCCTTGCTGCTTTTAGAGCCTTTTTATATTGGAACATACTATCTTTCCACATTAATCTGAATACTTCAAGATTTGATTTCCTCCATTTACGCTCAAGGTTGCGGGTTTCTCTCTTTAGAGTGAGAGTCATACTGTTATACCATGGGGCAATATTCTTTTCTCTAACTTTTTTTAATTTTGAAGGGTGCAACGGTATCCAAAGTAATGGAGAAGATAGAATCCATGCTGATTGTCAATTTATCTAGATTTTTTGTATTTATAGGTGTGCAGAGTAGGTTAGACATATCAGGCAGGACATTTGTGAATCTGACTTTTGTGTTTGAGGTAATGGTTCTCCCCATTCGATAGCAAGGAGCATCATTTGCATCATCATCTACATGAATATTTAAATCTCTAACAATCAGAGCTTTGTCAACAGTCACCAACAGATCAGTGAGAAAAGAAGTCAGCTTCATGAAATCAGGAATATGAAGTTGTGAGGTTGTATGATAGTTTTATTAATTGCATCCATTTTCATCTTGGACACGATGAAGTTGCATGTTTTTTCCATATATGTACAGGCCACACTTTCTGTACAGTATATCACTATAAAATGTGCTGTTTACTGTAAAGAATGATATGTAAGAAGGGGCCGTCTACCACCCCTGTGCGGCAGTCTTGAAGTCCTACAGTATTTGGGAAGAATTTGATAATGCAAAATAATAGAATGGCAACATGACACAGAATATTCTAGTAGCAGAATACAATATCCGATTGTAAATGTAGCTTTGTAGACTTGGCTTGTCGGCTCGCAAGGCAAAATGTTCAATGCTCTTATCCTTTGTAAGTTGCTTTGGATAAAAGCTTCTGCTAAATGACTAAATGTAAATGTAAATATGCTGGGCCAACAAATCTGATCCATTGAGGCCCCAACTCATAGCCAGCAGTATTTAAAGGATCTCCTGCTAATGTCTTGGTGTCAGATACCACAGGACACATTCAGAGGTTTTTTGAGTCCATGCCTCAATGCATCAAGCTGTTTTGGCAGCAGGAGGGTGACCTACACAATAACAGGCAGGTGCTTTAAATTTTATGCTTGCATATACACTGATCAGACAATGTTACACAGATTCCCCACAAATTCATTAGTGCAAAATTATTATTATTTCTCATTAGTGAGAAAAAAATCATCAGTTTCAGACACTTTGAAGAAAGGTCTAATAGAAATGTATAGAAAATATGCTTGACATACATTTTACATTTAATGACTGTTAAACATTATATTGCAATCTAGAGTCTCGCTTGTTGAAGTGGTGTCTTTTGTATCAGTTTTTCCTTTAAAGACAACGTACCAGTGTGTTGCTCTAAAAAAAATCCTTTGCTTTTCTTAAGACTGTTTCGATGCAGGTCTGTCTCTATCCACACTGAAAGTGTATGCTGCTGCTATTGAATGAAATGATTTCGGGGAGGTTTGTCAGTCAATTCCTTGATTCATTAGTTTTAAAAAAGATGTTAGAGAGCTGTGGTCCTGTCATCCTGCTTCTGTGTCATGCGAGAAGTGTGGAGCATACATACATACATTTTCATTGAAGACTTCCCTGTTGTTGGCATTGTTGAGAGTTTTTTTGGCATCATTCTCAGATTATCACCTTGCAGGCTTTTTACTCACTCCTTTTGCATTGAAATGCTTTTTTATCTGTTTACATAGCGAGCACTCTATTGTGCAGTAGCACAGTATTATGGTATTTATTTCTCATAGTAAAGAGACTGACTTGAAAGTGAATATATCTATTACTTTGGTTGCCTGAAAAGAAGGTACAAGAGTATTATGCTGCTGATTTCTCATTCTTTGCATTGATCTTTGCTTTCCTTGTTGTTTTTCAGAAAAAGGAATGGCTCTGTCTGAACTGTCAGACTCAGAGACTGATGTCTGGTGGGCCTGACCCTCTTCCTGTTCCACATTTATCCCCCTACCTCCAGCCACTGGGCTCACCCAGACACCAGCAACCTTCCAGTCCCCAACACCAAGGGCCTAAAACAATATTACCACAACAAAAACCTACAGTTTTTCAACAGAGTGGTCTCACAGCCCCCATGGATAGACCAGGAAGTGAAATAAAAATTTCTCCACAGCTTATCACAGCTACAGCAGCTCCTATTTCCTTTACTACTACAATTATTGAGGAACAAAGAAAGGAAACCACACCAAAACAGGATAAGGAGTCTGACCTTAACAATAAACCAGTTGAGAAGAAAAGAACAACAGACCCAATTCAGACTCCTGCTAAAGATGACAAAAAAGAGTTAAAGAGGTCCAAATACAATGAAGTAAGCCTGCCTAATTTGATTTTGTTCTAATAATCTACTTCATTACTAATTAATGTTTTATATGAAAGGTGCTAAAATGTTCGTTAACTTGTTAACCCTAAATATTGCTCAACATAACAGCATAATAGCTTTACTGAACTAATTAACAAGCATGTAAACTTCAAATACATTATGTATAGACATTGCTGCTTGCATACTATTGAAAAATGTTCCAATAAACCATTGTCTTAACTAAAGTTTTGCGAAGTAGTTTTCTCCTCTTGCACTTTTCTTGGCTCAGTGTTCTAACTGATAGATGGAGAGGTGTTAATTTGTAAGACAGAATCAGACAATTCCTAATTTAAGATAAGGAAGTTGGGCATTAATTCATGGAATTAATTTATGGAATTCATGGAAAATTTATGACTGAGTCAGTTTGTCTAAATTTCATTTGTATTTACGTACATTTTCTTTTGCTCACCAGGAAACCAGCAAAACAAACAGCAACCAAGATCTATCACGCAGCCCACAGAGTTTGAGTGATACTGGTTATTCCTCTGACGGGATCTCCAGTTCACACAGTGAGATCACTGCTCTTATCCAGGAGGAGGAGCTGAAGATGAATGAAAGAGGTCTGACTGGCCACCTTACACCACCAAGCCCATCTGAGCTAATTAAGCTTGAGAGCTCCATGCGACCCCTTCTAGAGTTTAAATTTTTACCTGAAGGTGAAAGAACAAAAGACAATAAGTATGAAAAACACATTAAAAACCATCAGTCTCATTCAATATCAATTAGTCCAGAGGAATATGACTCTGATGAGGATGTTGAAGGAATTATGGAGGAGGAAGAAGAACCACCTGACTGGGAGGTCAAGCGAGAGCTTAGATCAATTTCTGCTCTAGGTGGCCTTGAGAAAAGATGCCTAGAGTCTGAAGAGATTAACGATGAGGACTTCATGAGGAGACAAATCATGGAGATGAGTGCAGATGAAGAGAATGAAGATGAGGCTGAAGAAGAGGAAGACAATGAGGATGAAGGCTATGGCTACAAAAAGCCAAAAAGGACACAAAAGCACATCAGTGACCCAGGAAAAGAAAAGCACCATCTTACTTATCACTCTAGTAGCTTTGAAGAAGATACCAAAACTACAAATGATGTATACAAAGGATCAGCTGAAGAGGACCTCATGGCTTCTCAAGGAGGCTTACGCAGATTCAAGACCATAGAACTCAACAACTCCAACAGCTATAATCGAGACATAGAACTAAACAACGACAATGACCTAAATCTAGACAGAGAGCCTGAGCTAGAAATGGAAAGCCTCACTGGTTCTCCAGAAGAACGGTCTAGAGGGGAATATTCCTCCACCATTCCACAAACCACCTCTAGCTACACCTCAGGGATTTCCCCTACTTCCATATCCTCCATGGAAGATGACAGCGACAGTAGTCCTAGCCGCCGACAACGGATGGAGGAAGCAAAGCAGCAGAGGAAGGCCAGGCATCGGTCCCATGGACCACTCCTACCCACCATTGAGGATTCCTCAGAAGAAGATGAATTGAGGGAAGAAGAAGAACTCCTGAAAGAGCAGGAAAAAATGAGAGAAGTGGAGCAACAGAGAATAAGAAGCACTGTCCGGAAAACAAAACGGGACAAAGAAGAACTAAGAGCACAGAGACGCAGAGAGCGATCCAAGACACCCCCCAGCAATCTATCCCCCATTGAGGATGCTTCTCCAACAGAGGAGCTGAGACAGGCAGCTGAGATGGAAGAACTCCACCGGTCCTCCTGCTCAGAATACTCTCCTTCAGCTGACTCAGATGCTGAAGGCTATGAAATGCCATCAAAGTTATACAAATCTGGAAGTGAGTACAACCTACCAACATTTATGTCACTTTATTCTCCTACTGAAAAACCACTGACCACATCTTCTACAGTTTCTATAACTACTTCTAGTGTCAAGCAATTAAAAAGTGCAGAAGAAGTATATGAAGAAATGATGAGGAAAGCTGAGATGTTGCAGAAGCAACAGAAGCAGCAACAACAGCAACAATCAGACTCAGCCCAGCAGTACAGCACAAACTCCTATAAAGAGTCTGACATTAGAAACAGACAGGAATATGAAGATGAATATGATTATATTGACCAAGATTATATCACTTATGAGAATGAGGATACAGTGGATATCTATGAAGAAATCCGCCAGACATCACAAAACATTTCAAAGCAGCTTGATGATCAAATGGAGATGGATGGCTCTTATTCAGAAAAACAATTACTAGATACAGGCTCAGCATTTACTAAATTGGTGGAACAAAGCAATGCTTTATTGACTCCTGGCACAAGCCCAACCCAGCTTTCAGCACCAGTATCATTTTCTGAAACAGGGACTGGAGGACGCATACCTGATGTCAGAGTTACTCAACACTTCTCCAAAGATGGGACCAAAGACAGACTTAGAGCTCAAACTGGTAAAAATGGTATTACACCAACAGCTGCTGCCACTACTATTGCTGCTTATGGATTATATGCCAGAGATACTGTCACTGTCTCTCAAACTAGTGCCAATCAAACAGTGTCCACCACACATCCTTATTTATATGGACAGCAAACAGGAAACAATACCATGACAACTGGTAGTGTTTCAGATGTGTCTCACAAAATAGCTGCAATCACTCAGGCATACAACCAAAGTGCTGTAAGAAAAGTGCCAATCAGCAAAGGAGTCCAAATGAGAGATAATTCAACATCCTCAGAAACTATAACTGAATCCGGTGCAGTTTCAATTAGAAGTTATTTGTGTCATGAAAGGAGTCCACCTCTTTCTCCAATCTCCTCTCCTATTTATAGTCCAACACAATCCCCCTCTAAAAGAACATCTGAGCTTTCAGCTCAAACTGTTAGCCCTTCAATGTTAGGTTCCTCTGGAAATGCTTATCATACATCTCCAGTTTTGACACAGAGCACACAGACTTCAAATAGGTTTGCCTTACCATGCCCCTTCCAGCAATCTGCTCAAAATAGTAGTTTCATGGTGGGAACAGAGACGTGTGAGCCCACTAGCCCACCAAAGCCAGTTACAATTAACAGAGCTACATCTCCTTTGTCTTCACTGACAAGATTAAGCTACCAGTCAACATTTGATACCTACTCACCTCCTGACAGCCCTCCACACCAACAACAACCTCACCAGAGTTTCTATAAGAGCTATAAGGCTGGTAAAGTAAATGTTGGAACAAGCATGGTCACAACTGCTAACATGTACACACATGGTTCCCTGTCAATGGACAACATATCACTTTGTCACATTTCCACAGTTCCAGGGACCTCAAGAATTGAGCAAGGACAAAAGTTACACAGTGGGAGTGTTGTGGATCTAAGAACTGCCATGAAGGCAACACCAGTTATCATGGCTGACCAAGGAATTAATTCGACTTCTTTGTCTACAAAATCTCAAAAGTATTCTGGTATTATTGAAGGAAGCCCCGTTCATCAACCCACAACTATTCAACCCTTAATAATGAACCTGAATACACAGGAACAGCTGCATGTTGTAACCTCAACTTCAACAACCATTAGTGTTACAGTAGCTGCTTCCATGTTCATGTCCCAGCCTAAACAGTCTGTGCTGTATTGTGATCCTTTTGAAAACAGAGTTGATTTGGGCAAAGGTATGGGACCAGTAGTTTGTCTTGAACTAAATAAATCACCACCAATAGATTCATCTATACCAAAGATTGATGCCAAACTGGAAGACTTGAGTATCCAGCAACAGCAATTACTTAAACAGCAGCAGAAGCTTCAGAAGCAACAACAACTCCTTGAGGAGCAGCTTCAGCAACACCACCAACTTCAACAACAACAAGCTGCTTCTTTCACAAAGTTGAATTTATCCAGCCGATTACCTGTGCTTAAAAAGGACATGGTTGTTACTCAGACAAGCACTGCCACAGAAATTAATGTCATTTCTCCGGCTATGGCATCTGATTTTTATAGAGCTGGAGATCCATTAGAATTAGAAGGGAATCAACAGGAGATAGGTATCCTGAATCTTACAAATGTCAAGCCTCATAACATGACGGTTCAGATGGATGGTACTGCACATGGAGCTACTATTACAAAACTCATCAAATCTGAAGACAACCAGGATACAATGAATTTATCAGGACAAATAAAATCAGAAAATCAAGTAACTTGTTGTGACATGATATATAACCTGCCCTTTGGTGGCAGCTGTGTGGGTGTTCCATTCTCGCAGAAACCAGTCATAGAGGATGCAACTAAGACACCCTCTGCGCTACCACAGCTCTATCAACAACTTGATTTGTATCAAGATAGACAGACATACCAAAATTGTGCCATTAAATCATACACACTGCCACTCTCTAGACGCCTTCAACCATCAATGTCTGAAACTAACCTTGCAGAGGCAGGGTTGGTATATTCAACAAAGCTTGATCCTCATTTTCAGTCCTCTGGAGATTTATTCACAGACATGGTTAAGGATGGATATGAAGGTTATATTGGAATGGGGCACCAATATGCCTCCTACACAGATCTTCATCAGGGTGATATTGCAACTCTACCAATTAGAAGGTACAGCTCCCTGACCAACATAAGTTCAGATTGCGGATACTTCCCAGGTGATTTTGCGGAGTGTAATCTTGCCCAGTACAGTGCTACAACTGCCAGAGAGATAAGTCGTATGTGTGCTGCCCTTAACTCTATAGACAGATATAATAGCAACCCAGACATTCTACAACTGTCTACTGGAAGATGTAGTGGCCCACCTTTTACGGCTAATCTGCTGCAAGGGCCCAGACATAGCTTCAAGTACACTCCAGATGGAAAGCATCTTTCCCATAGCCAAGCTCTAACTGATCTAATCAATGCAAGACAAGCCAGTCTTAGAGCTATGTATCCATCAGCTATCAGATCAGTTGGTGGTATGATGTATTCAACTATAAACACACCCATTGCATCCACAGTTCCAATTACAACCCAGCCAGCTTCTGTAATACGACCTTTATTAAGAGGAGTATACAGACCATACCCTGCACCAAATATGACACCAGTACCTTTAGCAAGCCTAACCAGATTACCAGTAGTTCCAAGGACAGGGCAATTATCTTTCCAATACCCTACACCTAATTTTCTCTCTGTTGCAAGTTCTACAAAAGTGACAGAGTCCCTAGATATTACAACAGCCCAAGATACACCATTGTACCTTGGCAAGTCTCCAGTAATCTTATCAATAGCTGAGACAGTTACACAATCAGTTCAGCCCTCTTCTGTACCTGCTTGTTCTACCACATCAGCACCTATTTCAATTGTTGTGCCAATGAGCCAACCTGACATCCAGTTGATGCCAATGAATCTCTCTCAGCCCCACCTGCAAGCCAATGCCACCACTCAGCCTCTTGTACAACACCAACAATCACAAACTAAACCATTTGCTCATTCCTACCCTCCAGTACCTATTGCTCACTCTACTGCTCAGTCCAAAACACAGCCATCCCCATCAACTCAAAGAGGTGCATTTACTTTAAGTACTGTCTCTAAAAGTTTTTTTCCTAATCAAGAAAATGAACAGGAGGAAAGACTGCATCAACAGCAAGAACAGCTTTTGCAGCTAGAGAGAGAGAGAGTAGAGCTGGAAAAGTTGAGACAACTACGGCTTCAGGAAGAGCTTGAGCGGGAGCGGGAAGAGTTGCAGAAAGACAGAGAGAAAGAGCAGATGTTAGTTCAGCGGGAGATTCAGGAATTACAGACTATAAAGCAACAGGTTTTGAAGCAGCAGCAAGCTGAAAGAGAAAATCAGTTGATCCTGCAGAGAGAGCAACTGGCTCAACAAAAAAAGCAGCTTGACCAAATACAGTCTTTGCAACAACAGCTACAACAGCAACTTGAAGAACAAAAGAGACAAAAGTCTGCAACAACTGTTGCTGCAGCCAATACAAATTCTCAGCTTCTTGGTGACAAAGTTGGCAAAATCAATCAACCACAGGAGTTGGTTCCGGATGTGCTATACAGTGATGTACAAGTTTTCTTAAGACCAATGCCCAGTTCTGCATCAGACATGTGCTTGAGGAATAGTGAAAACCAGACAGAAGTTCGGTCTATGCGTAAACAAAGATCTATGCCTCGTCTGCAGGATGGAACTGAGGGAGAAGTGACAATGTTTCCTTTGCCCCAGCGACTTGTAAACAGCAGTGTGCAAACAGATGATGAGGATGGAGAGGAGAGATACCTGATATCAAGAAGACGTCGAACTAGGCGCAGTGTGGACTGCAGTGTTCAGACAGATGATGATGAAGACAAGGCAGAATGGGAGCAGCCAGTTAGACGTAGACGCTCTCGTTACTCTAGACATTTTGGTGAAGTGGGCGTAGATCATAAACCCGAAATGTCTGTTTTTGCCACTTCAGCTTTTAAAGCTACATCATCCAGCATTGCCATCCAGACCATTCGAGACTGCT
This sequence comes from Chromobotia macracanthus, assembly GCA_036877525.1. Lineage (NCBI taxonomy): Eukaryota > Metazoa > Chordata > Actinopteri > Cypriniformes > Botiidae > Chromobotia > Chromobotia macracanthus. The sequence goes on from JAZGTH010000002.1 coordinate 401,959, forward strand.
CTTGCCAAACAGAGACAGAACAGCTGGTTAGAGTATCCCCAAGTATACGTCTCACTATGACAGACCCCAGCAAAGTTGAAATTGTCCACTACATTTCTGGTCCTGAGAGGACACAGAAGGGTCAAAGCATAGCTTGTCAAACTGACCCTGAGAACCAGCTTCAAAACATAGTAGTTCCACAGATTAGTATTGCTACAACAGTCTGCCCCACCAGTGTCCAAGTAGTTGGTGCAGCAGATCAACTCTCTCCAAGTCAACAGAGTGTGGTGATGTTAACAAGGAGGAAACCTGATCCTTTGGAGTTTGGCTATCAGCAACATCACCTGCATAATGAGTCTTTGTCCAGCTTGATCCGGCAACAACCCAAATCTCCACAGGTGCTGTATTCCCCTGTTTCACCTCTTTCTTCTCCACAACACACCTTAGAAACATTCTCTTCTAGTGAGAAGCTGAATAAAGCCCATGTCACCCCGCAGCAGAAGTCAAGTATTTGTGAGCCACCACAGAGACATCAGGCTCTACCTAGGCCGATGAAGAATATCCAGAGATCTATGTCAGACCCCAAGCCCCTTAGTCCCACTACAGATGAAAATACCAGGGCTAGGATTTCTTTTTATCAACAACAGGCTCTTCAGAGTCAGGTATGAATAGTTTAATGCCTTTTGTGCTTAAAAACAATATACTATACTATAAATATACTGTTATTTTTTTGTCTGACATCCCAAGATGCTAACATGCTAATTTGTTTTGTTTTGTATATCACTGAAATGTTACAGAATGCCAGCTAATGTTATTTAGTTTCAGTATGTATTAAAAACACATTTGAAACAGATTTTCTTATTACCTTCCATGCATTCCTGAGTGGAGCAGAAATTTGGCATCAATTAATTTCTGGTCAGCTTCTGGAACCCCTTTTGGCTTGCTTATGCCAAAGATGGTTGTCTTGTTTGGTTCTTAATGGTCACTGCAAAAATGAAAATATTGGCTTGCTTTGTATATTATCTAAACGTTAATGGTAAAAAGATAATGCTTCTTTATCTGTCACATTTATGTCTGATATGCTAATATAATATATAACATTGTGTTGTCTTCTGTATTTCATGCTCCTGGCTTTTTCACTCTTCCTGGGTACTGTGTCTCTGCAGTTGGCAGCTCTGCAGCAGAGCTCCCTCCTAAGGAAAGTAAAGAGGACCTTGCCCAGCCCTCCACCAGAGGAGACACAACTGCCAGTGGTTGCCCCAAACCTGTCCCAAATGTTTGTGCCCACTTTTCCTTCTTTCAAGAGTGGTCCCCGCTTAGCTGCAAAGACCAGTCTCTTGAAGGATTTAACCCATGAGCTGAAGGCAGTTGAAAAAGAATCTACAAAGCTACGCAAACAACAGGCTGAGTTAGAGGAAGAGGAAAAGGAAATAGATGCCAAACTTAGATACTTGGAGCTAGGCATTACACAGAGAAAAGAAACATTGGTGAAGGAGAGAGAGAGGAGGGAGCTAGCATATCTACGCTGCATGGGTGACTCACGAGATTATATGTCAGACTCTGAGCTCAACAACCTTCCTCTGACATCTGCAGCCACATCCATTGAGGGCAATGGACTACTGACCAGACCCACCACAGCACCACTGAGCCAGTTTACTTGTGAGCTGAACACTGCTGCCCAGTTTCCACCCACAACATCTTTCATGTCATACCAGTACCCACAAAGTCTTCTAACAGCCCCTACCCCACAGGCCTCAACATTGCAGAGCACAGGTTTTAACCAACCTCCCTATCCATCAGTCACCCAAGCCCAAGCTCTTCCTCAGCCCACCCCCTTGCAGACATATCCAACCCTAACTTCTCAGGTCCAAGGGACCTTTCCTTCCCAGGGCTATCCATTGAGCCAACCTCCATATCCAGCAGACGCTTCAGTGCCACCTCCAACACAGCCAAGTCATCCAGTGTTCCAACCCACCCTACCACTTACTGGTGCAACCACTTATCCAACCCACAGTGCACCATACCCAAGTCAGGCACCCCCCTACCCTGTTAGCCAAACAAGCATTTTTCAACCACAGGTAGACACTCTTTCTTTTCAACAGAAGCCACGCCCGACTCAATCACTTGTTGACCTTGAATACAAGATGCCCACTAATTATGAGCTTGTAAGCCCTCACACTGCCCAGGGTACCAGTTACAGTCATTCTGGTTTGGGTCCACCCTATGGCCAGTACAGCACAGTTGTGGCAAACACTTATGGTCCTTACTCCTCATCTGGTTCAAATACTTATAGTGGGTCATTAACAACCTCAGCACCCTCTGTTTATGGGCCATATACAACAACCTCATCAAGTGGTTATGGGCAGTATACAACAACTATTGCAAATACATATGGATATATAGTAACTACAGCTAGTTCCTATGGGCAGTATAACCCCATCGTCCCCAACACATATGGGCAGACAACAATACCTGACCATATGCATTCAGTGGACAGCCCCTCTTTGTACTCTAGTGAAGGCTTGCCTGGATCCTCTAACCTAGAACAGAATGTCTCAAGGAACTATGCCATGATTGATGATACATGTGAACTGACTAAAGAGGGCATGGGCACTAATCCAGATGCACATCGTAATGAGGGTCATGGGTGCTATGGGGGCGACGGACTTCACACTCGAGGGGGGAGCACATGTGGCAGACCAGAGGATGAACGTGATGCAGATCTGTACGACCAGCACTATGGCAGGGGTAAGAGCACTGGCAGCAACCAAGTACAAGGGACAAATACGCATAGCCGAGTAGAGGGAATCAATAGCATGGGTGGGGGATCATTATATTACTATGATGACTACAGACACTCAGCATCTACACGGGCAGCCCACAGGCACAAAAGCCTGTGCCCTCAAGCTGTTATGTCCTCCAGGAGGAGCAAACATCGTAAACAAAGCATTGAGCAGAAGATATCCATGTTTTCCCCAATTGAGGAGGCTCATGATGTAGAGGCTAATCTGGCCTCTTACACCATGAGCACCTCAGCAACCAGTGGTTATGGCACAGGTTTCCATTATCATAAACTTCAGGATGACGTCTATGGGTTAAGGAGTACTTACGATCCACATTGGGGCAACTGTAATGATGACCATCTCTATGGTTATGGCAGGTCCAGTTCAGGTGGTTATGGCATGGACAAAATCTCATACTGCAAAAGAGGCTACAGCAGCAGATCATGTGAAGGGGGCTGTATAGACCGGTTTTACAACAGCAACTTTGGCCACAGTGTGCATTCCTCTTTGTCCTCTCAATATTCAGAAAAGAAGAGCTCCCAGCCCATGACAAAGCTCGTGGGTGTTGGAAGGGCTTTCAGCTATCCATCAAATTTATGTGGTTCAAGTCACTATCTTCCTGATGTACAGGACCATATTCGAGACCTGCCACGGACCCATGTCTACGAACCAGATGATATGTATATAATTGACGATATGCATTGTGCTGTTTCTGACAGCGAAGGTAATTGGGAGCTAAATGCCAGCGTCAGTGCCCACTTTATACATCCCCCACCCACCCAAAAAAGAGAGTGAATAGCAGGAGAAGTGAAAACCAATTGCATGCCCATGTTTTGTCTTCAAGCCACATGCAGCACTCCACGAAATTAACTATCAATGCTGTGCATAAACTGCATGAATTGTTGTGTGATCCGATTATTTTTTCCCCATATTTATCCTTTTCCAAGGCACTTCATTGAATGGTTTTGACTTCCAAACTGTTTAATTAGCAGCATTTCTTATTTGAGATCATTGTTTTATGTGTTATTTATTGTGTTAAAATATTGTGCATGTTTTACTTTAAGTATGAGCTATTTTTGTTCTTTTTCTTTTGCATGACCTCAGCTTGCAATCCTCTTTTGCTCTTAGACATTGAAATTAATTGTGCTAATAAATCTGCTTTTGGTTTCCAAAGCATACCATCTTGGTCAAGAGGAGACAGACTGGTTTGAGAAGTCGCGTGATGTTCGTGGTTCCCGTCACTATGGCAGCAATGGTCATTCTGCCAGGCGTGGCCATGTCAAGCACACATACCATGACTACGACGAGCCACCAGGAGATCTTTGGCCACAAAATGATTATGGCCACAACCGGCACATATCCTCTCGAGAACACCGCCACCATGGAAGTGGAAGTTCTGGTAGGCATTCCTCTCACCATTTAGATGAGCCTCGTTCCTCTCGATCATCGCGCTCCTCAAAAGATCCATCCATGCGGCATGACTCCCGCTCCCTGTCATCTTCAGGGAGGAGGGGAGACTCTCGCTCTCAGGGATACCACTCCTCAGATTACACCCGTGACCCCTCAGGCCAGCACCATAGCTCCCGCTCTGGGAAACAGACTACCCACCATCAAGCATCCTCCAGTAGGAAGCAACAGGACCACCTCTCATCTTCCAGGCAGCCAGGATCTCTTGGGCCTGCACAGAAGGGTCCAGTGGGACTGTCAAGTTCAAACAGGCAACCTGGCTCCCAGCCACCAACTGATGGACAGCAAGGTCAACGGACACAGCTCTCACAGCAGGCACAGTCATCAGCTGCCAGGACAGGGTTGCAGACCTCTGCCACAGGCTCAGCTCAACCACAGCTAGTCCAAGCCCAGCAACTGCAATCCAAACCTGTCCAGAGTGGGCCAATGGCTCGGCAACCCACCTCAACAGCACAGACAACTCTCACTGCAGTAAGTAAATATATAATAGTCTGAAAGTAATAGTAAAAATAGTCTGAAAGTAATTTAATTGAATATTTATGTGATTTTAACTTTGAATCCCCCATTAAGCAGCAATCAAGATAGCTGATGCTTCATACTAAATATTTTTCCCCTGTAAAAAGGTAAAAACAGGTACTTGTGTAGTGCTGAACTATGTGTTTTGAATTCAGAACATTAAAGCGGTCATTAGATGCATTTTCCTTTTCCTTTAGTGTTATACATGCACAAACAGCTGCATAAGATCTGCAAAGTTACAAAGCTCAAAGTCTCCCACAAAATTATTTTAACAAAAAGAAAAGGCTGATTCAGACCTGACAAAAACAGCTTAGTTGACTCCTCCCCCACATTCTTATGTCACAGTGTGGGAATATTCTAATAATGCCTCCAAATGTTTATGCAAAGAAAAAGGCGTGGCTTTTGTTATCACAGTTGTGTTGCCGCTTATGATGGGCATAAAGGTCCAAAAATAAGACTAATAAGACTTGCTACAGGAAGTCACTTAACTATCGCTAGTAGTTATTGAGTTTTTTTGATAAGTTGGTGTTGCCTACTGAAGAGCAAATGATGGCCTTTCCAAGCTCCGTGGACTACTTGTTCTCCTCCACCTATAACTGGATGCAAAAAGACTATAAAACGTAGATGCACTACACTGTGTCTGGGGCTTGCAAAGTTGGTTCCGATTGATTGGCTTGGCCAATTACAACGCACTGTGTCAGCTGGCCAATCAGAGTACTGTATGCTGCACTTTTTGGAGCTACAATGATGTACAGTATGCGAACAATGTGTGTTTTGAAACTTAAACCATGTATAGTGGGGTAGTGGGGAGGAGAGTAATTCCAAAATTATGTTATAGGAATATAACATAAGCTGACTACACCACCCCTATATAAAGAAAGGGGAACTAACTACCCATTAGATATGGGGAACAGGTACATTACCATGGGGAGCAAAGAGATGTGGATATCAACACAAAAAAGGTTTATTAATCTCATATAAACAGATAAAACATTCAAATGACTGCAATGCAGGAACATTGGTCAAATGAGCTACGGCTCGGTGTCCCAACATACACAACAAAAATAATATCTAAGGCATCTCTGATATGTGTGACAAAGACTCTGGAGGTGGCGAGTGAGGATCTATATGCAGTTTATTAACAGTTGACAGCTCAACTCAAACAGACAGAGATTGGTAACCAGAAAACAGGAGTGATGTAGGCAAGGCAGTAATCGTAAACAATAAAAAATAGATTGGAACAGGCAGCAAGAGATCATACAGTAATCTAAACAGGCAGAGATCAAGGCAGTCCAAAGCAAGGTCAAACACAAAAGAAGTCATCCAGAGAACGCTTAGAAATGTTCACCATGGCAAAACAAGACTTCACAATGAAGCACTGCATAGACTGGACTTAAATAGATTATGAGTCAGTAATGGGGAACAGGTGTGGAGGTAACTAGCCAGGTATGTGGGTTTATGGGAAATGTAGTTTAATATTCTGGTGAAGGGGACCTCCGGTGGTAACTAAGGGATTCAACGGAGTTGGAAGCAGGGTTCATAACAATATGAAAGAAACAAATCAAAAAAGAAAGAAAAGATAAACCACAGCAAAACAGCAGCATCATCGTAAGAGCATTCATACAGGAAACGGTCACCCCAATATCTCCAAACAAAACTCAGGCTTGCTGCTACATAAACAATTAATTATAGTTAAATATAAATAATATAAAAGACTACATGAACCAGAAAATGGTCATTAAAATGCAAATTTGATCACAGTACAATTCGCCACCATAAACACTATAATGGTTACCATAGACAGCACGATATTAACGCTAACAAAAAATCAGACTCGACCTATCTGCGGTTAATAACAGCCTGCATACCACCACAGAACCTCAACAAAACCCTTTTCCAGCTACAACAAATGAATATACAATTTAATAAGGCACATAAATGTACTGCAACATGTTGTGTGGTATGGTACATACCTTTGAAATGGAAGCACGCACGCACCAAGTGGCGGAGCTAGTGATGACGCATACCCAGGCAGCATAATCTCTTTAAATAACCAAGAATCAGATGCTGATAGGCTGTCACTCTAAATACGTAAGTGGAACTTACCCTGCCACACATTAACATATTTTATTACATCCAATACACAAAATAATGGTCTTTGAAAATAGCACAATATGACCCCATAATATTTCTGTTGCATAAAGATGTCACATTATGATCATGGTCAATGTCCATTAAAGTATACAATGTAGTAAAGTGCCAGAAAATACAGTGACCCTAAAGTGCAAATTATTACAAATTTCATTAATTTAAAACGCAACAAAACACAATAACACACAGTAAACACAATCGCAAAACTTAAAATACAAAGTGCGGCAATTTTATTTCAATATTTCATAGACTTAACAAGGGATACAACTAAAATCAAAAATCTGAACAGTACTTAAAAGAGACTTCATCACACATCCCGTTTAAAGTAAAATTTGAATTTCAACTTTGTTCAGACTAAGTTTTGCTCCTTTTCCTCTTTTGTTTTGATTTAAACTTAAAATAAAAACTAAACTAAAAATATAAAAAACAGTCAGATTTGCATATTTTATAAAAATTACCACTTGTCTCTTTTTTCAACAGACTAAGCCAGAGCTGGCCACTGCTATTGGAGCAAAAGCAGCTCCAATTCAACCTGCCAAAACAACCCAACCCCCACTGACAGGGATAGGTAACCGAAAACTGCACTACACTTTTACGGTACATTCACATGGTGCTTCAGTGTCAACTCTTGTCTGTGGTGGCTAGAGCTTGTGTCTGAAGCTTGGTGCTGACGTGACCAAGCTATCACATTTATCATCTACCACTCTAACTGAAGTAACTGAAATCGAATTACTTTATTTCATTCAGCGTTTGGCTAGTTGATAGTGACAATTGGAAACCTGCATGATATGTTATGCAATTACATGCAATGCTAGCTGTCATTTAATGATAAACAGAGTAAACGGACACAACACTACAACACACACCAGATTCACCAACTACTTCTGCCATCTCCTTTCAGGCTTGGTCCCAATATGTATACAAAGACTAATCATAAAGAACCAGGTTTTTACTGGCAGTCTAGCAGTCTAGTACTACAGTCATGTGAAAAAATTAGGACACCCTGTGAAAGCGTGTATTTTGTAATATTTTTTAATATATGGTTATCTAGTCTCAATTTTAACAAAACAGAGAGATTAAAGTAATATAACTAAACAATTAAAACTGAAGAAAAGTCTTTTCAAGATCTTCTGTAAATGTAATTCTACAAAAATGCCTATTTTAACTGAGGAAAAGATAGGACACCCTAGCCCCTAATAGCTAGTGTTACCTCCTTTGGCTGAAATAACTGCAGTGCAACACTTCTTGTAGCCATCTACCAGTCTCTGACATCGGTCTGAGGAAATTTTACCCCACTCCTCAATGCTGATTTGTTTCAGCTGCGAGATGTTTGAGGGGTTTCTTGCATGTACAGCCCTTTTTAAGTCACCCCACAGCATCTCAATGGGATTCAGATCTGGACTTTGACTCGGCCATTCCAGGACTCTCCATTTCTGCCTTTTCAGCCAGTCTTTGGTTGATTTACTAGTATGTTTTGGGTCATTGTCATGTTGCATAGTCCAGTTCCGCTTCAGCTTTAATTTTCTAACAGATGGTCTCACATGTTCTTCAAGCACCTTCTGATTTACAGTAGAATTCATAGTGGATTCTATGATGATGAGCTGACCAGGTCCTGCTGCAGCAAAGCAGCCCCAAACCATGACACTTCCACCTCCATGCTTCACAGTTGGTATGATGTTCTTTTCCTGGAATGCTGTCTTTGGTTTACACCAAACATGTCCTCTGTTCTGGTGTCCAAATAATTCAATTTTGGAATCATCTGTCCAAAGAACATTATTCCAGAAGTCCTGGTCTTTGTCAACATTCTCTCTGGCAAAAGTCAGTCTGGCCTTGATGTTTCTCTCAGAGAGCAAAGGTTTCCTCCTTGCACACCTCCCATGCAAGTTACTTGTGCAGTCTCTTTGCACTTTTACATCAACAGTAGCCAGAGCCTGCTGTAGGTCCCAAGATGACATTTTAGGGTTTTTGGAGACCTCTTTTAGCATCTTGCGGTCTGCTCTTGGGGTGAACTTGCTGGGGCGACCAGACCTGGGCATGTTGGCAGTTGTTTTGAAAGCCCTCCACTAGTAGACGATCTTCCGGACAGTGGAATGGCTGATTACAAAATCTTTGAGATCTTTATAAATCCTTAACCAGACTCATAGGATACTACAATTTTTTTGAAGGCCTCTGACAGCTCTTTTGCTCTCACCATGTCTGAGGTTTAGATAGGACATTCAAAATACTGAGTAACGATCTACTAATTATGTGCACCTGGTGTGATACACCTGTGTGTGATTTGAGCCATTTTAAGAGGGAATACATGTGAGGGTGTCCTAACTTTTGCCAGTTAGAATTTGCATTTTATGGATTATATTACTTTAATCTCTCTGTATTGTTAAAATTGAGATTAAATATCCATATATCCAAAATGTTGCAAAAATGTTACAAAAATACACAGGCTTTCATAGGGTGTCCTAATTTTTTCACATGACTGTAAGTGTCTTACACAAAATGACTAGTTCTTACAAGTGCTCATTGTAGGAGGTCAGTACCTTGTAGATAAAACTACTTGGTAACACTTTAGTATAGGGAACACTTCCACCATTAACTAAACATTTGCCTCAATAAGAGATGTACTAGATGTTATGGTCATGCAGAATAAGACATTAATATGCGCTTTATAAGTTTCTAATAAACAGCCAATATGCAAGCTAAAAGACAACTTGTTCAAAGTGTGAATTGGTCCCCATATTAAAGTGTTACCAACAAGGCAGGCTTATAAACGCTTGAAGTTGCTTATAGTCAGTCAATCAAATCAGGACACTTTGTGATTTTGGCATTTGGCAATGGATTGTGGTGGTCTGATCAGATTACATTTACCATTCATACCTAATTAAGGAAGGATGTATGTGTTTTCTGACTGTTCATTGGTAATGCTGTTCATTTGTAACTCTCTCCCCCATAATTCTTTAGGCTCCAAGGCTTCCCCACGGCCCGGGGGACTAGGCAGTGCAGCTGCAGGGCTGCCAGGTGTAGAGGGAGAAAGCATGTTGTCTAAAATTTTGCCGGGAGGGGCTGCAGAGCAGGCTGGCAAGCTAGGAGAAGGTAAGCAGTGAGTGCAGAAGGTTTCATTAAAGGTAAGAGTTACCATTGATTGACTATTGTCATAGCAACAATAAGAGCAGGCAGTGTTTTGATGTTTGAAGTGACATCTGCATCAACACACTGCCAGTTACACCCAGTGACACAAACCGACATGATCCCATTCATTTTCAATAGAGAGCTGATGGCTTCTGGTGACACAAGTGACAGTGACCATAGACAACAGAATGTACACAAAAACATTTTTTGAAAACTTTTTGCAAATGAGCAGTGAATTTCGTGAGCAACTACTATTGGCAGTGAAGTCAGTGGAGTGCATATGATTTATCTGCTATAGTGAGGTGTCCATGGAAAAGTTGATTTTAGCGTTTACCAATTTCCCAATACTTTATGATATTTCTCTGTGTACATACAGAGACACATTTAAAAAAGTGATTAATGGAAAAATTTGTCAGGTCCAGTCTGAAAAACTACAGCTCCTTCACCAGCCAGTGGTACTCACCGCACTGACTCTGAACCTGAATGATTTTTTGTGAACCCAGACAGACTGCAATTTGCACTTGCAATGGCAAAAAGCATGTGTTGTTTCTCGTTCATTATTCATATTAAGCACTTTATGTTCTGATTCCTTTTATATTATGCCTTTTCCCTACATAATGTTTGTTTTCAGCATCAAAAAAAACGGATTCATTCTCCACAACGTGGAGTAACATCATTAAATGTCATTCACAAATGTTACTAGGCAACCAGAAATGCCCATTAGCGACCCAATGGCCAGCCACTAGAGACAAGCAGCGAAAAAATTGCTGGCAATGTGAACGGGGCTTTATGCAGAACTGTGTGAGAAGTTCTGAATAACTGTGTGACCCTGTTTATACTCATTAATATGCCATCTTTGCCTCCTCAACTACAGGAAACATTCATTAATAATGAAGGACACACTATCTGCCTCCACAGAAAAAATATAAGATGGACTTTAGATTATAGATCATTTGACATCTTGCGCAACTTTTTGGTTGGCTTTCTAAATAATTTCACAGCTTGGTTTACTTCTAAAAATAGTATACATTAAATTTTTAGTTTCAGGTTTATTTTTATTGCTTTATTTTTCAGTTGTTTTTATTGCTCCATTATATTTTTGCATTTCACACATGCATGTGAAAAGAGTAGTAACTTTTGTATTTGTTGAAGTAACAAATTGACCTGATTTGACAATGACTAGTTGAAATATTTACACTATAAATAAATGGAAAAGAAGACAAAAACAATATTAATGCTAATGTTTTTATTTGTTGTCTTTATCACTGTGACTGGAACAGCCATCTCTGGATTTGGTAAGAAGTTCACCTCCTTGTGGTGATGTCGAACAAATTCATGGTGGGTACAATTGCTTTGAAATTATTGGCCACTCAAGAATGCCTATGTCTCATTGAGTACAGTGCATTGTAGGGTAAAATATTGTTTTGAACTTGACAGTAATTTGCTATTTTTGTATGTGTTGCTCATTATTTGCTTGTCATTTCAGATGTCTGAAAAAGGCTTTGCACTGGAAAAACCTATGAAGTTTCTTTTTTATATTTTAATTTAAAGACAAGACAGTTCAAGAAGGAGAGAGGGAGAGAATAAATCTGGTTCTTCTGGTAAGAAAATTAATTAAAGTTTAATCTAGTTATTGTATGACTGTAAAATACAATTAGTTAACTTTACTTTTAAAAGCATGCAAACTGATTGCCTTGAAAAAAACAAGTGAAATAAGAATAGTTTGTTATAATAAATAATGCTTATTTAGTAAAGCACACTTACACTGCAAGTTCATTTAACTAAAAAATATCTTAAGGTATCTTAAGGATTAGAATATGAACAAAGTTTTAAAGTACTGAATAAATTAGATACAGAGAGACATCAAAAATCAGCATATGAATCTCAACAGTAGTGACAATCAACAAAAAGGCTGCAATGCATGCTGGGTGCCAGCATAGAACAAAACTCATCTATGAGTCCCAGCATGCATTGCAACATGAATAAATGAATAAACTGATTTTATTTTTGCTGTTGTTTTTGTTGTGACAGTAGCAGTTTGTTTTGTTTATCTGAATGTGTTTTTATTGGCACCAATATTGAGGTTTGTATGATGAATGGTGGTGTCAGTTAAACATTCAGTTTACTATATTACAATACTTGCAAATCATAGTGCTGTATTTAGTACAACAGCCGCATGATAGCACTTCACACAAATCATCACCAACAAATATCATAAAAGTATTAATCAAATATCAAAACTACTAAAAGAAATACTACTGCAATTTCAAAAAGGGATATTAATTTTATGAAAGTCAAGGATCAAGTGATCAACTAACGGAAACACTAACCACCGTAACACTTCAAACAAAACATTTTTACAGTGTACTTGATTTAAGTTAGTGTCACTCAAATCAGTAAGAAAATTGTTTAACTCAACCTACAATTAACTTAGTAAATCTAGTAAAAAACATGCATTTGTGATACCAAGTAAAGTTTACTAACTATATGTAAGTCAGAACAGCTATTAGAGTTTAAAGTGTATGTCATACATTGAATATTAAGTAATTAAGCATCTTGGTTACTATTGTAACCTCCTTTTTCTGATGGAGGGAACAAGATATTGTGTCAGTGTAGTGACGCTATGGGTTAGACCTTGGGAGACCAATCATTCTGCTTTTATTTTAGAAAAGGCAAATTAAAATAGGCAATTGGAGTTTGAATGCCAGTCTCCACCCTGGATGTCCAGATATAGAAGGAGATGGTATGCACCACTCATTCAGGTTTGTGCTGAGGAACCGAAAAGAAACCCGTCTAGTTCCGCATTGTGATCATAGACCACATCCTACCCAAGGGGTGGTTCCCTTTCGATATTACACTTGTACTGCGTCGTAAGCGCTATGGGGAAAACTCCTTTTTCTCAGATGACTGAAGCCTTTATATTCACGCAGTGAAACTGCACGGCCATTGGTTCATGCAGTGAAATAAACTAACCAATGGCTCAGCAGCAGAGCTGCATGAGTCTATGGCGAGGAAGCCCACCAAAGCCCGTCCGACTGGGCGGAGCCATCTTGCATAGGATCTCAGATCAATTCTCCTTCAGTGACGACCATGTCTTCACTGATCTACGAGACTTGAAGCCACTCGCCAGTGACATGCCTCGCTGCGGACAGAAGCTGACTCATCTGCACCTTACTGCTGTTTTGCCCGCTCTTTGAGCTGGTGAAGCATCCAGCATAGATTACAACCTGTCCCCAGCCACCATCCGGTGAATGCCACACAAATGCCGCACCGTTGTTGCAGTTCATGCGGTACCTAGCTACATGCTGACAATGGCCACTTAGAGTGCGTTTCCTGTCTTCTTCCCCATGGAAAAGCCGCTCTGACCGAGATGGACTGTTCACTCTGCATGAACAGTCCATCTCTATTTTGGAGTAACATCCCCTCAGAGGAGTGGATGCTCCATCTGCAAGGTCCCTCCTCAGCGGAATCCACCAGGGAGGGGAAGACTAGGGGCAGACAAACCTTATCTGCATTGAATCAAATAGAGCATATAATTATTGGCCATCAAGGAATGGGTGTCGCTTTACTGGCAGCTCACACAGCAGGTTCTTATTGAGGTCCAAAAGCCTGTTAAATTAGTTTATTAATTTACTAATGCCATTCTTAAACATTATTGCAACATTTACATTTGTAAAATAGTTCTCACCGGATACTAATACCTGTCTCTGTATTCTGTATTGTTTTCTCAGATGGTTTGGAAGCTCTGTATCTGTGTTTCAACAAGATATGAACGGCCCCCATTAAACATGTCAGCTCCACTGGTCTACAGAACAGCACACGTCAACAAACTGCACAGTTCAAAAGGAAAACCGTGTAACTTGATTATACATAACTGAGCTTAATGCAGAATGTGCATCATTTATAAAAATACAAGTTGAACAGTTCTCAGTCAGAAAAGGTTCAGTGTGTTACTTGCTGAGAACTGTGATTCCATGTTTTTCTTGTTTCTTTGAAAATATGCTTCGCTTCCCTCTCTGGATGGAAAGAATTCACAAAAACTTCATAGGTTTTTCCTAACAATTCTTCAAAAGAATTCCCTTTTTGTTGTTTTTAAAAAGAAAAATGGAAAAACATAAACACACGTCTATGCTAAATCCTTTAACTCAACATTCCAGAATAGAAAAAAATCCTGTTAGGTTTTGTCATTTTGTTTTGTTTTTTCTATTGCTATGTGCTAAAAAAGTGTAACGTGACTCATAATGCATGTAATCCAAGACCTTACACTGTTTAATAATATCAGTGAGTGACAGTGAGGATAAGCAGACAGAAGATAACAAAGCCAAAACATAAGAATGACATCATCACATAAAACATTCTGACCAATCAGGTGGCATTTATTGTTTGTTCCACAATATTAGGGAATAGTCGCCAGGCTGCTGATGGGGCATTACTTGTGAGTAATTGATATTATTGGTGAGTTATTGTGCATTATAGTTTTGTTTTGTTGTCTGATTGTCGCCTTACATTTGTAAAGCTTCTACATTTTTCTATTCACAATTTCTAATCCTTTTTTTAAAACCAAAATACAAGTTGAAAAGTTTATTTTTATTTTTGAATTCTTTTTTTTATTTGTTTGTTTGTTTCAAAACCATTGCTTTGTTACTTGTTTACGGTTTCTATTTTTTTTGTTTAAAAATCAATAGCAATAGTGGCTGGTGGTCAGTAAAGAGCACAATTATTAGATATTTTTACAGTAGTGATCAGAACAACGTCTGTCTGTAAACCTGTAGTATTTCTCTAGGTTCAGGATCAAGTTATTAAAAAGTGATGCCCAGTCTCTTGTAATAACATTAGGTGTCAAAGCCATTATTTGTTTTGAAAGATTTTTTAATAACTAAAATGAAGAACACAAAGCTAGAATGAGAAATAAGAATGTTGTTTGGTGGATTGTTAGAATGCATGTTCTGGAAAAAATTGATATTGCTACAGTACATGTTCTAAACGTGTGAATGATTTTGTGTGTATGCATCTAGATTTGTTATCATTCCAAAGAAATCTGATCAACAATCAGACAAAAAACATTTGGCGACTTTTCAGACCTTCTATGCAATTATTTTCTCACTTGAGAAAAATAGTTGTCAGAGTATTAAGACAAAAATAAGTCCAAGAATTAAATAACAGTTTAAAAAATAATGGGGACTGAATTATTTGTATATGACAAACTAATGTAAATAATACAATTACTTTTCTTTTCCAAATTTATGGCATGTTTTCCATTTTGTGGCATTTTAGTAACACCGTTTTGAAAAAGAGCCAATAAACAAATGTAAATTAGCCATAGTGATTAATATAAACAGCTATCATTCCTCATCCTCCACGAATAATTGTGGATAGCTGGAGGACCTGTTATAGGTGGGACCATGATGTTTAGTTCATGTGTTTAGTGGCTTGTTAGTGCAATAGTTATTGAATAGAAACCACAAACAGATAACATATAATGGACTGGGTGAACAATAAAGCCTACATCAAATATTAAGTGAGGAAGTGTATTTGAGAAATCCATTAAAATTCTAAATATAAACCAAGAATAAAGAAATTATAGAAATGGGCTTTCCATGGTTTTCTGTGCTTGCCCTGGCACAAATTACATACATAATTATAACATCTGTGTTTACAGGTATTCAGAGGAAACTTCAGTGATTCCTACAGTGAAACACAGTTTAGAGATATATTTCAGTTTATATTTATATCAACAATAGCTCGAAATAACTATACCTAGATTGAATAAATTATATTTTATTAAACAAATAAAAACAGTAATATAGTATATATATAAATAGAGTATGTAAATGGTTCAGAATGTATAGAGAAGAGTATATAAGAAAGTGTGTAATGAGCAGTTCTATAGAGATGTAGCAATGTATAGTACCTATATGGCCACACTGCCAACAAACTGGAAGCAAGCTGACAGATCATGGAGTCTATTTGTACTGTCTGCAATATTTACCAGTATTAGCTATTATTTGGGTTAACGAACCCTTACCCTATCATAGGAATTTGTCTTGCATCTCAACACTTTTTGTTTAATCTTTTCATCTCAGGAAAGCATAGGATTAATGCACCAAGGGAAGATATATGCATAGCTATAAGGGCTTATTTACAAAAAACAGAAAGCCATTAATTCCAACACCCGAGGTTTTGATCCATTGGGGCTTGTGACTGTGAGGTTTGTCAGGGAAACCAGATCACCTGCCATTATCTGTTTTTAAATCATCTGTTCTATCAGGCTGGAGTGTTAGACAGACTCGTTCAGGAGTGGCACAAGAAATACATACTGGGAGATTGTTATCATAATCAGTGCATGGGCCTTAGGCAGCCGTACCCAACCATTTTTACAAAAAAAGGAAAAAAAAACTTGACTATTGTTGTGTGTAAATTAGGTTTCAAAAGAGCATCGTGACAAGCAGCTACAAATAAATATGAATAATCAGATAAGTCACACTGCGTATGTGGTCGGCTTGTGGACTGTTTGATAATGTAAACAAAGTTTTTGATTTACATGTGTTTGTTAATGCAGACGAGATAGCTTCCTCTTAAAAAATAGATGAAAACTTGAAGAACTTGGAAATAAATGTCACATTCACTGCTGTGAATTAATTCATATACTCATTGTAAACTTCATGTTTGTTTCAGTGTAAACTGTAGTAGGCTTGTTGTAATTCATGTTATGTGATGAAAGAAATAATGCAGTTTAATCAGGAAAAAATAAAAGAGGATTTAAACAAAAACTCCAGAACTTTACTGTCCTTTCAGCACTCTGCGGATGCATGTGGATACTTTTATTCCCTGAGTTTTCTGCTTCTGCGTGTTTAGATCTTCAGACTGTGATGCCTACATTTTGCCAGCGTTTTGTGCTGTACTGTGATTTTCTAAACCATTCATGAGAAATTGCAGCCAAACAGGAAGTGAGGCTGTAGTTTAACAACACTTTGACCCTGACAAAAAAAGCGTGCATCTCATACCTACCATGACCAGATGGTGCTTGTGCGGCACCATCTGCTGGTTATTAGTTGTAACTGTGACTAGTGTGCTTGGCCCAGAATTGTTGTTTGCAGTTATTTATAGGTCGAAGGTCTAGAGTTTGTGAACATCCCTATTTGCTCAGATAAGTAGAGTCATAAGAGTCTTTTATTTGTCATTTTCACAATTACACTGGGGAAACTGGGCATTGAAATGCTCATAAGACACAAACAGAGCACTGGGATATTAAAGTGACATTAAAGGGATATTAAATCAACATGTGCTATTGTCCTATTATGTAGGCAGTACATACAATCTGTAAACAATATAATAGGAGTAAAGGTATTAAGCACAGGAATAATTGTATAACGTATTAAACAGTATTAAAGTATAAGGTAGACCTGAGCAAGAATACTGAGGCAGAAGTCCAGTGTCCCCAGTGGCAGTGATAGGGTGGCTGTGTTACCAAGAGGTGTTCAAGGTAAAGTGGGTGACAGTAGCAATACAATATATAAAAAAGTGTAATAATAAATAGTTCTGAGTAAAGAGTCTTGGTGTCCAAAGTGGCAGTGATGAGTGCCTTTAAAACAGTGTTCCAGATCAAGAACAGCCTGATAGCTTGAAAATAAAAGCTGTTCTTCTGTCTGGATGTCCATAAGTTTATGGAATGTAAGGTCCTGCCAAATGGTAGTGTAGCAAACAAGTGGTGAACAAGATGAGTACAGTCTTTAATGATGCTGCTGTTTGGTAAATGTCCTGTAAGGCCGGAAGTTTGTGTCCAATGATGAGTTCAGCTGTTTTCACCACTCTCTGAAGAGCTTTCTAATCGGAAAAAAAGAGCAGTTGCAGTACAATATGGTGATGCAGCCAGTCAGACTGCTCTCTATCATGCAATGGTAGAAGTTTGACATAATGTCAGAGGAAATGCTGAAGATCTTTTGCCTCTTCATGAAGTGGAGACGCTAACAAGCTGTTCTCACTATTGTGTCTAAGTGGAGAGCTGAGCACACATCCCTGAGGGGCACCAGTGCTGAGTGTGAGATAAGAAAATGCATGGCTGCTGATTCTGATCACCTGGGTCTCTGCAGAGCCCCAGATCTAAGTTTGATTATAAGCTTTGTAGGGATTATGATGTTGAATGCAGAACTATAATCAATAAACAGCATCTGCATGTGTCTCTTCCCTCCAGGTGTTTCAGGGCAGAGTACATTTACATTGCGATGGCATCATCAGTTGATCTGTTAGAATAATAAGTAAACTGTAATCGGTCCAGTGTGTAAGGCAGAGAGATGTAACATTTTACTACATGTACAAAGCACCTTAGACAGGAGAGTCTTTTTTCGGAACAGGGGTGGTGATGGTGAGCTTGAAACGTGTGAATCATTGTGAGGCTCAAGGAGAGGTTAAAAATGTTAAAGAGGTTGGTGAAAACATCTGCTAACTGGACAGCACAGGCCTTTAGGAAATGGCTAAGGATGTTATTAGGACCAGGAGCCACTTGGAATGGGAAGTTTGGAGGGCCATTCTGTCTTATAATGTGGCCATTTGAACGTTTGGTAAAGAGAGCAATGAAAACAGCATAATGTTCTCTGGAATGACCCTTCGTGTGGCTCCCAGGCCTGCAGTGCCCGTTAAAATAGAAAGGAAATTTGTTATAAATGAATAGGTCCATCACCTTAAAGATACTCTTTGAGAGTGATCAGCCCACAACACCAAACATATTTTCCAAGATTGATGTAAATCACTCAATGCACACAAAAGATATGAGACATATTTTTGCCATAAAATTAATGGCCTCGCCATGGCAACACCGTTCAAGATATCAACAATTTATTCACAATTTAGAATTTTTAATTTCTCTCCATTATTCGTACTCTTCTTTTTTTTGACCAAGTATGAAGCGACTTGGGAAAATTTAAAAGGACTCTTTTAAATGCTGCTTTAAGTGACACACTTCCTATTGCCATTTAGTGAAACTATGACCGTGACTCATAAAAGTCATATCAATGTCATCAACCGACTACATCAAATATTTTCACCAAGATTTATACACATTGCTTAATACATGTTGTAGACATAAGAGATTTACTATTTCTCGCCATAATTTTACTGCCTTCTCATGGCAATACCATTTGAGATATCAAAATTCCCTTTACAATTTTGCATCTTCAATGTTTTGGCATGATGCTCACCAAGTTTGGAGGCAATCACATGAAATTCTTAGGAGGAGTATTTAAAAGTTCAATGCATGCACTTTTCAAAAGATCAAAAATGGCTGGTTTCCTTCACCAAAGGCCCCAAAAACCTTGCAAAACAGAATTTAAAAAATAATAAATATAGTTGCAAGCAGTGATGATGGGACAAAGCACATAGCACCATCACCATGGCAACACTGGGATATCAAGAATCTGTTTACAGTTCCAGATAGTTACAGTTCAAGATATTAACAATCCATTCACTATTTAGAATTTTCAATATCTTTTCTTTTTCTGACCAGATATGAAGCGACTTGGGTAAATTTAAAAGGACTTTGAAAAACACTGTTTAAATTACATACTTCCCTCTGCCAGTTGGACTATGGCTCACAAAGCCACCATGTCATTAGTTCATATAACCAAACATACAGCTCAAGTTTGAACAAAAGCACTCAATGTATGCAGCAGATATGAGCCACTTCCTGCTTCTATTTGTTGCCATTGATTTATTGTGTCGCCATGGCAACACCTTTCCACATATCAAAACCCCCTTCACAATTTAGCATCTTCAATGTCTTGGTATAATATTTGCCAGATTTGGTGATGAGTCCATAAATCCCCAAGGAGAGGTACTTAAAAATTAGGTAAAACTAACCCTGTCACTTGAGTCAAAAGAGAGGCCCTCCACCATGCCCATGCCAAAGTTTTTTACCACACCTATCGGCTGACCACTATGATGTGTGTACCAAATTTCATGCCATTTCAAGCATGTTAAGTGCCTCAACTACACCACAATGTGGTTTTAAAGTTTGACACATCACCATGGCAACAATATTTATATTTAACAATATTTATCTATCTATATCATTCTGACCAAGTCTGAATTGATTTGGCTGGTTTTAAGTGGTACACTTCCTGTTGCCAGATAGTGCTACTATGACCATGGCTCACAATAGTCATATCAATGTCATCAGCCCATCACAATAAACATATTTGCCAACTTTGCTCAATCGCTCAATGCATGCTGTAAATGTAAGAAACTTTTTGTTTCCCATTTTTTGCCATAATTTTACTGCCTCACCATGGCAACACTGTTTGAGATGTCAAAAATTCATTCACAAATTTGAATCTTCAATGTCTTGGCATGACGTTCACCAAGTTTGGTGAAAATCACATGAAATCCTTAGGAGGAGTATTTTAAAGTTCACTGCATGCACTTTTCAGAAAATCCAAAACGGTTGATTTCCTGTTAGGGTGGAGCTAAGGGGTGTCAGGGTGAAAGTAGTTAGGGTCAACATGACCGATACACGTACCAAGTTTCACAGGTGCAGGTGCATGTATGTATTTATGATATATGCACCATCGTTTTGTGCCCCATACCAGGCGGCGCTACTGAGCCACCCTGCCCTGCCCATATACCAGCCTTTGTCCGGCCCTAATGGCTGATGATATGCTAGAATCAGCATAAGCCAAGTCATCAGAGAAAAAAATGTTTCTAGAACATATGAGTCCAAAATGATGAGCATAAACATGCCTGAAATTTTAAACTGTTGGTGGCTCTAGAGAGTTAGGGACTCCAAATTTGCTATGATAACATTTCAGACTGTCCTCTATCTGTGTACTACATTTCACAACCTTTTACCATATGGACTTCATGAGCAGAAGAAGAAGAAGCAGAAGAAAACTAACTAATCTTCGCCCCTCCAGGGTTTCACCTCTGATAAAGCCCAAGAAACAGTTACTCCCACGCACGCAATCTCACATAACAATCCACTCCCAAGAGAGAGTGAGAGAAAGAGACAGAAAGAGGGATTGACAGAGACAGAATTAAAATTTGAGCATGCATTTTATTACTATAAATAACACTTATGACAACAATAAATTACAATAACTGTGAATATTGTAAAGAATAAATCCTCTTCAACAATGTAGCACAACGCTCCAATGCCACACTGTTTCATTTAAAACGTTAAAACATTTTTGTTGACTTTGAAAACAAAAATCAACCAACACTCATCATTTCACCAAATTTAAAAACAGTATTACTACATCATCACCTGACAAACCTTTAGGGCCCAAGCACTGAAAGTGCTATTGTTTTCCTTAGGACTATTAGTTTTTTTTATTCTTTTTTTCAAGGTTTGGGGGCCTTTGGGTCCATTAACATGCTCAAAAACTCTTGAAACTTGGCAAACACATGGGAAATCAAACTTGGGAAATATGTTTGGTGTTGTGGGCTGGTAATATTAATGTAGCTGTTGTAAGTCACAATTATAGTGTGACCAACTGGCAGTAGTAAGTGTCACTTACAACAGACTTAATACAGACTAAAACAGACCTCAATTATTTTTGGAGGGAAATGTATATGACAATCATCCATCGTTCCCCGTGAAGCACCAAGTGGTGATGGCATTGTACTGCTAGGGCCCGTCATCGTTGCTTGCAGCTAAATTAATTTAGGAGATGATGAGATTGCATGGTTGAAGATTTGCATGGTTGAAATCTCTGGCGATAATAAGAAGTCTTGTGGTGACGATTCTGCAGCTTGCTAATAGTCCCACAGAGCTCACATAATGTCTTATTAGCATTAGCGTTGGGGGGAATGTACACTCTGATAATGAAAACAGTGGTTAATTCCCATGGTAAATATAAAGATCTGTATCTGTATCATTCTTACAATGGCGCCACAGTATTCGGACGCCATCCTGGACGCTCTGCTCAGACTGTGTTATTATTTATTTATTTACTAACAGCTACTCTCACCTTTCGCACATAACAAATGGTGTGACCCTAGGAACATTTCCACTCTGTTGCGCTCCTGTTCGCCTCACCTGGAACACCTAACAATCATGTACAGCCGTTCTACCTGCCTCGTGAGTTTGCAGCGCACCACAGCTGTGTACATTCCTCCTCAAGCGGACACGGATCTGGCCTTGTCTAAGCTCCACGACACGCTCAGTGTTTGTCTAAACAACCACCCGGATGTGGCAATCATTGTGTCTGGTGACTTTAATAAAGCTAACCTTAGACAGATAATGCCAAACTTTTACCATCACATCTCCTGTCTAACGAGAGGATGAAATACATTGGATCACTGTTACACATTCAGAAATGGTTACAAAGCCAACTTGCTACTGGCTTTTGGAAAATCGGACCACACTGCCATTTTCCTCATACCGGAATATAAACAAAAGCTTGTACGGGAAGCTCCTGAGAGGTGGGAGGTGAAATGCTGGTCAGCCTAATCAGAGGCTGTGCTACTGGATGTGCTT
Source organism: Chromobotia macracanthus (assembly GCA_036877525.1). NCBI lineage: Eukaryota > Metazoa > Chordata > Actinopteri > Cypriniformes > Botiidae > Chromobotia > Chromobotia macracanthus. The sequence continues at coordinate 424,447 of JAZGTH010000002.1, forward strand.
GATGACGTGGACTGGGACATGTTCTGGTCTAGCTCTGCTGACGTCAGTGAGTTTGCAGATGTAAAAGTGAGCTTTGTTGGTATGCTTGTTGAACAAGTAACACCCACCATTACAAACCTTCTCAAACCAGAAACCATGGGTCGACAGTACAAACATGGAAGTGGTGAATGCATACACAGCAGCATACAACGCATGACTCCTGTCGGGGGACATAAATGACTAAAAGTTAGCATGCTACGCTCTCCGATGTGCAGTTAAAACCACTAAACAACGGTACAGAGAGCGTGTGGAGTCCCACTTTCAACTGAATGACTCCAGATGCATGTGGCAGCGACTGAGGACCATCTGCGCGTTTGGAGGTAAACCCTCCTTTGCGGTAAAAGCTAACTCTACTCTGGCAAATGAGCTAAACACCTTCTATGCATGTTTTGAAGCGGACCGCCTTGGCGACGTCGGTGGTCGGTGGAAAGAAATGGTTGTTGATTTTAGGAGGTTGTTGATTTTTCTCCACCCCTGTGGAGAAATTGAGAAGCTTTAAATATCTCGGTGTGAACATCTCTGAGGATTTAACATGGTCCGACAACATCCATCTGGTTATCAAAAAAGCCAGACAAAGACTGTACCATCTGAGATTACTGAGGTAATTCAGAGTTTCCCCCAATACATGGAACAAGATGTGTCATATATTCTGCATGCATTGAGTGATTTACATCAAACTTGGGAAATATTTTTGGTGTTGTGAGCAAAGCATAATAATGTGGCTAACATCAGAGTCATCGGCCATTAGGACCATGCAAAGGCTGGCACATGGGTGGGGCAGGGGGCTTGGTAACACCCTATGAGACAACGTGTCTTCGCAGGCCCAAAGTCAGGCAGAAAAATGGGTTCCCACAAACAAAAAAAGCACAAAAAAAACTAAAAAAGTTCCCCAAAGATGATGGCAATACTCATGTAAAGTGAGGATTTATTTACAGTGCTCGAGAGGTGAAACAGTCCCAGTAGAAAAATGGACCAAAGCTATATACAAAGGAAACACTGTACAAAGAAACACAAACAAACAGAGACATAACATCCACTCCATATATACATGTCTTCACACTATAAAATAAATAATGTACAGAAATAACAGAAATAAACATATTACAACAACATCACATTTCCTAATTCCCCTTTAAGACAAACAATAGACAAGCCAGCTTCTGGCTTAGTCCAGGTAACAGGGTTCCTGACACTTTTGCAGAGCAGGTTGGTCAGTGGGACAGCAGTAGTGGAGAAGTTGGGAATGAAGTGTCGATACCATCCCACCAGCCCCAGGAAAGACCAGACTTCTTTTTCATCCTTGGTCTTGGACTGCGTTGAATGGCTTTTACCTTGTCCATCAGATCAATACCTACTGGCTGTGCTGGCTCTCTCACCTTTGGTTCTGGTTGTTCATCCTCCTGATCCTCTGCCACTTCACGAATCAGCAGCGATGTTTCAGGTTTGCTGGGTGGCTCTTTCCACTCTTTCAACAGATTAATGTGGTAAGTCTGTGTTGCCTTGCCTTTGTCAGAATGATGAATCTCATATGTCACTGATCCCATCTTGCGAACAACAGTGTAGGGTCCTTGCCACTTCATCAGCAGTTTGTTTGTTGAGGTAGAGAGCAGTAACAGTACCTTTTGTCCACCTGTAATGCTCCAGGCAGTGTCTCATCTCAAGCACGTACTGGACATAACCCTTCTCAGACTTCATCATCACATCAGACGAAGGGGCCTCCCAGCTCTTCTGCAGGAGATCTAGTGAACCTTGGACCCGCCATCCATACAGAAGCTTGAATGGAGAAAAGCCTGCTGATGCTAGTGGTACCTCCCTGTAGGCAAACAGCAAAAATTGCAGCCACTTGTCCCAGTCTCTTCCAGTGTCATAGACAAAATTGCAGAGGATGTTTCTGAGTGTCTGGTTAAAGCATTCAACCAGTCCTTCGGTCTGGGGGTGGTATGGGCTGGTCTTGTTGATGCAGTAGCTTCATCAGCTGTGACGTGAAATTGGTCCCTTGGTCGGTGAGGATTTGGTTTCTCCACTCTGAAGAACAGCTGGATAAGGACGTATATTACAGGCAGTGGATAAAGGTGCCCTATCCTGTCGGCACACAGCACTGTTTTTTTGGCATGTGGGGCATGTGGTGCAGTAAGTCTGTACATCAGTGTACATGGTGGGACAAATAAATCGTGAGCTTATGCGAGCGTACGACTTCTGGAGTGCCATATGACCTGCCCATGAAATACTGTGTGCTAAGTGTAAAAAAAACAATGGGATGACAACCAAATGGGTGGATTCAGGGTTTTGCATGTACAATAGATGAATATAGATAACATATTTTTCCCCACACAAGTCATCTTGTTTTAATATAAATATATATAGGATTTAGGATTAGGATTTTCTCACTGCACCACGCTCGCTCGCTAGGCAAACTGACCATGGACACTGGTTTGAGGCTTTCTTTTATAGTCCAAGCCCCAACCCCTTTGGATTAAACCAGGATGACCATCAAGTAAGGTAAGTACACAAAGGTAAGTATGTACATATTTACTATAAACACATAAATACATATAAACATAACATCCACTCCACATACATATCTTCATACTATAAAGTAAACAAGTATAATTGAAGTGAGTGGGCATGAAGGCCAAAGATGGCGGCGGGGTCAGACGCAGCGGCTACTCCGGGTCCAAAAGATGGTGTTTTTATGTCTGTTAGTCTTGTCTCTTCGTCTTTAAACAGTTTAATTTCTCCGCAAAATCATCAGATAAACGCTCGGAAACACAAATATGATCGCCAGAGCCTTTTGGAAATCGGTAGTCCGTACAAACATCAGCTTTCGCCGGCGACCACCGAGAAGCTACGAGGCCTCTGCCTGCTGCTGAAGCCGAACCCTGAGACCGCGGCTCCGTCCACTGATGCTACCCGCACAAGCTGCCGGCGCCGGCGCTGTGAGAGGGGACAGAAACGTGGCAAGCGCGGGGGTGTACGAGGTAGGCTAAGCGCTAACCCCACCAGACCAGCGATCCCATCATTAATGCTCGCAAACGTTCGCTCATTGGTAAATAAACTGGACTCAATTCAACTCAGTCGGTCTACACAGCATGAGTCAAGGGATTGTTGTGTGTTTGTTTTCACTGAAACATGGCTAAACGACAATATACCGGACTCCACCATTCAGCTGCACGGACTAACCTGCTACCGAGCGGACAGGGATTCATTACTGTCTGGTAAGACTCACGGGGGCGGCTTGTGTGTGTACGTCAACAGAGAATGGTGTAATAATGCTGCGGTAGTGACTAAACACTGTTCGTCGCTGGTGGAGGTTATGTTTGTGAAGTGCAGACCGTTCTATCTGCCGCGGGAGTTCACGGCCATTGTTATTGTCGCGGTTTACATCCCCCCGTGTGCAAACGCTAAGGACGCGCTTCGCGAGCTGTACAGCGCCATCAGCGATCAACAAACAAACAATCCCGACGGCTTTTTCATCATAGCCGGGGATTTTAACCACGCAAACTTAAAGACAGTCTTGCCAAAGTTCTACCAACATGTGAACTTTGCTACAAGGGGAAATAACACACTGGACTTTGTTTACACAACACAGAAAGACGTGTACAGGGCTGAACTCCGCCCCCACCTCGGGTACTCCGATCACATCTCTGTTATGCTAATCCCAGCATACAATCCACTGTTGAAAATCACCAAACCGGTTCAAAAACTCATCACAGTCTGGCCGGATGATGCTACCTCAGCACTGCAGGACTGCTTTCAGACTACAGACTGGAGCATGTTTAAAGAGGCAGCCACCTATAACAACAGCACCGACCTGCATGAGTACACTTAAACAGTGAGTGCATATATCAAGAAGTGCATTGATGATGTGACAGTAACAAAGACACCTCCCACCGACCAGGCGCTCTGTCTCCAGCCGTAGTGAGGAAGACCCTGTCTAGGATTAACCCACGCAAGGCTACGGGTCCTGACAACATACCTGGCCGTGTACTGAGAGACTGTGCTGCACAGCTGACAGATGTCCTAACAGATATCTTCAACATCACGCTGAGCCAGGCAGTCGTCCCCACGTGTCTCAAGTCCACAACCATCATACCGGTACCTAAGAAATCACCTGTGTCCTGTCTGAATGACTATCGTCCCATAGCACTGACTCCAATCATAATGAAGTGCTTTGAGAGATTAGTCATGAATCACATAAAAACCAGCCTCCCCAACACACTCGACCCGCTCCAGTTTGCATACCGTCCAAACCGCTCTACGGATGATGCAATTTCCTCCACCCTCCACCTGGCTCTTACCCACTTAGACCAGAAGAACACTTATGTAAGAATGCTGTTCATTGACTTCAGCTCAGCATTCAACCCAATAATCCCACAACAGCTCATTAATAAATTACACCTGCTGGGCCTTAACAACTCTCTCTGTAACTGGATTCTGGACTTTTTGAAAGACCCCAGTCAGTCCGTGTCGTCCACAACACCTCGAGGACTACCACACTGAGCACAGGTGCCCCACAAGGCTGTGTGCTCAGCCCGCTGCTCTTCACACTGCTGACCCACGACTGCACTGCCAAGTTCAGCTCCAACCACATCATCAAGTTCGCTGATGACACAATGGTGGTAGGTCTCATCAGCAACAACGATGAAACGCACTACAGAGAGGAAGTGGCACAGCTAGCGGCATGGTGTGGCGCGAACAACCTGTCCCTCAATGTGGAGAAGACAAAGGAGGTTGTGATGGACCTCAGGAGAAACTCCACTGACCACCCCCCACTGACCATCGACAGCTCGACTGTGGAGAGAGTCAGCAGCACTAAATTCCTGGGGGTGCACATCACAGAGGATCTCACCTGGACCACCAACACCACGTCACTCTCCAAAAAGCCACAACAGCGCCTACACTTTCTCCGCCGGCTGAAAAGAGCAAGTCTCCCTCCACCAATCCTCACCATGTTCTACAGGGGAACCATTGAGAGTGTGCTGACCAGCTGCATCACTGTCTGGTATGGGAACTGCAGCGCCGCAGACCGCAAAACCCTCCAGCGGACAGTGAACACAGCTGCAAAGATCATCGGTGCCCCTCTCCCCTCCATCCTGGACATTTTCCTTTCATGATGCTCCAACAAAGCCACCAGCATCGTAAAGGACCCCACCCATCCCTCACACAGTCTCTTCCAGCTCCTGCCATCAGGAAAACGGTACCGGAGCATCAGAGCCCGCACTGCCAGACTGCTCAACAGCCTTTTCCCCCAGGCTGTGAGAGCCCTGAACTCAAGCACGGCCCCCCTCTGAAAAACCTCATACCTCTTAAATATATATATATATATATATATATATTTTATTTCTCCCTTGTGCAATTCTGAGTGTGCTACACACAGGTGAGTAGGCCGCACAGACCACCTGTAGTAACACACTCTCCTCTATGTGCACTAGACACTTTTTACAACTGAGGGTACATAATCCCACAAAAAGACTCATGTATGTTTACAAGCCCATGCACTACAGATCATCTTGTACTGTTCTCCAGCCAGGAACAGTGCTTGACTTTCTTTTTCCTCATGCAGTATTTATGTGGAACATTTGTATAGTTTGTATTTAATAGTTTATGTATAGGCAACTTTATATATAGTATATTTATAATCTAATTCTGTTAGTATTTGTGTTTAGATTTATATTGTTTCACGTCATTGTTGTATGTCTGTATTTATGTAGCACCGTGGTCCTGTGAGGCACGACATTTCGTTCCACTGTATGTCCCCACATATAGCGGAATGACAATAAAGCTCAACTTGACTTGACTTGACTTGACTATATGTACAGAAATAACCAAAATAAACATATTACAACAACATCACATTTCCTAATTCCCCTTTAAGACAAACAATGGACGAGCCGGCTTCCAGTCACTTCATGCCACTTCATGCCACTTCCTGCAACTCTAGCCAGCACTACATAGCCAGGCCGCTAGGTGGCGCTCGGGCTGGCTGTCCGATGGAAAGAAGCAACGCGAAAGACCGGCCGACAAACACTGAACAGGTATTTACAACACAAAACCAAACCAAAAGAAAACAAGAGACAACCTCAAAAATATGCAAAAATACAGGTTCTCCTGTAGCATTGCGTTAGCAGCGCAAGAGGTTGTGGGTTTGATTCCCAGGGAGTACATGTACTAAGAAAATGTATAACTTCAATGCGCTGTAAGTCGCTTTGGATAAAAGCGTCTGCCAAATGCATAAATGTAAATGTAAATAAATGTTAATATGCATGTGTATGTGTTGTTATGTGCAGCTTGAATTACTGTAGAGGACAGAAAAGGAGTGGATATGTTTGCATGTATGAGAAACCAGTATGCTAATGGCGTACGTGTGCACCCACATTGCCTCAGCAGGGTATTACAGAGGAGTAAGGTAAGATGTGGAGTATGTGTGTGGGGGTGTTTGCTGCGCTAACAAACAAGGACAGGTCACTTTGTCACACACCCCCTGGTATGGGGTACAAAAAGATGGTGCGTATCTTAAATATTGTTGCCACAGCAACATGTCAAACTTTAAAACCACATTCAAGTGTATTTGAAGTGCTTAATGACATAATTTAGCACACATATCATACTGGTCAGCCATGGGCAAAAGCTTAGACATGGCTGTGGTTGGCAGGAAGTTGGCCATTTTATAACATTTTAAAATATTCCTCCCATGGGATTTGTGGGATTGTGAGCCAATTTTCCAAAAAAATGTGCCAAGACATTGAAGGTGTTAAATTGCGATTTTTTTATGTCTCACATTTTAAGCAAAAATAGAAACAGGAAGTGTCTCAAATCTTCTGCATGCATTGAGTGATTTATGGGAAATATGTTTGGTGTTGTGGGCTGATCACAATGATGTGGCTATTGTGAATCACAGTTATAGTGCTACCAACTGGCAGCAGTAAGTATGTCACTTAAAACAGCGCTTAAAAGACTCCTCTTAAATTTACTCAAGTCGCTTTGAACTTGGTCAGAAATGCAAACTGAAGATGCTAACCTGTGAACAAATTGTTAATATCGTTTTGCTCTGCTGAGGCATTCAATTTATGTCAATAAATTGAACAGGAAATGTCTCATATCTTCTGCATGCATTGAGTGATTTATAGGAAATATGTTTGGTGTTGTGGGTTGATCACAATGATGTGGCTATTGTGAATCACAGTTATAGTGATACCAACTGGCAGCAGGAAGTGTACCAAAAGACTTATAAAAGACTTTAACGTAGGTCTGAAATATTTTTGGAATTAAAAGCATTTGACTACGCATTTTCTGAGAGCACCAGGTGACGATGATACTGTAGTGCTTGGGCCCACCATCACTGCTTGCAGTTATATACAACCTCATTTATCATGTTATATGTATTCCTTTAGCTCCGTTGGTAGAGCATTGCATTAGCAGCACAAAGGTTGTGAGTTCGATTCCCAGGGGAGCATACATACAAATAATATGTATAACTTGAATGTACTGTAAGTCGCTTTGGATAAAAGTGTCTGCCAAATATGTAAATATGGCTGGTTTTGCCTAAACTAAAACAAAATTCAAAAGCTGACAAGTAAAATAATAATTTTTGACAATTTTGAAACCAAAAATAGAAAGCTTCATAGAACCAATTCATTTGTTAAACTGATGTATTTGTCTGATATAGTAACCCCTAAAAGTATGAAAAACAGTTTCTCTTTTTAAACAGAACAGGCAATCAACACTAACTTCAGAATTAATAACTGAAATAAAAGGATTAACCGCAATTGCAGTGAAGAAGTCTCCACTGTTTATCCCCTGTCCTTTTAGATAACAATAGCTTATACAATGATCTTCTTTTAGGTTTCACATTCTTTTCTACATCCACCACTGCACAATGGTGCCACAACTTTATCATTCAGTATCTTTTAAATAAAATCTTTTAACACATTTTAACACAAAATGCTTTGGCAGTGGCTGTGCATACGTCCAAACACAAAGGTCTTTCAGCATCTGACTGTTATGAGTCTACTACTTTTAGAAAGTCCATCCCAGCTACACTAATCAGATGTCCAAAAGTGATGATCTGTAAGTTCAGCAGCATTTGGGTCTAACTTACAGTTCAATAATTAATGGCTCTTTTGTGGCTCCTCCCACCTGTGAGGGGGTTCTTATTTCTCTGCAAATCAGAAAGTATCCAGTCATTGAAAGGTTTGTTATAAAACACTAGCAGTTGTTTACATTCCATCAAAAACAGGATTATGCAACCCCAGTCTTTCAGTTCTGTGTAAAATAGAATGTTACAACCTGCCATTGGTGATCTATACAGAAATCTTATGAAAAGCTGCTATTCTACATTTCAAATGTATCAAACCATGTCCACCCTGTCAACCCTGGATAAAACACATTGTGGCATCCAGTGCAAGTTATCCCAAAAAAGTCTACCTAAAATCTCTTGTGGTTTTGCTAGAAGTTGTGGGGGAGGATCCAAACAGGCCAGCTTATGCCAAAGGCAGGAAACTACTAAATTATTCAAATTTAATAATGATTAATTTCTTTATATGACATATATGGTAATAGCCACTTTCATTTGTTAAGCCTGTCTTTAACCTTATCAACAACCCCTTCCCTTTTTATTTAAATGGATATTTAATACACTCTTAAATACTTAAACCATTGGAAAGACTTGGTTTCTCTTCTGACCAATTACCTATAAAGAGGTACAACATTTTACTGTTGTTCCAATTAACTTTAGCTGATGATAAATCTTTAAAATCGTCTCACATTTGCATTAAAAACTGAACTATTACATGAGCTAACCTATTAGCTAAGGCCGTAGAGAGCAATAAAGTCAAAATAGAGGACAAAATGCCAATTCTAATTTTTCATAAAATCTCCCTTTTTAGGAAGTAGAGTGGTGACGCTCTATGGCTGCTCACTGGCAAATTTTCAGAGCCCAAACTGTCATTAAGCATGTGTGAAAGATGCTCCTCTACTGCTGTTTTATATACATTCAACAGGGAGACCATCAATTCCTGGTGCATCAGAAGGTTACTGGTTCGATTCCAGTGCTGGCAGGTAGCAACTGAAGTGACCTTGAGCAAGGCACCTAACCCCGAATTGCTCCCCGGGCGCAGTAGTGTGTTGCCCACTGCTCCAGGTGTGTGTGTGTGTTCACGACTTGCAGTGTGTTCACTCCTCACCAGTGATGGGTTAAATGCAGAGGTCACATTGTCACATCTGACAAATACGTCGCTTTCACTTTTTTTCAGATTCCATGCCCTAAAGAGCCTTATGCAGCTCCTCTAAACCTCACATTTACCCCCTCAAAAACTTGATTTGATTCTAAAAAAAGGTGAACCCATTAAAAAAAGAGTCACACACTAACACTTATGGTATAGGGAACTTGACAATGCGTCTGGTTTGATGGTATGGGGAATGTCTCTGATGTGACTGGTGTCTAAATATCATGCCTAATCACAGCAATATATATGGCCCACAGCTAATGGACCCAGACAAAACTTTTGGGCAATGTGTGCTTCCATGTTAGAGGTTTCTGACACCTGAGGATATGCACAATCTTTGCATCATTGGCCTGTGTGAAGGCCTTGCATGCTCAGTTCTCAAGGAACCTGAATGTACCCAAAATGGACACCCATCTGGCTGTCTGGCTTTTGTGATCCCTGGTGGACATCCCATGGAGCAGGTGAAAAGGCTCAGTGAAAACTCATTTTGTGGGGTTTGCAGGTGGACTTAGCAGAGGAGCTTAAGAAGGACATAGTTCTCGTTCCGCTGCTGAGGAGGAGAACATCCACCAGGTCAGAGGGAGCATTCATCCACATCCTCTTGTCTTTCAGACAGCCTCCTGCTGCCAGTGAACCAGAAGATGCAGGATGTGGCTGAGGAGGCTGAGAGCATGGGTGAGTCTCCTCAGCCTACCTGCCCCGCATATGAGGAACTTTTGGAGGTAATGTCTCACAACAACGGATAGGTTAGATCTTCACTGGCAGTGCAAGCTGGCAATCGCCAGATGAGAGAGCATGGGAGAAACCATACTCTGCTTGCTTCTTTATGTGTTTGTGGGTGAATTATGCAAACGTACAGGCAGTGGGTCAGGCTGGTGTGGTGTTGTAGGTGTACCAAGCTAATCTGCTTAAGGACCTAAATCAGAGGAGGGGCTTTTCCTGGACACAATGGCCTAGCTGCACCACTTCACAGATTTAGCTCTCAGGGCCACCAAACAAATAGTTTCTGCCATAGGTTGTTCTATGGTGGCGATGGTGGCCACGGAGAGGCATCTGTGGATGAGTCGGGCTGATATTGTGAAGAAAGAAAATTTCTCCTTGATTCACCAGTCTCCTTGACTTACCAGATTCTGAATTTTTCACCAGTCACTTTTCTGCATGTCTGTACAGACTGTGGTCAAGAAGTTTAGAGTAGCAAGGGCAGTCTTGAGCCTCTCAGAAATACATCCTGTATAGGTCTAGGTTCTCATCTGATGTCCCCTGCCTGTCCCATCTGAAGCTGAGGACCATAGGCAAGGCCAGAAGCAGAGCGTTGCTGCCCACGCTCCCCCTTCCTAGGGGGGAGGTATTGCTGCAATTTATAGGAAAACTTTAACAGTTACCTAGAGATCTGACTTCAGATACAACTCTTTTGAAGTAATGGTGCTCAGACTTCATCTGGGGTGAATAATAAGCTTTTTGAAGTTAAGTTTGTCATTTCTACTGGCTACTGTCTACATGGCCACCAGGGTAAAACACAGATTGTATCAAATAATTTTCTGACTTTTTATCAGAAGTAGCATTGTCCACAGATCAAGTCTTAACTGTTGTTGATTTTAACACTCATGTGGATAATGAAAACAATGCATTGGGACTGGCTTTCAATGACATTTTAAACTCTGTGCCTCACAACGTGTCAGGACCCACTTATTCTCATAATCACACTTTAGATTTAAAACCGTCCTATGATGTAAATGCTGATGACATCAATTTTCTGTAGCAGAGGGAAGACATTTCAGATCATTATTTGGTGTCACCTTAGACAACATTGCACCTCTACGGTTAAAGAACATAAAGGACCGCAGCCCAACGCCATGGTATAATAAGCATACCCACACCCTAAAAAGAGCAGCCCAGAAGGTGCTTTTTATCTTAAAATCTTTTAGATAAAAACATATTTATTTAATACAGTGACTAAATTAACAAGAAATAAAGTGTCAACTGATAAGCCCCTTAAACCTAAAGGGCCCAAGAAGGGACCCATGTGCAACAGAAATACCTCAGCCATCTGGCACCATGCAGAAATTGGGACACCAAAGGATGTTTTCCATTTAACATCTACCAAGAGTAGATGTTAAATATTGATGTAAGCAATATTTACTGTAAGTTGCACTCATGTACCAGTGTGATTAATCACTGCCAGAATCTTCTAGAACATTCTTAGTCATATATTTAGAGCTTCTGTACTGTCCCTAATACATATAGCAAAAGCACAGGTAAGAAGAGATACTTCCTCTTTTTTTCCCCCTCTGCCTCCGAGGGGGTTCTCGCACAAGATGTTGCATGCACACAATCCGCCTTTGTGGGGCTGGCCTCCAGTATGGTGCTGCTGGCATCAGGTGTTCTTCTTTTCAGCAGCCTTTAAGTCCTCAGATCGAACATCTTTGAACTTCCTTGCCCACCAAACTAGATGTAGCCCTACACGATTTAGAGAGCAAAGCAGGTACCCGCCACAATGTATGAGCTCATCATCTGGTTTAGAAGAACTGGCTCAGAGGGGTGTCTAAAAATAGGCATGATTTTACAGGTGTTCAGACTCAGGTGCAACCGAGTTCCCCATAGCCTGAAGCCATGAGGCAGTGTCAAGTTCCTTAAAAGACAACTAGATGTTAAAAAGCAGTCACTTAGAAGCTGCTGCTTTTCCAAATTCTGATTTATAAATCTGTCAAAATCACCATAAACATTATTTAACAAAGTTAAAGACAGCTGCTGTTTAGTAATTTTGGATATATTTACATGTAAAATGATCATTAGAGAGGTATTTAGAAGCATCTTGCTTAATCTCACACACCACGCAGCCTATAAACTGTGTGCACTTCTGTGTACTGAAAGATGATAAGGTTTGCCTATTCGCTAGTCGAAATTATGGGGTAAAAAAGCTGACAATGCTAAAGTTAAGCTGCAGACACAGACTGCAAATACTTCAGCAGCTTTTGTGTATAGCATGTCACCGACCAATGAAATGACTTGCCTCTTGCTTCTCAGTGTACAAATGCACAAGTTAGTTTTGCAGCAGGTATATTGCCATAGTAGCAAAAGTCAAGGTGCAAAGATTTGAAACTGCAGTAACAGAGTTGAGAGGTTGTAGGTGCCTATTTGTGGTTGTACTGTGAATCTGAATTTAATAATACATATAAATATGTGCTACACATTTGTGTCTGCCATTTTACACATTTGTGACTATTTGTCTGCAACTTCAAATTCAGAACATAAATGTGATATTGTTGTCCACAAGCAGGACTGCTTCTTATTGTGAGAGGCCAAGGCAAAACATTGCTCTGGAGTGTGAGGCTACTCATGTACTGTGTTCAGTAGACCTGGGTTAACATAACTATAACTATCTAATAATGAACAGTTGTATTTTTTTATTAATAAAGATAACTTCAGTAGTAATAGCAGTAATATGTCATGTCAACAATTAACCTTTTCTTGCTCCTTTCCTCATTTTCTTTTTTTGCACATAATTGGCAGAAGACAGGACAAGCAAGCTAACTTTATCTGAAGCTAACTGACAACATTCAGACACAGTTATATCAATTATGACCTTCATTTATTTATTTTAGAAGTATTAAAATGTACTGTATATTCACCAGATGTTATTGGTATTTGGAGGTGACAGGAGAAATTAAGGCAGATAATCTCATCTGATCTAAATATCATCTGGTTTATTGGCCAGTCATTAGTCATAATGCAAGATTTACATACATGATGCGTAATCATATTTTTAATGGATCAAGTCAATCCTCTGCATTGCCTTTACCCACTGCAATGTGTACAATTATTTTTATGAGGCAATTAATGACAACTGTTGAATTATTTAATGCCCTAATTTCATACATACATTTTAAATTAGAGCAATTTACTTAAAAAAAATGACAAAAGGCTGAGAAGACAAAATGAAAGAAAGTCAACAATATTACAAAAGGATACCCATATATACTGTACTTATACAACTCAATAAACTATCACACATCGCATTACAAAAATCATGACAGAAAAGAAAAGACACTAGACTGACACAAAAGTACATGCCTGACAGCTTCTCCACTTCCATTTTAAAATATAAATCTATTTATTACTTCTCACCTAAACAAGTTTTTGCTTTTAAAATATTTTAGGGTTGTAATAAGTAGCATTATTTTGAGAAGACTTGAAACTTGATGTTGTTAAGATTTAACTGTAATTTTGTGTTAAAGGTGTATTTTACACAGTAAGAATAGCTGTAAATCTTTTAAATGTGAATTTACACAAAACATGAAACAGAACAATACCTTTTTCCTGAAAAAGAAAATAACCAGCAATTTTATGTTTTAAACAGAGATGATGGAAAAAGTTACAGATTGCAGTTTTAAAATCAGAGATAAATGTGCACTGGTCCTATTGAAAATACAAAACCAAAGGAAAAAAAATTATAATTATATATTATTTATATAAAATTATATTTGACATATGGGAAATCTAAATTATAGGGCTCTCATAACATCACACACCCTTTCATTGAACATTCAACTTTACATTGTGTGCATTATTGTGGTGCAGTGTCAGTTCAGCTGCAAGAAATTGAACCAGGAAGCAGAGAGCTCTTATCACTGTGTTGGTCAGGTGAGTTTTCCTCAGTCCCCTGCTCCCCCTGCAACCCCCCCACCATTGAGCCCAGTGTCCCAAAGCTGCCTGTACGGTTCTCTACCTGTGCAGAAACGCACAGGGTGACCTCTGACCCCTCCAGTTTAGGCAAGACATCTGGTTGAGAGACTGGCGTGACGCTGTCACTCTGCACAGTGATGCTGGACTGAAGAAAATACATGTATGAATTTCTTAGTTTCAGTTTCTCAGTAATGTATTTTTTCATACAATGCATCTTTAGAATGTCAAGGGGAATGTTCACTAAGAATAAATTAATTTGACCCATTGTACCCATTTGCCACCTGATTCATTACAGGAAATATGTAAATCAGGTAACAATACGTTATGTAAATATGTAAATCAGGAAATAATCCTGACAGGTAACAAGGAATTCTATAATGAGCCTCATTTGTATACAAAGAAGGTCTCATGCCAATGCACCTTATGCATTTAAATAAAATTAAAAGGTACAAGTGGCTGTGCTATACTGTGAATAGATGGGCGACACACAGCAGAGTAATGTTGGACTATGGGTGGCTTGTAAATAAAATTCATAAAATTACCCCTTTCCATTTTTGTTTTTTAATGATGCATTGTTTTAGAAACTGCTTTATACAGTATGTTGCATGAAAATGGTACCAGAAGACTAGACTGGTACTCACATTTTCCATGGAAACCTTACTCTCTGCAGGAGCCCTTTTCTTTCTGGAAATATTTGGGTTCCAGTGACACACCAAACTGTCATTCTGAACACTGTAGTTTTTGTGACCGATCAGCCAGTAAGTGTTCATTTTTCCTTTTCCCTGACAACCACATAACGCATCTAAATGTTATTTTAGCTTAAAGTCAAGATCTATTTTTAACACTTAAATGTAACATGCTTATATTTGTGCAGAAGCGACAAGATAAACCCAGATGACCCAGATAAACTATTTGGCAAATGTGAAGTAGTCAAGATACAAGTCCATCTGTCAATTAGTTTTAAAGGATTAGTGTTATATAGAAATGAGTCTTACCTTCACTTCAGTCTCTCCCCGTAACTGCAGTTCATAAGCGTTGTCCTTCATGAGAGCCAGATATGTAGCAGAGCTAGCATGAATCTTCTGTGCTAAAGACATATACACACACATAATTTCATTACAGTGTGCAATTTCTTTCATGATAACGTGTTTCCCAGCTAAATGTGAACAGACAAATATAAATATGCTGCTTGTAGATTCACTCCAATGAAAACACTTTGTTAACACTTTGGCTCTGTGCCACTTCCAGAACATTCATAGGAACACTGGCTCAACTGGAATGAGTTTAGGATGGGACTGTCTGATTGTCTAGCCATCCCTGTGATCATCTGATTGTCTAGCCAATTCCAGACAGGGAATGTTCTTGTTGAAAGTCAAGTGATTATTTTTGTACTTCTGGTGTAAATTCTAGCCCCTATTGGAATTGTATTATTAGGAGTAAAAAAAAAGATGAAATTTCAACGTCATAGCCACGCCCTAGCAACCAGTTACAGTACCCCAGCAACCTCCCTGTTGACTTCCATTGAAAAGGGTGAGAGGCATCAGAACATGGGGTGGGTGGTCTTTTTTGATTCAGACTGGCAAGTAGTCTTTAATTATCACCATGAAAACAGTCAAACCTTTAACACTACTAATAACTATTTATTAACATTGTGGGTGGGCGTATTTAGAATAGGGTTTTTAGTGGGCTTTAGGTATTGCCCTTGCAACTTCCTAGCTGTACCCTAGCAATCATTTAACTACTAAATAACGTCATGAATAAGACATATTTTCAATATATCTAAAATCATGTTAAATTATGCTAGCATCATGCTAAATCATACTAGCATCTTGCTAATTTATGTTAGCATCATGTGAACATCTAAGAATCATGTAAGAATCATGTTAAATCAGGTTAAAACTATACAAAATAATGTTAGCATCATGCCAAGTTCATGCTAACATCATGATAAATCATACTAGCATCATGCTACATAATATATAATACATGTTAGCATCATGTTAAAACATGCTAATATCATTGAAATATTCTGGTCCAAGTTTTGCCACGCCAAGCACCACTCACATTTTCTTTAGAAAATCTAGTTAGGAATTGTTGGAATTGCTAGTATTATTATTATTTTTCTTCCCCAATAGGTGTCTATAGCAGTTCTATGAACCATACATAGTGATGAAATTTGGCACACTTGGAAGTGGTCCTCATTAGCAATCTGACCAACTTTGGGGTCTCTAGCATTAATTCTATAGCGTCAACATCAGCGTCAAACTTCTACTTGATAGATCTGATTCACTTCATCATAATCATCAGATTTTATATTTTACAGACATTTTATATACTACATATATATATATTTTGTATGTGCTTTTAATGGAAAGTTCTGATTATGAGGTTAAAATTTTGTGTGATTCAGTAAGTTACATGTGGTAATCAGCTCATAGATGTTCTGTACAGTAGGTCTCTATTGTGAAAGTGAAATTTTTGTCAGATACGGTAACCCATACCTGAAACGTGACCTCTGCATTTAACCCATCACTGATGAAGAGTGAACACACACTGTTAATCATAAACACACACACACCTGGAGCAGTGGGCAGCACTGCAGCACCCGGGGAGCAATAAGGGGTTAGGTGCCTTTCTCAAGGGCACTTCAATTGCTACCTGACAGTGTTGGAATTGAACCAGCAACCTTCTGATTATAGGCCTGACTCACTAACCAGTAGGCCACAACTGGTTAGTGGCCTACTGGCCCACTTGTGTAAAACAAGACTTCTGTGAGATTGTCTCTTGGTTACGTATGTAACCTCGGATCCCTGAGAAGGGAATGATACACTGCATCTGGTCTGACACTATGGGAAATGCCTCCAGTGTGACCGGTGTCTAAATCTCCTGTCTAATCACACCAATGTAACTGGCCCACGGCGGTGCCTAATGCGCACCAGTATATTAGGACACCTGTAGAGCATGTTATCAACTTTTTTGTCTGAAGGAGATGTAATGATATGCAGTGTCTCGTTCCCTTGTTAGGGAACTGAGGTTACAAACGGAACCAACAAATGGAACTCGACCTGCGTCTTTACACTAGACACTTAGAGAGGTTTTCAGCATGGAACTCAGACCTCAGTCTCCCGTGCCAGTTTTGGTGTGCTAACACCACTCACCATTGGGATAACTGCGTGAGAGCTTGGCAATAACTGGTCACAAGCCCAACACTGCCTTTGAGAGGGTCAGCTTAGTGCAAGTGACAGCTTTTCCAGCCTGTCACCAAGGGAGCAGGGGACCCTTTGTAGTAAGGGTATCAAACACTCAACCCCCAAGAACTGACATTTGAGGGAAGCTGGTAAATAGAGGCTTTAGCGCTCAAACATGGTCCTTTTGACCAAGAGGCAAAGAGGCAAGGGCCTTCTGTAGAGAAGGTCCTAGTTAGCGCATCTCAGCTCACCTAAGCACAGAGCCCTGCTAAAGCACACTAATACACAGGGATATGTTCAACACGGGACTCGAACACCAGTCTCACGTGTCTGTGTCAGTGCACTAACGCCAAGGGAGTGGGGGACCCTACTAAAAGGTACAGCACACTAATATCCAGTGAGGTGTTTGACACAGGACTCGAACACCTGTCTCCCAGGCTAGTGCTAACACATCATTCAAGCATGTCACTGGGCCAGCTGCATAAAGTTTAGAGTTCTAGGGGGAGCACAGTTCTGCTCTACCTGCATCCTGCTCTAGGGAGGCACAAAAAAGGGTACTACTCTGCATGCAACCCAAAGGAGTGAAAATTCCTAGGTGAGCTTGTGAACAGTTCTGAAAACTAGTATATGGTAAGTGGAGGACCCTCTACACCGGGTGTTTTACCACACTCACTCTAAGACTGGAGCCAGCGGTGAATTAGCCACCACTGCCTGCAGCTACTGGCCCTCAATGGAGCTCTGGGGGAGCGTGAGGGATCTCCTAACGAGAGAACCTGCTCTATGCTTGACTCATGCCTCAGGAAGGCAAAGCTCTCATGGGGGTGGAGGACCTTCTATAGTGAAGGTACAACTCCAACACTGCCTGGAAGACAGCAGTCAGACACGAGCCAGCTGATCACCAGCTGATCACTAACATCCAACACACCATTTCCTTTGCCAGCTGGAAGGTGGAAAAGCTGAGGACCCTGTATTGCCCTGTCCACCACAGAGGGAGGGTGCCACTCTGTCAATCCATAGGAGTTAGACTTACAAAACTGCTGAGCTCAGTCTAAAAAACAAAACCACATATAAATTGCCAAGAGGGCAGAAACCCTCTGCAAGAGGGGATCCAAACCTAGGCCCCTGAGTTCTCAGCAACAACTGGCTGACACAGTACCAGGAGACTCTGCCCTTGAAGTGCTCCTCTGGCCAGGAGAGCTTCAAGACCCTCTATCCAAGACGAGCCTGTTCCAGACACTTGGAACTGCAGTCCCGACCGAAAACTAAACTCTGAATATACAACAAGGAAGGCTGAATCATACTAGCAACAAGCACTTTCTTGAGAGTAAAGGAATCATAGAGATGGTTCCCTCCTTGATATCATGAGGATCCAGGAAACTCCAGTAGTACAACAAGGATGGTCGTAAACAGACACCAAACCAATCCTTGAGGAGAGTTTGAACCAACACATGGTCTTTCCCTAGTCTGCATGGACTTGGAACAGGCTGTACTAGAGTACATTTACATTTAGTCTTTTAGCAGACGCTTTTATCCAAAGCGACTTACAAAGGACGAGAGCATTGAACATTTGTCTTGCACGCCAACGAACCAAGTCCACAAAGCTACATTTACAGTGGACATTGTATTCTGTTACTAGAGAGAAAGATGGACTAGAGACAGATTTTTTTTTTTTGGAAGGATAGAAGGATAGCATAGAGAGATAGGATAGAAGAGCATTAGGGTTTAGACAGGTGTCTGCAAAACAGGTGTGTTTTGAGTTGTTTTTTGAAGGTTGTGATGGTCTCAGCAGATCAGGGTGGAGGCTGGCAGTTCATTCCACCACAAAGGAACGGAATAGGTGAAAGTTTTACAGATTGATCTGATGCCTCGTTGTGGGGGAACGGTCAGCCGTCGCTCGTTAGCTGACCATAGCTGGCGGGAGGGGACATATGTCTGGAGGAGTGAGTTGAGGTAGGAGGGAGAGGTTCCGGTTATTGTCTTAAAGGCAAGCGTAAGAGATTTGAATTTGATGCGGGCGGCTACAGGTAACCAGTGGAGTGAGGTCAGGAGAAGTGTGACATGGGTTGTTTTTGGTTGATTGAAGACCAGATGTGCTGCAGCATTCTGGATCATTTGCAGGGGTTTGGTTGCATTGGCTGGAAGGCCAGCCATAAGGGCATTGCAGTAGTCCAGCCTTGATATTATGAGTGCTTGGACAGGACAGGAAGGGTCTGATTTTTCCTGATGTTGTAAAGCACATACCTGCATGACCGAGAGATTGTTGCAACATGTGAAGTGAATTTCAGCTGGGCATCTAACATCACCCCAAGGTTTCTAACAGACTGAGTGGGTGTGAGAGTGGATGATCCAAGTTCAGCTGTGAAGTTGTGTTCTAATGATGGGTTGGCCAGTATTATCAGAAGTTCTGTCTTGCTAAGGTTGAGCTGGAGGTGCCATTTTTTCATCCAGGCTGAGATGTCTAGAAGGCAGGCAGAGATCCGGGCAGCAATGGTGGGCAGCAGAAAGGTCAAGAAGAATGAGGACAGATGACATGGAGTTGGCTCTAGCCTGCCGTAGGCCTTAAACCACAGACCGGAGGGCAGACTCTGTGGAATGTCCTTTCTTGAAGCCAGACTGTTGACTGTCAAGTAGGTTGTACTGTGAGAGATAGGAAGACAGCTGATTAAACACAACCTTTTCAAGAACCTTTGAGAGAAATGGTAGGCGTGAAATTGGTCTATAGTTGCTGACCACTGAGGGGTCGAGTGTAGGTTTTTTGAGCAGTGGGGTTACCTAAGCCTGTCTGAACAGAGAGGGAACATTTCCTGTAGAGATTGACATGTTTACAATGTGTGTGAGTTCAGGCAAGAGTGATGGAGAGATTGCTTGTAGTAGGTGTGAGGGGATAGGGTCAAGGGGGCAGATGGTAGGACGACTGGAGAGGATAATTTTGGAGACGTCTGTCTCAGAGAGAGGAGAGAAAGAGGAGAGTGTTGGGTGGCTTAGTGGTAAAGGGGGGTTTTGGGTGTGGGGGGCAGAGAATTGGTTGCTGATGGTAGCTACTTTGTCTGTGAAAAAATTGGCAAAGTCATTGGCAGTCAGAGATGTAGTGGGGGGAGGTGGGGGGGATTATAGAGAGATGAGAAGGTTGAGAATAGTTGCCGGCTGTTAGACATGTTGCTGATCCTATTTTAAAAGTAGGCAGCTTTGGCAGTGGAGACGCTTTCGGAAAAGGAAGAGAGGAGGGATTGATACTTGTTGAGATCCGCAGGGTCTTTTGACTTGCGTCATTTTCTTTCCATGGCTCTGAGCGTGATCCGGTGGCTGCGGAGGGTCTCAGACAGCCAGGGACTTGAGGGTGTCGTCAAGACAGGATGTTAAAATTGTGCAGTATCAGTTGCTGCCTCCGCGCTGAGTGATGAGAACTGGGTTATTGATGGGATGGAAGTGGAGACCTTTAATAAAAAGTGAGTGGGTGAGAGTGAGCGGACGCACAGAGACAGGGGTGGGGATGGGTGGTGAGCATGAAGGGAGGGTAACAGTGAATTGTATGAAGAAAAGGACATTATTTGTGGTGCAGTTCCGAGAAAAGATCAGGTCTAGTTGCTTCCCTCCTTTGTGGGTGGGAGGAGTATTAGTTAGTAGGAGGTCGAAAGAGGGCAGAAGAGCTAAGAGGTCAACTGCTTGTGGTCTGTCTAGGTGGATGTTAAAGTCACCAAGAACTACCATTGGGGTGCCATCTTCTGGAAAGGATAATAGTAGCATGTCGAGTTCTTCGATGAAGTTGCCAAGTTGACCTGGGGGGCGATAGATGACAACCAGGTGGATTTTTACTGGAGAAGAGACTGTTATTGCATGATACTCGAATGATGCATTATTGCAGAGAGAGGGCAGGGGAGTAAAATTCCATGTTTTAGATAAAAGCAAACCTGTCCCCCTTCTGCGGCCTGTGGGGCGGGGGGTGTGTGTGAAAGTGAAGTTGGATGAGTAGTCTGAGGTGGGGCTCCAACGCTGGTCTCTTAAGTGTAGTGATGACCTGTAACCGGCTTATGCCACAGGCCCACCATGACAAAGCTTTGACGGGGAGCCTCACAAATCTTATACAGAATGAGACTGGGACTCAAACCCACGCACTGCTAGCCAAAGAGGAGCTCTCCAGCGGTGAGCTACAACTCCTCAGCCCAGTTATTTTCTAAAGAGCTTGCACAAGGCGGCCCAACTCACACTGCTCATGTGGCTGTAGCACTGAGCTAAATAAGCCCTAGGATCATCAGAATAGGCAAAAGCTTAGACAAACACTACCATAATCACTGGTCCCAACCTCCATGGCCTATTGTAAGTGCTTGTGCGACTGTCCCGGACAGTAATATAGGGAGGGAGTGAGACAAGCTATTTTCTCAGTCCCGCATGAGCCTCAGGCCGCCTGTCGTAGCATCCTCCCTCCTGTTTATTTTGTGGCCCCAAGAGCTAAATCTGTGGAGTGACGCGGCTCAGCCACCATGTCCACGCCTGTAATACAGTGATTGTATGCTCTGCAGCACCAGCCTGACCCACTGTTGCATTGCAATTAGAAAAGAGAGCGATACAGCTCCATCCAAAATCTCTCCACCTCAGTGTGAGATGGAGGAGAAGGAGTAGGCTCACAGGCGCTTCGCAGTTATAACCTTTTAAAAATTGCTTGTCAAGCCGGCCATGAGCGATCGCCAGAAACACATTAGGAACTGCCATGGGCCAATTACACTGGTGTAATTATACATGAGATTCAGACACCGGTCATACCGTACATTATACTGTCTTGTGATATAGCTTATTTTAATCAAATTCAAACTTACTAAACTATGTCTCTATAATGGGTAGAAAATTTATTACAAAATTAAGATATTTTACTTATTATTTATATATATATATATATATATGTGTGTGTGTGTGTGATGTGTATATTTATATATATATATATATATATATATATATATATATATATATATATATATTTATATATATATATATACTTATTTTTACTTAAGCATACTTTTATTCTTATATTTTGCTTTTTTGAACTAACATAGTTTGGAAACAGAACTAAAGCAGGAACTATTTATAAGGCCACATAAGATCTTTATGGTGATGTAGTCAATAAAAACATTCATGAGCAGGTGAGCCAGTGCAAGCAAATGAAAAGCCGTCATTAAAAGATGAAGGAGTTGCAGATTTAAACCAGACAGTCAAACATACGCAGGCTTGTGGATTCCATCCGAGAGGCAGTGTTGACTGTATCTCCAAACAGACAGTACCGGGGCATCTTATAACCAACAATACCAGCAACACAAGGGCCTAGAGTTCAAAACATATGTGAGAATAACATTGTATTGTAACATAAATATTTATACAAAAAACATGTTTACTGATGTAAATGTGTTTTCAATATTCTTTAGTCAACATGAAACATCATCTATTTGTTATTCAGTTGTGTGAAGCATTTCCAGGAGAATGGAGAGAATGTATTAATAACAAAATAAACCTTTATCAATCAGCAATATGTTGCTAAATCTCTGACACACACACGCAGGACTTTCCATAGACATAATGACTTTAATACTTTACAGACAGTATATTCCATCCTCTAACCCTACCCCTAAACCTAACCCTCACAGAAACCTTTTGGCATATTTACATTTCCAAAATAATATCAATTAGTATATTTAATAATCAGTTTCCCTCATGCCCCACAATGATAGAAAAACAAGAACTCTCACTCACTCACACACACACACATATTGAGTTTCATCTTTTATGGGGACATTCCACAGACATAACGGTTTTTATACTATACAGACTGTATATTCTATCCCCCTACGCTAACCCTACCCCTAAGACACACACTCACACAAACCTGTGTGTATGCCCGCACGGAGCTGAAGACGTTTCGTAGGCATGTGGGGTATGGGCACCTGTCTCACAGCAGCCACCAGATCCAGAGACATTTTAGCAATTTCATCTGCATGTTTATCTCCATTTCTCTCTGGCAGCCCACTGACCACCATGTATGCATCTCCTATAGTCTCCACCTGTCACATTCACACACATACACATTTGTGACTAATCTGATTGATCTGAAACTGTGCAAAAATAAACTGTCCGAAACATTTTGCAGGACAGTGTACTATATTTTCACATTCAGAGATGATTGAATCAGACAATGTTGATGTTTCGAATGATAAATCATATGAGTGATGGCAATGTGATTATGAGTTTAGGAATGTGCACATACCTTGTAGACATCATAGGAGTCAATGCGCGTGTCAAAACACATATAGAGATTATTTAGCATCTCAACAACCTGTAGCGGAGTGCAGGAGGCTGATATAGCAGTAAAACCCACTATGTCAGAGAAGAAAATGGTCACCTGGAACATAATATAAACATTAAGATGATACTGTCTTATATTAATTTTACAGTCAACAGAGAAAAGCCTGACAGCGAAAAGGTGTACAATTTAGATCTGCCATAGGAAAAACTGTGGTTTTATAAATAATTCAAGAACAGTGAGATTAACTACTGAGGAAAATCTGAAATGTTAAGGGCATTGGTATGCAGATGTTAGTATATTGTAAGGTGGTTATGAGGATGTTTCGGGTGTGTGCTATGTAGTTTACTGGCTCAGTCTATTCGGGTCCCTTTATATCGACTCCATTTTACAAAGTAGGTTTTCAGATTTTTTCTGCCCAGGCATATAATTTGAGGGATAAAAGGATTGTTTAAATCCAATCCATAGTAATTGTAATGCTTGTCTTAGCAACCACCACTAATAAATCAGTCATGCTTCTTTACCCTAAACACACTCATCAAAACAGATTTTATGTACCTAATATTAAATCCAAACAGGATAAGCAAAAATACAAAAACATGAGATTTAACTCAAAACACTTCAATATGACCAATTTCTAGAAAGAAAATTTGTCTTAAGTGCTTTAAAATTAAGGGGACAGGCTTCAGGTGCACAAATTACCCTTCCAGACATGTCATTTACCCCAAACCTGCATGAGCTGTTTTATCTTCTGATGAATATGGAATAGTGTAATTACAGGCAATTACTACAACAAAAAGAACAAACAGAATGAGAACATGTGCACTTTCCTGACACTGCCATCTTGCCAACATCTAATAAATATGCTTGTCTTTTGAGTTTGATTTGTTAAAAGCTTAAAGGAGAATTTTGGTCTTTAACAAAAGTAAGACTTCTGCTCTTTATGCTAATCACATGAGAAGATATATACAGAAACATGATCTCTGAATATTCCTGGGGTAGTTAATACAATATTTTATCATTTAGTCACTCTTCAGTAATTTCCCCACCTTCTCATAACTCTCAGCTTCTACATGCTTATTTTGGCGTAGCTGCTTGGCCACAGATTTGGGCAACATCTGATGAAGGAGGTCCTCTGCCAAATGTCTTTCTCTCTTCAAGTCTTCTGTCTTCTCTCTAAGGCTCTGAGCATAGTCCTGGATCCACTCAGTCATTTGCTTAAAGGACAGAAGCACTATGGGGTAAATAAAACAGGCTATAGCAAGCAAGCAGATCTTCAGACTGATGATAGAGGAGATGTCTCTGGATTTAAGTTTTAGAGTCCAACCAGCCCAGGCATTAAAACATCTCAGCATGTTCTCCAGGGCTAATGTAAATCCTTCAGATACATTGGAGGAGAACACAGAATAAAAAAAATCTTTTTCATTGGTCAAGTTTAGCTCCATATGAATGTTTTCTGCCCAGCAGTGGTGGAGGTTTTCAGACATCTCTTTTATGACTGACAGGAGTGTTGTTACACGGCGTATTTTATCCTTGATATCTGCCTTTTTTTCATCTGTTATCCACCTATAGTTCAGCTCCTGGATCGTCAAAAGCAGTTTTAGAGCAAGAACCTCTGTCCAATTTGGATTGTGTTTGAGAAAACCAACATCAAGATCCTTGACACCCCATGAACTTAATATCTTCTCAATGGCAAGAGTAAAGACACTGGTACCATTAGCATTCATAAGCTCATCTCTCCACGTAACATTGAGGAATCCTGAAAGATCAGACTGAAGATGCTCACAAAACTCAGGTAAGTCAATACCACAGGGCTGGCCTAAACTGTCCAGATTTGTATCAGCACAACAGTGGCTAACCGTGATCATTATGGTGGACCAGGAGTTCCGGAACCTCTCATGTTTATCATACACTGTGTTCTCTCTTAATGAACTGAGATTTCTTAACATTTGGAGCTCTGTAACAAGTCTGAGGGTAACATTTGTTTTGCAGGATGTCAGCTCTTTAAGTGAAGTGTCAATGGATTGCCATTGAACCAAAGAGGAGTTGAAATCCATGGTCACAGCACACAGCAAAGCCAAGAAGGAGATCATACAAGCCGTTAGAATTCTGAGAACAGTATGACTGCGTCTGCCACAGCTGAGTAAGGAAAGCCTGTGAAAAGAGGGTAAACAAAACTCATAGTTGTGTTTAGACACTGCATTGCATAGCAAAGAATAATAAATGTGATCGCTTGGAAAAGCACACCTAACATATACCACATAATTTGAGATCAGTTTGCACTTTATTTCACTTTCACTTATCGCACTTTTTCACTTTATTTTAAAATCTTAATTTCATTTTATATCTTAATTTAAAGCATTTTAAATATATATATATATATATATATATATATATATATATATATATATATATATATATATATATATATATATATATATATATATATATATATATATATATATATATATATGCCATAATGTCATATATGGACATTCACAGTTTGCATTGTTGCATGTCTAAAAAGAGTGACACTTGGCTTAATATTGTATCATCTATGCAATGTGAATTTATGCTTATTCATATTCAAGGGCGGTGCCTAATTTTACACTGAAAACCTTAAAATGAGGTTAATAAGAATGTTATTTCTTTTATTTTCAGTCTCTTTAATTTATGTTACAAAAGATAACTGAAATACTATTTCACGTTCATTCATTTTGTAAAGATTAAAATAATGTCGTCAATTGATATTAACTAGTTAGGTTGTCATATTAAAATCTTCAAAATATGCATTTTATCATTAAGTCTTATTGTTTATTTAAATGACTATGAATGAATGTATTTATGAGTAAATGTGTGAAATATCAGCTGTTACCTGCAGACGTCGGACTCCTCCGTCTTCTCGCGTGAGATCTTTCTTTCCTTCTGTCTTCGGCTGTTGATTTTAGTGAAAGTGCCTTTTAGAGAAGCCGATGACAAAGTGCCGGACGCAAAACAATCCTTTCTCCTGTGTTCCAGTGATGACATGAGATCACTCTTGGGTTTCCAGTGTCCAGATCAAACGCTTGAACATTTTTGAGTGTCTTGTTTTCGTGAGAATAAGCTCGTTGTCGTGTGTCTGATGTTTGATGCTATCAGTGACGTCGTTGTCAGGGTATACTTTTGAACTTTTCTCTCGTTAATAATAAATTGCTTATCCCTCTGATCTTATGAGCAATCTAAATATATATATATATGTGTGTGTGTGTGTGTGTGTATTAAATTATATGTATATTAAATTATAAAATATTAAATTAAATTGAATAGGGTTAAAATATAGGTATTCAAATACCAATGTTACTTACAAATATTTGAAAATTTTAATGCATATTCTGGCTGTTTGAATATACTGAATATACATTTGTTAATTTTTTTAAGAATAACACAATAAGGGGCTGTGAATACACTTCTAAAAAATCAGCTAAAACCAGTCTAAGCTGGTTAACTGGTTTTAGCTGATCTTCCAGCCTAGTTTTAGCTGGTTAGCGTAGTTTAGGAATGTGGTTTTATTTTAATTATTTATTACATTTTTGTTTTGCAGTATGAACAGTAAAGCTATAATTATAGATTCTGATAATTGTATTATATTAGGCATGTATGCACAATTATTAAGTAAAAAATAAGATGCTTGAGTTTTTACAATTCTTTATGGCAATAAATAAATGTAAAAAAAAATCTAACCATGAACATCCGAAGTAACTGAAGACAAAACTTTTTGTACTTCACATAAATCGTAAGTCATTGAAATGATTGAAACAGTTGAGAAATATAAATGTTATAATGGGTTTTAGGCAGAAAATGCACAGCTCTCCTGTTTGTTTCTATGTATATATAGGTAAGGCTTGCCCTGTCCAATATGGTGGCACCACTGACATACGATCCACTACTCAATGCGCTGTCTATGTATTTATATGTCTATTGTAGCAACTCTGTCTAATGCGTGACACAGTAATGTTATATCAACATAAAAACGCTCATGACAGGGTGACCCGCTCCCACATGTAATTTATCTCATTTGAGTGGTCTGTTTTCTAAAACGCGTTCATTACTTTATGTGGAAAAACTATTTTATTAGAAAATAATTAAATAAAATAGATTTTGTGCGAAATAAGAGTTTAATTTCATGAACTTCTAATTTCCCATTATTAAACTGGATTTTTAATCATTGAGCGTTTAGGTGAGAGCTGTTTAGGTGATTTCCACTAATCTGTTGGCTGCAGTATCATATGGTAGCACGTCCTCATCCAGATCCTCGAACATAGAGCAAATCATGTCCATTAGCAGACGTGGCAGATAATTAGAGAGAAATCCAGCACACATGATGAATAGACAGAGAAGCGTTTTTTGGAGTCTTTAAAATGACAAAGGCAGACGCCCAGAATCATTCTGTGCAAGTTCAATTAAGATCGAGAGTAATTACTGAGACTTAGGTACAACACACACATACACACACTCGTTGTTTACGGGGACTCTCCATATGTGTTAGGAATTTTGTACTGAGCCATTCAAATTTTCTATGCCTTTCCCCTAATCTCACCCTTAAATCTAACCCTCACATAAAACTCTGCATTCCTAATTAAAAAAGAAGTTGTATCATTGTTAAGCCATTTGGTTTATGAGGATACAGGAAGTGTTGTTTACATGTTTATGCCGTTATACACATTTGTCTTTATCAAACACATATAAAATACAAACACAAACTAAAAAATAATGGTGAAGAAACAGGAGCATCAAAACCATCACCAGGCTTGGATTGCTGCACATAAATAATACTTTAAATGTTTTTATATTTTCTTTTTAAAAGGAAAACTTTGCATGGTATTCATTAGGCAAATACCGTATGTTTTTTCTAGTATCAAAGATTCAACGTCATATGTTCTGACCACGAGGAGGAGACATTGTACTATAGTCCCCATACAGACACTCAGGAATGATTCACTATAACTGTATCTGCCTATTTAGGGAATCAAGAGGGAAATTGCACGACTTATATAAAATGATTTTTTCAAAAACTTTATGGTTTACTGGTTATGTACAAGCGTCAGTGTCAGTCAATATAATTTGCTACATTGCTCCTGCTGACAAAAAAATCTCTAAGAATAAATAAACATTTAAACAATAAACGTGAAGAACAAAGAACAACAGAGTCATGTTACACATGAATTGAGCCATGTCACTTGGATTACTGCTCCTCATCCAGACTAGAACAATCCAGTCAGCACTAGACCTGGAACATAATGCAAATGAGCTGACAGGTGCGTTTCTCAAGCAATCAGATTGCATCTATTTTTGGATGCTAGTTACGTAATATCAGTTTAGATTCTACTGCACCTAGATAGCAATAGGATTTCTTATTTTTCTGTATGACAAAGTTCTGTATGTTTGTATGTATGCACAAATTTATTGCAAGTCTTTTAAATATTATTATTTACAATTGTTTATTTAAAAACTTTGAGTATTCATTACACAAAAAGACATGATAAATCCCTTGGTGAGATGGACCACCAAAGCAGCTGAATCAATATTTCAAACAAAAGTGCTGTTGTGATGTATATCAAGCACTCTACAGAGATTTCAAAGAAAGAAAATAAGATTTGATTGAATCAATATCCTAACATTGAAAAGCATAACACTGAAATTTAAGGGCAAATGTATTTTGGAGAGGCAGATGTTTTAGAATGTGACAAGAAATTAAGTAAATTCCAAATAAAACTAATTTCAAAAACAGGGGTCAAATCCAGAGATAATTTTGCCTGCTCTTATTTACATATGTTATAGGAAACAATATTAGCACATATTAAACAGCTCCACCATCAACCTGCTGCATATTACAGTGAATAAGGGGCTTGGCAGTTGTACGTATTTTTATGTTGTTTTGGCATGTCTTTTATATCCACCTTTTTCACAACACACGAAAAATATGAAACTCTGACCAGCAGTCACATGTTGATGTTTTCAATGATCTTGTTTTGTCTGAGGGTGTATACAAAAGGATCATAGAAAATATAAATGTGCGTTCTGTTACAGAAAGAACGGAATAGTGGAGAGAGCGGAATAATTCTGTAGGTGGCCCAGGTAGGTATAGCCATGCTGCTGCTGTGTTGTTAAAGGTGGCTATTTATAAATGTGGCTAAACATATAGAAATAACATTTAAATATTGTGAATGTGCATAGTTAAAAAAAACCAGTACAATAGTAATATATAACAATAATATAATTGAAATTTAATTATTTAAATCATTTAGTCCTGAGAAAATATGTTTCATGTGTTAATGTCAAATATGTTTTGATCATTTAAAAGGTGCAGAATGCAGTGGTCAGTGTATGACAGCGCTGTCTTTAAATGGCTTTTGTATTCTGTTATTTTTGTTGACTTGTGGTAGTGACATTCATATTCAAGAAGTTTATAAGATCTCTGTAGCTGTGACTGTAACAGCACAAATTCTTCCAGATCATTAACTATTCATCATCATTAGTAACCTTTTCTAGCTAATAGCAAATACTAAACGTAAGTGGCGAGCATCTTACAGGAAGTCGCTCGCCATAATGGGGCCCTCCGTGGAGATGTTAGGAAAAAGTTGTATTGAAATTAGGGCCCAAGCACTAAAAGTGCGAAGTGTAATTTTCTGGGCTTTTGGGCCCCTTAACATGCTCAAAAACATCAGAGCCATTGGCCATTAGGCTCAGGTAAAGGCTGGCACATGTGGCTGGGTATTGCCCACTTAAAATAGACTTTAAATACTCCACTATTATTTACAGAGTTAAATGCAAGTACCCTCAGTGAATGTTTTCAGAGAAGCTCCTTATGGCAATGACGCCGTTGTGGCTATATTTATGTTTTGTAGTCCTTGTCTATGGTCTTTGTAGTCTTTTATGTTACCCTGCCCTAACTATCTTCAGGTCTGTCTTTTTTCCCTGATTGTCCTGTGTATTTAAAGCCTGTGTATTTATTGTTTGTCAATCTGCTGTTTGTGAGTTTCATGACTAGCCAAGCCTAGTCCTTGTTCCTATGTTTTTCTTAATAAACTGCACTTTGATTCAACTCGCCTCCACTGCATCTATTCCTGACAGCAGTCAAGCTGACAGGCGTCTCAGACTCCCATCACCCACACTCACTTGTCTAGAGATGAGTGCTGGACACTGGCACAATCATTACTGGAAATGACTCAGTTCACATTCCAGCAGATAATGTGGCAGTCACGGGGGCAGACCCTAACACAAGTGCTTTACAGCCAGACCTGCCACTTCTAAAACCCATATTCCTCCCCACAATGATCATCACGTAATCCAGTGATTAGAAACCAGGTTCTCAATCGATAATTTGTTATGAAGTCTAGATATAAGATGTGCCACAAATTGAACACCATGTGGACTTAGTTTCCCTTTGCATATCTGATGTATAATTAAAGCAATTTCATTTTTCTTTTTCCTACCATTGGCAATTTATTAAGTATTTGCTATTTAACGTTATTTGTCCCGCTCGTAAAATGGTGTTTGGAAAAACAGGTCTGAGAGTGGCGTGACAGAAAGCAAAATTTTTATTTATAAGTTTCAAACAAAACAAAACAGAAATCAGGTCATGGGCTTTTCAGCATTCCATAACTAGAGACGATAAAGTCTGTATGGTTTCAGGTCCCATCCTTTGCTCTCTTCCTTGACCCGGTCCTTCTGTTGCATCCCCTTTTTAACCTGTCTCTTGACTCACTGAAAAACGAGAACAGCTGTTAGGAATTACTATGAGGGAGGCGTTTCCCTTAAACGCTAAATACCAACGGGTAACGCTAAATACCAATGGGTGATCAGGGCATTGGTATCTTTAATGCGGTGGAGCCATTGGAGCGGTGCGTGGCCCAAACAGAGGGTGAAAGTTTGGCCTAACAGGTGTCATCTAAGAGTGAGGACCGCCAAATTGATGGCTAAACACTGGACCCACTTGATGCTCCATCCACTGGACCGGATCTGGAGTATCTGGGTTGGCCCAAGTTCTTTGGGTTGTCAGGTTGTCAGGTTGTTGTACGATAATCCACATAGAATCTAATCAAGCAGTCAGTCTTAGGAACCAAGATTATCGGGCTGGACCAGTCACTGTGTGACTCTTTTATTACGCTCATTTGCAGCATCGCCTCTAATTCATCCCGGACTATTTTTTTGATAAACAATAGGGTCTGGAACGCACCATAACCCCTGGAGACATTTCAGTGTAGTGTTCTATGAGTTCGGTCCATTCGGGCAGAGGGGAAAAAACGTCAGTATATTCCTGCTGTAATTTCTGCCAGCTGGGACGATAAGAGGTGAGCTCCACACAGGACGGGGACTACAGCTTTGAGCTTTAAATCTAGTTCCAGGCTGAGCTCCTCCTTCTCCTTTACCGTCATCGCCAGCTGAGCAGAGGCCTCCTTTCTCCAAGGTGTGAGGATTTTGAGGTGGTAAATTTGCGGGGTGCCCATTCTGTCTGGATGTTCCACCTCGTAGTCTATGTCCCTGCTTTTCCGTGTGACCACACAGGGGGATTGCCACTTGGCAAGTAATTTAGAGCTAGAAGTGGGTAGTAATAGGAGTACTTTCTCTCCCGATGTAATCTCGCAAAGTTTGACTCCCCAGCTTGACGTTCCTGAGCCTGCAGCGTATTCTCCAACTTGAGTTGCCCCAGTGTAAGGAGTTCATTTGCCACGGAGGTAGGTTGCTCCTCCCAAGCCTCTCTAAGGACATCAAGCACACCTCATGGCCGACGCCCATAAAGAATCTTGAATGGGAAAAACCCAGGGGAGGCTTGGGGAATCAACCAGTGATCCTAATTTTTTTAATCGTTGTGGACGAACTTATGAATCATGTTTTTATCAGTTTGGTTGCACCGGTCGACCAGCCCATCCATTTGGGGGTGGTAAATGCTGGTACGAATCGATTTTATACCCAATAATTCATAAAGTTCGCATAATGTATGACATAAACGTTGTGCCTTAATCGGTAAGGATTTCTTTTGGGATCCCCACCCAGGAGATAATACGAAACAGGGCATCCACCACACTCTTTGCAGAGATGTTGTGGAGAGGAAAAGCATTTCCCGGATTGTAAAAGCATTTTTTCCTGGATTGTATTAAAAGCATGGCACAAGGTCTCATCGCAAGACTGTTCATGGGAAAGGTCCCTGAGCGGAGAGAGAAGGCTATTGCCTCTGCCCGCGTCAAGTCGTTTTCCCCTGGGGTCCCCTCGCCGACCTCAGCCAGCTTCACGTCCTGCTCGGCTGGGTTTTTGCAGGAGCCACCCTCACACATTCCCTTTAATAATGAAGTAAATAATGGCCACTCTATGCTTTTGGGCCCCCAATTGAATTGTGACCATGACCATAGGATATTGACGGACATCCCCATGAACACACCTCAACTTTACCATGTGGCTTGTATCCAACACCCCAGTGTGCATCAGGCATTGATAGAAATAAATAGAGGTTTGGTTACAGCCAGTATCTACCAATGCCTGATATATTTTCCCGCAACACTTCTGGGTATATAAAACTTCCCAGCTTGAATGGGGACACTCTGTGGCACTTCAGGGATCCGAATCAGTGTATCCACTTTCATGGAGGTACACTGATCCTGGAAGTGCCCCGGTTCCCTGCAGTGCCAACAGAGCGCCCCGGGCTTCCCCTCTGCACCCCTCTGGAAATTCCCCCTGCAGCTGAGTCAAGAGAGAGGGTGGTGATAAGGATACAGGGGCTGTAGGGGTGGCCACCATTCTGAGGGATGGGGAAATCTCTGATCCTGGTCCTCTCGCAGCTCCAGGAGGGTTTGGTGTTGTGCATGGTGGAAATTTGCCAGTGACTTAATCAGCTCACCCAGTGGTGCAGACTCCATGACAGCGTCTCAAAAAAACTATTAATGACTGCAGGTTTTCGGCAACACTGTGACATATTTGTGTCCCCCTGGTTAAAGGGTGTTTGGAGAAATGGGTCTGAGAGCAGCGTGACAGTAAGCAAAATGTTTTATTTATACGTTTCAAACAAAACAAAACAGAAATCAGCTTGTAGGCTTTTCAGCATTCAAGATGATAAAGTCTGTATGGTTTCAGGTCCCATCTCCCCTCTCTTCCTCGACCCAGTCCTTCTGTTTCAGCCCTGTTTTAACCTGTCTTAACTCACTGCAAAACAAGAACAGCTGTTAGGAATTACTACGAGGGAAGCGTTTCCTTTTATCATTTAGTCGCCAAACCTTACTCTCTGCCGGAAGCGACGACAAAACCACTCAGAAAACCTGAGCACTGTGACTGCAGGGTTTGCATAGGCAAGAACCACAATTTTCCTCAGAAAGGACTAAAAGTTAAGCCATACTCAGACAACTGCCTTAAAAACGAGTAACATTTATAAAAAGCAGTGTCACCATGGTAATCATGCAGTGATGGTGCTGTTTAGTGCCCCTCTTCAAATAATGCCCTAGAAGCAATAAAGAAAGATTAAACCTAAAGCATTCAATGTATGTCAGTCAATAAATCACAACCTCACGACCATGAAACTTTTCTGCCTACATGAAAATAAGCAGGTTGATGAGTAAATCACTATTAGAATGTTAAACAGTATTACCTTCATATGCCTTTAGGCAGTGCATGATGCCCAAACATAATGTATTAAACAACTTTAAACAATCCATTTTTTTGACTCGTGTAACAATTAACAATATTTAATGTTGAGAAAAGGGTATATGAAGATAAATAGTGACACTTTCCAAAATTCTTTATGATTTACATTGTGTCCCCACAAGGTCAAATTGTACTGTCCTTGTGGGCACATTTTGTCCCCATAACATAGTAAATACCAGGACCACAGACACACACACAGATATATACACACAGGACATCTAGAATATCTTTTTACAGCTGAACAGTGAACAGGTACCAAAATATTTTTTTATTGATAACCATTTACAAGTACATATCTTGTAAATTAGATTTAGACTAATTTATATATATATATATATATATATATATATGAAATCACAACATTTAGATATGTGAAAATGTGACCCATGTTTCACCCAAAGGATGAAAAACATTCTTAGGGCAATATTTTAGTGTTTTCAAATAAAGCACATTTTTAGGAACAACACAACAAAACATTTTTGGGAACAGAAATGAGCAGTTTTCAGGTAATGGCATCTAAACAGCCCTTACAGAGAAACTGCGACCTGTAGTGTAATACTGTGTGCTTTATATTCATTGTTCTCACAGGTATCTGGAGGGGGGTTGTGGCTGCCAAGGGGCCTGCCACATTCCACCCCAAAAAAGGCAGTGCCATGGGGCAGAGAGAGCCAGCAGCTCCAGCGTGAGTGGACAACAACCAAATATGCAGATGAGTCTCTGAAAGTCTTGGTCATGTTAATGTGGTTCAGTTGCTCCAGGGCTGAATGGCACAGCCAGGATTCTGGGGGTTTGGGTGGATTTCAATGTTAGACATACCTCTTACATTCACAGAATAACAATGAAGCTGTGATTTATTAGCCCTTCATCAGTGTGGCCCTTTATACAGTTCTTCAAATCTCTTAATTAAAAAAGGATTATTACATAATTCATCTTATAATTATTGTAATGTAACCGCTGATTATTGGCTTGGTCAAAGAGCATAATGCCATGCAAAGAATAAAGAAAAGCAAAGCTCTCTCAGGCTAACTGCATTTCCGTCTACAGTCCTGAAATGTAATCATGAGAAAGGGAAGCTTGTAAAATGCAGCAAATCTTTTATCTTGACCAGAGCAGTGTCTCCTTTGTATTTATTTTGCTACATAAATGGCCTCTACATGTGGCTCAGAGCCCACAGACAGTCACTGATATGTCAGTAAATAGCAAGTAGCAAAAGTAGGGTTAGGGTTAGTCAGTTTAATAAAGCTAAAAACACTGCATGTTGGCAGTTTTTATGTCTGGACAGGTTAATGTAGCATGAATAGGAAACTGTATAATATGGTTTTACCTAAATTAAGAGGTAACATTGACAGTTGTTAGACAGTGGGTGAAAATGATTAATTTCTTCACCTGTGTCTTGTTTCCCTGATTGGTCTGTCTATTTATGGCCTAGTGTTTGTTGTGGGGTGTTGCTGTACTCCTTGTCATTGTTGTTCTTTTTCCTGCCATTGTTGATTACTCATTCTTGGACTTAATAAACTTCACATTGCATTTTGGATACAGTCTCTCTAGTCTCATCATCATCTACAGGGTCATAGAAATGCTGGTAAAGAATAGAAGATCAGGTGGAGTTGTCTGTTTTCAAACTCACTTTCACCATGCGTCAAATAAATAGTAGTCTTGGTAGTGTTGTGACAACATCTTTATTTTAAAGTGTGTAATATGCATTTGTGAATATAGAAGGAAGAACAAGGTATATTTATTATAATATTTTTCACTTTGTTTGATAATTAGTTTGTTGTTTTTAGGTAAAAAAATAATTCAGTTTATACTGTAATATAGTGGTGGTAGATCATAAAACGATATTGTAACGTTTTTCCTCCCTTATTTATTAAACCTATTTATTTTGGATTTTTTATCTCTATAATCAATTGCTAGTTCTGAAAACCCATCAGTATAAAACATGGTCCTTTAGGAGAAACAACACCATTATCACCCATTAAAAAGCAATAAGTAACATGCTTGTTTCAGCTCCAGGGCAGAATATTTCCCACATTACTGTGGCAGTGGGTGTGAAAATGGAAATAGATGTTTCCCAGTGGAATACATTGTGTAATGTATTCTAATGGAAAACAACTGTTTCCATGAAAGTTAAAGGAAAATAACAGAGAGATACAGGGCATGTGCATTACACAGAAACCAGCAATAATGTGTTTGCTGAGGCAGCCTTACTATTACTACTGCTAATACGTAAAGTTCATCATTTGAACAAACTCTTTGTAACATATTGTCCAAAACATGAAACTGAGACTGGATCTATATAAATCCAAAGTGTGAAGATAATACATAACATAAACAATGAAATGGTATGCTAAATGCAATCAGGGAAAACAAGGAACACCCGGACACAATAAGAGGATAACACCCTAACCCTAAGACTACAAAGACCTGGGACATGGACTACAAAACATGACTTTAAAATAAAAGAGAGGGCTCTGGTGTGGCGGCCATGTGTAACACTGTAACACGTGTATCTGTAACACAGTCCCCAAATAATCCATCAATGGACAGTCACAGTCCAATGGGACCAACTTACGCAATGTGGGGTTAAGTCCCAGCCAATACCAGGTCCTCAATACCATGTCCCCACCACTTTTGGCAGAAGTCAGTTATATCCACACCATGTTCTGAAAGCAATTGATTGGATTGCAGAAAATAAAAGACATGCATCTACAAATTGTCATTCCTCATAATAAATAATCAAATAATCAAATTCATACTTGTAATAAACTTTTTGCGCCAACCAGACACCACAATGTTTCATGGAATATGTAGTTAAGTAGTCTACAGAATCCTGTAGCTTTGTCTTTGAGATGTTTGTATTGTGTATGCTTTGCTTTAAGGTTAAAATGTTTTTTCATCTCTGGTCCTAAAGCAATGACTGTTGGTGATTGCGGACACAGAAATCTATATATGCTGCACTGAGTCGTGCATCAGAGAAAATGTTTCAGAGAAATTGTTCCTCCCATGATCTCATCAGGATCCACAAAACTTCAATAATAAAACAAGGATGGTTGTAAAACAGACATCAAAGCAATCCTAAAGGGGAGTCTCAATCAAAAACATGGTCTTTTCCTGATCTACATAGGCCTGTGATAGCCTGTACTAGATATGTTTGAGATGGGGCTCAAACCTGGGTCTTTCATTCTAGTGACAACATCAAACCGGCTCATGCCACAAGCCTGCAGAAATAGGCATATTTTAAATAGGCTGCCATACTCATCACTGGTCCAATATTCTGGGCCAGTTTAAGTGTCAGAGGGACAGAGGGACATCCTGTGCAGCTGCATCACTGCCTGGTTTGGGAATTGCACCATCCCGGATCGCAAGAACCTTCAGTGGATAGTGAGGACAGCTGAGAAGATCATCGGGGTCTCTCTTCTTTCATCACAGACATTTACCCGTCACACTGCATCCGCAAAGCCACAAACATTGTGGATGACCCCACACACCCCTCTCACACATTCTTTACCCTCCTGCCATCTGGTAAACAGTACCAAAGCATTCAGGCCCATCTGTGTGCGTATATCATGCAATTTATATCCCCTCCATCCTGCAATTTTTTTTGCACGTCTGTGCTGCTACATACCTATATTGTACATAGTCTAATGTTTACACTTTTATTTTATTGTCACTAGGATCACTTTGAAATAGAACTGTGTGCTGGTCGGCACTTCACTGGGACTTACTATGCCCATTGTCTGTCCTAATAGTCATTGTACTGTCTTGTGCTGTCTGCACGTTTGCACTTGTGCACTTTATGTATAAATTATGCATAAATTATGTAGTCCTGTAGTTCTGTGTTTATGTAGCACCTTGCTCCTGGAGAAATGTTGTTTTATTTCACTATGTACTTGTATCTGGTTGAAATGACAATAAACTCCATTTGAACTTGAACTCAGGTGTCATAAACCAGATATGGAGGCATGCACTTTCTGAAGTTGTCCATTGGTGTTTTGACACGAGAATAACAGACAAATGGCTGCTGAAGACAAAAAAGCTAATGACATGCTTTACAGCTACCCTAATATACTCGCAGGTGCACCTGATGTGCGTCAAGCACTGCCGTGGGCCATTTAGATTAGCATGATTAGACATGTGATATAGACACTGGTCACACCGAAGGCATTCCCCATAGCATCAAACTAGATGCAGTGTCGAGTTCCCTCAAAAGGGAACTCAAAGATGGAAGTTAGATTTACACTCACATTACTTTTATACTGTTAGTTGTGAAAAACAACAGAAAACAGTATTCTTGCATAACAAACTGACGCTCTCTGCTTTTGCTCTCAGACTTCTGCATTGCATGAAGATCACTGATAGCATTAAACTGGCTGCCATGAACAGTCATGTTCAATGTGAAGTTCAAGAACAGTTAACAGTTTCAGTTTAGATCTCAGGATTGGTATAAACACACCTTATCTTTTTTACATGACTGCTGGTTATTCAGGTTGTGGATGAACATTAGGAGAACAGTAGAGGACTGACTTAAAACCCTGAGGTGGTTTTTCCCCAATGTTAGGAGGACAGGGGCTGAAATCTTGACTGATGATCTCTACTGGAGCACTGTGTATAAGCAAACAGGGACTGATTAGCATTTCAGTGGCCATTGGCAACCAGAGGCCATCTAAAGGATTCCTCTCCTTCAGCAGGCATAATGATATGTTTTTGCTATAAAAATCTTATCGAATCATTGTTATCTTGAAATGTTTCAATGTTTCTATAATTAGAAGCTTAAATTAAACGCAAACAACAACATACTGAATGAGTTAATAATGATCTTACTAATGGTTTTCTTAGCAACAGATTTCTTACACATTATGATATGACCTTTCTTTTGCAAATACATGACATTTGGAAGATAGCAATCTGTCATTAAAATCCTAATTAGCCCCACTGGCTTCTCATCAGGAGAGATTAGCACTAAGTTAACTGTGATTGGGACGTTACAAGCTGCCTGAGTGAAATATAGAATGGAACAAAACAATGTGGCGTATCAGTTTAACAATTCACTGTCTTTCATTAGCATGACAATAACTGTGGATTGTGAACACAGGCTATCACATAACCACACACCTATAGACAACAGATCAGATAGATACCTAATGTATGGCTCTTTTTAGTTTAAAGCTGTTAAAGAGTCTAGATGATCTGACTTTTCAAATCATCTGTACTAGTGTTTGTGTTGTTTTTATGTTTGTTTAGTGCTTTCTTGATCTTATGTGTATAAAGACCAACTTGATCTTCAAACCTTTCAGAACCATTGAGTGATAAGCTTGAGATCTGGATCAGTCAGATGGTTGTCAAACAAAGCGCGTAGGGCAGACACTGAAGTAAAACAAAATGAGTGAAAATAATAGTTAAATATTTTGGTAAGTGAATTATTCTTTAAGGTTGTATCATTTTAGAGGACAGAGGTAAACCCACACACTGCCTACATGAAAACCATTAACTTTTTCTCCAACTGCTGAACGACAGGGATTGTGGCATATCATAAGCAGCATAACCTCTCTTTTGAAAGATCATTGTGTGCCTTGACTCCCTCCTCCCTCTGTATTCTCTGTATGAAGACAGCATTTCTCAGCTTTTAAGTGAAGCTAGTGTCTTATGTCTCAGCTGTAACTATATATTGTCTAAGAGTTTCTTTATTGATGCTTCATATCCAGTTTTAAAAAAACAAAAATACAAACAAGACCTCTGAACAGGTAGAAATTGCCATCGTTTTTTACTTAGATTTATTATAAGGCTTACCACAGATGCACGCAGAACTGAATAAGCTCCAGATTGGTATGGAGTTTTCTTTGGTATGCATAAGTGCGCATATAGACAGCCCAGTTTCCTGACAAGATACACAAGGTAATGCTCTCCAATTAACAGTGTCTTTTGTAAATTAGATGGAGACTCCATCTCGTTATCATTGTAATGATCTGTCAACGAGGCAGGGATGTTGATGAAAATGAAGAGCCCTCCCTATAGGTGTTCAGTGAAACGTTTCCTCGGGTCCCATGACGAAACCAGCGAAATATAAGCGCGCACCTGGACACGGATCCCGGGTACGAGACACGCTTAAACAGAGACGCGCACAGCCACTGCTGGTCTCCAGCAATACTGCAAAAAAAATGATCTCCAACATCTCCATCTTCTGTTTGTCTTCACTTCTTTTGTTTAACCTGACAGGAGCCAAACCAATGTCCAATTTACAGGTGAGTCTTACAAACTCAAACCTTACTTTTAACCTTGAAGAAAACACTCGCACTCATCATATTCAGTTTTACCGTAGAATCTAAAGCAGCTGTTAGATGATGAGATGAACGCGCAGTTCGTGGAGTCGCAGGAGTCCACAATGGAGCAGAAAGAGGCGCAGGAGAAGACGCACCAGTGGGAGTCGGCCCCGAGGATGTCCGAGCTGGCGGGCAAAGACACCGCGTTTGATCGACTGCTGAGCGACATTCTGTCCACATCCAAGCGCTCCTGGAGCCGCTTTAAGAAGGGAGGGCTGAGGAGCTGTTTTGGGGTCCGATTGGAAAGAATCGGGTCTTTTAGCGGGCTCGGGTGTTAAAAGGTATGTATGTATAGTATATATATATATATATATATATATATATATATATATATATATATATATATATATATAGGAAAGCCTATTGTGGCTGGAAATATTTCATGTCGTATTGCTTTATCTCTTGTCACTTCTTGCAGGTTGGGTTGGAAATGTCTTTACTTGAAATGCTCGAGCAGACACCTGTGTGGTGCTGACTGCAGGGTTTACTGTACATGTGTGTTAAGGTGATTTTTGTGTGTTTTTATTTATAACACAGGACTATAAATAGTTGTATTTAAAAATGACTGCTGTATTATACTGTTGCATCTATTTATTTATTTATTGCTTTAAATCATCTCGTGTTAAAGATCACGTATATTGCTGCAAAATACTTATTTTTTGTGTGTCAACTTGGTCTAAAACTAACGTGATCTGATTCTTAATGAAATTGTGAATATGCTGGCAGTATATATAATCACGTTGCCTAATGTAAACGAAATGAAAAGTTTTTCCATGGTAAGATGATGAGGCTAGGATACTTAAAATAGAAATATACTAAACAGAACAGTAGGTAAGGGAAAACTATAACCGAATTAAATACAAATAAGTAAATGAATGAATGACTGAATGCATTAATAATATAATGTATTTGGGGACTAATAGCCATAAGGACTGTTTCTGTCGGATGACGGTCAATTCATATTAAACAATATTAGACATTACCCCATGAGGAACATTTATTTTTTGTTTGAATGTCTTTGCAGTGTTATGTGTATATGCCGCATATAAACAGCTGCCCAGACACAGTACAGTGAATCTGTACAGAGTGAGTGAAACATTCCTCTCTAAATGTACAGTATTTCATTTCAGCTCATTCAGCTTAAGAGTTATGGGTCAAAATCTTTACATTAATAAAATATTAAGTATGAGTGTATGAAATGGGATTGTTTTTAATGTTTTTTTTGGTGAAAGGTCTTAAATAAACATACATGATATTAAATCCATTATGATTGACAACGGTTGTCATTATAATTAAATACATTTCTTGTTATGGAAACATCACCTGTCTTATTATTTGCATTCACATTACACAAGCCATGCCCAATTTCTATATGCTTATTAATACTTATATTGTAGACACAAGTGAATTTGATGCAGATATTTTTTTAAAATGAAAATTCCATAATCATTTACTTATCTGTGTCATTAAAAACCTGTATGATGATTTTATTTCTGAGGAACACTAAAGAAGTTATGTTGAAGTACATTGGTAACAAAATAACAGTGGCACCCACTGATCTCCATTAGATGAACACAAAACCACTGAGACATTTCTCAAAATACTTTCTTTTGTGTTCCACAGAAGATAAAAAGTCATACAGGCTGGAATGACATGAGGGTCAGGAAATGATGGAAATAAATCATTTTTGACTGAACTGTGTCTTTAAATGTATAATTACACCGTTACATGGACAACCTAAAATAAAGTGTAACTGGTTACAAGTGTACTGGTTAGTGAGTCAGGCTTGTAATCAAAAGGTTGCTGGTTCAATTCCAGTGCCGGCAGGTATAGCAACTGAAGTGCCCTTGAGCAAGACTTCTAATCTAGAGCATCTAACCCTAATTGCTCACTAGGTGCAGCAGTGCTGCCACCACTCCAGATGTGTGTGTTCACAACTTGTGGTTTGTGTTTACTCCTCACCAGTGATGGGTTAAATACAGAGGTCACATTTCAGTA
The DNA here is from genome assembly GCA_036877525.1 of Chromobotia macracanthus. Classification (NCBI taxonomy): domain Eukaryota; kingdom Metazoa; phylum Chordata; class Actinopteri; order Cypriniformes; family Botiidae; genus Chromobotia; species Chromobotia macracanthus. The sequence continues at coordinate 466,847 of JAZGTH010000002.1, forward strand.
TGTAGCTGCTGCTGTAACTGTAGATCGTCTGAGTCTTAAATGAACTTTTAACAATTGTAACAATATAAGTGGTGTCATAACACAATTAGAGCGAGATCTAGAACTTAACATTGATTAGCCATTTATAATAATGTAATAACTTTTAACTAACATTTTTACACTATTTTAAATGCATGTTGAAATAAGTCCTGGCAATTTTGATTTATTCGTTTAAAATATTTTCAGATTTGAATGTATGGTTAATAAACTGATTTATTAAGCATTAGGCTGATACTTGTTATTGATGTTAATTACTGAATGTTGTAAATAGCTTTATCATAAATCTTTTAAATCAAGTCCCCCCCAATGTGTGCCAATCAAGTGGCACTCCCAGTAAACAACTTGATGAGACTGATTTTGAAGAAGTTGTGTTTGATCAGATAACAGAAGAGCTTTGGTCAGAGGTTTGATGGTTCATCCATCTATGAGCTTTTAAAGTACTCATTTGACATTATCAGAGTGAGGTGCTGGAATGCAGTCGTCATTCCTCACATAATCAGTGTGTTCAACTGTTAGCTGTAAAAGAGCTTGAGAATGCACAGACAAGAAAACCTACTGGAAAAGACAAGCAGCACAAGAAACATAAGATCACCTGACATTCCTCTGGCTTTCAGCTTTATCTTACTCTTCAGCAATCAGCCACAGGGTGCATTATCTGTCTAAGATCTAGAATGGCCTCAAAACATATGTAACAGTGTGCCACAACTGCAGGCCTTAGTAATAATGCGTGTACCCCATACAGCATCTACAGCGACTTGATGATTCTTGTCCTATTCATCACCAGCCCAAAGGCCGTCACAGGAAGAGGAGGTGACCAGACCTGAAGAAACACAGATTCAAACCAAGTCTGACCTGAGACAATATTTGTCTGCTTGGAAGACCAAGAGATACTCTGACTATTTCAGGTGCAGACCAAGCAGAATCGGGTCCACATCATCCTTGTAATACTATTAGGTGATCAAATTTTGATGATTTAAACATAAATTACAGCACTGTTTCTTGGACAATCACTTACAATAATGGCTTTGTTTGACCAAGTAACACAGATAATGATTATGACAGGTAAGGGTTTATGTCTGATGTCCACATGTTTCTGCTTCTCTACTTGTGATGTCTTAACGATCAGAACATTCTACATCGTTATCTTAACTATGCATATTTTTATTTAATTTTTAAATGTCAATCAAATGGTTTTTGAAAATTAGAACCTGACAAATTAAAATACTTTTTTGCTTCATGATCTAGTCATAATCTACAATAATGCAAATGTCCTGCATGATAAAGTATTTTAAATGTTGCTTGTCGATGCTGATGTAATAGTGAGGTGACATTAAAAAAGCAAATGTTTATAAGCTCTGTGGTTACTCTTTACTTCTTACATAAACAGAGCAGAAACACAAGATCTTTTATGTTACCCCACAAACCTGACCATGCAGTAACGTCCTTAATATCATTACAAACATTCAAAACCATTTAGATGCACATTTGGTTTGCAGTAACATAAAGTACAATAAACTGTGACAACAGACATAAGTTATTGCATTGTATTAATTTACAAGTTGAATTAGAGATAATCTGAAATATTAAGCAGTGTGGGATATCAAAACTCTGATAAACACAGTTCATAAGCATGTCTAAACTATAATCAAAATAAACAGAAAATGCACCATGTTAATATAACTCACTAGCTTCTTTGTTTAGCTTTATAAAGGCCTTTTTTCTTTTAGGTTCAAATATTAATCTTTTACTCACTATCTCAACAAACCAATAGATCAGAACTATTTAAGATTGCAACTGTAGCATTTGTATTATCAGTTTAGATGTTCAGCTTCTTTATAGCACTCAGTTTACTGTGTACCATCACACAAACCCACCTAAAATAAAAAAAATAATCTTTTGCAGCAACATCAGCAGCAGCCTGTAAATAGACCACCTGCTCCTTTAACCCCCTATGGCCAGCTGTGCTTTCTGTGATCTGAAGTGTTATGAGAACAATGTGAAACACTCGTGAGGCAGATGCATTCCTGATGATGTATGCCACATTTATGTGCCATACGAGGTCACCGCGCAGATTGTTTGTGTCCGAGTTACCAGCCCCACTTCAGGAGGTCTCCACAGCTGCAAACCGACACTTAAAAGGAAATCTGCTCCAGGAGTCTTATCATGCAGCAGGTGTTAGAATGCACTTCACACACTTTACCGAAGACGAGCCAGTGACAGTCAACTGTCTTTATATAAGCAGGAGTCAGGCCGACGGAGGGCAGGAACCAGAGCAACCGAGAGATGATCAGAGGACTTGTTCTCACAGCACTGCTGGTCCTACTTGGCCAGCAGATGGATGTACAGGCGCATATGTTGAGCGGACACATTTCCACCAGCAACATGGCCAAGATTAAGGTACAGTGGAAAATATAAACATTAATTGAATGGTTGTATAGTGTTTGGTGTGTTCCTCTGTATAAAATTAGGCTCTCGATCTCCACCAGTTCTATGACCCATGTTCTCTCAACATGATGAGGACGTTACCATTATGTTTACTTCAGTGAAAGAAAACTGACTTTTGATTAGTTTGACATTTGTGAGAAATACTAGAGAACTCTAAATATTTCTTCATAACTTTACAACCTATCTGTCTTTATTATTTTTAGAAATGCAAGTCAAACAGGGAAATGAATCAGTCATTTACTGAGATCAGACATTAGGCAGTTTAAGGTCAGATTACAGTAACAAAGCTTAGCTTAATAAAGACTGTTATCTTATAAAACTCATCAGGTGAGCTAACAATATTGTAAACACATTTTGTTAAATTTGAGCTTGCAAAGCATATTGCAATACAGGTCACCAAAGCACAAGTTGAAGCACAAGGTTAATTGTACTGTTGTGAGAAACTGGTGGATCAAGGCAACATTTCAAAACAGTGTCACACATAAAGTTATCACTGCGTCTATTCTCCAGGCTTTACTGCAGCAGATGGAGGCAGCCCTGACAACACAGGAAACTTCTGAGAGAGACACAGATTATGAAGATAGCAACCCAGCAGAGCAGAGTCCAGTGTCCACATCCTGGAGCAGAGACAGAGAGTTGGAGACCCCTGGACAGGACACAGAACCTGCAGAAGGATTCGAGACACAGAGAAATAATCTCATCGACCTGCTCATGTCCACTCGCAGCAAAAGTTTGTCTGGATGTTTTGGGGGAAGACTGGATCGCATAGGGTCCACTAGCACTCTAGGGTGCAACTCTAAAAAAGGTTAGAAACACGTGAATAAAGTGATATACCTCTTTGATGCATGGCACAAATGCTTCTTTTATATTCATCTGATGTCATTTAGGTTTGTATGTTGATGTATTTATTATGTATTTATAACCAGAGTGCTTATGAAGATATTCTTAAACATATATGATGTGTTATGTTGGACTGCCATTCAGTTATGTGCTTAGAAGATTATAAAACTCCTGACTTGTGTGCAGAACTGGTTTTATTCTTTTTGTGACACATCATGATTTCTACAGCTAAACATGTAAAATTCCAGAATTTTTGTTGAACAGTTTGATGTTTTAAAGTGAGTGTTGAGTAATTCAGAATATGATGTTAATAAAATCTTACTTTAAAACAAAGTTTTATTTTAATTTTGTTGCGTTTGTGCCATATGAATAACTCCATTGAAAACATAGAATCTCACTGAATCTTTTAAAATCATCTAGAATCTCTGTTCTATGGACATCTAAGCGCCAGACTGGTCATTCTTAGGCTAATTAATTGATATCAGTGTTACTCTAACATCAGTACTCTAATGACTCAAAGAGCTGCAGGTGGTTTTTACGCCTGATCTTACAAACGCCTGTCTGAACCCTTAAAACCCAGCCAAGAGGCCCATGATCCCAGCAGGGCTCTACTGATTGCATGAATAATGCCTCAGTTTCTGACTACTGACAGAACTGACCAGCCTTATTACAAGCCTCAGATTTCCACCTGACTGAAACACCACAGATCCGACACATATAACAGACTGTCAGACAACAATCTCTCTGCTCAGCTGACATGAGACCTCATATTCTACTATTAGACCAGAGCAATGTGATAGATCTCACCTGACTGTCATACGCAGAGATAGATAGTGTTAGTCAGCTGGTTACTTCATGTGTAGATTAACATACGCAAAAACACCACAGGAGGTTGGACAGATTTTCATAATTTGTATTTTACAGAAACAGCAGTTTTAATTTAGCATTTGTTGGACAGAAAGTTTCACCCATTGACCAAAAATCTGACAGGATATTTAAGACGTAATGGAGTTTACAGGGGAAACCAGAGTGTTTGTGAAAGTCTATTTCTGTACAAGCATATACATTATAGTCCTGATTTCAAAAGAGCATTTGTACATCATCCCTAAATGCCCAGAAAAAAGCTGCAGTTCTTGGAACATGTTGAACTGATGTGACAGCATGCCCCAAGTCAACATGAAATCACAAAAAAGAAGCATTCTAAATGTTTATTAAGGAACAGCACAGTTAGTTTGTGGCACTTCATAGACCTTGCTATCTGGTGTACATGTGCTGAAATGCTCCATGTCGGACACATCAGACTGTATTAGGAGGTTTGGACAGGTATGTCAGAGTGCATTTAGCTCCTCAACCTTGAAGATCTTAATGAATCCAGAGCTGAAATCTGCTGTGAATATGATTGACTATGGGGCAGGTGCAGGTGAGTCTCTACTCTACAGCACAATTTTACATCAGTTTTTTGCTTTGTGTTCATTTGTGTTTAAAATTGAGTGCCAGGATCCAACCTGAAAAAGTGGACTTTTTTAAAACTTTACACATCTTTCTTGATGTTCTTCTTCATTTGGAAATCAAACAAATATTGTTTTAGTTGTTGCAATCAGTTAATAGGTTGTTCATTTGTGGTTAATTTCACTTTCTACTGATTTTATGATATTTATTATGTTCACAGTCTGTCTCATTCTAAACATTTCATCCCTTTTGATCAAATTACGCAAACTGATATTACGTCAATATTTCATAATTTGGGAGGAAAACAACAACAACAACAAAAACATTTTACATCGTAAGAAAAGACCATAAAGGTACATGCTGATCAATACAGAGTTCCAGCTTCACTAAAATAATAACAGGTATGACACAAACATCCCTGTGTGTGTGTGTCACTGCATAGCATGCATGTGTACTGTAGTATGAGAAAATAATCAGAACATATTTGATGGATGGTTCTAGTGATATGTTGATAATGCCGTGTTTGAAATGCTCTTCGTAATGGAGAGGACGGTTAAAGTCCTCTTCCACATGCAAACACTTGATTCAGTGGTTCTTATGGCCCTTTGTTTAAAAGCAAACCTTATTAAACACTCAGAAATGGAAAGCACATCTCGAAACATTCAGAATTTAAAGACAGAGAAATGAAAGTGCAGCAGTGGGTTGATGCCGGGGTCAATACAGGCTCTGGGCTGAAGACTGTCTGTGTGTATGCATGTCTGAGAGGCTGAATGTCACTGGCCCACACAGTAACTGAAGATGTTGGACCTGTAGCGGGGGGTTCTGATCTCAGGCTTGGGTCCCTGGAGCACTCATCTCAGCGCACATGGACAGAACTTAAAGCAGCTGTCTAGATCTGATTGTGATGTAATGCTGGCAGAGTGTAGCAACTGAAAACTACACATTGGAATTGACATTGACTTTATGTCTGTTGATTATTTCAAGAATCTGAAAGAAACACCAAAACATTACCATACCATCCATACACAATTTATTTAATCAAAAATATACTGTATCGTATAAATAAATGTCTGTACTGTTCAATACTGTCCTAAACCTATAAGACTGAGAGCAGTCAGTGGTGTGTGTGTCACCTTCCTCTCCCACTGTATTGTAAGTGTCTGAGGTCCATGGTTCTGAAGAGATTGGACACCTGAGAGACACATGTATTTGGAGACACTGTGTATGTACATGGGTTAATGTACATCCACAGTAACTTCCTGTTAAACAACCAATAAAGTGCCATGCTCACCCCCCTTACACACATAAAAATTGATTTATGTGTGTGTGTAAGTTTTCTTCTACAGAGTTAGACAGATTTTAAAATGATCACAAGGATAAAGAAGGGTCAGGTCAAGATCGTGGATGTCGGGGAATCGTGGATGTAAGGGGTAGTCTTCCGTCATCTCTAAATAAGAGACGCAGCTGAGACATGCTGGGGGGTGGGGGGGTGTTAGTTTCTAACTTTGATTACTGATAAAGCATATAAACTACATGACATTATTATTAGTTAAGATACAACATATCAATAATGTGACATATTTGTGATGTAAACAATATTCAGCTGGAGATAATCGGGATGGGGCTCATGCATCAGTATCTAACTGAAGTGTTTGAGGAGTGACATGGACTGACTGGTTCTCAGCATAGCAAATGGCCCGGATCAGTAAGGTCACCAGCTGTGAGTGCAGGATAAACCCATGGAAGGTCAGTGGGCAGAAGCGTCCCTTCATGCTCCAGTATTCACTGGGACACTGATCTGGATAAATGTTCGGACATGCCACATGCCTGTCAACAGAGTGTGACACTGCTCGTGTCTTTCCCGGTCAAGGGAGTAGTAAACAAACAGGTCAGAGAATGGAGGACGAGTAAAATGTATATTTATTTCCAATTAAACACAAAAAAAAATTAATTTGTGGGCTTTTCAGCATTCCACAAGTGTCCAATAGAAAAAAAAGCCGTTATCCTCCGTCCTGTCCATGCTCTGTTCCTCGACCCCGACCTTCTCCTGCAGCCCCATTTTAACCTGTCTCTTGACTCACAGCAAAACGGGAACAGCTGTTAAAGTTCATTACGAGGGAGACGTTTCCCTTAACCATTTTGTCTCCAAACCTGTCTCTCCGCCGGCAGTGACAACAAAACCATGTCTGCCAGCCGCCAGTCATTACTGTCTGTGATGATGTCATCTAGGTATGCAGCGGCATATGCCTGATGGTGTCGTAGGACCCGGTCCATGAGGTGCTGAGACGTGGCCGGTGCTCTGAATAGCCAGAACGGAAGCGTGACAAATTATTTTAAACAAAACAGTGTGGTAAAGGCTGTTTTCTCTCGAGGTGTTAGGGGCATTTGCCAATATCCCTTTGTCAAATCCAGTGTTGAATAAAATCGAGCCATGGCTAACCGATCGAGCAACTTGTCAACCCAGGGCATTGGATAAACATCGAATTTTGACACTCCGCATAGGACTGGGACTCAGTGAGGATCTCTTTCGGGATCCCCACCCGGGAAATAATATGAAACAGGGCATCCACCACACTCTTTGCCCAGATGTTGTGGAGAGCCACTGCATCTGGATATTGCATTGCATAGTCGACCGCGACTAATGCAAAGCAACTCCCGCATGCTTACCATTCTAATGGCCCAACGAGGTCCATGCCAATTCTTTCGAAGGGAACCTCGATTAATGGAAGTGGGCGCAATGGTGCTTTTGGAACGGGCGGGGGGGGGTTCACGAACTGACATTCGCAGCATGTCGCACACCACCAGCGTACATCCCCGTGAATGCCCAGCAAGTAGAAATGGGCCATGAGACCATGAGTGTTTTGTCTTGTCCTAAATGGCCAGCCATTGGATTATAATGGGCCGCCTGGAAAAGTATTTCCCAACAACTTTTTGGAATGAAAAGTTTGGTTATATCTTCTTTTGTCTGTGTGTCCTGCGTCACACGATATAACCGATCCTGGCGAACCGCAAAATAGGTCTACGAAAGGGCTTGCATGGGGTTGACGAGGAAACCGTCGATAGACTGAACGGTATTAAAGGCATTGCGCAGGGTCTCATCGTGAGACTGTTCAAGGGGAAAGTCCCCAACCAGGAAGAAGGCTATTGCCTCCCCCACACCGAGTTGTTTTTCACCAACCCTGCGCTCGACCTGGGGCCCCCTCACCAATGCCAACCAGCCTCGCTTGCAGATTCCCTCTAAAAATAAAGTAAAGTAAATAATGGCCAATTCATCCCCAAAATAAGCGGGTGGCTGAGGTGGGGATTAACTGCTGCCTCGACTATGTTTTTGGGCCCCCAATTGAATTGTGACTACAACCACAGGATATGAACGGATGTCCCAGTGAATACACCTAACCTTTACTGTGCGGCCCATATCCAAATCCCTGGTTTGCATCAGGCATTGATGAACAGAGGTTTGGTTACAGCCAGTATCCACCAAAGCCTGATATGTTTTCCCCCAACACTTACACTGATATATGTGTACACACATATATCAGTGTACCTCTATGTCACAGAGTGCCCCCGAATGAGCCGGGAAGTTTTATATATATATATATATATATATAATATATAAAATAAAATTACATATAAAATTATTAATATTTAATCAGGATCAATGATTTGGGGAATTCTTAATCAATGTAATACATTGATTTAACACTTTTGTAGAGCATGTAGCCAAGATCAGCAGAATTAGGGCCTTTTTTTAGAACAGATTATAAGCATGAACCAGCATCACAATTATGTAGCAAATCGAATGTCAAATCAATGAAACGGAAAAATACACATAATTAATTTTCATTAAATATACATATTTGGTAGTACCTGATCAGCAGGAATGATTTTAATAATCGGCTTTTGCATTCGTCCAGCGAGTACATACGTGGTCTTAATGAATCCAAGAAACATTATTTGTCTGGCCTTGAAAACAATGCTTCTCTGCTTTAACAGGACTTTAGAGCATGTAGAAAGATCGAACACAGTTTAAGTGACCTTATTTGTGAGCATTAAACACAGCAAAAATTAAGTGTGAATACACATGGGTACACTACAGGGGAACATGTAACATATAAGGGAACATGTAACATATAACTAGACATAAGCCTACACACATTAAACACATAACTAAAGTGAGGGGAGTGAGGAGAGAGAGTCAAGAGTCAAGATTTATTTGTCACATACAAGTTATATAGAATACAACAAGTAGTGAAATGTGAACACAAGTAATGAAATGTGAATAGTGAAATGAGAGAAAGAGAGAGAGAGAGAGAGAGAGAGAGAGAGAGGATGTTAAGCCTGTGCAAGTCAAATCAGCTAAGCATTCTGAATGAACCACCAGTAGAATCACCACCAGTAGAATCAGCCCTGATGGACTGAGCCAGAGGCTGGACCTCCCTCCCTACGGGGAGGGGTGCCAGGGCTGAAGATCCTTGTTGGAAGAGTGGAGAAGATCACGAGCAAGAAGACGAAGACCAAGTTGGCGGTCATTTTTAAGTTCACCGTGGTCACGCCCAGTGAAACTTAAACAACCAATAGGTGTTAAGCAGGCAAAGTTTCTTTGTCTTACTCAACACCTATTTTATAGCCAGATGGCACATTTGCAAATAATAATCCAGATTATTGTAGAAAGACTATCATGCCTGTTATGGTTACACAACATAGTCTGATGGGAGAATAGTCTGACAGAAGACGATCTGTTAGATATTTAATATGACAGAGTTTGAACTACATTAAGTTGTGATTCATCCTAATGCATGAATACAAACAAAACATCAATCCAAACTTGCATACCTATCTACAGAGTTACAGTACAGATACATAGTTTTGTAGCCAGCATACCATGGGAATGTATACAACTATATACAGTTTAGGACAGTTGTTAGTTGTTAAAAGAGTTAAAGTGTTCTTTCTTGGGCCACCTGGGGTTACTGGAACTCCATGTGGTGCCCATGGAATTCTTTGAAGCTTGTGCAGCGTGTCATAAACTGTCCTGTTGGTATCAGAGGTTGCTGATAGCCATCTGGAGGAGAAGTTTGCCTCCAGACTCTCTGCCTAGGGTCTTTCACCCCCCACACTAGGTTTGTATGTCTTAAGTAAAAAGAGTTATTTTATGATCCATACATGATCCAAATATTAGGCCATGCCAGACACTACACCAGGTTTCGGCACCACTGTGACGCTTGATTGTGTCTTCCCCGGTCAAGGGAGTAGTAAACAAACAGGTCGGAGAACGGAGGACGGGTGAAGCGTATATTTATTTCCAGTTCAAGGAAACAAACAAAATGAATCAATGGGCTTTTCAGCATTCGACAAGCATTCCATAGAAAAAAATGCTGTTATCCTCCATCCTGCCCGTGCTCCGTTCCTTGACCCCAAACTTCTACTGCAGCCCCGTTTCAGCCTGTCTCTTGACTCACTGCAAAACGGAAACAGCTGTTACGAGGGTGGCGCCCCACTTTCCACACAGAGCAACAAACATTTTCTTGCTTTTATTAAATACTGCATATGTACTGTAAAAAGACACTGTGATGTTCAAAGCATAAAGCTCCTATTCCAACCAATAAGAATGCTATTTTACTGACAATAAACTGCAAAAGAAATCATTCAGAAACATTCAAAACTGACATCATTAACATAAGGCTGTCTACATGTTTATATCAAATCATCTAACCTTCTTTCCAGCACCTGCTGCAGAATTTTCTGGCCTTTCTGGCCTTCAACACACAGCTCCCCTAAGGGACAGAAGATCCTTACTGAATGTACAGCTTCACCTACTGCTTTGATTGTTCAGCGTAAAAGAACAACAACAATGAAACGTTTGCTTTAACGTAGGGTTAACACATCCTAAACCTTAAGTCATAGTAACACTGGCAATCTTTTTGCACCATCTTGTGGTCAAAATGATACAGTGCAACACTACAACAACACCTGATGTGTGTTTTACCTTGAATTTGATGTTGTTGCTTATGATGATGTTTCCCTCAACAAACAGACAAACAAAGTCTAACAAACAGAAAAACATACAGACAGATAAACACAAAAACGGATAGACAAACAAACAGACAAGCAGATCAACAGACAAACAAATAAATAAACAGACAAATAGTGGTCACTGAAGTATATGAACACGCAATGTATGAACAACATTACAATAATTAAACATCAAAGCAGTCTATATATGTGGCATTAAAAAACAATGTGTTGGTATACTTTAAATAAAGTTGTAAACCATTTAATGGAATGAAAATTGCATAAAACTGAGTGCACAAAAGTGTAGACCTGCTTTTACTGGTAAATATGAAATTTAAAAATATAAAATTTCCATTTACTGTTAAACAGTCAGAGGATTTTGAAGGATTATCTGCATTTTGCATCTCAAATTTTGGTTTGAATGGATCTCAGAGCCACAGACTGACAGTAGAGTGAATTAGATGAGTGAATGTTGTACTTGTCCATCTCCACTTTTGTTTCCCACTTTCCCAGCAGCGGAACTTCACTCAGATGGATGTGGATATCATAGATATCCGTATTAAAGAAATCCCCTGTCCACCCGACAACACAACACCTGTAGCAGCTGTGCTCAAAACTACAGGATAAAGTTTATTTGTCCCTCCAAAGATGTGATTTGATGTTCAGTTGTTTTGGTTTCTTACCATCCGTGGTATCATGATAGGCAGTCCATACATGATCTCATTGGTGGATCGAATAAGGATGACCGTCAGGCTGATGGTCATTCTCACTTCCCAGAAAAGCAGCTGCTCCAATCAAAGCAAAGGTGCCTGAATATATTTATATGGAAATTTCTTCAATTACACACATGTAAATGACATTAACAGTTGGTTGGTCAAGAGACTGTGCTATATGTAAAGGAAGACAGGATCAAAACAAGTCTTGCCCTCAACCACCGCCAAAGTCTGTAATATGATTAAAACTAACTAGTAAAATAAACCATAAAACAGCTAAAACATGCTATATATATATAGTTTACATACATATATCTTTTATCCTAATGTGTTTATGTGGGACATATATAAAAAACAGTAGAAATTAGATAATAAAACACTGTGGATAGGTATAACCTTACATTTTGAGGACAAAGGCTTACAGTGGACCGAGTGGCGCTCCACAGAGAAGAGACAGAACATCAGACCGCTGGGACAGTCACAACGTACATCCAACAACTCAAAGAAATTGAATACCAAAGAAAAGAACAGCACAACGAACAGTGCAAGGGAGAATGTTCTAAAAGTAGCTGTAAAGCAAAAAGATAGACAGACAGAAAACACAGTCAACAGAGGAACTGTGTGCAAAACAATTTTCCAACCTAAAAATCCATTACAAATATACACAGATTCATTGTTTATTTAGAGTTATTTAGAGTTTACTGTTTAAGACACTGAGCTTTGAGGTAAAGTAATGCCATATACTTAAGTAGACGTTTTACACAAGATTTGTGTTTTAATTGTCAAATTCGTGGTGCAGCACTACACTACCCACAATCCTTCAGCAAAACATAGAAGTTCATAACTGCATTACTTGCACTAGCATGTCTGTACAGCATACTTTCACTATCTGACTGTGTGTAAGAACACAGGTAGTTGATGCACCCACACTACAATGCAAATGTTTTCCTCTGTACCCTGCAGCTGCATACACATAAAACTGAATGTCTGCTTTGAGCTTAAGAGTGTTGCTCAAATTGTTATTTTATACACAAATTTCTGATCTAATTATGACATTTGCAACACTTCAGTGGACAGTCACTGTTTCTACTGATAAAGTATCAAAACAAGTTCACAAGGAAAAATAAATATGATCATATATATGTTTACCTGAAATGTATTCACAATATTACACCATAAAATAAATAAAATAGGTGTTCTGTGTCACAAACCCAGGATTACATATTTGGTTAGTTTGACAAAGCCCAATAAATGTATTCAGACTTTGTTATGGTTAAGTAATATTTAACTTATTTAACAATGATCATCAGTTTGGGAGGAGCACGGTCATGTAATTCAACCAATCATCGTGCAGGGGTGCGTATATATAGCCGTCCCTCACCTCTGTCCACCAAGCCTCCTTCCTCATCTCAGGGGTTTTGGCCCACTCTACTTCACGAATGCCAAGACACCGAGGTCTAACCTCGTACCTGTTGCCGAGACACATATCGGCATCCACTCAAAATATCATCTGTGATAATCTTTAATGTGCTCTAGCAGAACCCATAGTAGACAAGCTGTCTATTATGCTATGTGCTATGTTAACAGTCTATTTAGCAGAATAGTCTTATTCCTCTCAAAGAATACTCTCCGTATTACTACAATATCGATCAAGCATTAACATTAAAGTAGATATAACATCAGCGATCAAAGTAACTATTAACCTAATTGGCATCTGCCGGTGCAATAAATTCTGCTCCGCCATGTATTTAACGTTCTGCTGCCTCAAAATTTTCGACACACTGTCTGAAACTATATGCTGGATCCTGTCTAACAATCAGAGTTGGGTAGAGTATCCAAAATCTGTACTCAAATAAAAGTACAAGTACTTTTCTAAAAGTAACAATCTTAACAGTTACTTCAGCAAGAATAAAAAACTATGCGATGAAAAAACTACTCAAGTAGCTAGTTCTGATCTGCGAAAACGCTGAATTTCACACACCTCTTTTCAAACACCCCTTGAAAGTGTGTGTGCAGAGTGTGTGTTTGGTATTATGTTTGTTATGATATTATAAAGATGGGACTGGACACGGACATGTGTTCATATGTTCATATGTTACTAAACACAGCACTACTGGTGCTCACCTTTGCACATGCGCACCTTACACATACAAACATCCTACTACTACACCTCCCCCTTTTAACTAAACAACTCCCCATAACAGATATCATGAACTTTAGCATGAACATAACACTGCACTGTTAAACTCTCATTCAGTCCATTCCCTCCCCTTCTGTGCATCTTCCAAAAAAAAAATCAGTCTTTCACTGCTGAGAAAGAAAAACATAGACATTATCCTATTATTACTTTTTGTTTTCAATAGAAGAAAGAGAAATAATTACTGAATGGACAACAGCAAATCCTATCATAGTTCTACAGGTTCAGCCTTAACGGTGACCTAATAACCCGGCCCACTCCGCTTCTAACACAGTCCTAAAACTCTCTTGGCTGTGAAGGAACTGCTCTCAAATGGGAATGATGTCTTCTCAGGCTACCATTTTGCCCTTCTACAATGTAGGAATGTGGGGTATCAGTCGGATTTGTAACTCTCCCTGGACTTGGTAGGTTCTTGATCCAGACTGAATGACCTGTCTGTAGAGCCGGTTTCACTTGTACTCTGTGGCGTTTATTATACCATTTTGCTTGCTTTTCCTTCAGGTCTTTGTCCTTTTTTTTGAAGGTGCTGAGGTTTGGCCACCCTGGTTTCAGTGTGGATTGATGCACTGGGAGAGTAGTCCTAATGTTCCGCCCCATTAGTAGTTGAGCAGGTGACGCTCCTGAAGCTAATGGTGTAGCTCTGTAAGCCATGAGTGCTTTGTGAGGATCCTCACCCTTCTTTAACAGAGCTTTAACAGTTTTGACTGCTCTTTCTGCTTCTCCGTTACTTTGAGGATAGTGCGGACTGCTAGTCACATGATGGAAATCATAATCCTTTGCAAAGTCAGCTGCAGAAAACTGTGGACCATTGTCTGTAACTAAAACCTCTGGGACCCCGTGACGAGCAAACATTGCTTCTCTATCACAGTTTTTGCTGCAGTTGAAATAAGAGAAGCAACTTCTATGTAGCGTGAGTAGTAGTCAATCAGCAGGACATAATTACCCTTGTTCCAGTGGAAAAGATCTGCTGCCACTCTCTGCCAAGGTCGTGAGGGCAAAGGAGTAGTTAGCAGGGGTGGATGACTGCAGCTGTTTTTGACACAAGTTTCGCATTGACTCACTTTGACTTTGATTTGTTTAGTCATACCCGGCCACCATACTGACATCTGTGCTCTTGCCAAGCATTTATGTCCCTGATGTATGGATATGGATATGGATATGGCATGTTCATTCTAAGGTTCTCCTGTAGCTCAGTGGTAGAGTATTGCGTTAGCAGCGCAAGAGGTTGTGGGTTCAATTCCCAGGGAGTACATGTACCAAGAAAATGTATAACTTCAATGCACTGTAAGTCGCTTTGGATAAATGCGTCTGTCAAAAGCATAAATGTAAATGTTTATATGTGCAGCTTTTACTAAACACAGCACTATTGGTGCTCAGCTTTGCACATGCGCACCTTACACATACAAAATGTTACACAAAAATTACACATACATCCTACTACTACAATGTTTGTGTATGAACTTGTTTATTTGTGTTTGCACTTCAGTATGTGGATGTTTATTTGGTCATACGTTCTATTTTGAACAATCAGTGTTACATAGTTTTACTGTTGAACTTCAGCAGTTATTGTCTCTCAGGAAATTTACAATGCAGTCTCGATCTTTTAGCTGTGAGCAGGAGTCCCGTGTGACTAAAAAGCCTCTCACAGGCTGCAGATGCTGGGATGGCTGTGTTTACTTTTATAGTCAAATTCTTTACTTGTGGAAAAAGTGTAACAGATCCATACCTCCAGATGATGAACATGAAAGGTACCTCTCCAGCTCTCCTGTCTCTGAGTGCCCTGTGTTCATGGATGTGAAGAAGTCCTCTTCATCTGAAGGGCTGCTGTAGCAGAGGGCATCATTTTCCACGCTGATCTCCAGTTGATCTTTTATGTAGTCTACTCTTGTGCCAAGACAGATTTACAAACTTTACCTGCATAATCCTACATTTTACAATACATTTCCTATATTTATCTCAAGCGCTGCCTGGGTAGGGCTAGGAACATCATCAAGGATGCCTCCCACCCTAACCATGGATTTTTCACCCTCCTCCAATATGGCAGGCGCTACAGGAGTCTACGCTCTCAGACCAGTAGGCTGAGGAAAAGTTTCTTCCCAGAGGCTGTGACCCTGCTGAACTCCACACCACCAATCTAACCACTTATGAACTTATTTGCACTATTCATATTTGCACAGTCTGTTACTTTTACTACTACTACTCTTATTTTTGCACATTCTATACATTGTTCAACATTCATTTTATTCATTATTTGCACTACTCATACACAACATTTTTGCACATATAACTATCTGTATTTGTATTGCTGCGGTTTTTCCATACCTCACTCATATCCTTATATTTGCACCTGCTGCTCATATTATGCACATTTTCTGTAAATATTGTATATTTTCAACTCCCTTGCACATATCTGTATAAATAACTCACTATATTCTTGCACTTCTGGTTAGATGCTAACTGCATTTCATTAGCTCTGTACTTGTACTCGGCATTATTACAATAAAGTTGAATCTAATGTAACCATCTAATCTAATAATTTATTCACACTATACACACTACCAGTCCAGACCGTATAACTTATTACACTGTAATCCGCTACTAATAAAACAAAAACAGAGAGAAGATCTTATCTCAAGGTCAAATAAATAACATTTGAACTGACACATGAATTGACAGATACACTACCTGTTGTCAGGATGCTGTGGTATAAGCAGTATAGATGCAGCAATACGTTCTGGTTCCTTTATGACCTGAGAATTTCTTCAAAAATCAGAAAATAAAGTTATAATGTGAAATGATGTACAGTTGATCAATGCTGTATGTAGTTGTTTTAAACGGTTTTAATATTTATCTCAGAGTTTTCCTGCTGCTTATCTCATGGACAGACCGTGCGCTAACAGGACGATATAGGCAAACATAATTACGCAAGTAATGTAACTTCAAAAGCTTCAAAATAACATCACAAAATTATTAAACAAACGTGGAAATGTATGCACAATATGGAAGCCCATTTTGCCACATAAGAAACAAAAATTGTGCGAAATTATGACATACTGAGTCATAATTATGATATAAAAAGTCGAAATTGTGGAATAAAAATTCAGAAGTACGACATACTAATGTATGAACTAGCATTCCCAGTGGAACCTTGCTATAGATAGATAAGGCGAGTGGCCTCACCCAAGTAAGTTATAAAATTATTAAATGAAATTTATTAAATTATTAAATGAAGATTAAAGTTCACATACTCATCGATGTGGATGCTCCCGCATCCCTTGACAGAATGCCTTGTGAATAAAACAATTCCCTCTTTAAAAATGAACGGGAAATAGAACCCACCTGCATGTAAAAAAGTATTAATTTAACGAATGGCTGCTTACTGCTCTGGGTGTGTTTGTCTACGAGTTGTTGTTGTGTGTGTTCACTTCTCACTGTGTGTGTGAACTAACTTGGATGAATTAAATACAGAGGACATATTCCGAGTGTGGGTTTTGCCTTCACGTCAGAGAGGGTGTCATTAAAGGTTCATCCGAATGCCTTTAATTAAGGTTAAAGGTAGCTAAGGCTTCCTGCAAAAAAATAGAATTAAACAAATAAATAAAATAACTTAGTTATACAGTGTGAAAGATATAGATATTTACACAAACCTTTGGAAAGATATATTATTATTATTATGTTTTTGAAAGAAATCTTTTAAAGCATGGTGCTCTCCAAGTCTGCATTTATTTGATAAATTATAGAACAAACGATGCTAAATATTATTTCAAATTAAAATGTTTTATATTTTAATATAACGAATTCCTGTATTAAATGTAGTTTATTCCAGTTAAGCTAGGCTAAATTGTCAGCATCATTCCCAGACAGCAACATAGTTTTGGCTCAGATCCGGCCCACATCTGGCCCCTGTGAAATCCATGCCGACATTGGATCTGGGCCGACACTGCCTCTGGGTCTGGGTTACCCCCGTGTTCAGTGTCACATGATTCTTCAGAAGTCATTATAATTTGCTGCTGAGCTAACATTTTTTATTTATTTTATAATTATCGACATTTGTTCTGCTTGCCGCTGTTATGAACAACATTTACTTATTTTAAATGTACTAATTAAATTTATTAGAGCTTTTAGAAACTTTTTTAACTTAATGAGCTCTTCACTGTCATTTTTGATAGATATAATGCATCCTAAAAAAATATTAATTTCTCTTGTAAAAAATACCAGAAATGTTTAAATAGTATATTTGTTTCCACAAAACTGTTAAGCAGTAAAAGCTGTTTTCAGTAATGATAATAATCAGAAATATTTATACAGCAATTGGAATGGTTTCTGAAAGATAATGTGACACTCAAGACTGGAGTAATGGCTGTCTTTTTGTAAACACAGGGATAAATTGCATTTTAGAAAACTTTACATATATTTTTTTGTATAAATAATTTTAATTTAATATTATTTTTAATATTTTTTTAAATATTGAATATTATTCCCCTCCGATCACTTTCCCTTATTTGAATTCCTTTGAATAAGGATTAACGTATATACATTTTGTCTGTCTTTAAACTGCAGTAAGTTTAGCTTATTACAGTATAGCATCAATTAAAACTAGCTTGCTAAAGTGAAAGAACATTGCATGGCTTTCTTATATTTTTTGGCACCTTTGATATGTGTGCAACTTTACGTAGGATTTTTTTTTTACAGGGCACAGTGTTGTTTGCCTCCACGTTATATTGTACTTTTTAAAGACACAGTTACAATTGAATTATTTTGCTGTTTGTGAACAAAATATCAGACAATTTGTTTCACAATTACTCTTTTTATAGAGGCAATGAAAATGAGGGAGCCACCTTTGACAAGCTCTGGAGTCAGAAGGAGAGCATGAATTTCCCTCAAAAAAGACTGCATGACATTGCAGAAGACTGTCTGTTAGAACCAGAACCGACTCACAAAGATGATGCATATTCCAACATCAATGACACACAATGCAGCAATGACTCAAGACTTCCTTAGATAGATGACAATTTAGACAATTCGTTTCCTGATTGCACTGATGATGGGGTGTATGATGAAGTGACTGAAAGACACTATGTTTAAGAGCCTGACTCTGAATCAGAATCTGAGCAGGCAGATGAGCCAGTCAGCCTTGTTGAAAGTTTGGCCAATTGGGCTGTACAGTTTGGTGTTTCCTTAGTAGCCCTCACAGCCCTCCTTAGTTTGTTGAGATTGTACCACCCAGATCTGCCCAAGGATGCTTGAAGCATCCTTAAAACAAAAACTTATTATAAAATACAGCAAAAGTGTGGTGGTTTATATTATTACAGAGGTTGCCCTGACAGCTTTAATAACATCTTAACCGAGCTAGTTAAAAATATTGCGGATGGCTTTACTTTAAAATTACAGATAAATATTGATGGCTTGCCATTGTTTAAGAGCTCGAATTTACAGTTATGACCCATTTTAGGACTTCTGTTTAGTGTCCCAATGAAAGAACCTGTTATCATTGGGCTTTTCAGTGGTACAAATAAACCATCAACCCTTGATGAATTTTTGAGGGACTTTACACATGAATTAAAGCAGATGCAGGATGGATTCAATTTTAGAGGAAAAAAAATGTTCATTGTACTAGATTCAGTTGTATGTGATACCCCTGCTAGAGCTTTTGTAAAAAACACAAAGGCTCATAATGGATATCACGGATGTGATAAGTGTTGCCAGCCAGGGGTCTGTTTTAATAACAGAATGACATACCCCAGAAATGATTCTGAGTTATGGACTGATTCATCATTTTCAGACAGGGTTGATGAGGAGCATCATCATGATGGACCACATGTGTCCATCATGTGGTGTGGATGTGGGGATGGTGACTAGATTCCCTTTAGATTACATGCATATTGCATGTTTAGGTGTCATGCGTAGATTGTTAAATGCTTGGCTACGGGGTCCCTTGAAATTTCGCTTGTCCTCCAGTCTTGTTGATCAGATTTCTCAAAGTTTGATTCACATGTGTGCATACATACCAGTTGAGTTTGCAAGGAAACCCAGATCTCTCAGAGAGCTAGAAAAGCCATGGAACTAAGGCAGTCTCTGTTGTATACTGGCTCTGTTGCTCTGGCACCACATTTAGATAGTACTTTATATAATAACTTTGTTATTGTATACTGGTATTAGCATCCTTGTCAGTGCACAGCTGTATTCTTTGTTTAACAGCTATGCTATCATGCTGTTCACAACATTTGTGAGTCATGTTGGGGAGCTTTATGGACAAGATGCATTAGTGTATAATGTGCATGCCCTGGTCCACCTGTCTGCTGATGCCCAGTTGCATGGTTCTTTAGACTCCATCTCAGCCTTTCCTTATGAAAATGACTTCCGTACCCTGAAGAGGTTTGTGAGAAAGCCAGATTTTCCTCTGGCGCAGATAATAAGAAGGCTATCAGAGGTTGAAGAAAGCAGTAATGTTGAGTTGCCCTGTAAAACTTTACGAATGCAACATTATGTTGGACCTGTTCCTGATGGCCTTCAAGCTATGGCACAGTACAGACAGCTTCAGACTGAACAGTGGTCAATGAAAGTTTCCACGGGGGATAATATTTTTGCTATAGACAAAGACATTTGTGTCATCCATAACATTATTCAGTCTGTTGATGGAATATATGTGGTGTTTAAAGTTTTCACACAGATGGAAAATTTCTACAGCTATCCAATGACCTCAGATTTTCTCAGAGTATATATTGTCTCTCAAACTACAGGAGCATTCAAGTTTGCCAAAGCATCACAGGTCTGTCACAAGTGTTTGCTCCTTCCTTACAAAGATAGATTTGTTGTCATGCCCCTTTTGCACACCCACAGTTAAGGTGCACAGATCTATTACTTGCAGGATGTAGGTGGGGTTTGTTGGAGGTGAGGGTTGTGAGAGTAGTGGGAGACTAAACAATTGCTGACTTAAAAATCATGAACTGGCAAAGAGCAGCTGAACTCCACAAATATTTCTGGATACTTGTGGATTCTGACAATGTGAGTATCCACAAGTAATGATGTTAATTAATATATATATATATATATATATATATATATATAAATATGTATATATATATATATATATATATATATATATATATATATATATATATATATATATATATATATACCAGGATGATGTGGGAATCCACCACAAAATGGAGTTGTCCTGCATCATCAAGCTATACTGGTGCTAACAGAATTTATCAGTGAATTCTAATATATGGAATGAAGCAAAATCTCAAAAGGGGTGTTTTACATTTTATATATCTTATGGATCATCTTTTTTGTCAATGTCAATTCCAATGTGTAGTTTTCAGTTGCTACACTCTGCCAGCATTACATCACAATCAGATCTAGACAGCTGCTTTAAGTTCTGTCCATGTGCGCTGAGATGAGTGCTCCAGGGACCCAAGCCTGAGATCAGAACCCCCCGCTACAGGTCCAACATCTTCAGTTACTGTGTGGGCCAGTGACATTCAGCCTCTCAGACATGCATACACACAGACAGTCTTCAGCCCAGAGCCTGTATTGACCCCGGCATCAACCCACTGCTGCACTTTCATTTCTCTGTCTTTAAATTCTGAATGTTTCGAGATGTGCTTTCCATTTCTGAGTGTTTAATAAGGTTTGCTTTTAAACAAAGGGCCATAAGAACCACTGAATCAAGTGTTTGCATGTGGAAGAGGACTTTAACCGTCCTCTCCATTACGAAGAGCATTTCAAACACGGCATTATCAACATATCACTAGAACCATCCATCAAATATGTTCTGATTATTTTCTCATACTACAGTACACATGCATGCTATGCAGTGACACACACACACAGGGATGTTTGTGTCATACCTGTTATTATTTTAGTGAAGCTGGAACTCTGTATTGATCAGCATGTACCTTTATGGTCTTTTCTTACGATGTAAAATGTTTTTGTTGTTGTTGTTGTTTTCCTCCCAAATTATGAAATATTGACGTAATATCAGTTTGTATAATTTGATCAAAAGGGATGAAATGTTTAGAATGAGACAGACTGTGAACATAATAAATATCATAAAATCAGTAGAAAGTGAAATTAACCACAAATGAACAACCTATTAACTGATTGCAACAACTAAAACAATATTTGTTTGATTTCCAAATAAGGAAGAACATCAAGAAAGATGTGTAAAGTTTTAAAAAAGTCCACTTTTTCAGGTTGGATCCTGGCACTCAATTTTAAACACAAATGAACACAAAGCAAAAAACTGATGTAAAATTGTGCTGTAGAGTAGAGACTCACCTGCACCTGTCTACCGTAATCCTGACAATACCCTATATAAGATACCTTATATCTTACAATGAACAATAAAAATGTGCAATAATACAGTGTATTCTGCTGCTTTTGTGTTGTACATGTTTGATAATTTTTCTGTTTTCTGTGTTTTATTTTTCATTGTATGTAAAGCTGCTTTGGAGCAAGGCAACATTTACTTTCACATTATCTGATTAGAGTCTGTAATTGATTATATGACTACTAATGCAGATCTAGACACACAGCAGAACATATCATTTGTCACCTCAGCACAAGAAAACAGAAATAGTGAGAACAGCTGGTTCATACACCTGTAGTCACATGCATTGTCAGCACAGCTAAACTAAACAGACGTTCTGAATATTCACATATTACACAGCACAGACATCATTTGTTTGGGATTGTGTGTTATTTCTGTTGTGTTTTACTTGGCATTGGGAATCAAGCAGTTAAACATCTGGGTACAAGTCTGACTCTCTAACCAGTAGAGCCACAACTGCCCCACAGAGTTTAAAGATTCCATTTATACTTGTTGTATTGAACCTGGAACACTATATTGATTACAACATTAATTCTTCTTATTTTATAATATATGATGGTCCCCTTTAGACAGTCTGTTAGGATTACTATAAGGAACTTTGCAAGTACCTATGAACTAATCCTAACCCCGCATTCTACTAACCCTAATCCTACCACTAACTAGAAACAGCATGTGTCATCATACACACAGTCATTGTGAAACTGCAAACACAACAACTAAAAACCTTCATTGCCACATCAGGAGACTTGAATCATGTATCTCCCTTTTCAACTCTATCTACTTTTCACCATTTTGTGGAATGTTGTGGAACCAAAGAAAGCAGAACACCAGATCTACTATATGCTAATATCAAGGAACTATACTGCTGACTGTCCTTCTCCTACTTGGACAATCAGATCACAATATTGTTTTGCTTGTCCAGCACCAACCTATAACCACTAGGACAATAAAGAGATGGACTCAGGATGGGGCTGAAGATCTGTGCAGTGTCCTGGAGATCACTGGGATGTGGTAAATTATTGTAATATCAATGCATATTAAGCAGTTACAAGAACAAACATTGGACACATATACTTATCTTAGAAGAACCATTAACATCAGTAGAACCTTACTGTGCATGATAAGGAATCCTCAATAACGTTCCTCTTTAGGGATCTTCCATTGCACAGTTATTTTTGACTGTTGTATTACAACATCTGGGAGCTGTAGCACTTGTTCTTATTTCTCTCTTGGCACATTTGAGACACTTGTATCTTCTGAAACTGAACAAATATTCTTGTTTCACACCATGTGATGAGGACAAAAATTGAACCTGTTTCCCTGTTAAAGCGTTTGTTAAAGGGTAGGATCAAGACCGAACAATGGTAAAGAAAACAGGCTCATCAGGGGAGTCTTGTCTAAATTTGAACCATTTTTAGAAGCATATGAAGGGTCATCTGTTTCTCCTCAGGTAACAGCATGCATTGTGACTCTTGAAAGAGCTTGCTGTATCAAGGAAGATCTGCTCTGATCTGTAAACTTTTTAAAACAACACGCTACCACTTATTCAACTCTGTTACAAACGTTTAAAACAACGTTTAAATCAATTAGTCCAGCAAGGTATTGTAGGGAAAATAATCAAACAAATATCTTCTTATTAATCAATAACTACAGAGCAACATTTATATCCACATTAACCGCTACTGAGTGTCATAGTCCTTGTAATCTTCCCATCAGTTCTGGCTTTCAAAGTCATGAAGATCAGGGTTTTAGGATGTGTCCCAAAGCTTTAAAATGTCTCAAAGGTTGGAAATAGGGCTGCAAAAACTGCAAGCATTATTTAAAATAAATAGAAAATATTTTTTTTTGCGTTTTTTTGACAACTAATCTGCTTCGTTGAGCCAGTGAATGGACTCAGTTCAGGTCTTATTTATGTGTTATTAACACTGAGATAAATATTAAATATTGTATATAATAGTATCATTATATTATAGGATTTTATAATATTATATTATAGAGCATTAATATTATATATGTGACCGGGTGTTATGGTGGAGGCTCCTGTACCGCCTCCCCCGAACCACCAAAGGGAACCGTCACCTGAATATTAGG
This sequence comes from Chromobotia macracanthus, assembly GCA_036877525.1. Lineage (NCBI taxonomy): Eukaryota > Metazoa > Chordata > Actinopteri > Cypriniformes > Botiidae > Chromobotia > Chromobotia macracanthus. The sequence goes on from JAZGTH010000002.1 coordinate 490,971, forward strand.
TTACTTTGGACAACATTTCCCATAGGGCCACATCCCTGGGGCTAATTCCTGATCCTCATTAACTCTTGTCTATATAAACCCTAGCATTTGATTAGCTCACTGCAAAGTCTTGTTTTGCCCCGGCTAACATTTCTGAGTTGTTTCTATTGTTGTTGGATTACCTGTTATTACCTGGACTGTTTATCGTTTCTCTGATTGTTTGCTGCCTGCCCTGATTTGGATTGTTTATCGTTTCTCTGATTGTTTGCTGCCTGCCCTGACGTTGGATTGTTTATCGTTGCCGATTAGCCTAGCCCCTGATATACCTGTTTGCTGTTGTCGACCCTGCCTTTTCAACTACTCTAATAAACTACTGCAAATGGATCCTACCATCTCTGTCTCCTTGTTACACCAGGGATTTTGATTCACCACCAAGACCACATTCAGCGGGTTCACTTACTTTGTAGTTTATTCATTTAATATTTTCAAAAGAATGATTTGTTCTGAAAAGTTTTCCCAGAATGTACAAGAGACCATTCCGACTCACAAAATAGATACTTAGAAAAAGTGAAAACAGATTTAAAAAAAATAAAGTAATACAAAATAGGATACACAGAGCTGGGGATGAAATTTAAATCTCACAGCTCTATATTTTCTCATTTTATAATTACTACAGATGCACTACACAATTTGGCTTCGCACAAAAAAACGACAGTGGGAATACTGTACAAAACAAACAAAGCAACATAAGTACATGGAAATATTGCGCATAACACTTGAAGAAAATAGAAGGAAGGAACACTCACATAACAACGAGCTCCTATTTCACACCTCACATTCACTTTATGAGGGCTGAAATCCCCAACAACATGCTGTAAACTGTGTAGTTAATCAGATAAAGTATCAATCACATGAAACATTTCCAAAATGTAAAAATGAAAGACATTTTGTAAACCCACAACTGAACAGGCCTACACCACATGGTGACGTTATACCATCATACCTCGTACACCATATAACATAAATATACAACATCTATATACAACATGTAAATACAACATCCATTAGATTTTATTTACCTTTATTCAGATTTAGTTTTATTCAGTGAAACTTACACTATGTGATTAACTATGTTTGCTGTGCTAAATGAAATGTTTTTTTTAGGTGATTTTATAAATTGGTCAATTAATTACAGAAAAATAAGTACAATAATTTACAACAATACTTTGTCATAATAAGCATTATATTTATCATGAATGACATGTAGCCAATAATAGTAATTCACACAGGATGATGGTGTCATCTGAAACTGTCAAATACTAAAACACTGACAAACACTCTGAGCAAGATCAAATCCAAAATATTGATTATATTAAACAAGCAAATCACACTTTATGTTCTGTAAATGACTTTTTCATGATGTTAAGCAGTTGCTAGGGTGCTGAAATGGTGTAGCTAGAGTGTTGCTAGGGTGTGCCTAGGAGATTGTCAAGACAATACATCTAAAATCCACTGTGCTTATTTGACAGTGTAAGTCAAATAAGCCCACCAACATGTTTTTACAATGTTCTAATGCTGATACGTGGCTTATTTATTTATGGTTGCTAAGGTAGCATAAATGGTTGCTAGGGTGTAGTTAGACAGTTAACAGGGTAAAACTAATAGAATAATAACCTGAGATGGTTCATTTTGAGGGAACACGATGCAACAGAAGACTTGAAGAACCACCTGGTGACCAGCTGTAGCTGGCACCTTGGGGATATAGTCTGATCTAGGGTCCAAACAGGCAGGGTCTACAGAAAGAGCCTGTAGATCCTCTACCCTTTAAAGTGAAGTAAGAGCTAATAGTTGAGCCACCTTATCTAAGAAGCTTATCTAAGACTGACTCTAGGGGCTCAAAAAGAGCCAAGGATAAATCCCTTAAAACTATAGTAATGTTCCAAGAGAGGACCTGCATGTGACAGAAAGGCCTCAGTTGACTGGCACCATGCAAAAAACGAGACATCAAGGGATGTCTCCCAATTGAGGCTCCAGCAACAGGTTCATGGCTAGCCTAGACATATTCGGCTCGGTTCATGGCTTGCCTTAAGGGTAGCTGGGGCTAACCCTGCAAAAAGGCGTTCTTTTCAGACCACTGAACCAACAGGGCAGTGAACCGGGTCAATATGGTGCAACTCACACCATGACACAAAGAACTAGCACTTTAAAGCTGTCTTCTGTCTACTAGAAGACTGTATCTTCTAGTAGACAGAACTCTGGATCTCAGAATAGTCTCTATAACCTTGGATGAGAGATCAGCATTTAGGGGCTGGCTTCCCTCAGGGGCCAGACCCACATTTTCTAAATCTCTGGCCCCAGAGCCTGGAACAGAAGAGCCCTTCGGATTGGGATCTGCCAAGGGTTGGCCAGAGAGAAAGGTGTACAGACACAGCCTCAGCCACATCTGTATTACATACAGCCTCAATGGAGGTGGATTGAACCAGAGAGGACAGTGAGGTTGAACCAGAGGGGACAATGGGTTGACTACTCAGAGGCAAACAGATCCACTGTTTAGGCTGTCTAAACCCTAAGCACCTCATATGAGCTAACACAACATCTCAATGTCATGTAGCTATTTTTGGGAGCTGGCTATGACTAGCTAGTTGTCTATGTAATTTGGAACGCAGATGCCCTGGAGTCTCTGTTCTTAACAGCCATGGGGATGAACTGGGCAGAAGTTTCCACGCTGCCACCCTGGTACAATTCTGTTTACCTGTCCAGCCTTCTAAAACAATGAACTGGCAGGAGGAATCTGGAAAGATGAACTGCTGGGTCCTTCTACCCCTCGAAACGGGATTTCCCTCAAACTCCCTTGAGTTTTGTCCAGAAAAAGTATGCAAGGCAGTAATAGTGATGCTTTGCTTTGCAAGCACCACTAATAATGAGCTTAAATTAAAAAAAAAAAAACAGTGTTGGCTATAACAATTACATTTATTACTGATCAAATCAACATGACACATATTACATAACTAGCTAAACTTCTGATGTAGTACTTTCATAGTACTTTCCTACGGTTTTTAAGAGTCTCTTTCTTTCTAATTTGAAAAATAGCTGTAAATAATTTCAGTGTGTCCAGGCCTACAATATTACTGTAATGACATATGGGGAATGTTTTGCTCTATATCTGGAGCATGAGACCTGGTCAGCATCTTAAAGGTTTGCCCTGAAACCTTTAAGCACAAATGAAGTTCATTTGAAGCCTCTATTATGTTCTTCATTCCTCTGTTTTCCTTTTTCTTTTCACTTGCTCTCTTCTTGTGTAGATGTTTACAAAACCCTGGCTTCTTTAACCAGCTTGTTAAACCAGTTTCTTTGTTACTCTATTGGGCTGAGATCAAACATGGCCAATAATATTCAGAACACACAATACAGATCTTTCTTCAGCCTGTGTGAGCTCATACTCAGGGTCAGACTGCAGGTAAGGCTGTTTACTCACATTAACAGTCAGAGAAGCATTCAGACTGCTTATGTTCGGCAGGGGACAGTCTCTCCTTCTGACTTACATCTGACATCTGACAGGCAACAGCAAGGCTGAGTGGAGGTCAGCTCACAACATCTGAGTGTAGATGGAACAGCCTCAGATCCAGCTGAGGTAGGATGAATTTTGAGTAAATATATGTGCATGTCAATTTCCTCATGGATTAGATTCCATAAAGCCAGAGTTCTCGGTCTGGGGCCGTAGAGGGTTTGTTTGTTGCACTGGGTTTGTGGACTGACGCAACAGATAGAAAGTTCTTAAACAAACTGGACAATAAAGTGACACAATATATCCAGAACATAACAAAATAGTGAGAAACTATGTCAACACCAGTTTTGTGTAATAATATCTGTTATTATTGCAGGTTAAAGGTTAAACTGTTAGCAGACTTCTGCTCAATCAATATTAACCTCAAAATTCAATGATTAATTATTAACAATAGTTATTCGTGAGGTGCTCACCAAATGTATTTTGAATATATTTTATAAATAAGTCAGTTGTGTTATATATGGACAAGATTTTTTGCAATTCACATGGTATGTGGAAAATACAAGCAGCTTTACAACTTCACTTGAGCTCCTGCTAAACTTGAAGGCTAATAAATGTCCTACTGTCTCATTTGTATGGTGGGTAATAAAACATCCAGTAATTTTATGACTGTTCCTTTAAAGGACTTTGAGCCTTTGGTGGATTTATGATCTGAGGAAACAGATGATAAATAAACTGCTCTGTTGAACACTATACGTTTACTTACACATTCATTTATATTACCACGACTGCAGGCCCACTCTGTCAGAAGAAAATCTTGCCTCGACACAAAAAGTTGAGATCTGGGATATAGATTTTAGAATCTGAGATTAGGTTTGGAGATATTTAAAAAATATCTTTAAACCTGAAGGACGGGTACAAAAACTCATAGTATAACCATTTACAGTCTTTCAAAATAAGAAATGATTGAAACACCAATCAAATATAAGAGGTAAGGATAAAGTTTTTCTATAACAACAACACCTGCTGACAATACAGACAAACTTTCCAAAAGCTTTTCTGTCTGCACTCCACCCTGTATCCCGCCCACCTGTGAAAGACTCCTCTGCCCTTACTTGTCTGAATTCAACACAGGGAAAACTGTTGCTTAATATGAGAACACCCACTGTGCACAAAGAGCTTTCAAATGACTTCCCTTACCTGCCGTGTGGATCGACGTGCCTGGAGCTTTTCTTCTGCTGTGACAAAACATATTTCTGCTACAGAAGGTGCTCATAGCTGTATAACCAGAGACTAGAGAGTTTCATCTTAGATAAACCTGCTGCTGTTCGCGTTGCTTCACTGAGGTAACAACACTTTTACAACACTTTTGCTATTCCACGTTTGCAATGAGGAGGTGCAGAAGAAATTTTACAGGAACAGATGTTTATAAACAAAAGAATGGAAAGTTTGTTTCTTAGTTTTGTTTTGTCTTTTCTCTTTGGGTTTTGTAGTCTGAAACTCAACACCTGACTCCTCAGGTACAAACACTATAAAGACAGTAGGAACATTTAAGAGGTCCATTGTGTTCTTCTCTTCTGACATTTTGTGGGTGAAAAGTAATGAAAATCCAGATCACAGCTCACAAAGAAATTTGCATTAAGAAAATTAAGCCACTAGAATTGTTAGTATTTTTTTCATTAGGACATTATTTTAATTAAATTTTAAATTTATTAAAAATGTAATCAAAAATTATTGTGATGTATGAATACTTTGTCATTAAAAATGTCACAATGCAAACAATTCTAAAAATCCTAAAAATATTTTTTTCAATTTAGGTTAATTATAATTTCTAATTTCCTTTCCATGTAGAATATGACCCATATCTGGACTGGATTTATGAGATTTTTGTCTATTGAGATGTTCTGTACATAATCACAGAAGAAACCTGGTTTAAACTGTATTTTAAACTTGACCTGTGCCTCAGGCCAAACATGAATCATACAGAAATTAAACTTTAACTGCTGTACTTAGGCTGGGAACAACTTTCATATCAGTTCAGACATTCATGTGCAAAAACCCATCTTGTTTTGTCAGAAACGAGCCCCTTTATTTCTGGAAGCAGTAGATTTCTGTCTCTCAGTGTGTGACTGGATGTTTTGTGAGGTGCCAAGTGAAGTGGCAGGTTAAAACTGCAGGGCTGTTGTGTCACAGTCTCTGTGTAATAGTGACAGATCAATCTCCAGCTGCTTAGCCATCAGTCAACATACACTGCTGTTCAACCTTTCCATACAGACAGGAAAAAAGGGAAAGAAAGCCAAGCAGCTGTAGACCAGTAGAATGTTTATTACATTATTGGGGTTTTCCATGTAGAAATCTATAATATATTAGTTTATATATGTAAACATTTATGTACATATGCATATATTCTTAATTACTCTATATATTATAATTCTCAAATTACAGTAAAGATCAAACTGAATAAATGGTTTTCCACTAATATAATTAAGTCAGCATTCAGGTTGAATATGCGAAGAAAAATATGCATCATATATCTGTTATAAAGGGACAAAGTGTTGTATTTCAAAACATGGTTATACTGAAATATACTGAAATGTTGTTTGTATAGTGATGGTATGTGTTTGCCTCAGCCAGACTGACCAGGTCTCAGGTTTCATTGTGTATTGTCTACTGTGTGCTGCTCTTGGGGGATTTTGAGACAAACCATGTCTCTGTTGTTGCTCAGATGTTGTTCATCTGAAGACAAATGATATGGATGTTTGAACACTAGTGACTCCTGTACATTTATGTTTTATCAAGGCAGGGAATGGAGGACACAGATTTGTATGTTAGCAATGCCACAGCTTGTTGAACACACAGTGGCTCACAGAGGCACAGGGGTCAGGAGCTGTGCTTAAAAATGACTCCTCGCATTCTATAAAACAGGTTTTATTGTCTCTTCCTCTGCTTTAAACATGAGGGAGTCTGTAAACACAGAGCTCCTGATTCATTCTCATCATATGACCTAATTCAGTCAGAATATAAGTGTCAGACACTTGTTTTATCTTCTGTCAGATTATTACAGAATAGACTGAACACTGGATTTGAAGTCTGTGTATACAATGTCCTACATTAGTGAAGTGTTATAGCATAAATCCCATGAGAAAAAGGTCTGTCTTATTTTACTGCAAAATAAAAAAAATTCAAACAAAAAAATATTGTATATCAAGGAGCACAGCTATGATTCCAACATAGGCAGTCAATTACAAGTGTATATCAAATAATTCAATTAATAGTGTATATCAATGAATTCAATCAATTACTTATAGTAATACGGCCATAGCAGCATGTTTACTAGTGTGATACTCATGAGGTCAGTCAGATGGTTCTTGGCATTTTTTACACTGCAGCAGTCAAAAGTCCATCTATGTAAGTCTAATAACCATGTGGCAGCTATGGCATGTTTTTTAATTACTCAAATCTAATTCTGTTTAGACACCAGACTGACTCACTCAGACTCTTTCTCTGACAAGTTTGTGATACTTATGAAGGAGAAAAAGGAGCAAAACCTAAGCGCTTGTAGAACTGAATCTGATAGCTTGTAGAACTGAATCCTTTTTTACTGTTCATCAACATTTAGACTCACAGCCCTAAAGTAAAACCTTTAAAAAATGTTGAATATTAAGATGTTAATTACATAATGCACCTGCTTTTTAACTATGAAGTTGGACAGGTATGTGATTAATGATAAACAATGGACACAGCTGAACTTCAGAAGGTTCTGCTCAGAGTTTCAGGATATCCCCCCTCAGCCTGCCATCCTCTGCCTTATTCATTATATAAACAGTCATGCGGTGACGTGTTTTTCAATAGATGTATGGTTGTTGTTCACGGAGGAATTCAGCCAATCTGGAAGCAGACATGTTTGTTTGAGCTGTGTATTGTGTTTTAGAAGTAGGGGATCGTCATTCTGTTACCTGAGGCAGGTGTTACATTGCAAGTCCAGACCTGCACCCTCAGGTATCAACATGTCGTAGTCAAATTCTGCAATGCTCAATGTGAAAATTACAGCCATTGTTCAGGGTTTGAGGTGTTGACTACCAGCCACAGCCTCTGTGGTCTGAAGAAAGACAATCCCCTCCAGACAAAGCAGAATGTGGAATTCTTAATAATCTTAAGTTTTTATTAAAAAGTTTTGTACCTGCACGCTATAATAGTTTCCTATCACTCTTGTGTTTATGTAATGCATACCATTCTTTCAGTGGCAGTTTTTAAATCTCACTAAAAAAACAGTAATGCAGGACAGAATAAAACTCAGTATTTTGAGATCTGATCCTAAGGCCATGTCAGTGTACACAGACGAAGAACACATCCAAGAAGAATCTAGCGCAGACAGACTGCATCATTTATTTATTCAATGAACATGTGCATTGCACACATATAAATAAATAATTGTAATGTAAGGATACAATAAATGGGATAATAAATGCAATTTGGTTGATTTAGTTTCAATATGCATGCATTTTACATCTGAGGTGAACTAGGCAGAACAGAAAATAAACTTAATGAAACAGAATTTAGTCAAATGTCATGTGGTACTGAGGTGGTGCACAATGGTTGCTGGGTAAATTTTGTTTTGTGTAGATGTGAAAGATGGAAAAAGTAAAAATTATTTTTTGAGTAATTTATTTTATTATCAAGGTATAGTATATTAGACAGTTATCATGATAGTGAATTTCCTAAAAAAGCTAGTGCATTGACCAAAAAAATACGTTTCCCTCCTTCTGGGTTGCTAGGCCTATTTCACAAGGGGATCTGTACAACCTGGAAGTAGGGAGACTTATTTTCTAGTCAATGCACTGGCTTTGTACACTTACAAAGCAGTTGTGGAGAGCGAAAATAGGTAGTTAGGCACGCAGGTTACCCTTTTTTGTTTCAGTTCAAAGAAGAAATGATGATATTTATCATTTCATACTTATGAAAAAGCATTAAATTTGCCCACAGAGAGCGTGATTATAAAGGTATGGCCCCTTTGGATCATGGAGATCCAAATTTTCCTGCATAATTTTTTTAGTTTATATGGTTTCTTTTTCCTTATTTCTATATAACTTGTATATATTTTTGTATATTTCGTATGCTGCTTTGCAACACAACTGTGAAAAGTGATATAGAAAGAAACTTTAATGAAATTATCAGAAAGTACTATTCTATACTATTTCTTTGTACTATTGTTGAATTGTTTAAATGTGCTGGAAAAGTATGCTTTAAAAGAATAGCTGAGCTCCGTGGGTTTGTGTACATTCATCAAAAGCAAGAAGTTTGATTTTAAAATGCTTTAAATCATTGAAATGCTTTAAATCATCTCACTTCTCATATAACCTGCCATTTCCTGACTTTTCTCTGCTAATGATCACCTCCGTTATATCCTGTCTCTACAGTGTTAAAGGAACCCAGCCAGATCCATTAAAGGCTATTTACATGATATACAGTTTCTCCAGGAAGAAAATTCAAAATTGATAAAATTAATAAACAATGATAATAGCACAAAGCAAGTGTTCTAAGCTAATATCAGCAGTCACCCAGTAAGCAAGCCAACAGTTTCTTATAAATCAATCTTTGATGAACCTTACCCCAAAATTAACAACTCACAAGCCTCCATCCTCATCAAAAGCATTAAAAGAAACTACCCCATTCGCCCAGATACCTGACAACCTGTTACTATTAACATACTTACCAGCTGCATTTCCATTCCCTGTCTCGTCTATGACTCCGTTAGTGTTACAATGGAGGCTCCTGTACCGCCTCCCCAGAACCACCAGAGGGAGCCCTCTCCTGAGTACTAGTTTGTTTTGGACTCCAATTCCTATGAAGCTGCATTCTTGGAACTGATTACGCTCACCTGATCCTAATTATCTACCCTATATAAACCAACCCCGAACTCTGTGACTTTGTGAAGTCTTGATTTGCCTTGGTGATTATTTCTGAGTGGGTTTCCCTGTTATCAGTTACCCATGTTTGATTGGCTTGTTTTTTGGACTGTTTGTTGCCTGCCCTGATTCTTGCCTGTTCTCTGGATTCTGATTGTGTACTGCCTTGCCCTGATTCCTGCCTGTATTCTGGTTTGTGATTGCTTGCGGCCTGCCTCAACCCTTGCCCTTGTAATTCCTGTCTACTGGTGTTTGACCCTGCCTGTCTGTTTACCCTTTAATAAAGCACTGCACCTGGATCCTAACGTCTCTGCCCCATCGTTACAGTTCGTCACAGCTCGCACACATTGTTCATTTTGGAATTCTTTGATTTTCTCAACTGCTTTAAATTCTTTGTCACTCCTAACCTCAACTCTAACAGCCATCCTACAATTTCAGATTTACAGGTTTTAGATAATGAAACATTTTCTTTCTTCTGTAAAAATTTATTAAACAAAGCAAAAAAAAAAAAAATCAAGCACTTTATATTTTACTGTTTATATTTAACTTAATTTAACTGTATCACTCTCTCCTAAATTACCTGCAGTACAGACCTTTTGTGTAAAATTAATATAAAATATAATTTTGTCCAAAGTATTATGAAGTAAATATAAAATATAGCTATATTTATCCAAATATGCACACCTTCAGACTAAAAGTCCTATTGGATGTACAAATTTTATTCAACATGTCCGTTAAACCATAAACTGGAAATTCGCTATGATGGTAACTGTTTAATATACCATACCTTGGTAATAAAAATAAATTACTCAGAAAATAATTTCTATTTTTTTTCATGTTTTTACATCTCCCTTAAAACTGTCAACAAAATGGACAACATCTGCTATTGTTACTTTTGGTAACTAAATTAATAGTTTTTCCCTATTTCTTCTATCTCTGTCACCATATTGTGAAATAGGCCTGTTGTTTGTGTGTTAACAGGTGTGCACCCAGCTGCAGCTGTGGTTCTGCTCCAGACTGTCTCACACAGACCTCTGTCAGACGTTGTCACACCTCTATCACTCATTATTCCCAAACCACACGTCTCACAACTGGTGAGCTCTCCAAACTCTCCATCAACATCTGGTGAATAATCTGGAAAGCAGGAGAATTAAGTGATATGGATGCAGTGTCTCTGAACGCTTCCCTGTTCTCTGGGAGCATCAGTACTGGTTCTCCAGATCTGTCCCTGAGATCTGTGGGCTTCACCAAGGACTCTGGTTCTTTCTGCAGCAGTAAACTGCTACACTTGACTTCTTTCCTGTCAACCAACTGCACCACTGTGGGTGAGTCCAACTGTTTTTGTAAAAAAAAATGATTATTAACACTCAGCATGTTTAGTGGAATTGCTCATGTATCACTAAGGTTAGCTGAGTATAACCTGAAATGTTTGGAGTTTGGAATCAAATATTTTAAAATTGGATTTGCTGTGTTTTTGTTTCATAATGTGATGTTGAGATCAACAAATGTGTCAAGCTATTACAGAAATAATCATAGGCTTTCCCATCATGTTATTACTGGTTCATTCTGTGTCAAATCAACCAAGTTTTGGAAACTTCCCCGGCTCACTTTTTTATTTATTAGATCGTTGTAAAATATGAGGTAAAATATTACCTCATTCTTAAGCAACTTTTCTCTTGGGAGCTACATTTTTAGGCCCTGTAAGGTTCAGTCGCAGAGATATGGGGGATCTAAATGTGCCTCTATGAGTAAACTGTTAGATTGTACACATTTTCATTCATCAAAAACCAATTGTGGGTCAAACTATGTAAAAATCTGGTACTTTATGTCTTTTAAAAAAAGGAATGTCTGAAAAATAAAAAATGTTGAAGCCCTTTAGTCATTCATATAAAAACAATATATTTGGAATATCTTCAAGGTGAAACAGTCTACCTAAACCATATAGGGCTTTATAAGTGTAGCTCCCAAAAGAAACGTTGCTTAAGAATTAAATTCTAAAAGGATATTAAGAAACAGCTAAAACAGGCATGTAAACTTTGTAAAAAGAACAGGAAAAGTGCTTTCTCATATTTGAAATGTCATTGGCATATAATGTAACAATAATTGCTAAAATCAACTAATTTTACTAATAGATCTATCAATCTCTGTGTAAAAATATGGCATCTTTCTCAAGTTATTTTTAACCCCATGTATTATGGCTCCAAATTTCAGGTAATATTTGTCATTTTATGGCTTCAGCATATATGTACATATGTATTTCATATATGGACATTGGAGGTATGTACAATCAAACTCCTGCACCTAGAAGTGTTTGTGTATCCATTCTTGCATAGAAATGTTTCAGACCCTTGCCTTTGCACTGACATGCACCAGTAATGACAATAATTTTACATTTATTTAAACACTAGTGTCAGGTCAGTTCACCTCACTATGCTCAGTGCAGTCGTCCTTTATCAGGACAGAGCAGACACACAACCTGTATTTTCTGAAATACAATTAACTTTACACTTTACAGTTATGCACATCAGCTCAGTGGCTCTACTCACTGAACCCATCATTAATGACATTGTTATTAAGTTCTTTTTGTGTTTTATTGTTTGTTGCTCCATTAGGCTTCCTGCGATAGTCAGTGTTGAAGGTGTTACCAATGTTAAGGTGCAACACTGGTTATGTCTCTTTTGCCCACCACATCACTGCCCCCCACTGTCATTTTGATTTTTATAGTATTAAAAATAATTTAGTTTTGTTAGAGAACAGACACAGTTAAAAAGTGACAGTTGCATCACAAATCAGCAGCAGATTTTATTTATCACATGAGGAGAGTGAGTTGAGCTGAATGATAATAAAAGTGAAGTGAGACAGACAAGACAATGGCGGAGGATTTAGTTGCAAGACAAAATGCAAAATTGCCTGTTTGGCAATATTTTGGGTTCAAACCAAATGCAATAGGGAATGTGAAAACATTAATCAGGCAATCTGCAAACTTTGCCTAAAAAAGTGGCAGCATCCAGACGAAACACATCTAATTTATCCTTTATATAGGTTCTTTATATAAGTTCTGTGTTTAAATATGTGAGTTGTTCACTGATCTCTTGTTGTTGTCGATTCAAACAACTGACACTGGAATGCCACTAATTTGAAAGTGAAAGTTTCACTTTAAAACATAAGTTCAGAAAACTCAGAACCTTTGAGGAAATTGATTACCTAATTTTATTCTATTTTTTAATACCTAATTTTAAAGTTATTTGAAATTTCAATTAGTGTAAACTTGAAAAACAAGATTTTTTCTTTTACATTTAAGTGCACTGTAAAATGATTGTTTAACATATGTAAAGCTTTTAGTTTCTCAAACATTATCTTGATATCAATAGTACTATTAAATGAAAAAAATTAAATAAAAATACTAACTCATATAATACACCTTTACATAACTCATAGGCTAATTAAGTTATTAGTTCAGAATACATAAACTAAACTTCAGCTGTACAATTTAAAGGTTTTTTATTCAGAATTGCAATTAAACTTCCATGACTTTATTTGAACACGTCTTACTTGAACAATGAAACAAGTGAAATTAGAGCATCTTTGTGTTTGAAGTAATTCCCATGGCCTGATGTCTTAAAATACCATTTAAAATTCTTACAGCCATGGCCATCAAACTGCAAATGAAGATTAAAACAAATAAAATTTCAAACAAGAAATAATCTGAAATGCAGTTAACAGAATATAAGAAATAAATTACAAAAGCAATATTTAAGAGGCCAAATATAATTTTACGCGTGTTAAAGATTGCTTAAAGCAACATTCAGATGCTTTAAGCAACACATTAACAAACATTTGAACACAGCTTGTAAAACAACTTGAACCTTGGTGTATGGTTTCAGTACCAGGTCAGTACCAGTAACAGGTCATTTTTGAGACTTAGTAAGCAGGGTTTCAATGCTTTACCTGTCAGGATCTTGACAACCCTGTGTTTTGTGTCAGAATATGATGTTTGGATCCTGACTCTATTCTAGTCTTGATTCTTGTGTTTTAAAGTCAGGATCTAGACTCATGTTCCGTGTCTTTTGTGATCTGTGGAAGCACATGGCCATTGTTTGTGTACTTTGTGCAATGTGCTCTCCTGTCTTGAGTTTTGTCCCGCCCTCTTGTTTCCTCATTAATTATCCCTTTATTAGTTCATTCCCCTCACCTGCCTGCCCTCATTACCCTGTGTCTGCTGTTTTGTGCTGGAGAATTGTTGCATCCTTTTGAGAAAATAACCCTGCATTGTCTAGTTATGTTGAGTTCAAGTTTTTTCTAGTCTAGTTCTGGTTTATCTTAAGTCTTGTTTTGGTTTTTTGTTGAGTATTTCTAGTCTTGTTTAGTTTTTGTCCTGCCCCATCGTGGGAGGTTTTGTTCAAATAAACTTTATTTTTTGGTGAAAGCTGATCTGCAGCTGGGTCAGAGCCATCAGTATTTTCTGGATGAAGATAAAAATGTGAATGAGTTTCCTGGGGTAAACTAAATGCAATGCATATATTAACCCAAACAAAAATACAAATGCATTAGAAAACTTGGGGATATTGTTGATCACAAATTTATCTTACACCACAATAGCAGTGCTTTGACTAGCAGGACTGAAACATATTGGACTTGTAGTGTTCTCATTGACCACCATTACAAGACCATCAGGAGTGTTAGTGATGTCTGGTTCACCCATCTCCACCTGGAATATGCATAGTGGGCCCAACTGTAACATTAGCTTTCAAGACTAATGCATTTATATTGCAGCTGAGTAATTCACTGGTTATTACCCAACAAATGTGTGTATCTGTAGGTATTTACAGGTCAGTGTTGTGTAGGTAATTCTTCAATAGATAACTATACACAGGTATTTGACAGATGAGTATCCTACGTATTTATTTAGGTAATTTAGGTATGTATATACAAGTATGTATTGTCCAGTAAGATATATTTAGCCACTGGGGTAAAACTAAAAACTAAACCTTCAAAAGCACAATTTATACTAACAGTTTTGTAAATGCTCAGAATACTTCAGAAGATGTGTCTCCCTTAAAGGGCCAGGCACATGAAATATCTTCCTAACAAACAAAAAAAACTTTGCATGAGACATAAAGTACCTTACTAAATAGATTCATCAACATTTCTTATTATTTTTCTAACCATGAATTGATAAAATGTCAAATAAAATAATGAATTCAACATAAGGTTACAGTCTTCCCCCGCTTAAAAAACCATCCTTGTTTCTCAAAATAATACATATATACATATATACAATAACTTCAACTCATTCACGTAGCAACATCAACTAACATGACAGAACATTGCATAAGGGCAGTATTGCATCAAAATTTGTGCATAATATTGCAATATATCAAATTACTCCCTAAACAACCTTAGAACACATCACCACACTGTTTGAAAACTCGTTATGTGCATTACAAATGAAAGTACAGTACAATGAAAGCACCATGTACAGACAGCCAATATGTACATAACTCATCAACAAACAAAATCTTTGAACTTTTCAGGTTTTTAACCATGCAGCCACTACAGGTTAGTTGAGATGCATCCACTGAAGGCAATATGGCCCTGTCAGGGACCTTAGAGAGCTCAGAGGAACCACTGAGACTTGGCCTGATGTCAGGTTCAGACAACTAAGCAATTTGATTTGAACATTCAGTCCTTGCATTAGTAATTGTCTGTTTTACAGTTAGGTTAGGCACATATGGTGGGGCAGACAATCAAAAGGGTAAAGCACCTGACAACACAGTGAGGGGAACTGAAGAAGGGGCCGCAGCACTACTAACCACAGAGGGCTCTGGTTCCGGAAGGGAATTGGCAAGCAAATCCATTGAAGGACCCTTGTAAGGTTTTAGGCAATTGTGATGAACCACCCACCTTCTTGACTATGGATTTCTTGGATCTGTAATCTCATATGTTACACCAGGACTGTCTTCTTTGTCCATTCACCTCAGAATTTTGTATGGCCCTTTCCATTTAGGAGTCGGTTTATTCTGCTGTCACAGAAAGTGAGGACTGCAGTTCAGAAGGATATCGGCAGGTAATCGTGGTTCTCTGCCATGTGCAAGGAAGAAAGGAGAAAACCCAGTACTAGAATGAACACTGGAGTTATAGGCCAGTTCCACTTGAGGGAGATAGTTATCCCATTCTCCCCCACTTTCACAAATGTACTTGGGGAGTTGGTGTTTAAAGTTCGATCCAGTCTTTCAACCATACTGTCGCACTGGGCGTGGTAGGAAAAGGTAAAGGTTTTCTCAATGCCCAGTTGACTGCACAGATGTTAAATCAGATCAGACTCAAACTGTCTACCCTGGTCCATATGGATTATCCCCGTGCTGCTTAATGTAGTCCTCAAAAATGCACTGTGCTACAGTTGTTGCACGCTGATCTTTCAGAGGGTACAAATGAACAAAACTGATAAAATAGTCCATCACTAACTAAAACATATCTATTTCCCAGTGAAGTAACAGGTAGCTCAGTGATGTCAGCAGACATTCTGTGGAATGGTCTTTTTGCATGAATTAACTGTAATGGGGCCATTTCATGAGGAGTGGTAGAAGCACAGGACTGACAGGATACACATTCAGCACAGAATTTCTGGATATTACGGGACATGTAAGGCCAATAGCATATCTTCCTGGCTGTCAAAAAAGTATGCTCAGCACTCAAATGACCACTAAACTTCTCCCCATGAAAACACTTTAAGAGCTGTTAGAATGAATACCTGGAATACCAAGACAACTTGGTAACCAGGTAGGTTTTGAGGAGATGATTTCACTCTGACACAAAATACCCTCTTGGACCGATAATTTGGGGAATTCATGCCAGAGTTTCCTCAGTGTGGCAGAGGGATGTTTCAGTCTGCCTAATAAGGGTCTTTGATTACCATTCTCTTTCCAGTCCATGACAGTACTAAGACAAAAGTCAGCCTTTTGCTGTGCTTGTAATTCAGCCAAATCAACTGACAGTGTCAGGGTCATGTCAGGAAAAACCCCACAAATCAGTGTCACTTCAGAAGAATAGAAGACTCTTTAAGCAGTGGTATGACTGGAAATTACACACTGCACTGCTTTTGTTTCAGTCACAGGAATCAGCATTACTATGCTGCTTCCCTTCACTGTGCAGAATGGTACAGTCATACACATCTATTTAAAGTACCCAGCGTGCCCTTATACCGGTTTTATCATTATCAACTGCTGCTTTTTTAAGATTCAACAATGGTTTGTGGTCAGTAATAATCTTGAATGGGGCCCCTGACAAGAAATGTCTGAAATGTTGAACAAACCACACCACAGCCCAAAATTCACAGTCATAAGTTGACCATTTCTTTCCTGAGGGAGTGAGAGCATGACTGGCGTACACAATTACGTGTTCCTTCCCATCCTGCATCTGAGCAAGCACAGAACCTACACAATCATGAGAAGCATCAGTATATAGTAGAAAAAATGATGTGAATATAGGATGAGCTACAATGGGAGGACTAGGGAGGGCATGCTTCAGTGACCTAAAAGCCTTCTCACATTCACATGACCAATTAAAGACAGCACCTTTCTGGGTCAGAGCATGAAGGGGTAAAGCAACTACAGCAAAATTTCTGACAAACATCCTATAATAAGAGCACAGACCAAATGCTCTCACCTCTGTGACAGTCCTGGGGGTAGGCCATGACCAGACCTTGTCCAGGTTCTTTTCATCTAGGAGAAGACCCTGACTGAATACAACGTGACCCAAATAGGACACTTCACTGTGAGCCAAATGACATTTGTTAACCCTAAATTTTAGACCTCCTAAATGGAAATAACTAAAAACCTCCTCAAGACTGTTAAGATATTCACTGAAAGTCCAACTGAACACCAGTACATCATCAAGGTAAACAAGACAAACCTTCCACAAAGTCCACAAAGCACCAGCTCCATCAGTTGTTGGAAAGTTGGAGGGGCATTCATTAGACCCATTGGCATAACCTTGAATTTATATAAAGCACTGCCTGTATTGACTGTGGTTTTCTCCCTATCATTAGAGTATAGCTCAACTTGCCAGTATCCACTGGACAAATCCACTGTGCTAAACCAACATGCACCTGTCAAACTGTCTAAAGCTTCTGAGGCTCTAGGTAAGTCTAGGTAAGGGTATAGGTCTTTTACAGTGACTGCATTAAACTTTCTGAAATCAGTGCAGAATCTATAACTGCCATCTCTCTTCTTCACTAAGACGACAGGGACTACAATTTTCCTCAATTACATCATGGGAAAGGAGCTGGTGGACTTGCCTGTCTATCTCAGCTCGAATGTGTGATGTTCTGTAAGCCCTCTGCCTAATGGGCTGTGCATCCACTGCATGGATAGTATGCTTGACTAAATCGGTACGACCATAGTCATAATCATCTGCACTGAAAACATCTGAGTACTTGGAAATCAATGTCTCTAGCTGAGTCTGTTCTTCTCTGTATAGTGCAGACTGAATGAAGTCTACTTTGGATGTTGGACAGGGCTCCATTTGTGTCTGTATTTGAGCTACAAAAAGACCAGGGGCCTGATGTATAAATTTTGTGTATGCACAAAAAAGGCTTTGAAATGTGCGTACGCTGGTTTCCATGTACATGGAATTTACAAAAAATGAACTAGCCGTAAATATGTGCATACCATACGCACACTCTAGACCATGTGTATGCACTCTTTTACTGTAGTGAGCGAAATAAAGCAAACAAAATTATTTTAAAGTCTGTTTTACATTTGACATACACCTTTAGAATAAATAATGAAGTTGAGCACTGAAATATCATGAAATTATTATTCAGAAATGACATTTATATATGAATTTAAACCGAAATATTTGCAGTGGATGTAATGATCATTGATGTAAACTTGATTCATCTGATGGCTTTGAAAAATAGACGGTAAAGATAGAAATAAGGATGCGCTTGTTGATCAAACAGTCCATTGGATGGTTTGATGACAGTACTGTAGAACCTCTGTTCACAGGTGTCGCGCACAGACAGTAGCCTAATAATAATCTGTTTCGTGTTCTTCCCAATATTGTGACAAACACCATTGTATTTAAAAGATAGAATTGGAAGGGAACTGGAAAATATGCACATTTTATTTTCAAAATGTTTTGTTATTGACGTGATAAGTCAGACGGTCATTGTTTTTTTTTTGCAGTACAAGTAACTATTTTTTCCATTAAAATATATAAACATTCTAACATATGTTTACCTTATAGACAAAATTGCATAAATTTGACTTATTTAAAACTATTTGGCCAGTGGAAAGTGAGAACAACTCTAAAAAATTCCTCTGAAATGAAAAAGGACACCAAATAGCAATGTGATGTCTCAAAAAGCATTTATTGTCAGGATCACGGTAAACGAACCCAGACGCAGATAGCGTTAAACTGAGAAAAAAAATACACTTTATTAATAAAATGAACAAAACAACAACCCACGAGAGGTAAAACGAGAATTGAACAGGCAATACAAGAACTAAGGACCTCTCCAAAAACCGGAGCAAAAAACGAAACTAAAAACCGAAAACACGGATAACAACACAGGACGAAAACACGGCTGGACTAGGACTAGGACTAACTCGACAAGACTAGAACAAGACAAGACTCACGACGCGGGTAAACAGGCCGAGGAGTCAGGACCACAGGATGCAGGAAACAAGACGCAGGTAACAAGAACGAACCGACACAAGACACAAGAAAACACGAGGACAACGAGGAACAGGTGCGCGAAATGAGCGCAAACGAGACAAGAGGACAAGGGGGCGGGGCGAAGACGCACGGCCGGACAGCACATGGCGAATGTAAACAAAACAGAGGCCATGTGCTTCCACACAAGACAAGGACCCAGAGCATGAGTTCAGATCCCGACTCCAAGAAACAAGAACAAAGATTAGAAGGAGTCAGGATCAAAACAACATGCTCTGAGACACAACGCGGGGATGTCAGGATCCTGGCAAGATAATCCAGAAAGACTCAGAACAGGAAGCCAGGACCCTGACATTTATAGTCCATATCTCATATTTTCGTAATGTATTGTGTCCTGTGTTAAACATGGTGTCACATGGATGGAATATGCATGGAAATGATATGCAGATGACGTTATGCAAAACTGTTTTGTGAGAGAAGGAATTGACATTCTCAATGTTTCGCCGAGCAAAGATAATTCTGAACCTGTGTCCACAAATGCATGTATGGCAAAGTTCTCATTGATAACACAAACATAAGGTGTAGGGATTCCTTATGTAAAACAAGTTAGGTTTGTTTGGGCCCACTTATAGGCTCAGCAGATACCTGGCCCATAGTACCTGCTACTAGCCGTTTGTATCCTCATCAATATCCTCATCAATGAAAATTACATGATGATCACCAGACGAAGGAAGATGGTCAATAGAAGATTGTATGCCACGTCTCTCGCCAGAGAACTTGTTGGTGGGCCATTCTGTCGTATGACGATCCTGATGATGGGAAGCCTGATGTAAGCAATGATAGCAGTAAACTGCTTTACTGCAATCATGACTTCAGAAGAAATGTCCGCAGGTGCTGTGGTCTTTATGGACACCATAGCTGAAAGCGATTCACTGGGCAAGGTCATAGATGTATTCGGTGACAGTCTTTTGACTGAGGGGGGAAGAGGTATTAATCTGAGAACTTCTTGTGCCCATTCCCACTTACAAGCAATGGCTAAGGCTTCCTCTAGGCTAGTAGTGCCATGTTTATGACATTATGCTTTGAGAACAGGGTCAAGACCAGCTACGAACTGTCTAAATCTTTCGATGGCAATGGCAGACTTACCATAATTTGGAAGTGCTTCCAAAACCAGTCTTGTGATCTCAGCTGCAAATACTTCCAAAGGTTCTTTGGGAATGCGTGGTCGGGTGTTCAAAAATTGTTTCCTCCCAAAAACATAATTTAATGCAGCAACACACAGTTCAAAGTTCTGTTGTATGTCAGGAGACAGGGAGCGCCAGTAAGCTAAAAGCATCTCCACTTAAAATAGCGGCCAAATCTTGCGTTTGTGCATAAGCACATGCCTTAACTGCAAACTCTAAACAGGCTTTCCATACAAAAAAACTGTCTTTATCCCTACCGTCTACATGAAACACAGTGGAAGCATCGCCATAGCATGAACAGTCTCACACACTATGCACAAGTATATATACTTATACATACATACGTATATAAGTATTTATAATAATATATTTGTATACACATAAATACGTATACATATGCAGCAGTGGGTCAGGCTGGTGTGTCCCTGCAAACTATGGAAGTTTTGCAGGTGTACCAGGCTGACCTGCCTCAGGACCTGAAACAAGGGGAATGATTAGAACCGGATGCGGTTCAAAAAGCTCCTCCCTTGCCAAGGCCAGGTAGCTGCAGTGTCAGATGGTCCATTCACCTCCTCTTCTTTTAAGTCTTCTGTGTACTGGCAGCAGCAGAAGGTCAGCAGTTGGGCAGCACACGCAGGCCTCGCAGCCCAAGAGGAAGTTTGATCTGAGGATCAAACAGCAGTACTATACTATATCAGTCCCATCATCTCTCTCTCATGTACAGATACCTCCTGCCAGTTCTCTAAATCAGGAGACTGGACAGGTAGAGAGGATGATACCTATCGGATTTTTTGGCAGCGTGGAAACTTCTGCCCAGTTTATCCGCTGTTGACTACAACACACAGAGGGTACAGAATTTAGTTTGCCTCCCATCCTTCTCGCTTCAATAGCGTCTCGCAAACTATATAATTAGAAGAGCAGCACCTAGTGTTGGCCAAAGAGCTTTAGGCTCTATTGGAGAAAGGGGCTATAGAACACACTCCCCCTCACATGAGGGATCTGGGCCTTTACAGCCAATGTTTTATAGTTCCCAAGAAGGACGGGGCTGGGTCCAATTCTAGATTTGTGTCATATGAATCAATCTCTGAGGAGATACAGATTCAAAATGTTAACGCCCAAGCAGATGGTGTCAAATTCAGCCTGATGGCTGGTTTGTCACATTAAATCTGAAGAACGCATGCTTTCACATCGGCCTACTGCATATGAGACTGTTTCAGTTCTGGCTAAAGAAAAATTGGGTTTCATCTCAAAATCCATCTGTTAAAGATGGTGAGGGTTACGTGCTGAGGGCTTCGTACCCTTTCAATGTGGCTCAGACCCCGGTTTCTTACATAGGGTCCCACTCTGGGAGCATTATGCCATTGCAGGATTCTTACAACGGACACCTCCCTCACGGGCTGGGGTGCGGTTCTCAATGGCCGCCCAGTCCTTGGTCATCAGTTTCTGGCACTGAAACACTTCCTCCCACACCTCAAGGGCCAAAACCTCCTAGTCCGTACGGACAACACCACAGTGGTCTCATACCTGAATCACCAATGAGCACTGCGTTCGTATCCCCTGTTCAGGCTGGCACAGCAGATCCTTCTTTGGGCAGAGACCAGGCTGCTCTCCATCAGAGCAATGTATATCCCAGGGCATGCAAATCTGGGGGCAGATATCCTGTCGACGCAGGGGCTGAGGCCCGGGGAATGGAGGCTACATCCACAAGTGGTGGAGTCCTTTTGGCAGAAGTATGGCAGAGCAGAGGTTGATTTGGTCAACCTCTGCTCTTTTGATCTGGTTCAGTTTGATCTGGTTCAGCCTCACTCATCCAGCTCCCTGGGGGCTGGACAACATGGTACAGATGTGGCCGATCTGTATGCATTTCCCTTGATAGCCTTGCTCCCAGGAATGCCAGGGTCTGCCAGGACCGAGTTCAGCTGCTTCTAGTAGCGCCATTCATAATGTCTCTCCTGAACGGGACTCTCTGGGAGTTCCCAGTCCAGAGGGACCTCCTATCCCAGGTTTGGGGGGGCGATCTTTCACCCCCTTTAAAGACTTTTTAATTCTGGTCTCTCAGCTGAGGTTGTAGAGACCATTCTGAGTTCCAGAGCCCCATCTACTAGGAGACTGTATGCCCTGAAGTGGCAGCTCTTTGTGTCGTGCTGTGGACAACACCATGTTGACCCGGTTCACTGCCCTGTTGGTTCAGTGCTGGAATTCCTTCAAGAGTGCCTCTATGCAGGGTTGGCTCCCACCACCCTAAATGTTTTTGTGGCCGCTGTGTCTGCTAGGCATGAACAAAACTGTTGCCTCTCACTGGATCACAGATGCTATTACCCTGGCCTATGAGGATTGTGACCTTGTGTCACCTTTGGGCATTAGAGCCAATTCTACCAGGGGTGTAGCATCATCTAAGGCTCTGTCTAGGGGAACATCCCTAAGGGATGTTTGTGCTGCGGTAGGCTGGTCCTCTTCGCACACTAAATTTTATAGTTTAGACTTGAACTCAACTCCAGGTGCTCAGGTCCTTCTGGGTTGACAAGTGTAAATCTGTTCCTATTCTCTGTGCCAATGTTTCACAGCATTTGGGGCAGGCCTTCCCTCACTGTGGCATAGTGAGTATTACTTCCACATGGCATCAAGCTGACGCAGCGTCAAGTTCCTTTGAAAGGTTACGTATGTAACCCTGTTCCCTGAGATGGGGAACGAGACGCGGAGTTGCTTCGCCACATCTCCGTCTTGCCTGCACAGCTTTCCTTCAGACTTGAATTGGATGACGTATTTTGCAGGTGCCTTTTAAAGGGTTTATGTCACATGACCTTAACCTGCCTATAAATAGGCCTGATTTTACACGTGTTCAGATTCAGGTGCGCCTGAAGCCCATTTCCCAAACTGTCAAGCTAACGCAGAATCTTGTTCCCCATCTCAGGTAACAGGGTTACATACGTAACCTGAGACGTTTTTTCTCACAAGCGTGCTCTGTCTTAAAGGGGCAGCCGCACAAAATATTTTCAAAACAAACATGTAAAAAACTTTGCATAAGACATATGAAAATACATGAATATCTTACTAAATAGATTCATCAACATTTCATATTCTTTTTTTAAACCATGAATTGACGAAATGTGAAATAAAATAATGATTAAATAATAAGGTTACATTTGGAAGGAAGTTCACTTCAGCCCATCTGGCTGTTTTTTATGTTGGAGTGGGGGTGCTTTTATTTCAGTGTCAACAGAAAGGCATAAGCTGTTATTGATATGCTGTGAACAATCATATTACCTGGGGAAGGCTCATATGATCTCAGGTGTTTGATGTAGCATGACTTGTGTGTGTTCAATTTTGCTAAACTGGCCCTGTCCCACAGATTTAAACATTCCAACATCATGTTGCTGTCTGTTTGTGTTAAATGTGTACTTTTACAGCCACAGGAAGGGCTAAAACCAAAACAGAAGAGACAGCTGATGTCTGCTGATGTGGTTTAAATAATGATGGTGTTACTAGCATTTTTAGCACATTCTTGTACATGATTCACAAACTTTTACATGCTTAAAAAATGTTTTTCCCCTTAAACGTTATAGTCCACAAATGGACAAGAGGCCCAAAACAATGTGTGAGATGCTTAGGGAGCAGTTTCATTCAGGGAAATTCAGGGAAAACCTTCTGAAGGATTTGTCTGTGATCATGTATATTAGTCTGCAAATAATAGACTCATCATCAAATGTTGGAGACAGTACCAGCTGTGTCCATACTCTCATTTAAATACAGTCCAAACATCATCTTCCTCAGGAACTGTATAACCAATTATCAATAGGAGTATTCTCAACAATGTGATATTTTTCTTTTAAAAAATATCACATTGATCTCCAATGCAAGAGATCAGGTGAAAAAATAGCAATTGTATAAAACACTGATACACATTTTCGATCATGACTGGCTTTTATCCTCAAAAAAATATCACCTGATCTCCAATGCAAGAGATCAGGTGAAAAAATAGCAATTGTATAAAACACTGATACACATTTTCGATCATGACTGGCTTTTATCCTCAAAGGAAATTTGCCATCTCCAACATCATGAGACTGAATCTGGTCTTGTGTAGCTTTGCAGCATATTCAAACATATCCTACTCTAAAAGACTGTGTGAAGCCAACTAAGGAACGGGCTGCCAGATTATCAGACACAACACATAAACGTTGTCTCACGTTTCTTCAACTTACCAATAAGGTTGATAAAATAGACTCGTTATAATAAAGAGAACTCTGTGTAGGTCTACACCTACACACAAAAACAGACAAAACACTACAAATAAAAACATGAGCTAACACCTAATCAAACCTGTTTACTCAATGCTAAAAGAGGTGCCAACACGCTTTTAAAAGTAATTGTCAAAAGTGTTCTTAACTGGTTTAAAAATATGTTAGCATAGCATACCAATTAACTCATTTCCGTGACTACAGAGAAAAACTGAAGGCTTACAATATTTCATACAGCGCTAGAAGCACCATAGACAACGACATACCAACTTCAGTCTGGTTACAGGACATTAATCAGGCAGTACAAACACTTGCGCTGAGTTTTTTCAGTGTTTCTTTGCAATATCCTTGTAGAGATAAAGAGCTTAGACCAGTTTAGAGAGTCTCAAATAAATAATGACAATCTTAACTGGGTTTAGAAAATAAAGCTTGGAGGCAGGCAAGCGTGACTAGCCAAAATGTGCACAGCAGCCCCAAAACATACTGTTTAACAGCAATAGCATGACAGTTAACATTTAGCTGGACACCAGATGAACCAGCTTGGTTGTTCAGTTTATTGATTTAATTTTACCATACTAATAAATATATGTGGTGGAAAGCAGTAATTGTATCAGCACATGTGGGGTCAGTTATCAGCACTCAGAGTTGTGCTGAGCAAGAAAATCAACAGTTAGGGCTTATCGGGGTGATGTGAAAAGCCATTAGTGTGAATTCAAAGACAGCTTATTGGATATACAGTCTGTGCCAGAGGTGTTTATGTGTGACACTAAAGGCAATATTAAAGCAGAAATCTGCTGTATGACACAAAACTGTTTTATTTTTTTACTGCTTTAATGGCTTTCTGATGTTATGATGTTTTAAGCAAGCACTTCGGGAAGCATTCCTAATGACCTCTTTTAACTTTCTCCTGACACGCTCACCATTTGAAAAAGATTGATATCTTATTCAAAACAATCATTGGCAGAGATAACTGGATTGTCCACTGGAGTAGCGGACACAGATCCCATCAAGATGGGTGGAGGAGGGCTCTTTGTGGGAGCTCTGATAGATCAGCTTACAGCAAAATCTGGGCAATATTCAAATACATAGAGGTAGAGAAGCATGCAACCTCATTGGCTTTGAATTCTATGGAAAAGCCAATCAGCTTGTGCCATTATGAAAGCCTGATGGCTGGCAGTACGAGTGACCAGGACCAGATGTGATAAGTCTCATGACACAATAATATGACACAATGGATAAAGAAGTAATGCCTACTAGCAAACCAACATTACTGTACTGTGATTCGTTATCTCCAGTGGTCAGTGGAGACCAGTGGGCAGCCTGCAGGGAGTCCATGAGTGTGCCAGACTACTGTGACCACATACATCACAGTCAGCACAAGATCTCTATCCAAATGCGATTTTTTGTCACACCACACTGAAGTTTTGAAAGCCATTTTTGTTGCATTGTAATGTGAAAAGAACAGAATGATCTGGTGCAGCAACCATACTAGAAATATATTCACTCCTCACCTGAATGTATTATTGTACATGTATAACTGTTTTTTAACTGTTATTAAACTGTTAACTGTTTAATAACTGTTCATAATAACATTTATTGTTCATAAATGTTTATTGTTTATTATAAGATGTAAATTATTAAAACTAATTAAGGATACTAATATTGTAGTTGGTTTATGAATAAAGAGTTTACTAAGATGATGATAACTACAACATTTTTGGACCATTTTAATAAATTAAAGTTCATTAGAAATCCCTTCCACTGTGTGTAAAAGCTTGTACTGCTCTCAGTGGTCTATGAGAGGGTAATGTATTCTGCCTACTAAATCAGTATGTTCTTCTGAAACTATGCAACATTTGGTCAATTAACATAATAATAGATTATAGGTAGTATATTAAACAAGATATGCCGTTGCAGCTTACATGGAGATTTAATCTTAGAAGATTGAATTAAATAAGATAAAAATGTATATTGGTTTTATAATATTGGTTTTCAAAGGACAAATTGCTATCAAAAAGGAAACCCAGATTCTTGAAGCAGGTTTGATATGGCATCCATAAAGTAAAGAAAGTATTTTAGGTTGTTCCCTATGGAAGGTTCTGTTTTGATTCTGTTTTGTCTGAATTTAGTAGAAACTATGTAGTAGAAGGTTGCTAGTCATTCAGCTTTTGACATTGACATATACATTCTGTTAGTTTGGTGAATTTATGTCTCGTTGGGCCTCAAAGAAATACACATCATGTATTTTCAGCATAGCTGAACTCCATGTCTCTTAATAATTGTTCCCAGAGGTAGCATATACACAGTGAAAAGTAGAGGCCCAAGCACTGAGTCCTGCAGTGCTCCATGTTGAACTTGTGATTGATATGACACCTTTTCACTCACAGCAGCAAACTGTAATCGGTCAGATAAATATGATTTAAACTATGCCAGCGCAGTTCCATTTATGCCAACATATATTTCAAGCCTATCTAAGAGAATGTTGTGGTTAATAGTGTCAAAGGCTGCATTAAGGTTGAGTAGCACTAGAATAGAGATGCAGCCACGATGAACCCTCAAGAGCAAATCATTTGTCACTCTGATGGGAGTAGTCTCTCTACTATAATATGGTCTAAATCTGGCTGGAAATTCATGCAGATATTGTTTCTTTCCAGGAAAGAACATATCTGTGAGGACACCACCTTTTAAAGTATTTTTGAAATACAAGGTACATTTGAGATGGGTTTATAATTTACTAGTATCCTGGGATCAAGTTGTGCTTTTTTAATAAGAGGTCTGATAACAGCCAGCTTGTAAGTTTTCATATCCCAACACCAATGTGTGTTGGGTTTTCATATCCCAACACACAATGATTTAATATGTAGAGGATCAATAATTTCAGGAAGCATCTTTTTCAGCAACCAGGTATAAGATCTAGCATACATGTTGTTGATTTGGATGATTTATCTGATATATTTTTGACACTTCATCCTTATATATAGTAGAGAATGACTGGAGTTGTTCCTTGGGCAAATTATGATCCACCACCTAATGTAATGTAATGTGTTGGAGGCATTTGCATTTTTATTTTTGCAGTTTATTTTTTCTCAGACAGGATCAATTTTGTTATTAAAAAATCATAAATTCATCACAGGTGGAATAATTGATATTAACAACTATCAGAAGCAGTTGTTGCTTTATGTTTTGATTGATTTAGCCACTGTATCAAATAAATATCTAGGGTTGTGTTAATGTTCTTCTAAAAGATCTGAAAAGTAGATTTTTAAGGCCTTTCTGTAACTTAAAACCCTACCATGCTGTACGGAATACCTCTAGCTTTGTTTGCTTCCAATTACTCTCCATTTTTTTGGTTATTCTTTATAGGGTGTGAGTATGTTTGTTACACCATATCGATGGGCTGCTGTCCCTTGAGATAGTTCAGGTAGATTTCTGATAAACAATAAACATTTTGAAACCAAAGGTAAATGTATTAAACTGGACTGGTGTAATGAGCAGAATATGGCTTTTTCCGCAATCTCTCAACCTCCTATTTAATGGTTTAATATCTTCAGCAAGTGGTTATTCCTTTAGCAATGTATCATTCATCTGTAAACCACACTCATTAGGCACCTGTTAGGCTTTTTTATGTGGTATAATATAAATTTTAATGGAGACCCCTGGGTCAAGAGTGGTGCATTTTGAGTGACCATGAGCGACTGTCATATTATGGACCCTTTTGATGTAAGTCTAATAGCATTATGCTAATCACACTGATGGAATGGCACATAGTAGACCTGAATTTAAAGCCAATGCTTAAGAAAAAATCTGATTTCCAGCCTTAGAGAAAAAAAAACATAAGTGGTGCTTGCTTGTGCAAAACATTTCTACAGTGTTCTGGGTGGTTGCTTGATCATGGCTCCAGATCATGGCTGTGTGGCTAAGGTGTTATAAATGGTTGTTACTGTATTGTGGGTACTTAGTGGTTTCATTAAACAACATCTACCAGCAAGTCTCTGTGAACCACACAAACATGACAGGGACATCAAAACAATAAAAAAAAAAACACACAAAACCAAAATCACTGTCATTTTAAACCCAGATAAAAAACAATAGCCCATTACTGCAGTAAAGGCACATTCCGTTACATACTGTGTTAAAACACAATAGTTCTAAGTATTTAGAAGTATTGTCAGGGACAATCCCCAATAGCCAACAAACAGCCAACTACGCCTGCCCGCTCCCAGTCACCTGAATTCTAATCACTCTCACCTGTCACTGCTAATCACCCACTCTGTATAAACTACAGTCACTCCTCACTTCCTTGTCTGGTTTACTCATTAGCTATATGGATTTTCCCAGTCCTCCTGCACTGTTTATTTACCTGGGATTCTCTCCATTGATCTCCTTGTTGTGGATTATCTTCTATGCTATCCTGAGCACCCAGATCTTTTACACAGAGAAAAGACTCTGAACATTCTTAAGCCAGGTAGCAGCTAAGCTAATCTGCTCTTAGCTAACTTACCTGTTTATAAACATCATTGACGTTTATCGTTACTATTACTTGATGATCATCTATTGCTGATGTTTTATTGCTATTTGTTGTCTGTTGTTTAATGAACCAGCAGTATTCTTACTTACCTCTTGTTTTCTTGTGTATTTGCTGACAGAAGACTGGACCTACTAAACATTAATATTATTCAAGATAGAGTCTCGTAACCCTAATCAACTGGATCCATTCACTGAACTGAACTAGTCAATTCACTCCAAGCTTCACTTACATCAATCTCCATCTCCACAATCTGCCACAACCAATCCCATGGCCTTACCGTCCATCTACTCGGGTACAGAAGTGGACCGTGGCGGATTCCTGTTTCAATGCTGTCTTTATATTGAAATGCAGCCTCAACAATTCATCACAGAGAAGTCTAAGGTGGCCTTTCTCATTTCTCTCCTATCGGAATGTGCATTACTCTGGGTGCATTCCATATGGAACTCCAGTAGCTCCATCATTAATTCGTCTGACTCATTCACCACCCATTTTAAAGAGGTCTTTGGACAGTCCACAGGTGCACTCTCCATCTCCGATCAACTCATCTGTCTTTGTCAAGGGAAAACTTGTGTGAGTGATTATACACTACAATTTCACTCCCTTGCAGCTACCAGTGGCTGGAATGAGTCAGCTTTCCTAACAGTTTACCGACAGGGGCTGGAGTCAAGCGTTCGTTTCAAATGGCAATCTACGACAATACTATTGGGCTTGAAAAGCAGAGAGCAATAAGGATTTCACAATGGTTGACTGCATGCCAGCTAGAGGAATCCTCACCTGAGATCCTGTTTATCATTGTCCTAACTTTCAAACTGTCAAATTTTCCTACACTCTTTCCCTGGTCCCAGCTGCCCTCGAGGAACTTTGTGGCGCTCGCATTTTCTCCAAGTTGGACCTGTGAAACGCTTAACCCTGTTCGAATCCAGGAAGGTGATGAATGGAAGACCGCTTCTGTTACTCTCTCTGAATATCTCGGAATGCCCTTTGGTCTTTCCAATGCCCTGTCAGTCTTCCAAGGATTCATGAACGAGGTGTTCTGGGACTTCCCCCATCATTTTATCATTGTCTACATTGACAACATCTTCATTTACTCCTGAAACCTGGCCGGACATCACCACCACATTGAGCAGGTCCTTTTTAAGTTACTTTACTTTCAGTTAAGTTTAGTTTAAGTTACTAGTTTCAGTTATTTCTGAAGCTTGAGAAATGCCAGTCCATCATCCATTTCCTTGGTTATGTCATCAGTCCTGAGGGAGTCCAGATGGATTAGGGTAAAGTTAAAGCAATCTGTTAAAGAACTTAAATGTTTTATTGGCTTCGCTAACTTTTATCGTAGGTTCATTCGAAGTTTCAGTATACTCACCATTCCCCTTACGTCACTACTCCATAAACATGTCTCTGGGTCAATCTTTCAATAACTGATTCCCTTTCACATATGTATCAACCTGATGACCCCTCCCTCACTGAATCCATCCTCCCTCCAGTTATAGTGGCAAGCCCCATTCTGTGGGATTTTGATGAACAGATTTGCATAGCCACTCAAGCTGCTCCCTACTGGTAAACTAGTTCCACTACACATCCCTAACAGACCATGGTCCCATCTCAGGGTGGATTTCATCATAGATCTACCTAATTCCGATTCTCATACCGGTAATTGTTGAAGGCATGCAGACTTATTCCCTTACAGGGTCTTCCCACATCATTTGAAACTGCGGAACTACTTTTTCAACATGTCTTTCGGTCTATAATTGTGTTTCCCAGTTTATCTCCCGAGTCTGGAAGGCCTTCTTCAAACATCTTGCAGTCTCCTTCAGTTTATCCACTGGTTATCACCCACAGACAATTGCCACAACAATCAGCACAGCTGGAGCCGTTACCTCCCCTGGGCCAAGTATGCACAAAATTCCTTTAGACAGTCTACCACTGTCTATCACTCCCTTCCAGTGCATACTCTGTTACCAACCCCAATTTTTTCCTTGGTCAGGCAAACCATCTGAGGTTCCAGTTGTGGACCACTGGTTCCGTGAAAGAGTGTGGGACTCGGCTTTCGTACACCATCAACAGGCAGTTCGGAGACATTAACATAATGCAGATTCCTGCCGATCAACAGCTCCCGTTTATCAGCCTGGCAACAAGGTGTGGTTATCTACCCAAAATCTCTGCCTCCATCTGCCCTGTAGAAAGCTGAGTCCCTGCTAAACAGGTCCTTTTACCATGCTGAGGCAGATCAACGACATCACCTTCCAACTCCAACTTCCCCCACAGTACCGCATTCACCCTACATTTCATGTGTCCCTCCCCAAACCACACACATGACATCACTACTGTCACTCACATTCCAGTCAAAATGATCTTAAAATAAAGATCTGTAAATAAACTGATGCACCTCTGTGCCACTGTCTTTATACATTCAGTGTTTAGTGAAGCGGGATGTTATGGAGTGAAAACGGTATCAAAACATACAAAATACATGCACATTACATATCCAAGTATGTATGTGTATAAGAATGTACCCATAAATACCCCACATTAGCAGACGGAGTCCTTGTCAGAGTACTGACTGTTTACTGCACCCTCTGCTTCCTCTACAGTCATTCCTGTACAGCCATTTAGCATGCCTATGCCAAACAGATGTTGCAAAGTATTGCCAGTTCCACTCCTTTACTGAGTGTTCCTATAGTACTGTTTAATTGCCATGTGTATGACCTTTTTTTTGCCTGTTTCCTTGGATTTCCCTTTTGTCTGGTTGCCAACTGGACTGCCTGTTGTGTTTTCTGACCTTTTTGCCTGTTGCCACGATTCTGATTCTTGCTTCACGATTGCAAGTGGATTCTAACACGGCGAAGGCCTCACCCTCATTACAAAGTAACCATTTTACTTGCTCACTGTATAGTAAGCACTAACTTTGTATATAAGCTTTTACATAGGAGCCATTTTCTCGTTGTTACAGTGTGATTTATTAATGTGCATTAGTCCTGTAAGATCTTTATGGAATTGTTCTTGTCATGAAGTACAGACCATATCACAGACTTTACCTAGACTAGACCACAGAGAATAATTGTGTTTCAGTGCCTGCTGTATCTGTCTGTTAAACCTTATCTGAAAGACTTTATGAATTGCTAAAAACCATTTCATGAAACCTTTAAACTCTCTTATGCAATTCTCTCACTAAAGTTTCAGAAATATGATGAGAAACGCTGAAATCTTCTCAAACACAGTCATGTTAGAGCAGCTAATGACAGGCAAGCCAACCAGGAAATGTAATTTTGCCACAGTTCACTTCCTTCATGCCACACGTGATCCATGTATACACACCTGCAGACCATATTCATTGGTACAGTAGAGCGATTTTGCATATGATCTTCAGACCTTATCATGCATGATGTGATGTTTGAGTCTGGCTATTTGTAAAATTATTTTCTTTCCAGCCATATTGTAATCTTATGAAATGTTTATTAATCTGTTCAGGTTTGACAGCAGATCTGTCCATGTTATGCCTTGAACACTTAATGAGTTTGTGCAAACATGATCCTTGAGCTAGAAAACAGGCTGAATAGTTCCATCAGGCAGCACCTCTGTTCACTGAGATCAGCTGAAGGCTGCCGTGTGCGTCACTCAAGTTTACATGCATTGTGCTGCCACAATGATCCTGGCTTTTGTGGTTTTGTAACGTCTCAGTGTATAAAGAGAGCAACACATTGTGTATGGATGCAATTATTTTCCCCGCCGCAAACCTCAGAATCTCAGTCATGCTGAGAACTCATGAACCATTCAAAGAAGAGTTTGAGAAATGTGAAGCGTATTTTAACACAAGTAAATTAAATACATACATTTACTCAGAAAATTTAATTGTCAATGCTAAATGTGACACATATTGTATTTATTATTTATTTATAATATGTAAACACTTTCCTCTCCTTTACCCTAAATATATGTATATATACATATGTATCTAATGTTCTGAGTAATAGCTTGTGCATTGCTATACAGTTGCTCTGGGCATTTACAGATCCCCTCACCCTGCATTGGTTTTGTATGCTGTGTTGTCTTCCACCAGGTGAAAACGTAAGTCTGACTGCTTAGAGAATTACTAGCTCACCTCTCCTCAACAAACCAACTGGTACCAGGAGAATAATAGGATACTTAAAAAAATTATTATTTAAAAAGTTATTAAAAGTTATTTATAAGTCTTATTTCCTCTCTCTCCTTTTATTGCAATATCTCATCTATTAGATCAACAGAGTTACAGACCCAAAATCTCAACTGTCTAAATTCATGAGTTCTCATTCCAAATGAAAGAAGATTATTTGATTGCCGTTGTCTGCTGACGCGATGTAGATCAAGGAGAATCTGTGCGAATACATGAATAGTGAATGAATGGTGGCAATGAAAGATCAGGGGAAGAAGCCCCCATTATTATTCAGAATATTTGGCTGTGCTGTTGTGTGTTTTTTTGTGTTATTACCAGAATGTTACAGGATCTGACCTTGCTTTCCATGGCATTCTGAAGAGAACTGAGAGAAACCAGTGCTAGGAGCTGGCAGAAACATGTTGGGAAAGTAATAACATTAATAATAATATACATATTATTACTGTTATTAATGTAATAACAGTAATAACAAAAGTGTTTGAGGCAAAACACATACTGATGAAATGTGTAACTTGAATGCACTGTAAGTTGCTTTGGATAGAAGCATCTACCAAACATTACACTGTCTACATTACAATCCCGCTTTGGCCAGATTCTAAGGCAGAATGTCATGAAACAAGAAAACACTGATTATAATTAGTCATTCAATTTAAAAAAAAAAAATAAGAAACTGTTTAACCTTATAACAAGCAATTGTTATTTTACCCCACATTTGTGCATTTATTAGCTTAGCAACATGCTAACACCAAACCTTTTTGGAATCAATTGTAAGTCAAGGTCACAATGAGATCTAGTCTTTGTGTTTCTTTGTGCCTCTTGTGGAGAGAACTGTATCTGTCTTCTCTCTTTCAGTCTCTGCTTCAGTCAGTCAGAGGCAGGAGACATTAAGACAGTGGGGTTTGGAACAGAAGCACTGAATATGTTCCTGAATCCTGCCCTATTTTTCAGTGGGACATTATCTTGCCCAGTAGCACCCCAAGCTCTCTTTATTTTGCTGTCACCATGGAAATGAGACAGGGGCAGTGTCACAAAAAGCAAGAGCAAAAAGCAAAGAGCACTTTGTCACAAAAAGCAAGAGCACTCAGAATACCTGACAGACAGTTTTTGTGGTTCCTTTGTGTCTCTAACACTGTAGGTACTCTTTTGTCTTTGATTTTATGGCAGTAAAGCATTTCAAAATACATTCACTGATGAAATACATTCACCAGGTGATATTTTTGTAACTATAGTACTGTAAATGGCGTGTCAATTGTCACTGCAGTGAGTGTCAGTTTGGACACACATTGTCTACGCTGAGTTAGATGTGCCTAGTAGTTTCAGATGGTGCGACAGGTGTAAATATTTATCACAAGACTGGGCATAGCTGGCTTACACAAAACATTTTTATGTCCAGCTGGTGCAACCGGCCCCAGGAACTTTTTGAATCACCAAAGAACTATAGAGAAACTCAACTATTCATCAGGAATCTATTGGCTTTTATATGGCATATGGAGGAGAGGGGATTGATAAGGTCAGCTGAAAAGGAAGTTGTTTCAGAACCTAAGTATTACAATTTGAGGAGTGATTACAAAGACAGAAATATAGCTGCAAGCAGCAATTACCGGATCAATTACCGGATTACCGGAACAATCTGTGAATTTTTGAAAATCAGTTTAAAAAACATAGGTAAAAGCCCTTAAAAACACAATAAAACTGCTTATAACTTGTGACCAGTAGGTGGCGCTATCACCAAATTTCTATGAGATAAAGACGATAAGCTAGTTATGATTCCAACCAAGTTTCATATGGATGCACTAAGGTTTAGCAAATATATCTTAGCCTCAAATCCTGTGCATTATTTGAGAACGTTTGGTTTAATCAAAATATAGATAACTTTTCATCCTCAGTGTCTCTAGATGCTACATACCACATTTCATGCAAATCAGACAAATGGCCTGGGAGAAGTTCAAAGAGGTAGGTTTTTCAGAAATTTCAAATTGGCGTAAAAAATTAATGACGGAAAATGACAACATAGGATAACTTTGAATCAGCATGAGGATTCAGAGATAAAAATAATTTTGTTTCTAGGACTTACGAGTCAAAAAACTTGAAACTTTGGACTGTTGGTGGCGCTACAGGGTTTGAGTTAGAGACACCAGATGGCTATGGTTACCATTTAGACTATCCTTTATCTATGTGCCAAATTTCATCAATTTCCTACTTATGGTTCTATGGGCTACCATTAACTTCAAGAGCGAAAGAAAAAGAATAAGAAGAAAACTAACGCCCCTTCGCCCCTTTGGGGCTTGACCCCTAATAATGTGCATCAATAATTCTTCCATGTGCAGGGTTTTGATTTTGGTTTCATTTTGCGTTTTAAGGAATAGTTCACCCAATAATGAAAAGCACTGAAAAATCTTTTGTCAATAATGAATGCATGCAAAGGTTAAAAGCAATCATTGATATAGAATATATACATAATACAGATTGATTATGGATTTTCTTTGCCAGCCTTACTAAAAGACTTTACATTACATCATATTATATCATATTTTACTCCCCATTTCTCCTCTACTTTCAAATTACATAAATTTTTACATAATTTTTTATCTCATAGCTCTCATATTTTCTTCTCTCTTCGCTTCCTCTCTCTCTCTCTATCTCCTCTTGATCTCAGCACCCTGCTATAGATTTTTTTGCTTATCTGGTCTTGGGTTATAGTTATATGCTCCACTATCTTCTCCTCTCTCTCTCTCTCTCTCTCTCTCTCTCTCTCTCTCTGTTTCTGTAACATCATAAGCCTCTTGTTCCACACTGCCTCACTGCCACTATTGATGTGAGCACTGCATCATGCAGTAAGTCTTCTTTACTCCCTCATTTCTGTCCATGTGCTCTGAACTCAGAAGATGATGGAGAACATCGGAGTTCTGCCTCAGAAACACAGTATGTACCTCTAAACCTTCTCTCAGCTTTTAATTGCTCTGTTCAGCAGACGGCTCGTATTCTTCTTCTGTCTCTGCTGTGAATGCACTTCTGATGTTACTCTGTTCCTCTATAGCATGACATCATTGCGTGAAATCACATGTGAGTAAATTAACATATGACCTGCAGAGAACTTAAGAGTGTGTGCTGTTTGTAAAATTTAGGCCAACGAATCTCAACAAATTTTTCATTCATTACAAGCACTTTTGTTTTAACCCTTTGATACGTCAAGTTCGCTACAGTGATCAGATTTTAAAAAGGTTTTGTCAAAGTACTGCTGCAATATCTACTATCTTTCAGTATGATGTAAACAGGGTGTAGCTCTTATAAAACACATCATTTAAAAAAAAAAGAATGATTACGTTATTGAAGTAAATGTTAACATTAGTCAGTGTGGAAGTCCATGTGCATTTTATGTCTTTAATTTGACACTTTTAATTAAAGCAAAATGTAGGACATGAATTGTTGTTACTCATAAGAAATTAATTGATTGAATCTGTGTCCACTTGGTCTGATCTTTCAAATGACTTTTGTTGATGTAACTCAGTTGAATCTGATAAATTTACTTATATAAAATATTTTTATCTTTTTTAGATGTCACCAGCTATTTTAGATGTCACCATATCAAACGCATATCTTATAGGTTAGGTTCTTAGGTTTTCCAGACAGGACATCATAGCTGAATTAAGTCAGGTGATGTTTGAGAAGATGGTTGCTATGGTATTCACAGACTCAAGGACTCACTCAGAAGCATTTAGTGTGATCCGGATATCAAAACCACTTCTTGATCAAATGCTGGTGGATCTTTTAGACATTGAGATTATAGAGAATTTCAAATAGAGCAGACATATTCTCTAGTCCACACAGAAGTGCTCTTTTAAATACTAAGGCTGTTATTCAAATATTTCATGTGTAATTAAAATATAATGTGGCAGTTAATAATGGAAGTAATATTGAGTAAGAAGACCCTCAGTGCTGCAGTTTGTGTTTTTGAGAGAAACAGGACAAATAGAAATAACGTCTGTTGTTCTGTCTTCCACAATTACGCAGCATTTTTAACACAATATTTCATTTTTATTTTCATCATTTACCTGCGTTCAGTTCCAATCACATTGTGCTAATCATTGTGATAAGTTTATGCTAGAACTGGCTGAGGTAGAGCAATTATGTGTCACCTGAATGAACACAGACTGTGTTTTATTATAAACTCATTCACTATTTTCATTGTACAATTTTGTCCAGAGTGACTGGATTTACGGTTTACAGTTTTTGTCATTATTTTTTGCCTGTCTTCTGGCCATCTGGTGTCATGATCAAACTATTGAGCTTCAAAGACACTAGCAAATTTCACTATTTACAAATAGTGCCACTATATCATCACATGAGCAGGTTTATGTCACAATAGTATTTCTGCAGACAATTGAACCCACAAATATTTTATATACTGCATAACTATGTAGTATTGACTATTTTGACTAATGACTAAATAATGATTATTGATCATTCAGTGAATTGAATACCTAAATGATAAATGTTTCAGTTGATTTGATTATTTCTGTTTAGATTTGGATATTGAAAGCAGAAGAGAAGTTTGTTAATAACAAATGGGACAATAAAATTGATAAAAAAATCACTCTTATAATGTGCCTACACTAGAAGCTCATCTCTGTAGTCCAGCAGATTCAGACAGTCTGTGTACTGAAAGATTGTATTTAATTGCACAGCTGATTGTCTGTTACATTATTTTGTTGATTATTGTAACTCTCAATGGAACACAAAAAATGTTTAGCAGAGTGTCTGAGCTGCTTTATTAAACACAAAATAAGGCAGATATTAGGTTTAGCTATCAAGTGCCATTAAAATGCTTAAAACGTTAGGGCAGAGGGGAAGATTTTCAGAGAATTATGGCTTACGTTTGGGTCTGTCTGTGTGGTAAGGCTTTAGGAGAATTTGGTGAGACAGCTGGTCAGAATAAAGATTCCTCAGATATCCTTGTTTGTGTTTCATAAAATAAAGAGTCAAAAGATTATTGATTGTGACAGTGAGTGAATGCTGGTGCTGTAATTATGACCTAGAGAAAAAAACTGCTGGTGTCCCAAAAAACTTCATTTGGTGTTCATTTATCCTAATACACAGTGCAGACATGTTGACAGTTAGAGTTTGATGTTGTAATGCTTCATTGTTATTGCACTAGCAAAGATTTGCATTATTAATAATTCACAGCTGTGCAGCCACAGTCTTTTGCGGTCCACTGTTAACATCAGCACGCTTATGAGTAAAAAAACTGTAAATACAATAGCACACATTTCACTAAGTAATATGGAAATGTGCAGACTTCAGAGCATAAGATTATTGGCAGACTAAATCTGCACATCATTGGATGTTCAGGATGTGTATGTTTGTTCAGGATGTTTCAGGACCCTGACTGTGGACAGCTCAAGTGCTCACGGGACAAGGCTTCATAAAAGTACTTTATTGGTGAATGTCCTCAAAACACTTCTGTAGTCAGAGCTGTGGCACAGCATTTACAGGCACTGAACTTTGGTGCTGATACAGGTTTAAATCCAGCATGTCCTTATCCCATTCCCTCATTTTATTTCATTTCCTATCTCATATCTACAGTTTCTGGCACTTAAATGTGATAAAAATCCTGCTGTAACATAGGCAAAAGATTAAAACCACAAATAAATCGAAGACCTAAGCTATCCAGACACCAGAACATAATCTTGGAGACTTCATTGGCTTGAGATACTAAGTAATCACCATTATTCCACTCACAAAATCAGAGAAGCCTTTTAGCAATGCCCTAGCAACCACCCAGAGCACCTTGGCAACCACAACCTATTAACAACATCTTAACAACTGCACAGCAATTGCTTAGCAACCACCCACAACACCATTGTGGTGGTGATCTTTGCTTAAGCAAATAGCACTTATATGTCTAACCTTTGCAAAAATCTAGATAATAACTTTCATATAGTCCAGAGTCTAATCTGTTTTAAGCATGTCCCTATACCCTGTTCATGTGTCCGTTACATGTTTTAAGACATCCAGTTTGAATCTGAGGGCTGTCAGGAGCATCTCTGCTTTAACTCAGACTAGTGTTTATTTTGATGTGATAAAATCACTTTCTTGTATTTGTTAATAATACACATGCTTGATTGACAGGTGCAGGTCTGTGAACTTTTAAATCTGCATTATGTCCTGCATGCCTCTTTGCTCTGATGATGTTTTGGAGAAAATCTTCAGATTCATTCTGTTGTGTTTTGTTTTGGCTGCAGGCTGTGCAAACTAACTGCATATTGTTACTGTTTAAAACCACTGATGTATTATGTCTGGATATAATCATGTTACTATCCTAAATATAATAGTGTTTCCTATATTTTCATTGCATACTTCTAGCCTGAAACATATCTGACCATGAAACATATTTCTGTTTATGCATTAATCTCCATGTATGTAATTAGAAAATTTCTGTCTAGCCATATCTGTTGGTGAAGCATTTATAGAAACCTGAAGAGTGTGTGTCACAAAAACAGAAGCATTTTGTCATAAGTGTCTCTAGATGGTATGAACCAAATGTCACGCAGATTGGACAGATGCCCTAGGAGGAGTTAGGAAAAGTTGTTATAGGGTGCATTGGAATCATTTTGAGCCAAGTAATCAGAGAAAAAAGAGGTTTGTTTCTAGGACTTACTAGTCAAGTTTTGAGCATAAACATGAGTGAAATTTTGAACTGTTGGTGGTGCTACAGAGTTTGAGGTAGAGACTCCAAATTTGCTATATTAACATTTTAGACTATCCAGACTGACATCTGTGTGACAAATTTCATAACTTTCCTATGTACCATTCTATGAGCTGCCATAGACTTTTATTGTTGCACACAGTTCAACACATGTTATACAACACAAATGTATTTGTTTCACAATGTTTCTGTCACAATGTTTCTTTGGTGGCATAAATTCATCTGTTAACTCAAATAGTTTGGAGACATTGGTTTGCTTTACCGGCAATACAATAAATCAATTAAAGATGGCTAAGTCCGTCAGTCCATACATTTATTTTTCATAAGCTATATATAACGCTATGGCTAGTAAGGCTCTAAAGTGCATCACAAGCTGATGTTAACAAACCCTCAGTGTCTTAAAGGTCAGGGCTACTTTGCCACAGAAAGATAACTGGGCTCTTTGAAGGTTAAGCTTTGAGTTTTTCCTTTACACAGGAGGAGATGGGACATTTGAAAATGGCCAACAGTGGTGAGGAATGTCTGCTTAGACAGTAGATCACAGACCCAAAGCTGGCATGACCATTCTTTCAGATTGGTTGAGAAGTTTACAGCTAGTGAGACTCAGAAGATGAATGTTTAATTAATAGCTAATTAATAAGTAGCTAATGTGTAAAATACCATCATGAAGTTGACAAAAATAGTTCACCAGGTAATGAATCTTCTGTCATCCTCCTGTTCCTTCAAACCTCTAAGGCTTCCGTTGTCCTATAAAACACAAACAGAGGTGTTCACATTGTACTTTTCCATTCAATAAGAACACATGATGACCAGTCCAGTCAAACTCTAAGATCACAAAAAACATCAAAGTATCAATATAGGTCATCCAAAAGACCCATGAGGACGTGATGTCATGACAATAGCTTTGTGTTAAGAACAGATCAAAATCTGACTCAGTAATGACTAAAACTCCACCAGCTTTCAAATCAAATTCAGACTAAACACAAATTTCACATTACAAAAAGCCCACAGCCTTTTGTGGTGCTAATGCAATGCTTTACCACTTGAGCTACAGGAACACTACCAGCTGAGTTATGGGAACACTCAATAATCAATAATCTTAATATGCTGTTCTTCCAAATGTTACCTACAAAAATCTGCAGTTTATGAATACATAACTTGTAAAGTCATATTGACATAATGTTGATGTTGTACAGCAGGAGAACTTCCATGTTTTTTCTTCACTGCTATTATCTATTGAGTTTTCTTCCCTGTCACAGTTGTCCTCACAAGCTCACTGGAGACACAAAGACAAAAGCATTAATTCTTCCAATGAAGTTTTCACTTGAATCTGCTCCAAAGCAACTCTTTGATATTTACGACACTATATTATTTTTTCCATACTTGATGTTAGTTTTCCCTATATTTTGAATTATTGACTTTATTGGCATTTTCAGCAAGGTGTTTTCTGACTTCAGCTGAAGCAAAAAGAGTGATGATTCCATCAGCAGAGAATAAACGTCTGACTTTCTACACATTAGCACTGCATAGTGCATAATCTTCTGTGCTTCCAGCAAGGCATTTATAATAGAGATTGACTGAAATTGTTTCATAGTTCTCAAAGTTATTTAGCCAGTCATTGTATGTCAAAATATTTACCACAGATTGTATCAGCTTAGTTGTCTGAAATCTCTTTCAGGTACAATACCTTCACTGGTGCAACGATAAAGATCTCCAGACAAAAGCCTCTGAATACTCCAGCATGTTTAGGATTTCAGGTTCTTGAATATGAAAGATTCTTCTGTTGCCACAGTGCATTTTTTTGAGGCAATTGTCAACAGCTAAAGGATTTTCTTTGGCCGATGATGATACGATAATTTAAGACTGGGCTGCTATTGTATATTACACATTTGCACACTTATTTTACATTACAACAAGTATTCAAAATCAGTAACATTTGTGTCCCCAGGACATTATATGTATAAAGAGCCATGGAAATTAAAATTTTATTTTATGCAGTGTAATGAAGGGTCTGACGCACGTGGATCCATTTGCAGCTTTATTTCATAAACAAACAGGC
Organism: Chromobotia macracanthus; assembly: GCA_036877525.1. Classification (NCBI taxonomy): domain Eukaryota; kingdom Metazoa; phylum Chordata; class Actinopteri; order Cypriniformes; family Botiidae; genus Chromobotia; species Chromobotia macracanthus. The sequence continues at coordinate 532,901 of JAZGTH010000002.1, forward strand.
AGGGTCAAAACCAGTAAACAGATGTAGTGTAGGTAAAGCAGAATCATAAACAATGGACAGGCTAGGGTCGAGGCAGGCAGCAAACAATCATAGAACCAAAACCAGTCCAATAATCGGGGCAGGCAGCAAACAGCAAATAGAACAGAATCAACAGTCCAAGACCGAGAAACAGCAAATCCACAAAGGTTAAAGAACCCGCTTAGAGCTGTCGCCGATGCAAAACAAGATTTTGCAAAGGGTGAGAGTTAGTAAACAGCTTATATACTGGCAGGGAAATGAGTAGCAGGTGATCAGGAAACGGTCAATCACAGGTATGTGGCATTATGGGTAATGTAGTCTGAAACAGAGATCAGATGGTTCCCTCTGGTGGCGCGGAGGAGGTGGAGCAGAGACCTCCGTAACAAGCAGTGTCCTGCACATTAGGCTAACTGCAAATTTAAAATGTATAAATAATAACATTAATAAACTACCCAGTACACAACAAAATTTGCATGTTAAGTCCCCACTGCTATCCAGCTATGTTTCATGTATTTGCTAATTCTGTTAAAAACTCAGTCCTCTTGTTTTCAGTCCTGTAATGCACCCATGATTTATTTTAAGAAACCATGTAAAAAATCAAATATTTGCCTGAGATTGACCAATACACATTCTGAATAGTAAAATATGTGTGTTATTGGATCCAGTGTTTAAAAAAAGCTGAAAAATTAAGTTTAATTTTGAAGAGTTACAATAGTCAAGTATTACAGATAAAGATTCAATGTTACAGAGTTAATATGTCAAGGCTACAGAACTAACACAACAAAATTAAGTGAAGCGAACACTGATCACTGTAGTAATTGTCCAAAATGCTCTGTTCGACCTTTCCAAGAGCTGCTACTATTCCCTGTATGACCCGAATGCTTGACCTCTGACCCCCATCTAAATTTCCGCAATTTTGTTTTTAGTGTTACAGATTTCTTCTACATTGTGAAACCCTGAGCTTGGCTGTGTTGTTGATTGTAGTGGGTGTTTCTTTTAACGTTATTGGTTCATATTATTAACTGTCTAATTTGTCATTCTTGCCATGTTTTTTCATGTTCTTTTTACATGTTCTTTTTTTGGAATTTTATACCTGGGCAGATATCACCTACCACCAGCTACCTACCCAGAACAGCCTGTAGTGACCAGATACCAAAAACCATCCAAAAAGTCCTATTAAATGCTTAGCAATAAACTGCAAACACTGATAATGAACTGAAACAATGGGGAATCTGTCTTTCATGTATCAGTCTGAGCATCTATGGGCAATGTGTACATCATTCAAAAATCTGTATCAAAAAATAAAAAATCGTATCAAAAAGTAGCAGTATGACAGAGTTCAGTATGGAGTGTGTTTGTGTGATTTGTGTGTTTTGGGGACAGTGTTCAGTATGGACTGTGTTTGTGTGTTTTGAGGACAGTGTTCAGTATGGAGTGTGTTTGTGTGTTTTGGGGACAGCGTTCAGTAAGGAGCGTTTGTGTGATTTGTGTGTTTTGGGGACAGCGTTCAGTAAGGAGCGTGTTTGTGTGATTTGTGTGTTTTGGGGACATTGTTCAGTATGGAGTGTGTTTGTGTGTTTTGGGGACAGCGTTCAGTATGGAGTGTGCTTGTGTGTTTTGGGGACAGCGTTCAGTAAGGAGCGTGTTTGTGTGATTTGTGTGTTTTGGGGACAGTGTTCAGTATGGAGTGTGTTTGTGTGTTTTCAGGAGAGTGTTCAGTATGGAGTGTGTTTGTGTGTTTTGGGGACAGTGTTCAGTATGGAGTGTGTTTGTGTGTTTTGGGGACAGTGTTCAGTATGGAGTGTGTTTGTGTGATTTGTGTGTTTTGGGGATAGTGTTCAGTATGGAGTGTGTTTGTGTGTTTTAGGGACATTGTTCAGTATGGAGTGTGTTCGTGTGTTTTGGGGACAGCGTTCAGTATGGAGTGTGCTTGTGTGTTTTGGGGACAGCGTTCAGTAAGGAGCGTGTTTGTGTGATTTGTGTGTTTTGGGGACAGTGTTCAGTATGGAGTGTGTTTGTGTGATTTGTGTGTTTTGGGGATAGTGTTCAGTATGGAGTGTGTTTGTGTGTTTTCGGGAGAGTGTTCAGTATGGAGTGTGTTTGTGTGTTTTGGGGACAGCGGTCAGTAAGGAGTGTGTTTGTGTGTTTTGGGGACAGTGTTTAGTATGGAGTGTGTTTGTGTGTTTTGGGGAGAGTGTTCAGTATGGAGTGTGTTTGTGTGTTTAAGGGACAGCGTTCAGAAAGTAGCATATTTGTGTGTTTTGGGGACAGTGTTCAGGTATGAAGTGTGTTTGTGTGTTTAAGGGACAGCATTCAGAAAGTAGCATATTTGTGTGTTTTGGGGACAGTGTTCAGGTATGAAGTGTGTTTTTGTGTTTAAGGGACAGCGTTCAGAAAGTAGCATATTTGTGTGTTTTGGGGACAGTGTTCAGTATGGAGTGTGTTTGTGTGTTTTGGGGACAGTGTTTAGTATGGAGTGTGTTTGTGTGTTTTGGGGACAGCGTTTAGTATGGAGTGTGTTTTTGTGTTTTGGGGAGAGTGTTCAGTATGGAGTGTGTTTGTGTGTTTAAGGGACAGCGTTCAGAAAGTAGCATATTTGTGTGTTTTGGGGACAGTGTTCAGGTATGAAGTGTGTTTGTGTGTTTAAGGGACAGCGTTCAGAAAGTAGCATATTTGTGTGTTTTGGGGACAGTGTTCAGGTATGAAGTGTGTTTGTGTGTTTAAGGGACAGCGTTCAGAAAGTAGCATATTTGTGTGTTTTGGGGAGAGTGTTCAGTATGGAGTGTGTTTGTGTGTTTTGGGGAGAGTGTTCAGTATGGAGTGTGTTTGTGTGTTTTAGGGACAGCGTTCAGAAAGTAGCATATTTGTGTGTTTTGGAGACAGCGTTCAGTATGGAGTGTGTTTTTGTGTTTTGGGGAGAGTGTTCAGTATGGAGTGTGTTTGTGTGTTTTGGGGAGAGTGTTCAATATGGAGTGTGTTTGTGTGTTTTAGGGACAGCGTTCAGAAAGTAGCATATTTGTGTGTTTTGGGGAGAGTGTTCAATATGGAGTGTGTTTGTGTGTTTTAGGGACAGCGTTCAGAAAGTAGCATATTTGTGTGTTTTGGGGACAGCGTTCAGTATGGAGTGTGTTTGTGTGTTTTGGGGACAGCGTTCAGTATGGAGTGTATTTGTGTGTTTAAGGGACAGCGTTCAGTATGGAGTGTGTTTTGGGGACAGCGTTCAGTATGAAGTGTGTTTGTGTGTTTAAGGGACAGCGTTCAGAAAGTAGCATATTTGTGTGTTTTGGGGACAGTGTTCAGGTATGAAGTGTGTTTTTGTGTTTAAGGGACAGCGTTCAGAAAGTAGCATATTTGTGTGTTTTGGGGACAGTGTTCAGTATAGAGTGTGTTTGTGTGTTTTGGGGACAGCGTTCAGTATGAAGTGTGTTTGTGTGTTTTGAGGACAGCGTTCAGTATGGAGTGTGTTTGTGTGTTTTGGGGACAGCGTTCAGTAAGGAGTGTGTTTGTGTGTTTTGGGGACAGCGTTCAGTAAGGAGTGTGTTTGTGTGTTTTGGGGACAGCGTTCAGTAAGGAGTGTGTTTGTGTGTTTTGGGGACAGTGTTCAGTACGAAGTGTGTTTGTGTGTTTAAGGGACAGCGTTCAGAAAGTAGCATATTTGTGTGTTTTGGGGACAGCGTTCAGTATGGAGTGTGTTTGTGTGTTTTGGGGACAGCGTTCAGTATGGAGTGTGTTTGTGTGTTTAGGGGACAGCGTTCAGAAAGTAGCATATTTGTGTGTCTTGGGGACAGGGTTGAGTATGAAGTGTGTTTGTGTGTTTTGGGGACAGTGTTTAGTATGGAGTGTGTTTGTGTGTTTTGGGGAGAGTGTTCAGTATGGAGTGTGTTTGTGTGTTTAAGGGACAGCGTTCAGAAAGTAGCATATTTGTGTGTTTTGGGGACAGCGTTCAGTATGGAGTGTGTTTGTGTGTTTTGGGGACAGTGTTTAGTATGGAGTGTGTTTGTGTGTTTTGGGGACAGCGTTCAGTATGAAGTGTATTTGTGTGTTTTGGGGACAGTGTTTAGTATGGAGTGTGTTTGTGTGTTTTGGGGACAGCGTTCAGTATGAAGTGTATTTGTGTGTTTTGGGGACAGCATTCAGTATGGAGTGTGTTTGTGTGTTTAAGGGACAGCGTTCTGTATGAAGTGTGTTTGTGTGTTTTAGGGACAGCGTTCAGAAAGTAGCATATTTGTGTGTTTTGGAGACAGCGTTCAGGTATGAAGTGTGTTTTTGTGTGTTTTGGGGACAGTGTTCAGGTATGAAGTGTGTTTGTGTGTTTAAGGGACAGCGTTCAGAAAGTAGCATATTTGTGTGTTTTGGGGACAGTGTTCAGGTATGAAGTGTGTTTGTGTGTTTTGGGGAGAGTGTTCAGTATGGAGTGTGTTTGTGTGTTTTGGGGAGAGTGTTCAGTATGGAGTGTGTTTGTGTGTTTAAGGGACAGCGTTCAGAAAGTAGCATATTTGTGTGTTTTGGGGACAGTGTTCAGTATGAAGTAAGTTTGTGTGTTTTGGGGAGAGTGTTCAGTATGGAGTGTGTTTGTGTGTTTTGGGGACAGCGTTCAGTAAGGAGTGTGTTTGTGTGTTTTGGGGACAGCGTTCAGTATGGAGTGTACTTATGTGTTTTGGGGACAGCGTTCAGTATGAAGTGTGATTGTGTGTTTTGGGGAGAGTGTTCAGTATGGAGTGTGTTTGTGTGTTTAAGGGACAGCGTTCAGAAAGTATCATATTTGTGTGTCTTGGGGACAGTGTTCAGTATGAAGTGTGTTTGTGTGTTTTGGGGACAGTGTTCAGTATGGAGTGTGTTTGTGTGTTTTGGGGACATCGTTCAGTATGGAGTGTGTTTGTGTGTTTTGGGGACAGCGTTCAGTATGAAGTGTGTTTGTGTGTTTTGGGGAGAGTGTTCAGTATGGAGTGTGTTTGTGTGTTTTGGGAACAGCGTTCAGTAAGGAGTGTGTTTGTGTGTTTTGGGGACAGCGTTCAGTATGGAGTGTGTTCGTGTGTTTTGGGGACAGCGTTCAGTATGGAGTGTGTTTTGGGGACAGCGTTCAGTATGAAGTGTGTTTGTGTGTTTAGGGGACAGCGTTCAGAAAGTAGTATATTTGTGTGTCTTGGGGACAGGGTTCAGTATGAATTGTGTTTGTGTGTTTAAGGGACACTGTTCAGAAAGTAGCATATTTGTGTGTTTTGGGGACAGTGTTCAGTATGAAGTAAGTTTGTGTGTTTTGGGGACAGTGTTCAGTATGGAGTGTGTTTGTGTGTTTTGAGGAGAGTGTTCAGTATGGAGTGTGTTTGTGTGTTTTGGGGACAGCGTTCAGTATGAAGTGTGTTTGTGTGTTTTGGGGACAGCATTCAGTATGGAGTGTGTTTGTGTGTTTAAGGGACAACGTTCAGAAAGTAGCATATTTGTGTGTTTTGGGGACAGTGTTCAGGTATGAAGTGTGTTTTTGTGTTTTGGGGACAGTGTTCAGTATGGAGTGTGTTTGTGTGTTTTGGGGACAGTGTTCAGTATGAAGTGTGTTTTTGTGTTTTGGGGACAGTGTTCAGTATGAAGTGTGTTTGTGTGTTTAAGGGACACTGTTCAGAAAGTAGCATGTCTGTGTGTTTTGGGGACAGTGTTCAGTATGAAGTAAGTTTGTGTGTTTTGGGGACAGTGTTCAGTATGGAGTGTGTTTGTGTGTTTTGGGGGGAGTGTTCAGTATGGAGTGTGTTTGTGTGTTTTGGGGACATCGTTCAGTATGGAGTGTGTTTGTGTGTTTTGGGGACAGCGTTCAGTATGAAGTGTGTTTGTGTGTTTTGGGGAGAGTGTTCAGTATGGAGTGTGTTTGTGTGTTTTGGGAACAGCGTTCAGTAAGGAGTGTGTTTGTGTGTTTTGGGGACAGCGTTCAGTATGGAGTGTGTTCGTGTGTTTTGGGGACAGCGTTCAGTATGGAGTGTGTTTTGGGGACAGCGTTCAGTATGAAGTGTGTTTGTGTGTTTAAGGGACACTGTTCAGAAAGTAGCATATTTGTGTGTTTTGGGGACAGTGTTCAGTATGAAGTAAGTTTGTGTGTTTTGGGGACAGTGTTCAGTATGGAGTGTGTTTGTGTGTTTTGGGGACAGTGTTCAGGTATGAAGTGTGTTTTTGTGTTTTGGGGAGAGTGTTCAGTATGGAGTGTGTTTGTGTGTTTTGGGGACAGTGTTCAGTATGGAGTGTGTTTGTGTGTTTTGGGGACAGCGTTCAGTATGAAGTGTGTTTATGTGTTTTGGGGACAGCATTCAGTATGGAGTGTGTTTGTGTGTTTTGGAGACAGCGTTCAGTATGGAGTGTGTTTGTGTGTTTTGGGGACAGCGTTCAGTATGGAGTGTGTTTGTGTGTTTTGGGGACAGCGTTCAGTATGGAGTGTGTTTGTGTGTTTGGGGCAGCGTTCAGAAAGAAGTGTGTTTGTGTCTTTAAGGGACAGCGTTCAGAAAGTAGCATATTTGTGTGTTTTGGGGACAGTGTTCAGTATGAAGTAAGTCTGTGTGTTTTGGGGACAGTGTTCAGTATGGAGTGTGTTTGTGTGTTTTGGGGACAGTGTTCAGTATGAAGTGTGTTTGTGTGTTTTGGGGAGAGTGTTCAGTATGGAGTGTGTTTGTGTGTTTTGGGGACAGCGTTCAGTATGGAGTGTGTTTGTGTGTTTAAGGGACAGCGTTCAGAAAGTATCATATTTGTGTGTCTTGGGGACAGTGTTCAGTATGAAGTGTGTTTGTGTGTTTTGGGGAGAGTGTTCAGTATGGAGTGTGTTTGTGTGTTTTGGGGATAGCGTTCAGTAAGGAGTGTGTTTGTGTTTTTTGGGGACAGCGTTCAGTATGGAGTGTACTTATGTGTTTTGGGGACAGCGTTCAGTATGGAGTGTGTTTGTGTGTTTTGGGGACAGCGTTCAGTATGAAGTGTGTTTGTGTGTTTTGGGGAGAGTGTTCAGTATGGAGTGTGTTTGTGTGTTTTGGGGACAGCGTTCAGTATGGAGTGTGTTTGTGTGTTTAAGGGACAGCGTTCAGAAAGTATCATATTTGTGTGTTTTGGGGACAGCGTTCAGTATGAAGTGTGTTTGTGTGTTTAAGGGACAGCGTTCAGAAAGTAGCATATTTGTGTGTTTTGGGGACAGTGTTCAGGTATGAAGTGTGTTTTTGTGTTTTGGGGACAGCGTTCAGTATGGAGTGTGTTTGTGTGTTTTGGGGACAGTGTTCAGTATGGAGTGTGTTTGTGTGTTTTGGGGACAGCGTTCAGTATGAAGTGTGTTTGTGTGTTTTGGGGACAGCATTCAGTATGGAGTGTGTTTGTGTGTTTTGGGGACAGCGTTCAGTATGGAGTGTGTTTGTGTGTTTTGGGGACAGCGTTCAGTATGGAGTGTGTTTGTGTGTTTGGGGCAGCGTTCAGAAAGAAGTGTGTTTGTGTTTTTAAGGGACAGCGTTCAGAAAGTAGCATATTTGTGTGTTTTGGGGACAGTGTTCAGTATGAAGTAAGTCTGTGTGTTTTGGGGACAGTGTTCAGTATGGAGTGTGTTTGTGTGTTTTGGGGACAGTGTTCAGTATGAAGTGTGTTTGTGTGTTTAAGGGACAGCGTTCAGAAAGTAGCATATTTGTGTGTTTTGGGGACAGTGTTCAGGTATGAAGTGTGTTTGTGTGTTTAAGGGACACAGTTCAGAAAGTAGCATATTTGTGTGTTTTGGGGAGAGTGTTCAGTATGAAGTAAGTTTGTGTGTTTTGGGGACAGCGTTCAGTAAGGAGTGTGTTTGTGTGTTTTGGGGACAGCGTTCAGTATGGAGTGTACTTATGTGTTTTGGGGACAGCATTCAGTCTGGAGTGTGTTTGTGTGTTTTGGGGACAGCGTTCAGTATGAAGTGTGTTTGTGTGTTTTGGGGAGAGTGTTCAGTATGGAGTGTGTTTGTGTGTTTTGGGGACAGCGTTCAGTATGGAGTGTGTTTGTGTGTTTAAGGGACAGCGTTCAGAAAGTATCATATTTGTGTGTCTTGGGGACAGTGTTCAGTATGAAGTGTGTTTGTGTGTTTAGGGGACACTGTTCAGAAAGTATCATATTTGTGTGTCTTGGGGACAGTGTTCAGTATGAAGTGTGTTTGTGTGTTTAAGGGACACTGTTCAGAAAGTAGCATGTCTGTGTGTTTTGGGGACAGTGTTCAGTATGAAGTAAGTTTGTGTGTTTTGGGGACAGTGTTCAGTATGGAGTGTGTTTGTGTGTTTTGGGGACAGCGTTCAGTATGGAGTGTGTTCGTGTGTTTTGGGGACAGCGTTCAGTATGGAGTGTGTTTGTGTGTTTAAGGGACAGCGTTCAGAAAGTAGCATATTTGTGTGTTTTGGGGACAGTGTTCAGTATGAAGTAAGTTTGTGTGTTTTGGGGACAGTGTTCAGTATGGAGTGTGTTTGTGTGTTTTGGGGAGAGTGTTCAGTATGGAGTGTGTTTGTGTGTTTTGGGGACAGCGTTCAGTAAGGAGTGTGTTTGTGTGTTTTGGGGACAACGTTCAGTATGAAGTGTGTTTGTGTGTTTAAGGGACACTGTTCAGAAAGTAGCATATTTGTGTGTTTTGGGGACAGTGTTCAGTATGAAGTAAGTTTGTGTGTTTTGGGGACAGTGTTCAGTATGGAGTGTGTTTGTGTGTTTTGGGGGGAGTGTTCAGTATGGAGTGTGTTTGTGTGTTTTGGGGAGAGTGTTCAGTATGGAGTGTGTTTGTGTGTTTTGGGGAGAGTGTTCAGTATGGAGTGTGTTTGTGTGTTTTGGGGACAGCGTTAAGTAAGGAGTGTGTTTGTGTGTTTTGGGGACAACGTTGAGTATGAAGTGTGTTTGTGTGTTTTGGGGAGAGTGTTCAGTATGGAGTGTGTTTGTGTGTTTTTGGGACAGCGTTAAGTAAGGAGTGTGTTTGTGTGTTTTGGGGACAACGTTGAGTATGAAGTGTGTTTGTGTGTTTTGGGGAGAGTGTTCAGTATGGAGTGTGTTTGTGTGTTTTGGGGACAGCGTTAAGTAAGGAGTGTGTTTGTGTGTTTTGGGGACAACGTTGAGTATGAAGTGTGTTTGTGTGTTTTGGGGAGAGTGTTCAGTATGGAGTGTGTTTGTGTGTTTTGGGGACAGCGTTCAGTATGGAGTGTGTTCGTGTGTTTTGGGGACAGCGTTCAGTAAGGAGTGTGTTTGTGTGTTTTGGGGACAACGTTCAGTATGGAGTGTGTTCGTGTGTTTTGGGGACAGCGTTCAGTAAGGAGTGTGTTTGTGTGTTTTGGGGACAGCGTTCAGTAAGGAGTGTGTTTGTGTGTTTTGGGGACAGCGTTCAGTATGGAGTGTGTTTGTGTGTTTTGGGGACAGCGTTCAGTATGGAGTGTGTTTGTGTGTTTTGGGGACAGCGTTCAGTATGGAGTGTGTTTGTGTGTTTTGGGGACAGCGTTCAGTATGGAGTGTGTTTGTGTGTTTTGGGGACAGCGTTCAGTATGGAGTGTGTTTGTGTGTTTTGGGGACAGCGTTCAGTATGGAGTGTGTTTGTGTGTTTTGGGGACAGCGTTCAGTATGGAGTGTGTTTGTGTGTTTTGGGGTCAGCGTTCATTGGCGGAACGCCGGCCTACAAGGTGAACGTCCTGCTTGACTCACGGCGAAGAGGGGGTCAGTTACAATACCTGGTGGATTGGGAGGGATACGGCCCAGAGGAGAGATCGTGGGTAGCGGCAGTGGACATTCTGGATCCCTCGCTCACGGAGGAGTTTCATCGAGCCAGACCTGACCGTCCAGCACCACGTCCACGGGGACGCCCACGTAGAGCACCTGGAGGTGCTCCTAGAGGAAGGGGTTCTGTAACATCATGCCAGCAGAGGGAGCCCTCACCGGAATACTGACTGCTCATGCTCCCTCTGCTGAACTCTGAACTTTGAACTCTGAACTTTCTTCCTGTTTGGCATCTATATAAACCTTGCTGCCACATGGCCACGTTGCGAAGTATTGCCAGCTTAACACCTGACTACTGAGCATTCTCTTTTACTGCCTGCTTTCCTGTGTTTTACCTATTGTTTGGTTCTTGGTTTCTGATTTTTGCCTTGCCCTTTTGTTTGACACCTGGATTGGACTGTTTGTTTAGATATTGATTCTCTGCCTGGATTTACGACCTCTGATTTACGTCTCTCCCTTTTGTTGTGTTGCATGGTTGGACTGTCTATGTTTATTACGACCCTTTGCCTGTACTTTCGACTTTGATAATGGATAACCCCAATAAACATCCGCAACTGGATCCTGCTTCAGCTTCTGCCTCAGCCCCCTTACAGCTGAATGCTACATATGTATTTGTAAGTTTATTCTTTAAAATCCATAATGCTCTATCCTATCCTCACAAAAAATAAACAAATCTCCTTGTCTCTTTTTCATTCTGTCTCTAGTAGCAGAATACAATGTCCGCTTGCAAATGTAGCTATGTAGACTTGGCTTGTCAGCTCGCAAGGCAAAATGTTCAATTCTCTCATCCGTTTGTAAGTCGCTTTGGATAAAAGCATCTGCTAAATGACTAAATGTAAAATGGCCTGTTCATGCCTGTATCCGGGATGTCTAAATTTAACCATCACCATTCCAATGTTATTACATAAAGTGTGAGTTAGGAGATTCGCAGCGCAAAGCCAGACCAAGGTGAACATTTGTAATCTGAAAGTATATACATTTTTATTATTTTTTGCACATATCTGTTAGGACATCTGTATGTAAATAACCTTTTGTTATGATTGTTTGACCTCTTCATATATCAAATAAATCATAGGCTGCAGGTCTGCTGTTGGTCCTTTATGGATGGCAGCTTCATAACACAATTCACCAAAGTTTTGTGTTATGACATAACAAAGTTCATTGCACTGTTATGTGTTAAGTTGTTATATTTGTTTCAATACTAGCACAATTTGACAGATACTAGTACTAACAGTATATATACTTTATGCATTGACATGGGAAGCACATATGTTTATGAAATGCATTCTGTAAACAATGCATTTTCCCTGTCATATGCAAAATGATTTAAAAACCAAAATGATACCGCAAATTTTTCAAATGTTAATATGTTCCATACATACATACCATACATGTACTACTTTCAGTGCACTTTAGATATACTCTGGGTAGAAAATACTGACAATAAAATATGTTATTGAAATGTGGGTTATGATATCCCCCAATATACTATTGTAGTGTATTTGTAACACTAGATGATTAACCCAAAGGGAAAAATCACGCACGATTTAATGTTATTAATCGTACGTGTTTTATAGATTTTACCTGATGTAGTAGAGTTAATATTCGCGACAGACTGAATTACTCGTCCACCGGGTGTTCAACTTTTCTGGCCTTGAAAAGATAACCTTACTATTGTAATACAGTACTACTTCAGAGCAGGTAACAAAATCAAGGCAGTTTAAGTGACGTTAATATGTGAGCAATAAACACAGAAACAATTCTCTGTAATAAAACAGGGATTTATTGACTACTCTACGGGGAACATATATGACTACACTAAACAAACAAATATACACGAAACAAACAAATACATAAAACATAAACAGTGGGAAAAGATGAGGAGTAAAGAATGACAGGATTAAATCGGTTAACCACTTCTGCATGAACCATCAGTTAAATCACTTTAAAAGGGGTAAAACTTAAACACGTGTGTGCATGAGGGATGTTGCAGGTCCTGATGTGTTCGAAGTCAGCGGCAGTTCGTTGGGTCCTTCCCGACGCCGGATTGGTCAGTGAAGATAGACGAACTGAGCCGAAGTAAACACCACCGGAAAGGCTGTCTAGAGAGTGAGGCAGGGCTCGAGAGGATGTGAAGCGAGCGGGTGAGGGAGAGAGCGAGCGAAGTTTGCTCTGTGTGGTGGACTTTTAACCTTGGGTGTACCACACCCCAATAATGAGGTGTATACTGAGGCGGGAAAAGAGTTTCTTTGTCCTGCTTAAGACCTCATTTACATGTTCCTCATGTTGCTGGAAAGTTTGTGCCCTTTAGCTGAATCTAAAATAATAAGTGTATGACGCCAGATACATTCATACCTTATACTGCATTGGTCAGCACATCCAGAGAGGATCATTTAGAATGTAAACATGACCAGGTTTGACACACGTTACTATGCAATTTAACTTGAGAGTATGCATACAGGCTGAATTGAGACAAAAGTTCTTCAGTCACCTGGTTTTTCTCACTTTCGTGAGCAGAGCTATCGTCCCCCCTTTTGGGCATTCCTCTGTCAGGGGTAAGAGGGGAACAAAAGGCCAGAGGTGTTTTGGTTGGCCATAAAACCATGGGTTGTAGGTGGGATTACAGACTTCCTGGTGCCGTTGGGCAATAATCGATCTCAGCCCCCCAGCCGGAGTCCTATTCTTCTGGTATTTTATGATCCAACTGTAACCTTTGGTCAGACCAGACGCTACACTATACAAACCGTGTGTACTATGGTGCTATGCTATTTCGAGAGCAGCCGAAGACAGACAGACAAACGCTAACATGAACAGGAGTTCTAAACATTATTTGAAGCTGTCTGTGCTCCAGTGATTTACTGAGAGTTATTAGATATCGGAGTATAGTCTCTCCCACAACAGGCACTGCTCTGTGGGGATCTTTTACAGTCCATTACTGTTTATTGGACAGTGGAGTGTGTCTGATTGGATGGCTCATCACCTCGTATTAAAGCCGTTACTGTGATGTTCATCTGTGAGGCTTTGGCTAATGAACTGTGTTGTGTCTCTGTGTTGAGTCTTTGTTCTCATTCGGCCTGCCTGTGATCAGAGGATGAACAGCACAAAACCTCCACACAGATCCAGTTTTCCTCTTTCTCTCTGTCCATTTCCATCTGTCCTCAGGATAAACAACAATTCACCTAAATAAGGCTCAAAATTGCAGTGACTGTGTAATTTTCTGTATTGGTCCTTTTCTCCAGAGTCCAGTAGCCCAGGGCTAGAAGACTCGAAAGAAACTGAAAGGAAACAACACAGGCACAGGAAGCAGAAACAGCCAGTGTCCATTTCTTCTCATTTCTTTCTTGTTCTCTATCACCATCAGTTCTCCTGTAATAAAACAACATACACACAATCTCTGTTCTAAACCCCAGTCAGCTGTCTTTTCTCTGCTAATGATGCATCAGTCTAAATTGGGAGCACATGTACTCCACTCACAATTAATTATAATGTTGCTAAGCTAATTGTGCTATAAAGCATACAGGACTCACAAATATTGTGTAGTCTATCTGTGATTTAACTATTCCCTGTTTGCAACCTGCTATGTCTAAACTGTATAACCCATTAATGTGAGTTTTTGTTAGAATGAATACAGTTAATAAAAGTGAATATACAATTCCTAACCTACCCAGAAATCTCATTTACAAAGTAAGTCAGCTTTGTTGAGGTGTCAGGCACTGTATACCCAAAGTGTATAAAATCTTTGAGCAGTACTTAAAGACTTGCAAGGCCAGTAAAGTAATACAGCAGTGGTTTTATACATCACACGGCTAATGTTATTGTCAGACACTGAGGTTTTGACTTGAATTTAATACACTTAGTGCAAAACTTCTATCAGCTTTTTAAAACTGCGGTAATGCTTTATAATGCATTTAGGTAATAACTCATTTAAAAATTTACTTGACTGAAATATTTCTTCTTATCTTAAAATCTTTTTGAGGTAAAGCTGTATATTTATAACAGAATGAAAATTTATCACAGATGAAAATTCTCTTTCATTTTTCATATTTATTATGAGCACTTATTGTGTCTAGTTGCCTCTTCAGGTTGACTCGCTTGTTGTATTCCGCACTTGTAAGTCGCTTTGGATAAAAGCGTCTGCTAAATGAAAATGTAAATGTAAATGTCATCATTTACTCACCTTCATGTCATCTCAGTGAGTAGATGAATTTTTTTCTTTATCCGAACACAAAGATCTTTGTAAAAATATGTTGTCTCTCTAGGTCTATATTATAGAATTATCTATATTATAATATAATATATTATTTATATTATCGGATTGAACAGAGGTCAAAATGTTATTGCTCCAAAAAGCACATACAGTGGTCATTAAAGATTCCAGTGGATTAATAAATGTCTTCATTAATAAATGAAGCAAAGTGATAAATGAAATCAAAGCAAACACATATTATTGCTTAAATATGGCAACATGCTAATTTGAATCCTATTGGTCCTCGCATGTCTTGTGACTAAATGTCATGTAACAATTATTTACACACTAATGTCAAATATTACTTAATGTCTAGAACTAATTTTAGTTTTGGCATATTAAAGTGCATAAGTCTCCATATAATTTCTTCTGTTATTTGTTGTTTTTAATCTTATGATTAAGCAAAATCATGTGCACATTTAAACAAAATCACTTCTGCAGTAGATTGCTGACAGTCCTAGTTTCTTAGTTAAATATTACTATTCTTTATGTTATAACATATCTAACATATAAGTTTAAGGATTCTAACTGTCACAAAAGAAAATAAAAATTTTATTATTTTTAATTAATTATTTTTATATTATATTTTTATATTTTCTATTATATTTTCTATTATATTTTTATATTATATTTTTATATTAATTTTATATAATTAATTATTTTCAAAACGTAATAGACAAGTTTTTAAATGAATCAATCATGTTCAGGCTGTATTATATTATAAAAGGGCTAAATTAAGTGTCTGCTGTGTGGAATATCTCCACACCTCATTATCAGCTCTGTGTTTAGCACATCCTCCCTCCTTAACATGACACACAAGACTCAATGTCAGGCTCATCCTCACACTCAGTCTATTTTAAAGCACACTCAGTCTTTGCACACTCACTCTTTTAAAGATGTTTGTTTACCAGCAGCCCATTAACATGCCGTTTGAACATATATATATATGAACAGATGCTATCACGTTACATAGAATGTGAAACCTAAAATAAACTGTATCACATATGGGCCTGGTGTTATTCAGTTATTCTCTTTTACAGGAGGCAAATCTTTTGTGTGTCTGACTTTGTGAAAAGGAAATATGTTATACATTTGTATGTTATATCAGGTATTAAAATCAAGCATTATAACAAGGAAATAAAAAAAAAGCAGCTAAAAGCAGCTATATATGAAAAGAAGTAACGGTAAGAAGTAACATTGTGTATTTATTAAGAATACTTTATTCAAGTCTCCCTGAAATTTTAAACATATTCTCTTTTACATCTTACATTTATTACAGTGATAATGTATTGATTGGGTATATTGGTTAATACTGTAATGTATTTCCCTCACCAGTCACCCAGACAGACGGTGATAAATAATGAAATAAAGACCTAAACTCTTTACATCACTAATGTATCTGATCACATAAGAGACTGAGGGCTCTGACTCAGCAGTCTGTCTTCACTAACTCTCCAATAAACTGGATCAAAGAAGACATAACAGACAAGCATACACTAATTCATCACTTTGATTTCTGTTATTTGGAATGAGTGGATAATGCTGAAGATGTTATTCATTGCCCTTAATAAGGTTATTAAATGTAATTTGAGGAGGAGTATGCCCATCTAATCTTCTAATCAATGCCAGGATATGAAAGCAGCCTCTTCTTCCTGGCATCAGTTTCTACAGCATCTCTCCTCCTTCCCTTTACCTCATTTATGCCCATATAATCATCAATAGTATCCAGGGGGGAAGGGGCACAACTCATGAAACTCCACAATTTCTTCTTTTCCATGCTAGTCTCTGGCACACAATCAGTAGAGCACTAGGACGCATGTGCATGTGTGTGGTTCTGACGGCGTTCTGACATGGAACCCAGAAGAATTTTGTGATTTCTCTGGTTTCTCATCAGTATGAACTAGACAGTTCCTTTTACACTCAGAATCTTTCAGGAGCTTGACATGGATTAAAAACTAACCTTCAGCAAATGAAGAGATTCTGATGTTTCTTCACATACATCTTTGTTATGATTACTTTAAATTCCTGTTTTGTAAAGTATGCATTACATTAAATGCATTGTTTTGTATTAAATGCATTGTTTTGTATTGATTTGTATAAAAATTTTGTCAAATCGTTTAATAATTGCGTGTGTATTCAAATGCAGAATACTGAGAAAAACCTAATGGTACTTGACAGATACAACACTTGAGAGGCAATGATGACACTTCTGTTCAGAGTATTCAGGGACACTATGGTGTAGTTACTGGGAATTGAATGCTGTTATTCAATTCCCTTTGCTCTTGCAAATTTTCTCTGCTCTCACCCAGAGAGTGCACACACTGGTCAGGAAGTTGCCAGTGCAATACCTGAATCCCACTGAGAGCCAAGTCAAATAAGCTCACCCACATGTCTCTACAATGTTCTAATGTTAAGATATGACTTATTCATTTTATTATGTGGTTGCTATGGTACAGTGAATGGTTGCTAGACAGTTACAGGGTAAAATCATTAGACGTGTGTGTGTGAATCAAAAGAGCCAACTCCCTTGTCTCTATGATGCTCTGGTGCTGAGATATAGCTAATTTTTGTTGGTTGCTAGGGTGCTCTAAATGGTTGCTAGAGCATGGCTAAACAGTTTTCATGGTCATAATAAAAGGCTACTTTACAGTCTAAAGTGTCAAAAAAGGCCACCAACTTGTCTCTACGATGTTCTGATACCTCTCACCTTTTTAAATGGAAGTTAATGGGATGGTTGCTAGGGTACTGTAAGTGGTTGACAGAGTGTGGCTATAAAGTTGAAATGTCACCATTTGTTGCTGATTGCTAAGCCAAGTAATATGAGGCCACCCCCAAGTCTTTACGACATTCTGATGCTGAGCTATGACATCACAAAATTCAGCCCAATGTGAAGTCTAAGGGATTTTTCTCCCACTTTTTCATACACCCCAAAATATCGTACACCCAATCGCTTATAAAAGTCATAGCACACCCCTCCTCAATAAGCTGGTCAATTTTACACCTCATTCATGGGTCTATGACAAACTGTGCGGGACAAGTTACATACTAAACTATGTCCCGAAAAACAAGAAGTATGCAGGATGCAAGTATGCTTCGCAAGCACCACTAATTAAAATTAGTATGTCTCAGATCATAGCATGTTGAAATTAGTATCCTGGATGGTGTACTATTTCCAGTGAAAATGTGAAGTGCAGATCCATATATACTCAAAGGCTGATATTTCCCACAACTCATTGCAAGAGGGTGACGCTACACTGAATTAATAAACCAAATATGTGATGCTATATAGTTCAATAATTAAACATTACATATATAGTAAACATTACATAAGAAATAATGAAGAAATGGTTATGCAAGTAAGAGTTGTATTTTGATGTGTCTGATTGTTAACAGTCACAATGTTGTCTTGGCAACAACGGTTACTTTCGTAATGTGTTACGAAAGTAACACATTGTTATGTCCCAGTACTTGCATACTCTTTTGCTACGCAATAAAATGTACTTTTTCATAACAAAAATCAGTACATACATAGAGTATTGTATAAGAAGGCAATTGGGATGCAGGGAATATGTCTGTTGCAATCGTGAATCTGTCCTCACACTCAAAGTGTATGTGCGCTCATACTGCAGCCCGTGTGCTCGCAAATCCCTCAGTGCTGGAAGGAAGCAGAGCCTGGGTAGCAGTCTCAGGCCAGAAGAAAGATCAGTACATACTGATCTGAAAGCAATTCAGACATTTTTACATTATGGAAAATTTGTTCTATATGATCTTTAAACCACAGACCTATATGAATAAACAAGCTAAGCCAATTTACTGTGATATTTTTTTATGAACTGTTTTAATTTCCCTAGCTATAAATATAATTATGTCCCTTATTCTCTTGAGCATTTAATTGTTTGACTGGACATCTGTTTTGTAATTTAGTTTAAATATATATCTCAAGAAACAACTGAAAACACAACTATTCTGCATACACCTGATTAATCTATAACCTTTTACTGTTTAACCTTGTTTAACGTTGCTAACAACAACAAAACAACAACCTTTCCTGTTATACTGTTCATCCTGTTTACAGTTTCCTACTTTTGTAGACTGGACTTTTTGGCAAAATATGAAATGCTCTCTTATTTGTAAGTTGCATTCGATAAAAGGTCTGCAAAATGAAAAAATGTAAACGTAATTTACTGATACATCTCCAGAGATAATTCTGACAACACAATGTTGTGATACTTGCATGTTGTAGTTAATGCTTTGGCCATTAAAATAGTTTAAAAGGTAATTTAGAATACAGTGTCATTCTTAGATTAAATCTTTTTAAGATTAAATCTAAATCATTTTAATAAAATACTGACTTGACATTAGCATGGTTTTAAACTTTGATTGGATTCATATGTGTGTGAAGGATGTGATTGTTGTCAAGAATATCACCACATGTGCCAACCAAAAACCCTGGCCCACCAGAGAGTTGCATGTGCTCCTGAAAGCAGGTAATGCACCCAGAGTCACTTCTCTGACACAAAGATCCCAAGCACTTGTCTTTATGCAAGACATCAAGTCCATCACAGACTACATGCGCCCACCCTGTGATGACAACACCAACTTAACTTCCTTAATACACTTAACACCTATTTATGTCATGATGCAGACAGTGTTTAACAGAAAAATCTCTTTATTTATAAATAAACAAAACAACAACCCACGAGGGGGTAAAAACGGACAACAAAACAGGCTTGCAAAATAGGAACTAAGGATCTCAAAAAAAATGGAGCAAAATGAAACAAAACAAACGGAAAACATGGAGAACAAACACAGGACGAGAACATGGCTGGACAAGGCACAAAAAACTTGTCAAGACTCACAACGTGGGATAACAAGAACCAGAATACAGGGACCGGGAAAACAGGACGAGGAAGCAGGAATGAACCGACTCAAGACAGAAAACACAGCGGCATTAAATAGGGCAAAGACAATGACAAACAGGTGCGCAAAATTAGTGCATACAAGAGCACATGGCAAATGTAAACAAAACAGAGGCCATGTGCTTCCACACGAGACAAGGACCCAGAGCATGAGTTCAGATCCCGACTCCAAGAAACAAGAACCAAGACTAGAAGGAGTCAGGATCTAAACAACATGCTCTGAGACAGAACGTGGGGATGTCAGGATTCTGGCAAGATAATCCAGAAAGACTCAGAACAGGAAGCCAGCACCCTGACAATTTCAGCCGGTTTGAGAAAGAAAACAACACAATGAAATCACCCCCGCCCAGATGATGCAGTACTCTGCACATGACTCTGCCAATTCAAAGATCAGTTAAGTACATATGGGCTAACCAGTTTAAAGCTTTATAGGTAAGCAGTAGTACTTTGTAAGCAATACAGAATATAACAGGTAACCGGTAATAAACAGGTAACAGTGTAAAATTGACAAAATTGGGGTTATATGGTCATATTTCCTGGATCTGGTAGGAACTCTAGCTGCTGCATTTTGGACTAACTGTAGCCTGTTTATTAAGGAAGCTAAACAGCCACCTAGAAGTGCATTACAATACTCCAGTCTGGAGGTCATAAAAGCATGGACCAGCTTTTCTGCATCAGAAAAAGATAAGATGTTACGCATCTTAGTGATGTTTCTATGGTGGACGCAATTTTTGTAATATAATTACAAAATTTCAAAAGACAAATTATTGTCTAATATAATGCCCAGGTCTTTAACAGTATGTTTGGTGGGGGTTTCTTCTCTCTTGGCAATTTATATGGTGTTTTTTATATGGTTGCAGCCAGCATTTTTAAGTCTGGCTCCCCACAGATTGGCAGAGCTTTGCCCCCTGTTTTGTTCCTCTGACATGTATACAGAGTAGCACCCTTATTGCTATGGTGAGTCCTTTTCCCTCCCTAGAGCAGTATGTGAGTACTGATCCACTCCCCCTAGAGCTCAGCCTAGCCTTTATTCAGCTGGCCCAGTGCCATGCCTCGATTTGTGTATTGACACTAGCCTGACAGACCTGTGTTTCTCATGTCGATTATCTCCTTGTGTGTACAAGGTGAAATATTTTTACCAGGACTCTGTGTTTGGTCAATGGTGGGTGTGTGTGCTGAGTAGAACCTTCGCAATTGAAGATCCTCGCCTCTCCCAAGAACTTGGTCAAAGGACCACACTCGGGCTGAGTGTGTCTGGCACCCTTACTACAGAGGTTCCACCGCTTCTTTGGTGACAGGCTGGTAAAGCTATTGCTTGCATTAAGCCAACTTACTCAAAGGCAGGGTCTGGCTTATGAGCTGTTATTGCCAATCCTTTATGTAGCTGACTTAGTGGGGCTTCTCTTAGTGTGCCGACACTAGCATGGGAGACTTTAGTTTAAGTTTAAATACCATGCCAAACATCTCCTTGTGTGTCTAGTGTAAACTTTTTTAACAGGGCCTTGCATATGGGCAGTAGACCAAGAGAGGACTTTTATCACCACCAGTGCACCAGTAGGGTGTTATTGCTTTATGCCTATGGTGATTGTGCTTCAACACAGACCATGTGGCAGCCACTCTCAGCATGGCGCAGTTGATAATGTGTTTCCTATAGTCAAACCAGGTGCAGTGTCGAGTTCCCTTGAAAGGAAACAAGACACTTTGTCTTGTTGCCATGCCTTACAGACGCCTGTTTCTGTCTCCATCAGACAAGTTAATGACACGCTCTACAGGTACCCTAATATACTCACAGGTGCACCTGATGTGCATCGAGCACTGTAACCAAGGTTACCTACGGAACCGGGAGATATTTTAGATGTGAAGGTCACAGAAATGTGGCTTTAAATATGTAGAGTTCATAAATCATTTACTGCACTTTTACCTGTGATAAGTATTGGTGTGTGTGTATGTGAGTGTGTGCTTGTGTGTGTGAGTGTAATTCTCTGGTCTTCCCCAGAGTTCTGATTATCCTTCTATTCTGTGAACAGTCATGACTCTGGGGTTCAACAAAAATTGATGATGATCATAAGACATAACTGGCTGCCACGTGCAAGCAAATCCTGTCAATATTATAACTCATTACAGTCCAATATTGCAGGTTAACTTCATGCTGACAATATCAACAGGCTCTCCATTCATGTACTCTATCTTCCCACATAGGTAATCCCTTGCTTTACATATGATATTTGAATAAGCTGTATTATGCAGACTCACACACAAACCTTCACCCTCTCATGCTGTGTCTTTGTATGTGTGGTCACACATCTGTAGTGTGAAGGGAACAGTGATTTTGACATGGTTTGTTTTGGGCCTAATGAATGTTCTGCATTCTTTCTGTCAAACAGCAAAATTAAAGTAATTAAAACACAAAAATACATCAAATGTCACAAACACACTCTCACTGCCAACCACACCCCCACGTTCCCAATCGTCTGAATACTGATCATGCACACCTGTCACATATTTATCAGCAAATATAAAGCCACACGCAATTCTCACTCCCTTGTCCGGTCTCACAGCTTGTTTGTTGTGATTTGCGGGGCTTACACTCTTCGCATCCCTACCTTAAGACCCTTTTGAGTTTTCCATGTACTGCAGCGTTCCCAGTGTATCCTCCGCTATACAATCCTGAAATACAAAAAGGACTCTGTTTACACTCCAGCTAAGTGTGCTTATTTGCTAATTCGCTATCAGCTACTTACCTGTGCAAAGCCCTCGTTGTCAATACCTGCTATCTGTTCTACTCAGAAACCTATATAACTTGTTTAGTGACTATTTACATTCTTTTTTAAGATTATTTAAGATTATGTAAGATCTTCTGTTTGGATGTTAAAGCTAATAAAGCCTTTGTATTGTCACTCACCTGCCTGTATGTGTACATATATGTACATACATAATTAAATGATTTAATAAATCTTATTGTGTCACTAAGATGTTTTTTTTGTTTATGACTAAAAAGCAGGATTGCAGTATGTTTTAGAAACTCCAAAACTATTACAATGAGGTGCAAATGAAAACAATAACTGCTAATTCATTTTTGTATTATTTTTTATTCCTGTTATTCATTATTCATATTTTTTAGTTACTTATACCTTGTTTCCATTGGTGTGTGTATATGGTGGCAGCATATAAAAATGACGATAAATGTGAATGTAAAGAGCCTGTTTAATTTCACATCAGTGCCTGATTATATTTTGTACAGAACATACATGGAATAATTAATTCTCAGATCGCACATTCACAAATCACCAATGTGTCTGATGCATATTGCATGCAAAAAGCCAAGAGTTATTTTAAATTGCAAAGCATCAGTTTGGCTTCATTTGATTTCAACATACATAAAAAAGGCATAAAGTAACCTGTAATTTTGTTTTATGTGTCATAAAACTTGATATATAATACATGTTTATGTATATTCTGGAGGACAAAGTCAACCCCCTTCCCTCAAAGTCACTCTAAGATGAAGATAAAATCAACCTTATTGTTCTATTTTCAATCATTCATTCTTTTTCCTTCAGCCCATATCTTCCTGCAGCAGAGTCTGTTATCCCATTGCTTCATCACAGACAACTATAACTCACACTTAAATCTGTGATTGATTCATACTGCACAGAGAAACTTAATTCAAGGGTTTCAAAACGGCCTCAGAAACAAATTACAGGAACTCAAAGGCATTTTGATCAGTTACTCTATGGTTGCTGGTGTTCTTTGTGTGCCAACAAAATCTGTTCTCTAAAAGAAGTTGTTCATTTAAAGAGTAATGAACACATTTAGTGAAGGTGTGTGTTATTATCAGCGGTGCATAGATAGTCCAGTTTAGTACAATGTGTATGTTCCCTGCTGTTGGTCTCCTCTGATGCTGCTTTCACTGAACTGTGGGGTGATTCCCACAGACAGAGCATGGGAGCTGTCAGAACCATGGACAGCTCCTGAACGCAGCCTCACGTTTTTAATGTGCTTCTCTTGGGCTTAACTTTCCATCCTTAGACTTAACACATTTATGTATTCTAGCCTCATTTAAAGGGGGCTGTAGTGGGTTCTCCTGTAGCACAGTGGTAGAGCATTGCTTTAGCAGCGCAAGAGGTTGTGGGTTCGATTCCCAGGGAGTACATGTACTAAGAAAATGTATAACTTCAATGCACTGTAAGTCACTTTGGATAAAAGCATCTGCCAAATGCATAAATGTAAATGTAATGTAGTAAAGAGTACCAGTAATTACAGCTAGAGGTACAAGAAACTGGATTCTTTCACAATCTCTCTCTCCATCCTCTGTGTTTGTCCCAGTAACTGCTTTACACCAGACATACAGCCTGTCACTCTTGTCTGTAGTTTATAGCATCTCAGATGGAGACAAATGATGGTGTTTAAAGGGCTGTTTGTCAGACAGTTTCTTACCGATAGCTGTTATAGCAGGACAAAAAGTGTCAGTATTATTTTTCCTGTTGTTGTCTGTTTCTGCAGAACCTAAAAAGGAGGCAAAAATGCCACCAAAAGCGTACAAAGATCCAGAACTTACAAGATTTAAACAGTTCTCATATGAAATTCTAGGACTAGTTATACCTATTGTACATATTATAATAAATGTATTGTATTAAAACATGTAATAAAAGGATGACATACATCTTTGTTTTTCACATGATTAAAATAAAAAAGATAAAAACGCCCTTGAACACCATGTCCAGGGGGCAAATATTACCCCAATCAAGCTAGTTTCTGTGATTACAGGCTTTTTTAAAAACGCGCTTGAGCCCATATTTTGTAGAGAACAAAAGCTCATTTTGATTATAAAAAGTTCATAATCACTTGGGTAAGTCTCATAACTGTGTATATGTGCAATTATATTGTAACAATTATTTTGTTATACTTGCATGTTCAAAGTTATATCTTTATATAGAAAGATTATGATGTATTACACGTTACATGTGTAGTGTCTGGCATGGCCTAATATCTGGATAATGTATGGATCGTAAAATAGCCCCTTTTACTTAAGACTTCCAAACCTAGTGTGGGGGTGAAAGACCCTAGGCTCCAGAGAGTCTGGAGGCAAACTTCTCCTCCAGATGGCTATCAGCACCTCTGACACCCTAACCCTAACCCTAACAGGACAGTTTATGACACCCTGCACAAGCTTCAAAAGAATTCCATGGGCACCACATGGCCCAAGAGAGACTTTAACTTACAACTAAACTGTCCTGAACTGTACATATTTGTATATATTCCCATTGTATGCTGGCTACCATACTGGTATCTTAACTATAACTCTGTAGATAGTTATGCAAGTTTGGATTGATGTTCTGTTTGTATTCATGCATTAGGATGAATCACAACTTAATGTATTTCAAACTCTGTCATATTTAATATCCAACAGATCGTCTTCTAATTTCCCATCAGACTATGTATGTTGTGTAACCATAACAGGCATAATAGTCTTTCTACAATAACCTGGATTAATATTTGCAAATGTGCCATCCGGCCATAAAACATGCAAATAAGGTGTTGAGTGAGACAAATAAACTTTTGCCTGCTTAACACCTATTGGTTGTTTTAGTTTCACTGGGCATGGCCGATGTCTCTTCCACTCTTCAGTCAAGGATCTTTTGGCCTCTGGCTCAATCCCTTTGAGACAGACTCTGGACATCACTTCAGCTAACTTTGTTGATCTCCGGAACTCAACGAATGCAAGTATCTATTTTCTATACACATAGAATAGCTGCGCTAGCTGCCAATCTACTGGTGGTTCATTAAAAATGCTTAGCTGAATTAACTTGTAAGGGCTTAACATCCTCTCTCTCTCTCGCTCTCTCTCTCCTTGCTCTCCATACATTTGGTTATGTGTTTAATGTGTGTATGTTTATGTCTAGTTATATGTTACATGTTTCCTGTAGTGTAGTTTAATAAACACCCATATGTATTCACCCTTGATTGTTGCATTTAATGGTCACAAAAAAGGTCGCTTAAACTGTTTTCAATCTTTCTACATGCTCTAAAGTCCTGTTAAAGCAGAGAAGTGTCGTTTTCAAAGCCAGACAAATAATGTTTCTTAGATTCAATAAGACCACGTATGCGCTTGCTGGACGAATACAAAAGATGATTATTGTAATCACTCCTGCTAATCAGGTACTACAAAATATGTATATTTAATGATGATTAATTATATGTATTTTTTGAAAATCTGCTTTCCATCTCAGTTTGAACAGCAGAATACGTACATTAAGTCAGAAAGAGAAAATTTAATTTTTTTAATCTTCTAAAATTCAAGAATAATGCTTATGCCATCTGATGCAATAGATGTCTTCCCAAAAAGTGATTCATGTTCAGAAGCACTTTAAGAATAACAGGGAACAGCATTTAATATCAGTTTCCCTCTGCCTTTAATGTGAAGGACAAATGGCTGACAGCATTTTCATGTGTTCTCTGCTCAAATGTGATGTATTATGTAAAAATGTGGAAGTGATTTGTTTCTTGCTGGCTTTTGTATCACGTCATTGCATCAGTGTGCTGATTTTTCAGATGGTGGAAGTGAGTTTTATTTGTAAAGTGTCTGTAGCAGAAACACATGATTAACCCCCGAAGTGCTTCAGCAACTGAGCATCCTCCATTCTGATGTCAGTGCATATTGTGTGATGCACTTTAAACGGCTCCTACTTTACACATTTTTACCCATTTTCATGTGTTTTAATTATATTTTAAATAATTATGTTTAATTATGTTTTAGTTAATTTCCTTAAATTTACATTTCACCCAGAAATGACTTTTCATTGTTTACTCACCCCCATGTCATTAAAAACAAGCATCCAGGTTTGAACCTACATGAGGAGAGTAAATAATGACAGAGTTTTCTCTCCTCATCCTCTCTTTCCCTTCCCCTCTGCGTCTCAAAGCTTTCTATCCTGAGCAGCCACCCTTGCTGCCACCCCCCAAGCAGAGCAGCACTGAATTAAACATGAGAGAAGCTTCTACAAATCCCCATCACTGTCTCTTTGTCTTTCTCTCCTCTGTGCTTTAAGTTTTCTGGACCTCCGTTGATCTTGTTTTCCTCGCTCGTATTCCAACATCCTTTTTATGGTGATAAAGCATCACTCAAACAACTACACACATTGATCTGCTCTCTGAACGTGTGGAGGTAAAGAGCAAGAAAAGAGAGGAGAGGAGAGAGAGAGAGAGAGAGAGAGAGAGAGAGAGGGAAAGAGGGAGAGAGAGACAGAAAAAGAGCAAGGGAGGTAGAAGCAAAGAAAAGAATGAAAGGAAAAAGAGGATCAGGTTTCTCGTCTTTAGGATGAGATACAGGGACCTGAGCGTTCAACCCATCTCCTCTGGAAAAGCCTCTCATGGGATTGTTCTGCACATCTCTTCATCTCTCATTAGCACATGTAGGCTTTCCAGTCTGAATTATGGAGGATTTTAGCAATATTAGGAGTCTTAGTCCAGAGGAAGGTAAGCTCTCTGATATTTCATCCCAGAACACAAAGATTGATTGGCCAATTAAGAAGGCGGAAGAGAAATGGCAGGTTGTTAATTTAATGTAAGAGTTCTCCTGGACAGCTCTTGCTCTTTCTACAGGGAACATTTTGTCATTTTAATTCAATTATTTAAAAAAAACAGTTTTATTACCTAAAAGCTAGTGTATTGAAGTTTTTTTAATAGACGTTTTTTAAGTTACCTGAGAAAAACATTGCAGTGTACTAGGGTGAATGATTTGCTCTAGTCAGTGTTAAACTACGATATTACTTCAAGATTTGATTTCTGTTTTCTTGCACAGCAGGGAAATGCAAAAACTGCTGCAGAATCATTTTACTTCCATCACAACAAAACCAGAAAACTAGTTTTGGAGAAATGTGGGAGAAACCTTTTTCTAAAAGTGACTGGATTTGCTACAGTTATATGTCAAAGACATTTGTGTGTTATAATCTTCACCCAATTACATGAAGATTTTATTAAAACATCCACAAAAAAACATCTAATCGTAACTGTAAACAACTGTTAGATTAATCTCAGTCATAACTCTAATAGTAATTATAAGGTCAAGCATAATTAGAAATTAACAGTATTATCATTAACATATTATTAATAAATAATAAGCATAAGCATCATTGTACTATAATTGTACTATAATAACTATAATTGTAATCACAATAGCCATTGTAATCACAAATGTAATCATGCCTCTTCTGTTTACATCAGCAACACTGTCTGAAGGAAGCACAAAGATTGTTCTCAAGCTTTCTGTTGTGATTGTAATGTTTCACAAAGTTGGCTTCTGCCAACTTACACTAATGGCATCTGCTACTTACACTAGCTGTCAGGACACCATCATTGCCTTCCACAAAATCCAAAACAGACACTGTGACAGTCTTCATCTTCAGATTTATTGTCACGCTTTCCTTAAAATCCCTAATGTGTAGATGTGACCCTCGCCAACTTCCTGTCAGCTGCACGCTATGGCCACTGTGTGACTTCTGTCTGATGATCAGAATATGCTCATGCACTGAATCTCTCAAACTCTCTTCTGTACATCTGAGAGTGTCTGCGAACATACAAAGAACTTATTCATGCACTTGTTTTGTTTCCATCTTTTTATGCTTTCAGTTGAAATATTTAGTCATCTTGTTAAATTATTCATAACATGGGTCTGTGTGGTTTGACTTCTAGAGTGTTAGGTGCAGATGTCAGCCAGTTTGAGATTTGTTTGGGGTCCAGCTCACGTAAACTACACTGTGTATTTACTATAGGTATGAAAGCAGGCTGGCCTGACTTGTGGAGTGAACACTATTAGTGATGGTAATGTGAAATTGTTGATAGAAGTTGTTTGTTATAAACACTTAAACCACTTAACTAAAAACCATTTGGTTGTCACTTCATTTAACTCTGTATTTCAGAAAAACGTTGACACTTCCATCCTTGAACGTTTTCATATCTATAGACCAAACAGTTTACACACCACCTGATGCATATTGCATTCAAAAAACTCAAATCAGCAATCTTCAATCTGATTGGCTCATTTCTTTGGCATTCAGGGTACTCAGTTTACCAGATGAAAAGTGTTTACAATTGCTTAGGCTGATACAATGAGTTTTTTAGAAGAAAAACTCATTGCCTGCTTTGCCAGTTTACAGGGTTAATGGTGTTACATGGTTGAAAGATATTTGGGAGTTTTGTTTCAGACAGCTAATGAGAAGTAAGTAAGAATACCTTGTGCACAACTGTGTCAAATTTGTCTATCCCAAAATGTTCCTGTGTGATGCCTGAATATCCTGCAATGTGAAATGACACCAGTAGTCAAAAGTCAAGAGGCAGTCACAAATCTCAGAAGCAAATGACAAATTCTGGCAAGCCAAGAAAATGTCATTTCCAGCAATTGCATCCAGGAAAGTCACTGATTGAATAACCTATAAAATGAGCTTGAGCAAAAAGTGCAGCCATTTTTGTTGACAGTCAAAAATCTGTATGGTTTCTCAAAACTACTGGCGGCAGACTCCCCCATCTCCCTTTGTTTTTTGAGATGTTGTGTAAATGGAGACAGATAAATCTGTTCAGATGAAATATCTTTTAAAGTATTTAATTTAAAAGTCTGAGAGAAACTCCTGAGTGGAGAGGATGTCATTTTACAAACTGACAATAAAATCCCCACCTGAGAGGATGTTGAAGATGTGTTGTGAGAACTCTTTCTTCAATGGTTCTGCGAGAACATCATAACTTTACGGAAAACTTACACGTCAGTTGTTCTTTGAAAAATGAAGCTCTCTTCAGTGTTTCCTAGCAATTTTCTGTGGTATAGAGGAGGAGAAAAGCAATTTTCACCTGAGCAGCGATGTTATTCAGTTTTACTCAGTAGAGAACAGAAGATTTTATCATTGACTGACAACCAGCAGGGTCATGTTTAAGAAGTGTGCATCCAGTTCAGCTTCCTGTGCTTCTACTGTTCGGAGTCTCATTATTGAATCATTGTTTTAAAATGCAGGATATATTATTTGAAAGGTTTTTGTGATGTCTCAGCCCAAATACTTTGGCCCAACTTCAAGGGCATATTCAGTCTGGAAGCATTATTAATATAGCAATACTGAGGGTAGTGCTAGCTGCCTGTCTTTGAAACCAAGGTTGTGCTGAAGATTTACACTTTATAAAGCGTCATATAGATAGAGCCATTTAGCCTTTCACACTGTCAAATCTGAATCAAATAAAGAGGCATGGAAGTCAAAATAAACATGCCATACACACATTTTTTACTTCACCAATTTATTTGTTTCTGAATGAAATGCAGGAAACTGTACGGCAGAATGTAAATAAAAAATGCAAATGTAAGTAAATATAGCAAAATCATGCATGACGTCACATCACATTCAGCAACTTTTCAAGTAGGCTTTAGTTACTTTTCATTGAAAATAGTCAGATAGTCCAACACTGCTGGTACTGCTGGGGCGAATAAGAGCTGCTACACTGTAAAAAAAAAAAACTTTGCTGCCTTAAATTTTTAAGTTTAATCAATCTGGCTAGACAAGTCATTTCAACTTACTATTTTTAATTTTAACTGGTGTTAAGTTGCTGTAACTTAAAAAAAAAATGCTTAACTTATAAGTTACACCAATCTTGATTTAAAATATTACATAAAATTACTTGTAAAGCTGATTAAAGTTGAATTAAACTTGTATTTTTTACAGTGCAAGCATTAGCAAAACCTTTCTGAGTGCACATTTAACATTCAGTAGGATTAAGTTTCTACTAGTGAGATTGTTGAAACACCACATCACTGACAACAATAGCCTAAAATTATGTCTAAATGGCTGTTTGGCTATTTTCTCTGTCCATGCAGAAAAGGTGATGTCAGATGCAAGGAGCATGTTCATTCATTCTGAATTTTCTTGAGGGACCAGGAATGTGTAATAAATAATTATTGTTGATTACAAATGTTATTTGGCTGATAAAGAATTCAGTGCTCATTTTTTGTGCTCTATAATGCTGTCACAGACACAAAGGTGTATGTGGAAAGTTGTGCTTTGTGCTTCAACAGTGAAACATGCTGCTGTGTACTGTGAGTTAAAGTCACAAATACACCATCAAAGAGTCACGCTTTTGTGACAGAAAGGTATAGGGTTTATTGTAGTCTACAGTGAGCAGGGCATGTGTGATGTGGCTGTATTATATTGTTAGTGTAGCTAAAAATAGCTGAATTTCTAGACTTTTTGCATGTTTTGTGAATTTTGGAGCGGAAAGAAAATGTGTTGTACACTGGACATCCTAGATAAACATTACTGTTACTCAAACGTAGTCCCAACCCTGACCTTTAATTGCTTCTAACAAAGACAACAGTGATAGGTTGTGAATTAAGCCCCAATCCTATCCTGACACCTAACCCCTAACCCTACAATCTGATTGGTTGATAGGAATGTTGTTCCAGGGCCAACAGGGAAGTTACTCCAATTACAGATCTAAACTGGAATTCCAACCTTATTATTTTCTGACAAACTGTCCTAAAATGTAGAACTGTCCATTGACGTAATGGAATTCATAGATGATGATTAGATAACAATCAGACCCCAGAGCTGATGTACTTTATCAAGCTCATTACACATGACAATTAAAGGGATAGTTTGCCTCTCATATCTTCTTTTGTGTTTCACAGAAGTGAAATGTCTTACAGGTTTAGAATGACATGAGGGTAAGTGAAGGATTTTCATTTTTGGGTGAACTGCCCCTTTAACATAAATTTCAAGGACTGTCTGTGCATTTATTTGTTGTATTTTCAAAGTCACTGTTGATAAGTCCATAATGTTTGGTGCACCAGAAACCTAGAATAAATAAAAAACAATAAAAAGTCTATTCATTAATTTATGGAGCATACCAACCAAGGCAGTGAAGGCTGGCAGTTTGCCATTGTTGTAGATGCTGCGTTTACACCATCTATAGCGTAAAAGCATCTTTATCTTTGATAGACACTCAGAAGTAGTGATATATTTCTACTTATATATGTGTGTGCATAAATTTAATGTGTTTATTTCTAAAACAGACTAATATTTTTTGCTTTCTGCTGTTTTGAGGTTTGGGACTATAGCTTTCTATTGGGGCCATCAGCCAATCAGAGTTGTTTTGATGCATTTTCCTGGATAACTTCAGCAATCATACTGTAGTTGCACTTGGTACCATTTCGCTCCAGTTAAAAACAGCATGTTTATAGACCTGTGATTCACTTCAGATTTTAGCACTAGGTTAGTGTTACAGCTAAGAGGAAATTTGGTTAGAACTATGACTAGCAGCAAGTTGTTTAAAGACATCAAAAAAATTATTCCAGGAACATTTTGCCTGGCAATGCCACCATCACTCTTTAAACATGCAAAAGAAATACATTTACATACATGTAAATGTACATACATTACAATACAAAACATACATTTTGGCTTGTTTGATTCTGTGCTGTTTCTACATAACACAATGTAATCAATATGAGAACCACCTGACAGATAAATCAAAGCAAACCTGTAAATCTTTGTGTCTTATGTAAACAGTAGTTCTCTGTCCTCATAAATACAAGCAGGGTTATCAGTAAACACATACGACAGTAGGAGCAGTCAGTCCACAGGCTGTAGGCACAGGATTAGCTAACCGGAGCATTTGAGCTCTCTTCCTTCCCGAACCTTCGCCCAGGGAAAGTTTACCAGTAGGGCACCGAATCTTTCCCCTGTGCTGCCATCTGTTCAGTCAGACACCCATTCTCTCTTCACTGGAGCTGCCCTCCACATACCAGCCCTGACGCTTCTAATCCCACACCAGTGTTTCCTGTGTGTGTGTGTGATTCCACTTTCATCTGAGACACATTTACAGATCATCAAAACAGTCCTGCTTGATAAAACAGTTCTGATCATCCTGCCTGAGTTTGTTTTACAGTGACTATACATTACAAAATATTGGCTCAGGGTCTGCATTTTAGACACTATGTTGATGTCTAAATCGTATAGAATTGTTTGTTATAGATTTAAGCAGTTGTCAGTGTAAATACATCTAAAAGCCATTTCAGTAATGATTTTTATATTCTAATCAAAACTAATCAAGTTAATCAAACTATCCAATTACCCTAATCCCACCCCTAAACCTAACCCTCACAGAAAACTCCTGGCATTTTTTAATTAAAATAAAAACATTTACATTTACATTTACATTTAAAAAACATTTAAAACCATTTAGTATGTTTTTATGCTATTTGGTTTATGAGGACACAGGAAGTATCTCCTGGTAAATGTTTACATTGCTATACATGTCATCATACACATTTGTGTCCTTGTAAACCACATATACCAGTACACACATACATGTTATCGTACACGTATCTATGTAAACAGGCACATTACATAAACTTCCATAGATTTCACAGACCTATTTTATTTTTTATTGTAGAAATTACAAATGTGATATTGATTTGCATTTGACACTTCTTTTCTTCCACTTCAAGCACTGACTTAGAATAAGTTTACAATGTGGTTTCCAATATCTCCTACAAAACCATTATCATTTAGACACATTAATGGCTAATTTAGGCAACACGCAAACCAAAAAAAAACATGTTCTTATTACGGTACAGGCTACACTTGCAATTCTAGCAATATAATACTAGCAATTCAGTAATTTATAAAAGGGATCTGGAATTTCTACGTTTAGGAAAGTAGGTCCAGCTGAAAAATAATGAGTTATCCTGAGACCATGAAAAGTTCTGAATAATGGTCTCTCTGCTAGAAGACAGAGCTTTCAGTTAAAGATGGAGGCAGAAATAATGAGGACAAATGAGGAATGAATGTTCCACCTTCCACTTAAATTAGTTTTTTAAATGCACATTTAAGTGTGATTCCAGCTGAAGACATACAGTACGATTTATAAGCATTGATTTTATAAGCATTGTTGTTAAATTTCATTGCTGATGTGACAAATGGTTTTATAGATTTTAGTCTTTCCAGTGAAGCAACTGTACATGTATATCACACCCAGTCACGTGAATTTACTTCATGAATCTCATGTTGTTAATCTGACTGTTTGTTTTCTGTACAGTAGTCTGATGAAGACTGTAAATGCTCTTCACATTACAGCTTATCCTGCACATTCTGTTACTATGCAACAGCTAATGTTTTAGTTAAAAGAAAGTTGCTCAAGCTCGGTAGACTGCAGCCACAGTACATATCAGTACAGTACATATTTATATCTGGAGGATATCAAGTCTTTGTACTGTTAGAGGGTAGTAGGTGATCTTTTTACTTTCAACTATATCAGGAAACAGACCAATGATCTTCACTGTCAGCACACTTGTTCCTAGTCACCGCATTGCAGTGCTTGTTGTTTTCATGTAATGTCACCTGGAAACTTTGTTGGTTCTAATCAGCAACTCAGGATAATTAAAGAAAATTAAAGACATTTCCCCTTCCAGGAATAATCGCCCTGGTGCACCATGGGTTTACAGTGTTATAAATATAAAAAGGGGATTAATATTGAGTTTTGTTCACAAATAAAGCATTCTTCAACAAAGATGTAATTATTTATGAACAAGTTCACTCAATGAATTTTAATAGATTTATTTTCAACCATTCCCTGTGTAAGCAAAGCAAATAATATTCCAAATGGGAAATTAGAATAAATCGACAATTTGGAGAAATCTTAATAAATTTAATACATTGATTTGACATGCCCTTATAAAACATTAGGGAGATTATGAGAATGAACCACCACAACATCATGTGTGATACAAACAAGACTTTATTAACTACACTAAATACATACTAATCTACCATACACAAACACAACACACATACAGTTTGGCATTGAAAAAGGGTAAAGAAGAGTAAAGATTACAGTATAAGATTATTGGAAATTCAGCAGATCAACAGCCTGAACGAACCATCAGTTTCCTAATTCCAACACACCTCAGTGAAAGGGCTAATGAGAGTTATGATGATAATGATAGTTATGATGAGGGCTAATGATAGTGTAATGATGCCTTAATTAAAGATCAAGTATGATACTTGCATGTCTTGCTCACTGAATGGAAGTATCCTGATGCGGTTAGTTCGGGCTCCATTTGATCTTCGCTGGACACTGTACTGATGAGAGGGAGAAAACCAGTTTGATGCTCTTTGATAAATGGAAAGACTAGGCCATAACCTAGCACAAGCTTAGAGGTCTGCTGAGAAATTCTTCTAGTTCAGCATTCTTATCCTGTTGAGAGTCCTTGAAGGACTGTTGAAGACGAGACGAGAGGAAAGACACAAGACCAAAAGAAGAAGGTGTTCTTGGACACTGTTCTTTTAAACTGGTGAGGATATTACACCCTAAAGAGTTGTGTGATCCAATCAGGAAGAGGTTGTCCTCTCGGAGGGAAAGTTAACTTTGTCTTCCAACATGCTGTTTTGCATTTGGAATTTGACTGGATGTCAAGATGGAAATCTTCAGTTTTATAATATTAATATCAACCAAAGTTATGAAAATGTTATAAACACTAATGTTCAGGACATAAAAAAATGCAAATCATAAAAACTAAACACAGGTAATCGTAACACGTGATCTTGATTAACAGGGTGACTTAAACATTCACTTAAATGTGCACAGATTTATATATATATAAATAAACTTAAACATTCACTTAAATGTGCACAGATTTATATATATATATATAACATAAAACATCAAAGACATAGCATGGGGAAAATTGGATACATATGTTTATGTATTACTGTTATGCATTTTTAGGTGAATATGTTCAAAAGTAAATAAAATGGTCAATACAACAGGAAGTGTATTACTGAAGAGCTTATTGGAGTGACAGACAGAGAGTGCCTGAGAGTGACAAAGACAGAGTGACTTTGGTAAAATGATACAAAGCAGCATGTTCAGGAGTGAAGTTCAAACTGATCACAGTTTCTAGTTGTGTGTACAGGTGAACTGGGAAGGAACTTTTATAAAACATTTACTGAGATTATTTGGGCAACTGTAACCTGGCACAATAATTAAAATTTTAGGAATGTAAGAAAATCTGAGCTATAGTTTTGACATGCAAATAGCATACAACCTGTTGTTGCTTTGAGGGATGAGATTTCTGAGAATTATTGTCAGTGGTCAACATTATACCACTTTAAACACTGACATATATGTAATAGTAATAGTTGTCCAGTGGCAAATATCTGCTGGTATCAAGTGACTACACTTGTTTGTGTAATGTGATGTTTTCATTTTAGCTCTTTACCACTGTCCATGATCTATATGTCCAGGATTTCATCAGCAATAATATACCTCTCCTCAACCAGCCAGATGATTTGAGATATCAGTTGCGAACAAAAAATGTGTAATACTTAGGGTTTAACTTTTCTAACTTGAAATATTCTAGTGATACAAACAATGCTACAAATTAGTTTTTTTTTCTGTTTTCTAGGCAGTCATACACATTCTACACAGATATCTGCATCAAAACAACAATCATCTAGATGCTTTATAATTATAAGAATCACTGATTAATTGAACTCTCTCTTCTTCTTTTTTTTTGCTCTATCCCTTTATCCCAGACCTGAATTATGCTGATTTAAGTGTCTGTTTGACAGGTGTTGGACAGTCAGTAAGTTAGTAGAGCATATTTCAGTGCCATCAGACAACCAGAGGATGAGCTAGATAATTGTGATGCCTGTAAGACTGTCAGATGCTACGAGGTCGGACATGCAAGACATCAGGAAAACAGAATCTCCAATTTTTTAAATGATAATTTAAAAAAGTCACTTTTAAAAAATGAACAATAATACTAAATGATATCCTGTGTAATATGATTTTTTTTTTGGTATGGATGAGTATAAACTATGAAGAGTATAAAGAATTATAAAGTGAAAATTGTAGATTTGCCCATAAACAAGCCGTTGAACATTACTGTTGTTACATAATATTAGGTGTTTGTTGTTCCTCTTTCTGGCCTGTTTACAACTTGTCACAGTGACATTTGGCTTCATAGACGTGTTCAGACATAAAGAAGGCCATTTATTTCATGTGATGGAAAAGCACCTGTTTGTACAAGAGGTGACATGGACAATTCTTCTAAGCCTTAACTCCCTGATGGAAGAGGAATCTTACTGACAGCTCACCCAAAAAATTTAAACATTCTGTTATCATTTACTCATTTACACTTCTTTCCACTATTTTAGTGATACTGACTCTGCTGATAATTGTTGCAATAATTTTTGCCATGTATTCTATGCATTTTATAATTTTCCTGGTTCCTTTTATAATCTGTTATTTATTTCCTTATTACTTTATTAGTTTTTAATTGTCTAACTGTGTCTTCTGTGAAGCAGGTTTGCAACAATGCACAATTGTGAAAGTGCTATAGAAATAAATCTGAACTGTAACATCTTGCCAACAAAATACTTGAGTCAACTGCTGTATAGTCATTATATAAGCTGGTCAATGTCTCTCAATAACATCATCTCAAGGTGTTGTTTGCTTCTAAATTGCCATTCAGATTTTCCAAACGCTTCAACTATGAACCTGGTTTCCATGACAACAAGTTCAGACTTGCTAAAGGAGCATTTTTGATGAGGTGCTATATGGGAAACACTTCTGTTTGTCAGGAACACGACAGGGATCCAATAGCGGTTAACCGTTTATTTCAAAGACAGAGAAAGTCAAACAATGCAGGTAAGTTAACAGATACAGATGCAGGGTGGCTCCGGAGCAGGCGGGGGAAGGGGAGAGAGCGGGGCAGCGGGAACCAGGAGGGTGACAGGCGGAGCAGAAGGGAGGCTGGACGGTGGACGGGCGGTGAAGCAGGAGGAGGAGCGGGCGATCGGGTGGGAAGCAGGAGCGGCACTGCATAGTCCGGGGGGGAAGAGAGAGAGGAAGATGGTGAGGAGGACCGGACAGCAATCTGTAAAAGAAAACAGGGCACAGGGGAAAACAACAACAACACACGGCTTGGGTCTCAGGGTCGCCGCCAAAACAATTCCACGCGCCTCGACAGAAAACAAAACAAGCTGGGTGATCACACCGAGGTCCTGACAGTACCCCCCCTCCCAGGGACGCCACCGGGCGTCCTAGGAGAGGGCTCACCTTGTCGACGGCGGAAGTCCTCGATCAGTGAGTGGTCCAAGATGTCCCGGGACAGCACCCAACTCCGTTCCTCCGGGCCATAACCCTCCCAGTCCATGAGGTATTCGTAACCTCTACCCCGGCGGCGAGCATCTAGAATTCGCCGGACGGTGTAAATCGGTGAGCCACCCAGAAGACGCGGGGGTGGAGGAGTAGGGGTAGAGGTGGGGGGTGGAGAGGGGAAGACCGCACAGGCTTAATCCTGGATACATGAAAAACAGGATGAACCCGACCAAGGGAGGGGGGCAGACCGGTGACAAAGTCGATGGCGATATGGGACCGTGGGCGAGAAGGGATGGGCAATGGGCGTAGGAGACCAGCTGGCGGCACGGAGGAGGTCTTGCCTTGAGCGCAAACAGGACACACCAACACGAACTGCCTGACATCGGCCCCGATGGAGGGCCACCAAAATCGTTGGCGGATGGCAGCCAACAATCTCCGAATTCCCGGATGGCAAGTCAGCTTGGTCGAATGGCCCCACTGAAGGACATCAGGATGCAGCGCAACCGACATGAACAACCGCCCTTCCGGACATCCCTCAGGGACCTCGACGCCCCTACCACCATGCCTGGGTTCAGGATGGCATCGGCCGGCATGCGCCCCCCAGAGGACACGAAGGTGCGCGAGAGAGTGTCGGGCTTAGTATTCTTAGACCCGGACCGGTAGGAGAGAACGAAGTTGAAACGCCCAAAGAAGAGTGCCCAGCGGGCCTGGCGTGAGCTCAACCTCTTGGCTGAACGGATGTATTCCAGGTTCTTGTGGTCCGTCCAGACCAAGAAGGGCTGCACTGCTTCCTCCAACCAGTGATGCCACTCCTCCAAAGCCAACTTTACCACCAAGAGCTCCCTGTTGCCGACGTTGTAATTGCGTTCTGCAGGGCTCAGCCGATGGGAGAAGAAGGCACACGGGTGAACCTTCCCATCACTGGCAGACCGTTGGGACAGAATGGCACCAACTCCCACTTCAGAGGCGTCAACCTCCACAATGAACTGCCGCTTGGAATCTGGAAAACAAAGGACAGGAGCTGAGACAAAACGGGACTTAAGTTCATCAAAGGCCTCCTGAGCCTGAAGATTCCAACCGAACGAGCGCTTGGTGGAGGTAAGAGCCGTGAGGGGGCAGCTACAGTGCTGAAATTCTGGACGAATCGCCGGCAAAAGTTGGCGAACCCCAGGAACCACTGCAGCGCCTTGCGGGAGTCAGGAATGGGCCAGTCTGCAACGGCCTTAACCTTGGCGGGGTCAGGCCTGACGCCCTGGGCTGAAACAATGTGACCAAGGAACGCAACAGACTCGACATGGAACTCGCACTTCTCCGCCTTGACGTAGAGTTGGTTGGCCAGCAGACGTTCTAATACCCTATGGACGTGTTGAGTGTGGGCCTGGACAGAGGGGGAGAAGATAAGAATATCATCGAGATACACAAAGACAAATTGGTTTACCATGTCCCTCAACACGTCATTAATGAGGGCTTGGAAAACAGCGGGGGTATTGGTCAGCCCAAATGGCATGACACAATACTCGAAATGTCCCGTGGGTGTGTTGAACGCTGTCTTCCACTCATCCTCCTCCCGGATACGGATGAGATGGTAGGCATTGCGGAGGTCTAATTTGGTGAAGACCCGGGCTCCCTGAAACAGCTCGAAGGCTGACGACATCAACGGCAGGGGGTACCGATTTTTGACAGTGATGTCGTTCAAGCCCCGATAGTCAAAACAGGGACGCAGGGAGTCCCGCACCTGCTGGGGAAGAGGAGGGGCGGATGAGGCCGGCCTTGAGGGAGTCCTGAATATATTTGTCCATAGCCTCCCGCTCTGGACCTGACAGAGAGTACAGACGACCCCGGGGGGGAGAAGTGCCTGGGAGGAGATCTATGGCACAATCGTAGTGACGGTTAGGCGGGAGAGCCATAGCCCGGGACTTGCTGAAGACCAGCTGCAAATCTCGATACTCCACCGGAACCCCGGTGAGATCTGCTGCCTCGACCTGCAAAACAGGAGAAACAGAGACAGAAGCAGGCGGAGAGGCAGCACTCAGACATGACGCCAGACAGGACGGACTCCAAGCCACAATGGACCGTCTCACCCAATCAACATGGGGATTGTGCTGCTGCAGCCAAGGAAGGCCCAAAATTACGGGGATGTTGGGGGATGCTACAAGCAGCAACACAATCTTCTCACGGTGGTTGCCGGAGACGATCACACTCACAGGGGGAGAGGAGTGGGTGATGATAGCGAGGGGGCGGTCCACCAGGGACCAGGCGGGAAGGGGCTTAGGGAGGGGGACCAAAGGAATGCCCCACCTGCCAGCGAACCGAGCGTCTATGAAGTTGCCCTCTGCCCCGGAATCCAGGAGAGCCTGCGCCGGAATGGAGGAGCCCTGGAACACAACACAAATGTCTAACATTAATAGGGAAGACGGAGAGGTTCTGCAAGCCCCGCCCATCAGTACTCTCCGCTCTACTGATGGGCTTTTGTCTTTTAAAGGACAGGAGCTGACGAAGTGGCCCGACCACAGTAGAAACAGAGGCCCTGAACCAGGCGTTGTTGCTTCTGCTGAGGGGTGAGCTTCATACCCCCCAGCTGCATAGGTTCAGGGTCAGTGGCAACGGCGTGGGCTTCTGTAGCGGGCAGGGCACATTGCCCCTCCAGTCTCCAGGACGGACGAGCCGCTCGACGGTGCCGACAACTGGCCAGGCAGGCCTCAACGCAGACCGCCAGGTCGATGGCAGCCTTGAGATCCCTGGGCAGCTCGTGGATGGCGATCTCGTCCTGGATGTCATCCTCCAGCCCGTCCAAGAAACGAGCACGCAGCGCGGCCTCGTTCCAGCCACAGGAGGCCGCCAGGGTGCTGAACTTGATGGCATATTCAGTGGCAGAGCACCCCTCCTGTGACAACCGCACCAGTTTCGACGCCACCTCATTACTCCAGGCTGACCGGTCGAACAGCTTGACCATCTCCTGCTTGAACGTCGAGAAGCTCTCACAGCAAGGAGTCCCAGACGGCTGTCCCCCAC
The DNA here is from genome assembly GCA_036877525.1 of Chromobotia macracanthus. Classification (NCBI taxonomy): domain Eukaryota; kingdom Metazoa; phylum Chordata; class Actinopteri; order Cypriniformes; family Botiidae; genus Chromobotia; species Chromobotia macracanthus. The sequence continues at coordinate 572,945 of JAZGTH010000002.1, forward strand.
TCGCGCGCACGGCCAGTGAGGAGCGCGATGACGTAGGCGATCCGACGACTCTCTAATGCGAACCGGCGAGGCTGGAGAGTGAAGACCAGGGAACACTGGGACAGGAACGCCCGGCAGGAACGTGGATCGCCATCGTAAGGTGGAGGGTTGTTCACGTGCGGCTCAGGATCTCCAAGGGAGCGAGTGGAGGAAACAACCGATCAGCCCGCCACGGTATCCCGCTGCAGGTCGTCGAGAGTGATCTGGAGCTCCGCCATGCCGGCGGAGAGGCACTCGATCTCCCGGGACGCCGCGTCAAACTGCGAGGAATGCTGGCCCAACAGACCTCGTCTCTTGTGGATACATTAAAGAGAGAAATCCAGACTGAATTCAGCTGCCACAATCTAACAGAACTTCACTGAGTATAAACAGTTAAAATTTATGTTGAGGTGTAACCCTATAAATCAACCATAAAAAAATCATAAAATCAAGAAGAAAAAAACAAAAAGGAAAAAATCTTTCTCTTAAAGGCATATCTCACCCATTAATTAAAATTCTTCCATCATTTATTCACCCTCACATCATTCCAAACCTGTGTGGCTTTTTGCTTCTAAGGAACACAAAAGAAGATATTTTGAAGTACGTTGGTAACCTAACAACAGCGGCACCCGTTTACTTCCATTATATGGACACAAAACCATTGAGACATTTCCTAAATATATTCTTTTTGTGTTTCTCAGACATGACATAAATGAGTAAATGATGGTGGAATTTTCATTGTTTGATAAATTATCCCTTTGATCTTTAATCAAAATGTGATTTGTTAATTATTAAAACTTGGTTTTAATGATTTGCTCAAATCAAAATATATCCCATCCTGCTTGTCCCTGTGGGCATGTACCGATCCATTTGTAATGATGAAATAAAGATCCACCTGAGATGAGATGTGTTCATATTGATACAGCGTTAATACATAGCAATGAAAACAGCATGTGTACAGTATTGTGATTATTATATAATCATTTTCTGCTCATCTGCTGTTTATATAACAGCAATTTGTTCTTTGAAGAAACGTCTTCCTAAAGCCAGATCTGCTGTTGTCTCATTGTTGCTTTACACACTTTCTGCTCATAAGTGCATGAATAATGAGTATCTTGTAGTCATCCGACTGGATTATAGTGAGGTCTGCTATGTTTTTATTTTTTGTATTTTATTTGTCACAATTACAATAGTCATGAGAATTATTGAACCTGAAGGAAACCTGTTCCAAAGAGAGAACATCACACTGTGCCAGCTGTGTAAAATCTGTTCATTTGCTTTCATAAGAGCAAAATATGAAAAGTAAAAAATTCAATCTTGCCAAACAGTTGTGAAAGGTTGGGGGAGGGTTACGTTTAAAAATGAAACCTATTGATTTCAGTGATTATTTTCTGGTAAGCTGAGGTTTAAATGTCAGATATCCAAATATCAGATACTTTGATAGATAGTGGCTGTTGTGTGAGATGCATACATATGCTGAAACATGTCCAGGTTTGATTTGTCAGTAATATTGTGTGATGTAGGAATCTCAGTCACAGTGCCACCAACTGGCAACAGGAAGTGCATCACTCTAATTCAACTACATTTAAAATACTCAACTTACATTAAGCCAAGTCACTTCAGACTTGGTAAGAATAATGTAGAGACATGGCTGATATAAAGTTCTAAAAGTATTAGTGATATTTTAAATATTGTTGCCATGGCAACATGTCAAACTTTAAAATTGCATCAGATGTGTTTGAAATGTCTTGAAATTTAGAACACAGATAATAGTCATCAGCTGTTAGGCTTGGACTAAAGCTTAGACATGGGTGTGGTGGGGGGTCTGTAGCGCACCTTTTTGACTAATGACAAGTGATGATGATAGTTTTACCTACGGTCACCAAACTTTGTACATGTATGGTTCTTATCAAGCTGGACAACTTTCAAAATTACATTCGATATCTACGCTCAACAGAAAGTTGGCCAGGCTCTGAATTTTTAAATACTCCTCCTAGGGGATTTATGGGATTGTCACCAAACTTTGCAATTATTATGCCAAGACATTAAAGATGCTAAATCATAAAGGGATCTTTGATATTTTGAATGGTGTTGGCAAAAATGGCAAAAACGGGAACAGCATCAACAGCTCATATGTGCTGTGTGAATTTGAATGAAGTGATTTCATTCAAACTTGAGCTGTATGTTTGGTCCTGGAGACTGATGACATTGAGATGGCTTTGTATGTTTATCTTGTCAATCCAAACAACTTTCGATCTGACATGCATGAGACATCAGAGTCGTCAGGTATTAGGCCCAGGGTAAGGCTGGCACATGGACATGCCAGGGGGCTTCATATACCCCTTGGTATTGAACTGAATATATTGTACATACATATATTGTACATACATACATGCTCACACCTGTATGACTCTTGGTATGTGTATTGGTCTTGTCGACGTGAAAAACCTTGCACTGACACCTATTAGCTCCACCCAACAGGAAGTCAGCCGTTTTGGATTTTCTGAAAAGTGCATGTTGTGGACTTTTAAATACTTCTAGAGATTTCATGTAATTGTCACAAACTTGATGAACATCATGCAAGATGTATTAATATTAATAAAATACTACATTGTGAATGGATTGTTGATATCTCAAACGGTGTTGCCATGGTGAGGCAATAAACTTATGGCAAAATGACAAACATAAAGTGTCTCATGTCTTTTTGGAAAATAGATTTGGTGTTGTGTGTTGATCACAATGGTGTGGCCATTGTGAGTCACAGTCACAGCCCCACCAATTAAATACTGTATTCACTTCATCACCATTTTGGTATAAAAGCATTTGATTTGACACAGAGATCGTGTTTTAAACCATCTCCCTCTCTGTCTCTCTCTGTCTTTCTCTCCCCCTTTATCTCTGTCTCTCTCTCTTAGTGGAGAAATGCATGAGCTGCATGCAGACAGGAACTCAGATGCTGAAACTGCGAGGAGGTTCCAAAGGCCTGGTTCGCTTTTTTTACTTGGATGAGCAAAAGTCCTGTATCCGCTGGCGGCCCTCCAGGAAGAATGAGAAAGCCAAAAGTAAGTGTCAGGGGCTCATTCTGATATTTTCATATCAGGGACCCCACAGTCTTTCTAATGTCCTTATTTCAATCCGCTTCTGTACCTTCTCTCTTTTATTTATTAGCCACTAACCTTAATTTATTCTGGGCCATAGGAAATTCTTTTTGCTCAGATGATGTTCTTTCTGAGCTCTCAATTATGTTTTATGAACAATAAGTATCATTCTTGCCTGTTTCTCCTGAAATCTCCTAAGGAGACAAATATATTTAGATATTTTTTAATATATAGGGAAATTATAGCACTATGTATTAAACATCGATGACATTGCTAAATAAACAGTTCTATTTCACTGTTCCGGACTGACAGAGATGGTCAGTAAATGGTGGATGGAATCACATCTTGCATACCACATTGAAATTTGATAATAAGTGTTCTGCTAGCAGCACTGAAGGGCCTCCAAGGAAGAAACGATCTCAGACAGGGCCTGGTCATACCATTGAATAGTTATGCCTTGATCAGACAGAGCCACCAAGACGTGTTTCACGTTAGAGAGCTGTAAAGGTTGTTTTGCACAGTTTTCTTCCATGCTTTAGTCTTGCTGTAACAGTGAGGCTTTAGGTGGGGATTGAATCCAGGTATGCGGTGTTCTATGCATAAAGCACTCTTCACTAAGCTAACTCACCAACAGTTAAACCAAGGAGCAAAAGAGCACTTGACCAGGATACTTGAGTTTTCAAAAACAAAATATTGTTTAATAGAGAAGATACAAACAAGTACAAATAAACTAGGACAGCCAAGCCTCCATAAACAGAGAAAACAAAACATACAGGGTTAAAAACACAATAAGGAGCAGACATATCTTTAGAGCAGAACACAGGAGTAACTGAGCAGGTAGGCTCAAGACTGAACACAGGGAGTAACAGACTTAAAAAGGTAACTTATAAAGAACCCATAAAAGATAATATACAGGTGAATGAAATCAAGGTTAATGATCAGGGCACTGCAGGAGTAGAGAGTACAAAGTTTGTGGTAACAAGCACCATCTGCAGTCCTGGAGGGAGCATGGCATAGAGGACTCAAAAGGAGCACTCCTTGTTGCACTACGGGACAGCAATCCAGAAATGAGGTCTTTACAGGAGCCTGCTTTCTGGTGTTGGATTGCCTGCCTTTGTTGTTGCCAGTCAGCTCTTATTAACACAGCACAAGCTTTTTGCCAGGACTGTCAACATCGCCATACCAGCTGTCTGATGAATGAGACATCGACCTCTGGTTCCTGTCTAGGAAACAGAGAGGGGAAAGCCATACTGGCACTCGAAAAGGGGCATAACTATGGAGGAATGGTAAAGAGTGTTATGATCAAATACAACCCAGATTCATTGAGAGCTCTCTGTACACTGATTGTGGGCAACCAGGCATCTTAGTTTCTTTTCAATTTCTTGATTCATCCTCTTTGTCTGACCATTGGATTATAGGTAGAAGCCAGACATGCTGATGGAAGATCCGATGAGCCAACCAAATCCCCTTCAGAACTAGGAAGTGAAGGTTAGGGACAAAGAGGCACCCTTTACCTGGACCTGGCTGCTGCTGTCCGGCCCTCTTGACAGCTGCCTCAATATTCCACTGGATGGGGGCCATTCCCTAAAGAGCGAATGATGGGTTCTGGCAGCAGCTGAATGTTTTGAACTCTCAGTTACATCATTGAGAAGGTATTACAGACAACAGTTGACCTCTCAACAATAAGGGCTTTTTCACAGACTTCTATGTGACTAAGTCACAGACTTCAAGTGAGCAGACCCCCAGTAAGTATTTAGTTGTCTGGAAGATGAAAGCTTTGGGCCCATCCTGGATCTCAAACATTCAAACAAGAGCCTTAAGTGTCTTCCTTCCTGCAAGCTGTGGATTGTACATGTCTTGAAGGATGCATATTTTCCTGGCACCACAGAAGTTTCCTTCATTTCATGTTTCAATGCAGGACATATCAATTCAAAGTTGTTCCATTCAGTATGCCTCTTTCTCCTTGACTCTTCACACTTTCTGGACTGTTCAGGTGGCACTGGAACCACTTCAATGGGAAGAATGCCGATCCTCTTGTAATTGGATAATTGGTTATTGTGCACTAGATTAACTCAGCAAGTTGCCAATACAGCACAGTGTCTGTTCCATCATGTGGAACAGACACTTTACCCTTGGGTAAAAAACCTTGGGTCTTAGGGTAAACATTTAGAAAGCTGCCTAACCTAACGACCTAATGACATACATAGTCAGGAGCTAATTTAGCTTTTGACATGTCATTGGTCAAGTATTGGGTGTCTAAATTAAGATTCTCGATGAATTCTGTCCATCTCTAGCGGTATTTCACCGTTCATAAAACCACAGTTATGCCAGTAACCAGTGTTGTCAGTTATGTCTTACTTATGGTGTTACAGTCCACTTAGTCCCAGATGTTTCTCTAAAATTATTTAAAAAGAAACATACACAAATAATTGATGTAAAGTAACAATGTAACAGTGTAACAGTAGAGATATATAACAGCAGACAGTCAAAATTAGGAGATGTAACATCTCGGCTAATACATTTTGGTGTCTTGGCAAATCTGAGCACAGTTTGAAACATTTTTGAGATTTCTTCTGCAACTCTACAGGAAACATAAAGATTACTGAGGATCTAAGTGATTATGTCTATTAAGTTCCACTGCTGAGTAGGAAATACATTTAGGATGTTTAAGAGATGATACTACTTTCCTAGAGGATGCATTCAAAGAAAGAATACATTTGTTATGGAGGAGGTCCCTGTTCCACCTCCTCCAAGCCACCAGAGGGAACCGTCCCCAGAGTATTAACCATGTTTTGGACTACATTTCCCATAATGCCCCATACCTGGAATTGATTACCTCCTGTTTACCTGTTTCCCATTTTCCCTCCTATATAAACTTTGTTCACGTTCTACATGATTGCAAAGTCTTGTTTTGCTCCAGTGACATTACTGAGCAGTTTACTACTTACTCTATTGGGTTACTTGTTGTGGATTTGGTTTGTTTACCTGTTTTCTGATTGTTTGGTGCCTGCCACGACCCTTGTCTGTTCCACATTTATTCTTCTGCCTTGTCTCTGAATGCCCTGTTTGCTGTTGTTTGACCTTGCCTGTTTGTTACTTAAATAAATGCTGCAAATGGATCCCCGTACGCCTCATTCATCATGACAACATTAGTTTATCTCCATCAGTCATATTCACATCTATTATTTCTAGTCTGTTGTTGTAAATGTAATTTGATTGCTCTAACAGTCATGCATATGATTGCACTAGATGGTATCCCCCTACAGCCAGGAGAATTAGTCAGCCTATTATGTTGACTCAATTATTCATCAGTCCTAACCATTAAAACTTCAGCTACCTCGTTCAGTGCACACACACATTGCTCGTTTTTTTTAAAGTTGTGTGTGAGATTCATTAGAAAACTTTGCATCTGTTGGGACTGACGCAGGGACTGAAATAAAACAGGCAACAGCAAGACCAGCTCTCGTCCTGCATTAGCAGTCTAGAAGTCTTGTACTGGAAACACACAGAAAGCACATTTTATGCGTTTTATATGTATGTTTTACATACTGTAGTATAAATGTCTATAGATGTTTCCATCCACAGTCTGTGCAGAAACTGCAAGATTTTACAGTAGTTCTAAACATAAAAAAGAAATGTCAGGGTTCCATTTCACAAAAAAATAAAAAATAAAATTACTTTTCCACTGAAAAAATGACACCTGTTTTTTTTTTCTTGTTTTTTTTTTGCATTGAGTCTGTATATTTATGCCAAAATGTAAAATGCAGATATAAGTATACAGACTCTTGGCGATGGGATAAAATTAAGCAGCATTGTAACAATGTTGTCATAACAACACACTACATGTAATATAATGCTGTTATTTCAGTAGCTCAGGTTTTATAACTGATGAATAAAATACATCATGAAATGTGAATCTTTAATATTTAATTGTTTGGTACTTTTTTTAAACATCAAGTGTTGTTTAAACTGTTTAACATGTTTAAAGTTTGTAAAATTTTGATGTTTACAGTTTTTACACATTTTTACAGTGCTATTTCAGTCAGAGTAAAACGCACTGAAATTAATGAATATGACATGATTGAATATTTTAGTGCAAGAATGTGATCAGATGTGGCTACTCCTAGCAGAAAGGAGCTGCTTTAAATGAGCTCAAATCAATTAATAAAATGCTTCCAGATGATTTCCACTGGCATTGGAGAGCCTTTAATATGAGGTAGCCATCTGCTCGCACATCAGCTGTTCCTAAGAGACTTCAGTACATACATCAGCAGCATTAGAATCATGGTGGGAGATGATGTTTCAGACCTGCTGTGTGAAGGAAAGTGTAATGTTCGTGTTAACCTGAAGTTTTCAAATCCAATAATATCTTTCTTTACTCTCTCAGTCTCAATCGACTCCATTCGGGAAGTGTGTGAGGGGAAGCAGTCAGAGATCTTTCAGAGGTATGCAGACGGCAGCTTTGATCCCAACTGCTGCTTCAGTATCTACTACGGCGAGCACATGGAGTCCCTGGACCTGGTGTCAGGGATGGGGGAAGAAGCTCGCACCTGGATCACTGGCCTGAAGTATCTTATGGCTGGTATCAGTGATGAGGACAGTCTGGCAAAACGTCAACGCACACGTGACCAATATCCTTTAGTTTGTTAAAAATGAAATCACTGTATTGATTCAAACTGCTAAACATTTAAACTTGGGATGGCATAATATAACTTTATGATGCCAATAGTGAAATTGCAACCCTGAGTGTCTGCTGATACCAGTTCTACTCCGATACACTCTTTTCCCCTCTCTAAAACACCTAAGCTGTTAATAATACATTTATCTGCATACCCGTTGTTTAACCCAGATATCTAAAAACAATGCCATTCTGTTTTCAGGTTTTTATTTTAACAGTGTTGAAAATTATATGCTGACCGTGAAATGCAGCAGACATCACTTTTATATGCTTTTTTGACTAAAGCCCGACTCACACTTTGCGATTTCGGCCACGATTTGGTTGTTTGAGACAAATTTTGGAAATCCTAAAAGATTCCTATAATCCTAGGCTAAAATCTTTTGTCTTTGATCACTGGTTTGACGTGTTGACCGACAGCTGATTAATAGCCGTTGCAATCAGTTTTTCCTCTGATTAAATTCTGGCAGTGTCAGAAGATTTCAGACACTTTCCTGCAGTGTGGCTCCTACGATGACTGTCAAACCATGAATCAATAGGAGAGCTGAACCTGATGATGCAATTAACTTAAACCACCTCAGTAAAAATGTTGAAACGTGTCAGGTGGACAGTACAACAAGAAGAATAACAAAACTAATGCTACATATTGCTTTTGCTTTCTAGCTACCAATTTAACAAGATAATGTGGGTCACGGATTGATGACAAATCTTCTTGTGTAAGTCTGTTTTTGTTGCGTCTTGACTGTCATACAGTCTGACATTATGACAACTGAGATCCTACAGTGTGACATGGGGATCATGTTCGAATAGTGTGACAACCAGATGGTCCGAGATTAAGAACAACCACCATAGACAGAAAGCCATAACACCCTCCTTGCACACTGCTGGTGATGAAAGAATTCTTTCACTGCCCAATTGCAAGGCCCAATTAAAACAAAGCTCACTCTAGAAACACAGGTGTTGGCATGGGTATCCTGAGCTAGTGTTGGCACACCAATGACACATGCCACTGAGCCAGCTGCTTAAATGTTTGGCAATAACAGACCATAAGCCAGACATTGCCTTAGAGAGAGTCAGCTTAATGCAAGTGATAGTCTGCTCACCTGTCACCAAGGAACAGGTAACACACTTAATCCTGAGAACTGACATTTGAGGGAGGCTAGTAGATAGATGGCTTTAGCGTTGTCCTTTGATGAGCTCTAGGAAGAGGCAAGGCACCTTCTATACTCAGCACACACCTCTCCATCACTCCCTATCAAACGCAGAGCCCGCTACAAAGCATAGCACACTACATACACAAGGACGTGAGATTTGAACATGGGTCCCCCAGGCTAGTGTCAGCATGTGATCCAAGCATGCCACTGGGCCAGCTCCACAAGACTAGGCTGAGCTCTTGAGGGAGCAGAGTACTACTCTACCCCCATCCTGTTCTAAGGAGGGCAGAGGACCCACTGCAGTAAATAAGGGTTCTACTCTGCACAAAACCCAGAGAAACAAATATTTCAAGGGGAGCTTGAAAATGGTTGGCCTCAGCCATCTGGAACTAATATCTTCTTTTCTCCTCCTGGGGGTCTTAAGGTGAGTGGAGGATGCTCGGAAGGATGCTCAGAGAGAGTGCTACTCTATATATACCCCAGAGGACTAGTGTTAGTGTTTAGGATACTCAGTGTTCAGAAAGGGTGTTACTCCACACTTAACCCAGGATGACAGCTGCAAGGGGAACTAGCACATAGCAAGCTACAGCCACTAGAAACCATCATCCATTAATGGAGCACCTGTGGGGACGGAGGACTCTCTATAGTAATGGTGTTTCTCCACACTTGCCCTATGGTCAGGAATCCATGGAAAACTAGCAGACATCTAGCTACAACCACTCAAAATTATTGTCGCTTAATGGAGCTCTGCAGGGGGGCTAGGGACCCTCTATAGTAAAGGTGCTAGAAAATTCAAAAGAGGAGATCCAGAAATCCAAGAGGAGCTAGCGGTTAGTTAGCCATCGCCACTTGACACAACTTTCCCTTAATGCTCCTTAAAGCTCTTTGGCAGTGGGAGATCCCCAAGCGTGAAGGACTCACTCTTTGCTCAACCCACGCCTCAGAAAAGTAAAGCTCTTGTGGGGGGAGAACCCCCTTTATATGTATTATCCCCTTTCCACAGGGGCAGTGTGTAACTCTGTCAATCCATGAGAGTCAGACTTAAAAATGCTGACATGAATATCTGAATTTGTAACTGTGTACAGCTGATGTTATTGCCTTATGATTTATCGCTTCGTTGAGCTTGCCAGCAACAAGCTATGACTCTTCAGCACAGATATTCTATATAGAGCTTATATGGGGGCCACCTACCAGCCAAAACCCAATATCTGGGGTGGCAGCACAACCTCCATTGACTATGTGATTGCATCAAAAAGCTGGTAAACGCTTGCTGAACAATCAGAATGGGCAGGAAAACTTAGACAAGGTTGCCATAAACATCACTGCTCCAATTCCCCCAGAACCCGTTAGTGCTTGTGTGACTACACAGGACAGGGAAATAGGCAGGGAGCGAGAAGATGCTAATTCTTCACTCTTGCATGAGCCTCAGAAATTTCCTTTCCTTATGAAAATGACTATTGATATGGAAAATGACTTATGTAGGCAGTTTTTTGCTTGGTGGCTCTGAGACAAATCTGTGGAGAAGAGCAGCTCAGCTACCACATCTGGTGAAAGCCCCTACTCCTAATCTATGCCCTTAAGCAGATCTGCTTCGTACGCCTGCAACACTGCTATGGTGTGCAGCACAGCAGCAGCCTCACTCACTGCTGCATATGTACTGCTGTTGATCCACGATGTGACCCAGAGCAGCCCAGTTGGAGAATGAGAGTATGTTATCAAAGAGAGACATCTTCACATACCTGTTCTCTCTTGCTCCCTCTACATTTACATAATTTGCCCGCAAAGAAAAGCAGAGTACAGCTTCTTCCAGAATCTCTCCACCTTAATGTGCAGAACAGGAAGAAAGGGCACACTCACAGGAGGTTCTTGGCCATGAGCAGCCAGGAGTCACTCGTTGAGCCAGTCACAAGTGATTGCCAGCTTCTTGTCCTGCCAAGGAAGATGTAAGCTTTCTGCAAGACATGATCTCCAAGACTTTCCAATATGTGGGGCAGGCAGGCCGAGGAGGCACACACACACTCCCAGCCTCCTCAGGCAGCCATCTTGCATGCCCTGTCTTGACGACAGAAGGCTGTCAGAGAGATCAGTGGATGCCGATAAGCACTTCATCTGACCCGGTTGGGCATGCTCCTCCTCAGAGGTGGAATGAGAAAGAGTCATGTCTTTTTCTAGCATTTCCACTGTCCAGTTATTTTGAGTTTTTACAGAGCCTCAGCAGTGCCAGACCAGAGTAGAGTTTCTTCAGTGAGTAGCCCTGAGTGCAAATGATGAACACACAGTTCATGCATGTCCTCAGATGTCAGAAATCTCTAACACAGAGTTATACATTTCCTGAATTTTTCTGCAGCAGGGTCCATTAGCGTTTCGACACACGAACAGCCAAAATGGCTCCTGAAAGAAAAGTTGATGAAATACTCTACAGGGGCCATAATATACAAATGGACTGATGTGCCTTGAGCCAATTAAACTGGCATGATTTGTGGCGTTCATCATAGAATCAAACCAGATGTAACTTACAGTCAAGTGTCAAGTGAGATTGTGACGGATTGAGGTACTGCCGACCATCAGAGGTTCAGACCAGAGACGTTGGCTATTCTGCCCGGGTAAGAGAGCCTTCAGAGGTCAAAGATTATTATAAACAATCATTAATAGTACCACTAGTGAGTGAGTACGTACATTAACTGCGGCTTTAAGAGGTCTATGAAAATGGAGTCTGGGGTGGAGGAATCTGATTACTGTAAAGTGCAAAATGTGATATTGAAATGCTTAGAACATCTAGAAAACAGTTTAAACATTCAGAAACATGAGGAGAAGCTTTTAAAGAGGTTTGAAATAAGAAAAAATTTTGGGGAAGCTTGGACAGTTTATGAACTTTTGAGAGTTTTCACAGAAACCATGAAAAAGAAACCCTCAAATAAGGTTGTGCATGCTTTGATTTTGAAAGGCAGACAATTGAAGGGAATCATGGACAGGCAACAAAATAAATAATTGAAAGAAGCTCATGATAGGGTTAGGCTGCAAAATGATAAGCTGCAAAAGGCTAATGATTTATTAACAGGGCAACTGAGAGTGGTAAATGGAAAGCTGAAAAGTTTGGAAAAGCAAGAGACTATAGTAAAAGATCAAACACCTCATGCTTCAACCAGATCTTAACAAGCCCGAGTTTGTTGATCCTCAGTTTTTTGACAAAAACCCTATTTCAGGAAAGTTGGTTCCTCCTTTTAGGGAGGAACAGAGTGATTTAGATGCTGAGAATTCTAGTTTCTCTACTGAGGAAGACTATTCAGAGTGGGCTGTGTGATCGATACATCCTCCAGACAATAAGAAAAAGTCACTACGACCAGTATATCTGGTTCAGGGAGAGATAGAAGAAGCACTGGAGGAGGCAGAACAAATGACCACAAGAAAAAAAAGAAAACAGTGCTTAAATATAAACCATTACAGCCAGATCAAAGCCAGTTAGCCTATCTAACTAAGTCTTTCAAACCTTATGATAACCCATATGAGGCAATGGAACAGCTACAAGAATATGCTGATGTGTATTCATACTCCTTTAAGGACATGTTAATGATGCTGATGCTTGTTTTGACAAAAACAGATAAGCGCAAATTGATCAAGTTATTGACTGAGCAACTGAATGCCATTCACACTTTTGAAGTTGAAAAGGCTGGCAGAAAGATCATTGCTGAGTTCTTGAAAAAGTTAAAGACAGTCAAAATTGATTTTGGCCAGATCACATCAATAAAACAAAGCTCAGGTGAAACATTAGAGGACTAAACACACAGATTCAAGATTGCTACACTGAACATTAGTGGCATGGCAAACATGTGGGTGAAGGGAATAGATAAGTGTGTAGCTCAGACTCTCAAAATATTGCAGGGCACTTATGATGATCCTCATTTGTGGCAAGATAACAGCATTGACTGTGTGTCACAGGCTTATGGTCACCTTAAGTCTGAAATAAAACTGTACGTCAACTGGCTGTTAATCAGCCTAAAGCTAAATTAGATAACAAATACAGATACTGCCAAAAAAGGGGTCATCAGAATTTTGGAAAAGGAAGGTTAAAAGAAAATTTAAACCCCCCCAAGCCAGAATCTCCATCTGATCAATCTGATGAGTCCCTCAGTGCAAAGTTTGCAAAATTGACTATAGATCAGAAAAAAAGCATTATTAGCAGCTGTCCAGACAGAGGAAAACTAGAATTTTTTAATTCACACAGGGGCTGAGATTACGGTAATACCTGATAACAATTATTCTGGTATTTTCTGTTACACGGGAGAAACTATTAGAGCGGACAGTGCTACAGGTAAAGTTGTTATGCTGAGAAAAACTACACCTATTATGATAACCATAGAGGGTACAGATGTATTGGCTGCAGTATGGGTCAGGCCAGTCTCACAGATTCTACTAGGCCTTGACATACTGTGCAAACTTCCAGGCATTAATTTGGCTAAGACAGGTCTTTCCCGTTGAGAAAAACACAGTTACTGAGAAGAGTGTTTTGTATCCAGGGCACCCTGCTTGGTCGACTGCTCAGAGGGAGTTTGGCCTTATAAAAATGAGTCGTGTGTGATTCACTGTTAAATTTCCCCCTAGTAATTCCCAGTATCCATTGGGAAAAGAAGCAGAGGAAGCGACTGCTGAGGTAGTGCTAAATTTGGAAAAACGGAGTAATTCGAAAAACATCCTCCAGCAGCAACTCACCAATGTGGCTTGTAAAGAAACCAAATAGTAAATGGAGGCTGACAATTGATTACAGAGAAGTGAACAAGTGTTGCTAAAATGAAACCATTAGTAGCTGATCCTTCTGTTGTTTACTCCTGTTTCCATGCTGATCCTACAATTTTTTCTGTAATAGACGTATCCAATGGATTTTGGTCAGTGCCCTTTCATGAATCCTGTCAGGATTGGTTTAGTTTTGCATGCAATGGGCAAAAATATACTTGGAATAGATTATTGCAAGGGTTTCATAATAGTCCCACAGTTTATCATCAGGCCCTAAAAATAACATTAGACAAATGGGACAGACAGTCAATCTTAATTCAGTACGTAGATGACATTTTGATTTGTAGTACTGATAAAAATACATGCATGAGAGATATGGAAGCGTTGCTCGACTTGTTGTATGCTGATGGTCACGTAGTTAGTCGAAACAATGCTCAATGTGCAAAACCTTCAGTTGTTTTCCTGGGACACGTGATATCTGCTCAAAGACGACTCCCCTTGCCAAGTTGTACCGCTGCACTAGACAATCTAAAGTTACCCACAACAATACAAGGTTTGGACAACAATTTGATAATTCATTGTAAACATGAAATTTTGGACATGCTTTCCATGGGAAGAGTCACACATGTCACTTTACCACGCTGGTCAAGATGGTGTGCATTGTTAGAGCAACTACACATCACACTCCGCAAAACATCAGTAGAAAACGTAGCTACATTTCTACTGAAGGGGACAGATGTTGAAAAATTTTAAATTGATGGAGGAAAGGAGAATGAGGGATGTATATGTGACAAACCTGAGTTATGGCAACACAATGCAATAATCATAGACCCAATCTCTGATCCAGACATAACACTGTATGTAGATGGCTCTTCACAAATTGTGGAAGGGGTTAGAAGATCATCTTATGCTATAGTGGATGAAAATCAAGTTTTAAAAAGCAGCTAGACTGCCAGATAACACCACAGCACAAGTGGCAGAACTGATTGCACTCACTGAGTCTTGCAAAATAGCTGAGGGTAAGAGATGTAACATTTACACACAGACAGCAGATATGCCTTTTGGGTAGAGCATGATTTTGGGCAAATATGGAAGGCTATGGGATACAACACAAGTGTAGGTACACCAATACTAAACCAGAAGAAAGTCACAGAGTTGGTAGATGCACTCAATCTGCCTGCAGTGGTATCAGTTCTCAAGGTTAAAGAACACACCAAGGGTGACACGACACAAGAAAAGGGAAACAAAAGAGCAGATCTAGCAGCCAAGGCCGCAGCACTGGCTCAGCCACAGCCACAACAAACAGTAATAATAAATCAGTTGAAACTGACTAATCTGACCTCTATTAGAGAGATACAAGAAGCAGCCAGTAAGGAATGGATGAGTGAGGGTGCTAACTTGAACAAACAAAGAATTTGGATTAAAGAATTTGGACTACCAGAGTGGTATGCCCAGATTCTGTCCTACCATGGGTGATGTCACAAAAACATATGTTGGGACATAGGGGGGATATACAAATGGTTATGGCATTTAACAAATCTTGGTGGGCTAAAAGAGCTAATAAGTATGCCCAAAGTATGTATGATCAATGTGTAACATGCCAGGCTCACATCCCTGCGAAACCACATCCCCCTACAAACATGCCCCAGGCCCAGATGGTCCTTTTACTCATTTGCAGGTTGATGATTAAAGGGGGGAATGTTGAGGCACAAGTAGTATTATAAATTAGGTTTATAATATATAATAAAATATTATAAACCATTCTTTTCTTTTTATGCTGTGTAACAATCAAAGTTTTATGCAAGGCAGAACTATCTCCTATGTTTCTGTTAAGAAATGATAGACAAGATATGGTGCACCCGGGAACTGGGAAGTATGCCAAATGCTTGAGCAGGCAGAGAGATATATGTAGTTGTGATTTCTGTGTCCTCAGTCTCTTTCTAAGCTGACACTTGAACAGTAAGGGTCTTTAATAAAAAGTCAACATTTCCACCCCGGACTCCTCGTCTCGTCATTCATGATCTAACACATATGACTTTTAGCAAAAGCATCTTGAAATCATGTGTATTTGAAAACTGCAATACTGATTTTTTGGTAGAAATTAAGTCAAAAGTTGTTGAAAGTGAAAACTTAAATTTATTTATAAATTGTCCTTCAAATGCTTTCTTGAATGCCATTTTAATTTTTTGAGCTAGTCCCTACTCAACCAGTCATCGTCTCTGCAAATGCACATGCACAGAATATACATCTATGCTGCCTTCAAAAATGTATTAGATGAGGGTATCTCAGGAGACAGGAAGTGAAGCAAACACTGGAGTCAGACGTGAATTAATGCCTTCCTTCCTTGGAATGCATCCATTGGAGGCAGCATTTCACAGCTTTCGAACACAGCCCATGTTGCTCAATGTACTCACATCATACTGGATCAGATTTTGTATTTTTGTTTTGGGGATATTGCATCAGCAATGTAACAGTGAAAATGTGTTTGTATAAAAACCATTGGGTTGGTTTTTATTGAAGAATGTTTTGAGGTCCTTATAGAGAAAATTAAGGTAGAAATACTTCCAGACCCATCAGCCGCTCTTGCAGTTTATCATAAGTGTTGTAGGTTGTCTGATCTTAACTCTACCCATCACATGGCTGAAGCAGACATTTACAGAGGCTGATAAGAATGGAGATGGCTGCCTGAGCATCAGCGAAGTTCTGCAGCTCCTGCACAAGCTCAATGTCAACCTGCCCAGACAGAAGGTCAAGCAGATGTTTAAGGTACCAAAACCTCCAGATCTTTATCTTCAGCCCCTGTGTTTAGGAACATTGGTATCAAATGATAAATAATGTAGCAACTTTCTAATTTCAATTCATTATAATGCTCCAATTTGGTATTTGTGATGGTTACAGATGTTTGACTTCCACATCACGTAGGCCTCCAAGTAAACAGAGTGGAGTAATTCCTTCAGAACTACATCATTGACTAAAATGGTTTGGGAGGAGTTGTCTTAATCTTCTGTATGCTTGAACCTTTTATGTCACAGTTTGTTAGTGACTTTGACCTATTAGTCTTACTAATATTAGTCTTACATACTTACTGTCTTACTGACAGACACACAGACAGACAGACAGGGCCCACAATAACCACAAATACCTATGTTATAATTTAGATTAAATGTAACCCTGAACGAGTAGTGGAACATACACGTGTGTTGAAGCAGAGTTTGTTCTCTTTGTGTCTTAAAGATTTGATGCCATAAATTGCACAAATTGAGGAAATTGTGTAAAGTCACAAAACGCTCTGATTGTGTGTGATGTTGAGAGTAATTTTCACCTGAAGCATTTAGCTCTGGACTCTCTGGCTTAGCCTTGCTATCAAACTGTATGAATCTCTGCTCACAACAGTGCTAGCATGTGGTTCAAGTTTGTTTATTTTTGTTTTTAAGCTGGGATTAATTTGCTTATCTGTCAGTCCATGAGTAGTGTGACCCTAGCAATGTCAGAGTCAGGGGTTTACGCAATATAACATACTGTCTTTGTTTTTTATAGTTAGAAATTACAGAAACATCCTAACTAATGTACTATACACTGTGCACTTTCACTACATACTATACACTTGTACTTAGTCATAAAGTCTATGAAATTTTGAAGAGTAGAGTTTTGCTGATAGCTTTAATATGTTAAGCCACACTTTCATGACACAGGGAAAGATTCGACCGTTGTATGTGTGAGCCATTTAACATTTTATCACATTTTGTTTTTTGTCACCCAGACAAGTACATGATCTAGATCTCAGTGGTCGTTTTAGTGTCCTTTTTTATCATTTTTTATCCCATTGGCTGAGTGTTTACAGGTTTGTGAATGATCTCAGTGAACATCCTCATTGTTCATAAGCTCTTTTGATGCTTCTCTCCATAAAGTAGCAATGCTCAATCCTCAACACAGCCTACAGCAGTGTCTTTCACTCACTGAGTGTGTCAGCTCAAAGGCTCAGAATCAGCCAGCTGAGACAACACTTTTGAGCTCTTAACGGCTCAGAGCTGCTAGGGATTTTATTTCTAGGATGTTGACTTCAGACAGCGTGGCAGGGGTGTAATTGTGACTGTAGCAATGAGCCATTTCTCCTGTAGATGGAAAGCTGTTGGTTTATTAGAGCCAATGACCAGTCACTAATAGAGGCAAACATTAGGAAGTCAAACATTAGGAAGCAAATCTATCCACAACTGTGCAATCATTTCAGGCAACACAGTTTTACAGGCATTTAATTAAAAACATAAATATTTATTTATTACATAAATAATATTTATTTACTACCTAAATAATATTTATTTATTAAATATGTATTTATTTATTTGGCTTGGAAACAATATAAGGGTGTTGATGAATACTCATTTATGGATGAACTGGTTTCTCACAATGATTATCTTATAAACTCTTAAAGGTGCTTCACGATGCCAGAAGAACCATTTTTGGCGGTATGGTTCTTCTGGTTGCTCTATCGTAGAGAAAGGGTCTTTGTTTTTGTGGATCGTACAGTATTAGCAATTCTCAATTTATAGTGGAACCTAGTAACCTAGTAAGAACCTAGTAACATTGTTTGTGTTTTTTGTTTATATGTGAATGTGTGTGTAGGAGGCAGACACTGATGATAAACAGGGCACGCTGGGGTTCGAGGAGTTCTGCTCTTTCTATAAGATGATGTCAACACGGCGAGACCTTTACCTGCTCATGCTCACCTACAGCAATCACAAAGACCACCTGGACACAGATGACCTCAGCCGCTTCCTGGAGACTGAACAAAAGGTGAGACGTGATTGGCTGCAGCAAGGACTGTCAGGCATCTGATGTATCTGGTTTTATACCATCTGCTCAACTCATGCACCTTATTTCTTAAGCTTGATGAAAATACAGTGCGACCTTTCTGTGCTAATATTACCATAGGTGTTTTTTTTCAAACAATTTGGAAAGATTTTCCTCACACACTGTCAAAACTCTTCTGAACAGCACATTATTCACACAACCTTGCAAAGTATGGCTTAATCTTTATAAAAATTGTTATTAGTGATCTGAAACATTAGGATTACATTAGCAAGGGTATTGAAAGAACACCTAACCTGATAATGCATCATATTAACAGGCTTAAAGTCCATAATAACCATCAAATCTGATTAAAGGAAAATGCTATTTACTTGCGGTCTGTCTACACCATAGATATAGGAGGATCACCTGCCTATAAATTCTGTATCTTTAACTGCCGGAAGCCAGTACAGGTCAAGATAATCAAATCATAAAATAACATATTCACTCGCACCACATACATCTGCTGATAGACACTTTAATTGTATTAAAGAGGTAGATCCATTTATCTCTTTAGCAACAGTCTACAGCAACAAACCACGCATCTTTGCTGACAATTTTAAATTAATGTATTAAATTAAATATAAAGAATAACATATATTAAATCATTTTAGTTTGATGTATAAGTTGTATAACTATGTATAAAGAAGGTTTTAGTTTAAAAAATAAGTTTAATGTATATTATAAATTCCTAATTCTACTTTAATTTTACCTGGGTTGATAAAATATTACGCTAAAATGACCTCATGTTTACATTGTTATGCACTGATTATATGCAGGTCTGGACTAAAAATATCTATACATCAATAAGTTTGAATGTTTGAAATATAGTATTGACTCTTTTTGTTTTTTGAGTGTTTTTGTTTTTTTGTGTTGTGGATGTTAATTACCCCAGTTCTGTAACCTCATTTGCAAATCACCTCTAGTGGTAAACATTCTTATTACTTGAATTGGCAAATCAAATTTCCACGTTGTTTGATTCAAGTGGCATTTCAAGTAAGTGGTTGTCAGAATGTAAAAAAAACATTTTGGGCATTCATTAAAATAGCATTAGTAGGTTGAAGTGCATATGCAGTTGCTAAAACATTGAGCAGTTGCAACAAAATTAAAGTCAGGAAAAGCTTCACTTCACAGCCCAGAACATTTTTATTTCACACAGATGGTGTCATTTACAATGACTTTTTTCCCACAATAACACCCCAGTTTCATTTACCTGGAGCGGTTACCAGCAGTCCTTTAATACACACCACTCTTCATTTCCTAATGGGCCGAGCAAAATAATCCTGAGAGGAAAGTAGATTAAACCACGCAGCTAACAATTGTAGGTTGTAAGAATGTTTCCCTAACGTTTCCATTAGGGAAGAAAAATGTTAAAATTGTTATTCTGAATGTTCTAGGAATGTTCAAAATGTCCAGTTTTTTAAACATTGTATTAACATTATTGCTTGGTTTCAAGAACAGTAATCAAACATTTACATTCTGCAATCTTTTTAAAACAGTCCACTAACAAATTTAGAATGTGTTTGATATATGTGATATATACCATTAAAAAATGTAGGAGCATTTTGATAACTTTATGAGAATGTTAACGAATGTTCTGAGAATGTATCCTGTTTAGCTGGGTGTTTAAAACCCACAAGCAGCTAATCACTGACAAGGTGTTCATGTACCTCACCATTTACTGTGATCTGATTATCACAGCTGGCAGTGTCCCAGCATGACCCACTGCATTAGCTGGGGGAAACATCAGACTGATTGGCAGGGCTGGGAATCTCATTGACTAATCAATCCATTAAATTGGCAGTTGTCAGGTTTAACCATCAGATTCCAGAGTGAAGGTTATGGACAAGACTGTGTACGGATGCTCTCCGTAAGATTCATTATTACATATTTTATGTTTTGTTTGTTTTCAAATGCATGTTGCTGGTGTTTTTTTTTTATGTTTCAGATGACCCACGTCACAAAAGAGCGCTGCCTGGAGATTGTGTCCAAGTTTGAGCCCTGCCCTGAGAACCATACTCTTGGCGTCCTGGGTATAGACGGTACAGACTTTAATTGCTCAAAGATTTCTTTATCAGACATTAGCTGAAGAAATTTAATGGATGGTAATGTTTTATTTGAGTACTAACATCTGAAATGTTTCTCCTGCAATTATTTAGAAAATTAAAAATTAAATTTGAGACATCTGAGACGCAGATGAAACATTTTTCTGGGAGAGCATGCTTTCTGGTAGAACAACTAAAATCTGAAATAGATATCCTTTGAGTTTTTCCTGTGGTTTTTATTCATTGTTATTTTCTTGATTTGTTAATTTAAGTTTACATAGTGTTCAGTTTTCCACCTTACTGATTCTAAAAGTTTATAAAATGATTGAGCATTGTGGAATATAAGATCGTTTGTTACTAACTGCTGAACTGTAACTCTACTGCACAGGTTTTACCAATTACATGCGGAGTCCAGCTGGAGACATCTTCAACCCTGAGCACTATGAGGTCAATCAGGACATGACGCAGCCCCTCAGTAATTACTTCATTGCTTCCTCTCATAACACGTACCTGATGGGCGATCAGCTAATGTCGCAGTCCCGGGTGGATATGTACGCTTGGGTCCTGCAAGCTGGCTGCAGATGTGTTGAGGGTGAGACTGGCCTGCCTTTGGTGTTTTTACATAGTAACATGTTAAGAAACATTTGACTCTGTTAGGTAACATTTTTTATGGTCCTTCAGTGGACTGCTGGGATGGTCCTGACGGAGAGCCAATTGTACATCATGGCTACACCTTGACCTCAAAAATCGTTTTTAAAGATGTGATCGAGACCATCAACAAATATGCATTCATCAAAAACCAGTAAGAGACATCTGACATTTGCGTATGATTGTCAAGAAACGTCCTTTCTTCCACCTTAAGAAAAAGGAAATGTCTAATTTTTAATAAAGAACTGATGGCAGATATGTTTAGGAGTATATGGATTTAGTGACATTATTTTATCACAACTTAGTATTTAGCACCACCAAATTTTAGCAGCCTAATATGAAAGTGTAATATATATAGTATACTACATGACAAACTGCATTGTACTTTGCCATACCATTTACCACACAGACACAAAATGCCTTTTTTCTTTATTATTTTTCAGTTGATTTTGATTCATAGGGCTGTTTGAGAATATTATGATGTCATTGCAATTCATAAATCCTTTAGAGAGCTCAGTTTAGAGCTAAGGAGTGTTTGAATGATCTTTTGTATGAAAGAAAGAACAGTCAGACTCTATGGCTCTAAACTCTCTGAACACTCACAAATGCTGAAGGCATTTGTCTGAAGCATAGAGTGAAGGAAGTGGTCCTGGTATTCCTATCATATGGGGGACTAAATTTCCCCATTAGTATAGTAAATTTTGACCTTGAGGAAACAAGCTTATAAATCATACAGAATGATCTTTTTGAAGTCTGAAAGTCTAAAATAGCAGAAGGTTCTCTGTGACAGTTTAGCGGTAGGGTTAATGTAGGGGGACAGAATATACAGTTGGTACAGTATAAAAACCATTACTTCTATGGAATGTCCCAATAAAACATGAAAACCCAACATCTGTGTGGATATTTCGCACTGAGTGCATGCTTCTACACAAGTTTCTTGTTTAGGTTTTTAGGTGCTGGTGTTGCTAAAGGTGATGATTACGTAAATCTGCATACTGTCAGGGGTCCTGGAAGTCTCTGTAAAGAACAACTATTTTTAGACACTGCCTCTTAACATCTTGTCAGATGTGTTATGTGTAGACAAGCGATTTTGACTTTGGTGTTATACTCTTATTTTTAAAGAATTAGCAGTATTTGCATGCAGTGTTTCGCGCACAGATCCTGATGATTGTGTTGATGTGTCAGGTATCCCGTGATTCTGTCTATTGAGAACCACTGCAGTGTTCCTCAGCAGAAGAAGATGGCTCAGTACCTGACTGAAGTCCTGGGTGAGAAACTGGACATCTCCTCTATCTCCACTGATCTGTCTGGACTTCTGCCCTCACCTGAGGAGCTGAAGGGCAAAATACTCATCAAGGTGACTCACATCTCAGCGTTTGTATATCAGCACTAGTGAATCTATGATGAGTGATACACTTAGCATGTAGTTCAGCTTGTGACTTCATACACATTACTGGGAAAAAATAATTATTCATAATTGTTATTTGCGCATATATGAAAAATATATTGATTTCAGAATTAAAAGTTCTAAAATAATTTTTTAATTGTTTAAGCTGCTGTCAGGTAATGTAAATGAACATTAAAATATGACGTGAAATTCATTATATTGTTTGAAAGGTAGATCAAATATTAGATGAGAATTGCATTATAAGTGCATTATAAGTGCATTATAGTTTTACATCCCTGATGTTTTTCTTTCTTTTGCTCAGTTGTGTGTGATTCCCATCAGAGGTTCTTTTCGCAAGTATTAATGGCATTTTTGGCTTCTCTCTCATGTCTTTAATAAAATGTGAGGGAGGAAAATTGGGCCATAGATGCAGCAGCTCAACAAACAGGCAAGTTAGCGCTATAATCTAAAGCCAGACTGATGTTCTAGAAAGTGAATCCTGAGACCTAATCTGGGCCTGACGCTGGTATTGATGAATCAGTTTGCACACATTACAGATATCAGAGCACAGAGCATGTGCAGGAAAACACACGCCATCACTGAACAATTGCAGCACCAGTTACTGGGTGACATCTGCAGCAGACTTGCTAGCCATCTGCAATGAATGTAAAACCTGGAGCTGTGTGAACTACTGGCTGATCATGATGTCATGAAACGAGTGAATACAACTGTGTAGCCATTTGAACTAACAGGTTATGGAAAGACAATCTTTCTTATTAAAAGTTAAATCAGTGTAAATAAATCATGGCAGTATAAAAATGTAATAAAAAAAGTCATTTTCATTGTCTCACACAATCCTGGGTTGTTTTCAACCTATGGTTGCATAAAATGTGGACAGAAGGTTTTTATAGTGTACATCACCAGCTCAGTATGAAACAAATTCTTTTTTTGGTCTATCATTGTTAGACTGTCTATTGATTTTCTGTAATGATTTCAGTCTGGATTCAGGGGATGTTGTTATAGTATGTGTGGGTGTCAATCATTTATTACAGACAAGTTTAGTTGTCGATGGATTTTCATTGTTGTGTATGATGCTGACTTTACTGCTGCTTAAGGCTGCAAACCATAACTTTTGCCTCTCTCTATTTGGAACATAAAATTGCAGGTCATTTTACGTACCTTTAATTTATGTATGTTGAAGTCAAACTATTATTATTATTATCATAAACTTATTATTAACTTATTATTAACTGTTGCAAATCAGGGTAAAGTAAGAATACAGTTTTATACACTGAACAGATCAGTACCAGTTCAATAACTTGTTTTTCTTTTTAACCTACAAAGTTATGGATTTCACGGTTAAATTGCAGTAGATCCTTGTGTTATTGGTTGCTATAAGCTTAATTTACACTTGACATTAAAATGTGACCTGGATCTCAATGTTGTCCACACCTGTGTTGAAAAGACCAGTGCAAACGTTTGTGACTGGAACAGGATCCTGAGGTAATTTGACACACTATTATTGGATATCAGTGTAATCTAAACATGTAGCCATCATATGTGATGTCATAATCACAGGTGGATGACACAAAAACTGCAAGTTTAGCAGCACAACTAGATGACTGATCTTGTTGGTGTTTTAGTTGTAGCATCTAAGAAAAACGTCCTGGTTACGTATGTAACCCTAGTTCCCTGAAGGAGGGAACGGAGACGTTATGTCAACGTACTGACGTTTGAGAGCCCTATCACTTTTGAGTAGTGAAAAACGCGCCAATGAACACTGGCCCGAGAGGACAGAGCTAATGAGCATTGGGGCAAAGGATTTGTGTATGCCGCAAGCCGACCCACATTACGGGCTAGGAATGCAAGTACTGGCAGGCAAGGTGTGCCTCTGTACGACAGCTCTCCTGCCTCTGTAACCTACCCAGTGCTCCGTGCAGGCAACCATCGCAGCCCCACTGGGTACGGAGCCTGGACGCGGAGAGATCGTGACAACTGTTCCTATCCCCCCAGGAGAAGGCACCTCTGTGCACGGGTCTCCTTCCTCTCTTGCCACGAGAACACTGGGGAAAGAACCCCCTTCGAGGGAAAGGGTGCTGCGGAGACCACACCCTGCTAAAAGGAGGTAATGTGTGGAGATGAGGTCTAGACTGACAAGGCAGTACTACCTATAAGAAGGTCTCTGTGCAGGTCCTACCTACTGGGATGGCACTACTGCCAACAGAGACTGGCAGCGTTATGCTCCAAGGGAAAGACACGGTTTACAGACAGGGAAATACACATGAGTACTGGGCCTGGCGTGAGGCTCCTCCGCTGAGCCTTCCCACCGACAGGTGCTGGAGGAATTGCAACCAGTGGGAAACCGTTGTGAAGGAGTAAAAATGCCTATTTCCCCCTATCCCAGGGGGGAGGCAACGCAAGCAAGGATATCAAGCATGTCCTTCCGCCCACTACTTAGTGTGCCCCAACACACGGGAGGACATGGGCTCCACCCTGAGATCGTTAAACCTTTCAAGAGTGTAGGTGTCGCCCAGCCCACAGCTCTGCGAATGTCTGATAGAGGGGTGCCATGTGCAAACGCCCAAGAGGAGGCAACACTCATAATCAAGTGAGCCCCCACTCCAAGGGGGCACGGCACGCCTTGGGAGTGTACACCAAGGCAACAGCTTCCACTATCCAGTGGGCCAACCACTGTTGGGAGGGCCTTTCCCTTCTGCCAACCTCCAAAGCAGACAAAGAGCTGATCGGAGCATCTAAAGCTCTGCGTACGGTCCACATACATGCGCAGGCTGCGAATGGGACACAAGTAAGGGCTGGGTCTTCATCCTCCATAGGCAGCGCTTGCAGGTTCACCACCTGGTCCTTGAGGGGTGTGGTGGGAACCTTAGGCACATAGCCAGGCCTGGGTCTCAAGATAACGTGAGAGTAGGCAGGCCCGAACTCTAGGCACGAGTCGCTGACCGACAGTACCTGCAGGTCCCCAACCCTCTTGATAGAGGCGAGCGCGGTTAGGAGCGCTGTCTTAGAGACAGGCTTTTCAGCTCTACCGACTCAAGCAGCTCGAGAGGGGCTCACTGTAGCCCGGAAGTACTATGGGAAGGTCCCAAGAGGGAAGAGGGGTGGCCTCGGGGGGTTCAGTCTCCGGGCGCCCCTTAGGAACCTGATGACCAGCTCATGCTTCCCTAAATACTTACCTTCTACTGCTAGGTGATGGGCCAAGATAACGGCCACGTACACCTTCAGGGTGGAAGGGGACAACCTCCGTTCCAGCCCTTCCTGCAGAAATGAAAGCACAGAGCTGATCGGGCACTTCTCCACGGGAAGAACACCAGTCAACAAAGAGGGAGTAAAACAGCGGGGGAAGGCCAGTTCAGGCCAGTTCCCTCAGGGTTGCTTAGCCATCCTTCTGGAGGGCTTATCAGGGACCTAAAGAGCGAGCGTCCACTTCCTGCGGCCGGCTCTACGACGGGGATGAGGGACAGCCTCAGTCCGCGACAGAGCCTGTGCAGCAAGGGGGTGCCTTCGGCAATAAACAGATGGGGGCCAGGCTGCGGCGTGGAGGTGGAGTCACAACCAGGAAAATGCGCCTGACGACCTCCGTCTGCTTCTGAACTGCCGAGAACTGCTGGGCACAACCCCTGGGCAGTCAGATCAGCAGGAACGACCCATCCCGAAGGGGGAAGTTAAGCCTCATCCTCCGAGAAGAGCAGCCCACTCTCCAATGCAGCAATCAACATCTGGTCCTCATGTGGAGCACCAAAAGTGACAGCGGTCCCCGGGGGGAACGGCGTTGTCACCCGGCAGCTCTGATCCCAACACTGCAGAGGACTGGGAGGTCCGTGGGGACTGACCCGACAGGAGTCTCCACCATCACTCTGAGATCTCCCAAAGTGCTAACCATCTCTGTTGCCTTAGGCATGTAGCCAGAGCAACAGAATGGGTAGCAGCAAAGGGGGGGCTCAATCTCCCGAAGAGAGAGAGCCGTGACCGCAGTGTCAAGATGGCCATGCTCTTATAGTAAGAGCACAAGCTGACCACAAACACTGTCTCAGCATGCTTGCCCAGGCATGTGATGCAGCGATCATGGCCATCAGACGAGGACTGGAAGTGACTGCATCCAGAAACACACGAACGGAAAACGTCTTTAAAAAGATGCCCGTCATCCGTAGGAGCTTTCTTAGCATGGAAATTCACTCTTTTACTCACCCTTTTATAACCAGGTCTGCAGAAGCACCGAGTGGCCCACCGCCGGAAGTAAGCGAAAATCGCTGATTGCGCCATCACACGCAGCAGACACTGGGGAACTCAAAAGTGAAACGTGAGTAGCACACACTCAGCCCCGAAGCGAAACCTAAATTGAAAGTGAGTTGCAGCCGGCTTTACACCCGCTTCCGGGTGGGCGCGTCTCGGCACGCAAATCCTTTGCCCCAATGCTCATTGGCTCTGTCCTCTCGGGCCAATGTTCATTGGCGCATTTTCTACTACTCCAAGGTGATAGGGCTCTCAAGCGAGACCCCATACGTCAGTACGTTGATGTAACGTCGAACGTGACTGACTGAAGGGGAACCTCATTATTAGCTATCTTCTTATTTTAAGATACCTGGAACAACCGCAGGAGGAGAATAGAATGGACACAGAAGATACCTGATATGGTCAAATGTAAACACGCTATGTTCTGATTGGCTGATGATCTGTTACGGTTTAATGCCATTGTAAAATAGGTCTGTGTGAAATTACTACCCGACTGCTGTGTCCAAACTAAACTCATAATTATCTGAACTCCCCTTGGTAGTTGCTGTAAATCAGATTGTGTTACTGCTTATTTGCATACAGTTGAACTCTGTTGAACTTTGTTGCAGCATTCACTGTCGGCTGCAATTGTTGTTACTGTAAATGGCTCTTTACACTTTGTCATAACCAGTGTCCTAACAAGTTATCAGTAAAAGGTCATTTGTCTTTCCACATTGCATGTGAAAAGGCTATGTAAACTGACACAATCATAGGCAGTCAGAACCTATTTGTTGTTTAATATACAGCTGTACGGAGCTGTATTTAAGACCAATGAGTATTGTCTGGGGGAGAGACTTCCCATCACATGTTTGCTTGCCTTCTATTTCTGCAAGACTAAGATTTGTCCTTTTTATATTTATATAAATTATATATTTATATATTATATTTATATTTGTCCTTAAGTTTATAAATGTGAAAAGTGATTGCTTAAGAGCATTTTAATTTAGCACAAAAGTAATGACTTGGTTTCCAGAACACTCCCGCTGTCTGCCATCGGTTGAACAAACAGCCTGACCCAAACACATGCCATTGGTTAATTTAATGTTTCTGGTTATTTTTGTATGTAATGTTTAAAGTTTTCATGGAAATTAATGGAAATCAGGTTTAATTATACTGCAGCTGTCTCTGTTGAATATGAAGTTATGATTTGAAGTGGATTCAGTATTTGAACATCAAAAACTTTCCACCCAGCACCTTTCTTGTAGGGCATTCAATAAACATTTACTATTGTTGTTTACTATGTGTTGTGATGCCATAGGGTAAAAAACTGCCCCCAAACATCGATGAGAATGCAGAAGAGGGGGATGTGTCTGATGAGGACAGTGCAGACGAGATGGAGGATGACTGCAAACTTGTGAATGGAGATGTAAGTGATCATGCAAATCTCACACCTACCGGATATAAGATCCAATATTAAATTAAATATAAAATCAACACTAAAACACAAAAATGTTTTGTGTGCTGATTCATCTCTCAATCATTTTGGATTAAGATGTTCTCTTCTAAGTAAACTTCCAGTAAAAATAAAGGAGGCACTTTGCGAAGTGGACATTTGTCATGAATTTTTCTGTGTGTAAAATTAGGTCATGAACTTTAAACCTAAACTGACCCAGATACTGTGATAAATGGTTTCGACCTTCATGTTCTCTGTAAAACAATCGCAGAAGACAGTCACCCATGAGATTCATTCACACTGAGATCTCCCCTTCCAGACTTCTATAAACCAGAAACAAGCAGAGAATGTTGCCAAGAAAAAATTAGATAACTTGATGAAAGAGTCCAAGATCCGAGACCGAGAAGATCCAGACAGCTTTACCATCACAGCTCTGCTGCCTGCAGGAAAGCCTCAGAAGTCAGCGGTAAAGGTAAACATTTCCTTCCTCATAAATATTTATATTAGTAGTTCTATTCTACATTCTTCTTATTTAGGTTTATTTAGATTCCAATCATATCCACAAACAGATCTGTCATCTGACATCATTCTTGTACAGATGTGTGTAGTGTGGGGTTTACTTAACCTATATTGGGGACAAATTTGTACCCAAAAAACAGCAAAACCTGACAAATCTGAGCAAAACCTTCTTTTGGGGACATCCACATTTGTAAAAACACTGTAAACATATAGTAAACATGAGTTCCTTTTCTGTCTGTAACTTGACGTTGTGTCAATGATGACACTAGCCCATTGGATCGTGGGGCCACTCTATGGCCTACCAACCTGAGGGACAACAGAGCATCAGGGTGCACTCCTCTAGGGGAGTTGCGTCATCCTGGGCTGTGGCTAGGGGTGCTTTACTAGCTTCACCCAACACCTTTGCAAGGTTTTACAAGCTTCGCGTGGACCCGGTAATAACCCATGTACTCTAACATGATTAACAGCAGCCAGGTGGGTGTATTGCTTGTTCCTGGGCCAATGCCCTCTTTCGAGGTGATAATGTCCATAGTATCTAACACATGACACCTATTACCAATAGGATATGGTCTCTGTAGTGTTGCCCTCATCAAGAGAAGTCACTGGGTCGCTGTCCCAGCTTCTGCTCAGCAGCTGGCCACTGCTCAGGCCTTAATGGTAAATACCCGTTCTCGATTATGCTGGGAGGCACCTTACACATAGCTGGAAGGTTATGATGTAGCTGAAGCACCTGATGACTTGCCCGCGTCTGCTCTGCTTATGTTGTAGCACAGTTCAGCCTCTGTGACACTTTGTATAGGGACCCCTAGTGTCATCATTGACACAACGTTGAGCGACCAACAGAAAGGCAACATCTTGGTTACATATGTAACCCTCGTTCCCTGATTGAGGGAATTAGACATTGTGTCAATGATTAAACTAGGGGTACCTTCTTGGGAGCCCAATTGCCTCTGATCTTTGTAAAAATAAAAAAGGAACTTGCCAAGTGGAATTTGCATACCAGTCTCTGGAATCAAACTGCAATCTTCTGGGTTACAAGTCAGCCTCTCTAACCAGAAGGCCACAACTGTCCCCCAGGTTAAAGTGTTTATAACTAGCTATGTATTAAAACAGTAGAAGTCTATGGGATGTCCCCATTTAGATAGATAAGTAAATGTGTGTGTGTGTGGTATTCACTACATTTTGGGGACCTTGTGGGACATTTTACTAGGTCCCCATGAAGAATGAAGCTTGTAGATTATACATAATAACCTTACTTGAAAATCTAAAATAGCATAATTTTTTCTATGATTGGTAGGTTTAGAGATATTGTTAGTGTAGGGGGGTAGAATATATAATTTGTACAGTATAAAATCCATTACATCTATGGAATGTTCCCATAAAACATGAAAACGTGTGTGCATGTAGTGTGTGTGAGAGTATGGTTATTTGCAGAGTGACTCAAGAGGCTGTTTAAAATAGGCAAACACACACTCTTCTCCACACATAGCGCTGATCAAGACAATGTTGCTTAATACAGTCATAGTCTGCATTTTTGTTGTGATTTATTTCCCCTGAAGTCCAAATGTAATTTTTGTCAAGGTTTCTTGCGCATGAAAACAATCATAGTTTTTGTTGTTCTATGTCATCTGACACCCTCTTACTGGTTTTTAGCTTACTGTTTTTTTAAAACCTCTATGTAAATGATTTTTGTTCTGATTTTAATCAGGATGGAGTGGCTGAATACTAAACAAGTTTGTGGAAAAGCAAATGGTCAATCCATCATTGTCAATGTGCTCATGCTTTGTGTGGTGAACTGTAGAGTATGTCTACATAGTACATACCTTTTTGTCAAACAAGCGGGAAAGCATCATTACAAATTGGTTGCTACTGCCACCTAGTGATCAATCTGTTAAAGATGCACACCTGTGAGTGATCATTTACTCATAGCTCAGCTAAGCTGATGGGCTAGCAACAATAGGGTCATGGGTTTAATTCCTAGGGAACGAACATACTGATGTATATAATACAATGTGTATTTAATAATTACTTAAAGTGTCTGGTGCTCATGGTTGTCAACTGATATTGTGTCCCATAGTCTACAGTGTATGTGTTTTGAATTCAGGGAAAAGGGGATGAGGGGGCTGAGACTGGAGATGAGGCCAATGCTGGGGGCAACAAGCGCCTGGCCAGATCATTTATGGGCAGCTTTTCCAAACGCAAGGTACTTTATATACAGATATACTAAAAAAATTGTTTCCTATTACATTAAACATTCCCAGCAAAAATGTATACTCACATAACTACAGTACACTTTCTCCTGATGCATACAGCACCTGCATAAATACCAAATATTTTATATATAGAAGAAAATGTAAAACTTGGGCCAGAACATTTCAACAATGTTAGCATGTTTTATGATAAATGTTTCATGTCCTGCTAACATGATAAAACATAATTCTGACATTTTTTAGCATGATGCTACCATGATACTAATATGATTTATATTGATGCTAACATGTTTTAACATTATGCTAACACTATTTAGTGTGATACTAACATGATTAAAAATATAAGATATTCTGAAATATGGCCTATTCATAATATTATGCAGTTGGTAGGGTGTTCTAAATGGTTGCTAGGGTGTGGCTAGGAAGTTGCCAGGACAATACCTAAAGCCCACTGACAGCTTTAGTCAGATAAGCCCACCCACATCTCTACAATGTTCTAATGCTGAGATGTGGCTTATTAATTTTATTACATAGTTGCTAAGGTACTGTAAATGGTTGCTAGAGTATAGCTAGACAGATTACAACAGGGTAATATAATAGACGGATTTGTCTGAATCAAAAGAGTCATCTCCCATGTCTCTATGATGTTATATGCATAATTCATGTTTGTTGCTTGGGCACTGCAAATGGTTGTTAGGGCATAGCTGGACAATTTATATGGTGATAATTAAAGACTAATTGCCAGTCTGAGTCAAAAGAGGCCACCCACTTCTCTCTATGACATTCTGATGTAGAGCTATAACAACACAAAATTCAGTCCAAAGTTAAGTCATATATACGAGTCCTTTTCGTATATCCAAAAAACATCACACACACGCGATTGCTTATAAAAGTCAAACCTCTCCTCAATAAGCAGGTTGATTTGACAAATTGTGTGGGATGAGTTATGTGCCGAAGTTTTGTCCAGAAAAAGAAGCAGAAGTATGCAAGAGAGTAATAGTGATGCTTTGTGATGCTTTGCAAGCACCATTACTAATAAAATATCCATTGAATGTATTATTACATGTGTTTCTGAAATACTTGATTCTTAATGGTCATTAAGGGAAATCTGTGTAAAATATTTTTGTACAATAATGCTTAACTGACAACCAATGTCGTTCATAGGTTTTTCTCATATATCTAATTTCACTTTACACTTTACAGTCACAACTTTTTGACACAATGTATACCATATAAATATATACACGTTATGTGACATCCTTTCACCTGTTTGCTGCAGAAGAAGACAAGTAAGGTAAGGAAATCGTCCAGTTTTGAGGACACAGACACCGATCAGGAGAGCTCCAGTGGAGCATGTAAAGCTACATTACATCACAGCAGGTAAATCACTAAATCAACTCACGCTAAATGTCTGTTCAACAGACTGAATGAATGTGTTTTAGAATTAATATATTTAGCTCTGATCTACAGAAAGAAAAAAACCATGAAGTTGTCGCGAGCGCTCTCTGATCTGGTGTACACCAAATCTGTGGGCATGCCGGATTTTGAGACACAAGGTGAGAGAAAATCTTAAATTGAAAAGCTTCTCGCTCTCTCAAAGTAAATGCATAATATATCCCAAGAGCCTTATTTACACTGCCTCTTATAAACAGATGGCTCATAAGAGACACTTTAATTTACAAATAATGCCTGAGAAAATCTTGACAACCATTTTGTTTTAAAACTAAAGGATTTAATACCTGATATTTCAACAGCATTTACAATAGTGAAGTTATCGCAAAATGTTTTTGTTGGAGAGACTTTTAACTGTCAGGATCTGATTCAGAGTTGGGTGCCGGTTAGAGCACCCAGGGGGTTCACAATATTATACAATATATATTATAGAGCACAATATTATACAAGGATGAGAAGACAGGTGTTTAGGTTTAGGTGTTGTATTGATAGGAGATTATCAAGAACAGAAAGTAGAGGCATTAGTCTGGAACACAAGAAATACAGTATAAAGGATAAAGGATATAAAGGATAAAGGAAATAAAGGATAATGAATACTAACTATTGAAAACTAACAATTACAAAGTCCATACAATAATAAACATCCCTTGGTACATAAAGGCAGCCAGCATACTAAATCCTCTTCAGTAACATTCATTTATCCATCAAATATACAATTCAAAGGAGAAAATAAGGTATCATGTTACACATTAGCATGCCCAATAGCAATTCGATATTTGGCATAAATATAAAGTCTATATACATCTCAATTAAAAAAAATCATCACATATGGAACCTCATCAGTAAGCTAAACTAATAGAAACAATGGCTGCGGGCATGTCTAAACATTTATAAATAACTTAATATCAGTCTCAACAAACACAAAAATAATGAAAACAGGCTTACTTCTAGGTTAGTGTTAGGATGGAAGCTCCTGCACTGCTTTCCCCGAACCATCAGAGGAAGCCGTTACCTGAGTACTAACTAGTACTGTTTGTCACCTGAACCTCATTAACTCCTTTGTATATAAACCCTGCACTCAGTATTACTCATGGCAAAGTCTTGTTTTGCCCTGGCAACAACTCTGAGTGTTTTTCATTGTCTTTAGATTTCCTGTGTTTTGTTCTTGGACTGTTTACTCTGGTTTTTCCCATTTGCCACCTGCCTTGATTTTTGGACTGTCCTGGATTCTATGATTGTTTGCCGCCTGCCTCGACCCTTGCCGTTTTTTACGTTTACACCTTTGCCTTGCCTATGATTACCCTGTTTGTTGTTGCTCGACCCTGCCTGTTGGTATTTTGAATAAATATGCTTCATATGGATCCTCGAGAGTTTGACCATTCATTACAGAAGACTTCACCAGAGGATCCAGCAGCGATCACCTGATTAAGCTCAGAGCTAACTACTCAGGCTTCACAACTCTGTATGCATCACCAACAGCTTGTTCGTTTGACCACCCTCACCGATGAGCTTGCACAAACTCTGCAGGGAATACGACAGCCGATGAGGGACTCTACAGTGAGACTGCTAACAACCAGCAGTGCTCCCTCTGCTACAACCACTCCTGTAAGTCCCAGACTGGCCTTCTCCGATAAGTTTGATGGCAGCGCTTCGAGATGTAAGGGGTTCCTGCTGCGATGTTCGTTGTTTGTGGAACAACAGCCGGCCTTGTATCCCACGGATTCCAGCCGTATTGTTTTCATTTGCTCGCTCTTGACCGGGAGAGCGCTGGAATGGGCATCTGCTATTTGGCAATCGGATAAGATAGAATCTTCCACCTTCGAGACGTTTCTGCAACTTTTTCGGTTTTTGATCATCCAGCCAACGGACAAACTCCTGACGAACAGCTCCTCAACATCATCCAAGGTAAACAAACCACGGCTGATTTCGCTCTAAATTTCCGCACCCTTGCAGCCCTGACCTTGGATTGTTTATCGTTGCTGATTAGCCTAGCCCCTGCTATAACTGTTTGCTGTTGTCGACCCTGCCTGTTCAACTACTCTAATAAAATACTGCAAATGGATCCTACCGTCTCTGTCTCCTCGTTACAGAAGACTTCGCCAGACAACGATCCAGCAGCAATTTCCTGGCTATACTCCATGCTATCGTTTCGGGCCTCTAAAAAAGCAGCTCAGGGCCAACAGTTAAATCGACTAACTGCGCTAATGGAGGAGCTTGTGAAAGCTTTCCAGGGCTTACCAGTCATGGCTGCCAAACCAGAGACCAGAGGACCACCACCCCACAGTACGGACCTTGTGCTAGAGCCCACCACAGATGGAGAGCCAATGTCCTCCGCAACCGTCAAGCCATCGCCAACACTAGCGACAGAGCCGAGGGTCGTCCTGGAGCCCGCCCCATCTGACAAGGTGCACGAACCGGCACTAAGGGATGCCACGGTGGACGCATTCATGGAGTATGAGGGGATGTTGGAGGACCCCGTTCATAGCACCACCGCTGAGGGTAAGTGCGTTTTGGATTCTGGAAATTCTATTGATTGTGACTCAGAGATTCTTGTTCCTATGGTTTCTAATGAACTGTTAGCCTCGGGGGAAATCCCACCCAACCACCCTATCCCGCCTCCTCTCATGCCTGTGTGTCCTATTTTCTATGTCGCCAGAGCCTGTCTGCCCCTCTGCTCTTCCTCAGTCTGCCAGTGGGGTCGTGGATTCACTGTTGGTCTGCCAGTCTCCTGCTCCACCCACGCCGAGGCTGGAGGATCCCTCGACTCCGCCTACAGGCTTCAGCGCCCAGACTCCTCCTCAGCCTTACGACCCTTCGGCTCCACCTGGTCTTCCAACTTGGTTGCCCTCCAGATCCTTGTCGTCACCCTGGCTCGTTGGCTCTCTGTCTCTGGCTCTGTCATCACCTGCTCCTCCATCGGTTGGTCCCATGGAGTCATCGGTCTCTCCTCCACCATGGTTCCTTCCTCCGTCTACTCCACCGTGGGTCATCCAGTCAGTGGTCTGCTGGTCTTTCCTATCTTGGCCCTGGCTCCTTCCTCCGTCACTGTTCCCTTCCTGCTCATAGGAGGGGGCTATGTTACGATGGAAGCTCCTGTACTGCTTTCCCCAAACCATCAGAGAGAGCCGTTACCTGAGTACTAACTAGTACCAAACTACATTTTCCATCATGCCTCTTACTTTAGGCATGATTACTTCCTGTTTGTCACCTGAACCTCATTAACTCCTGTGTATATAAACCCTGCACTCGGTATTACTCATGGCGAAGTCTTGTTTTGCCCTGGCAACAACTCTGAGTGTTTTTCATTGTCTTTAGATTTCCTGTGTTTTGTTCTTGGACTGTTTACTCTGGTTTTTCCCATTTGCCACCTGCCTTGATTTTTGGACTGTCCTGGATTCTATGATTGTTTGCCGCCTGCCTCGACCCTTGCCTGCTTTACGTTTACACCTTTGTCTTGCCTATGATTACCCTGTTTGTTGTTGCTCGACCCTGCCTGTTGGTATTTTGAATAAATATGCTTCATATGGATCCTCGAGAGTTTGACCATTCATTACAGTTAGTGAATAACACCTCTTCTTCCTCTTCAGCTTCTTCTGGATTTTAATGGCGGTTGGCAAACCAACTTAAAGTGCATTCCCACCACCTACTAAAAAGGAGTGTAGAGTATATGATGGTTGTAAGGGGAAGAGAGAATAATAATAAATAACTAGATTCTATCAATCAATCTTTTTCTTTTAGATAAATAATTGGAAAAATTACTGATTTCTTTGGGTCATCTTCTAACAGAAGCTGGAGTGATAAATTATTTATTCTCAAAGAGCTTAATGCTTGCATTAATCGTAATCTTGCTCTCATATGCCTCAAATTCAATTGTTCTAGAGTATGTGTTCTATTGTTTCTAATTGACCACACTTATCACAGTTTCCTGTTTCATGCTTCCCGATTATATACAAAGATTGATTTAATGAACAATGCCCAATATGCATTCTGGAATTTAATACGTCCTCTTTCCTGTTCCCAAACTTTCTTTGTTCTGGCCCAACGTTTTCTTTAACACAATATAAATGTCTACCTTTAATACCAGCATCCCACTCCTTTTGCCATATCATCTTTATTTTACTTGTAAAAGCCTGTTTATCTAGATGGTCTGCCTCTTCCTTTCCTTTCACTCCTATGTGAGAGGGCACCCACAAGAAATTTATTATAAGCCTATATTGTCTTATTCTAAATAAACACTGCCTCATTTCATAAACCATATCTTGTCTTGTTATAGATATACCACTTATCAACCTGGTAAGAGCTGAAAGGGAATTACAACATATCACTGATTTTGTTGGTTGTACTTATTCTAACCACTGAAGTGCTAGAAGAATTGCTATTATTTCATCAGTAAATACAGAAATATGACCAGAAATCTTTCTATTTTAACTTTGCAGTGGGGTATGTAAACTGCTGCAGCCGTTATTCCGGAGTCTGGATCCTTTCAACTGTCTGTATATATTTGTACTGCATTATAGCACTTTTGATCAATGAATTGTTGCACTACTGAACTTTCTAACTTACTTGAATCCTTATTTTGCTTTTCTTCATGCAACTGTAGATCAACTAAAGGCATAGGGTATAGCAAAGGAGGTAGCTACAGGGATTCCATAGCTACAGTAGGGGCAATATTGATGAACCTAAACCCAGATCCTGAGCCACCTTATTGGCATTCCATCCAAAACTTATTTTTCTCATAACTCATATTCCCAACAATCTTTCAGT
This sequence comes from Chromobotia macracanthus, assembly GCA_036877525.1. NCBI lineage: Eukaryota > Metazoa > Chordata > Actinopteri > Cypriniformes > Botiidae > Chromobotia > Chromobotia macracanthus. The sequence goes on from JAZGTH010000002.1 coordinate 610,171, forward strand.
ACTTTCTGGATGACAATCCAAACATCCTTTTATAATAATCCAATACCTCATCTTGAATTTTAGCTTTTGAAGTTCTTGCGGCATTTCACACATCTCTACTTGTATTGCTGTTATTGGAGATGATTTAAATGCTCCACAGCATATTCTCAGTGCTTGTGATTGAATTGCCTAAATTGTTAACAGTTGTGTATTGTTTGCAGAACTGTACACCATACTGCCATAATCAATAGCTGCTCTTCAGTGCACGATATATACTTTTAAGAGAATGATGGCAAACTCCCCATTCAACTCATGCCAGACACCTCATCACATTTATTGCCTTTTAACATTTATCTTCTAACTTTTGTAAATATGTTCTAAATTTAATCCACACTCCCAAAAATCTAATAATAATACTGATACTTGTTCTAATTTCTGTCCATACATTTTAGTATTTATCAACGGCTTGACTCTTCTTTTTGAAAAAAAAAAAACAGATCACCTGGGTCTTTGCTGCAGAGAAACGAAAACCCCACTCGTTGGACCAGGTTTATACTCTATTCACTGCAGACTCTATACACTTTTCCATGTGCTCTACAGTGCGCCCTCTCTTCCATAGCGCCCCATCATCTGCATATAAAAATCTCCCTATATCCATTTCTATATGTTTAAAAATATCATTATTCATTAAATTAAACAGGATAGGACTGCTAACACTTCCTTGAGGAGTTCCACTCTCTACTGTATATTTTTTCTGAACCCACTCTCATTTGTATGTTTTTTTAAACAAAAAAGTCATAATCCAGTTATACATTCTTCCTTTAATTTCAATTCCCACGCATCTCATAACAGATATCATCTCTGCCTGAAGAAGTCATATAAGGTAAACTCAGAATCCAACGTACACCCAGTTGGCCCTTTTTCCCTCTGCAAATGGGGGTTCTTACTCACTTTCTCATCCCTATATTTCCTTCATTCATCTGATAAACTTGTATTACTGTGTATTTTAGCAAATGTTTCTACTAGCACTTCTGTTTCTTCACTGTCTGATACTATTTGTTTGTCATTGTACTGTACATCAGTACAGGCATGTTTCCACTTCTTTGTATTCCTCCCATCTTTCTTATCATATTCCATACTTCATTCATTTCAGTATCTTTGTCAATATTACTACAAATTTCTCTCCAGTAATTTCTCTTAGATGTCCCTATAACTCTCCTTACTATGGCCTGTGCTCTTTTTTAATTAATAAAATCAACAGTTAAAAGATCTAGTTAAAGGAACCTTATGACTATCATTTCCTCCTATATATTCCAGTGTGTCCTTGCTAATGCCATCACACAGATTTTAGAAGTTTATTATTCTAACACTCTGAGATCCTTCCCAGACATCCACCACAACAACCTTGTGTTCCCAACTTACCTCAACCGTTCTATATCCAATCCCTTGCTTAACAAAGGTTGCAACCCCACCACCATTTTCTTTATACCAATCTCTACAAACTGTGTTATAACCTTGTATTACAAAATGTAGCTGTGGTTTGAGCCATGTTTCTTGTACACAAATGATATCCAGGCTATTTTCATGACTTGGCCATTAGCAATTAAACTTCTTGCATTCCACTGCAAGATAATTATTACCATTATGAACCACCACATGATGTCTGACTGTTTACTGTCTGACTGTTTACCATTTGTATCTTTAGCCTTTAATTTATCATATCAACTAAAACCCCCTCTAACTCCAAATACTTTTCTGCAGCTTTGATAATGATTCTTTCTGTCCAATTCTTTCTGTCCTGTTGTTAGTTTGAGCAGGGTAATTCACCATTTCTGCTATAAAAGCTACAAATGACACTTTGTCGATACTCTTTTCATTCTCTTTCCCTTGTCCTACCAGCATTTTGTTTGTTTGTGGTGCTATATTACTAGTTTCCACCACCTTATGAGTTTCTTTTACTTCCTTCAAAGCCTCAGCATTTGACATTCCTTCAGCCACTCCAACATTCTGAATTTTCACTGCGTTTCTCTTCACTAAACATCCTCTATATCCTGCACTGTGATCTCCTCCACAATTACAACACTTAGGGTTCACCCCTTTTTCCTCCCACATTTGTCATGTTTACCTCCACATCGTGCACATCTCTGTTTGCCTCTGCACACCCGGGCAGTCAGGCAGAGAGAAAGCAGGAGCGGCACTGCAGGGTCCAGGGAGGGAGAGAGAGAGAGAGATGGAGACAACAACCAGAGAGGCGATCTGCAAAATAGGCTGGGGCAAAAAGGAAGGGAGAACACAACAAGGCTAGAGTCTCAAAACAGGACAGACAAGACAAGAGGTCAGGTAGCGGTTTCTACCGGGGCGATCTGACAACAGACACAAAATGAGAGGGTTAGGTAAAGGAGAAGAAATCAACGGGGAACAGGTGCCAGGGATTATAATGAAACAAGGAAACGAAGAAACAAGGAGGGAAGAAGACCGCACAGGCTTGATCCTGGATACATGGAAGACAGGATGAACCCAACCAAGGGAAGGGGGCGCACGGAGCCTGACCACCACCGGGCTCAACACCTTGGCGATCCGGTATGGCCCAATGAACCTGGGAGCCAGCTTGTGGGAAGGCACCCGGAGAGGCAGGTCCTTGGTGGGAAGCCACACGCGCTGACCACAGATATACACGGGATGAGGGGTGCGGCGACAGTCGGCAGCTGCCTTGGTGCGTCTAGCGGTCTGGGCCAAGACCCCCCTAACCCTCTTCCAGGTGCGTTTAAAGCGCCTGATGAAGGCTAGGACTGATGGCAGTGCAGTCTCGCGTTCCTGAGTGGGAAACAAAGGGGGGACATAACCAATGGAAGACTCAAATGGAGAAATACCAGTGGACGCGACCGGAAGGGAGTTGTGGGCGTACTCTGCCCACGATAGCTGGTGGCTCCAGGAACTCGGATTCTGCGATGTCAGGCAGAGGAGGATCCTCTTGAGATCCTGGTTGGAGCACTCGCATTGCCCGTTGGTCTGTGGATGAAAACCAGACGACAGACTCGATGTGGCCCCGATCTGTCAACAGAACTCTTGCCAGAACCAGGAGATAAACTGTGGGTCCCTGTCGGACACAGCATCATAAGACGTGGTCGACCACAACTTGAGCAGTCTCCCGGGCTGAGGGGAGGTTGGGCAAGGGAATGAAATGGACTGCCATGGAGAAACAGTACACCACCGTTAGAACGACGGTGTGGTCATTCGAGGGGGGCAAGCCGGTGACAAAGTCGATGGCGGGGAGAAGTCGAGGAAGGGAGAACACAACAAGGCCAGAGTCTCAAAATACAACAGACAAGACAAGAGGTCAGGTAGCGGTTTCTACCGGGACGATCTGACAACGGAGGCAAAATGAGAGGGGTAGATAAAGGGGAAGAGGTGCCGGGGATTATAATGAAACAAGGAAACAAGGAGGGCGGGGAGACGCGGACACTGGAGCACGTGGTGAGCTGCCAAACAATGCTGCGTGCTCCGACAGAAAACAAAAACACAACATGAAGACCAAAAGACTGGGACGATCACACCGCGGACCTGACACATATGGTCTAACATTGTAACTCACAAATCCTAAATAAACTCTCTCAGGCAATCTGTTCTTGTCAAAATTTAGCACTACTGAGAGGCTGTCAGTCTTTTCATTATTCCTAATACACTTAATCCTTGTGACATCATTCACTGCTGCTCCAGTTATATTATAGTACCTTATATTATAGTGTAGTACCTTATATTCCTCTTTTCTCCTTCTTGCCTTTTGTTTTCCCTTTTCACTGTCTGATTCTGATACTTGTCCGAGTCTTTTCAGATTTCTTACTTTTTTCTATTCGTTACTAGCATTGTTGCCACACTGAATAAACCATTTCCAGATCACTTCTGGAGTCTATGCCACTTTCTACTACCAGCACTCCAGTCACAATCCAGCTGTCGCCAACCACCCTCACAGATTCTTTATCACAGCCCTAGCCTTTACAGCAGTCTTCCTAATTTGTGTTACTTACAAGTTAACATTAAAACATGGCAAATCAAAATAAAGAGGTAGCGATTTGGTTTGGTTTTTATCTGTTTTCCAAGATGATGGGGAAGTTTCCCAGACAGGGATTATATAGGTTACATACATAATGAGACATTCCCTTTCTGTCACTCACACAACATTGTGTCGATGTAGTGACACAAGTTGTCCCTATACTATCCACCACAACCACTGAACCATGTTAAGGACATGCTCAGGCATGTTAAACATAGCATTCCTGAGCAAGTCATTACAGAATCCATAACCTAGAGGGTCACTGTAGAATGAGTCTGCTGGTAAAATATGTTGAGATAGTAAACTCCTCAAGAAGAGGAGGCACTGTGGAGACCACAACCTACCTAAGGGGAGGTTATATGTGGAAATGGATGGACCTTAAGGAAAGTACCACATCAAATTACAACTACACAGGATGACACAAGTTTACAGACAAAGAAATCGTACTGTGGAAAGATACTCATATAGGCACGAATGGTAGATCCATTTGTCAAGCCTCTCCTCTGGGCTTTGGGTCAAAATAAAACAAATGTCCAGAGTTCACCAAAGGGGAACTCACAGGGGTAAAAAAGCACTTGTTATTGTCTCTAGGGGGAAAGGTGCTGTAGCATGCTTGACACCCCATCAGTTGTTCAGGGTGCTTGTCTGGTAGAAAACAGCAGAAAACTTCACAAAGTCCAGTCTGCAGCTCTACAGATGTCTGTTAAAGGGACGCCATTTGCAATTGCCAAAGATAAGACTATTTTTCTAGATACCTCCAAGGGACATGGCACACCCCAAAATTTGTAAGGCAAAATAATGGTATCCACGATCCAGTTTGATAGATTCTGTTTGGAGGCCTTCCCCCTCTGCCTGTCTCCAATGCAGAAAAAGAACTGCTCAGATTTTCTGAACTCCTTTGTGCGATCCAAGTAAACATGCAAAGTGCATACTGGACACAGCAGGGAGAGGGATAAGTCCTCCTTCAACTGAGAGGGCCTGCAGGTTGCTTCCGCCATCTTGCTTCCAAAGTAATTGAAACAATTTAGCAATGTGCTTCTGCGTTAGCAGAGTCTGCAAAGAGTCAAATTTAACACAAGCAGATCTAAAATTGGTCATAACCCACCACCCTTCTTGGGCACAATGAAGTAAGGGCTCCATCTTGGCCGCTCAATTGTGGCCTTCACCAGCAGGACCTCGATCTCTGCACGCAGGACTGTGGCACTCTCTCCTTGAACTGATGAGAAGCAGTCCATTTGCAAAAGCAGCTCAGTCTTCTCTGGGCCGAGTCGACTATGGGCAGCCGGCACTGGTTTCCTGTGACTTGGTCTCCTTTGTGTCTGAGATGTTAAAGGAGCTGACTGAGGAGATGCAGGGGGTCGGCTTTGGCAAGGAGCATGCGGGGGGGGGCTGTCTCTGGGGTCTGTATGCTGAGGCATGACCACAATGAGGCAGGATGTGTTTAATCACCTCTGTCTGCTTTTTCACAGTTGAGATCTGGCAGGGAAAGTCTTCAATGGTGTCAAGGTTAAGCCAGAGATGTCACTCCTGGACAACCATGGTTGACATCACCTGGCCCAGTGTCTGCGTCGTGATTTTTGTCATATTAGGGCGAGGTTCATTGCCGTACGCAGCTCCTGCAGTTGCGCTGTGTCTTGACCACCCTCATCCAGCTCTTTTATTGCCTTGGCTTGATGGACCTGCAGGATAGCAATGCCATGGAGGGCAGAGACAGCACTGTAGACCTTTGCTATAAGTGAATAGTAAAATCTACAGGCTTTGGATGGGAGTCTTGGATAGTTTCTCCAGGAGGCAGTGCTCTGTGGAAATAATTGCACAAAAAGGTGTGCTTGACTGGAGGCACTTCCGAGTACCCCTTTGCTGCCCCACCATTGAGGGTGGCGAGGACAGACAAACCCATGAATCGTGTACAGGCAGAAAAGGATGCTTTTCAAAATTTTTTCACTCAAGCTTGTTATTCACTTATAGGAAGAATGGAATGTGGAAGGCATAGGGTTCCACTCCAAACTGATACTCACGAGAAAGCATGGCCAACAGCTCTGCATCTGCATCAAAGAGCAATAATGCACCCAAAGGTGTTGCCGTCCCCAAGTCATTCGTATCAGATGGTGTAAGCCCGCCCTCTGATGCCGCGAGCGACAGCTCATCCCTGGAGTCCCAAATAAGGCCCTGCCATAAGGTGGTCCACACATCTCTTTGAGGCTTGCTGATGCTGCCTTGGGTGCAGCCGCAACAAAAGGAGCAGCACAGGAGAGATGGATCTTGCAATGAGAACATCTTTGAGAAGCACCTTTGAATGAACAACGCCCAGATCATGGCAAAGATCATGGCTGTCAGAGGGAAAGGGGTACCAACCACACCCAGCGGCATGCCATAGGGGAGAGGAAATTTACTCTATTAGCAACCAAAGCACTCAAGGGAACTCTCTGCACGTATTTGTGCAGGAGAGAGAGATTGCTGAAAAAATGCTGTAAGATCCAGTCAAAAGAAGAATGAATGAAGCAGCTAAGTGAATAGATCGGCTCTGAAGAACAAATCTGAAAGTGGTGCATGACATCTCGCTTTTATACATGAATATCAGGGTTTCAAGACGGAAATCAGGGCAGAGACTGGCATGCAAATCCCACTTGACAATTCCTATTGGAAATTGTTATTAAGGCCAATATTCATTGGCGTTTTTAATAAGTTATTGGTCTCCCAAGGTAGAACCCCTTGGTGCAACTACATCAGTGCACTACTACAGTAACAGAAAGGGTACTGCAAATATTTTACTGGGGATTATTTTCGACTGTGAGAGGGCAGCTTTAAGGAGGATTAGTGATTCCACTTTCTCCATTCATTTATCAATGTATTTTGCTTTCATTTTATTGTACAATTTGTTACCTTTAACTAAATTGTTGGTTAAACATTTAGGTAAAATGTTAGTATTTGTTAATGCGTTAGTTAACATGAACAATAATTTATTATTATTTTTTTTTAATATTGGTTAATGTTAGTAAATACAAATGCAGTTATTGATTATGTTAGTCCATTCTGCATCAGTTCAACGTTACACACCTTTTAACTATAAAAATGTATCAGTAAAAGTTGAAGATTGTTCGAAAACAGTTTAGTTTATATAGACTGTTAACTAATGTTAACAAATGGAACGTGTGTTTATCCGATTTTGAGCATAAATTCTGTACAAGGATTTCTGTTTATTTGTCGCTTTGTAAGGTGATTATTTCCATTTATTTTTTATTTGTTTAGATGAATCACTTGTGGATTTTTTATTGGCACTGATTCTGTGTTTGGGTGCAGAAAGATTGGTTCTGAATTGTTCCCCAGGTGTTCATCAGTTTGTATTAATCTCTGATGCATGTGTGCTTGCATTGCTGCAGGCAGCTGCAGTTTTCAGGTGTCATCTATGAGTGAGACTAAAGCCCATCAGCTGATGCAGCAGAAACCTGTAGCCTTTATTCACTTTAACCAGTGTCAGCTTATGCGCATCTACCCCTCACCGTACCGTGTGGACTCCAGCAACTTCAACCCACAGCCCTTCTGGAATGCTGGCTGCCATCTGGGTACAGTACACCAGTCCCCACAAACACAGATCTGATCTGGTCACTGCAGAGAGCCCTACACAAGTATAACAAACAATAAAAACAGACATAGCAAGTATAGAAAACATATCCTTTAATAATGCTATCTGCCTGCAGCTCTGTGTTTTTGTAAGATAAATGTAATTATGCACATTGAGATGTGGGCAGATGCATATATACATTTATTAGTTTTCAGAGATTTTATGTTTATTGTAATTCATATATTCCCCTGCAACAACCACAGTGGGTGTAACAGACACTAATTGTCAAACTGATTTATGACCCGTTTTATGACCTGTCACCTGTCAGTCAACAGTTTGTACGTCAGTCATGTTTATGGACATTTTTAAGATTCTTTGACCTTTGGATCTGACCCTTACCATAAAGATCTGACCTCTCCTTTTTACAACAGATGTTTCCTTCCTTTCTCCCAACACCTGTGTGTCTATTTTTAAACTGGGTTAGAAATCTGTGTTTGATACCAGAGTCTGCATTCTGTGTTTTCTGCTTCTATGAAAATGGCTGTTTTGAAAATGGAGCAGCTCCTTAAACTCCTAAAAAGATCAGACCATTCACTTTCATATTTTGTCCCGTAGTGTGAACACTGGGAGTAACACAGCTCACAACACATACACACACACCATAAACATTTATTTGCCCCATCAAATACTTTTAGGTATTCACACCTACTTGCTCACAAAAGTGTTAAGATTCTGACATGGCCAATATGGCCAATATTGAAGTCATTGTGAAATAATGTTTATTATTTGGCTTTTATGCAGTGGCTCTGAACTACCAATCAGAAGGAAGAGTGCTGCAGCTCAACAGAGCAAAGTTTTACTGCAATGGCAACTGTGGCTACATTCAGAAACCTGCCTGCATGTGCGAAGGTCAGTTCCACGTGTACTCATTGCTGTTATATCAATACAAAATGTAACTGTAATGCTAAGCTAGCAGGTCATTCATAAAAATGAGTGTGGAATGATATTCCTCTTTTCTTTTGCCAGGTTCCTTCAGTCCAGTGGCTGAGGATCCTCTACCAGGCCGCTTGAAAAAACAACTGGTTCTTAAGATTATCAGTGGCCAACAGTTACCTAAACCCAAAGACTCAATGCTGGGCGATCGAGGAGAGGTGATCTGAGCACTCTTGTGTGCTTAAATTTGGACATAAACTCTGCATTTATAATCCAAAATGAATTTATGTAGTTATTGTGCAAAAAGGCCTTTTTTCCTCTTTAGATCATTGACCCCTTTGTGGAAGTGGAGATCATTGGACTACCAGTTGACTGTTGTAAGGAACAAACCAGAGTGGTTGATGACAATGGTGAGAGAGCCATACCTGTCATGACAGATTTTATATTACACACACAGCCAGCACTGCAGCTTGCTATTTAACTCGTAATTGTTTGGGGATTGGTCATTAAAGTATCATTAAACTATAAGGCCATTACCTGAAGTGTAAACACATTTTTCTGCTGTAAGTAGAATTATTGCTGTAAATTTATGCATGAAGCTTGCACCAGCATCTGACTTTAAACTGCATCTCTCTGCCACTAAACAAATTAATAATTCATGAACTGTGTTTTTATATTACATTTTAGCAGTGGATTTCCTACCAAAGTGATTCACATGTACATGTAGTGTGTATTATTTAGTTATAGAAGTAACATTGAGATAGACATGTTATTTAGCAGACCATTTTATCTAATGTAACTTCCTACACTTACAAACTTAGTGCTTCTGGAGCAACCCAAGTTTCTTGATAAGAAACACAATAGTCATAGTTTGCTCTATCCAAGACTCCAGCCAGAAACCTTTTCCCAGGTACACCTTGTTTTAGTCAATACTCCACCCACCAAGTTGTGGTATCTGCTTCTCTGTTATCTAAGATGTGGAGACAGAGGAGAGGCATGCAAAGTATCTTGAAAGAAATGAAATATTTCGATGATAGCACTGTGTAAATGGAGAAAAGAATGGGCCTCTGTGGGACCTCAAATGCTAGTGTACAACCTACTAAAAATTATTCTTTTGACTGGATATTATATTTTTTAAGTAGAATTTAAATACACTGAATAAGTGTGTCCAGAAAATCTGAGTGAGCAAGAGTAAGCACACTGCTGCTGTAAGTGTAGCAATAAGTAGACTCAGACAACAGATGCAAAATACTAAAAGAACTAAAAGTTTATTTTTAGCAGCAACAGAGCACAAACAAATGAATAATCTTGTTGAGCTGAACTTTACAAAGCAATATCAGATGTAGCAATAAGTCACCTAACTTTGCAGTGCAGGATAGAGATTATGATGGCTGGCTGATGGATAAGCACACACCTCAGGTACTGCAGGTAAGTGAACCATGTGAGTAACAGAGTGAATGGAGTCCACGAAAGGTTATAATCTTGGAGCAGGATGACTTGGAGAATCTAGGAGAACAACAAGGATCTAGTGGGATCTATCAATGTAACTAGGACTTTTTGCAGGGCGCTCATAGTTTGAAGTCCCTTGTAGAGGACCATATCTTTTGCCCAAGTTGGTAGAACGGCATTTCGGTCTACCAGCATCAGCATGGCTCTTCTGTCTATGAACTGCTCTTTTGCAGAAGGTGGCTTGCTGCATCCCAGAAACTCTCACTCTCCCAGAACCAGGAGTCGATTGATGGAACATCTTATGGTGTCCATGGCAGAATATCCATAGAAATGGTCAAATTTCCTGTATTTTCCTTTCTGCCAGCCCATTTGTCAGCGGGTGGTATCTAGAAGAGAGGCTTCCAGACACACCTAGGTGGTTGAAAAAGTCTCACCCCTAAGTGTGACCAAGGGTGATGCAGGACAGGCAGGAGGTTTTTGCCAGCTGGTAGAGGATGGGAGATTTTTGAAAGGGCACAGTATTGACATCCTTGCATGAATCTCTTAACATCTTGTGGCATGCCTGGCCACCAGAAGTGATCTTTTAGCAGTAAGATAGTTTGATTGGCCCCTGGCAATGTTTGGCCATGGTCGGGGAGTACATCATAATGTCATCAATGTGGATTAGCATGAAGATGTAGATCCATGATGTCCTAGAATATGGAGGAAGCATTGACCAATCCATAAGTCATGATGCAGTACACAGAATGCCCTGTAGGGGTCACAAAGTCTTCCACTCGACTCCCTCACATATCTGAATAAGGTTATACACTCTCCAAAGGTCCAGCTTGTTGAAAATGTTGGTACCGTGGAGCTGTTCCAGAGCTCCTGAAAGTTGTTCTACTGGGCTTTCTATTGAACTCTACATCAAGGGCAGGTTTGACAGATAGAGATTCTTTGAGGGACAGGGTCAGAAAACAGCTGCCCCATTTTAGGACTTCACTAGTAGACCATGATAGAACACTGCGATGTTAGGTTAGCCATGGATGCCAGTACTGCTGCATTATCTGCCTTACAGAGACATGGATGTCAGCAGAGGTTACTAATTCAGCTATTGAGCCAAACAGTTTCTCTGTTTATCGAGCAGATAGAGCCAAAGATCACTTGGGGAAACGTAGAGGTGGAGGTGTATATTTTATGATTAACAACAGCTGGTTTGACCAGAGTAATGTGCACTCTATTAAGACTTTCTGCTCCCCCGACTTGGAATACCTCACGCTACTGTGTCGACCATTCTGACTACAGATGGAGTTCACTGCAGTGATTATTACAGCTGTGTACATCCCACCCTCAAGCTAACACAGAAAGGGCACTCATGAATCTGTATGTAGACATAAGCGAGCAGGAAACAAATATATTCGAATATATGCATACCGAATATGTTCTTAACCACTGCCCCTTCCGCAACGCCTTCAAATCCCTCCCCCACCCACCATTTGGAAAATCGGACCACTCTTTTGTGTTTTCAAATCCCTCCCCCGCCCACCATTTGGAAAACCGGACCACTCTTTTGTAAAACAGGAAGCTCCCTCTCTCCAAATGATCCAGTGCTGGTCGGACCAATCAGATTCTATGCTTCAAGACACGTTTTGAGAACATGGACTGGGAGATGTTCCAGTCTGCCTCTGAGGATGACGTCGAGGTCTACACAGACACCGTGACTTGCTTCATCAGGAAGTGTTTAGAAGATGTAGTGCCAACCAAAACAATACGGATCTTCCCCCACCATAAACCACGGAGTAACAGCGATGTTCACGTGGTGCTAAACGCACAAACCACCGCTATCAAATCCAGAAACGCAGAAGACCAAAAACATTCCTGTTACCTCCTCCATAAAACTGTTAGAGCAGCCAAACGGCAGTATAAAATCAAAGTGGAATCACAAGTCAACTCCACTGACACCAGAAGCTTATGGCAGGGAATCAACAACATTACAGACTTTAAAAAGAAAACAAAAATTACTGTTAACCCCCCTACCTCTCTTCCAGATGAACTAAATTCTTTTTTCGCTCATTTCGAGGCTAACATTCCATCTCCCTCTTCCTGTCGACAGTCCCCACATGCTTCAAAATGTCCATCATAGTACCCATATCAAAGCCAGCCCAAATAACCTGCTTCAATGACTGGTGCCCCATTGCCCTGACACCCATAATCAGCAAATGCTTTGAGAGGATCATTAGAGATTACATCTGCTCTGTACTGCCTGCATCCCTAGACCCACTGCAATTCACTTACAACAACAATTGTTCCACTGATTACACCACTGCGTATGCACTACACACTGCTCTCTCTCACCTAGACAAGAAAAACACATATGTGAGTACGCTGTTTGTGGACAACAGTTCAGCATTCAATACCACAGTGCCATTCAAGCTTGATGTGAAACTGTGAATCCAAGCTGCATGTATCAGATGTCAGGTGATCAAAATGGGAAATGTCATCTCCTCTCCATTGATCCTCAGCACTGGAGCTCCCCAGGGCTGCATTCTCAGCCCACTTCTGTACTCCCTCTACACCCATGACTGCGTGGCCACACACAGCTCCAATGTCATCATTAAATTTGCAGATGACACAACAGTGTTAGGTCTGATCACGAATGATGACGAGACAGCTTACAGAGAAGAAGTGAACTCTCTAACACACTGGTGCCAGGAGAACAGCCTCTCTCTCAATATCTCTAAGACCAAGGAGTTCATTGTGGACTTCAGGAGACAGAATAGAGAACACAGCCCAAACACCATCAATGGAACTCCGGTAGAGAGAGTCAAAAGTTTCAAATTCCTTGGCGTCCACATCAGTGATGACCTCACTTGGTCAGAACAAGCCCAAGCAGTTGTAAAGAAGGCCCAGCAGTGCCTCTTCTTCTTGAGATGACCAAGGAAATTTGGAATGGGATCCAGAACCCCCAGATCATTCTACATTCTCCAAAACATTACTGGAGGTGAGCTTCCCTCCCTCCAGGCCATTTACAACATTCGCTGTGTGGGAAAAGCCCGGAAGATAATCAAAGACCCTAGACTCCCCAGTCACAGTGTCCTCTCACTACTGCCATCAGGCAGATGTTACAGAACCATCAGGGTCTGCAGTCGGCTGTGGGACAGCTTCTTCCCTTCGGCCATCAGACCGCTGAACTACAACTGATGCTCTACAACTGCTGCACAAATATTCTATTAACATAACAATATAACACACATATCCACATTATATATGCTATGCATATGCCACCATAAGTCAATTTCCTAGTGTAACATATGTTTACGTATTGTATGGTCAATGCTAATGTCACTACTGTCTGTGTATATATGTTTATCTATTTATCTGTCTATATATACAACACTGTGCATATCTGTACATATGTGTACATTGTATTTATGTATATTGTATACCATTGTTGATTGTAAATTGTATTGTTCTTATATGTGCAATGTCTGAACACGCACCTAAGCTTTTCACACATCATTTACACACAGCATTAAATGCTGTAGTGACAATAAAAGTGAGTTGAGTTGCTCTCTTAAGCACATTGATGACCTCCTGAAACAGGTCCGGTTGAAGATTGCTCATGCTGCACATTATTATTGTCTGGTCTTCTGTAATGGCACAAACAAACAGGTGAGTAATGTTGTTAAGCAGAACTGTTGAATGCAATATCAGATGTAGTAATACCATAAGTAGTGTTTGCTTTTATTCTGTTGTAATGATTAGAATTCCAGAGAAGCAGTTTGTTGAGTGGGAGTGAGGATGGAGCCTGGTGAATCCAGGACAGTAAGTTATTTAGTCACTGCAAGGGAGCAATTCCAGTTTGGCCCCTGATTTGTGAAGATCAAGCAGATAACTGGATGAGTGAGAAAGACATGCAGATTTGACACCTCTGATTTTCTCATTCTTTTCATTATTTCTGCATAAATTCAGTGCTCAATTCTCCGCAATCTCTCTCTCTCCCTCTCTCCTAGGTTTTAATCCTATGTGGGAGGAGACACTTGTCTTTACTCTTCACATGCCTGAGATTGCCCTTGTACGCTTCCTGGTTTGGGATCATGACCCGATTGGGCAGGATTTTATTGGCCAGAGAACCATCGCCTTTAACAGCATGATGCCAGGTACTTTCATCATGTACACTGTACAATACTTGATACAGTACATCAGACTTGTTAGTCGTAGATTTTATAGATGATTTTATAGGGTGCAGCCTTCAGTTAGGCCAGTGCCTAGGACTACTATGTAAAATTGCTATAATTGACAAAGAATGTAAAATAAAAGACCATATGATCCAAACCCCTACTCAGCACTTCTGCACAGTGCCTTCTGAACTTTGTTGTTATTCATTAGTCATGGTACACTGTTATATCTTGCAGTGTATTACACATGACATAATAGTAATAATGGCAACTTGTATTTGAGACTGTAAATCAACTTTACATTTTATTGCAAATATGAAATTGTTTATAATAATTCAAACATTATGTTCTGCATTTGCAATAAGACAGTGGCCCTCCAGAAAGACTGGACTCCAGGGTCTTGCTGAAGCATAATGCGCCCATGGTGGAGTGTATCAAAATCAAATTTAAATTGTAATTCTTAGTATCTGATTGGCTGTTTCATTTTGATTTTTAGGTTATCGGCATGTGTATTTGGAAGGCATGGAGGAGGCTTCCATCTTTGTTCATGTTGCAGTGAATGACATCACTAGTAAGGTGGGCACCTTGTGTAGTTAGTGGACAACATAGTTTGTTGGTATTATGTTATGAGAGCAGTATCTGGCATTGAATTTCTACACTTTCTTCCTGGATGATTTGTTATAGCAATTGGATAACTTTAGGTTCACAGCGCTTATTGTTTTTAATGTTAAACATTCTTTACAAAAGTAGTAATAACTCAATAGTGTATTTGGCATAATTTATGTTAATCTGTGGGATAAAAGACCTAATGTGATGAAAATTTTCTAAAACACCAATACAGGCATGAAAAGACTATACAACACTTAAAAATTAAAATAATGTCCAAGACACAACTGAATAGTATCATACACAGTTTGTACGTACACAGTTAAAAGATTAGAATTTAGAATTTATTAGAATATTAGAATTTAGATTAGAAATTAACTTTCCATTAACAGTGTATAAGACATAGTTTGACACTCATAAAAATTAAGTCATTTGTTTTAATAAATGATCAGTGAAAAGAGGAGCTTCACGTTTTAGAAAATGGTAATGTCTAACCTCAAGAGGTTAACTAAAGTCATAACAGGGCTGCAGATGCAAAAAACAACATCATTATATAATGAGGGGTACGGACTTTTGATGTGTTTGAAATATATCTACTTGCTAGGCCAGGTTATGTTAAATAATAGTTGGCTTCTGTATAAAAATAAAACATGGCTGCTGTGCCTGTGTAAAATGCATAAATGTAATTAAAAACAAATGGGATGCCAGCTTGTCCTCTATATATGGAATGGCATATAATTTAAAAATGCTCACTGCTTAATTATATCATGCTTTTGTCCATAATTTGTCCCTTATACGTTTGGTGTCAACAACAAATATTATGTGTAGTTTGTCTGTTTTCACCCTTACTCTCTCTGTCTCTTGCTTCTTTTTCTTTTATATTTGTGATTGCAGTGCATCCCTCTTAGACCAAAAGCTGTCTATAGAAGCAGGAATTTGTTAGGATCCTCGTTCAAAATTCAGGTGTAGTGAGACCCAATCAACAACCTGCATGCTCCTCGTTAGCCCCTCGCTTTTCCCTAGCAAGCGGTTAAGCCTGGATTTATTTGCTAGCATTCATCATGACAATTCATGCCAAATAAGTTGTTACGGCCTACCTTATTCACCCCTAAAACAGATCCAGTTTCAGTGTCCATACAGCAGGTGACAATTGTCACTCCTATTTCACTAAACTCAGGGCATTTCCAGTCAATGGCGGGGTTCTGACTGCCTCATTCACAATAACTGAGAATTCAAGCTTTATAGCTGCAGAGATTATAAGAAAGACACAGTACTGGTTTGTGGAGTCTGTTTATCATTTATCCATGACTATAAGGATCTGCGTTGAGAGCTGGAGTTTGCTGAGCTAGGTTAATGTCCTAAATTCATAAGATAGGCTGACTTGATTATGTGAATTGACATCAGTGGTCAAGTATTCTCTTATGCATTAGAGTTATGAAGGAATGCATAAATAGCATTAATGTGGTTTTAGAGGAATGGATGCTCTCATTATGTTATTAGTGAGCAGATCTAATCAGTTAAAACCAGTTTCCATGTACAGTCTGGAAACATGGCATGATTTGTGAAATGTATTGAAATGTTTGTATATGTATCAAACTATTTGTGAAAATAGTTTTAGTGTAATATAAAAGCCTTTAATCTCTTTATTTAATTTTAAATTGGGTTAGTGAATGCGCATTATGCTACATGAAATAAATAATTGAAGATGTCAGTTTAGTTTGCCCCTGTAAGAAAGCTGAGCATAAACTGGTTTAGCATTAATCAGAACATTTAGCATAACCCAGTGTCAAAAGATCTATGAAAGATGGACCAGAATGTCCTGTTACCTTTCACCTTACATGTATTCACATTTGGCCGTTTACATTACCAACATACATTTCCAACATTGTCTTCATCTTCTAAAGGTATGTGTTGGTCCAACTCATTTCAACCTTATTTGTCTGTTGATTGCTGTTGTCTATTATTTTCCACATTTCCAACACGCTAACTTATTAAATGTCACTTAAATTCCAGTGATATCCACAGGGGTGTGTTTTCTATTTTGCAAAGTTAGGACCTGGGCCCCCCACGCCCAATATTGCCTAAGATTTTGAATCCCTTTGAATTGCACAACAGTAATAAGCTCTGACAAACTTTCAGTATTTGATTTCTTTTCTTCTCAAGAGCCACTTGGATAAGCACGCTTCATAATTGTTTCTTTCTAGGTATCTGGGCCACACATTAACAAATTGTCAAAAGCAATTATTAAATGAGTTAACTACTTGTGGCCAGTAACCCATGGGGCCCCACGCAGTTGCGTGCTTTGCATGGTAGGTAAACACGCTACTGGTGATATCACATGAAATATCACCTTAAAGTTGTTGCATGAGAACATGCTTGATGAACTGTACATTTGTGGATGAATACTGATTACTTTCAAATTACTTTCAAATCAAATGATGTTTCTTGATTGTAGCCAGTGTGATAATGATTTGTATAGTTGGTCTTTAACACACTGTGTCTGTACACACTGCTGAAATATACATCTTAAACCAGCCCAACATTAACTGCTGGTAACAATGGAAAGTTTTGGGCACTCAGCCTCAGATGGTCAGACCAGAATACCAGCTAGTCACCCAGACAAACTAGATGAACAACAGGTTGGCCAGATTCGAAGACCAGCAAACTAAGCTGTTTGAGAATCAGTAGTTTGGTCAGCAGTGTTAAAGGAATATTTCACCCAAATATAAAAACAGCAAGTGGTGTTTGCTAAGCAAAGCATTACTATTACTCTCTTGCATTTTCTTCTTTTGAACAAAACTTTGGTACGCAACTTGACAGGCTTATTGAGGCTTATTGTGTTCTTTGACTTTTATAAGCAATCGGATGTACAATGTTCACCTAGTTTGTGACAGAGTGGGCAAAAAAATCCATCAGTTTAACGCTGGACTGAATTTTGTGACGTCATAGCTCTACATCAGAATATCATAGAGACTTGAGTGTGGGCTCATATCACTTGGCTTAGCAAGCAGCAACAAATTCATGCTTGAAACATGCTAAAACATGTTAGCATCATGCTACATTATATTAGCATCATGCTAGTGTAACTGGTCTCTTCTCTGCATTGTGCTCTGCACCAATAAAGCTCGTAATTCCAGAATTTGTCTCCCAGCCGTTTATTCACTGACAAACCAGCAAAACACAGGGCAAAACAAACTGCCCTAGCTGTATCCCCATTTTCTGGTACTTGCGAAAGTACAGCGCCCAGGTCACTACTGGAAGTGTCCACTGAAACTAAGAATGGCCTGTTGAAATCTGGATGACCCAGTAAAACACAGTCAATAATGGTCTGCTTAAGACAACTAAATGCCTGCCTAGAATCATCAGTCCAATCCTCTGCAGTAAGTGTTCTTTTCATTGCGGTCCTCTTACCCTTTTAACATCTCTGACCCTTAGAGCCAGCAATCAGCTGGAACAGTGGCTTTGCAGTTACTGAACACTGTTCAATGAACTGCTGATAGTATACCACCATCCCAAGAAAAGAACATCTTCTGTTGAGATGGTGCACCAGTCTTCTCATCCATGAGATCTGACTCTTTATTTCAGTAATCACCTTGATTTAATCAGGGTCTGAGGCCACACCCGCTTCACTGACCACATGACCAAGGATCCTCACTGACCTCTGCATGAAATTACATTTCCTTGGAGCTAATTTTTAGTTATGAGATTTCAAGAGCTCAAAAACCAACTCTAATCTCTTTAAACCCAACTCCTCATTTGGAGCAAATACAAGAATGTCATCCAAGTAACAGAGAAGACTCAAGAAATTATGATTCTGTTAATTAAGAAATTATCATTCTCATAAAAGTCACCAGACTATTACAAAGTCCCTGAGGAAGACGGTTATACTCATATAACCCAAAAGGGGATGTGAAAGCAGTGTATTTACGGTCTTTCTTATGTACTCCAACATTATAATAGCCCGACGGCAGATCCATAGTGGATAAAAAAAATGCTTCCACCCAACACAGCTAAAGTATCAGCTTGATGTTTTAGTGGATAAGCATCCTTTAAAGTTCGGGCATTGAGCCACCTAAAATCAGTACAGAGTTTTAAATCTCCATTTCTCTGCCAAACAATAAGAGGGGAAGCATACTCACTACTGGATCTCCTGATAATTTCTCTTTCCTCCATTTTGTCCAGAGCTTGCCAGAGCTTATCGTACTGATTATGTGGAAGCCTCCTGTATGGGAGCCTAAATGGACGCTCATCACTCAGCCCTATCCGATGCACATAGCCCTCAGCTTTGCCGCAGTCAAGTCTACAATACATTCAAAATACATTCATACTTCTCAATTAGATCAACAAGTTTTTCCTTCCATTCTGAAGACAACTGACAGGAGCTCAAATCAATGTCTGCAAGCCCCAAATTCATTAACCTATCACAAGACAAACTGCCAGCACTTGAATTGTTAAGAAACTCTACATTGTTGGTATGTTGTCTGATTATGCACGATAACCCTACATTTGTGGCACATGTGTCAGAGTCAAAGTCTTCCAATGCCAAATGGATGGATAAATGGATAATGTCAGCCAATAAATGGATAAATGTCAGCCAATTTTGCATTACATCTGAGAGTAATAAGCACAGATGAGGGATTGTTTACCTTAACAGGCACCCATCCATTGGCCCACAACCTTACCACTGTACGAACAATCAGGATATTTGAGTGTCTTGAGCGGGCTCTACATGGCTCTGCAATGATGCCACTGCCTGCTGACAAATTGTTTAGATTAGAGAGTTTTGCCCAAACTAAATGCTCCTTTAGGGGTTCAAGTGTTATATAAAATAAGTTTTCTATCCTCAGAATTCTTATCCACATTGGACGTCATTCTTTTCATCAATTCTCCCTGATTTTTCAACTCTTTGATCAGGTGTTATCACATTGCTGCTAACAATGAGCTCATTGACTTGGCCGTCAACAACTAAGGTTGGAACCTGAACAGTACACCCATAAACAGTCATGTTTATGGCACACATACGATAGGTTTTGTTTTGACCCACCATAGCTAACCAGTACTACATCAGATGGAGTCACAGAAAATCAGTCAAAGCTACACCTGCATACTGTAATTTGGACACAGTCTCAGGGATCACAGGGCAAGCCATAGATCCAGAATCAATCATACTTTTAACAGTCAATGTGTTTTCCAACAAAATGTCAGTATAAAACAATCCCTCATGCATTGACAGTTTCTGTGTGTTTTAAACAATCACAGTCTTGTTCTGGTCAATTTCCTCATGCACAGTCGAGTACAGTAATTCTAAATCAACATCAAATACTTGGGGGGTTTCATCAGGCCCTGCACCATCAGGCCTTTCCAACATGTGTTCCAGTTGTGTCAACCACTCTAAGGATTCAACAGAGGTGCAAGCAAAAGACTGCTGAACTTGAGGGGTGTCACCTTTGGCTACTGATACCTCATGATCATTAACCTCATCATGAACAGAAGATCTGCATCACAGTTTCCTTTTTCTGAGCTAAGCATGACAACTGATTTCATGTATATTTAGTTTCTCTTTGAAATTCATCCAGCCTTTCTCGCACTTTGGCAGCTGGGCAATGTCTAACAAACATGACGGTCACCTCCTGAGATGGATTATCAAGTTTCTTCCCTTGTCTTTTCAGACAAGACAGTCCTCTGCTATATTAATTTCCCTATGTAGTCTTATCCAATAGTCAAAAGTCCAATATTCCAACAGTCCCCTTTTAGGGGCAAGGTAGCATAGAAATCAGCTAAGAGCATAGCAGAGTACACTGTATCACCGAAATGTTGCTTCAGGATATCAAAAATAGGTCCAGGGCCATTACTCAGGTCAGTTTTAGCATCTGAATTTTGCTTCACTAGTATTCCGAAGTCCGCTGTGTACTGATGCCCAGACATCAACCTCGTGCCAATTCTCCAAAGTCTGCGGTGCACCAATGCTTCAACGTCCACCTCGCATCGATCCTCTGACTTTGGCGACGAGCCGAACCCCCAAAGTCCGCCTCACGTCAATCCTCAAAGCCCGTTGTGCACCCATGCTCTAGTTTCCACCTCGCACTAATGCTGCATTCTGACTGGTGTCGCACATCTGACATGAATGCTTAGAAGACGACCACGGCATCAATGTAACTGGTCTCTTATCTTCTCTGCATTGTGTGCCAATAAAGCTTGTGGTTCCAGAATTTGTCTCCCAGCCATTTATTCACTGAGAATATAGTGAATAAACACAGAGAACACAGAGTGTTACGCTGAACTGACACGTAATGCCTCACGCAATAGGGGGTGCACTCAGCATAGAGAACCAGCCAGCCAATAGGAAACTCCGTCAACCCTTTCTCATCCAATAATTTTTCTGTGTTCTTATCTTAATCGCTATTAGCAAGTGGAGACACACTATGTATAACTAAGTATTACACTAGCATAATGCTAAAACATGTTAGAATCATGTTTAATAATGTTAGCATCATGTTGAAACATGTTAACATTGTTAAAATATGCTTTTAAAAATTTTGCCACGGCAAGCACCATTTACATTTTTTTTTACATCTAGTTTTTTATATTAATGATAAAGGACAATGGTTTCAGCTAAAAATCTTTATTGTTTTACTGAAGAAAAAATGTTACCAACATCATGGATGGCCTGAGGGTGAGTAAATGTTATTAAATAGTTTGATTTTAAGTAGTTTAAATAGTTTGAATAAAAATGTTGCTTCTTATTAATTGTGTAAGGGGGTTGAAGAAAGAATACCTCCCTTACTGTTTTCCATTCTAAACCAATCAGTTACAACCTGGTTTTCACATGGCGTCTTTGTTGTGTGATTCTCTGTATCATTTTCTAGATTCATATGGTTTCTCCTTTTTTATATTTGCAGGTTCGAGTAGTCAGTGGTATAAAAGGACTGTTTCACAGAAATCCAAAGCAGTCATCTCTCGACAGCCATGCTGCTGCTCAGCTCAGCCATAAGTCCACCTTCGGTGCCCACCTTCTGCGCCGCACAGCCAGTGCCCCCAGCAAGGGCCAGTCCAAGGTTAAGCAGGACTTTCCTGAGCTCCCCACTAATACAAAAGACTACAGCTCAGAGGGTGCCAGTGAGGAGCGGGAATCGGAGGAAGGGCCACCAGTCCAGCACAATGGAGACACAGCATCAGCAAAATCATGGGGTCAGGGCACCAACGGGCAGCTTCACCCTGATAACAATAAAGGTAAGAGTGCTTTCTTTTATCACAAACCTTTCTTTTCTCATGCCAAACCTTACCGGGAAAAGGGAGCAATGAGTGAGCCCTTGAAGAAAGCCAATAGGTTCTGGGTGGACTGAGCTGACTTCCAGTTGTATAAAGTGTGCAATTGGCACCAAAGAGAGCCCTGTCTTTGCAATTGGCACCAAAGAGAGCCCTGTCTCGGTTTTCAATAAAACCGAGTTTTATTGAAAACCGAGATGTGAAAGGAGCTTCATGGTGACAGGGTAAGTCCTCCAAACATGAGCATCAATCCATGTTTCCCCGTGATTTTTTTTGTTCAGTCATTGTACTGCAAGTTCTGAAAATGCAGTGTACTGCTTCATAGATTTTATTTAAAGAAAATAGCTCTAGTAGTCGTATTTGAGACTTTAGCTACAATTTTAGGAAGCATCTCAAAAATGTCTGTGACTGTGGTCAGATTATTCAAGATACCAAAATAAACAATAAAAAAACAGAGGTATGAATATGACCTTAGACCAGATGACAGATTTAAACTATCCACATTAATTGTACAGCTCTATATGTACTGATGCTTTATGTCAAAAGTGTCATTTGTGTCTAATAAATATAGTGCAAATTCATTTGTCTACCAGAGTTCCCATTTGTTGTGGGAACTCTGGTAGTAAAACTCAACATGTTTTGTTGTAGATGTTTAGTGCCCTATTTACTGCAGAACAATGACTTATTATAGGTGTCATGTCACAAGGCTATTAAGGATGTGTTCCTGTCACACACGTTTCAGCTAACACAAACCAGATGCTCGGCTTTACCACTGAGACTGGTCAGGTCTTATACATGAGGAATTTTCTCCTTGCATTCTGATGTGTGAATGGGGGGCATTTATGGGCTGATTTATGATGTATTTATTTTGTATTCCTAAAGGTGTTGTCCACATAATATCTCAGCTTCTTGTGATCTTAGTTGTGTCAATGATTAAAGAAATAGTTCTCCCAAAATGAAAAATCTGTCCATTTCCCTGCTTTTATGTCTTTTCAAACCTGGAACGTGGAGGAAAGACAATCATATAGGTTTGGAAAAATATTCCTCCTACGTGTTTACACTGCTTCCTCCTGTTTCTGAACTTCTCTTGTTAAAATGTCTATCTGTTCCTTCCTCCTTGCATGCATTCTGTCTTTAGTGCAGAACTGAGGGGCTGACCAGTCACCAGGTAAACAGACTTTTG
Source organism: Chromobotia macracanthus (assembly GCA_036877525.1). Lineage (NCBI taxonomy): Eukaryota > Metazoa > Chordata > Actinopteri > Cypriniformes > Botiidae > Chromobotia > Chromobotia macracanthus. The sequence continues at coordinate 633,357 of JAZGTH010000002.1, forward strand.
ACAATTTAGAGTATTGTCTTTTTGAAACAAAATAACTTTTTAACATTGTGAATTTATTTAAAGTTCCAGAAAACACACTGATCTATAGTTTCATTGGTAAACAGTTGATCCTGATGTTCAAAAACTATGAAGTGTTTGTCTCCTGTCCTGCCTTTGTTCTCACATTGTGTTTTATCACCCTTTGGATTGCTTTTATAATGACAATACATATTTTGATGTGTTTAGATTGAACTACTTGACAGATCATATCTGCTGTTTCAATTATCACTACAGCCTTTTATTTTTGTATTGTTTTGCCCCATTTGTATTTCTTTTATTAAAATTTTATTATTAACAAATATTACTAGAACGTATAAAATATTATTACATTAAAATATAAAATATAATACATATATAATATAATATAAATATTATATGAATACTATTAAATATTATTCATTATTAACAAATAACATAAGACCAATTTCTCAGCTACATGTAACTGTTTAGATAAAGCATGTTACATATTTGCATGTTGCATATTTTTTTTGTTGTAATGTGTTTTATCATTGTTTTCTCTTTACAGTAAATGTGCTCAATAAAAAAATTATTTCATGCAAAATGACAAATCCATTGTCATGTTTTTCATCATATTTTAAGTATGATCATAGGGCACCACAATAATTGAGTGAAAAGCATAATTGTTGATAGTTTCCCTTAACATTTTATGATTATTAACTTTTTTTATTAAAAAACAAAAATTAGTTAATGAGCAAGTGCATGACAGATCAGTGTTTAATCCTTGCCTTACCCCAATTCACAGTAAGTTTTTTATTTAGTTGCCGGGTCTGATTTTACAGGAAATGTTTGTAAACAAGAAGTTGTCCCAGCTACTGTATTGCATGTCCGGGTACTGTAGATGGTGCACTGTTTGTAGGGAACAATCTCAGAACATTGTTCTTACAGAAGTTTTTAGAATTTACATTTGTCATCTACATTAAAGCTGTAATCTGTAACCTTTCTGTAAAGAAATAAACAAAAACCAGTTATTTAGCAAATACATAACAGATCAGTGTTCTAAAATATCTCCTTACCCAAATTTGCAATGGTAAGCTTATAATAATGATTTGTAATTCAATCTGTTGTGTCTAATTTCCCACTAAATGTCAGTATAGCTTTATTTGGCTTCAACATATGCAAAGAAATGTACCTAAAGTAACCTGCAATTTTAGGTTTCAAACAAAGATGGCGATAGAGAGGCAAAAATTATGGATTGCAGTTTTAATTTTAATAAATGCAATTTATATTAAGATACTTATTTTGTGTAAGGCTACTGCATGCTATAATTTCATATGTATACTTAAACCACACTCATTAGAACAATATGCCATTGCATTCATGCACTTAATGTGTGGGATTGGTTAAAATGCTTTTCAAGTACTCAAGCATCCCTAGGTAGTCTAATTGATTTTTGTTTCTCTTCTCAAAAAGTATTTTTGGATGTCACAGTTTTGTTTATTTCTTCTTTTTATGTGTCTACAGAACATTTAGAAGTGCAGAGTCAATCTCCCTCACTAAACGCCTCGCGTTTGGAATTTCAGGAGAAGAACCCTTTGGCCTCCATACACAGTATTGTGGATACCTCACCACATCTTCCTGCTCACTACACTACATTGTGCACAGCAATAACAAATTCTTCCAATGGGAAAAATCTGATCCCTGTAAAAATCAATAAGGCCATTCTTAAACCATCTCTGTTAACACAGTGTGTCAGTCATCCATATAGCAGCAATGGTGAAGATTCTGGAAAAAGCCACATTAGCTCTTCACTCTCCACGAATTACCTTGACAATGCATGTGATACACCCCCTTTTCCAGACCAGGCCGATGCTGAGGTTGTGCAAAACGCCCAACTTTGCAAAAAACCCAACTTTGCTGAAACAAGACAAACTTTGGCAATAAACACTGTAAAGGAAACTGTTCCGAATTCTGAATGGGTTCAGACAATGAAGTCTGTGTTTGACAGAGACTTAGGAAAAACCTTGCCAACAGGGCTGAGAATGTCTGTTAGAAGGACCAAAAGTGAAGGACAAGTGAAGACCATCAATAAAATGCACAGTCCATTCACCATCCCTGAGGTTATCACGGATGCCACACAGAATGACAGGCTCTGGAGCAAACTTGACCCTAACGGCCACAGGGATAGTGTGTCATCGTCTTCCAGCATTTCCTCCAATGACACAGTGATTGATTTGTCCTTGTCCAACCTTTCGAGGAAGAGTCTCACCTGCCTCAGCGCTGCGAGGGACTACTCAGACAACCAGGCATTGATGACCAACTGGACCAGCCAGCCTCAGTCATCTATTGCCGCAGGCATCATCTCACGCATCAACAAAAGCAGGTCCAACCCCAACCTTAGGGATAGTGAAATGTGTGAGCCTAAGGACAATTTACAACCCAGACCTCTGGTGACTGATAAAGACACCACCCGACTCATACAGAGACGCCACACGTGGAGCAGGTTGTATGTGGAGGGTTTAAAGCAGTCGTCCACCCTTGCTGCTGTCACCGCCTCCAAGAAGTCAGTCGCCCCCTTATTGAAAGACATGGACACCAGCTCCAAATCCAAAAGCCTTGGAGATCTCACCTCAGATGATATTGTCTGTAATTTTGAAAGCAAGTATCACAGAATTAGCCACAGTTTCATTGTGAGGCCAAGTCATCAGCAAGGGAAACCACAGAGAAACCTGCAAAATGACCTGACAGAGCAGCTCAAGAGGTTAACTGATGTGGAACCCCTCACCAGCAAGGACTTTCAGTGCAAGATCAACACAGAAGTGGGGCAGGATGAAGAGGAGATGCCCACACTGCGCAGAAGCTCCTCACGAAGCCAGAGCCGAGTGAGATACATTGCTAACCGTGCCAGGCAAGCCCAGGAGAGACAGCGGTTACAAAGCCTGATCAGGTCAACTGGTAGCCCAATTGAGGAGCGTGGCAATCCAGAAGGAGCCTGTAGTGTACCTGACAGTCTATGTGGTGGCTTGGACCTCCTGAGGCAGCTTCCACCAGGACCGCCTCAACAGAGCCCCCTGAGCCTGGACGATGATGTGTTCTGTACACTCAGGCTGTAAAATGTCAAAAAGGTTTTTTGAGTGTTTCTTAGGGTACAACGCAGGTGAACAAACACAACTCCCAACACCACCCTTCAACTACCACTCATAACTAAATCCAAGATGTTGAGCAGTCATTTCTTTGTGCGCCTACTGCAATTCACCTTCCATCATGGCCTGAAGGAATCAACTGAAAAGCACACTGTTTATTAAATCCATTGCTGGGTATAATTTCCAGCAATAGAAATTTCAAATCCTGAATAATTAGCAGTCAGAGGCAAAGAAATGGTTAGCTTTAAACTTATGTTTGGATGCAACAGTTTGTTAGTTTGTACAAATGACTAGTAAATGTAAAACCAGATAAATATTTTCTTTAGTAAATAGTGTTAAAATATTAATGCATTAGATTATGCCAGCAACATCTGTGGTACTGTTAAATGAAATGTATATTTTGTTTTTGTTATTTAAAAAGATGCAATGATCTACTGCAGCAATAGATATCGAAATATAAGCACTACTGCATTTACGATTAAAATTGATTTCCAGGATTTATATATTTATTAGTCTGCAGCCAAGTAAAAAATGATTTTTTCTGTAGTGGTATGAGAATATTTTTCCTAACCAAGCATGGAATGAATTTGTCAAAAAATTATTATCCTTCTTAATTGTTTTTGTAGTGAATATAATGACTGCTATGTTTATTTTGTGTAGGTTTTTAAGTTAAACTACATTATGTTTAAAGTGTAGCTGTAGGGTAATACTATTAAAATCACATACTTTCACTTTATGTACAGTAGCTTGCTATTGAAATTTTATTTTGTGTATGTCACTTGATATTATTGTTTCTCTCACGGTCTACTGTATTTTTATATTTTAAAGGTTTGTTTTATTTACAAATGTACAGTATATTACAGTCTAGGTGTGAGGAGTTATTCAATGTTATTTCCCTAATTACCTATAAAGCATGGTACTAAGTTAATGGAATTGGTACTAAGTTAATGGAAAAAGTATATCTTTCTCCTTTTTACTGCTTGTGCTGATATCTCAGAATTACAAAAATGTTACTTTATTATAGTAAAGAAGTGTAATTACCTCTAGGGTTATTTAAAACTGAATATTGCTGTATTTGCTCTTAGAAAATTAACTGCGCACAAAGCACATCTTGTGCTGTTATGTTCTTTCTTACATTTTACAAGCATTAATGGCCTGGTCTGGTCTCTAGAAGGATCAGGAAATAGCACCCACTGTTTTTGGTTTTGACAGAATCATACAGATACCCTGATTCCAATAATTTCCACATTACATTTAGAGAAAAAATGCTTTAAATAATTCTATGCTCAAAGTAAATAACATCATTTGTATGTGAGGCATGAAATAATGTTATATATATTAAAAGATACAGGCATATGCTTTATAAAGTATATACGTTTACAGACCTAATATAATAGTATTAAAGGGAGGTACATTTTCATTCTAGAGACTATTTTTGGCCATACATTTGTATACGTCCTTCTAATTAGTAGAAATTAGAAGACATAGACTGAAAATGTTAGGTGTGTATGTCTGCCAAAAGCTTTAATACTCCTTTATTATGGCCTCATAGCCCATAGACATTTATATATGTATCTGTACGGGTGTGCATTATCCTTAAAGTTACAACAAGCCCCAGTCTCCCAAAAGCCCCCCGATTTCTTTGCCACAAAGCAAGCAATTCAAAGCTTCAAAGATTCAAAGCTCTTCCTTATAACCAGGATAAACTTAGATTGCACGCCCTGCTTCACAATAAAGCATATTCACAACAAGACATTCTTTATAAACACATTACTCTATATTTGTTATCTATTGCAAGTCCCTGGAGATATCTTTAAGAATTTCCATGTAGATCCACTGTTTCTACTGTCTCTTTTCTGTGTTTAAAGCTGATGTTCAGCTAAAGAGAACACAGAGGAGTTCTGTCCAAAGATGTGGGCCCCCTGCACCATAATTATGCCTTTTTCTGAGAACACTCGCTTTCATTGTGCTTGGTCTTCCAACCTTTTGACCTTGCACACAGATCTCCTGCTGAGAAACAATTTAATGGACTGAAGCCATGCCCCACACTTCTCAGACTAAAACACTATTACAAGGTCTTCTGTTTTTTATTTTCACAGTTTTGACTGTGGTCATGCACCACAATGTTTTATAGTTTAGCCTCCTTGTTGTAACTTTTTATTACCTGAAAATTATCATAACTAATGTGAGACCTATTTATGGGAACTTATGGCTAATGTGTCAGGTAAAAGCTTGGGCATGCAGAGGGCTATGATTACCTAACTTTAACAATGCTGCTATAAACCCCTTTGGGATTTACATGACTCTTTGAGTGACAGAGATTGTAGCCTGTTGGCTCTCCAACAAAACAGTTGATTATGATTCAAGAGGCAAAGCCACTTATTTTGGATGCATGTTTATTACTGTGGTGTAGTTTCTCTCCAGTTTTCAGGTTGCCTCACAGGATAATTTTTACTTCTCTGTAGTAAAGCCGTGCTGCAGATGTTGAAAACCTCCTATGAACCAACGTCAGGGTCCATTTATATGGGGTTATATATTGGGATTAGGCCATTTTAGGTAGGCAAAAGAAATCCAACAATAAAATTCAGCTAGCCACAGACTTGAGCCAGCAAGCAGAGTATCTGCAGCGTATCTTTGAGTAATCCACAGTGCTTTATAGATCCCTTGTTTGCAGAACCACATGCTTGTTATTGTTTGTCCAGATTCCAGTTCCCTTCATCTAGCTTGACTACCCATAAATTCCTATGGAGTTTTTGAGGTCAGGCATCCAGGCCACCCCTATCCCCTGCTCTCTTATTGGCTGCTTTCAGACTCTTGGGTGTATGTTCAAGCTGTTTATATTGAGAGACTTCATACGCTGGGCAGTACTGAGGGGGTGACCACAGTTTAGGGTAAGGGTGACTGTTTTTGTTTATTTATACCTGCTTTGCAAAGAAAATGGTTTCTTTAAATCATGTTGATTTTGTCTTTGTCTTTTAATTTTAAGTATTTGTTGATTTTGATATATATCAGTTGTCCGTAACATGAAAAATGTTGCTTGCATATGTGGAACAAATTATTGCTTTGATTCTGTACAATGAGAACAATGCTGTCATGTCATTTCCAGTGCAATGGCTCCATTTGGACTCATCTTAATCTCATCAGCTCTGCTGGTTGAGGTCTGTGCTGCAGGTAATATCAATAACAACAGTAAAATTATTCTAAGGTGGCTGCAGTAAATATTATTTACTACTATTATGACTATATCTACTATATACTTATATCTACTATAAAGCAGCTGAAAATCCTGATTTTCACCTAATTATATTTTCAATATGTTCACAAATTCTTTCAGATTACAAAAATGTAGGTAAAACGAAAAGGGAATCATACTTGTTTTAAATGACATTAGGACAAAGTTGAAAACATATGAGGACTCCCGCCGTGTAATGACTGTAGTAAATAGTCATCAAACTCTGACATTGTCCAGATTTTTGTTTAAAGTTTTGTTATGTACTTTTTGTCTCAATGTTGGGTTTTGTGAATTAGATTGAGGAATTAGATTAGATTGATGATTGTGTCAATCTATGAATTAGATTGACGCATATTTAAAAGCAGAACACAGTTTAATTTGACATGTCATCCTCAAAACAAAGCACTTGGTGCAGTATTTCTTTTTTTTATGAAAGCTGTGATCCTTTGTTAGCACTCTAAAGCAAAAACCTATGTTTAAAGGGTGGATAAACCTGAAATCAAATGTGGGAGAACAAGACCATGGTAAAACTCGTATTACATACAGTCCCCTTTAGAACCATAATTAGTCTACATTTTTTAAAGTGGAGGTTCTTTGGACAGCATTGATTTGTAGGTGTGCCCAAGAACATCCCATTTTTTTGCTAAATGTGCCTCAAACAGAACTCAGAAAATGTAGAAATGTAGTTATTGTCAAGTATAGCAGCTAGATATTCTTAATACAGCAGCCATTGTAAACATTGTTTCCTTGAGCAATATGCATTAAATAAAGTTGGCTAATGGTCCATAGGTGTGCTTTCTGGGGCTGACAGGAAGCAGGATGTAGACAGAGACAATATTAGGCTGACATGGCATGTTTCAGACTCTGGTCTGAAACTGTTTTGGCAGTGCCTCAGTCTGCCATTAAAAGCCCAGTTCTGCTGCCATCCACTATAATGAGTGTGATGAATCAGTTAGCCACTGCAGGCAGCCCTGATGGCTGATGGCATTTATGTTTTTCATAAATTGAATGGATGGATGAGGACTGTCAATCACATGCTGTGTGTGTGTCACAAAAAAGAGACCTATGCACGCAATCACACTGTTACAGAAAACTGACAGGACTTTTAAGTACACATACATTTAACTTACGGTGATTTGTAATAAGACAATATATTTAATTCAATTAAATTCTGAGGAGTTTTGCATATTTAATATCAACAATATAAACAAACAGCAATTTAAGAGCAATTTAAAGCAAACAGCAAAGTAATTTGAACATGAATATATCCAGCATGTTATAAAGGCAGAAACATAATGTATAAATAAGGCATAAATCAGGTCTAAAAGTCTTAAAAATCCTTTTCAGTAATGAAATTACCCAAAATTTGGAAGAGAGATTCCCCAATCAAGCCAAAAATGCTCAGCAGTGATAATGATTAAATAAGCACAGTTTTATATCTTTCCATTTTTTCTGGATAATAATATTTGTTTTGCATTAAAATGAAATGTTTTATCATGATTTATCTAGTTAAAAAGTGGGAGCTGTAATACTCTATACCAGTGAAACTGTTCATAGCAAACACATATAGCAACATCTCGGTTACGTATGTAACCTCCATTCCCTGGTGGAGGGAATGAGACGTGTCGATGTAGTAACACTAGGGCTGTAACCTTTGGAGATCAATCTCTCCTTTTTATTATAAAACACCAATAAGAATTGGCCTTAAAAATAAAGCGCCAATAGAAATCTGTGAGCGGGATTTGCATGCAAATCTAAACCCTGGACATCCAGGTACGAAAGGGAGATGGCGTGCACCACTCATTCAGGTTTTAGTTTAGCATCAGTTTAGCATTGTGGCAGGAGGGACATAATGTCTCATTACCTCCATCAGGGAAAGGAGGTTGCATATGTAACAGAGACATTCCCTTTCTGTCACTTACTCAATGTTGTGTTGATGTAGTGACACTAGGGGTCCCTATACTAAGCCCAACTGCTGAACCCAAGTGGCACAGCTGCCAGAAAGCATAGCATGCCTGAGCAAGTTGTCACAGACTCCATAACCTTCCAAATTAACCATACTGAAGGGCTTCTAGGTCACTGCAGAACATGTCTGCTGGTCAAATGCACTGGGATAGTGGACTTCTTTGTGGAAACACTGCGGAGACCACAACCTTCCTAAAGGGAGGTTATATGTGGAAATAGTTGACGTGGAAGTACCACATCAAATTACGCTTACAAGTGGGGGACTACAGGACTACAATGAATGGCATCCAGTTGCTGAGCCCCTAGGCTATTGCAATGTCTGCTAAATGGGTGCCCTACTAGTGCCCAAGAGGAAACTATTCCTATAAGAATGTGAACTGACCTCAAAGTGGGATGGCACACCCTGCAATCGGTAGGCCAAAGAATGACATCTACAGTGCAATAAAATAGGCTCTGTTTAGAGACAGCCTTCCCTTTCTGCTGACCTCCAAAGTATACAAAGAATTTACATCACTTTTCAATGCTGCTCAGACCCTCTGTAGTCTTCCATGCGGTCATGCAGAAGGGAGAGACAACACCAGTCCACAAAGACTCAGGTTTGATATCATCTGATATGAGAAAAGGCCCTTTCCCAGGTGAACCTGCCAGGAAGGAGCTATTTGGCCATGCTCCTTTTTCTTCTAGATCTTGCTCCTTTGGCCATGCTCCTTTTCCTTCCATACTCCTTTTTCTTCTTGATCTTGCACAGTGTGTTCCACTGGGGACACTGGGCCCAGGGCCAGCCATGCCCTATGGTGTCCATGCCCAGGGAGCCTAGAAGAAAATGCAAAGTAGTGCAACCTGGACCACCTGGTAGTGGAGCAATCACTCTCCAAGGCAAAACCTGTCATGGCAGCAGTGTGCTGTGTGATTGAGTTTAACTAGGATGTGAGTGGTTTGCAAAGATTACAGTCTCTGCTCCACAGGGCAAGCCGACTGGCAACAACTCTAGACAAAAGGATGCCAAGGCTAATGGGGCAGTTGCAACCAAAACACGATGACATCTGTTCTAAGATGGTTCCCCATGGAAACTTAGATTTAGCCAAAGGCATCAGAATGATAGCCACAAATGATAGCCACCTCAGGACTAAGAACTGCAGCCAGTGTTGAAGTGGTCACATCAACATCAACTCAAGCAGCACTACTGCCATTAAGGATGTCATATGCCACTAAACATAAAGTGAGACTGTACAAGTTGAGGCAGTTTAGCATAGGCCGAGCACGTTCTGAGTCCAACACCTCAACAACCTAGATGACTGAGCACCATGTCCCTGAGGGTTCATGACTAATCTCAAGAGAGTGGCTGTGTTGGCAGTGCCTAGAAAAAGTCAGTCATCAAGGGGGTAAGGCAGATCTGCATAGCAGTCCTTGATGGTGTCATCGAGAGGCCATCTTGCAAGAGGGGAGCATAAAAGTTTCAGCCAAAGATGATGCTTTTGGACCACCACGAGGGGCACCATCCAGCATTTCGCTAGAAGTAATATTAACAATTTACAAAACCCTAATCTAAGTTAAATGTCAGCAGTCTCCTAGTAAGCAAACCAATAGGGTGACAGTGGCAAGAAACCAAAACTCCAATAATGTATAGATTATTGGATTATTGTATAGATAAAACCAGACTCAGCTGGGAGGGCCAGTTCTCCTCTGGCACGTTAAAGCTGCAAATTCTAACTTTCTTGGATATAAATGGAGAATTGATAATAATGATTTACAACCCCAAATCAGAAAAGGTTGGGACAGTATGGAAAACACAAATAAAAAAGAAAGTAGTGATTTCTAAATTTACTTTGACTTGTATTTCATTGCAGACAATACAACAGCACATTATTTAATGTGTTCCTCATGATTTTTATTGTTTTTTTTTTCCAAAAAAACAAAATTCCTATTTTGGTTCTTGCAACACATTTCAAAAAAAGTTGGAACAGGAGCAATTTAGGGCTAGTAATCAGGTAAATTGGTTAAATAATGATGTGATTTGAAACAGGTGATGTCAGCAGGTGATTGTAATTATGATTTGGTACAAAAGCAGCATCCAAGAAAGGTCTAGTCCTTTAGGAGCAAAGATGGGCTGAGGATCGCCAGTTTGCCAACAAATACGTGAGAAAATTATTGAAATGTTTAAAAACAATGTTCCTCAAAGAAAGATAGGAAGACATTTGCTTATTTCACCTTCAACAGTGCATAACATAATTAAAAAGTTTCAAGGAATGTGGAGGAATTTCAGTGAGTAAAGGAGAAGGGCGCAAACCTAAGCTGAACAACCGTGCTCTCCGATCCCTCAGGTGGCACTGCATCAAGAATCATCATTCATCTATAAGCAATATCACCACATGGGCTCACCCTAACCCTAAGTACCACAATACATAGTTACATCCACAAATGCCAGTTAAAACTGTACTGTGCCAAAAGGAAGCCCTATGTTAACAGTGTCCAGAAGCACCGTCGACTTCTCTGGGCTCGGAGGCATCTGGGATGGACCATCACACAGTGGAAACGTGTACTGTGGTCAGATGAATCAGTATTTCAGGTATTTTTTGGGAGAAATGGACGCCGTGTGCTCTGGACCAGAGAAGAAAAGGATCATCCAGACTGTTACCAGCAACAAGTCCAAAAGCCAGGGTATGTCATGGTATGGGGTTGTGTCAGTGCCCTTGGTAAAGGTAACTTGCACTTCTGTGATGGCACCAATAATGCTGAAAAGTACATAGAGATTTTGGAGCACAATATGCTGCCTTCAAGAAGACTTCTTTTCCAGGGACGTCAATGCATATTTCCACAAGATAATGCAAAACCACATTCTGCACACATTACAAAGTCCTGGCTGCGGAGGAAGAGGATACAGGTACTCGACTGGCCTGCCTGCAGTCCCGACCTGTCTCCAATAGAGAATGTGTGGCGCATTTTGAAGCGCAAAATGTGACAACGAAGACCCTGTACTGTTGCCCACCTTAAGACTTGTTTGCAGCAAGAATGGGACAAAATTACACCTGAAACACTTCTTCACTTTGTGTCTTCAGTCCCTAAACGTCTTTTAAGTGTTGTGAAAAGGAATGGCAACATTATAAAGTGGTTAATGCTTTACTGTTCCAACTTTTTTTGAAATGTGTTGCAAGAACCAAAATAGGAATTTTGTTTTTTTGAAGAAAAAACGAAAATCATGAACACATTAAATAACGTGCTGTTGTATTGTCTGCAATGAAATACAAGTCAAAGTAAATTTAGAAATCACGACTTTTTTTATTTGTGTTTTCCATACTGTCCCAACTATTTTTGATTTGGGGTTGTATAATTACTTCTTGATTTTAAGATTATCGGGTCTGAGTTTGTGACAATATGTCAAGCACTTGTGACAGCATAATGTACTAATTGCAGCTATGACATTACACTGCTGAGACTAGACAGAGAAAAAAAAATATAGAAGCTAGCAAGGCTGGAGGTAGGTATGTAGATAATATTAAGTTTAATAAAGAAGTCCATTATTTTCCCACTGTCTCAGGAGTCATGCCATCCTGTCCCCCACCATCTGGTCTGGATAAAGTCCGGATCCAAAGGACCACAGGACCTTGGGAAAATGAAAGAAAGACAGATTTAGTGTTGAGCCAGTACATTAGGTCTTATGGGAAGTGTCCCCGGTTCTGGTTCACCTAATTAATGCAGCCTAACAATCCCTAACAAAGGATTTGAGTAATAAATCCATAGAAATCCATGTGTAGGCTAGATTAAGGAGGTGGGTCTAGATTTAAACTGACATAGCATATCTACCTCCCGGACAATACTGGGAGGACTGTTTCAGAGTTTGGGCACCAAATATGACAAGGATCTACCACCCACACCTAATTTTGAAATTCTCAATATTATCAACTGGCCAGAATTTTCAGATCACAGTAACCATGAAGGGCTGTAATAAAGGTAGGAGCTCACCCAGTCCCCAATCCACTCAGGGCCTTGTATGTAATCAGCAAAATTTTAAAGTTTATTCGATGCTTAATGATCAGCCAGGGCAGTGTTGACAGAACTGGGCTAATATGGTCATACTTTGTTCTTGTAAAAACATTGGATGCTAAATTTTAACCAGCTGGAGTTTTAGCTAATGAAGCAGGCTTTATAGAGCATCCATCAAGAGTAAGACAGTGTTCTAGGTTGTTCCATGTGGAAGATTTTGGTCCAAGAAGTAAAACTTCTGTTTTGTCTGAATTTAGTACAAAGTTGCTAGTCATCCAAGTTTTGATATTGACTATACATTCTGTTAGTTTGGTGAATTTATGATTTAATATGATTTAAACTATTCCAGTGCAAGTCCATTCATGCCAGCTTATTTAAGAGACTGCTGTGGTCAGTAGTGTCAAAGGCTGCGCTAAGGTAAAGTAATACTAGAAGAAAAATGCAGCCATGATTAGCAAACAAGAGAAAATCATTTGTCTCAGTACTATGAATCCTGACTGGAAATTCTTGCAGTTACTATTTCCTTCCAAGAATGAACATATCTGTGAAGACACCACCTTTTCCAGTATTTTTTAAATAAAAGGTAAATTTGAGATGGGTCTGTAATTTACTAGTTCCCTGGGATCAAGTTGTTTTTTTTAATGAGGGGTCTGATAACAGCCAGTTTGTAAGGTTTTGAGACATATCCCAACACCATTGATGAATTAATAATACTATGCAGAGGATCTATAATTTCAGGAAGCACCTCTTTCAACAGCTTGGTAGGTATAGGATCTAGCTTCTGAACTTTGTCTAAGGTGTTAGAGAAGAGGGAGTTAACATTTTCTGTTCCGAAATGTCTTTGCAATGCTGCAGAATATTAATGTCATCATCATTTACACCATAGGACAGTATTAAATCTAAGGTATGACAATGAGTGGGTCCTGGAACATGTTGTGAGACACTGATCGTCTCGTTTTAGCCATGTTTCTGTCAAATAGAGCACATCTACATTTACGCATTTGGCAGACGCTTTTATCCAAAGCGACTTACAGTGCATATACATTTTCTTAGTACATGTGCTCCTTGGGAATCGAACCCACAACAAACCAAGTCATGTTAGCTCATATGAGGTGCTTAGGGCTGAGACTCGACCCCAAAAAGAGTATGCTTTCTGCTGTCCAGTGAACTACTTTTCTAGGGGTATTTTGGGACTCCACTATGATGCGGGCACAATTGTCTCCTGCACATGTGGAGTCAATCCTTGCTGCTGTGGGCAGCCTTTGGCTAGGCCGGCACCTGACAGTCCTCCAGGTTCAGAGGCTGTTACAACTCATGGCAGCAGTGGCCAATGTAATTCTGTTGGGCCTGCTGCACATGAGAATTTTTCAGTTCTGGATAAGAAAAAAATTGGTTGTTTGGTTTTATTCCAAAACATTCAGCCACTAAGGGTGGTAAGGATCATGCACCGAGGGCTTCTTACAACGAATCCTTCTTACAAAAATTCTTACAATGAACACTCCCCTCATGGGCTGAGTTACAGTTCTCGATGCCCCTCATCTCTTCTGGCACATAAACTGCCTGGAAATGAGGGCAGTGTTTCTAGCTCTGAAACACTTCCTCCCACACTTCAGAGCCAACAAGTCATAGTCCATATGGACAGCACCACTGTGGTCTCATACATCACCAGGGCAGGCTGCGTTTGTGTCTCCCTGTTCAGGTTGGTGCAGCAGATCCTTCTTTGCGCAGAGACCAGATTGATATTCTACTGAGGCAGGGGCTTAGACCCGGGGAATGGAGCCTCCATCCACAAGTGGTGAAGTCTATTTGGCAGTGGTATGTCTGAGCGGAAGTGGATCTGTTTGTCTTAGAAGAGTCAACACACTGTCCCCTTTGGTTCAGCTATTCTGGGGCTGGATGCCATGGTGCTGACATGTAGCAGAGGACATGTTTGGCGTAAACCAAAGACAGCATTCCAGGAAAAGAACCTCATACCAGCCCCACCAAACTAAATGTATGAGGTTTAGATAGGGCAAGCCTCATTCAAAATGCTGAGTAACGATCTACTATTTATGTGCACCTGGTGTGATAACTAACTTTTGCCTCAATTAGAATTTGCATTTTGTGGAATTACATTTTACAAAAAATCCCCTCTTCAGTTTTAATTGCTTAGATATATTACTTTAATCTCTCTGTATTGTTAAAATTGAGATTAAATATCCATATATCCAAAATGTTGCAAAAATGTTACAAAAATACACAGACTTTCATAGGGTGTCCTAAATTTTTCACATGACTGTAATGTCTCACCTGGACGGAGTCCCTTGGGAGCCCCCAGTCCAGAGGGATCTACTGTCTCAGACTCGGGGGTTGATCTTTTATCCCTGGCCAAGATTTTAAAACTGTGGGTCTGGTCCCTGAGGGGAGCTACCTTTTAAGTGCTGGTCTCTTGTAGAGACCATTGTGAGTTTCAGAGCTTCATCTACTAGGAAATCATATGCCCTGAAGTGGCAGATCTTTGTGACATGGTGTGGCCGACACCATGGTGACCTGGTTCATTGCCCTGTTGGTTCAGTGCTTGAGTTTCTCCAAGAGCGCCTCTCTGGAGGGTTGGTCCCGGCTACCCTCAAGGTTTATGTGGCCTCTGTGTCTGCTAGCCACAAACCTGTCAATAGAGCCTTTATTGGGAGACATCCTTTGGTGACTCGTTTTCCATCTCGGCTGAGACCTTTCTGTGACACGCGGGTCCCTTCTTGGGACCTTACTATTGTTTAAGGGAGTTTATCTTCGGCTACATCTGAGCCCCTAGTCTTGGATAAGTTTCTGACTCTAAATGTGCCTCCACTTTTAGCTCTTACATTGCTCAAAAGGGTAGGGGATCTACAGGCTCCATCAGTAGACCCTGCCTGTTTGGGTTTACCCATGGCTTTGTTAAAACCATTTTGTACCCTAGACCATTTAAAGTCAGAAACTTATCCAAGGCTGACTTTAGGGGCTCTATGTTACACCCCTTCTCATTGCCCTTCACTCTCTGCACGTATCCAGTTCAAATCTCTACTCCCTGCATACAAAACCACTACTGGCTCTGCACCAACGTACCTTCACAAACTCATTCACATCTACACCCCTTCCAGATCCCTCCTGGTAATACCCTTTTCAAAAGGCATGCTATCGCTTGTTCGCGGGTTTATCTGCACCATCCCTTCCTGGTGAACTAATCTCCCAAACTCTGTTCGCTCAGCTACATCTCTCACTACATTCAAAAAACAGCTAAAAACCTGCCTCTTCCATAAAAACCTTACACAAGTACAAAAAAAACTACTAACCTTGGCTTTTCTCCTATGAGATATTGTATTCTTTGTCAAATTTTTGCCTCCCTACAATTTATCTCTTCGTTGTTTTCCTCACCTTGTAAGTCGCTTTGGATAAAAACGTCTGCTAAATGCCTAAATGTAGACCAGACTATATCCCCAAGGTGCCCACTGCGGGTGGTCACCCAGTGGTACTTCAAGCCTTCTGTCTTTCACCACCGCTGTCCTCCAGTTGCTGGAGCAACCGAAGTAATGCAATCACAAAACAGTGCTTATCTCACTGGATCACATATGCTATTACCCAGCATATTACCAGGGGTGTAGCATCATCTAAAGATCTGTCTAGAGGAGCATCTCTAAGTGATGTTTGTGCTGTGGCAGGCTGGTCCTCTCTGCACGCATTTATTAGATTATACAGCTTAGACTTGAACTCCAAGCACTTAGGTCCCCCTGGGTAAACAAGTCTAAGTCTGAAGGTTTTGTGCCAATGTTTCACAGCGTCTGGCATTCCCTCACTGTGGCATAGTGGGCATTAACGCCCCCATAGCATCAAGCCTGATGCAGCGTCGAGTTTCCTGAAAAGGATACATCTCAGGTTACGTATACAACCCGGTTCCCTGAGATAGGGAACAAGATGCTGTGTCGCCTCGCCTCGGTCTTGCCTGCACAGCCTTCCTTCAGACTGAATCTGATGCCGTATTTTGCAGGTGCCTTTTAAAGACTTTGTGGTGCGTAATGCTACGTCACATGACCTTGACCTGCCTACAAATAGGCCTGATTTTACATGTGTTCAGACTTAATTCCAACACACCTCAGTAAAAGGGCTAATGATAGTTAATGCCTTAATTAAATACCAAGTATGATACTTGCATGTCTTGCCCATTGAAGGAAAGTGTCCTGATGAAGTTAGTTAGCAGCTCCAGTTGATCTTCACCGGATGTTGTATTGCTGAGAGAGAAAGAACCAGTTTGATGCAGAGGGCTTTGGTGAATGGAAAAACTAGGCCGCAGCCTGGCACAAGCTTAGAGGTCTGCTGAGACCATTTTTTTTAGTTCAGCATACTTTTCTGTTGAGATTCCTTAAAGGACTGTAGAAGATGGCCAATGGAAAAGCGAAAAGAGGGGTAAAGAGAAAGAGAAGAAAAAGACCATTTGTGTTCTTGTGTGTACATTCCTTTGGGTTATAAAGCAGTCTTATCTATGTTTTGCTATGGTGACCGGAGGTCTGGTTCCGCATATGGGTGTTAATTGCAGTTTGGAGGTAGTTTTACTGACACTCCAAGAGCATTTTTCTAATGATTCACTTTTTTAGCACTTCAAAGCTCTTAAGATGTGGTCACACTATATGCTGATATCATAGCTGGTTGCTGTCCATATTCATATATGGGACATAGGGGGCTCAGTAGAATTTTTGCATGCTGAAAGTGTAGTTTGACGGCACTTTATACTTTTCACTCCATTGACTTCCATACACATGCAAATGTGGCAGACGCGAAACACAAGCTTGTGCAAAAAAAAAGCATTTTGGAACTCTGACCTGCAAATCACATCACGTGAAGATGTCAGGAACGCGAGAAATGAATCCAGTTGCAGACAGCTTTAAAACACAGAAAATCTTTATTTTTAAATAAACAAAAACAAGAACCCACGTGGGGGCAAAAAAAAAACAAAAAGAAAACAAAACCAGGCTTTACACCAAACTCAAAAAACAACTCTCCAAAACACGGAGCAAACACAGAGCAAAAAACTGAGCAAACACGGGGCAAAACACGAAGCAAAAACACAGCAAAAATCCAACAAGACTGGACACGAAACGTCAGAAAACAAACCGGCACAAGACAGCAAACACAAGAGCATTAGACAGGAACAAAACAATGCAGGAAACAAGGACAAACAGGTGAAGGGAATAAATCAAAAACGAGACTAACAAGGAAACAAGGAGGCGGGGCCAAGACACACAATCGGAGAGCACATAGTGAATGTAAACAAATAGAGAAAACAAAAGACCCAGAGTATGAGTTCAGATCATGCTCTGACACAGAACACAGGGAATGCCAGGATCCTGGCAAGATAATGTAGAAAAACTCAAAACAGGAAGCCAGGACCCTGACAGAAGATGTGTGACAAATACAAGATTTATACATCATGGCATAAATATGCACTGCAGATGCACTGGATGTGTGCAGTGTGAAACAGGCCTGAAACCGGCCTTGCAGAAGCAATGCTGTGACATGACAAAATTAATCACAAATCAGTGTGTGGGCAGGTCCCTTTCAAGGGAACTCATCGCTGTGTCATGCTTGACACTATGAGGGAATGCACTTCAGACGCACCCGGGTCTGAACACATGTAAAACCAGGTCTTTAATAGGCAAGTTCAAGGTCATGTGATGTAGCATTGCAAGCCACAAAGCCTTTAAAAGAAGCCTGCAAAATTCGTGATCAGCTTTTTGTCTTCAGAAAACCTGTTAGTCTGCACGTAGCCAGGCAAAGAGTAAGGGCAGAAAAGCTAAATTTAGAGTTAATGAGCAGTGCTGAGGCAGAGCGAAGGCTTCACTTGTGGGTCCCACCTTTTCTCTTGTGTTCTCCGCCAAATTGGATGAGCACACACCAACTTCAGAAGCTTGCTCAGCAGTTTCTTCTAAGCTGGAAGATAAGCAGGTCAGCCTGGTACACCTGCAAAGCTGACTTGCTTATCTTCCAGCTTAGAAGAAACTGCTGAGCCTGGACCAAGGTGGGGGGTTAGAAGTGAATGCAGTTCAGGTGCTCTGTAGAGCCACAGTTCTCGCACTCCATGCCATGGCCCAATCTATCAGACGTTCTATGGCTGCTTTGATGGCTATGGAAAGCATTTATGGCTCAACCTGTTGGGTATTTGTGACAGGGACAAGGCTTTCCTGTTAAATAACCCAGTTGCTTGTCAGAGTCTGTTTAACGATGCAGTGAGCTCCACTGTCGGCTAAAAAGCAATCAGAGATGTTCAAGGAGTTCCTCCCCCACCATGGTCAGGCCCCTTTGGTATCAGGTGGTCCGTCAACCTCCTTTTCTTCTTCCAAATCCTCTGCTGCCTATAGGCAGCAACAGAAGGCTAGCGCGGCTACCTGGCGGTAGGAGAGCAGTATTTAGAGTTGGCCCAGGAACTAGAGACTCTCTTGGAAAAAGGGGCCATGGAATGGTTTCCCTCACTTGAGAGATCTACGCTTTTACAGCCAATATTTTATAGTTCCCAAAAAGGACAGGGGCTGCATCCTATTCTGGATCTACATAGCTTGAATTGGTCTCTGAGAAGATACAGATTCATGGTGCTGACTCTCAAACAGATTGTGTGTCAAATCCTTTCCGAGGACTGGTTTGTCACAATAGATCTAAAAGGCGCATACTTTCACATCAAGATTCTAACAGAGCACAGTAAGTTTCTCAGGTTCACTTTTGGGAACGAAGCCTACCAGTATCGAGTGCTTCCTTTCAGACTAGTTCTATCGCCCTGCACCTTCACAAAGTGCGTGGATGCAGCCCTGGCTCTTTTGAGACTCCAGGGTATCTGCATACTGAACTACATAGATAACTGCATCGGCATCGAGATGTCGTATTAGCTCATATGAGGTGCTTAGGGCTAAGGCTCAACCCCAACATGAGTATGCTTTCTCCTGTGTAGAGAATGTAGTGGGACTCCACAACGATACGGGCACAATTGTCTCCTGAACATCGATTCTTGCTGTTGTAGGCAGCATTCGGGTAGGTTGAAATTGGACAATCCTCCAGATTCCGAGACTGTTAGGACTCATGGCACCAGTGGCCAATGTGATTCCTTTGGGTTTGCTGCCAATAAGACTAAAGTTTCTGCTCTGGCTAAAGATGATTGGGTTTCATCCCAAAATCCACCCACTAAGGGCGGTAAGTGTTACGCACTGAGGGCTTTGTACCCTTTCTTTGTGGCTTAGACCCCTTTCTCTTACCTTGGGTCCCACTCAAGGTAAGAGTGGGTCCTTACCTAGGAGCATTTTGCCATCGCAGAATTCTTTTCATGGATGCTTCCCTCATGGGCTGGGGTGGGGTTCTCGATGGCCGCACAGTCCTTGGTCAGTGGGAGGACCCTCATCTCTCCTGGCACACAATCTCCTGGTGGTTGAGGGGTGTTTCTGGCTCTGAAGCACTTCCTCTAACACCTCATGGGCCAACACATCCTAGTCCATACAGACAACACCCACAGTGGTCTCATACTTGAATCACCAAGGAGGACTGCGTTCAAGCCCCTGTTCAGGCTGGCACAGCAGATCCTTCTTTGGGCAGAGACCAGGCTGCTCTCCATCAGATTGATGTATATCCCAAGCCATACAAATCTGGGAGCAGATATCCTATCGAGGCAGGGGCTGAGGCGCAGGGAATGGAGGCTCCATCCACAAGTGATGGAGTGTGAGCAGAAGTGGATTTGTTCACCTCAGAGGAGTCAACACACTGTCCCCTCTGGTTCAGCCTCACTCATCCAGCTCCCTTGGGGCTGGATGCCATGGTACAGACATGGCTGGCTGTGCGCATTTCCCCCAATAGCCTTGCTTTCGGGTGTCCTAGCCAGGGTTCGCCAAGACCAAGTTTGGCTGCTTCTAGTAGTGCCATTCTGACCGACCCGGATCTGGTTCTCAGACATAATGTCTCTCCTGGACGGAGCTCCTTGGGAAAAATGCATTGTGGTGTGGGCACAATGGATAAGTTGGATAAGTTTCTGACTCTTAAGGCTCTACTCTTAGCTCTTACATCCCTCAAAAGAGTAGGAGATCTACATGCTCTATCAGTAGACTCTGCCTGCTTGGATTTTGCCCCTAGTTTTGTTAAATCCATTTTGCACCCTAAACCAGATTATATCCCCAAGGTGCCTGCTGCGGCTGGTGACCCAGTGGTACTCCAAGCCATCTATACCCGTAATTTGTTTGGCTGGAGCAGGAGAGGCTTCATTTCTTGTGTCCTGTTAGAGCTTTAAGGATCTATGTGCACTGCTCAGGCTAGTGGTGTAAGACCTTTCAGGATCACAGATGCTATTACCCTGGCCTATGAGGCCTGTAACCTTGTGTTACCTTTGGGCATTAGAGCCTATTTCATCAGAAGTATAGTATCATCTAAGGCTATGTCTATGGGAGCATCCATAAGTGATGTTTGTGCTGTGGCAGACTGGTCCTCTCCACAAACATTTATTAGATTTTAAAGTTTACACTTGAATTCAGCTTCAGGCACTCAGTTCCTGCTGGGTTAACAAGTCACGTTGACAAGTTAACTCTGCTCCTGATGTTTTTGTGCCAATGAATTACAGTATCTGGGGCAGGCCTTCCCTCACTGTGGCATAGTAGGTATTATTGTCCCCATAGCTTCGAGCATGACACAGCGTTGAGTTCCCTTGAAAGGGAATGTCTCAGGTTACATATGAGCCGGGAACAAGATGCTGCATCGCTACAACACACTTTGGTCTCACCTGCACGGCCTTTCTTCAGACTTAAGCTGATCGCATATTTTGCAGGCACCTTTAAAAGACTTTGTGGTGCAATGCTATGTCACATGATCTTGAATTTTTCTATAAATAGGCCTGGTTTTAGACCTGGGTGCGCCAGAAGCACTTTCCCCATAGCGTCAAGCATGACATAGCATCTCGTTCCCTGTCTCAGGGAACCGGGATACATACATAACCTGAGATGTTTTTTCTCTCTTAAAGCACACTGTTGTCTCCTACTTGCAATGAAAGGGATAAGTGCATACTTAAGTTATTACAAATAAATTAATTTTATTATTCAAAATACATATGTGACTGATATAACCTTTGTCATGGAATAAACTTTGTTTGTACAGTGTTAACCATTTGGACATCCATTTACTTAAAATTATTTTTAACATCTGAGGTAAATTATACATTGTTGCTTTCATTATGGCTTTTAAAGTCTTGGCCAATTATATACCAGCTCAAAATTAACCATTTTAATACACATCAATCAGTACATGATGTATCAACCGCAATGTTGCAGAAATAGAAACCGTTTTTTAAAACAGAATCTGTTGTCGCTTGTTGCGTATCACCATTTTAGCTGTTTAGCACAACATCTCTGATTAACATGGAAAAGAGACCCTTGATCGCATTTGGTAAAGGACAGAGTGTGGACGGTAAAGATGAAAAGAATAGGGTGCTCATTTCATTTCTGAATGGAACACAATAGAGCATATAATACGCAACATAATGTTATGTCAGAGGAATGTCTTTAAACACTAATAAAATAAATATATCTTCTGTTTGCTTCTTTTAAAAGAATGTCAAAAGCTGCGATTGAAAGATCTTTTGGATACTCTGAAAAGCACGAAAAATTATGAAAACTTGTGTCAGTGCACAGCTCCTTACTGAGTTTTGACTGGCCAATCACCATTGTTTATAGTTTGTATATTGTCATAAGTGGAGATTTATAATATTGTATTTGCATGATAAGCTTAACATAATACACAACATTGATAATTTAAAGGGATGGTAAGGGACGATGGTGGTTTTACAGAGGGGGATGCTTTTTGAAATGTTTTCTCAACAAGGGCAATTCAAGGCATTTTCAAGGCATTCTCATATAATACAAGGAGGACCAACTTACTAATTCATAAAGGGTGCAATGATGAGTGTGTGAACAAGCATTTCTGCAAGTCATAAAGCAGCATCGCAAACGCAATCCAGCTTTTTTAGTAAGGATGACGTTAAATGCATATAAATCACATCACCATATTTAACAGTAAAAGAGCTTTGCACAATTCTCTTTTTAGCTTTGAAAGAAACATTTCTTTAAACAAAAGTGGAAAACTAGTTTTGGTCTAAGCTTTTTAACAGATTGTCAAAGTTTTTTACCATGAATATTAAAATATTTGTAGAAATGACCATTTTCCTTTTTTCACTCTGTCGAAAATACACAAGTTTCAAGGGGTTTTACTTCTTCCAGAAATGCACATAAATGCCCACTACTGTGATAGGTTAACCTTAATTACATTTTCCACATAAACTACACTGGCATGTATTACATTTGACTTTACACAATATAATTTGTTTAACTACAGAAAATGTAAATTTGTCATGATGTGACAAACAGGGTGGTTTTAGTTTCAAGGGTGTGGAAAACAAAAATAAATATTTTAAACTGTGGGGATAGCTAGGAGAATACTTATAATGCATAATAATGGGTAAATATAAAGGACATTTTTTTTTAATTTCATGTGCCCTTTAAAATATGACAAAATATCATAAACCAAAAACATTTTGTGTGGGTGATGCAACGTGTTGGGCGGGTACTTACTGAGGTACTTGCACAATTCTTACATTTTGATATATATCCAATTTTTGGCGTTTGTTTATATTTACGTAAAATCCCATCAAGAAAAGCATTAAATCTATTTATCCCTTTAGTAAATAAAGTATGGTAATAAAGTGCTATTTTAGTTTAGCTTTAGTAAACAATTACATTTTACCAACAAAGTACAATTTTAATGTAGGATTCTAGTTTTATAAGATTTAATAAAATGCTTTGTTATCAGGATCAAAGTCATTAAGGGTCACAACGATTCAGGTGAGTGGAATGAATTTTAGCTCATTTTCAAGGATGTTTTATTCTGTGTTTGTGATCAAATATGTGACATGAATAGTGGTTAACACATTAAGGTTCCATTTATTAATATTATTTAAAGGTGCAACACACTCTGCCTCAGTTCTCAGTCCCTTTGGATCACAGTTTTGTCTCCACCTGTAACGATGGGACAGTGACGTTAGGATCCATGTGCAGCTCTTTATTAAAAAGGGTAAACAGACAGGCAGGGTCAACAAGGGGATAACAAGGGCTAAGCAAAATAGAGTTGTGAAACAGGCAGTGGTAGGGTCAGGCAGCAAACAATCAGAGTCCAGAGAACAAGCAAGAATCAGGGCAGGCAGCAAAACAGTCGAGAACGATAAACAATCCAGTCAAACACATGCAAACAAAGTAACAGGGGAAACCACTTAAAAATGATCACCTAGGCAAATCAAGACTTTGCAAAGTCATAATGTCCGGGGTTGGTTTATATATGGTTAATGGGAATTAGGTGAGTAATCAGTCCCAGGAATGCGGCCTCATGGGAATTGTAGTCCAGAACAAACTAGTACCCAGGAGAGGGCTCCCTCCGGTGGTTCGAAAGTTATTAATTGCAGTTTTAACTTCAATTAACATAATTAACTTAGTTAACTTAGTTAACATAAACTAACAATTAACAATATTTATAGTGTTTATTAATCTCAGTTTGTTAATTTCAACATATACTAACAGATTTTATAAAAAATTGTATTTGTTAACATTAGTTAATACACAATGAACTATCAATTATACTTGTACTTGAACAATTATAATTGTATTAACTAATATTAACAATGATTATTAATGCTATAAAAGTATATTGTTCATTGTTAGTTCATGTTAACTGATGCCTTAACTAATGTTAATAAATGGATCCTTATTGTAATTATGTTTCTCCATTTCATTCAGGAAGAACCATATGCCATGTCGAAAGGCTCTGAACTGGAAGGATTCTGCATTGATCTGCTCTCAGCTCTCTCCAAGGAACTGGATTTTAAGTACAATGTTCAGCTGGTGAAGGACGGTCGATATGGTTCAGAAGATAACACTGGAAACTGGAATGGCATGATTGGAGAAGTTGTCAGAGGGGTTAGTGTCACAACCTATGGTACTTTGCAGATGAACCCTTACTGTGTCCTTACAGTCAAACAGTTTTCAGTCAAGTAATTAATCTCTCCACACACTGCTGTAGTCATGTATGACTATTTCTTGTTATATTTGTGTCCATATAATAATCTCCAATATATTCCACGTATATTTTTCTGTATTTTAGATCCGTGTGTCTTTCTAATATACGTATAACAGTTTGTGTTTTTCCAGTCCAGATTTGCATCTAAAATGTCCTCCAAACATCTTGTGTGTGTGCTGTTTCTGGCTCCAGGAAGCTGATATTGCCGTGGCGCCGCTCACTCTCACAGCTAAACGAGAGACGGCTGTGGACATGACCAAACCCTTCATGCAGACTGGCATTAGTTTCATCTTGAGGAAAGATCTGGCCTCAGAAGACTCTCACTTTCTCAGCCTTCTAAATATATTCTCCACTGAGATATGGATGGGCGTACTGGTCGCGTACCTTCTGACCTCTGTCTGTATCTTCTTAGTGGTACGGTAAGATGAAATTTAGTTCATTTCTATCATTTGGTACTTTGTTTATATACAATAGTACTTACATGGTGTAACAAAGACTCCGGAGGCAGCGAATGAGGATCCATAAGCAGTTTATTGACAGAGACAGAAGGCAGCTCAAAACAAACAGGCAGAGATCAGTAACCGGCAAACAGGAGTTGTGTGGGCAAGGCAGTAATCGTAATCAAGAAACAGGCAAACTGATCAGGGCAAAGAGCAATAATCAAAAATAGAGCCCAAAGCATGGTCAAACCAAAAGAGATAATCCAGAAACCGCTCAGAATTGTTGGAATTTGTGGAAAAACAAGACTTCACAATGAAGACTTGCATGTGCTGGACTTCTTGTAAATAGTCCGCAAATGAGGGATAATAGGTAAGAGGTGTGGAGGAAATCGGCAGGGTATGTGGGATTATGGGTAATAGTAGTTCTAGTACTCCGGTGACAGAGACCTCCAGTGGTTATTGAGGGCCAGTAACCACTGGAGCATGCCAATCCACTATCTGCTCCCCCACATATTTTCTTGTTTGACAAAACAACATGTAGGTTATAATTTGTCAACACTTGTCTGAATCATTGTCACGGCTGTTTCAAATTAACATTTACCACTAGGTGGTTCAATTTACCACTAGGTATCACCTGTAGAGACACGTGTCAGATTGTTTTAAAGATATGACACAATACGACACATTTGCTGTGGCTGTTTCAGTGTTTTACAAACCCTCACTCTGCCCAACATTACTTCTACCTCTATACCTTTTCGTATCTGAGAGTTCATCACGTTGTGTTTTCTAAAAGATAGTTTATTGTTCCTTAGATCTGTATTGTTCTTTCCGCAGCTGGTGCAGTAGTAATTACAGCTGTTGGCGTGTGTATCTGTTGTGCTTTGCCACTGTTTTTTAGGATTAGCCCATGCGAATGGGAGCATCCAAAAACAGAGGAGAACTACTTTACACTGTCACACAGTTTTTGGTATACTGTCGGAGCACTGACTCTTCAAGGTAATGTACTCACACACTCCAGACAAACAAAAACAATGCAACATAAACTTTAATATACTCAATCGTGCTGGGAGAAAAATAGCTTAAATTCCTGTTTAGACTGAAATTTGGGGTGGACAATACTGGTCTGTTATTGGCACAAGCTGGGTAAATCGACTGTTGTTTCTGGTATCTTATGTAGTGTATTTGTAACATTAGATGATTAGCCCAAAAGAGAACAATCACACACGATTTAATGTGATTAATCATACGTGTTTTATAGATTTCACCTGATGTAGTAGAGTTAATATTCATGACAGACTAAATTACTCGTCCACCGGGTATTCAGCGGGTCGCGCATCAACTCTAAGAAATGTTACTTTTCTGGCCTTGAAAAGTCAACATTCTTACTGTAATACAGTACTACTTCAGAGCAGGTAACGAAATCAAGGCAGTTTAAGTGACGTTAATATGTGAGCAATAAACACAGAAACAATTCTCAGGAATAAACATGTGGGTTTCTTGAACTAAGCTACGGGGAACATATATGATTACACTAAACAAATGAATACATAAAACATAAACAGTGGGAAAGAGGAGTAAAGAATGGCAGGATTAAATCGGTTAACCACTTCTGCATGAACCATCAGTTAAATCACCTTAAAAGGGGTAAAACTTAAACACAGCGAATCGGATACTTGCATTGAACTCAGATGTGCTGAAGCACCCAGGGTTCGAGAGGATGTGAAGCGAGTGGTGAGGGAGAGAGCGAGCAAAGTTTGCTCTGCATGATGGACTTTTAACCTTGGGTGTACCACACCCCTTTAGGGCTGATGGACCAATAATGAGGTGTATACTGAGGCGGGAAAAAGAGTTTCTTTGTCCTGCTTAAGACCTCATTTACATGTTCCTCATGTTGCTGGAAAGTTTGTGCGCTTTAGCTGAATTTAAAATAAGTGTATGAGGCCAGATACATTCATACCTTATACTGCATTAGTCAGCAAATCCAGAGAGGATCATTTAGAATGTAAACATGACCAGGTTTGACACACGTTACTATGCAATTTACCTTGCAAATATGCGTACAGGTAGAATACTTGTCAGACTATATATATACTCCAAGGCAACAGATGATAGAGGTTAATATGGGGAGACACATACAATCAACAACATAACATATATATACATACACTTTGGATAGCTCTTTTGGTGGCTGAGTTGAGACAAAAGTTCTCCCTGATGTGTATTGAAAGTCCTTCAGTCACCTGGTTTTTCTCACTTTCGTGAGCAGAGCTATCGTCCCCCCTTTTGGGCATTCCTCTGTCAGGGGTAAGAGGGGAACAAAAGGCCAGAGGTGTTCTGGTTGGTCATAAAACCATTGGTGGTAGGTGGGGGTACAGACTCCTTGGTGTCGTTGGGTAATAATCGATCTCAGCCCCCCACTCGGAGTCCTATTCTTCTTGTATTTTGCGATCCAACTGTAACCTTTGGTCAGACCAGATGCTACATTAACCAATGCCAAACTAACATGTATCTGTCAGGTACGGGAGAAAAGAACCCAGTTGCAGACAGCGTTCTGAAAACGCTGTTTTCAAAAAACTGAAACAAAAACCCGTGAGGGGGCAAAACGAAAAACAAAAACCCGCGAGGGGGCAAAACGAAAACCAAACACAGGCGTAAAACTAAACAAAAGAACTCTCAAAAACAGTGAACAAAAAACACGACAGGACAGAGACTAAGAAAATTGACAAGAACAAAAAAACACAATTACAAGGTTTCGAATACAAAAAAAACGCACGTAGCAAAAACCACAATACCAAGATACAAGAACCACAATACAAATGATCCAAGATACAAGACAAATCGGCACAAGAAAGAAAACACGAGGGCATTAAGTAGCAGAAAGACAAACGACTAACAGGTGCGTGAAATGAGCGCTGACGAGACAAGAGAACAAGGGGGCGGGGCCAAGACGCAAGACCGGAGAGCACATGGCAAATGAAAACAAAACAGAGGACATGTGCGTCCACACAAGACGAAGACCCAGAACATGCGTTCAGATCCTGACTCCAAGAAACAAGAACCAAGACTAGAAGGAGTCAGGATCCAAAGAGCACACTCTGACACTAAACATAGGGCATGTCAGGATCCTGGCAAGATAATCTAGAAATACTCAGAAACAGGAAGCCAGGACCTTGACAGTATCTCATATTGGTGGTCATTTAGGTGATTAAACTCATGACATTGTTGTTTTTAGTGCCATACACTACAAGTTGAGCTACAAAAACTCAGAAACTAGTACACTAAAGCAGAGGTCCCAATCCTTCTCCTGGAGGGCCAGTGTTCTGCAAAATTAGCACAAACTTGCCTCAACTGCCTGGAAGTTTCTAATCTGCCTAGTAAGACCATGATTAGCTGGTTCAGATGTGTTGATTAGGGTTGGAGCTAAACTCTGCAGGACACTTGCCCTCCAGGAGTAAGATTGGGTATTCCTGTAATAAAACATTGCCACATTTAGAACCATTTTTAATGTATTTAAATTACCCCAACAACAAATCTGCATGAAACTGTTTATTCAAATAAAAGCTGATGATAAGTGTTGCATGTGTGCAGGTGTCGGGCCACACCCCAGAGCTCTGTCAGGACGCATTGTCTCCACCTTCTGGTGGCTCTTCTCATTGGTGCTGTTGGCCTCTTACTTTGCCAACCTCAGTTCATGGCTGCATTTAAATGACCAGCAGCTGTCAATCAAGAACTTTGAAGACCTCGCTAATCAAAACGTGATTGAGTATGGTACCATTAAAGACTCCTCCTCTTTTACCTTTTTCAAGGTAAGTCAGAGCTCAGTTACCATTGCCAGTTCTCACATTCAATATTTAATTTTATGCATTTATGAATAATTTCTGTAAGGCAATTTTGTTATGTAATACGTTTTGTCTCAGGGACAGCACTAGACTGTGTAAACTGCAAAGGAAAATTTAAAATTTTGTGTTTAACCAATAAAAAATCTTTAAGAGGCTGTCGGACTATCAATAAAAACACTTACAGCCTCTGTAATTCCACTTTTACTTGTATTATCACCATCCAGGTATTTGACTGTGGTTATATCTTTAGACAGAGATTTAATCAGAAATATATTTATAATAGACAGTATTATATTATACTTTTAATATGCAATAACAGAGAAAAAGAACAGATGTCAACTGTCTAACTGTAATGTGTTTCTGCGCAGAACTCAAACAATCCCACATACCACAGAATATATGAGCACATCAATAAAGCAAAGAGCTACTCCCTCAGTATGGAGGAAGGTATCCGCAGAGCTCAGAAAGGGAACTATGCCTTCATTGGCGAGTCTGTGTTCCTTGACCTTGCAGTGGCCAGATACTGTAACCTGACACGAGCCCCAGAAATCATTAGCATGAGGGGTTACAGCGTCGCCACACCTTTAGGTAGAGTACAGTATTCCTTACATGCAAACTCACGTCTTTGGGGACATTAGCGTTGTTCTATTTCAAACACCTTCCAGTGGCCAAAGCTGGATCTCCTGCTGCCAAAACCTAACACTAATAAGACCAAAACTGCCTTCTTTTACTGCCTCTTTAGCAAAGTAGCTCACCGGCCTGAAGTCAAGCGGGGGCAGTTCCAAAATTCAGAAAGAAAAGATTACTTTCAGAAGACACATATTTGTCCTGCTTATGTTTGAATAAACACACTCATATACACACAACTGTGAAGAATGTATAGGAATATATTTAAATATTTAAATAGAGCTTTTACAGTGTTGCATTGATTTAAAACAGCATTACATATAATGAAAAATAAAACACAAAATAGAACAACTGTCAAATATGTACAACATGGAAAACAGAATACATGGCAATATTACTGCAAATTTTTATTGTTCATTATAAGATGTATATAAATAAAACTAATAAGGGATACTAGGTTAGTAGTTGGTTTATGAATATTAGACAATTTAAATAAATGGACATGCATTAGAAATACCTGTCATTGTGTGTGAAGGCTCATACCTCTCTCAGTGGGCTATGAGAGGGTAATGTATCTAGACTGCCTACTAAAACAGTATGAACATTTAGAATGCAACATTTAGAAAATTAACATGATATGTGATAAATATCATATTAAGCAAGATATGTTGTTCCAGCTTACATGAGGATGGCACACAGAAAGAAGATAACATTTTATGGGACAGGGGTATAAAGGATTTGCAATAATATCATAAAATACCTGAACATTACACAGTGAAAGAGAATAGGAGACAAAGAAATAGCAAAATAGCAGAGTCTTTAGGACTGTAGTTGATGATTACACTTGAAGCAATAGTAACAATTTACAAAATTCTATACAATGTTAATGTCAGCGGTCTCTCAGTAAGCAAGCCAACAGTGTGACATTTACAAGGAACCAAAACTCCAATAATGTATAGATGGAGAACAAATCTTGGTAGAAACAAGGCTCAACCAGGAGGGCCAGTTAAAGCTGCAATTTGTAACCCATTTTTAATGTTTGCAACTGCCATGGCGCCACCTATTGCCTGATCGGCACATAATTTTGCATGCTTCTTTAGTATCACAAGATGCATGAGCTCACTTAGTTTCATGATCGTCTGATATTTCTATATTTCCTTTAGAAAATATAGACTTATTGCTACACTTGGCCACACCCCATTTTTTTAAACAACCCTGCTAAGGCTTCCAAATGAAAAATACTTTTTGGATAATTATTGACGTAGAGAGTCCAGAGAATTGTACTGCACTGGTTTTATTGAGGTTGAGTGGAAAACCTAGAACTAGTTCACAAAAGTAGGTTTTCAAATAATCTCAAATATTGGTTTGAAAAAAATCAGTTAAAGAAAACGTAAGGAAGACCCATTACAACACAATTAAATGATTTACAACATGTGACCATTAGGTGGTGCTGCCACCAAATTTTTATGAGGCTGGTAGGATGTTGTGACAATGACATCTACAAAGTTTCAAGTCAATACACAAAAGTATTTTAAAGATACAGCCTGATTTTCATTTTATATGCTTGGAATCACATTTGTTGGCATGATATAAGGGAATGATTTGAAGAATCAACATGAATTCCATAACTTTTTGTCTTGAGTGTCTTTAGATGCTACACACCAAGTTTAATAAAGTCATCAAAAAAGTTTTTTAATATAATTTAAAATGGGGACAGGAAGTAGCATTGACTAGGACAAATTTGGTATCGTAGGACTCGGCATGACCCAAATAATCCAAAGGAAAAAAAGTTGCATGATAATATGTTATTTTAGTCATGTGTTATATAGATTTTCAATTAATTAATTAATTGTATAATATCTTTTAACCACTAGGTGGTGCTGTCCACAAATTTTGCAGGTCAGCTCAGACCATAGTGATAATGATCATACCAAGTTTTGTAATGATACCAAATTTAATAGTGCATTTTACGACAAAATGCAAAATGGTCGATGCCAAAATGGCCTTCAGGTTAGCATGTCTCAAGGACTAACAAAAACAACAGGGTTTAGTGCTTCACACTTGAACCCATAATCAAATGGCAAGATGCCAAAAAGGATCTCAGGCGTGCCTCAACAACTCTTTGCCTGAATGACATGAATCTTTTCACGTCATTGTGACCACATCCTGACTGTCTTATAGCAATTTGGCGCCACTTATTGGTAAAAAATATAAGTATTTTCATATTCCTGTAAATGGTTTACTGTTATTTAAGCCTATTTTTCTAAACACGTCATTAACGATGTCCACAAATATTTTCCTTTGTGCCCTTAGTTGGCTTGACCCCATAATTGCTGTTTGCAGCTATATTTATCTTTATAGTTATTGTTTTTGGTATTAACAGGCCTTAGGGGTGACACTGACCGTCTTGTTGTGTATGTTTCCTAAGGATCTCCTCTGACAAAGAACCTAAGCATTGGCATTCTGCATCTCAGTGAGTCAGGTGAGCTGGATATTTTTCGCATAAAATGGTGGTCGAGCAGCTGTGTGGCTAAACAGGACAAGAGCATTCTGCTAAAGGCCAGCAGCCTGACGGGACTCTTCCTGTTATTGGCGCTCGGTCTGGGACTGGGGCTGCTCATTGCTCTGATGGAACTTGCAGCCAGATCACGTACCATCGCCAGATCTGAGCAGGTGAGTGGAACACATTCTCTGTACTGTACATTTCAACTTCCCACACTGTACCACAAGACAGAAATGTAAAGCATAGAGAGAAATTATTTGATTGTACACCACTTACAAAAAGCAGGGCTACTCAATTATGACAAAAATCATAATCACGATTTTTTTCACGCCAAAACTGAAATCATGATTACCCTATGAAAATTTCCATAAAGTACCACAGTAATATCATGATTCACTAGGACTGAAACTAAAAGTATCCTGTACATGTGACAGTATTGATCTGAGATGGCTGATGATGTTTTCTGACAGAAGCCCTGCTGCTCTGTGCTGTCTGCTGAGCTCAGTCAACGCTTCAGATGTGGAGACATGACACCTGCAGAATCTCAGGAGAAGAACTAACCCCATCACAACACTGCCACATACATTCACTTATCACTGAAAGATCATTATCTCCACAACAGTGTTACTCTCTACTAATTCAGCTGGGTGGATAAACTTTACAAACATGAGTCCAGGTCACATTTCATGAAACAAATTTAGCTTCTGGCACCCATTGATTGGAAATCAAGCTATGCAGGTGAAGCTGGAGAGAATTTTATCAAGAGATGCTAAAGTGTCAAGAATCTCCCGTGCATGAGGGGAGAGTGTACTTCACAGCCAGACTCACATGAAACTGGCAAGCAAGCTCTGCTTTGTTTATGTTTTGCTCTTCTGATTTCCCATTTAGAGTAATGAATACAGACTATTGCCACCTACTGCTATCAAAAGTTATTATGTTACACTCAGATACAAAGCAGTTTGTTGGTGTGGGTTTGTTGTGTTCCAGGTTTTAGACCATGAATCCAACCCACATCTCCCATGTGGGAACCAAAAGAGCCTTACTGAGAGAGAAAG
Organism: Chromobotia macracanthus; assembly: GCA_036877525.1. Taxonomy (NCBI): domain Eukaryota; kingdom Metazoa; phylum Chordata; class Actinopteri; order Cypriniformes; family Botiidae; genus Chromobotia; species Chromobotia macracanthus. The sequence goes on from JAZGTH010000002.1 coordinate 666,223, forward strand.
TCCAGAATCCCCCTCCCTAAATCAAATGTCTCATGTGCATAGAGAGAACACATATCAATGACTACATTTAAATGGACAGCAGTTATCTAATTGTTAATCTTATTCTGAATAAGACAATATTATGATTAATGTGTTCTCATGAGTTGCTTTAAGAATATTTCTTTCATGTTCCTGTTTAACATGTTATAGAACATAGACCGAATATTGGCACACATCATTACATCACCATGCCACGCTGTCCAACATTCCCTCCAAAATTTTTAGTTTTAGGAAAGCTTTGCAGATAATTATTTGTCATGCTATGTCAAAAAAGACAACAGCATATGTAAATTCTCCTCAGTACTTTAATTTGGCAACATTTAATTCTTGTTTGCCGTGAAACTGTTGACCACTGCCGTGGTCATGTGCCTTTGTGTCCTGTTGTAAAATGCAGCAAAACCTCCCACACAACAGTAATAGTGCGATTAAGCTGTGTACATGTCTATAATGCACTTCACTAGTGCAACTAAACTAGTAATACTCCACATCTTAATTCAATTTGTGCTTGCTTCAAGTATGGCTTTAGTTGGATTAAGGTAGTCAGAAATCGCTGTTTGCATTGTAGTTTCTTACAATTTCAGAATATTGTCTTAATCAGGTAATATCTGTTGTCCCTTTAAACATAGTCACTGTTTTAAATGCAGACAGTTTAATATGAGTCATTGTCACCTTACTCATGGTCACTTCAACATGTCCTCACTTTATTAGAGCTTGTTTGCAGAGACAAAAAGAACATGCTCATCTGATGGAACCATCCATCGAGGTTGCCCAGTTGCCTTTAACATATAAAACAATTTTTTTGGTATAATGTCTTTGAATATTTTAACCTTTTTTAATGGTTCACAATATTGCTTAATTGAAAAAATATTGCAAGCATTTTAATCCAAACATGGTACCTTTTTGTGGCAAGGTAATATTTAATATTTCTTTTTTTTCCTGTTTTTTGGGTAAACATTTTATTAATAGAAAAAAGAACTGCTATATAAACTCTGCCCAAGGTGTTATATTCAACCTGTGTATTTGTGGATTATTGGGATCCACCTGTTATTGTTACAGTAAAACAGTGTGTAGTTAAATGTTTTAATATTCCTGAAAAAATATTAGAAGAGAGAACTGCATCCTGCATCCAAGTATTTTGATGTATACCAAATGTCTACCATGATAAATACACCTTGTATTCTATGAAACAAATTCACACCCTTATTTTATTGTGCTATTGTTTCATGGTAAAGAATTTTCTTCACAATAATAAAAATGAAAAATGTTGTATGCATATGTGTTTGTAATGTATATTATAATTCATGAAGAATCACTCTTTGCATCTTCAACCCCCTCAAGTCTTTTGGAGTAAGTGCTTTAGCCTGTTTATTAGTAAATGTGCACCAGATAGTTCACAATTCTGTTGGTTTTGTATCAGATCAGTTATTTGTGACACAGCATTGTACTATATTTTGCATCCATTTTTTTCTTGTGTTTTCCAAAAGACACTATGTCCCCTGCAGAGTAAAACCTTGCCCACAGAACAATGCTTTCATTAAATTTCTTTGAGGCATTGTCAGATTCAAGAAGTATTTTACGTTAAAGACCTCTATCCTGGTTTCAACTGACTCCAAATATTTTTCAAACTGAATCACTATGATGTTGTTTGGCAAACTTTACCAGAGTTGTTTAAGGTAATGGTGTCGTGATCCAGGCTCTCAGTATCACTCAGAGCTCATCTTCACTCTGTTCTCTTCTCCTGACCTCAATAGCTTTTTCAATGGCTTTTCTTATGGCTCCTTTTCAAGTTGATAGTTTCCTGGCCAACAGTGCCCACATAAGGACACTGATATTCTTTTGTAGACAATACTATTTTACAGACTGCTTTATATTGCAGTGTCATTTGCATGACCTGTAGACTGTAGTTACTGTTACTGCAGTTATGATTACAGTAAAGCACAACAGTAACCAACAAGCACTACACCTTTGTACTTTCTGTGTCAAGGATATTTTGGGTTTGAACAGCAATATTGTTTAAAAAAACAGTAACAGAAAAGTACATGCTGGATATGCATATTATCAATTCATTCCAAATCGACAAAATAATTAAAATATATTTTAAATAAATGGTACTGGTATACATCTAATGTATGTAATATTTTATAATTGTGTATGACCCTGGCCCAGTACATAAATACAAAGATCCACAAACAAACAAATTAAATCCTTTCCTGTAAACACATTTTCATGTGTAAAATTCATATTAAAATGACTATAACTAAAACATACCAACAATAAAACCAAGGTCACATTATAAAGCTGTAATTGAAACTGCTCCAATGCTTTACAGCTATAGGCCAGGACGATCTACATAAACTTATCATTACTTCCAAACCAGCAACGCGTTTTTTAGACCCCATACCGACTAAACTATTGATACAGCTACTACCAGCAACTGAGGAGCTTCTTCTCAATATTGTAAACTCCTCTCTATCTCTAGGTCATGTCCAGAGTCCTTTCAAGTTAGCAGTTATTAAGCCTCTCATAAAGAAACCTCAACTAGATACAAATGAACTGACAAACTACAGACCCTTTTCAAATATATAATATCCCCTTCATGTCTAAAATATTAGAAAAGGTCGTATCCATGCAACTGTGTACCTTCTTACACAGTAACAATATCTTTGAAAAGTTCCAGTCAGGATTTAGACCACATCATAGCACAGAAACTGCCCTGGTCAAAATTACAAATGATTTACTTCCTGCTGCAGACAATGGTTGCACCTCATTGTTAATTTTACTCGATCTTAGTGCAGAATTTGAAACAATAGACCATGTCATCCTGTTAGATCGACTACAAAATTATGTTGGCATTCAAGGTCAAGCTCTTCAGTGGTTCCGCTCCTACTTATCCGACCGTTACCATTTTGTTCATTTAAATGGGGAATCATCAGAATTAATGCCAGTAAAATATGGCCTGCCTCAAGGATCTGTTTTAGGCCCTCTGCTATTCACATTATACATGCTGCCCCTCGGTAATATTATAAGTCATGGGATAAACTTCCATTGTTACGCTGATGATACTCAACTATACATTACATCAAGACTGAATGATATTCCTACCTTAGCTAAATTATCAGACTGTCTTAAAGACATAAGACATTGGATGACTCGTAATTTTCTTCTTTTAAATTCAAATAAGGCAGAGATATTACTTATTGGACCAAACGCAAATCAACAGAAGCTCTCTGATTACAGTTTCCAATTAGAAGGTTGTAACGCCACTTCATCTAAAACTGTTAAAGACCTGGGTGTCATATTAGACAGTAATCTGTCTTTGAAAATCATGTTGTCAAGGTCGAGGGAAACGAACCCAGTCGCAGACAGCGTTTAAACAGGAAGAAAAGGTCCTTATTAATTAATAAACAAAACAATCCACGAGGGGGCAAAAACAGAACAGGATTTACTGGAACAAAAATGCCTCCAAAAGGCGGAGCTAAAGCTAAACTAAAAACCGAATAAAAACCACGAAGAACATACACGGCACAAAATCACGGCAGGACAAAGACTCGGAAACTAGAACACGATAAGATACGAGAAAACCTTCCGAACAGGAACGACTCGGGAAAACACATCTGAAGCAACGAACCGCCAGAAAACACAGGGGCATTAAACAGAACAAAGACAAGGACGAACAGGTGCGCGAAATGAGCGCAAACAAGACGAGAACAAGGGGGCGGGGCCTAGACTCGCGACCGGAGAGCACATGGCGAATGTAAACAAAACAGAGACCATGTGCTTCCACACAAGACAATGACCCAGAGCATGAGTTCAGATCCCGACTCCAAGAAACAAGAACCAAGACAAGGAGGAGTCAGGATCTAAACAGCACGCCCTGACACTAAACACAGTCCTGGCAAGATAATCTAGAAAGATTCAGAACAGGAAGCCAGGACCCTGACACTTGGCTTATATTATAAAAACTGTCTTCATCCACCTTAGAAACATTGCTAAGCTGCGTAGCATCTTATCTACTTCTAATGCAGAAAAGCTGGTCCATGCTTTTATGATCTCCAGACTGGACTATTGTAATGCACTTCTAGGTGGCTGTGCAGCTTCCTTAATAAACAGGCTACAGTTAGTTCAAAATGCAGCAGCTAGAGTTCTTACCAGGTCCAAGAAATATAATCATATAATTCAAATTTTGTCAGATCTACACTAGTTACCTGTTAAATTTCGTGTTATTTATAAAATTCTACTGCTTATCTACAAAGCCTAATCTAAATGGGTTAGCCCCTTGTACTTAACTGATCTTCTCTCACGCTACAAGCCAATGCATGCCCTACGCTCTCAAAACTCTGGTCTTCTGGTCATTCCCAGAATTGCAAAGTCCACTAAAAGCGGCAGAGCTTTTTCACACTTGGCTCCTAAACTCTGGGATAGCCTGCCAAATGCTGTTCGGGGCTCAGTTACTCTCTCACAGTTCAAATCTAGTTTAAAGACACATCTATTTAGCCAAGCATTCTCATAATGCTTCACATTCTACCTCAAAGTAAATAAAATCTTATGCTCTTAATGTTATGAACAGCAGCTACGCTAATTATTCTCTGTTTTGGTTTTCTATCCTGGGGTTCAATCCCGGGTAGCTATAGATTACATCTACAGATGGACTCATCTTCAGACAGATCTACTCAAGCTCCAGATCCTCTGGAAAAATGCCCCTGCTACGGTACAGTCAGGTGCTCATCCTCGCACCATAGAGCAGTGACTACAGTGACACCTGGCCCTCGCAAAGCACCGGGAATATGTGATGGCCATCTTTTTAAAAAAAACTTTTTGCAGCATTAGCGTGCCAGAGGAGAACTGGCCCTCCCTACTAAGTCTGGTTTCTCCCAAGGTTTTTTCTCCATTTATATATCACTGGAGTTTTGGTTCCTTGCCACTGTTGCCCTGTTGGCTTGCATACGGGGAAACTGCTGATATTAGCTTAGAACATTTGCTCTGTACATTGTGTTATATTCGTTATTTGTTCATTTTATCAATTTTGAATATTCTTTCTTTTCTCTTCCTAATTTTCTCGCCTCCATCTCTTTCATTTTCAATTTCAGTTTTCACTTATACTCTTGGATATTGTCATTTGTACAGTTGCTTTGTAACAGTGTGCCACTGTGATAAATAAATTGAACTTGAACTTGAAACTAACTACTTACTACTACTTACTACTTTGGTAATAATGACTGATAATAATGACTAATACCTGAAATAGTATTAAAAGAATTTAATTGTATTGCAACAAATGAAGTTACTGTATTGAAAGCTTCAATCTATAACCTTTGCCTCTTTATTGCCATCTATATTTGAAACAATAAATTGCAAATTACGGTATCTGCGGTATCATGTTAAAATATGTCAGCATAACGTGTAATCATGTTAGTATTATGTTTCCAATGGTTTACAACTGAAGAGACTCCCAGCTCAGGTTCCTATGTGCCTAGCTCTGAGTGGTGTGTGTTTGTGTCTCTGCTTAGACTTGCTCTGTATTTCTTTTTTTATACAAAATTGTTAAATATGATTTGTTGCTTTATTAAATTTAACAATCCATCCATCCTTGGGAGGAGTTGCTCTTCTATCTTGAAATCTGGCACATAGTCTTGTTATTAATAATACTAATACTTGACCAACTGTCTGCTAGCCCTCACACGTCACAGAAGACAAATAATTTTGTGTTTCTGTAGCTCAACTGGCAGAGCAGTGCAAAAAGATGTGGGTTTGATTCCCAGGGATCACACATACTGATTAAAGTATAACTTGAATGCCCTGTAAGTTGCTTTGGATAAAAACTTCTGCAAAATGCGTAGATGTAAATCATTTATGTTGCCAGTTATTAAAATTGTCATTGGTGGGGAGGGAGAACCCAGTTGCAGACAGCTTTTAACAAAAATTAATTCTATTCAAACAAAAAAAAAACAAACAAACAAAAATCAAATCAAGACTTGAAATATTCAAAACAAGAAAACCAAGACAAGACTTGAGAAAACCAAAATCAAAACACGACTAGATAAATAAATACACTACCAGTCAAGTTTGGAAACACTTACTTTTTCTTTGTTCATATTTTTTTAATTTATGAGTAATAGTAAACTTATCAAAACAATGAAATAACACAAATGTAACTTTATGAATTATGGTGTGACTTTTTTATTGTATGGTGTAAATAAAAATAAGGTAAAATAGGATATATTCTAGCATATTCGATATAGTCACCCTTCGTCTAGAATTTCCAAAAAATTTCTTGACATTTTCCATCACCCAGTTTCTTGAGGAATCATCATCAAGATTTTAAAAGAGTTTTGAAGGAGTTCCCCTCTATCTTGCGCTCTTATTGGCTGCTTTTTCTTCATTATTTGGTCCAAATCATCTATTTCCAAAACATTTTTTTTTAATTGTAGTTTTCTAATATCAAAAATTAAATTTAAATTAATATGTTGGCACAATTATATTTTTATTTTTACATTTTTAATGTTTAATCAAATGTCATTTTTAAGATTTTTCAGATTTTTAAGATAAGAAACATTTCAGTCAAGTGTTTCCAAACTTTTGACATGTAGTGTATATTTAGTCGAGCTCAAGAACTACAAGGCTGACTATTGCCACCAGATAACAAGAAACAATACACCAGCACAAGACAGCAAACACAAGGGCAATAAATAGGGAAGGAAAAGAAGGCAGGTAACAAGGGCAGGCAAGGTGAGGGTAATGAACTAACAACTAGAACACAGTCAGGATCCAAACATCATGCTCTGACACAAAACACAAGGGATGTCAGGATCCTGGCAAGAGAACCAGAAAAAACCTAAGACAAGAAGGACCCTGACAAAAATAAATTAATTGACACTGAATCATGTTTCATATTTGCTAATTTATTTTGTTTATTAACTCAGGAAATCTAAAGCTGAAATCTAAAAATTTGTTGTTTAGATTTACTTGGTTGTGATCTTGCGATTTTGAATAAATAACTCAACAAATAACAGGTGATAATTCAATATCACTCATATCAGCATGCACACTCTCAAGCACCTGGGTTCTCAAGCAGGCGGGGACTAAGAGGTGGAAGCGCTCCCCATGATGCACATCCTCCTACCCGAACAATCCATCCGTTTCCCTTATTTGGGTCCACTGCTTCAAAAGGTTCTTAACTCCTTTAGCACTGGATCTTGGCTCTGAAACGTGGACAACTGCTCTTTAGAATAGCCAGGGCAGATGGAAGTACTCACCTGTGCCTCAGTGCTTGCTAGCCCACCTGCTTCCACGGTATGCATCTGCTGGACCTCACACCTCTCTATTCCAGCTTGAACCAATTTGGTGTCAAGAGCAGTTCCACATCATGCTGGGCTACAAATAGCCACACAGTTGTCATATTCTGCCTCCTCCAGGTTTACCACAGGCTGCCCTGCCAAAGGCTGCCTAGACAAAACAGATGTGGCATGATTACATCGACCGGATCGGTATTGGACATCAAAGTAATGTTTTGAGTTTTGGGTGTGTTGAGCTTTTAACTCAGCTTGCTGCTCCATCATACCTCCAGTATCCAGCTGGGATACCACTTCAGACCACTGCTCTTGCTTTGATGGTGATTTGGCACTGATAGAGATCTCTTCAGCAGTCACAGAAATTCATAGGAATGTTACCTCATGTCTTGGACAAATATATACCACCTTCACTTGCAACAGGCATACACTAAAACAGTGTGTTAGCTCTAGCAGCCACTGGCTTTCACCTTTCGCACTTCCCGAACACCTTTTGCCATTGCTGTAGTTATGGAGCCCGCTGGCACGTGGACCATACTCCTCCCAGCAACATCACAGATCTGTACATGCTGGAACATGTCCCTCCAATCAGTCTCTTCCCCCCTTGCATCAGAGTCTCAAACTCAGACTGTTGATCACCCCCACAATAGAAGAAACAGCTTTTGAAAAGGGTGGAGGATGCCTTACCACTAAGAAACTGCAATTTTTCTGCCCACAGGTTTTTACCTCTAGCTCAAGATATCCCAAGTACAGGATGTCCAGTCCATTGGCAGAAGTAAGCTTGAGCTATTAACCTTTAACAGCCTGTGTCAGCTCAAGGATCTGCTTGCCCTGTTCAGTGACTACACCCATTACTTTTGATAAAGTGACTGGGTTTTGGCCCATGACATTTCTGCACATTATGCACTTTCACTGAAGCCATAAATACCACTATGATTTTTAGGGGCTCGAACCCTCCCTGACTGCAATAAGATTCCCCTCTCACTTCTAACATGGTTAAAACTAAACGATTACGGAAGGAGTGTTTCAAATTACAGAAGGCTATTTTTTTAAATCTTCTAAAAGAAAATAAACACAACCCTAGATATTTATTTGACACAGTGACAAAGTTAACCAAAAATAAAGCATTAACTGCTTCTGACAGTTGTCAATATCATAACGATAAAATTATGAATTTCTTTACTAACAAAATAGATACTGTCAGAGATCAAATCATAAACATGTAATTGCCTGCAACACAATCACATCAGGCACATCACAATTTGCCCAAGGAGTCATTGTCTACTATAAATAAGGATGAACTGTCAAAAATAATTACATAATCTAAACCAACAACATGTATGCTGATCATGCTTGTCAGCTCATTACAGAATACTTTGCCACCTATGAATCCAGCGGAAGTTTCCCAGCTTCAAATGGCTTAAAGTGAAGTGCTCAAGGGTTACCAAGAACACCTCAACAAGCAAATCTGACTCATTACATTGAATCGCTTCCTTCTCCCACACCACAGACGGTAAGACTGGCTAGGCCAGAGAAATTTGATGGTTCAGCTGAGCAATGCCGGGGCTTTATTCGTCAAGTGAAGATTTTTTTTGCTAACCAGGAAGAACAGTTTTACTCACATGAAAAGAAATGTGCTTTTCTAATGTCACTGCTTTCTGGTAAAGCGATCGATTTGGCTGTAGTGGTCTGGGAGACAGATCATTTGTTTCATACCTCCTATAACTATTTTGTTCAACAGTTATGAGATGTGCTTGAATATCCCACTGGGGGAAAGGATGTATCTACACAATTGCTTCATATGTCTCAAGGCAACCACACTGCTGCAGATTATACTATCGAGTTTAGAACGCTTGCTGCTAAAAGTGGTTGGAATGATATCATGCTAAAGGCTATGTTACAACAAAGCTTGAACTTTGACCTACAGACTGAACTGGCTTGCAAAGGTGAAAACTGTTCATTTACTGAATATGTAACTCTCAGCATTACGATCAATAACCTTGTGAGGAATGGTCCCAAGAGGAAAATTACCCAGTTATCACAGACCTGCGCTCCAGTCACACACCAGCTCTGCTGTTCTTCAACCCACTTCAGTGCCTAGCCAGGAGCCCATGCAATTGAGTTTCTTGAGACTCAACCTTCCTATTCAACCTTGTGTGCCATCTATCAAGATCAGTGCTGTTAACAACACCTTCATAAGAGATGGCATCAAACACCAAACACAACTACTTCAACTCCATATTGGACTATTCCATCAAGAGGCCATCTTATTTTATGTCATTGACTACCCCAGACATGATATTATCCTTGGCTACCCCTGGTTATCTGTTCACAACCTATTTTTTTCCTGGCATCATGGTGAGATAACCCATTGGTCTAAATTCTGCCAAACCTATTGTATGCACTCAGCCATAGTCAAGCCCTGCTTGACGACAAATACTGAAAGCCCAAACACCACTCAAACTACTAAGATTCCTTCCTGTTCATGGTAATTTTTAGTAAAATCTAGGTCACACAATCACCACCTCACCAACCATGGGACTGTGCTATTGACTTGTTACCCAATGCCATGCCTCCTAAGAGCAAAGTCTACCCTCTGTCATGCAATGAGACTCATTGGTACATTGAAGAAGAGCACACTGAAGAAGCCATGAATTCTGTATTTATCCATCCCTCCACCTCTCCAGGTGCTGCAGGTTTTTTCTTTGTGGAAAAGAAAGATGGAGGCTTATGGCCATGCATAGACTACAGAGGTCTAAATAATATATAAGCTGTAAACTGTCAAGTTTTATTACCCTCTTCCGCTGGTTACTTCGGCACTGGTACAACTACGTGAGGCCAGGATTTACACAAAGTTTGACCTCAGAAGTGCATACAACCTGATCTGGATTCATGAAGGTGGTGAATGGAAAACTGCCTTTCTCACCACTAGGGAGCACTATGCGTACTTGGTCATGCCATATAGACTTGCTAATGCCCCAGTAGTCTTCCAGTCTTTCATCAATGCAATTTTCAGAGATCTTCTGAACCAGTGTGTTTTAGCATATATTGATGACATCCTAATTTACTCCAAGTCTGCATCTGAACACATCCAACATGTCAAAACAGTACTCTCCTGCCTGCTGGATAACCAGCTTTATATCAAGGCAGAGAAATGCGAGTTTCATGTCGAGCACACGTCCTTTCTGGGGTACAACATCAGTCATCAGGGTGTCGAGATGGATGACTCCAAGGTCAGAGCAGTCACAGACTGGCCTCAACCCACTACAGTCAAAGAACTTCAGAGATTTCTTGGTTTTGCAAACTTCTATAGATGTTTCATTCGTAATTACAGTCTGATTGCATCCCCTCTAACGTCACTGTTAAAAGGCAAACCATCAAAACTCAAATGGACTGAAGAAGCAACCCAGGCGTTCACCAAACTCAAGGACAGTTTTACAACAGCCCCGATCCTCAAACACCCAAATCCTTATCGTCCCTTCGTGCTAGAAGTAGATGCCTCTGATTGCGGAATTGGAGCCATTCTTTCACAGCGTCATGGTCAACCTGGTAAACTCTACCCCTGCACATTCTTCTCAAGAAAATTTATTTCTGCTGAGCGCAATTATGATGTAGGCAATAAACAACTGTTATCCATTTAGGCTGCAATAGAACAGTGGAGGCATTGGCTTGAGGGAGCAATCCATCCATTCCAAGTAATCACCAACCATAAAAACCTGGAGTACATCAAGAGTGCCACATGCCTGAGTCCACATCAAGCCCATTGGTCTCTATTCTTCACCCGTTTCCAGTTTCCAGTCACCTACAGACCTGGCAGCAAGAACAGTAAGGCTGAGGCTATAGCCAGACGTCACGGTCCTCCCACAGACAACACACCTGAATCTATTCTTCCACCATCTGTTATCATTGCTCCAATAACCTGGGACATTATGGGAGAGATCCAATGGGATCATCAGCAAGAACCACCACCGGCAAACTGCCCCCCCAAATAAACACTTTGTGCCACAAGGTTTGCGTCTCTGAGTCATGCAATGGGTTCACATCTCTCTGAGCTCAGGACATCCTGGAATTTCATGCACTCTTCATCTATTACAGAACTCCTTCTGGTGGCCTTCAATGGACAAAGATGTGGTAACCTATGTAAAGTCCTGTCAAACCTGAGCTCAATCCAAGACTCCAAGGAACTACCTTCTGACCTCCTCCAACCGTTACCAATTCCTCAGCGTCTTTGGTCTCACTTGTCCATAGACTTTGTTACAGACCTGCCCCTCTCCAATGGTTTCACCACCATACTAGTAATCATTGATCGCTTCTCTAAAGCATGCCGTTTGATCCCTTTCAAAGGTCTCCCCACAGCCATGGAAATGGCCCTACTCCACCATGTCTTCAGAGTCTACGGTTTACCTGAGGATATTGTTTCTGATAGAGGATCCCAATTTACCTCTCAGGTTTGGAAAGCCTTCCATAAGCAATTAGACATCAACGTAAACCTCACATCAGCATACCATCCACAGTCAGACGGCCAAGCTATGGACCTGAGGAGAGATCATGGGTATCCACCACCAACATCTTAGATCTATCACTCATCGAAGATTTTTATAGACCCAGACCTGATCCTCCAGCACCACGACAGGATGTCCCTGTCGAGTGCCAAGAGGCACTCCTAGGGGGGAGGATCCTGTAATATAATGCTTCTACGATAATTTCCTGTTCACTGTATAGGACATTGTCATTTTATAGCATAGAAGACCCTGCGGGCTTTGTCTCTCAGTTCATTCACAGCAGGGGTAAAGTTTCCAGTGGACAATATTTTCAAACCCAGGTAATTTTAGTGTAATGTGTGTGTTATGTGGTTAATTCCTAATGTAAACACGTCTTGTGTTCGCTGGGATCTGGATATTTTCTGGAAGGTCATAATTTTGGTTTAATTGAGGTTGACTGTCAGGGCCCAGGTCTGACAGTATTGTTCTAGCAGCCCCAGGTTCTGCTGTAAGCCATGTTCAGTGGGAGACAGCAGAAGCAGGTCATCTGCCTAGAGCAGACATTTGATTTCGGAGTTGTGTAGGGCGAGTCAGGGGCTGCAAATCACTCCAGACTGTTAGCCAGGTCATTGATGTAAATGTTAAACAATGTTGGGTTTAAGCAGCATCCCTGTCTTACTCAATGCTCCTGCTTAAGTTATCTGATTCTTTTTGTGCTGATTTCTGCACTGCATTTACTTTCTGTGTACATTGACTTGATAAGGTCACCGTTTTTACCTCCTGCATCACTTTCAATAAGTTTGTAAAATAATCACTGGTGCCAAATTGAATGTGGAAAGGTTGAACCAGGTGATCGGCAGGGGTCTCAGAACTTATTGTAGTCATGAATTGAACCGGTGGGCAGAATTCTTTCCATGGGCTAAGTATGCTCAAAACTCCCTAACACACTCCTCCACTGGCATAACCCTTTTCCAATGCATCTTGGGATAACAACCCCCCTTGTTCCCATGGTCCAGTGAACCCTTATCAGTACCTGCAGTTGATGACTGGATCAGATGTAATGAGAGGGTGTGGGACAGTGCCCATGTCCGTCTAACAGAGAGCCATCGGAACCCAAGAATTCCAGGCCAACAGACAACATTGCCCACACCCTCCCTACCAACCAGGACAATGGGTCTGGCTTTCTACAAGGGACTTCAAACTGCGGCTACTGAAGGAAGCTCAGCCCTAGTTATGTTGGCCCATTTAAAATAATCAAACAGATTAATGAGGTCACATTCGAGCTTCCTACTAATTACCATATCTCTCCATCCATCCATGTCTCGCTCCTCAAACTGGTCCACCTGGATGCTGACCCCAATGCTGAGAACTAAGAGCCACTGCCACCACTGGACATAGATGGATGGTGAACAAAGTTGCTGGATTCAAGAAGCTGAGGGGGTCATCTCCAATATCTCGTTCACTGGGAGGGCTATGGACCTGAGGAGAGATCATGGGTATCCACCACCAACATCTTAGATCTATCACTCATCGAAGATTTTTATAGACCCAGACCTGATCCTCCAGCACCACGACAGGATGTCCCTGTCGAGTGCCAAGAGGCACTCCTAGGGGGGAGGATTCTGTAATATAATGCTTCTACGATAATTTCCTGTTCACTGTGATTTTGACTATTTTGCCTGTGACCTCAACTCAGATTTCTGCTTCATGTTTTGGATTGTTGAACTGTTTTCCTAATAAACTTCTGCAAATGGATTCTAACACAGCTTCAGCCTCACCCTCATTACAGCTACTAATTTCAGACAAAACAAAAGTTTATTGAACCAAAATCATTCACACAGAACAACCTAGAATACTGTCCTACTCTTGATGGATGCTTTATAAAGCCTGCTTCATCAGCTAAGAATCTGGGTGTCCTTTTTGATAGCAACTTGTCATTTAAAAACCACATTTCCAATATTTGTAAACCTGCATTTTTTTTAATCTTACAAATATATCAAAACAATGACACATGCTCTCTATGTCGGGACTTGCAATGCCTTACTGGGTGGCTGCTCTTTATACTATAAACAAATGCATAAATGTAAATGCAAAAAGTGAAAAACATAAGGATGAAAAATACAATTTGATTATAAAGATACAGTTAAAAAATGTAAATAACAGAATATACAGAACTTGTGTTCTCCTAACAGGAAGGGCAGTTTTTCATTGTTTGATATGTTTCAAATGTCTGGTGTATGCCTTTATTTTTTGGTAGAACAAGTGCAGCTCTGTATCGATTTTGTTTTGATCGCAGTGTGGGCACCTCTCTTTCTGTCGCAGCCATGTTTTCCTGTGTCTACCCTTTTCTACTGTGAGCTTGTGTCCACTGAGTCTGTACCTGGTCAAGGTGGCTCTCAGTTTCATGACTTTCACTGTCTGCCATGGCGTATTTTCTTTATAGGGCTAAATAGCATCGCACTTTACTTTGTTGTTGTGTTTCAGTTTCCCAGTAAGTGGTGTAATTGTGGTTCATTTGCGCTATAATTTGCTTGAATGTAATTAGTTTGGCGGATCAGGACTGAAGCTCTGTACCAGTTGAGAGAGGGGATTGGTTTCTTTGCTTAACTCTTGGTATTGCAGGGCTTTGTAATGGTATGATTGTGGGTCACTGAGTTTTAGATGTTTCCAGAATTTGATTGCCTTTTTATGCACCGTTATAATTAGTGGATATTTGTCTAATTCTGCCCTGCATGCATTATTTGTTGTGTCTCTGAATGTTTTTCTTATCTGATGAAGTCTTGATTTGGATTTGTAAGTGCACCCCACACCTCACTGTCATAGAGGGCAATTGGCTCATTCACCGGGTCTAATATTTTAGCCAAATTCTAATTGTGATCTTTATAGGACATTGTCATTTTATAGCATAGAAGACCCTGCGGGCTTTGTCTCTCAGTTCATTCACAGCAGGGGTAAAGTTTCCAGTGGACAATATTTTCAAACCCAGGTAATTTTAGTGTAATGTGTGTGTTATGTGGTTAATTCCTAATGTAAACATGTCTTGTGTTCGCTGGGATCTGGATATTTTCTGGAAGGTCATAATTTTGGTTTAATTGAGGTTGACTGTCAGGGCCCAGGTCTGACAGTATTGTTCTAGCAGCCCCAGGTTCTGCTGTAAGCCATGTTCAGTGGGAGACAGCAGAAGCAGGTCATCTGCCTGGAGCAGACATTTGATTTCGGAGTTGTGTAGGGCGAGTCAGGGGCTGCAAATCACTCCAGACTGTTAGCCAGGTCATTGATGTAAATGTTAAACAATGTTGGGTTTAAGCAGCATCCCTGTCTTACTCAATGCTCCTGCTTAAGTTATCTGATTCCTTTTTGTGCTGATTTCTGCACTGCATTTACTTTCTGTGTACATTGACTTGATAAGGTCACCGTTTTTACCTCCTGCATCACTTTCAATAAGTTGTATGTATGTAAAATAATCACTGGTGCCAAATTGAATGTGAAGATTTATGTGTTCCCCAGACAAAATCAACATCTGATGTGTTACATTGCAACTGGGCCCCAGTAATCAACATTTGTGTCTGTAAAGGTGTGAACCAAATGGCCCATACAATCAAAAGATCTATACCCAGGATGGCCCATGCTTCCTGGCTATTGTAAGGCCTCCGGCAAGAGGTCCTAGGACTATCTGTCTTTTGTTTGAGGGCCTTTTGTTTCCAGGTATAACGTCCAGTCACACTGTACAAATGAAAATATCTAAAAATATATAACAGTGAACACTGAATTTGAAAATTAAAGAGAAAGAAGGAGAGAAAATTAGGAAGAGAAAAGGAAGAAAATTCAAAACTGATAAAATTAATAAACAATGATAGTAACACAATGTACAAAGCAAATGTTCTAAGCTAATATCAAGCCAATGATTAGATATTAGCTTACGATAATATCTCCCAGTAATCAAGCCAACAGGGCAACAGTGGCAAGGAACCAAAACTCTAGTGATATACAAATGAAGAAAAAACCTTGAGAGAAACCAAGCTTACCAGGAAGGGCCAGTTCTCCTCTGGCACGCTAATGCTGCAGTCCTTAGTTAAAATAAGCTAAAAAAAAAGCTTAGTTAAAAAAAAGCTAAAATAAAAAAAAGATGTCCATCACATATTCCCAGTGCTTTGGGTGGGCCAGGTGTAAATGCAGTCATTACTCTATGGCACGAGGATGAGCACCTGACTGTACCATAGCAGGGGTAGTTTTCAGGAGGAACTGGAGCTTGCAAAGATCTGTCAGATGTTGAGTCCATCTGTAGATGTAATCCATAGCTATCCCGGGACTGAAACCCCGGGATAGAAAACCAAAACAGAGAATAATTAGCGTAGCTGCTGTTCATAATGTTAAGAGCATAAGATTTTATTTACTTTGAAGTAGAATGAGAAACAAGTGATGAGAAGCATTATGAGAATGCTTGGCTAAATAGATGTGTCTTTAAACTAGATTTGAACTGTGAGAGAGTAACTGAGCCTCGAACAGCATTAGGCAGGCTATTCCAGAGTTTAGGAGCCAAGTGTGAAAAAGCTCTGGTGCCTTTAGTGGACATTGCAATTCTGGGAATGTCCAGAAGACCAGAGTTAGGAGAGTGTAGGGTACGCATTGGCTTGTAGCGTGACAGAAGATCAGTTAAGTACAAGGGGCTAACCCATTTAAGGCTTTGTAGGTAAGCAGTAGAATTTTATAAATAATACGAAATTTAACAGGTCACCACTGTAGATCTGACAAAATTGAGTTATATGGTCATATTTCTTGGACCTGGTAAGAACTCTAGCTGCTGCGTTTTGAACTAACTGTAGCCTGTTTATTAAGTAAGCTGGACAGCCATCTAGAAGTGCATTACAATAGTTCAGTTTGTAGATCATAAAAGCATGGACCAGCATTTCTGCATCAGAAGTAGATAAAATGCTAAGAAGCTTAGCGATGCTTCTAAGGTGGAAGAAGGCAGTTTTTATAACATAAGCCACATGATTTTTAAAAGACAAATTACAGTCTAATATGTGCAGATGACCCGTGCAGATGATGGTTAAAATTAAGGTTTTACTTGCAAAAGCTTAACCTTAGTCATACTGTTGTTTCTTCCTAGTTCAGTCAGAAAGCTCAGAACAAGGATGGATCCGCTGATGAGGGACTTTATATCTTTCTGGTGAGGTGGAGACTGTAATTCAGTGCCCCCCGTTTCCACTAAGGTGATTGGTTATAGGGGTGAAGGCTGACCATGCCATATGGACCACCCTTCTCCAGCTGTGTGGAACTCGTTTGCATAGTGTAAAGTCCATTTTAGAAAAATGTTGCTGAACCTTTATCTATGCATTTTTCCCTGTCCAAACCACTCTCAAAATACACTTGACAATGTACTGAATGCATACCAAACATGATGTTGAAAGGCTGGAATAATCATTTGTACCTATATTCAGGGGCTACAGGTGAGATTACACGTTATTATGACATTTCAGCTACATTTACACACACAATGACATTTTGGTATGTTCAGCATTTATAATGTGCAATTGTAATGTCCTTTTTAACAGTTATTTCTGTATAAATGTAAAAGGTTTGACTCCTTGTTTCAATCATTGCGTGTCGCATGGCCAGCACATTAGCATGCTGTATCTAGAGGATCAAAGGAACTTTATTGCCATCCTGGCCTGGGCCTTAGGATCAAAGGAATGGGTGATAAGGGGAGTCCTGTGGACCAATGAAAAAGGGTCCTCTCCTTCCCTATCTTAACCCAACAGGGGTATCTGGCAGTTCCCTTAGCCTCCTTATCTGATGGCACTGGGCATCTGGTTGTGTTAGCCCACCAACGTCCAATCGCAAGTGAGCAAACCTTCCTCCGTTGTGGCAGTTAGAGAGGGGCCCCATCATAAACTGGGCCCTGGAATGTCCTTTGTTCTGCTGTTCATTACAGGGGTCTAATAAACACGTTGTTGGTTTGGAAGTAGTGATAAGCTTATGTAGATCATCCTGGCCTATAGCTGTGAAGCACTGGAGTTATTCTAGAGGGGCAATGTTTAGGAAGGGTGAATCTTCAGGTGAAGTTGCAGGTTGTGTATTCTCAATTATATGGCGTATGGTTTCAACTTTCTCTGTGAAAGAGTTCATGAAGTTGTTACTACTAAAGTTTGATGGCACAATGTCTTCAGGTAGTATTTGTTAATTAGTTAATCTGGCAACTGTATTGAATAGAAACCTAGGGTTGTTGTTATGTTTTTCTATTTTTTCTATTAGAAACCTTTAGTATGTCTCTATAAATAGTAGCAACACCACCACCAAGACGGGGCTTGTGCTTATAAGAATAGCCTGGCGAGGCGGATTCATTTAGACCAATGTAATCATCTGGCTTGAGTCAAGTTTCAGTTAAACAAAGTATATCAAAACTGTTACCTGAGATCATTTCATTTACAATAACCATCTTTGGTGTTAGTGATCTTATGTTAAGGAGCCCAAGCTTTTGTTTTTGTTCTCTCATGTTGTTATTTTCTGGTTTAATCAAGATAAGATTTTGTCAAGGTCTTGCCGCAGGTCTATTTTTTTGCCTCACTATTCGGGGAAAAGACACAGTCTCTACTGACTTTACTATACAACAATTTATTTGTTTTTAAAGCAGAACAGCAACAGTGATGAGATGCGTCTGAACTTACTAGTCAAATTGTTTGTAGTGTCCTGGAGATATTGTCCAACATAAGATCTGCTCCGAGTCGGCTGGGGTACAGGCCGTCAGGACAAGAAAGCCTTGGTTGCTCCCAGAAAAATTCCAATTATTTTGTTTTGCTGATTTTTCAGATATGTAATTTATATCTTTTACAGCTAGTTTGATGCCTTCTTTAGTGTGAGCATAGGTGTTATCAAGAAAGTTATCTAGCAGTGCTTGTATTTTTTGACTGCTTAATGCTTTCTGATACTCTTCTGCATTGTTTTTGGCCCATCTGTATGGTTTTCCGATGTTGTACAGCTTACTGGGCTCTTGAGATACACAGTAATTTGACTGTGATCAGACAGAGGGGTTAGTTCTCAGTGAACAGTGAATGCTGTGAGAGACGAAGGATCTACAGGTGAAACTCAAAATTTGAATATTGTGCAAAAGTTCATTTATTTCAGTAATGCAACCTAAAAGGTGAAACTAATATATGAGATACTCATTACATGCAAAGCAAGATAGTTCAAGCCGAGATTTGTCATAATTGAAATGATTATGGCTTACAGCTCATGAAAACCCCAAATCCACAATCTCAGAAAATTAGAATATTACATGCAATCAATAAAACAAGGATTGTACACAGAACAATATCAGACCTCTGAAAAGTATCAGCATGCATATGTTCTCAGTACTTGGTTTGGGCCTCTTTTGTAGCAATTACTGCCTCAATGCAGCGTGGCATGGAAGCTATCAGCCTGTGGCACTGCTGAGGTGTTATGGAAGACCAGGATGCTTGAATAGTGGCCTTCAGCTCTTCTGCATTGTTCGGTCTCATGCATCTCATCTTTCTCTTGGCAATGCCCCATAGATTCTCTATGGGGTTCAGGACAGGCAAATTTGCTGGCCAATCAAGCACAGTAATCCCATGGTCATTGAACCAGGTTTTGGTGCTTTTAACAGTGTGGGCAGGTGCCAAGTCCTGCTGGAAAATGAAGTCAGCATCCCCATAAAACTTGTCTGTGGAAGGAAGCATGAAGTGCTCCAAAATCTCCTGGTAGATGGCTGCATTAACCCTGGACTTAATGAAGCACAATGGACCAACACCAGCAGATGACATGGCTCCCCAAATCAACACAGACTGTGGAAACTTCACACTGGAGAGTGTGCCTCTCCATTCTTCCTCCAGACTCTGGGTCCTTGGTTTCCAAATGAGATGCAAAACTTGCTCTCATCAGAAAAGGCCTTTTCCTGACAATCCTCTCCAGGCTGCGGTCATCCCTGCTGCTTGTGGGTGGTTGTGTCTGCCCTGCTCCATGTCTCCTGTAGGATTATAATGTCCATTTCCTTGATGCTCTTGTGGAATTCTGTGTTTGAACTTTTTAGACCAGAGGCTGTTGAGTTTAATCCTTGGATATTCCACACTGACATTGACAGTGTAATAATGAGTGTGACTCACGAGAATTCATTTGCAGCGTTTTATTAGGATAGCAAACAGGCAGGGTTTGTTGTCGAAACAACAACAAACAGGGTTAGCAGAGGCAAGACAGAGGCGTAAACGTTAAACAGGCTGGGGTTGCAGGCAGGCAGCAAACAAACATATAATCCAAGTTCAGTCCAATATTCAGGGCAGGCAGCAAACAATAACAAGGTAAACAGTCCAAAATCAAAAACAGGCTCATCAAAACCGCTCAGAAATGTTGCCAGGGCAAAACAAGACTTTGCGAAGCTATGAAGCATGGATGGGGTTTAAGTACAAGAGCTAATGAGCTACAGGTGTGACAGGAAGTAATCAATCCCAGGTATGGGGCATTATGGGAATTATAACCCAATGCAAGCTAGTACTCTGGAGACGGTTCCCTCTGGTGGCGTGGAGGAGGTGGAGCAGGATACTCCTCCGTAACAGACAGTCATTCTTAGAGTTCAAGGTGCAGAGTTCTTGTTTTCAAAATAGAGGAAATCCTTTCCTAATATATGAAATATAAAATGTGTTATTAATATTGTGTAACATTTTACATTATTAAAGGGATGTTTGTATGTTTATGGTGATGTTTTTAGGATGTATGTACCGTCATGCTGTCAGATGGGCACTGATGTAATCTGATTTTCCCCATCCCCAGGGTCTTTGCCTGTCATTTGACAGCCTGAGCATAGCTTCAAGGGTGTTTAAGTGTTTCTGAGTTGTGTATGTTATCAGCAGAGGGTGGGTGAGCTGTGTTTGTTGCTGGGGGCTCTTCCTACTCCTGCTCCTCTGCCTGGAGTGTTGTGTCTTTAGTGGTGATGGTCTTTGGTGGTGAGCTTTTGTATGTGGATGTCTTCGGTGGTGATCTGGTTTGGTCTGGGCTTTATGGTGGTGTCCTGGAGGCAGAGATCTGTGGTGTTGTAGTGCTGCATGAGGTGTTTTTAAGTAGGCTTTAGTGTGGGGTGGGGGTCCCCAGTATTGTCTAATCGGGGATGGGTGTTCTTTGTGATGGAACAGTGGATTCCTGCTGGGTGTTTGTTTTTGTTGAGGTTGGTGGGTTGACAGTTTTCTCGTTTTAAAAGGTGTTGAGGTGGTCTGTTTGCTCCACTTTTTTAAAGTGTTTTTGCAAAGACATTGACTTTGTCCTTCTTTATGTGCACATGGTTGTAGAGGTCTCTTATTGTGACGGTGGGATGATGAGCTAGGTGCACATTTTTGCAGGGGGCACATCCTCTGGAGATGTCAGAGGTGTTAACTCTCTGGATGATGAATGTCTCTGTGGGGTAGAAGAGTGGAGATGATAATCTTTGTGTTGGGGCAGATCTTTGTTGCCCTTTCCGCTACTCTGCAGATTAATTGCCCAACTCTCTCTTGTTCAGTTCTGCGGTCATTATTAAGGTATTAATTTCCCCTTCAGCTCTTGGATTGACCCTTGCTGGTCTCTAAGTTGCTCAGTGTCTTTGGTGGTTATTGTCTGGGCATGGACATGCTCCTCAGCTCTACTATTTCCACTTCCAACAGTGTTAGGCTGTGCTGTAGTTGAACAACTGTGGTGTGTAGTCCTGGGCTTGGGGGGAATTTCTTGGGGTTTTGCCTTTGTTGTTTGTGTCTTTAAACAGGTTTTCTTTCTGTTTTGAGTTTGTGTTGTTGTCTGATCTTCTCAGACTGGATGCCTGGGAGTAGTCAAAGGTGTGAGCTCCAGCCCCAGTTTTTAAGCTTTCTTTATAGTTGATTCTTTTTTCCAGCTTGTTTTATAAAGATATTTTGGGCAGATAAGAGCTCTTATTTGCTTACCTTCATCAAAGGGAAATGTTTTTGGCCTTTGTTGGTTTTCTTTGTTTTCTTTCACTGTTGTTTAGTCTCTGTTGTTTATGAAAACTTCTTTTAGGTAAATCCTTTTTGTAGAATATGTTAGTCCTTGTTATACCAGTGAAGTTTGAATGTGAATGTTATTTATTGTAAATGTGTGTTCATCACGATATTTGTTAATTTTGTATTTTTTTTCTTCGGTTTACCTTAATTTTAAAAGCAAGAAACTCAAGAAAGTTTGGAAGCTCATGTTGTGCATGACCTCTCTATCTCTCTTGCTGACACACTCCTCTCTCTCTCGCTGACACTCTCCTCTTTTTTTTGTTAACAATGCAATCAGGTACAGTATTATTATTCTCTGACAAAGAGGCACACAAAGCTGCATTAGCCTAACAATATAACCATAACAATAACCATATTGGAAATGGATAAGAAGTAGTTAAATAAAATTAAATTAAATAAACAATAAATATATATATATATATATATATATATATATATATATATATATATATATATTAGTCTTGTGGGTGTCTCAGTTTCAGTTCTGTATATTGTCCATAAATGTTTTGTTTGGTTCTGAAAATACAGTATTCACTCTACAACCTATAATAACTAATAAACAAAACTACAATACTGCCATCTTATGCTAATTAACTGTTAATGTTGATTAAAACAAAATACTGTTCTCCATTTTAATAAAGCAATGTATCAGAAATTTAAATTTTTTTAGCTCAACAGGGAAACATTAAAAATATTAGCTTAAAGATTTGCTATTTGCCGTTCTGACCACCTTATGGTAACACTGAGACATAGCGTGGTAGCTTACTACACCTGTAGTGGGCCTGGTCCCACACAGCCTTCCTCTGACAATTCCAGTCGTTCATGACTGGAACATCAGAGGGCTCCCCCGATCAGGGAAACAGGGGAGGCTGGTAACCGAGGACACAATGGAAGAGAGTCAGACCAGTAGAGGGTTTGCAGAGTGAGTTCTGGGCATATTCTGCCCATGGAAGGAACCGACTCCAGTCATTCTGGTTCTGTAGACAATACATTCAGAGGAATTTAGTCAGTTCTTGGTTGAGGCGTTCCGCCTGACTGTTAGATTTGAGATGGTAACCAGAAGTTAGGCTGACATTAATATTGAGGTGTTTGTAGAATGCTGACCATACTCGGGAGGTAAACTATGGGCCACGGTCTGACACAATGTCCTCAGGTAGGCCATAGAAACGGAAAACAAAGTGGAGCAGGCACTCTGTGGTCTCTAAGGCCGTGGGCAACTTGGGGAAGTGAATGAAGCGGCAAGCTTTAGAGACCCTATCCACTACAGTGAAGATGGTGGTGTTACCCTGAGAGGGAGGCATGTTTGTGAGGGAGGGAGGCATGTCTGCTTTCATGGCGAGAAGCTCATAATTACCCATGTCCTAATTTTGCTCAGCAGGAGAGTTTACATAAGTAAAATATGCAAGGGAACATTTTAGGAGGATTTTCATGATGTTGGCGTAGCCCAAGAAAAAAACTGAGGTCTGGTGAAACTCACATTTGTCGATCTTGGCATATAACTGGTTCTCCATAAGACGTTTCAGGATGGTTCGTACATGGGCGATGTGTTCGGGCAGGGAGTATATCAAGATATCATTGATGTAAACTATCGCACAGCGGTTGAGCAGGTCCCTGAAGATGTCATTTACAAATGACTGGAACACTAAAGAACTATTTGTCAGGCCGAAGGGCATTACACAAATATTCATAACTCGAGCTGGTCAAGAAGGCGAAGAAGTCAAGAAGGCAAGAAGTCTTCCATTCATCTCCCTCTTTTATCCAAATGAAATTGTGGGCGCTGCGCAGGTCAAGCTTGGTGTAGAACTTCATGGCTCGAAGTTGTTTGAGGGCTGCAGGAACAAAAGGTAGGTTCTCCTGTAGCTCAGTGGTAGAGCATTGCGTTAGCAGCACAAGAGGTTGTGGGTTCGATTCCCAGGGAGTACATGTACTAAGTACACCCAACTCCAGTTCCACCTGACACTCCAGTCCCATTTCCGGGTCAGTTAGTTGATCATCTGCCCATTTAAATCAGTGGGAATATGATGGACTTCTTAAGTAAACTTCCTATTATTTACTTACCTATTTCCAGTCTATATTTTTGTTCCCTGCCTCACAGCAGTGTGTTGTTGTAGCTGCAATTAGTAATATTATGCTTCTGTCATCATCTCTGTTTGTAACATTCCTCAGTGCTTGACATATGATCACAAAATCAGACCTGACAGGTTTTAAATCAATAAATAATTTTGCATCAGTATTATCAGCTCTCCGTTTATATCTAAGAAAGTTACTAATTGCAGCTTTATTGTGCCAGAGGAGAACTGCCCTTTCCAGTTGGTTCCTTACCACTGTCACCCTGTTGGCATGCTTACTGGGAGACTGCTGACATTTAACTTTGTAAATGCATGTCCATTTATTCAAATGTTTAAATGTGTCTAAAAAAGTCTAAATGTGTGGTAGTTTTCATCAGTTTAATCAAATCTTTATTCATTAATCAACTTCAAACCTAGTATCTGTAATTAGTTTTGTTAATATACATCTCATAATGAACAAATTTGCAATAATACCATGTAGTCCGTTTTCCTTGTTTTACATTTTGACATTTTTTCTGTTTTTTCATTATTTATTTACAGCTGCTTTGAAGCAATGCAACATTAAAAAAAAACTAGAATCATATTCATTCACGTTAGTATCATGCTAAGTAGTGCTAAAGCATACTAACATCATGTTAAATTATACTAAGACATGTTACCATCATGCTAAACATGCTAACATCATGCCAGCATCATACTGAAACATGTTAGAGTAGCGTTGATTCATACTGTGGAACTGATGGCGTGTGATGAAGCGGAAGGCGGAAGTGAGAGTGCGTCATCAGTTCCGGTTCACGTTCACTCATGACTGTGGCTTTGTGCGGCTCTTATTTACTCTGTCTTCAGCAGCGGACGCGATTGAAAGCTCCACGGGTGACAGATGAGAGATCGTCTCTGAGGGTCTAGCTGTAAGTACCTGATTCCCAGCTGATGAGATCTTGATGTTTATAAAGAGAGAATCTAATGTGATAGCCCGCGAGCAGCTGAGGCCGAGCAGATCAGCTGATGATCACACACACAGTATTAATATTATTAACTCGTGGATCTACAGTAAATTTGTTCTGTAGGAAACATAACTCATGGATGGTAATTTAACTATAAAAACTGTAACCCATGCCGAGGTTTGTTAGCAGTTCGGCTACATTACCACTAAAATCATATCCTGAGTTGTCACACACTTCCTCTGATCAGGCTCAATCAGGCAGGCTTCTCCACAAACATCATTTCTTTAGTAAATGTGTGTTGCCTAGCAGTAAAAGCGCTTCATTCTGCACTAATAGAGAAACAAGCATAAGGACTGTGTCTTAAAACTACAGTGCTGCCTACCTAGAGGGCAGTTTTGGGGGTCGCTGTTCGTTCCCTTCAGCGGGCTGTTCACACAGAATAAACAGATTGGTGCGTTTACTATGTTATCTGCACTGCTTCTAATATAAACACTCAAATGTTACTGTGAGGATCCTGATCTGACTGACATTGATCCGCCTGCTGCCTTTCAAAAACAACTGGATGATGCCAAACCGACTGAATGAGTTTAGAGCGTGCACAGCGCAAACAGTACGCGGTATTGTTGCATTTTTTTATTACTGTTACTATACTAACTGTAAAAATAATCGCTTATAGGATTTTAATTGGATCGTTATATTTATAGTGTTATTAAGCAAGCATATGTGTCTTCATATATGGTCACATAATGAATGCTAAAACGGGCATGTGCATACATAAAAGCAGAAAAGCTATTTCAAATCCAGTGTTTTCAAATACATTTGTGATGCCAATCCTATTAATTCTGATAACAATGATTATTGCATTGCAACACTTGAATGCACCCATGAATAATGCACAGAAATGATCATTGTGCACCTGTATGGCTCAGTGATGCACATCTGTTGGAGCAGCTGATGCCCCGATACTTGTTTAATTTAATAGGATAGTTCACTTAAAAAAAGAAAATTTGCTGTTAATTTATAGTTCAGGTAAATGTAATTGAGTAAACTGATGTGTATATGATGCCCAAACCTGCAGCCCTTTAATCTGGTTGGATGAGTGGTTTCTGTTCAGAACAAACACAATGTCATCAGAGCTGTCCGCCGATCTGATCTTTATCTTATGCCCTTACATTCAGAGAGAAGCATAATTCAGTTGTTTTAGTCCATTCATATCTTTAAACTGTCATTCTTGAGCAGAAGAGAGCTGGGACCATTGTGTATTATGTTATTCCCACATATCCTTTGCAAGCAGGTATTGCTGCTTTAAAATTGACTTTTCTGCTTTTTAACACTTTCCAGTAATTTTAGTTTAACTTCTGTAGATTGCTGTGTTTATCTCACCATAGTTTAATATTTATTTATTTATTTATTATGTTTGTTTTTTTTATTATGTTTTATTTATTCTTCAGATTGATAGGCAGAGAACCAGGAACATCACAGGAATTTGTTTGTTTCTTTATATGAATAATGTTTTCTGTCTGACTTCTGTATAAGCAAAATCAGTCTTAGCAGCATCTCACACATCTCATCTCACACACACATGGTGATAGTAATGGTGATAGTTACTTGTCTCACAAGTACACTTTTCTAAACTAGTTTGTGGAAGCGATCTTCAGTGGATGTATGATGTTAGATTCTAAAGTTCACACAGATGTTCTAGCAGAGGAACAACAATATGTCATCAACAGAACAAAAGTTCAGATCTGCCACTAATGGCTGAAGAAAATCTTCAAATTAGTTATAGTTGTTTTTATACTTTAAGTGTGCAAATGGCGTTTGGGGACATTGTTTATTTTAATGTAGTTATTTTTGCTGTAAATTTAATTATCTACAAATGAAAGGTATTTCCTCTCATTAGATTATTTTTTGCTTTTAAACTTTATTAAAACTTTATAAACTTTAAAACATTTTAAGTGGATTCCTGAAGAGTGACAGTGGCTGCTTGCCCACTCATAGCTGTGCATATATTTATCATAAACTTCTGCTAGACACACACTTCTGCTGCCAGTGGATGGCAGTGGATGGTAACTTTTTTTGGTTATAAATGAAGAAAAACTTTATGTACTGAGCAAGTACATAACAGATCAGTGTTTAGAACTGGCTTTTAACCTCCTTATGCAGATTTACAACAGTAAGTTTGTAATAATAATCCGGTCCAATTTTGCTGGAAAGTCAGACTTCATCTTTGTGTGGTTCTGTCATGTCTGTAAATGGAAAAAGATCTGGCTAATAAATTGTTTGTTTCTGTTGAAATGGTGCAGTGTTTGTAGCTTGTTCTAACAGCAGTTGTTTAGAATTTGTAATCCACATAAAGGAAATAACTTCACAAGTAACTTGTAATTAACTTGTAAAGGTTTCCAGCATAGATGGTGATAGAGAGATTAATGTTATAGATTGCAGTTTTAAAGTGTCGCCCCTCTTGATTTGTTTGTTCTGTTTATTCTTTATCTTATCCAAAATGCATAATAACTTCAAATTAAGTGTAGACAAGTTTGTTTTCTCTATCCTAAAGGTTGTCAGATCTTGTGGAGGGTTGTGTGTTGGTTAATGTATAGAGGAAAAAGGGTGAAACTTGAAGACGAAACTGAAGGTAGTTGGAAAAGGTATGGCAATATTTTGCTGACATTTATTGGATTTTTATTTCCTGGCTTGGGAATATTTTATATATTATATATATATATACTGACATTTTTGCTGTCAGTTTTGCAGCTGTCAGAATGACTGCAGTAGATGACATCACAGACAGCACGGAGGTCGTAGAAATGGAGGACATTCCCGCACAGTTCTTCGTGGAGAAGCACTCATGGGATGGCTTGCGTGACATCATTCACAGCAGCCGGAAGTACTCGGGAATGGTCATTAATAAAGCCCCTCATGACTTCCAGTTTGTCCAGAAGAACGATGAGTTCAGCCCTCACTCACATCGCCTATACTATCTTGGTACTTTTTCTCTGTGAACATGATCCAGGATTTTGCTAATGTGATGCTTCCTGTGCTAACAATTACATTAGTGGCTTTTCCATCGTTTGTCCAAACAGTTCCAAGAACGGTAAGAAATGGTTACGGTTGTGTTTCCACTTGAGCTCGTTTTGGCCCGATTACAAATAGTTCTTGGCTTGGAATTTTCAAGCTATATCATGCTGGTTGAATGCGTGTGATAAAGTCACCACTCAAGTTTGGTCAGCTTTCTTTTGCCTGGCTGCCAGGTTTTTGTAGCTGGCCAAGTGCGTTATTTGCAGTTGCTATTTACATCTCATACCATCTGTTAACACTTGCATTACCAAAACCACGACTGATGCGTTTCAAAGAGCACTGTTATCAGCCGTACAATGGAAAATAAAGCCATATCTGCTGTCCATACCAGCTGGGCCGGTTCAGCATGGAATGGAACAGTTAAGCAACAAGAACAATTTGGCCCGATGGTGGAAAAGCTGCTATTGATTCTTCATTGTTCAATTGCATTTGATTCCAGTTAAAGGCTGGAAAGTGTCTGAGACAAGTGTCCTTTGAAGCCATAAATATATGAACTAGCACACATCTTAGTGTAAAGTGTAACAGGTCTGTCATAACGTTATAGCTTAAAAATAGGTTTTAACGCTTGGCTTGTTTTAGGACCTGCATATTTGTTTAGTGTCAATTAAAGTAAAGCATTACATAAGAAAATGACTAAAGGATAATGATATTCCATTCATCAATAATAATAATACTGCATAATAATTGACATTATAATTATTATAGTTTAAGTGTTGTTTGGATTTTCGAAAATGTGAATGGAAAGTGAAGTAAGACTTAGTCGTAATAAAGTGTAATAGGAAAGGATTCATATGAAAACATTCCCCTTAATGTAAAAAAAGTTATAATAAAATTAGCAGTGCTTTTCAAAGAATAAATAAATAACATATATACAAACATCTAAACGGAACCAAAGGTAAACCATTGGCTGCAGAGGGGCACTATTACATGCAGCCATGTTTCTGCATTTTTGTTCCAATCATAACAAATATAAAAGCATAACTTTAAAAAATGTGTTTAGGAATGCCCTATGGAAGCAGAGAAAACTCATTACTGTACTCTGAAATTCCAAAGAAGATTCGTAAAGAAGCCCTGCTGGTGTTATCCTGGAAACAGATGTTAGACCACTTCCAGGTATAATTGCTTGCTTTGGCTCTTTTTTTTGCCAGGTATAATTGAGTTTGTTTTGGCTATTTTAAGATGTTACTCATCTTGGGGTGTGTTGAGATGTCTGTAATACCAGCACATATGATGCAGGAGAAGGTTTTTTTGACTTGTGTTTCTCTTGCAGGCGACTCCCCATCATGGTGTGTATTCCCGTGAGGAAGAACTCCTCCGGGAGAGGAAGCGCCTGGGGGTCTTCGGCATCACATCGTATGACTATCACGCATACAGCGGCCTTTTCCTCTTCCAAGCAAGCAACAGCCTTTTCTATTGCCGTGATGGGGGGCGTAACGGTTTCATTGTGAGTCCAGCTACTGTTTCCACTTCCTTCCATTTAGCATTGTATGTGTCAGTACATTACAGGGAACAAATGCCCTCTCAAGTATAATAATACCAGTAAATTCTGACTTTGGGGGGACATTTTTTGGGTCCCCATGAGGAAACAAGCCTATAAATCATGCAGAATGATATTTTTGAAAATCTAAAATAGCAGAAAGTTTTCTGTGATGGGTAGGTTTTTGTGGTAGGGTTAGTGCAAACCCCATAAAACATGAAAATCCAACCTACTTTGTGCTTAAGCATTTTGTCTGCGTGAGCGTTTTGTGTGCGTGAGCGTGTTCTATGTCTGAAGGTCATGTAATGTTTAGCAGGCTGCCCCAATGAAGCCAGTGGAAATAAAGACTCAGTGCTCAGGGACACGCATGGACCCCAAGATCTCGCCCGGTGATCCCACCTTCATTGCCTTTATTAATAATAATGATCTGTGGGTGACCAATATCGAGACCAGAGAGGAGAGAAGACTGACCTTCTGTCATAAAGGTTTGAGTTTCATTAGACATGTAATGAGAGGACTGCTGGTCTGAACCAGCAAACAATCATCATCTTTAACTCTGAATGAAAATTATTGTCAATATATCGGCTGATATTGGCATTGGTCGATAAACCTATATGGTTGGGCAATAAATCTTTTCATTTGGCTGCCATATAGCGCCTTAGCATTTTGTTCCCTGGGAAAAGCCACTTAGACGTAAAGCCATCATCTGAATTACTGTAAAATCATTATTCATTTTTTAATGTGATGTTACATTGTGTTACCACAACATTTCGGCGTGCAATAAAGTCTTATTCAAACAGAACAGTAAGTTGTTAGATCCACAGCCCAGTGGGACACAGATGTGATATAAACAAATTTAAAGTGGAAGACATTCCACCTCACAAACAGTCACAAATCCAGTTATTAATACACGTTTTCATAACTTAAACAAGACAGGCTATTTTCTCCAAAATGAAAGCTGGGTCCTGTGAGGTGGATGAGACACAAAGATTATATGATAATTAATAAAAAATACTTTCGAATTCCTATATCTATATTTTTTATTACTTCTCTGAAATTCTGGTTTCTGTTTTGCTGCTTCACAGGGTTGAATAATATCAAGGATGACCCAAAGTCAGCTGGTGTGGCAACGTTTGTGATCCAGGAAGAGTTTGATCGCTTCACAGGATACTGGTGGTCTCCAGCTGCCCCTGAAGGTTTGTAGAAAAATCCAGAGAGCTCTGATGATGTTATTTAGTTCTATTTCACACCAAACACAATTCAAATCACAAATTATATTCAAATAATAAGGGCTAATCAACTTGTTTTTTAGAGAGTTTTTATTGTTAATAAGGCGCCTACTACATTTGTCTTCATTTTAAGATTTTATGAACTGCAGACAATTAGTATAGTTTGTGCTCAGATTGTGTACAAACACAACAGCAACATTAGTGTGTTAGTACCAGTTAGCATCATGGCCTCTGAATGCTCTAGATCTGTAGCTGCAGCAACACCAGACCACAGCAGAAAAAACAATGACAGACAAAGAAAAAATACTGACATACTTAACAGGCAAAACCATTTGTTCCTGGTGTGAATAGCTTCATACAGTAGATGTGTTGTTTGGTATGAACAGGTGGTTCTGTTTGATGTTGCAGGTGCAAATGGAAGCAGAACTTTACAGTTGTTGTATGAGGAAGTAGATGAGTCAGAAGTGGAGATTATTCATGTACCGTCTCCTGCTCTGGAGGAAAGGAAGGCTGATGTGTACAGATACCCCCGCACTGGTGACGAAACACATACACACACAAATACATACACTGACACATATACACAAACATTTTTAATACTGCAACCAAATACTTGTCTTGAAGTTTGATTCTGTTAATTCTGTCATCATAGTTCTACCATGCTACAATACGACAATTCAATTAATTTTGAATCAGTATGTCAAAAAGTCTTGATTGATCAACTTTCATTATTGATTTGGGTTTGTTGACTCACTGGATCAGTTAAAGTGATTCTTACTGAACTGTAAGAAAATTAAGAATCTGGAATTGTATGTTGTGAAACATACAGATGTGTGAGATGTGTGAATGTATTTTTGCTCATGATCCTCTTTCTGCTTTTAGGGAGTAAAAACCCCCAGATTAGCCTGAAACTGGCAGAGTTTCGAACTGACCAGCGGGGCAAGGTGGGTGGTCTCTGACTCTCACTGTCTGTTTATGTCTGATTTAAAGACTTCATAATGATGGCTTGATTTCTTAATAGATTGTTAGCGCACAAAACAAAGAGCTTGTTCTCCCGTTCAGCACACTCTTCCCTGGGGTGGAATACATTGCCCGTGCTGGGTGGACAAAAGATGGCAAGTTGTAAGTTAAATCAATAAAATCTTGTCTGTCTGTCTATCTGTCTATCTATCTATGGTTATAACTCACTCACCCTCACGACTTCAAAACTGTTTGACCTATGTTAAAAGTAGGACTGGTCATTTCAAAGAGGCCAGAAATAGCAAGCTAGCTTTGAAACCATAAGATCCCGTCCTCCCTTCTGAGCACTCTTCAAAGCCACGCCTCCTCCAATGCATTAATACATGCATAGTTTGACAGGCAAGCAGGACATTAAGACCAAATGCAATGATTGGATACACAATAATATAAATATATCATATATCATCATTTATATGATTTATATGATATATATAATATAAATATATTTAGAGAACTTTACCTAGTGATTGCTATCAGGATGTGGAAAGCATAACAAAAATGCCTACATTGCCTTTAATATATTCAATTCTCCAGATGCGCAACAGGACGAATATTGAAGAAATCATGTGCTGAAGTTGTTACTTACTGAAAATCTTTCCCTTGGCCTCTTCTCTGGCTTTGTTTGTGTGTCAGATCAGTGTGTAATTCAGCTCCAGTGATCTGTGGTTTCTATCTCCACAGTGCTTGGGCAGTGTTACTGGACCGTAGTCAACAGAAGCTGCAGTTAGTTCTTTTACCACCCGCCCTCTTCATTCCTGTGGGTGTGGATGATCCGCAGTGGGAGGAGCATGTAGAGGCCATGCCTGAGGGTGTCCAACCCTTCATCATCTGCGAGGAGGTCACAGACATCTGGATCAATGTAAAAACAGAAACCTCACACACTGCAGGAAGAATTTGCCAGCGATGGTTGAGCATATCTCTGATTTCTGATCTTTTGGTTCTCACAAGGTTCATGACATCTTCTATCCCTTCATCCAAACAAGTAATGATGAAATCACTTTCCTGTGGGTGAACGAATCAAAAACCGGCTTCTGTCATCTGTATAGAGTCACCAGCGTTCTGCAGCCAGGTGGCCAGCATTGGTCTAGAGACTACAGCCCTTCAGAAGGTCCAGAATCACCCACAATCCAGCAGAACATGTGAAGAATACATAATTTAGGATTGACTTTTCACATATATCGTTTGTGTTTAGATGATTTCAGATGCCCAGTAAAGGAGGAGGTGACCCTGACCAGTGGAGAGTGGGAGGTTTTGGCCCGACATGGCTCAAAGGTTTGCTCTGAGTTTGAAGGAAGTTTTAAAGTGAAAGTTAAAATACAAGTCCTCCCTCCATATAGAGATGTTCTGTAGACCTTTATTTTTATTTTCAGATCTGGGTTAATGAAGACACCAAACTAGTGTACTTCCAGGGCACTAAAGACACTCCCCTGGAGCACCATCTATACGTTGTGAGCTACGAATCTCCCGGAGATATTGTCAGACTAACTAAGCCAGGCTTCTCTCATAGCTGCTCTGTTAGCCAGGTGTGTGTGTGTGTGTGTGTTTGTGTTTGTGTTTGTGTTTGTGTTTGTGTTTGTGTTTGTGTGAGTGTGAGGTGAGTGTGAGTGTGAGTGTGAGTGTGAGTGTGAGTGTGAGTGTTTGTGTGTGAGTGTGAGTGTGAGTGTTTGTGTGAGTG
The DNA here is from genome assembly GCA_036877525.1 of Chromobotia macracanthus. Classification (NCBI taxonomy): domain Eukaryota; kingdom Metazoa; phylum Chordata; class Actinopteri; order Cypriniformes; family Botiidae; genus Chromobotia; species Chromobotia macracanthus. The sequence goes on from JAZGTH010000002.1 coordinate 699,513, forward strand.
TTTGTGTGAGTGTTTGTGTGAGTGTGAGTGTGAGTGTGAGTGTGAGTGTGAGTGTGAGTGTGTGTGAGTGTGTGTGTGTGTGTGTGTGTGTGTTTGTACTTGTATTCATTACGTTGTGGAGACGGTAATAGCGGTGCATTTTGACCTTTGACCTTGACATTTTTTAGGTGGTTAGGAGAGAGAGCAGGTGTCAGATGAGGTCATTGATTTATAAAGGACAAAGAGAGACCACGTGCATGTGTTTGCAGTAAAGGATCAGTATTTATTCATCATATTTTTCTATTATTTGCAGTAACAAAAAACTTATTATTTGCAGTAACAAAAAACTACTACTCATGTAGTGTTTTAACACGAACTAATAATGAGCAGTTTTTTAATTAATGAGGATAACTGTAGTGTATTTGGGAACATTAGATGTTTAGTCCAAATGGCAAAATCAGTAGAGTTAATTTTAGCGACTTGTCCACCGGGTATTCAGCGGATCACGTATCAACTCTAAGAAATGATATTTTTCTGGCCTTGAAAAGATAACATTCTCACTGTAATACAGTAATACTTCAGAGCAGGTAACGAAATCAAGGCAGTTTAGTTGACATTAATATGTGAACAATAAATAGAAACAATTTATTGCTCACAGAAACAATAAACAGAAACAATTCTCAGGAATAAGCATGCAGGTTTATTGACTAAGCACGGGGAACATATGACTACACTAAATAAATAATCATACATTAAACAAACGAATAATTAAAACATAAACAGTGAGAAAAAGAAAAGGAGTAAAGAATGACAGGATTAAATCGGCTAATCACTTCTGCATGAACCATCAGTTAATTCACCTTAAAAAAAAGGGGGTAATGCTTAAATGCAACTATAATGTAATGAATCGGATACTTGCATTCAATTCAGATATGCTGAAGCAAGAGTACGGGTGTGCGTGAGGGATGTTGCAGGTCCTGATGCGTTCGAAGTGAGCAGCAGTTCGTTGGGTCCTTCCCAACGCTGGATTGGTCAGTGAAGATAGACGAACTGAGCCGAAGTAAACACTGCCGGAAAGGCTACCTTGGAGAGTGAGGCAGGGCTCGAGAGGACGTGCAGCAAGTGGATGTGCAGAGAGGGAGAGAGCGAGCGAAGTTTGCTCTGCGTAGTGGACTTTTAACCCTTGAGGGCTGTATACTGAGGCAGGAAAAGAGTTTCTTTGTCCTCATTTACATGCTCCTCATGTTGCTGGAAAGAGACTAATATATATATATATATATATATATATATATACCAAGGCAATTGACGATGGAGATGAATATGGGGAGACATACAATCAAGAACATAACATATATAACATATATATATATATATATATATATATATATGTATGTATATACATAGCGACAGACTCCTCCCCCCTTTGGGCAGTCTTCTGTCAGGGGTAATGGGGGAACAAAAGGCCAGAGGTGTTCTGGTTGGCCATAAAACAATGGATGGTAGGTGGGGGTACTCCCTGGTGCCGATGGGTAACCATCCATCTCAGCCCCCCCACTTGGAGTCCTATGGCCTCCATGTATTTTGTGATCCAACTGGTAACCTTTGGTCAGACCAGACGCTACATAACTTAACAAAAAACTTACACACATACATGCACACACACTGCTACAGAATTAACAAGCGTTTTTAAAGTGATAGTGACACTGTTGTTACATTTACGCATTGTCTTCTGATCACGGTGCTAGCAAAATGCTGAATTAAACCGATAAGGCATGATGCAAGCAGCAACCGCTGGCACTGTAAGTGTGTGGGCTTGCATATTTGGTTTACAAGGACATCTGTATAATGATGTTTATTACAATGTAAATGTAATGTAAACGACACTTCCTGTGTCCACATAAACCAAATGGCTTAAAAATAATATAGAGTGTTTTTTTAATAAAATAATGCCAAAAGTTTTGTGTGTGAGTTAGAGTTAGGGGAAGTGGGTAGAAAATGTTTATCCAATTATAAAAATAATTACATCTATGGAGAGTCCTCATAAATCACGAGTATGCGTGTGTAGGTTTGTGTATGTGTGAGTGAGTGTGTGTGTGTGTGTGTGTAAAGGTGTGTGTTTGGAATATATTTCTGGGACAATCAGAGATGATTTTCAGTTCACTGGAAATAAATTCTATATGTGTATAATCATATTTAACATTCTTTCCTTCTGTTTTCACTCCTGTCCTGCTCTGTTTGAATGCAGAACTTTGACATGTTCATTAGTCACTACAGTAATGTCAGCACCCCGCCATGTGTTCATGTCTACAAACTGACAGGCTCTGGTGACCCCTTGCACAGAGAGCCTGAGTTCTGGGCCAGTATGATGGAAGCCACAGGTGAGAGAAACCTCAGAGCTCTGACTTCAAAGTCCTCACGACACATCTGACCTCATCTCTGCCCTGCAGGTTGCCCGGCTGATTATGTCCCTCCAGAGATCTTCAGTTTCCCTGCAATGTCCGGCTTTCAGCTGTATGGAATGCTGTATAAACCACACAACCTGAAACCGGGCAAGAAACACCCCACAATCCTGTTTGTTTATGGGGGTCCACAGGTGAACTGGTTGAAAGCTGTAGATTCTTCATCTTTTGTTTTGCGACAGGTCTAAGTTGTTTTTTGTTTTAGGTGCAGTTGGTGAATAACTCCTACAAGGGTGTGAAGTACCTGCGTCTCAACACGCTGGCATCTCTGGGTTATGCAGTTGTGGTCATTGATGGAAGAGGGTCGTGCCAAAGGGGCCTCAAGTTTGAGGGGGCTCTTAAAAACAAAATGGTATCTACAAATTACAGTCTGTTCTTATGTAGTCACATATTTGACTAATAAGGTCTATATCATAATTAGCCCAGAAAATTTCATTTGGGAAATAACCAAGCACATTTTATTTCCAAATCAGTACAACCTGTTACATACATTTCAGGAATATTTCTAAAGAGTTGATTCTAAAATTTGCATTTACATTTATTTATTTAGCAGACGTACAAAGAGAGAGCGAGAACATTTAACATTTTGGCCAAACAAGAAGAACCAACAAGCCAAGACTACGAAGCTATATTTACATTCCCTTAAATGGGTATCCCGTTCTGATGCTAGAGACAGGATGAACAGTAGAAGAGAACAGAAGTTTTTTCAACAGAGCATTAGGGTTAAGTCAGTTGTTTGCGAAGCAGGTGTGTTTTCAGTTTTTTCTTAAAGGTTGTGAGGGTGGAGGCTGGGAGCTCGTTTCACCATTCAGGAACGTCTCAGAGAGTGATCTGGTACCTTGTTGTGGGGGAACAATCAGACTCTGCTCGTTTACAGAACATAGTTGGCAGGAGGGGACATATATCTGAATGTTTAATGAGACCAAATGTTTAATGCTCTCTTTCTTTGTAAGTCACTTTTGATAAAAGCATCATCTGATAAATAAATAAATGTAAATCTGATTGAGTTGAGGTAGGGGGTTGAAGTTCTGGTGATTGTCCTAAAGACCAGGGTCTGAGATTTATATTTAATGTGGGCGGCTATGGGTAGCCAGTGGAGTGAGATCATAAGTGTGTGATGTGGGCTCTCTTAGGTTGATTGAAGATCAGACATGCTGCTGCAGTCTGGATCATTTGCAGGGGTTTGGTTGCATTGGCTGGAAGGCCAGCCAGAAAGGCATTGCTGTAGTCCAGCCTCGATATTACGAGTGTTTGGACTAGGAGCTGCATTGTGTGCTCGAACAAAAAAGTTTAGATCTTCGTGATGTTGTAGAGCATATACCTGCATGATTGAGAGATTGTTGAAATGTGAATAGTGAATTTCAGCTGGACATCAAAGACCACCTCAGGGTTCCTGACGGACCGAGTAGGTTTAAGAGTTAAATTATCCAAGTTGAACTGCGAAGTTGTGTTCAAATGGGTTGGCCAGGATTACCAGGTGTTCTGTCTCTTACAGCTGAGATTGAGCTAAAGATGCCATTCCTTCATCTAGGCTGAGATGTCTAAAAGGCAAGCAGAGATCCAGCTTGAATGATAAGTAAAGCTGTGTGTCATCTGCATAGCAATGGTGTGAGAAGCCATGTGTTTTAATGACTGAACCCATAGAAGCTGTGTATATTGAAAAGAAGAGATGAGCAAGAATTGATCCCTGAGGAACCCCAGTGGTCATCTGATGTGATATTGACTCCTGTCCATGATACCTTGCAGGGTCTGTATGTGAGGTATGAGTTGAACTAGTTGAGTGCAGGGTCTGTGATGCCCAGGTTGGAGAGGGATGACAACAGGATCTGGTGGTTCCCTGTGTCAGAACCCTGTGGCAGAGAGGTCAAGTTGAATTAGGGCAGACAACATGGAATTGGCTCTTGCCTGCCGTAGATTTTCAAAAACAGACAGGAGGGCAGTCTCTGTGGAATGTCCTTTTTTGAAAGCAGACTGTTGATTGTCCAGTAGGTTGTTCTATGAGAGATAAATTGAGAGAAAAAGAGCTGATTAAATACAACCTTTCAAAAACCTTTAAAAGGAACGGTAGTAGTGAAACTGGTCTATAGTTGCTTACCACTAAGGTGTCAAATGTTTTTTTGAGTAGTGGGGTTACCTGAGCCTGCTTGAATGAGGGAAAGCTTCCTGCAGAGATTAACATGTTTAGAATGTGTGTGTGAGTTTAGGCAGTAGTGACGAAGAGATGTGAAAGGATATGGTCAAGGGGGCAGGTAGTTAGAAAGGTTAGGTTAGGAAGAAAACTTTTGGAGAAATTTTGAGGTTTGTAAAATCTCACAAGCCTCAAAGCTGAAGTTCTTGCTCATTATAAAGATAGAAACCTGAGATTCTGGTAGACTCATGGTGATTGAAAGCAGCCAGTCAGAATACAGCTGCTGAGGTTTTGGTGTAAAGATGATGAGGTTAAGATAAATGAATGATCTGTTGGTGTTTGTGATGTCTGAACCTTCAGCCTACTGCCCTAAACACGCCGTCAAACGTATGTGTAGACTGATCATCTAGAGATCTGATCACCTTATGAGGAGATCGTGGAGATCAGGAGATAATGGATAATCAAGTTTTAAACATAATTTTAATATCATCAAACGTTGTTTATTTATTCCAGTTGTTTTTCGGGATCATTGCTTGGATTTATGTCATGTTTTTTAGCAAATGTTACAGAGTGCATTTTGGCATCTTAATGTTTCTCACTTGGAGGATATGAATTTTAAAGATATTTTATAGTTATTGGGAGAATTTCAAACATAGGAAGAATTGTTTTAAAGATCTATGCCAAGATCTAAAGATCTATGGTGGGAAAATGTTATGTGAACAGTATACTTTTTGATGTCTCTCAAGACATCATACCATCAGTGATAACTTGAATTTGAAATGATTCATTTACAGAATTTAGTTATAGCTTTGGTGGTAAAAATAAAAATATTGATGCACTTAAAAGTATAAAATCTGCTTTTACTGACCTGTTGGCTATAAAGGCACAAGGAGCTCCGATTAGGTCACATTATCAGAAACTTATACAATTGGAAGCCCCATCTAGATTCTTTTTGGTCTAGAAAGAAAGAATGGTTGGTGTCATTTTATTCACTCATTAGGATCTGAAAGTGGGCAGGAACTGAAGGAACTTGCAGTCATAAGAAAAAGGTCTGTACCAGTTATATCCACTCCTGCACAAAGTTTAATTGTACAGGAGTGAATATAAAGAGCATGAGGAGTTAAGGGCTCATGGCTAAGGGCTCATTCCTCTTAAGTTGTAGGAGAGCTGTCATTTCCATGTTGCAAAAAAGGCAAGCTGCAAGAAAGAGAACTGGTGACCAGTGAGGTTATTTTGCTCTGATTTAAAAAAAAAAAAAAAAAAAAAGATTTTTCTTTTTCCTAAAAAATCCTCCAAAGCTCTGGCTAATGGACTAAAAGATGTGATGGCAAATCATTCATTCCGATCAGACTTGTTGTGTACTTAGCAGGTCTATTATAGATAATATTTGTCTTGTTAGACATTTAAGATGTGCCTAGGTATCTTAATGTTGATTTGGATTTCACTTTAATTGGTCAAAAAAAAGTTTCATTGCTTTTGGATTTGGGTCAACCTTTATTGGAATGATTAAAGTGTAAGAAATTGAAAGTGTATTTAAAATCATTGGTGATTTAAGTGCCCCTGGGTCATTCTGTGTCAACTCATCCAAAGGTCATATTTTTAAATTAAAAAAAAATGTACAGATGCAAGACCAATTTAAATAGTGATGAAAGGCAAAATATTAAATGTCATTAGTGAATAGTTACTATTAATCCATAACATTTAATATTTTGGCTTTCATTACTATTTATTTAGGGGCCAAGCCCTGAAGTGGCTGCAGCCCCTATTGTAATTTTTAGTATTATTATTCTTCTCCAAATGGGAGTCTATGACAGCCCTGTGAACCGTCCTAGGAGAATGATGAAATTTGGCACTCAATTGAGGTGGTTTTTAATAGTAATCTGACCAACTTTGACATTTCTAGAACTAATTATACAGTGTCCCACCAGTTTAAAATATCCACTTTTCAAATGGCTATAACTTTTCCCCCTTTTGATCTACAAAAAGAAACTTAGTATATCTGATTGGTTTCATCATAATCATTACATTCCGTATGTTACTTTAAGACTCTGCCAATTACAGTAGCAGCCATTTTGAAAAGTACAGCATTCTTTGAACTGAGCCGCACAAAAATGATTGAACAGAATTTTTATTTTAATCTCCTTTCAAAAGTAGTCACAAACATAACGATGTCGACCCAAAATTGTTTTGAAGGCTGTTTCTCAGCCACTCTTTGATAGATACAAAACTTGGAACACTTCATCAGCACATTCATCTGGGGGTCGTGCCAAATTTGGAAATAGAGCCACCTGCAGGTCACAAGATCTGAAAAATGGCTGTGTTTGGTCATAACTTAAAATGTTTGTCAGAAAATCATGATCCTACTGTCTATGGATTCCTTGGGTCATGACAAATCTGTCAACTGGTTTTGGCACAAATTTGTCATAAATTGCAATATCTTCTAAACAATATAATATATCGACACAAAATTTGGTAGGGATCATCCATGGCTTGTCCTGAAGGTACACAAGAAGTTTGAAGACAGCGCCACCTAGTGCCAATAAGATATATCACTTTCGAATACTTTGTCTGAAATTAATTTTTTCTATATCATTGTAATCCCTGGTTTATGCAGAGTCTGTTGAAATGTCATTTGTCATTTTCCACCATTTCCTTCATCTGTTACTTTAAAGCATATGAGAATCAGTTTTTTTGACAGTACATTACATTTGCAGTTAAGTTACGTTACTGAGTTAATGGGTCAATATGCCAAGTAATGCTTTTGTGTATTTATTATTCTTGCATTGGAAGCTCTCCTTGTTGCTTGTGACATGCATTAACTGAGTGGTGCAACTTGTTGTAGCGCAAGCCCAGAACCTTTCAGGATGTGTGTTTGAATCCTGTGTGGCACATGCCCAGACTGCAAGAGGTACTGTGGACAGAGATGGTGCAAAATTTCTCTTACCACCATTTTTGTGTGTGTTTAAATAATATGTGGTGCATTTATATATAAAATCTTTCTTATGTTTATTCTTACCTATACCTACATTAACCTATACTTATAATCTGTCTGAATCTGTTTTTCATGTACATTGTTCTGTCACTACTGTTGCTGCACCACAGTTATTTGGCCCCAATTTTGGCTTATTTTTGCCTTGAATAATTGTACCTGCAGCATGTGTGCCAGCTGAGTGGTGCAATGTTCTGAGGCACAGAACCTTTCATGATGTGGGTTTGAATCCAGTGTGACATGTCTGACTGCAGGAAGTGCTTTTGCCATAGATGGTGTGAAAAATGCCTGTGTTCTTGTCTCTTTTTTTAACTAATCTAAACTTAAGTTTAAGATGCAGCCCATTATATATAAAATCTGAAGAGTATTTTGTGCTTTTGAGATTCACATTGTAGAGGCTTAGACTGTTCAGTAGGATGCACCTTGATGTGATTGTTATCTTAGTTGTACATAGTGAATGTAGTGTGTTTGCTCTACTTGTGGTGCCCCTTCAGTGGCTTGGCCCCACATCGCTGCTTGTAGCTATATTTTGGTTTTGCCTCTGTAAAAACATTTAAAAAATAAAAAATTTGACCTGAAGAAATTTTCTAAACTTTGTTGATTTGACCCAAAATTACCCTTTTTAAAATTAGAAGTATAAGGCATGGTTGTTATTCCCTGGCCATTGAGTCCATGTTAAACAAGCTTTACTCTAGCATTAAAGGTTTTATGCTAGGCCATGACAGTGTTCAACATCAAATATGAGCTTATTCAGTTATAAATTTGATTAATGGACAAAAGGATGTTAATAATCTGGTGTCTATTGTTAGTAACTAGTATAATTTCTGCTGCCATAGGAAATTAGGGAAAAAGTAATGCATTAAATAATGGCAATTTAGAGGGAGAGTATTAATTATTAAGAACATAATAGCTTCAAATTTCTGGCGTATGCTTTCTTGGGTAAAACCTCCCTCAGGACTTTTATCACATTTACAGGTGAAACTAGTGTATGTCTTTTGAGATATAATGCACTGGGTATCTCAAAGTGTACTTTTTGCCAGTAGAGGAAGGTGGACAAGGCCTGGTATCCTTGGCAAACAGGCAGTTAAACCTGGATGGACTGCCTGCGTTTATGAAAGACTGTTTATGATTCGGGGGTCTTTTAACATTAGAAGATCAGAAACTGCTGTCTCTCTACTGGAACAGCCACAAGTTAGGGAGCTTACCTGGACATTACAGATCAAGAGCGAAATCTCTCCCAGAGATGGTGACACTAAGACTGTAAAGCTAGGGCATTTAGTAAAAGAGGCTGGACCAGAACTAAAAGATATACCTGTGGCAGCATCTTTGTTGGGTTAGAGGTCAATATGTCATATTGTAAAAATTGTGGAACTGTATGGATTGTGGATAAAGATACAGCTGAGGATTTGGTTCTTCTAAAACAATATAAAGAGGGAAATATAATTACGGACATGAGGGATCCCTTTCCTAAACATTGGATTACGCCTGATTTAAAAGAGCCTGTTTATTGTTGAATCTAGATGGATTGCAGGAATTGGATCTATATGAATTAAATGAAAAAAATATGTAAAATCTTTTTGTCAAAATAATGTATAAAACCACATGATAAAACTCATGTATAGAGGGATAAATTAGAATTGAGAGATGAAGTTAAACCAAACTGGAGGGTTCTACACAAAACAGTGATTTACAGTGGAGAATCATAAAAAGAGCTGTTGCTGTCAATTCATTTGTTTCTGTTATTAATTCTAATATGGGTGGTCTTAGAGAGTGATTTTTTTTTCCCCCAATGTTTTATTAGAATCTGTTAGACTTTAAGTCACTGTTTGCCTCATTGGAACATTTGTTTTAGGATTTGGGAAGAGTTTCACATCTACTGCTTTAGTTTTGGGGGGCTGGCAGTTGATTAATTTTATGATCGACCAAGCAAAAACGGCAATATATGTTTCAAGAAAAATATAAGCAATTCACATGATCAAGATATTACATTGCTGTTTTATACACTTATTAGATCTAGAATTTTGGTTGAATTTAAATATTATAAGGAGATGACTAAGTAAGAAATGTTTTTGTTACAGTGGTGTTTTAGTGAAGTGGTTTGTACTGTTGTTGAGGATGACCTAAAGGAAAACTCCACCACAGAATAACAATTCATTTATAATTTACCCTCATGCCATCCCAGATGTTTGACTTTTCTTCCTCCAGTCGAACACAGTTAGTTATATTAAATCTTATATTAAATCTTCCCAGCTTTATAATTGATCAGGGTTCTTTGTTTTGAAGCTCCAAAAAAAGCACATCTACCGTTCATTACAGTAATCCGAATTACTCTAGTAGGTTAATATATGTTCTTAAGTAAAATGATACGTTTGTGAGAGAAAAGAATAATGTTTTTAGTGTGTTTACTAATGAGGTAGTGTCTGAGTACCCAACATTGAGTACCTAACATGAGGTTTACCACATTGAATACCCAACATGAGGTTACGCCGACTCCACGTTAATAACTTTGAATGTCATTGGTTCTCTCATTCTCTCAGTTCTTTCTGAACACATGGCAAACAATGAGATGCGATGTTAAGGACGTACCGCCATATCTGAATGTGGCTCTGATCTTTTTGTTAAATGAATACATGGCATAATGATTGCTAAATAAGCTCAAAATAATAATATTTTTCTCACAAACGTATTTTGCTTCAGAAGACATGTATTTACCCACTGAAGTCATGTGGTTTACTTTTATGATGGATGGATGCAGTTTTTGAAGCTTCAAAATGCTGAACCCCGATCAATGCCATTATAAAGCTGGAAAGAGCTGGAGTAATACTTAACATTTGGCTGAAGAAAGTCATAAGCAAGAGTAAATCATTAGAGAATTTTCATTTTTCTCTTGCTTTTTTTATGTGATATTTTCATTTCTGGTGTTTTTTCTTGTTATTGTAGTTTCAATAAAGGTACCAAATCTCTCTTTCTCTGTCTCTCTCTCAGGGGCAGGTGGAGATTGAAGATCAGGTGGAGGGGCTTCAGTTTGTGGCAGAGAAGTACAAGTTCATCGACTTGAGTCGTGTTGCCATTCATGGCTGGTCTTATGGTGGATTTCTCTCTCTTATGGGTCTCATTCACCGGCCGAACGTCTTTAAGGTGAGATTCACGTCATGTCCTGAATCCAAAGCTGAGTGATCTACTATCTTCTGTACAACAAGACTTTAGGTTGTTGTTTTCCTTACAGTGAAAGACTATCTTGGCATCTTTTCTGGATGCTTTTGCTGGAAAACAGAAGCTTGAACATTCTACTAAATCAGGGGTCTCCAACCCATGCTCCTGGAGGTCTACAGACTGGCAGAGTTTAGCTTCAACACACCAGCAATCCCAAAAACTTTGATTTTTGGGATTGAAACCTTGAAAAACCTTCTTTATTGGAGTTGGAGTTAAACTGCAGGTCTGTGGACCTCGTTGGAGACTTCTGTACTAAATAATTTCTCCCACAAATAAACATTAATAAGAACGCAAAATGTGCATTCACCAGCAGGTGGCATCTTGGATGCATTTAGATGCATTTATTTGTTAAAATACATTTACTTGTTATTTGCATTTGTTAAAATACATTTTTAGCAGGGTTACATAAAGCAACAGTCATAAGCGTTTGTAATGTATTTCAGGCATTTAAGATGGTGTTACTAAAACAGAAATGACCAGTGTGTTTTAGATATAGAAATGTTTATTTGCCTGTATGTTAAACATCAATTAATTGTGCAGTTGGTGTAGTAGTTTAACAGAAGTGTGGAGGTTACGCTCAGATCTTTGAAGCGTGAACGTGAATGTTCTCATCTGCTGAAGGTGGCCATAGCAGGAGCTCCAGTGACCGTGTGGATGGCATACGACACTGGCTACACCGAACGCTACATGGACGTGCCAGAAAATAACCAGCAGGGTTATGAGGCAGGTTCAGTCGCCCTGCACGTTGACAAACTTCCCAACGAGTGAGTTAAAAATGAGTAAAATGCCCTTTTTTCATGTATTTAGCAAGGTAAAAAAATGTTCTGACATGATAAGACCTCACCACATCAGACAAACCTTTATGTCAGTCTAACATTGTTCACCTAAATGTTCCTCCATGAAAGAATAAAGACTATCAGATCTTGTTTGATCTGAGATATCTGATATTTGATATCTGGTTGATTTGCAGCTATAGGTTTTTAAGTTTCTCTTCATCTTTTCATGGATGTGACACTCTTCTGTCCTTAGGCCAAATCGGTTACTGATCTTACACGGCTTTCTGGATGAGAATGTGCACTTTTTCCACACCAATTTCCTGGTGTCTCAGCTCATCCGGGCAGGAAAACCATATCAGCTACAGGTTTAAAAACAGTCATTTATTCAGATTAATTCTTATTTCTGAGGTGAGAAATCTAAGCATATCATCTTCATTTAGATATAATTATATAAATGTCCTGTGTACTGTTTTAACTGGAAAACATCATCTCTATATGTCAAAGCACAAATATGTATTGACTGATTTATTGCACAGTCAGTCAAAGTTTCAGGCACACTTCAGATATGAGCAGAGTATGTCATCTTGACAAAGGTTGGATAGTTTATTAAAACTCTGATATAAGATTTAATATGTTTTGGTGACTATAACAGAAACCAACCCTTAGTTTGTGTCATATTATAACTTAATAATTGTCCACATTATAATATATAAAATGAGTAGGCGTGTAAGAATAATATATAACGTCTTGAGCACGTTACCATAGTTCTTCTAGATTTAGTCTATCTCTGTTGTTTCTGTTTCTGTATCCATATGTATGTGTATTAAAAGACTTATTCTTTTTATTTTTTCTAGATTTACCCCAATGAGAGACACAGTATCCGCTGTCCTGAGTCTGGAGAGCACTACGAGATCATGTTATTGTACTTCCTCCAGCAGCACCTCTGACGAGGGTCTCCACCAACCACCCTCCCTGCCTTCGCTCTCTCACACTCTTTCTGGAGTGTCTCTGCAGCAGTTGGAATCATCACGCTGTGTCTGCTCACTTAAACAGGCCGGTCGTGTCCGCTCGCTGAAAGGAACCTGTAGATTACTAACCTCTGTAAACAAATTCTATTTTCCCTTTTTATTTTGGATCGTGTGTCACATTGTCATGTTTCATAATCTGCTTCCCTGAAACAGTTTCCATTGCCAAAATGTGTCTTTATTTTTTAAGTGTGTAGTTTGTGGATTGTCAGAGGTCAGAGACTGCAGACTCGCTCTTATCCTGTTATCAGCTCCTTTAATTTAAACCCTTCAGTTCTATGAATGCAGTCGTGTTTCAGTCCACATCAGCCCCTGCATCACTGTTAGCCACCTGCGTGTGGACACCGCGCACTACTACCTGCAGTTCATATTTTAAGTGTGTATTATTAAAGGAACATATTTTTATGATGCTCTTGTTTTTCATCATTGTGTTAAAAGCAATGCTCATTTCTACATGTGACAGTGAATTTAGCCATGTAAAACATGAACGGAAACTGCATAATACAATTGACATTGCATTATAAGTAGCAAATGATGCATAAAAACAGTAATAAAATCACATGAAGCCTCACCCATACATGGAAACAGACACAATAATGAAAGTATCTAAGGCTGCTGAGAACCGAATATAATAAAAGACATTAAAAGGCTGATTTCTGCAGGCTGATTCTGCATCACAGTGTAGCATTGTTTATATTATGTTCATCAGTGTTTTGAGATTAATGATCCAAACAACTGACATTAAACTGGAAATGGCAAGTAAATCTAATGAAACAGAAGCTTTAATTTTCTTCTTATAGAAATTAAGAAAAATCTGGAGACTGAATTCACAATTTTCACATTGTTTTTATTTAACCTTTCAAATGTACACAACACAAACAAACTAAAAACAATTACATATGATTGAGTCACTTTCATCTGCTGAATAACTGTTTTAAAATGTTCCAAAGACAACAAATTTTGTAATTCCAGTTGAAGAAAATTCCAGCTAAATGGAACTGCATATGTAAAAACCTTACCCAATTCAGTTCGAACAAAAGGAACAGGAAGGAAGGTATAACAATTCTGCAAATGAAGAGAGTATTTCTCAACATGTTTCTGTTGTATAAGACAACAGAGATATGAAGGCAACATCCCCAAGATGGTTTTATAAATGATTGCATACCAGCAATCTTTCAAACCAGCACTATGATAAACAGCATCTAAAGAATAAAGTAGATATGATGGTGCAAACTGATACAATACATCACCATAATCAAGTACAGATAAAAAGTAGCAAATACTAATTTCTTTCTTACATTAAATGAAAAACAAAACTTTCTCCTAAAATAGAACCCAAGTTAAATTTTCAATTTTTTCTTTAGTTGAGTAATATGAGAGCTAAAAAATAGGACATCAGCAACAATGATGCCAAGATATTTGTACTCCTTTAATAATTCAATCATGATACAATACATAACATACTCATCTGCATAAAAATGAAAGCTGGCATCCTGAATGTCATAATCTATTTATAAATGACTATTTATATAAATGGTTAAAAAAAAGGGGCCCCAGCACAGATCCTTGGGGAACACCTTTGGCAATCTCCAATGAATCATATAATTTACCTTCAGCTTGTACACATTGAGTCCTTCTTTTTAAATAATTTTTAAACCAAGGAATAACATGACATGATTAACCAACACTCTTCATTCTATGCAACAATATTTCATGATCCACTGTATTGAAAGCCTTTGATAAATCAGTGAAAAGTCCTGTTGGTGTTAGAGGTGCTGATAGCCATCTAGGGGAGATGTTTGCCTCCAGATTCTCTGGTGCCTGGGGTCTTTCACCCCCACGCTGGAATTGGAAGTCTTAAGTAAAGGGAGTATTTTATGATCCCTACATGATACAAATATTAGGCCATGCCAGACACTACATATTTCATTTACGCATTACATTTTTATTTAAATTTTTGTAATTAAAATTTTCATAAACACTGAATACTGTGAATACAATATAAACACATAAATCATACAGTAAAACCAGTTTGTCTGTATATATCAGGTGTGTATTTAATGTGCCGTTTCTCTGGCACTGATGGGGACTCTGGGGTCTGTCTTACATGTCACCTGAATTAATTACTATTTGCTAACATTAGTTAACTGCCATAGTTAACATAAACTAATAATGGACAATACATTTTCAGCATTTAATAATCTTAGGGACAGTTTCCTAGACAGGGCTTAAGCCTAGTCCCAGACTAAAATGCATGTTTGAGCTATCTTAATTGAAAAGCTTGCACTGACATATCTTAAAATATATGAGTGCCATTGTTTTGTCAATGCACACCAGTGATGTATTTTTTCCAAGACACATTAAGGCCTAGCCCTGGCTTAATCTAAGAAAAATTTAGATCCAGTCTGGAAATCTTAATGTTTCAGTTTCACTATTTACTGATAAACTTTTAAAATTAAAAGCTGTATTCTTTTTTGCACCATTTTTTGGAAACCCAGGGGCAGACTGGCCATCTGGCAGACAGAGCATTTTTCCGCTGGGACGACATACTTTTTGGGCCTTAAATCTTATAACTTTTTTGTCTGTCGGCCCATAAAACTTGTATATGGGTGGCCCTTTCTTTTTCTGCTTAATTCAGTGATGGCGCTGGGGTCTTTGTGGGGTCTATTTTTTTTTTTCCAAACAGGCCGGCCCATGAGACATTTAATCAGCAGTCCATTGATTCTTCTCTTCACATAACATCTTTAAACAACTCCCTTTCTGGACTCTGTGCGAGTGTGCATCGTCAGTGTGCTTCTGTCTAAATAGTCAGAGATGGAGAAGAAATGCAAGGGAGGCACAGAAGTGAAAAGAAACAGGCCCTTTAGACAGATTCTGCAAAATGTGTCAAAATAACAGATATGTTTTCTGCTGCAGCAAGACGTTCATCAGCTCCTGTGGCTGATGATGATAGTGGTGGTGGCACTGGCAGCACCGGCTTGCGCAGTGAGGAGGATAGAGAGAGGGAGAGAGATGAGGGAGAAGTGAGTGTATCGCCTGTGGTAAGCAAAACTGCTTTCAAAACACTTAGGCTAAATAATAAGTGCATAATGATATATAAGGCATATACACGTTATAGACTTTTTGCACTTTTTGCACAAATATATATATATATACAAGTGCAAAAAGTGTATATCGATAACTGAGCCAAAACCACAAAATTATGGTGACAACACAACACTGCATTAAAATAATTGCATGCTTTGCTCTGCGACTACACCAGTTTGGCTTGTTACATTTATGAGTGCGCGTGTGGTTAGTTACCATGCTATAACGTCTCAATGTTAGAGTGAATAGTGTATTTTTAGGACCTAACAAAAATGTTTATGAACAATATACAGAAATGATACTTAGGCACCCACAAGCTTTGTATCCATTGCCTGTATGGTTATTGTAATGGTTATATTTTTATTCCAATACAGCTTTGTGTGCCACTTTATCAGAGAATATGATTGCATTATGTTAACAAAAACTCACCCCATAGTCTCTCCTCATGTCTTTTTGAGCCAGGTTAGGATAGCAGAAGAGGAGAAGAGTGTCAGTGAGAGAGAGAGAGAGAGAGAGAGAGAGAGAGAGAGAGTCAGTGAGTTCCGCATTCAGCTAGATGGGCTCACCTCCATTCATGCCAACAGAAATGCATCTCTGTGCAGTAAGGTTCGCGGTGGTAGCTTGTGTGTTTACATCAACACAAAATGCAAAGTGCGAAATACAAAGTGCAAGAACTCTGTGCTTGTTTCCAATAACTGCTCATCACTAGTTTGTGACTGTTAGCTGCAGAATGCTCATCCCGACAGACTTTTTGTTATTGCTGGAGATTTCAACCATCTCAAGTCAGTGTTCCCTAAATTCCATCAACATGTGGACTTTGTGACAAGAGGAGCAAACATGCTGAATCTTGTTTAGACAAACATTGAGCAGAACTTTGCCCCCACCTCAGCTATTCAGACCACATCTCTGTTATGCTAATTCCAGCATACAGACCGCTCGTCAGATACTCTAAACCGGTACTGAAGCAAGTGATAACCTAGCCAGCAGGAGCCATCTCTGCTTTTCAGGCTGTTTGAACATACTGACTGGCACATTTAGGGATGCTGCAACTGATGGCAAAACAACCAACTTGGAGGAATAAACGGCATCAGTGACTGGCTACATCAGCAAGTGCATTGATGACGTGCAGGACCTGATAACATTCCTGGCAAGGTGCTCAGGGAATGTGCAGACCAAGTAGCAGATGTATTCAATGACATCTTTAACATTCCCCTGAACAGCACCGTTATTCCAACATGCCTTAAGCATGCCTTAAGACCACCACCATCGTCCCTGTGCCAAAGGAGTCCACAGTGTCAGGCCTGTAACTGGATCCTGGACTTCCTGACAGGGATAGCTCAGTCAGTCAGTATCGGGAACAGCATCTCCAACACCACCATGCTAAGCACTGGGGTCCCTTAGGGCTTAAGTTCACACTGCTGTTCACTCTGGTCTCAGTACAAAGGTCTCATCACGAGGTTGAATCTAGTTTCTTATTCGCGGCTTCTTATTGACGCTACCCGTTCCACCTTAAAAGACGCAACGCTTCCGTATGGCCGGCTTCTTATTCGCGCTTAATTTAGGGACCGTGTCGCTTTTCTCTTATTTGCGCTCTTGAAAAGGACCAAAATATTTTATATTTTAAAAACACATACTAATTATTTTATATCACTCAGTTATTACACGTGTCATATTTTAAATGTATATCTTGTGTGTTTAGATGTATGGATAATTAAAAAAAACCCTCTTGAAGTTTAGAGATGACACAGACGGTGATAAATCTGCATACAGAAAAGAAGCTGCTCTGCTGGCTGTCTGGTGCAGTCAAAACAAGCTTGAGCTCAAAAACGCACAAAACTTGGAGATGTAATCGACTTTATGAGGAACCCCCAGCACTTCCTCCCCTTACAATTCTTAATATCACTGTGGCAGAACAGTTTTTCTTTTTGATGGGACATCTTCACCTTGAACAGTTAGCACATTTACTACAGCCTGCCTGTTTTAAAGTGCAATATTTTATAGGGCAGCATCCTACACTAGGTTTTCTGCATAATTATGTAAATGCATATTTATATTTGTAAAATATAGATATATAAGGTTTCAGTATACAGCACTTACTATGCATAACTTCCCCAATATTATGTTATCATATATTTTTTATTTTATTATCTCTGTATTTATTTTTGTTCCGTTTCCTGTGTTTATGTATATACTGTAAGTATGCTGATCTCCTGAAACCGCAACAAACTCTTTATGTATGTGTGCGCACAAGACTCATTCTGATCCTGATAACTGTTAATACTATACAAGATAAATTGACACAACAACAACACTGTGTACTATTCATTATGCTAGTTATGGCTTATACCCATATCTCTTGGCTAATTCCATGCACGTTTAAAAACATGATGGCATTTAAACTATATTATTTGTAAGTTATGGATCCTTTAATATACCTTCACTTTAATATATCTTTATAGTTATTCTATTATTACACTTAATGTGTAATATTGCAATGATAACCCATTTTGAGGCGTTATATCCCAGCTGTGCTTAAGGGTGAGTTGAAGCTTTCACTCAGTTGTTATAGCCAGTGTCCTTGTCTATCACCATGCAAATAACCAAAACCTTTTACTGTAGCATTTTGAAATAATGAACCAATGAAGTTGACATATGTCACCATACAGTTCAATGCCATGTTACAATATTAACCCAAATTGGAGGCGCTTTATCTCAGCTGTGCTTTAGGATGAGTTGAAGCTTTCACTGCGGGGTTATAGCCAGTGTCCTTGTCTATCACCATGCAAATAACCAGACCTTTTTACTGTAGCATTTTGAAGTTATGAACCCATGAAGTTGACATATGTCACCATACATTTCAATGACATATTGCAATATTAACCCAATTGGAGGTGCTATATCTCAGCTATGCTTTAGAGTGAGTTAGAGTGAAATAACCAGAACGTTTGGACGTGCTATGAATTTCTATATATTATTAATATTTAGTAATAATAAACATAATATATATAATGTCTATATCTTAATTCATATTAACATTGTAAGTAACGTTAAAGTTCATGTCTTTTTTTTGTAAGCTGGTATTACTGATATGGGTGAAAGTTGAAAACAACTGGCCGCACACAGGCGCAATCAAAGCCCAGTCAGAACTGTGCCGCACAGCTCCATTGCATCCTCATAAGGTGTCAGCTTTTCAAATATGCACTGATTATTTGGAACTTTCTACTTGTTGTACATTTTCCTTTATTAATTTAGCGATGTATTTTACTAATTTGTCTTATTTTTTTAACACTGTATTATAAGTATTACATCACATATATACATATACATATGTCTACAATTATGTGATTATATTGTCTTTGTTTATAGAAAACCACATACACAAATGTATACCTGCATATGAGCTCAGCTGAGTGGTAATAATAAAATGGTTATTCCAAAAAAAAAGGGCAGTCTGTGTTTAGTTTCTAATCAGACATTATTTGGTGGGTCAGTACCCTGAACTAGAGATGTGCATTCCCACGGGAGTACCAGGACCCACAGGACCCGACACACAATGCCAGCGGACACAGGAGGTCAGAAATGATGTGTGTGCATGTTGCAGGAATACAATTATTCACAGGATTCCTGAAATAACTATATCCATATAATAAAATAACTATATCCAACACTGTAAAACAATTCTTGCTGCCTTAAATGTTTAAGTTTAATCAAATTCATTGTACAAGTCATTTCAACTTATATAATTGAATGAGCTGTTGTAACTTACAAAAAAGTTGAAAACAGTAATACATTTCTACAGGCTTTTGAAGGCAAGAGTGGGACAAAACATGAATGTTGCAGGCAGAAATGCAGGAATGGGAGATAATATATACTTTTACAAGGTACGGGCAGAAGTGGGACACAAAAATTTCTACCCTGAACTGGCAATTGATTTTAATTGTAAACGGCTATTAAGAGCAAACCACTTCTTTAAAACACTTATGTTATGCCAATTGAAAAATTCTTCTGAATTCTTATTCCATATAAACAAATGACTGGCTGTCTATAACAAACCAGCCATACCTGTGGCATTTAGGGTTTCTTCAGTTCTCAAATGTGATCATTATTCAGCACCTTGGACAGCAGCAGAAATGATCTTAGATGGCTTTTGTGGCTATATAGGTTCTGAAAAGTTTATAGCGATTGGATTTGAAGAACTGTGAAAGCATTTTTGTCCAGCATTAACCACAATAATTCAGTATCATCATGACATATGTCAACTTCATTGGTTCATAACTTCAAAATGCTACAGTTAAAAGGTCTGGTTATAGACATGGTAAGGCATGGTGATAGACAAGGACACTGGCTATAACCCCACAGTGAAAACTTCAACTCACTCTAAAGCATAGCTGAGATATAGCACCTCCAATTGGGTTAATATTGCAATATGTCATTGAAATGTATGGTGACATATGTCAACTTCATGGGTTCATTACTTCAAAATGCTACAGTAAAAGGTTTTGGTTATTTGCATGGTGATAGACAAGGACACTGGCTTTAACAACTGAGTGAAAGCTTCTCACCCTTAAGCACAGCTGGGATATAACGCCTCAAAATGGGTTATCATTGCAATATTACACATTAAGTGTAATAATAGAATAACTATAAAGATATATTAAAGTGAAGGTATATTAAAGGATCCATAACTTACAAATAATATAGTTTAAATGCCATCATGTTTTTAAACGTGCATGGAATTAGCCAAGAGATATGGGTATAAGCCATAACTAGCATAATGAATAGTACACAGTGTTGTTGTTGTGTCAATTTATCTTGTATAGTATTAACAGTTATCAGGATCAGAATGAGTCTTGTGCGCACACATACATAAAGAGTTTGTTGCGGTTTCAGGAGATCAGCATACTTACAGTATATACATAAACACAGGAAACGGAACAAAAATAAATACAGAGATAATAAAATAAAAAATATATGATAACATAATATTGGGGAAGTTATGCATAGTAAGTGCTGTATACTGAAACCTTATATATCTATATTTTACAAATATAAATATGCATTTACATAATTATGCAGAAAACCTAGTGTAGGATGCTGCCCTATAAAATATTGCACTTTAAAACAGGCAGGCTGTAGTAAATGTGCTAACTGTTCAAGGTGAAGATGTCAAAAAGAAAAACTGTTCTGCCACAGTGATATTAAGAATTGTAAGGGGAGGAAGTGCTGGGGGTTCCTCATAAAGTCGATTACATCTCCAAGTTTTGTGCGTTTTTGAGCTCAAGCTTGTTTTGACTGCACCAGACAGCCAGCAGAGCAGCTTCGTTTCTGTATGCAGATTTATCACCGTCTGTGTCATCTCTAAACTTCAAGAGGGTTTTTTTTAATTATCCATACATCTAAACACACAAGATATACATTTAAAATATGACACGTGTAATAACTGAGTGATATAAAATAATTAGTATGTGTTTTTAAAATATAAAATATTTTGGTCCTTTTCAAGAGCGCAAATAAGAGAAAAGCGACACGGTCCCTAAATTAAGCGCGAATAAGAAGCCGGCCATACGGAAGCGTTGCGTCTTTTAAGGTGGAACGGGTAGCGTCAATAAGAAGCCGCGAATAAGAAACTAGATTCATCGCAGCAAAAAAATACGATAAAATATCGCGTTAAAATATCGTGTCTTAACGTAACAAAAACACACCGTCAAAAACTTCGTGTATAGACGATCAAAACGGTCGTGTCTACACGAAACGCGTTTCGTTTTAATACTTTTGGACCCGTTGACGTTCCATACCACGCCTATATCACACGCCTGTTTGGGCCGCAACATTTGCATCTGTCCCTCGGTTGTTTCCGTACTTTGTCTCCTCGGCTCTGCCGTAGTGACGTCGCGGGAGCGTCTGTTTTAAGTGAAACTAACGTGTGAGTGTTTGGAAATATTCATAGGTTATATTACTGTTGTGTGAACGACTGAAGCCTTAGAAGAACATGAATGTTCAGCCGTCAAACCCCAATAATCCCATCGTGTTTTTCGACGTGACCATCGGCGGACAGGTGAGATGAACCCGCACAGCAGCTAAATGAGAATTGTCATTCAGCCTGAACACAGTGTAGTGTACATAATTATATTGCCTTAAAGCGGCAATCCGGAACTTTTTTGGCATAAAATGAGCAAAAGTTTTATTGAGTAAGTACATAAAAGATGTACTTTAGCCCGATTCACAACGATGAATTTATAATAATGATTTATAAATGTAAAACGTCAGGTCCGATTTCCCAGCGTTGTGTGATATTCAGTTTCCATGTACAATTTACATGTACTGTTCTAGTAGGGGGTATATACAAATATTCATAGTTGGCTTTATTGAAAAACATTTTAGTCTGTTAGGAAATATTAATAGTTGTACCTTTACATGGGGGCATGTCCATCCGGCTGGTTTGCCTTAGAGCAAACAGCCTAACAATTTCCATTCGACTGGTTCATAGTTTAGTAAAGCCTACCGCGTACCTATAAATATTCACATACGCTCTGATCAGTGAAACAGTTTTATCCACGGGAATCGAATATCACCCATCAACTGGAAACTATGGCGCGTTTATGAGGACAATTATGGGTGTAACAATAGTGCCCCACCAACTGCAAATTGTTTGCATTGTCGTTTATGCGAATGTACAATCTGCCAAATTTCAAATGAAACCACAAAGTGTATTTGCAATTGCATTTCCCATGTCTTACGAGTTAAGGAAGGGGAAGAGGTTTTACTTAGGTTTTTATGCAACTGTACTCTGATCTTCAGTTCATCATATTTCCAAAACCGCCAAAATGCGTGCACATAGTATAGTACCACCCCTGACACTGATTGACAGGTTTGTGTGAATGCAAATGCAAAGAGAATTACAATTGCTTTTGAGATTTGGCAGACTTTCGTGTGTCTTTAACATGGATTATTTGAAATGTTATGAGGTTGCTAGGGTGCTCTAAATGGTTGCTAGGGGGTGCCTAGGAAGTTGTCAGGGAAATACCTAAAGCCCACTGACAGCCTGAGTCAAATAAGCCCACCAACATGTATCTATAATGTTCTAAGGCTGAGATATGGCCTATTCATTTCTTTGCATGGTTGCTAGGGTACTATAAATGGTTGCTTGTGTGTGATGATAAAGTTGTAATGTCACCATTTGTTGATGTTTGCTAAGCCAAGCAATATGAGACCACCCCAGAAAGTCTACGACATTCTGATGCAGAGCTATGACATCACAAAATTCAGCCCAATGTGAAGTCTTTGAAATTTTTGATTACTTTTTTGTACGCCCTAAAAACATACGCTGTTCGCTTATAAAAGTCATAGAACACCTCTCCCCAATAGGCTAGTCGGTTTGACACCTCATTCATGGGTCTATGACAAATGGTGCATGACGAGTTACATTTCAAAGTTTTGTCCAGAAAAAGGAAGAAGCAGCAGCAGCAGCATCAGCAGATGTATGTAAGAGAGTAATAGTGATGCTTTGCTTCGCATGAACCACTAATAACTAAAGTGAGGCTAAACATTATACAGAAACAACATGTGTGCACAGCATTTCCACAATCATAAAAGAAATACAACATTAACAGCAAGGTACAGTGGTGGGGGATGTATTGTGCAGATATGGGGAGATTTTGTGTATGTTGATTGGTGTAATCACTATATATACAGCACACGAAATGCTGCAGTGTCTTTGATTTCCATACATATTGGCGATTTAACCCTTTGGTTTACTATGTAAAGCAGGTTAGGTTACTGTTGCAAGTTAGGTTAAATGTTACTGTTTTCCAGGATAGGGATGTGTCTGTTTGGATCCATTATAAGTAGTGTTAGGTCCAAGTCCACCTTTGAGTTTAAGTGAAGACCAAGTCCTTAACCAACTGAGTACGAGTCCAGTAGGAGCAGAGTTGGACTCAAGTCCGAATCCTTAACAGAAGAGTCCCAAGTCAAGTCTGGCTGAGTTGTAAACCGTTATATTAATATTGTAACCCCTTGAACCAATGGCAATATAAAAATGTAACAGAAAAAAGTTATATCTTGCTATTTATTTGATCAGAACCTCATTCATTTCCTATTTAAGAATGGTTTCAAAGATAAGAGAGGGGTATATGTAGAAGTTTTAAATTAAATTAAAAAGTGTATAAAAATAACAAAGCAGGTTAGTTTGTAATGTATTACACTATGTGTTCTCCAGTTCAAGCTTACATTGCAAATATTAGATGCCTCTTCCCCAGAGATTTTTTTAATTTGATGTCTTGCAAATGAATTCATGATTTTTATAGGCAAAAGATTATTGCTGACTTTGAAGACATCACCCTAGCTCCACAATTACGAGACATGGGTGTGATGTGTGATATTTGTGTTTTGTCTACAAGCACGTAGGAAGATTGTACTGCTGCCTGCGGGTGAGGTGCTGACTAGCAATTGTAATGCTTTACTAGCGTTTCTTCATTGAAGAATCGATAAGACAACAGCTAGGCCATTAGACAGCATGAGGCAATATGAGACAGCAGCAGCATGACGCAAAGTCTTCAGTGAGGTATTTGCAGTGCTAGATGGATAATTTGACTTTGTTTATTGTAAATGCATTTAAACAGAGTTTTTATGTCCTTACCACAGTCCATCCAAGTGGTCCACCCCAGCCACTGTATGGTGGCTTCAAACAAGCATGTGTGTGCAAAATTCCAGGACGAGAAAAACAGCAACATATACTGTTAATTAACATGTTTATGATAGTCTGTACAAGCCAACAAATATTTTGGGAGGTTTTTAACTGAAAAAAGGAGAAAAGTGTACTCAAATGCTCATCTACATGCTGCCTTCCTGGTGAATAAGCAGCAGCACACCACTGTGACTGAGAAATGTCACATGGCAAACTTTATGCATCTCCATTGTAATTGGAATGTGAATCATTGCATAATTAGCGGCCATATTAAAAAAACTCATGCTGGGGTCAGAAAAGTTTGAACTTACACGTGAAAGGGTTAATAATTATTTTTATTTTTTATAGAGACTTGCCAAGAGCTAAACCACAAAGTTTGCAAATCATAAATCCAAAGCTTATGCAGTTAAAAGCAGATAGAACCCAAGATTCAGAGTCATTGTTTGTGTGATTGAACAGTGTTTTTATTTTGACAGACAACGTATTTCCAGTAATTACTCCAGCTGTTACACTATAGAAAACATGTTGTTTTATCTGTTAATTGTTTATTGTTTGTATGCTATCCAACGTGTCAAAAAGCATAGCCACACAATATAATGAGGAAAGTGCTTGTGATTCTTTAAAATGCTGTATGGAAGGTGATTCACTGTTTTGGAACAGAGCCATCTTGTTCATAACAGACTAGACTAGAAACACTTTTGATTGAATTATCTGAGGTGTCATTGTTTTTGTCATTATATAAAGTCCCTTTGGCAGATGAACATCAGTGATGGTGGCTGGTATTTCTTCTCTGAAGGGCCAGTACAAGCTCCACAGACACACGTCATCTGGAAGTTCATTGAAACCTCCAGTCCTGTCACTTTTATAATAGAAGGCAATGCCAGCTAACACACTGTTAATAAAAGCCATCCACAGGAGATTAACGCTGATATATGCTGGTACCACGAAACCCACCAATCCACATGTCACACAGATGCACAGATACGGCATCCAGCTCATCGCAAAGCCTAGAGTTAGTCGGGCAATCAGAGGAGGTTCAACCAGACTGTAAAAGAGGGACTGATCTTTCTGAAGAACAAAGGCATTGTTTTTCTCCTCTGACATTTCAGTTGCTCTTTTGATCCAGCCAATAAGCTGCTTCCAGTGAAACAGAAGTGTGAAGCCCACCGCAGCAAATATCACTGTACAAAAATCAAACACAACCGTAGATCCATACACTCGGCACACTTTGACTTTAACATCTTTGCTGTTGTAAACATCTATGGGTTGCGTGTCTGTGTAGTGGTAGGAGTATGTACATGCCGATGCCCACAGAAGCACAACCACCACGCAGTGGCTGACAACCCTCCATCCAGCATCCAGGTTCAGGTGCGTACCATAGTCAAATACTCCCACGATGAGGTTTGGTAAAGGTAGAAAGGCATAGATAGTAGAGCCATGGGCGAGGATGAAGCACATGGAGGTGGAGGTGGGTAGATGTTCTCTGAAGAACCATACGCAGAAGACGGCACTTACCAATAGCACATCAGCCACGAACATGGAGATGCTGCAGAGTCCTAGAAGAGACTTGTGAACACTGCGCATCCAGAGGGAAACAACGAGCGTGTTTAGGGCCAGTTTGGAGCACAAAATGAGCAGGTACTGCAGAGTCTCATCCTGGGAAATATTCCCGCTTGGACCTGGTGACCAGAGAATGGTCATTATGCTATCTGATGATGCGTTTTGGTTCAGCATGTGCACTCAGTTCACTCTTAAACAAAAAAAACAAAACAATTGGCCAACTGTTTGAAATGAGCTAGTACAGCAATGTGTCTAAACGAGTGTGATAGGTCAATGCTGTTTTATCCTCAGGCAGTAACAGAGTGCTGATAAATAGACATATCGACACAATTACAATCTGCTTAGTTGTTTCTGATGCTGGGCCAGATAATCTGTAAACCTTTCAGAACCACCCTGCATTTCCAAGTGATGTACAGTGCATCTGGAAAGTATTCATAGCGCTTCACCTTTTCCACATTTTGTTTATTCCAAAATGGATTAAATTCATTATTTTCCTCAAAATTCTACAAACAATCCCCCATAATGACAACGTAAAAAGGTTTTGAAATGTTTGCAAATTTAAATTGAAAAAAAAATGTAACAAATCACATTTACTTAAGTATTTACCTAGCCAGTACCAGTACCTAGCTGGTTTCTTATTTGCCTAACCTAAAAGAGTCCACACCCCCTAAGTCTTTAATAATCTGGTCCCTTATCTATCACTTTGTCTTTTCTGAGTCTTTGTAGATGTCTTTTTCTTAAATATCTAAAAAAAAAGTGATATAGAAAAGTCTGATTTTTACAAGTTCTAAGCTGTACAATGTGAAAAATTAGTTCTGTATTGCTAGACATTAGCATAGTTTCCTATACTTTTTTATTCAGAGGTTTGTAATGCATTGTTTCCCTCTTTCTACATTAAAAGTCTCATCTGTACCTGTCTTAGCATATTTAACATTTTACATTAACCAGTAATGTATTAAAATAGTCCATACCTTCAGTCGTTGTCTTGTTCCTGAGAGCGTTGACAGGAGAGCCATCAAAAGCATGAGATCTTGCTCACTGAATCTAGTTTGGTGAGAAAACCGGCTTGTCTGTTTTCTGTCAGAGCACATTCTTTGTACCACACCTATTTACCTGTAAATACTTTCTTTCTCTGACCACTAAACACTTAGTGGGCAGTCCTGACTTCATGGACTGCACCTATGTGACTGTGAAGAATTCAGTGCTTTTGTTTTTACATCGCACATCCTACATGTTGTAATTCCTGCACAGATGAACAGTCTTGAGTGAGCTGTAAAATTGTTGCAGATACTTTAATTGTGAGATTACAGTTGGGATGGAGAATTTGTTCAGGATTGTGTAACTTTAGTTGGTGAATTCCTACCACGTGTCACCTTCTTCTGTGACACGTGCATTTTCTTTTCATGTGCTTGTGCATCACTGTGGTACTTCCATGCCACACAAGCTCAGCTTTGCATAACTTGCATGTGAGAGTCTTCTTTGTTGAGTTTAATATAAAATGCTCCCATGACTTGGAAAGCACACTTTTCCCTGCTGCCGGTTGATCTGTACCGTAACGTAAGCAGCCCGACTAATCGATAATGGCATTCATTGACCATTAATTTTATTATTGATTTTATTGATTAGTGGTTGCAGCCCTACCTAAAATTATCATCTTTTTCCTCTGATTCCTAGGCTCATGACAATTCAAAAACCCTATGATGTAATTTTCCATCATGAAAATTGTCCTGCCATTTCAAATTTTTTGAAAAACATTTTTTGAACTCCTCACAGCGTTTGTCCAATTTGCACAACATTTGATACGTAGCATCTAGAGAATCCCTGATAAAAAGTTATGGAAATCATTGTGATATGTTTTTGTACACCATGTCTATGGATTTTTCATTGTGTACCCACAAAGGGATATAAGGCTGTATCTTACCTTGCTTTTGTATATTAACATGAAATTTGATACATCTTCACAGGCATGACTTGAGGGTGCATGCCCAATTTCATCACAGCGCCACATACTGAAAAATGGCTACTTTTGCTTAACTTTTGAAAATTTTGTTCTAAAATCATGATAGTGGTCTCTCTAGATTTCTTGAGGCAAATTGGGTCAAACAATGTTCTATGGTCGGCCATTTTGGGCATTGACCATTTTGAATTTTGTCGTAAAATGCAGCTTTCAACAAATGCAGTTGTGCATTGTTAATCTTGGGGTGGTTCATCATCACCATCGTCTGAGGTAACCACCTAGTGGTCAAAAAATAACAATTTACAAAAATGCTTGAAATAACGTTATTACTAGGGTTGGGTAGTGATTCGGAGGATCCAATTCCGATTAGCACGTTTTTGATTTGATTCAATGAGTATAGATTTAACACAAATCCTACATATATTTCTTAAGATCAGAAAGCACCAGCTTACAATGGTGAATTAAAAGAAATGAAGAGCCACAAACCTGTATATTTAACTTTTCACTTGTGGGTACACTTGGGTATTTTGAAACAGAAGTCTTGAACAGCATGCCTTGGATCAAACAGGATCAACCTTGATTAAACAGGTTATTTTACATTTAAGATGTAACAAACAAAATCTTCACAACATTAGCTGTAACAGAGGCTGCAAGCACATGAACAGTGGAGGAAAACTAATACTGGCTTAGAACTATGTGAACAACTAATCTGTTGTCACATTCAGAAAAAATTTAGATCGTACTAGCTCGTACTAGCTGTTTTTGTAAACTAACCTAACACTCAAATTGTCCTGCACAACAGATTTGAGCTCCATAATGACAGTTGAGTCATTTGTGGTTGGGCGCGTCTCATTACGCAGCTGTGCATGCGAAATGGTAGCGGAGTTCTCCCCAGACATCACAAGAGTTGCACTCTTCATCGGCCAAAGAGATTTCACAATGCCCTCTGCCACAGTTATATCTGCCTCTGTCAGAGTTCAAAGATCCTTTTTGCTTTGATGGGTTTTAGTTGAAAGAATGTTGGTTGTGTTATGTTGGTTGTTCTTGTAAAACCTGAAATGAGTGCATACCACTGTCTTTTTATGTGAAGGTGGTGTTAAATTCGATGACACACCTGTATCCTCATACTAATTAAGCAATGAATGATTGGCTACCTGTTGTAACCTCCCCGTATTGTAAACATCTAGTGGAGAAGACTAGTAGTAGCAATAAGATTCACGTTAATGATCTTTAACTGTATGTTCAATGCTTGCAGAAATATGAAAGAAAAAAATTGGATTCAAAGCTGAAAATCGATATCAAATTGACCGAATTGAAAAAAGATTAATCAATAAATTGCTTTTTTTGCCCAGTCCTAATTGTAACCCAACTTCTTTCTGTAGATAGCAAATTTGTCCTAGTCAATGCTACTTCCTGTTCGCCATATTGAGTACTTTTTCTAACTCCTCCTACAGCGTTTATCCAATTTGCATGGAACTTGGGGTGTTGCATCCAGAGACACAAAATGTTTGGAATTTGTGTTGAGGCACCATCATGGTCTATGATGACATGGTCAGTCTTGAAAAACATGGCCGCCATCGACCAATGAATTGTGAGCACTTGTAAATGAAGGCCGATTGGAAAGAAACTCTGTGGAAACTCAGTTTAACTCATGACCCCAGTGGTCTGTGAGAGTTTTGAAAGAAATTGACTACCAGGGGCCACCACTTGTTTTTAGGGTGGATTAACAATTTCATGCAACGGTTGACAAACAGACAAAATATTGATATCATATGAAATCTGAACAACATGCCTTCAGAACCACTGCTATCAATCAAAACAGTCTTTAAATATTTGAGGTTATTTGAAAAAACAACTTGCAAACTAGTCTGAGGTTTCTCACTCAACCTCAATAAAACCAGTGCAGTGCAATTCTTTGAAATCTCTAGGTCAATAAGTCCAAAAAACATTTAATGTTTGTCATGTGCCTTATACCATTAGAATCCTTGGCTCAAGATGAATAAAATGAACATTTCTAATTTCAGTTTTGCCATTTAAAATTTTACCGACATTTTGAATTTTTTACAAAACCTTGTTTTGCAAAAAAGGTTTTTCAACCAATTGTAATCAAACCAGTGCTGAAATATTCTCTGGCGACAGTTTGTTAATAATAGAAAATTGACATGTAGTGTCTTTGTCCAAGGTGTCATGATTGTACATTCGATTATCGGCTGCCATAGGCCAATGATTTTTGAGTACCTGTTTAGACAAGGTTAACGAAGGCTGATCAGACGGGAACTCTGTGGCCATGTTTGACTCATGACCCCAATGTTCTGTAACTTTAATTTTGAAAGAAATCAGCCATTGGGGGGTGCTGTCTTCTTTCTTAGATGGGTAAACGATTGCATATCATGTGACAGTTGACAAACAGACAAAATATTACACGTTAGAACTCGTGTTACACAGATATCACATTAGAACTCCTAATTCTGAACAACTTTGCCTCTAGAACCACTGCTGTCAAACCATTCTTTAAATATTAAATAACAAAACTACTTTGTAAACTAGTCTTAGGTTTTTGTCTCAACCTCAATAAAACCAATGCAGTACAATTCTCTGGACTGTCTAAATCATAGGACCATTTCAAAAATGGGATTTATCTATAAATCAGGTGAGTCAAATGTCTAATTTAAATGCTAATATTTTAAGAGTTTCATTATGTACTTCTGAGCAATAAACACATTTGTTACAGTGGTGAACATCACATAAAATGCAATGGATAAGTTTAAATCATATGACTGACTAAAGCTAACTGAAGATCTTTTTATATAGATTTTACTAGTCTAAAATTGTCTAAAAATGAAAATCCCTTTTCATTAAACATAGTCATTGAACTTAGCATGACACCTTGCAAGAACACACTGCATGCCAATTAAATATAGTCATTTGTGGGGGGTTTTTGTCTGCACAATTTTTTTGCATGACCACAGATTAGTTTCATACATATAGCTCTGAAAAAAATTGAGACCACTCCAAATTGTTCTTAAATTAGCATCTCTACATTTATAGCAGCCAATTCCATTTCAGTCTCTGTTGAATTCCAACACAGGCACATCTCATTCTGCTTAATGAAGTAAAGATTAAGTGATCACCTGAACCAAATATTATTTAACAAGGAAAAGTATAAAAAAAACATGGTTGTGGTCATCACTATCCTCTTGCGATAGGACCAGCTTGATAGCAAGTAAGTAAAATCAAATAATAACTGTTGACCATGCAAAAGGGTTGAAGATTTTGAGTGAGAAAAAGAGGGTTTCAATTCTGGCTTTATTAATAGAGGGCTACAGTAAGCATCAGGTTCCTTAAAATTGTAAAGACAGCGGTTCATAAGAACAAGATCAAGCTGCTGACATTGGGGACAACAGAACTACATATCGGTAGAGGGCAAAAACGACTCTCCACTGAACAAGATGACCACCAACTCATTCGAATGTCAGTCAAAAACCATAGAGGCAGGGCTGAAGTCAAACAAAGCTCTTAATTAATGAGAAGCAAAGAAGGGTGCCAGGCTGAGGTTTGCAAAAGACCATAAGGATTGGACCGTAGAGGACTGGAGTAAGTTCATGTTCTCAGATAAGTCCAGTTTTCAGCTTTGCCCAACACCTAGTAAGACAGAGACCTTGATGAGGAATTGGGCAAATCCATCTTTGTGAAGGGCGCTAGAAGCAAGCCACATACAAATTGAACCCCATTGAAATCTGGAATGTGATCAAGAGGAAGATGGATGGTCACAAGCCATTAAACAAAGCTGAGCTGTTTGAATTTTTGTGCCAGAAGTGGCATAAAGTCACCCAACAGCAATGTATATGACTGATGGAGAGCATGCCAAAATGCATGAAAGGTGTGTTTAAAAACCAGGGTTATTCCACAAAATATTGATTTTTGAACTCTTCTTAAGTTAAAACACTTTCTCGTAAATGTTTATTTGCAATTTGGGAGAAATGTTGTCAGTAGTTATAGTATATAGAATAAAACAAACATGTTAATTGTATGTAAACAAATACCTATAAAGAGTAACACCAGAGAAACTGATCATTTTGCAGTGGTTTCTTAATTTCTTCCAGAGCTGTATGTGTGCTAGGTTTGGTGACCATATCTCATTCCCTTCCCAAGTTATAGCCGTGTAACCAAAAAGTAGCCCCACCCACTTTGAACATTTTGGCATTCTGTGTGAATGGGAATAAAAAAATGTTATTCACTTTTTCTTATTAAACTTTTTTTGGATAATTATTTACAATCAAACTTCAGGATTGGTTTGGTTCCGACTGGTTGAAAAACCTAGGACTTGTTCTAAATGGTGGGAACATTTTCATTTCCATATTTTGTTTTTGTCTTCAGCCAAGGATTCCAACGGTATAAGACACTTGATGATACAACAAACTTTGAAGGAGTTATGAGCCCAAACAATTGTTCCCACTGGCCGATTTGGGTCTTTGGGTCTGAGTAACTGTATGGAATACTACCATCTGACCAAGTTTCAAGTCTCTATGCCTTACGATTTGGTCTGCATGATCAGTTTAAGGATGGAATAATTCGAATTGTAATGGGGTCGCTGCATATTTTGTCAAGTAATAATTTGAGCCCCAGGCCCGACTGGACCAATAGAAAAATCTTTAAATTAAATCCCTGTATTGTTCGTTTAAGTCTGTTTTTATTTTGAATTAAAAACAGAAGATTATTCGATTAATTGTCAAAATAATCATCAATTACATGACAACTAATAACAAAATAATCGATAGTGACAGCACAAATGTTGTTTTTTTTCATTCATATTTGTCTGCAGGTTTATTTCACTAATATAATTTTACAGAAAACAGAATGTTCAGCAAAAGCACAGAATTTGTCTCACAGGGTTGCAGTAAACTGTGTGATATTTTTTTTTTTTTTTTTTCCCCTTTGTGATTAGCTTTTGATGAATAACTTCTTGTTTGTTGTTCTCCAGGAGGTGGGCAGAATGAAGATTGAACTTTTTGCTGACATTGTACCCAAGACCGCTGAAAACTTTCGGTGAGAAGGTTCTCAACTTCTTTCATCAGAAATGTGCAGCCCTTTTCTTCACCTGTTACATGCCAATGTTTTTGTGTGTTTTTGTGTTTCTTTCAGGCAGTTTTGCACAGGAGAATTCAAGTAAGATTTCAGTGTTTTTTTTAACATGTTAGCTGATATGCATCCTATATGCATGCTCCTTTTACATTTGATTTAATGCATTCAGGAGTTATAATTATGATGCACCGAAATGAAATGATTCTGGGCCGAAACTGATACCAAAAATTCAGGATGCACTTAGGGTTGCCAAAAACCGAAACAGAAACTGAAAATGACTTTTTAAAAAAATAATACTTGTGAAATAGTTTTTAAACATAATTGTATTTATATAATTAAATAATATTAGACTTTTAAAATACT
Organism: Chromobotia macracanthus; assembly: GCA_036877525.1. NCBI lineage: Eukaryota > Metazoa > Chordata > Actinopteri > Cypriniformes > Botiidae > Chromobotia > Chromobotia macracanthus. Next base: position 732,814 of record JAZGTH010000002.1, read on the forward strand.
TAAGCACCAAAATTGGACAAAACATTTTAAAACAATACTAACTATTATTCTTTCTTTAGTTCTTTGCAACAGGATCAATCGATGTGAAGAGTGCGCTGCTGATCATTCACATTTATCATTCACATCTATAGTGACTGCTGATCATTCACATCTATAGTGCGCTGCTGATCATTCACATCTATATGTGGCGGGTGCGCTGCTGATCATTCACATCTATATGGTGACGAGACGGGGCTTGCTGATCATTCACATCTATGGTGACGAGTGCGCTGCTGATCATTCACATCTTGAGTGCGCTGCTGATCATTCACATCTATATGTGACGAAAGTGCGCTGCTGATCATTCACATCTATATGTGACGAAAGTGCGCTGCTGATCATTCACATCTATATGTGACGAGTGCTGATCATTCACATCTTACGCTGCTGATCATTCACATCTATATGTGACGAGTGCGCTGCTGATCATTCACATCTATATGTGACGAGTGCGCTGCTTGATCATTCACATCTATATGTGACGAGTGCGCTGCTGATCATTCACATCTATATGTGACGAAGTGCGCTGCTGATCATTCACATCTATATGTGACGAGTGCGCTGCTGATCATTCACATCTATATGTGACGAGTGCGCTGCTGATCATTCACATCTATATGTGACGAGTGCGCTGCTGATCATTCACATCTATATGTGACGAGTGCGCTGCTGATCATTCACATCTATATGTGACGAGTGCGCTGCTGATCATTCACATCTATATGTGCAGTGCGCTGCTGATCATTCACATCTATATGTGACCGAGTGCGCTGCTGATCATTCACATCTATATGTGACGAGTGCGCTGCTGATCATTCACATCTATATGTGAAAGTGCGCTGCTGATCATTCACATCTATGCTGCTGATCATTCACATCTATATGTGACGAGTGCGCTGCTGATCATTCACATCTATATGTGACCAGTGCGCTGCTGATCATTCACATCTATATGTGACGAGTGCGCTGCTGATCATTCACATTTTCTGCTGCTGATCATTCACATCTATATGTGACGAGTGCGCTGCTGATCATTCACATCTATATGTGACGAGTGCTGCTGATCATTCACATCTATATGTGCGCTGCTGATCATTCACATCTATATGTGACGAGTGCGCTGCTGATCATTCACATCTATATGTGACGAGTGCGCTGCTGATCATTCACATCTATATGTGACGAGTGCGCTGCTGATCATTCACATCTATATGTGACGAGTGCGCTGCTGATCATTCACATCTATATGTGACGAGCGCTGCTGATCATTCACATCTATATGTGACGAGTGCCCTTGATCATTCACATCTATATGTGACGAATGGCTGCTGATCATTCACATCTATATGTGAGGCCCCCCGTGATCATTCACACTAGTGCTGACCTTCCTTCTGATCATTCACATCTATATGTGACGGCTGCTGATCATTCACATCTATATGTGACGAGTGCGCTGCTGATCATTCACATCTATATGTGACGAGTGCGCTGCTGATCATTCACATCTATATGTGACGAGTGCGCTGCTGATCATTCACATGTAATCAAAGCTGTCTGCACTCTCAGCACTTAATATTTTATAATTTTGCATAGGAGCAAAATAGTTGTTTAATGTTGCTTGATTGACAAACTATTAAACAAGGTTTTGAGTTCCATTTAGCTGGGAGTAATCAGATTAATTCACTAAAACTATCACGGTTAATGCTCCATTCTTAAGTAATTTTTGCCTCTATCGCCATCTCTGTTTGAAGCATAAAATTACAAGTTGCTTGCAGAGTTATTTTTCTTAATGTGGACAACAACTTTAAATTCTAAACTGCTGTAAGAACAAGCTGTAGCATATTCAGACTGTCTTTAATTTAGTAGAGGTACACAAATGAGTAAGAGTAGCAGCAAAAACATGGAATGATTCTGAAACCATTATGTTTATGATTTTACATAGGAATTGATTTCTTGAACATACTTTATATTCATAAAATCAATTTCACATGCATGTTGTGTTTGTTTACATCTTAAGAGAAGTAGTGAAGATGTTTCCATGCAGAGACATTGATAAAATTCATTCCTTTATGCTTCCAGTATGACATTTAAATGTACATGTTTAAATTTACTTACTAATTGTATTGTTCTGGAACATGAACAAGGTCTTCTGAGAACTGCTTGGCATATGGTTTGGTAATTGAGCTGATAAAAATATGAGGCTGGTCTAAGAAATAGAATTTAGTGAAGGATAGTTATATTTCTGAAGACGAAGGAAATCAAACATTATTACTGTTAATATCTGTTTATTATTGACTGACTCCCATTTACAGCCAGTCACATTGTTGTGTCAGTGGTGTTTCTCTGCTGTTGGTCCTCAGCTCAGATCTTTTTGCTTCTGAACTGTTTTGCATGTATTTCTCTATAGGAAGGATGGTGTTCCTGTGGGGTATAAAGGCTGCACATTTCATCGGTGAGAAACCTCAGTCTGTCTTATGTATTTTTCTTGCAGAAAATTTAAAAATATAGTTCAGTTTAACATTCACACGTTCCTTTCATGTTCCGTTCACTACAATATGTGTTTCGGTCCATCTGAAGTTATGCAAATGTTTTGTTGTTTTAGTCATTTAATCTGAGGTTCAGTGCAGACACAGTTCACTTTGAATTTTAAAACGCTGATGTTTGCCATAGGTCTTATGTGATGACTTTAGCATAAGCATGTATAAATTTGGGTTGGTGGTCAGGTTGTGAACATCAATAAAATCAAAAGATTTTATTGATGAGTTGGGCTCATAAGTTTACATGTCCCTGCAGGATCTGCAAAATGTTAATGATAGCACTGTCCTGAACAAGCTGTTTTACATAAATGTTTACATGTGGTCCACAGCACAGAATAAGTCAATTTTAAAAAACTAACCCAATGCAAAAATGTACATACCCTTGATTCTAAACACTGTGTGATGTTACCTGGATGCTCAGTGGCTGTTTTTGTGTTTTGTGATTGTTGTTGATGAGTCTCTTGTTTGTTTTGAGCTGTTAAACTGTGCACTGGTCTTCAGAAAAATCATCCAGGTCATGCACATGCCTGTTTTTCCAGCATTTTCTGCAAATCTGAGCCCTTTGGATCTTCTGAGGTTTGGAACCATATTTTCAGACTGGAGACATTTGAGGGACTCGTACACAACTATTACAAAACCTTTAAACATTCACTGATGCTCACTAAAGCAACCTGATGCGTTAAGGGAAAGGTCTATGTAAACTGAACAGTGTCAGTAAAATTACCCAAATGTTTGAGTTCTTGCTTTTAACTGGCCATCTGTGAAGAAATCAAAGTCTGTTACACAGGAAGTGATGTAATGTCTGTTCTGTTGGCAGGGTGATTAAGGACTTCATGATTCAGGGGGGTGATTTTGTCAATGTAAGTTCATCTATCCAGTCACAACACGTGTGTAACGTCACTGGATTGTGTACGTGTTTTGCTTACAAAAAGTTTAGAAAACTAAAAGACTGCAAAAATACATAGGGGAAAAGAAGTCTAGTGAAAAACATTTTTATTAAATATTTTGGAATTTTCCCTGTGTCCAAAATTGTTTTTATCCTGTTATGTTTTTACTCATTTTGTTTTCACAGGTTAAACGTCAGTGAAGGTTTAAGAAGAGAGCAAAAAATAATAAATATAATGTTAAGATAATATTATTAAAACTAGTCATTTAACAACATTATAAACAAAATTTGTAGAAAAAAGTTCAGAGGGTAAAAGGGGCTGAATAAAATGAGCACATGATTTTTCCCACCACATTAATAACTAGATGGTCATGGGAGTTTTTTGGTGTGAATTTTTTGGTGTTTTGTGTGTTAAGAGTATTGAATTTAAATGAACGATAGAGCCGTCTCCAATATTCAGATGACATTTCTGATGTCTGTGTGTGTCTGTGCGCGCGTGCCTCTGTGTGCGCGCGTGCCTCTGTGTGCGCGCGTGCCTCTGTGTGCGCGCGTGCCTCTGTGTGCGCGCGTGCCTCTGTGTGCGCGCGTGCCTCTGTGTGCGCGCGTGCCTCTGTGTGCGCGTCTGTCTGCGCGTGCCTGCGCGTCTGTCTGCGTGCCTGCGTGCCTGCCTGCGTGCCTGCCTGCGTGCCTGCCTGCGTGCCTGTCTGCTGTGCCTGTCTGTGTGCCTGTCTGTGTGTGCCTGTCTGTGTGTGCCTGTCTGTGTGTGTGTGTCTGTGTGTGTGTGTGTGTGTGTGTGTGTGTGTGTGTCTGTGTGTGTGTGTCTGTTTGTGTGTGTGTGGTGTTGTGTGTCTGTCTGTCTGTTGTTGTCTGTTGTCTGTGTGTCTGTGTGTCTGTGTGTCTGTGTGTGTGTCTGTCTGTCTGTGTGTCTGTTGTGTGTCTGTGTGTCTGTGTGTCTGTCTGTCTGTGTGTCTGTGTGTCTGTGTGTCTGTGTGTTTGTGTTGTGTGGTGTGTTTTTTTGTCTGTGTGTCTGTTGTGTTTGTTTTTTGTTGTTGTCTTTGTGTTCTTCTGTGTGTGTGTGTCTGTGTGTGTTGTGTGTGTTGTCTGTGTGTGTGTCTGTGTGTGTCTGTGTGTCTGTGTGTGTGTGTGTGTGTGTGTGTGTGTGTGTGTTTAAACCAATGTGTTTGTACCTCAGGGTGATGGCACTGGTATATGCAGTATCTACAGAGGTCCATTTGCAGATGAGAACTTCAGGATGAAACATTCAGGTCCAGGACTCTTGTCAATGGTAAAGCTTCCATACACACTAGTGTTGTAGAACAAACTCTGTATGTAAATTTACATAATATAATTTAATAATATTAATGTTTAATATTACCATTTACATAAAGGTAATCATTTCCCCCGCCGCCAACACCATAATGCATTCAGACAGTTAACAGACAGATTGTACAATAACGATCATTGTCATCACAACATTTCTTTCTTTGTTGCTTCCTGTCACAAATGTTGTTTTTCTCTCAGGCCAATAGTGGGCCCGGAACAAATGGTTGCCAGTTTTTTATAACCTGCACCAAGTGTGATTGGTTGGACGGCAAGCATGTGGTATTTGGTGAGTTAGATTGAGTATTGATTGTGGGCTGAGATTTACTCATGTCTGTAACATTTGAACTGTTCTTGCAGGGAAAGTGGTGGATGGTTTACTTGTCATGAGAAAAATAGAGGTGAGTCAGAGTCGTAATGTTTCAGACTGCACAATTCTTTCTGGATTTTATTGGTGGTCATTCCTGTAAAATGTCAATTTTCAGCTGCTTAATGTAAAAAATGTCTATGTAAGGGAATGTATTAGTACGCCATGGTAGGGCTTACTAATTAACCATTTAATAAATCAAATCTGACTGAAAACGTCAGATAAAGAGGCCTGTGCACAGATATCAAGGAATAAGGTATCAAAAGAAGGTCCACACAGTGATAATTAAAAGGTTTTAATAAATGCAATAATTTCAATAAATGAATCTGAATAAGGATAATGCAATAGTTTCAATAAGATGCAGCAAATAGTCACTGGCAGATTCGATTCCATATGATAACACAGTAAAACGTTTTAATAAATGCAATAAATGAGAGAGAAGAATAATAATAAAAAGGACTTGATAAATGCAATAAATTTTGATCAAAAAAGATTTGATTGATAACTCAAAGATAAACTAAAAGATTAGAGTATCACACTAAAAGAGTGTGATAACTCAATTACATAATACAGCAAAGCCTATTATACACTCGGGAGTGCCATCATCACCTACCATTACCTTTAGACTGGGGAACCCTCATTTCAGTCCGGTCAGGAAACCAACACTTTGTCCGGCGATGCACGCTTATCCCATGGCTGAGCTCCTGTCCAAACTAGGGTCTCACCTTTCGTTTATACTCAAAAATTAAGGAGCGAGAGAAAGAGAAAGCTGGCCTGACTTGAGGCATTATGCAAAATAGCTTATACAAGTTTATTTAACTGTTTTGAGAAATGAGCGTACATTTCACTCTTTATCAGTATGAGAATATGAAGCCCTTCATCTACCCAAGAAAGCCGCCCAAAACATTTGGGTCGAACTGACACAGTGAAGAATGTGTTTACAGATGAGCAGAGAGCGCAACACACACAATCCCCTCTTCTCCTGCTCCTCTGCTCTTTTCATTTAATAGAGGGAATTATTTTTAGCAATGGTGATATTATAAGTGATGTTAAGGACACGGCAAAACCTGTAGGATGGTTACCAATAAACTGAAAGTTTGTTTTTTGTTGTTTTAATGTTACAAGGTAACGCATAGCACCCCAGAGCATGGCAGAAATTTTGTTTCCTTGCATAACCAAGAAGAAACATTATTAAACATAATATTTGAGAATTATTTTCTTGATTATTTTTACATTCTATGAATGTCTTCCACAGAATGTACCAACAGGACCCAACAACAAGCCCAAGCTGCCCATTGTCATCGCCCAGTGTGGGGAAATGTGATTCGGTTTCCATAACTAACTAGTCATAATCTTCTGATTGCTAATCATCTGGAATAAAATTGTTTTGCATTTGTTTTTAAATATTATGACCATATAAACATAAACACTTTTGACTGAACTTAAGACAGAAGCATTTATTCTTTGTACATTTTGTATGACAAGCCTTTTATTTTCTTAATCACCATATGAACGTTGGACCTGTTTTGTAACCAAGACATCTGAAATAAATTTCAAACTGTTTTTTAAGCTTTGAAACATTTCACTTGCTTTAATGTCCAGACAGAAATTATACCACACTGAAAATTAACAATCATCTAAGTGCTTGACGTTTATGGTACTAAGCCAGCACTATGAAGACAAACCACTGACTGTACCCCTTGTTGTTGTTATAAGCTATTTACACGACCCACATCCTAACCTAGAAACTCAATCCCCCACCTCAGGAGTATGTACACAATGGCACTCTTTCAGCTGAAGTCCAGGAAGATTTTTCGTTCAGTGGGAGGCTTACAGGGTTAATGTTAAAGCTTGTCTTTGTGTAGGACAACAGAGCTGGGCCATTAACAAAAACAAATCACACTTAAACAAGGTCTCCTCAACAGTGCCAGAAACAAATTTGCATGACAAAAAGAAAGGGGATAGTTTGGGCCTGTCTCTTCTACAACTATTGAGTGCTTCTTTTTATGATGCTGCAAGACAATGTGATGGAATTCAGACCAAAAACAATCTCTACATTGAAAGCACAGATTCATTTAGGTTATGAATATCTCAGTGATAAGCCATCCACACCTTTTGTGTTTGTTGTACAGTTATTTGAATATTTTGCCTAGGAGAAAGATTTAGATAAATTGTAGCTAAATGAAAGATACATTTATGAAACAGAAATGTACTTTTGTATTAATATAATCACAGATTCCACGTAATAGTACGAAGCATTGTCATATATAATTTATTGTTTAAAAATTGATGTCTTTTTTACAAATTTTAAATATTTACCAGCGTTTTCTCTCTTTATTATGTGTAAGAACATTTTTTCTCAACAAAAGGGCCTTAAAAACAAAAAAAAAGTTTGTAATAGTTTGTAATGTAGTGTTGTAATTCCCTTCTGTTTGGATTGTGTATCCGCTGCTGTGTCCGAAAAGGTTAAATTCAGAGCCGTTGATAAAGAGAGTTGCGACACACCCATAGACCTCCATTAGAAGAACAGAATGCGGAAGTGACTCGTGTAATGGAGCGATTAATAGTTCCAGACACTGAATAGGTCCAGAATTGAAGCCTATTAAATTTAGTGTTTCCCAAACACACTCGTGGGTAAGTTGGTGACATTTTTGCATTTGTTACACATTTTAACGCATTGGCTGACCTTTTATGAGTGTAGTCAATAGTGGTATTTTATGAAGGCAGATTTAGTTCATGTTTATCGTTCAATAATACCTATCTCTAACTGCAGCTAGTGTGAGCAACACTTCACTAACACACACACAGTCATATTTTTAACATTTAGATAGCAGTGATTCTAAAGCGAAAGGTATTCCTATAGTCACTGATGTAGTCCCGAAAACTGTTATATGAGATTTTCTTAGTTTATTGAAACAGACAAATAATAAAACATAGCCACAAACCCTTTAAGAATGGGCGCGGAATGGTCTCTCTGTCACTCTACAGTCAAAATGCAATTATAAATGTGCAATCAGTGTGGTAATCAATGCACACTATGTATTAATATTTAGCGGAAAATGCGAAAAACTTCTCAACGGCTCTGGTTAAATTTGATCTTCGTATTCTGGGCGGTTTAAAAGGCGGAATTCTTTAAAAACAAAACAATCAATGGCAGATTTAACATGATTCCGTATGATTGACAGTAGATGTACCCAATTCGCCTCGGTAACATTTGTGACGTCGTCTGATCGGATTGAGGAAGGGGCGGAGCGATGTGACACAGTATTGTCCGGCATCTTCACTCGGTCCGTCCAGTTCGATCGGCAGCGGGAGTGGAGAAAGGAAAGCGGAGAGCCCGAAGGCAGCAGCCCCCACCACCACCGGCCCAGGTTACCATCTAGCACCGGGAAAACACACTAGAGAGCCACCGCCGGCATCACCAACAGCAAAACAACATGAGCAGCGAGGCCGAGACACAGCAGCCGCCGCAGCCCGCCGCTGACGCGGAGAGCCCGTCCAGCCCGGCGGCCGCAGCTGCAGCGGGGGACAAGAAGGTCATCGGTAAGCCCGTGTAGCCGTACACCGGTATTCGCGTATGAAAACACCACCAGCTCTTCTAAAGGATCTTTCAGCGCGTCTGAGTATGAGGCGCTTTGAGAAATTTACCTCAAAAATGTTCAGGCAGCGAAAGCACGCGACCTGCCCGCAACTGTATGTCGTTATTAAACTGTTAAGCTCCTGTTTTAACTCTGTCAGTGCGGTTACTGGCCCAGGGTTTGAACTGAGAGCATTTGAGCTCATTTCTGCTACGTAAACTTTCACGCATTAAACCTGTATTCCCGCTTGCTGACTGAACGCCGCTGCTGCGCGTGCCTGAGCGCGCGGCCTACTGCGGTGAGCACGCGTCACGCCGTAGGATGGTCGGGCCGATCACTAAACGCAAGAAACCAACGCTGATAGGCATTTTAAACACGTGAACGTGTGTTTATCGGCGTTGTAGATCTTGATTTTGGCCTTCATGACACTGGTCATCAGTCGTGTAAAACTCATGCGGGATACGCGAGGTCAGCGGTCACGTTATTTCAGACCCAGTCAAATCATTTCAGTTGAACCTTTCCCTTTATTCGTGTATTTAATGCATCGCGTGTATGTGTCCTCGTCTGTAAGAAGAAATCGGCTGTAGCCGATTCATATTACACACTTCAGATGATCGATGGATGTCTGCAAGATCACATTGTGCACCTTACTAGGCTCCCTACGTAAAATGTCCGCCATGATGTATGGATCATGGAGGCGTCTTTTGTCTGCGCTGCTGCCACACGCCGTCCCTTTAGGCGATTAATCACAAACACGAATAATCGGATTATCGTAATCGATAGACGAACGCATCGTTTGTGTGCTGCCTGTTTGGGAGTTTGGAAAACCTGGACTGTCTGGCCTCCGTCCCGCCACATGGCTGATGCTAGTGTGCTAACTACACATAGCATCTCAGCAGTGTCACTTCCCATATGCGTCAATGTTACTCTGGCGCTTAAACAAAGACGAAATTCGGGTCCAAGTGAACTTCACGAAAACACGTTAAGTTTATAAGGCGGATTTGTATCAAATACGTAATGTTTATATAACCAGAACGTCTGTACATTTTAAAATGTTTACCCAAGTGCCATGTAGTGTTTTTGGTAGTAGGTAGTTTCTGAACCACCTGTGATGTAATAATCATTTACTAAACTTAGACCTCTCATCGTTCTTCAATTGGTAATCAATATTTCACTTAGCAGAAGTAGAAGGTTAATATTAACTTGATGGGCTTGGGTTCAGCATCAGACCCTTTCATGGTGAGGGAGGCTCTTCTGATAATAGCAGCTGCCCGTGCATCACAGTCTATTTAAAGCAGGAGTTGGAGGTTATAAATAGGCGACACCACATGAACCCCAGAATGATCGCTTTGAGCAAATGAAATCATTAAACAAATAAATGTTAAATCATTCTCCAGGTAGTGTTGGATATTTCTGTCTTCTAAAAAGCTTTGACAAAATTTAATGTGTCGTTTTTTTAAACCGTCTTTTTGTAGCAACAAAAGTCCTGGGTACAGTGAAATGGTTCAACGTAAGAAACGGCTATGGTTTCATCAACAGGTAAGTTATGTTCAGCCTCTGAACTCTTGCTGACATAATATGTGGGTCAGGGAACATCCACAATCCTATTAAACCTTTACATGCTTACGAATTAAACCTTTACATGCTTATGTCTTGCATCAGCATTATATTGTTTAAAGTTTAAGTTGTTCTTAAACATTTTGTTGGCATGTGCTTCTGTCTTCCACTGTTAATATTTTGCTGTGTAAATATTTTACAGGAATGACACAAAGGAAGATGTCTTTGTGCACCAGGTAATTATTTTCTTCAATTGACTCATGAGGATAGCAGAGATGTTTTGGGAGCTGCTGTTTTCTTATCACACCTGTTCATGTATCCAGACTGCCATCAAGAAAAATAACCCAAGGAAATATCTTCGCAGTGTTGGGGATGGAGAGACCGTAGAGTTTGATGTTGTAGAGGGGGAGAAGGTGAGGTGGAGTGTTTATCTTCCAATAATAGAATCATCTCACTGTTTCAGACAGCCTTCAAGCTGAACACACTACAAACCATTAAGATTGGGAATTGAAAACCAATTCTGTTAAAAAAAAAAAGAACAGGTTGATTTGTTTTGTTTAATTTACAGTTGAGTAATGTCAGCATTCTGCTGCCATAGTGAACAACATCTATCCAAATAAAATTTGTTGTGGCCTAATAGTTAGAATCGGACTTGTAAGCCAAAGGTCACAGGTTTGATTCCCACAGCAGCAGGAAACGATTGCTCCCTGTGCACTGCAGTTATAGTTCCCCACTACTCCTGGTGTGTGTTTACTATTCACTGGATGGGGTAAATTCAGAGGTCACATTTCAAGTATGGATTACCATACTTTGACATCACTAATGGGGTGAAGAATTATGAGGAATCAGAACCATAACTGTTAAATTCCTTTCCATAGTAACTGCATGTTATGCCGCTATTGATTAAATATAACTTTGCTTCATTATCACATAGATAATTTATCTATAAGTGATAAGAGACCATTATCGTTATTTCTCAGACCATATGTGTGTTAATTGACTTGTATAAGATATCTGAAGAACTGTATCTTCATTCTGTTAGGGTGCGGAAGCAGCCAATGTTACAGGCCCAGGTGGTGTCCCTGTGCAGGGGAGCAAATATGCAGCTGACAGGAACCGCTACAGGCGGTACCCCCGCAGGAGAGCACCCCCCCGTGACTACCAGGAGAACTACCAGAGCGATGGGGAGGGAGAGGGGCGGGAGAAGAGGGAGGGAGGAGAAAATGCCCCAGAGGGTGAGATGCAACAGCAGCAGCGTAGACCCACCTACCCTGGCAGACGACGCTTCCCGCCATACTTTGTGCGGAGGCGCTATGGCAGACGCCCCCCTTACACCAACACACCCCAGAGAGGAGAAATGACTGAGGTGAGCCAAATGATTCTGCCACTGAGGGCTAATTTAGATCATCACTTTTGACCTAGATTTTTACAGAGAACGGCAGTCATGGCATTTTGCCTTCAAATGAGAAACTAGTAATTCTCATCAAAGCTGCAATCTGTAACTTTTGCCTCTCTGTTTGAATTTTAATATTTGCAGGTTGATTTACAGACTGACTGTTTACAAAAATCAAACTCACTGTTGTGAAGCGGGGTAACTGAATTTAATTATGAAAAAGGAGTCTAGACAAGAAGCTTACCATGGCCAATTTTGTTCAAGCTGCAATTCATTTAAGTATTGGCTAAAAATAAATCGGTGTAAAACTACTTTCATGATTTATACTATCAGTAAGAATAACGCTCATGTATCAACTGTCAGTTGTTAACTGTCTTAAGTCTAGCCAATTTGCAAAATGATTGTCCAGAGGTTTGTGATTGAGATGCTTTTTTTATTTGTAGGGTGGAGAAGGTGACGAGAACCAGGGTGGTCCAGACCAGGGCAACAAACCAATGAGGCAGAACTACTATAGAGGCTTCCGACCCAGGTTCAGACCAAGGTTTGCATGTTGTCTTTACAGATGTAAAGGCTACAATGTCATAAACGGGCCTAAAATAAAGGCTGGCAATTATAAACTGTGCACAGTGGTATTGGTGGTCATGTCAAATTTAGCCACAATCCAAATATTGCAGTAATTTTAGTGTAATTAATTGGCCATCATGTTTAAAGACTTGGTGTCTCCAATCTGACTATTGTAATGATTCAACACTTAGAGCATCTAATGCTGTATTTGCTATTGAATTTAAATTGGTTTGTGTTTGAAGAATAAATTCTAAACTGTTCGAGCTGTTTGTTTGCTTCAGAGAAGTTTTTGCGGTAGTTTGCTTTGTTCTTGTAGTGGGAATATGCCAATGTTTTCTCTAAGCTAGCTAGTTCTTCCGTGCGTGTCTGCAGGGGTCCTCCCCGGCCAGCACGGGAGGGCGAGGAGGATAAGGAGAACCAGGGCGAGGGGGGGCAGAACCAGGAACCTCGTCAGCGTCGTTATCGCCGCAACTTCAACTACCGCCGCAGGCGACCCCAGACCACCAAGCCTCAGGATGGCAAGGACAGCAAAGCAGCCGAAGCGTCAGCTGACAAACCACCTGTTCCAGAAGCAGAACACATCGGAGCCGATTAACCGCCACCGGTTTGACCATCTACAACATCCAGCCGGGTGGGTGACCATTCACTTCTGTACACCAGTTAATAACCACATCCAGAGTCCCCACTGTTTCTCACAGACTGATTTTAGTTTGCACAGTAGTGCTTGTGTATTAGCTGATGTTTTTAAGCTTCACAAACAAACAAACAAATTTTTTGCATTTTTCATGACAGTTAAGCTTAGTAAGGGAAGAACATCCTTTTGGCAGTTATGGTCCTTATGTTCAGGTGGGGGGAGGGAACTTAGGGCCATAACTGTCAAAAGGATGTTCTTCCATCACTAATCCAGGTGATGAGAACTTGTGGGAGAAGCTTGACTTGTCTGTAATAGTGTAGAAGGGTCTGGCTCTGATGGTGGTGCAGTGTTAACACACTTGTCTGATGTTTTGAGCAATGTTACTGTATAGTTGCTAACCATTTGCTTTTGTCTTTGCAGTTTTGTCAAAAAGAAACATCCAAGATCTGAGCAATAAGAAACATGACTTGTCAATTGTCTAAGCTTGCAAAAATGCATTTCGACCAGATAGCCACAGATTGCCCTGCAGACTCTATGCAGACCTTTTTTTTTCATTATTTTTATGTAACAGCTAAAAGTTTTGGGGAAACAGCAGATGTTTTTCTAAATTGGTCATAAGTTTTTACACCAAATGGTTTTTAAATGTAATTTGATATCTGGTCAGTTTGACATTTTTAAATGACTTTTTATGTATCCAAACATGAATTTTAGCAAAAAGCAAGCTCAAATAAAACCAGAAACAGTTCATCTACTATGAGTGGTGTTTAATTATCAGTTCTAGTAATTTCATTCATTATACTAGCACTTGCGGTTGTAAATGTCCTGTAGGGGGCAGCAGTGTAATCTGATGGTCAAACATTAGTCTCTTTGCGCAGTCGCTCCATGCGCTGTATGTTGCTCTCCATAGCAGTGCGGTTAGTGATCCGAGTGGCACAAATGGCAGGAAACCAGCCCCTCTCTCCATCCCTCATACGCTCTCCATGACACCAGCCTACAAGACAGATAATCCCACTGACTGTTATATGCTGTTGTAAACTGCAGTTAGATATTTCTAAGGAGGGTTAAATGTGGAGAGCTACGAACAAATTTTCCAGTCAGTGTGTGTTCTTGTAATCATTTCAGGGTTATATTCCCATCAGGCCTGTTTGTAGAGCCCACTTAAAAACAATGACAGTTGCAAATTTAAACTGATGTGTTATCTTGGAAATGTAGTGTTATGGGATGTGATTGGTCAGACAGTGGTTCCCAGTCCTGGTCATTCTGCAGCACTCATTCTGAGTTCTGTAGTACACATACAACCGATCCATAGTGGTAAATGTCAGAGAACTGCATTACTCCCAAAAGAGTTCAAAATTCACTGTAGTAGGTATAGACACTTCTGTCTATATAGTTTAATATAGTCTATATAGTTCAATTAATATGGCTTTGGTATCAATGTATAAATATAGATGCAAGCAGTAATGACAAACCAAAGCACTACAGCATCACCGCCACCAGGTGATTCTTTGAAAACGAGACATGGCATATTTCAGCATATTTTGAAAATAATTTACAAAACAGTAGGGCCCTTTGCACTTTTAATGCTTGGGCCCTAGAAAAACCCCCTGCAAGCAGCAATGACAGGCCCAAGGACTACAGAGCCATCTTGTCAAAGAGCTTCTTAATGCACACACATTTCACACAAAATAATAGTGCACTTATAAGTGGTACTTCATGCTGCCTGTTTGTGGTGCAATGACTGACACAATAACCACATCCATGTCATCAGCCCTCATGACCAAACATACAGTTCAAATTTGATCTAGAGTTATTAAATCTGCAATTTACCATCTTCAACATTTCTCCTTTATTCCGACCACATTTGAAGAGACGGCTAAATTTAAGAGCGTTTTTTTAAAACTAAGTGACAATTCAATCCGCCAGTTGGTGGTGCAATGACATTCACAATAGACAAGTCTAATCGGTCACTAGGACCAAACAAATCCTTTTTCCATTTATTGCCAGAAATGTATTTCCTCTCCAACACAAGACTGTTTGAGATATTAAAGATCCCATTGCAATTTAACATCAATGTTTTGACAAAATTTGGCAAGTTTGGTGACAATCCCATAAATCTCCTAGGATGATTATTTAAAAATTCAGAGACTAAAATTGTCAGAAAATCCACATACAATCCAAAATGGCAGATTTGTTGGGCAGTGGTAATGAATGTCATTTTGAAAGTTGTCTGGCTTGAGAATACATTTACCAGGTTTGATGACCATAGGCAAAACTAACCCCATCACTTTAGTCTAAAGGGGGGCGCTACAGAGCCTCCCCACCATATTCACAGCCCATATCTAAGCTTTTGCTCACGCCTAACAGCTGACCACTATGATGTGTGTTCCAAATTTCATGCCATTTCAAGCATGTTAAGAGCCTCAAATAATGTCTCTACATTATTCCAACCAAGTCTGAAGTGACTTGGCTGAATGTAAGACTATTTTACAGTTTGTTTTAAGGGAAATATGTTTGGTGTGGTGGGCTAATGACATTGATATGACTTGTGATTCACAGTCATAGCTCCTCGAACTGGCAACAGGAAGCGTGTCACAGACTTAAAACAGAGAAGCACTAGATGGCAATGGCGCTGTAGAGTTAGGGCCTGTCGTCACTGCTTGCCAGTATTAAATAAAATAAAATACAAATATTTTATTTTTGTATTGTATTTGTTTTTTTTAAGTCTGTATATTGTAGGTTCAATAATAATATTAAATAAAAACAAACGAAGAACAAACTTTAAGTTGACGTGACAAAGCCCGGCCTGAAAAGTGTTAATTGAATTACTTTGTCTGACATTCTCTAACACAATGCTAACAAGTTTAAAATGTTTTAATATGTTGTTTGGATGATTTTAGCATGATCCTAACATTTTTACATGAAACTAACACATTGTATCATGATGTTAACATGTTTTATATTAATTAGCATGATACAAGCACATTTTAACATAACACTAAAACATTTTAACATGATGCCAACACATTTGAACATGATGTTAACAAGTTTTATTATGACACTAAGTTGCTCTGGGATTAAGCTAGCATGTTTTAACATAATGCTAGCATGTATGATTTAGCACAATGCTATAGTTTATCATGTTTTAGCATTATTTAACAATGCGAACAGGTTTTAGCATAAAGCTAACATATTTTAGCTTGATGCCAGTATGTTTTAACCTGATGTTAACGTGTTTAACGTCACTTGGCATGATGCTACAACATTCCAGCTTGGTGCTAATGTTTTAACTTGTTAGAATGTTCTAGCATAATGTTAACACATTACAGCTTGATGCTAACACATTTTAACATCTTTGTACGGCACACAGCATAAAACAGATTGTCACGTTTTAAAATGATTCTAGAACATTTAAGATAATGTTAGCATGATTTAGAATGAGATATGTCTTATTCATGATGTTTTGCAGTTGCTAGGGTGATCCAAATTGTTGCTAGGGTGTGGTTAGGAAGTTGCCAGGGCAATACCTATAGCCCACTTGCAGCCCAAGTCAAATAAGCCGACCCAAATGTCTCGACAATGTTCAAATACTGAGATATGGCTTATTCATTTTATTACAGGGTTGCTAGGGTGTAGCTAGACAGTTAACAGGGTAAAAATACTAGATGGATGTGTAGCCGAAAGAGCCAACTCTCATGTCTCTATGATGTTCTGGTACTGAGATATAGCTAATTCATGTTGGTTGCTAGATTGTTCCAAGTGGTTGCTATGATTTGGCTGATTACTTTCCATGGTGATAATTTAAGACTACTTGCCAGTCTGAGTCAAAAGAGGTCACCCACTTGTCTCTAAAAGATAACATTTATTCTGCCATAAATATACAAGCAGCAAAATCACACAAGGAAAATACTTTCTGTTATAGTACTTAAGTTATTTTAACCATTCTGGCCACTTGGTTCCGTGTGTGCACAAACATTTCTCGTGTCTGTGTTGACTAATTTATGTAATTGACAGGAAGTGCAGGTGACTGAGAGTTCAAGTGCAACTGCTGCAGAAAGACTCTTCTCTGACATTCGTCTGTGTTCACCGGAGTGCAAGCACACAATGGCAGACTATGCATCTACTGTTAATGAATTATATTTAGTTCAGTATATGTTTATGTATAGTTTATCACTAAACCCTTTGGTATGCCTTCAACACTTATATACAACACAACATATACAGCGCAAATCAAGTGGAATTATTTTGTGATGCTTTTGAAGCTTTGAAGAGTCAGTTTCAATCCACTGCCATTACAGGACAAAAACCACAACAACAGTTTTTATAATCAGTTCTAAAAATCAAAAAAGCCATCAGGGATTTGATAGACATGAGGGTGAGTAAATAATGACTATATAATAATGAAATCAACAATGTTAATTTATGGTTGAATAGCTAGTATATCACTTTAACAGACCCCTTTGTTAAAAGGTCTGGTATAGTTAATGTTGTGCCGGACTCATGTATGAATAAAGGGTATTAAATCTTCATGCTTACCTTCCACCTCCTGCAGGACGATGACCACCTCAGCCTGCTGCAGACTCAGCTCATCTGCTGCTCTGGGCATGTACGCTTTAGTAGCTTCATACTGAGGCAAGTCTGTGAACCCCAGACACACTGCATTACTGATCTGATTTGATAAAGATACACACTTTAAAGCAGTGAAGTGTCAGACTCACCTTCATTATTGATGCTGTTGTTTTGTTTGAGATCACAGAGGGCTGTGACCCACTGAGCTCTGTCCAGTCTTAAAAACATTTGATCAAAGAAATGCAATTAAAAGAAGATTCAAAGATTCATTTTCTTCTGAAGAGTGTTCAAACTTTTATAAGTCAAGCTGTAAAGAAAAGATGCAATCTTTTGCTTCTCTCGCCATCTCTGTTCAAAACAAAATTGCAACGTTACATGTGGAGTTAATTTTTTAACCTAGATGACAAGTGTAAATTCGAAACTGTTGTAAGAACAAGCTACACCATTCCAGCACCCACATACACGATTTAGTAGCCAGATATTATTTCAGCTCAAATTGTAATGATTATTATAAACTTTTTATTGTAAGTGTCTGAATCAGGGTAGGGTAAGCAGATGGTTTTGGACACTTATCTGTTATGAACTTGCTCAATAACTGAATTTTGTTCATTTCTTACCAAAAAAGTTTTGGATTGCAGCTTCAAGTTATCCCTCCAAATATGTGCTTACAGTTACAGAACAGAACAGAGGAGCATGAGGGTTTTAAAACTATTTTGGTTAAAGCACTTGCATTATTTCTTCCATAATGTTCATCACTGACACATTGATTCAAATTAGCATTTAAGTGGTGGGAATATTGACTAACAGAAATCCTATGTTTGAACCTTTCTATATAAATTCTTGTTCTGTGTGTATTGTGTAAAATGGTTTACTGTCTTTACATGGTCATGGCAGGAGTTTCAATGTTAAAATATAAATTTTTCACAGATAAGGTTAATAAGCTATTTTATCACATTGGTCGTATTTGTGAGTCTAGTGAAAAAAATTGCAACATTTACTGTGCTGGCCCACAGATGTCCACTGCTTGCTGTAATCTTTAAAGGGTAACCAAGACTATAAACACATGTTAGGTTTAATAAATTAACCATCACAGGCAAAATAGCCAATAAAGTGGGGTAATTTATTTTTCATGCTGTAATGTCTAGGAGTACACATTTAGAATGGAATATATTATATATGTATATGGTAATAATGCGGTAGTTTAATGCATATGTGAACACCTGTTTACAAATGTGGAGCATATGCAACACACACACTCTCTCTCGGCTGGCACACATATAACTGGGGTACCCGTTAAGCTATTTTGAATAAAGTGATGAGTGAAATTTTACCAGCTGCTAATGAACACAGACATGTCTATCTTACTTGCTCTCTGCTACGAGCGTCATGTGTTCAGTGCGGCCGTCACTGTTGGGACTCATCAGCAGCTTCAGACTGAGTTTTGTTTCGCTTGTTTCCTCCTCCACACTCACGTTCCCCACAGTGGCATAATCCAACACCACATAACTCTCCTCACTGCAGAAAACACACACACACCTTTATCTTACCTGCTTCCCATCAAATTGACTAATATGTATAGGATTTATTTGTGCCAATAAAAATGCACATAAACTTTAAAGACGAAAAAAATAAACAATGTGAAAGAAGAAACACTTTGAAAATAAAAACAATAAATTTAATGGCAAAAGTGTAACATGGTTTTCAAGCAAACCATATTTTTTAAAACTGTTTTATAATATTGTGTAATACTGTGCTTTACTCTTATTGGCTAGTGAGATTTTGATGGACACAAAACTAGACTTTAGTATAAAGCGATCTGGAGAAACCAACAAAGAAGAGCGCCATCTCGATAGAGTTATTTGTATAATTGTAGTGTCTGTCCTTTGTACATTTATTCATTTAGCAGACACTTTTATCCAAAGCGACTTACAATGAAAGAGAGCATTAAACATTTTGCCCTAAGAACTAACAAACCAAGACTACAAAGCTACATTTACATTTTCTGATGCCAGAGACAGGATGAACAAAGGAAGGTTTTTTTTTTTAGAAAGAGTATTAAACGGAGCATTAGGGATTAGTCAGGTGTCTGCAAAACAGGTGTGTTTAAAAAAAACAACAACTGAGTTTCTTGTTATTATTTTCAAAATGTTTATCTTCTTCTCATTTGTGCTTATTTTAATTGGCATAAAATAAATCCCATAGATATGTGGAGACAATGAGATTTCTGATTCATTAGAATGAAGAGAACACAGTCTCCCACTTTCTGTCTGCCCAAACTGATGTTACTGGTTCTGTGAAGTGCTCATTAAACCTGCAACTACTTCCCAGCAGTTATAGACTATTATTCCACACCCACTTCAAATCAATCAAACCAATTAGAATCAAGCATTCCACCAGTTTACTTCATGAGAACATGTGAAGGCCTGTCTGACCTCTTTTTCCTGGTGACAATGAGCACATCGTTGAAGAGGAACAGGAAGTAGCTCTTGAAGCTGAAGGCCTTTCTGAAGATGCTGAGATCTTCTGTATATACGGCCAGCTCTCCACTCTTCTTCAGCCAGCGAGACGAGGACACCAGCGGGAAAGGCTAAAACATATAAACACCACACAATTACAACACACTGAGATCAAAACAGACCCTATTTAAGACACATTCCTGGTCTTATTATACTCAGTTTATCAGTGTGCATAATTCCACAGGAAATTATGTTTGTAATAAATGCCTGCTCTGCCTCTGAGCACTTTACACACAGAGAACACTTCCCACCATAATCAATTCCCTGTGGATAAAACCATGTCCTGCTCTACATCATGTTATGACATCAATTTAATGCCGGTTTATGTTGATGTCAAGCATCCAGACTGACCAGGAAATGAAAAAATTTTGGAAAAAATGGAAAAAAACCCAGAAAATTTGGTGGTTAATCTAGTTGTGATAGTATCTAGTGTGTCAGAGGACTAAAGAGCTTTGTAGCTCTGATCCTGATGTTAGTGTTTGTGTTAACATCAAACCTGCATGGCACCTACACATACCTTGATTTTGCCGAACTCCATCTGTTTTTGGATGGTGTACATCTGCTCAGTCCTCTCCATCCTCCGGGCTCCATCATTACAGCTCTTCACCAGCTGTCAAAATAAAGAATTAAACCCTCATCCTAACAGAAGTTTGACAGCAGAGCAGAACGGCCTCAGACAGCACAGAAAAGACAGTATGCTCGCTGAACGAATAGTCAATTAGTAAGGTTGATTATATAATAGTTTAGTTTATTTCAGCTTTTATATTTATGACTACTATTACTTTATATTACTATATATCATAACTATTTAATTATTAAATTTTATACATTCTCATAAAACATAAATTCATATTTTATTCTGAAAGCAGCATAAACAGACCCACTCTCATGCATGGGTGACAATGCAACATTCAAAATTCATCTCCTTTAAAATCTAATGAAGTTCAGATGTACTGTACCTTACTGATGGCTTTAAAAGCCCAGTGGGCAGCAAACTGCTCAGCTGTATTTTTAGGGGTCTTCTGGCAGATGGTCTGTGCATAGAGACAGGAAAATCAACATCTGACAACACACAACATCATCACAGAATCAAGAAGCTGTGATAGTGTGTGCTGATGCTAAACCAGCAGCATTCAGTTCCAGCTGTGATTGAAGATTTTATTAACCAAAAAAAAAGGAATCAGGTACAAATTATTTTACCATTATAGTTCTACCCTACATTTAACTGTGCAAGGACATCTCTTGTTATTGTTCGGGGCCCAAGGGAGGAAGACAGTAACTCCAGGAACCCCTCATTAACTCATTTTGATGTGTGTGTGAGCAGACTCCCATAAAGACCCTTCCCCAACCAGGCACAAACGGTTGTTCTGCAGACCAACTCGGCTTTATGTCTCTGATAATAAAGTCTATCTTTTGGCATCAAAACCTTTGAAAAAAGTCTTTGAATGATCCTTCTAAGATGTGGAAGAAACCACAACATGATCAAACACACCTGAAACTTGAAGATGCGTGCTATGCTCTTTCAGATCAAAAGGAATGATTGTATTTAAGATGAGCACATATGAATCATCTCAGGGATGCCCAGCACAGAATCATACTGCAATCAATTTGTATGGACCATAAGTGGATTTTTTATTGTCAATGTTGACTGTACTATCTGTCCAATGTTAAATTCATTATCCTCATAAACCAATCATTGGTTAATGAGGACACGGGCTACATTTTCCATCATCCTCTGTGACAGTGAGAACGCATCAGTTACACACCTAATGGTGCATCAGAGCAACAGATGCTTTGTAGGAGGTAAGAAAGAAAAAATATCAATAAGTCTAAACAAAGTGACTATTATACATCCAGACCATAATCATGACTTCTGAACATGCATGCATGAAGATCTCTATACTGTGAGATGATCAGGGGCAGGACCAGCTACAGAAAGTTGTGGGTGGAAGCAGCACGTGTCTTACGTCCATGAGGAGAGGCAGGCGGGTGACTCTCTGCATGGGTAAGATGAGGAAAGAGATCATAGGCAGACCTCCACACTCCTCACTGCTTTCAATCCGCTTCAGCGTCTCTCGAAATGCGCTGTTAGTCGCACTGCAAAAGAACCCACAGAAACATGTATGCCTAAGTGCTGGTTTACTCTTTAAACTAGTACAACCCCTTTATTCTGTAGCTGAGAATTCATACATAACACCTTTGTATTTAAGTATTATACAAGTTTTGTAAGTATATATATTATATACATTATATTACATAGCAGCTATACTTCTGGAAACCTGCAGTTATAGGTCCTTACAGCAGTTTCTGGAGGGTTCTCTGCTGGAAGATCTCATTGGAACAGTAGATAATGTAGGGCTCAAAGTGTTGAGTGGCATGAGTCTGAACAATATCACTGATGTCTTGGATTACAGGGTGTCTGTGGTGACGGGTCTCAAGATCCTCAAAAAACCTGACAGAGAGACAAAGAGTGTGTAAGAGTCTTACACCTGTAAGTGTATTATTCATAAATAATACTTCAATGTCATCCTTGTCAATGTCAGAAAAAATCGAATCAAAATTGCAATTTAAAATGTGATTTACTATCATTTAAAAAGAGCTACAGGTTTGTTGTGGTAGATTTAACAGCATCAAAGATCGATCAAGCATAATCACAAACTGTACTAACGCTGTGCTACTGTTTCTTTAAAACCACTTAAACATTGTAGCAATAGTTTTAAACGTTGTCATGATACAAACATCTGTCATGACAAATTAGGAAAATAACTACAGTATTTTGAATATGTTAAATTAACAAATATAAATAAAATCTGAAACTTTTTAACTTTGCTCTTCTGCAGACGCACTTCGTATCTTTTCCAAATGGCGTTCTTTGCTCATTCAATCAGCACTTAAGTGTTAAAATGCCCCCTGCTAGTTAAACTGCATCAAACGTAAAATGCACAGGCAGCAAACTGTCCAGAACTACGTGAATGCTTGTCACCATATTTGATAGTCCTTTATTCAAATAATCACAGCTCCTACAATTTAAAAATTGCACCATTTCGAATCGTGATTTCAGATTAAAAAACGACTAATCGTGCAGGCATATTAATTATACAAACAGTAACTGAGATGAAGAACTCTGTGATTTGACACATGATCATCAGCATATAGAAAAAATGTATGAATTAGTTTTTGTCTGAAGAGGTTGAAGTTTTATGGTCCAGCAGTCCTATTTTCTTTTAAATCTGTTTAAATAGATTTAAAAGAAATAAAGAAAAAGTACCATTTTATGTTGTATGTGGTGTTCATAAATAGACACAGACGCATTCCGTGACTCTGCTGCTCACAGTCTTTTGTCAGATTTACGGCTTGATTTCCTGAGCTGTTAGTTCACACAGCAAAGTCCACATGTCAGTCTTTACATCATTTCCATCACATTTAGAAATTTTGTGTTGCAGCCTGATACGACATAATTATTAAAATTTGATAATTGTTTAAATGAATTTTTAATCTCATTAATCTACACTCAGTACCCCATAATGACAGAATTTTAGAAATGTCTGTAAAACAGAAATATCACATTGGCAGTATTCAGTATTCAGACCCTTTGCAACAACACTTGAAATTTAGCTCAGTTGTCTCCCATTTCTCTTGATCATTGCTGAGATGTTTCTACACCTTGATTGGAGTCCACCTTAAATGGACTGGACATGATTTGGAAAGGCACACCTCACATCACAGCTGACAACACATAGCAAAAACCAAGCCATGAGTCAACTGCCATGAGGAACTGCCTGCAGAGCTTAGAGATAGGAATGCTGTAAGGTACAGATTAGTGGAAGGCTACAAAAAATTCTGCTGCTAAAGGTTCCCAAGTGCACAGTGGCCCCCATAATTCTCAAATGGTGAAAAGAAGTTTGGCACAACCAGGGTTTTCCAAGAGCTGGGTGCTCAGTCAAACTGGGCAATCCGGAGAGAAGGGCCTTAGTAAGATAGGTGATCAAGAACCTGATGATCACTCTGACAGAGCTACAGGGATCCTGGGTGGAGATGCACTGCAACACTCCACTGATCTGGGCTTCATGGCAGAATGGCTAGATGGAAGCCTCTCCTCAGGGCAAAACACATGAAAGCACACTTGATGTTTGCAAAAAAGCACCTGAAGGGCACTCAGACTATGAGGAACAAGACTGAATTCTGATGAAACCCAGTTTGAACTGTTTGGCCTCAATTCTAAACATTCTGTCTGAAAGAAACCAGGCACCGCTCATCACCTGCCCAATACCATCCCAAAAGTGAAGCATGGTGGTGGCAGCATCATGCCATGGCGGTGTTTTTCAGCAGAAGGGACTGGGAGACTGGTCAGGGTTGAGGTAAAGCTAAATGACGCAAAGTACAGAGATATCCTCAATGAAAACTTGATAGTGACCCTAAGCACACAGCCAAGACAACAAAGGAGTGGCTTGGGAACAACTCTGTCCTAGAGTGGCCCAGCCAGAGCCCTGACCTGAACCCTATCGAACATCTCTAGAGAGACCTGAAAACGGCTGTTCACCAGCGGTCCCCAACCAATCTGAGCGAGCTTGAGAGGATTTGCAAAGAAGAAAATGCAAAGGCAGAAAATCCCCCAATACCAGTGTGCAAAGCTTGTTGTATCATAACCAAAAAGAATTGAGGCTGTAATTGCTGCCAAAGTGCTTTAACTAAGTACTGAGAAAATGGTCTGAATACTTCTGTAAATGTGATATTTCAGTTTTTTTCTTTTAAATACATTTACAGACAATTCTAAAATTCTGTTTTCACATAACAAAATTAAAAAAAGTGAAGGAGGTTTGAATACTTTCTGAATGCACTGTTTGTGGGATAGTGTTTCTCCCTAAGAACTAAACCTATACAGTTGTTTTCCAGCCCTTATGGCAACTCCCACTCTCACTCCCACAGTGCACCTCATAAACAAGATCAAACTTCAGACATGACCCGACAGGTGTCTGAAGATCTGAAGACACTACTGACTGACTGACTTTCATTATGGAGATTCATTCACACAGTTTCTGGGAAACGGGTGGAAAGTTTCATTGTGAATGTTTGAAAGACCATGTTTTGAGAAACATGAACCCAGGCAGACGCAGCCTGTTCAACCAGTTTAACCTGCAGGTTTTAACACGTCCTGCACTGCACATTTGTCTGCTGAATCTCCATCCAGCTCTTCTAATCATTCACATTACAAATGCTTTAGAAACCTGCACCTTTACTATTACTCATACACTATAACATTATAGCACGACAACAGTTACAGTATTTACAGCGTCATGGTCAAATACTTGTGGGACTAATCAAACACACTAGGCTGCATCTTTATACACTAAACTACACCTTTTTTACATTTTAGTTTTAACTCAGTATTACCCTTTATATTTTTGGAAGTCAAGATATATTTTACCTTTAGTACTTATGAAGGGCACTGTAACTGTATGCGACAAATAAAGTCTTGAATCTGTATCTGTACAGAGATAACATCAGGAATGTGGACTGAAGAAAGACATATACAGAGTGTATTTACCACCACCACAGAACATCAGAAAAAGAGTCACTGCTTTACTTACTAAACCCTTACAGTGAGTTTTCAAATATATCAAAATTTGAAAAAAAAAGTTTTCTCTGTATTACCACAATTTTACCCTCAATCTACACCTACAGAAAACTCTACATAACTGAAACACCTGTCTATTTCATACATGACATCACGTGATTGTGTATTAGATATTTTTGATTAGACTGTCACCTATTGATAAGAATGTCATCTTAAGATTTGTCCATCACATTTGATCATGTTTAAATTATCAGAATTTGAGCAGTCATGTGCAGGCTGCTGTTCATAACTCTCTCCCGTCATGGACTTCTAACAGAACATCTGGCCTCTAAAATTCTAAAACACCTTTCAAACATATTGTCAGAACTTAATAGGCCATTTTTTTAGGATTCACATTAGAACTGAAGAAGGTTTGTACCGTTTGCTGACATCCATGATGACAGCTATGTTGGAGAAGAGATGATGGTGTTCAGTTGTTGTCATGGTCTTTCTCAGATCCACACTGTCTTTAAAATGCTGCACCAGGATACTGAGACTGTGCTGGTAGGAATATTCAGATGTGATGATTTCAAAGATGGTCTGCAAAAATACACAGACAGAACCAGAAGGTGGGTGACCTTAGGTCAGACCTTAACTGAGCATGTTAGATATACAACAATAGCAAACGTAATATAAACGTAATTAGTTAGAGAACAGTAGACCACTTACCACTATTATTTTATATTACCTTTTTAGGGTTCTAACATTCAAAGACTTTGAATGCATAGTGTCAAGGGAGAACCAATGTAAGATCTATACAGGACTTATTTTCTAGACTGGTGCTTTAAAGAACTTTAATACAGTTACAATTGTAAATTTAATACAATTAATACAGTGACCTGAAGAATCATTCATTATGAACCATATATGCAGCTTAAGAACTCAAACAGTCAGGATCTATGAATTAATACTATGAATAAAACTATATTAAAATTTATTACAAATTTATAAAAAGTATGTGATATTTGAAACGCTCATGAAGTGTTGCAGTATTATGTAAACATGAACAGTCAGCCTGTAATCTGTGTTCACTGAGCTGTCTTTATTTCTACTTTAACAGGTTAAACTTCTATGGCAGTTCCAGATCCTGGCAGCAACATGCCCAACAGCTTTAGGAATCTTCTCAAGACAATCTACAGCACAGAGTCATTGTATGCAGCAAGTTGAACACACAAGGCAGATGTCACTGGGTGTGTCTGTGTGCAGTGTGCACAAGGTGGACTTTAGTATTTACACAGCAGTGTAACGCACACAAAAGAGCCAGCCATCTGATGATTACACAATTAAATACACACTTCCTGATGCTAGGCTCACAGAAGAATGTCTGACACACTTCCATGGCACGCCATGGCATTAGATACAAGGAAGAACAAAGATAAAATACACAGGAATTAGACAATAGAAATGTGAATTAAACAGTAATATCGAGTGTTTTTGTGGACAGTTTTAAAAAGGAATTGCAAATTGCATTTACAACCTCAAATAGAAAACTCAATTGCAAAAGTTGACACAATTCAAATGAAAAGTGTTTGCATTTTCGTTTACACGAACGTACAATGGCTGCCAAATTTCAAATAAATTTGCAATTGCATTTCTCATGTCTTACGAGTTACAACCCTGTCATATTTAAATTGCAACAGCAATTACCTATTTGCGATTTCATTTCCGCGGTCTTGCGTACAGAGTCTGCCAAAACTCAAAAGCAATCGCAATTCTCTTTGCATTGCGTATACGATGTCTTTCACACAAACCGTCAATTAGTGTCACGGGTGGGACTATACTATGGGGCGTTTGTGTTGGAAAGTAACGTCACTCACAGTCAACGATCAAGGGAAGAAATGTCAGGAACAGACTTGGAATACTAAATACCCAAGTGTCCACCTAATGCTGTCACTAAATTATTTCCCCTTAACTGCTTAAGTGTTCCCTTAAGTTTTGCGATGCGTTGCTACAAAGTCCTTAATAACAGTTTCACCTTTAAAAAATGGGACCAACACAGATCCCTTAAGCCTCAAACACAATGGCTGATTTCATGTTAACTGAAGAGAAATAGAGGGTGCATTTTCAGAGGTCGAAATTGTTAAACAGTATCAAACCATGCACGCTACTTTGATGTTACAGTATAATGGGTTGTCATGTAAATCAGTTTATCTTAAATGAAACACTGGAATTACCTGATTTCTTTTAATGGCGTTTTATTAATTTTGTTGTAACAGTGTCAATAATCTATGCTAATAATAGGTGGCAGTAAGTGCACTATTTAGAGTGCCAATTTCTGTGTAACAGAATAAAAATGTGTCTCTTTGCAGCCGAAACAACAGAGGAAAACGGTGTCGACAATTACTAGTGATTCATTTATATGTTTACATTAGCGGTGTAAATGTTTATTATAGTATATGTGATCATTTGAGTGCCTGTGACGTGAATAACATACAGTACAATGTGTTTATAAAGACTGTTTGAGGTAGCTGTATGTAACCTAAACGAGAGAGGAACAGACATGCTCCGTGTGACTATGGAGTCCCCTAAACAGAAATATCCTGAAATCTTATTGAATAACCCCAGTTAAAAACTGGTCAATGCGCTGCAAAACGACATTATCTCAGAATCTTACGAATGAACAAGCTAGCTGTTCTGAGAAGCAAACACGACAACTTACGCAATGTCTCATGCCCGTCTCTCAGAGAACCAAGATTACAACAGTAACCGGAGACGTTCCCTTTCGCTATGGGAAATTGCGTAAATCACACCGTGAGCGTGAACGGATCAGCTCAGCTATAGCAGTGCCATGTATAAGAGAACAAAAGCACAATCCCCAAACCAATGTAAGGGGGCTGAGGCAGAAGCTGAAGCAGGATCCAGTTGCGGATGTTTATTGGGGTTATCAAATGAGTCGTGATCCATAATCAACAGGCAAAGGGTCGTAATAAACATAGACAGCCCAACCATGCAACACAACAAAAGGGAGAGACGTAAATCAGAGGTCGTAAATCCAGGCAGAGAATCAATATCCAAACAAACAGTCCAATCCAGGCGTCAAACAAAGGGGCAAGGCAAAAATCAGAAAACGAGAACCAAACAATAGGTAAAACACAGGAAATCAGGCAGTAAAAGAGAATGCTCAGTAGTCAGGTGTAAAGCTGGCAATACTTCGCAAAGTGGCCCTGTGGCAGCAAGGTTTATATAGATGCCAAACAGGAAGTAAGTTCAGAGTTCAGGGTTCAAGGTTCAGAGTTCAGCAGAGGGAGCATGAGCAGTCAGTATTCCGGTGAGGGCTCCCTCTGCTGGCGTGATGTTACAGAACCCCCCCCCTCTAGGAGCACCTCCAGGTGCTCTACGTGGGCGTCCCCGTGGCCGTGGTGCTGGACGGTCAGGTCTGGCTCGATGAAACTCCTCCGTGAGTGAGGGATCCAGAATGTCCACTGCCGCTACCCACGATCTCTCCTCTGGGCCGTATCCCTCCCAATCCACCAGGTATTGTAACTGACCCCCTCTTCGCCGTGAGTCAAGCAGGACATTCACCTTGTAGGCCGGCGTTCCGCCAATGTCCAGCGGTGGCGGTGGCTCCTGCAATATGGCCTCGGGGTCAGCGTCCCGGTGGAAAGGTTTGAGGAGTGACACATGGAAAGAAGGAGAGATGCGGTAGTCAGCAGGAAGCTCTAATTGGTAAGTGACCTCATTAATCTGTCTTATGATTTTAAATGGGCCAACATACCTGGGAGAGAGCTTCCTGCTCGGCAGACGTAGCTTGAGATCCCTCGTGGAGAGCCAGACCCTTTGTCCAGGTTGGTATGGAGGGTGTGGGCGACGGTGACGGTTAGCGTTAATTTCCTGCCTCCTCACAGCGCGTTAAAGCCGCACATGGGCACTGTCACACACCCTCTCACTGTTACAAATCCAGTCGTTAACAGCAGGCACAGACGATGGTTCTCCCGACCACGGGAACAGGGAAGGCTGGTAACCCAGCACACATTGAAATGGTGTGAGTCCTGTAGAGGAGTGCGTGAGTGAGTTCTGGGCATACTCAGTCCAAGGGAGAAATTCAGCCCAGCGATGTTGTTCTTGGCTGCAGTAAGTCCGCAGGTACCTGCCGATCTCTTGGTTCAGCCTCTCCACCTGACTGTTTGACTGCGGATGATAGCCAGAGGTTAAACTCACATTGATATCTAAAAGGTTACAAAAGGATTTCCAAACCTGAGAGGTGAACTGAGTTCCTCGATCTGATACAATGTCTTCAGGTAGACCATAGTTTCGAAAGACATGGTGGAACATGGCTTGAGCAGTCTCCATGGCAGTAGGTAATCCTTTTAATGGAACCAGACGACAGGCTTTGGAGAAGCGGTCGATGATGACCAGGATTGTGGTGTAACCATCAGACAGGGGTAAGTCAGTGATGAAGTCGATGGAGAGGTGAGACCAAGGTCGTTGGGGAATCGGGAGAGGCTGTAGAAGTCCCGTCGGCAGGTCCCTGGGAGTTTTGGACTGGGCACAGACGGAGCAAGACTTGACATAATTGGCCACATCTTTGGTCATTGAAGGCCACCAGAAGGAATTCTGCACAAGTTTAAGGGTTCGTGAAATGCCGGGATGTCCCGTGCTGAGTGATGTGTGGACCCACTGGATGACCCGGTGACGTAGTGTCTGGGGAACATATTGTTTGGAAGGGGGGCAGTTCGGTGGTGATGGTTCTGTGAGAACGGCCTGGTGAATTTCCTCCATTATGTCCCAGTTGACCTGAGCAACAAACAAGGCTGGACTTAGGATAGGTTCAGGATTGTAGTTCTGTCGTGGGGGATCATGGTGCCTGGATAGTGCATCTGCCTTTCTATTCTTGGAGCCTGGACGATAAGTGACTGTAAAATGGAATCGTGAAAAGAACAGGGACCATCTTGCCTGGCATGAATTCAGACGTCGAGCAGACTTGACATACTCAAGGTTCTTATGGTCCGTGATAACTTGAAAAGGATAACCTGCCCCCTCGAGCCAATGTCTCCATTCTTCCATGGCAGCCTTCATTGACAGAAGCTCTTTGTTTCCCACATCATAATTAAACTCAGCGGGGGTTAGCTTCCGAGAAAAGAAGGCACACGGGAAAAGCTTGGGAGGTTGTCCGTGACGTTGAGAGAGCACGGCTCCAATCCCGCAGTCAGAAGCATCGACCTCCACAATGAAGGGGAGTTCAGGATCTGGATGTTTTAGGATGGGGGCCGTCGTGAAGCTGGTCTTGAGCTTTTGGAAGGCTGCATTGGTGGAAGCGTTCCATGACAACTTCTTGGGTTTTCCCTTGAGTAATGAAGTGAGAGGTGCAGCAATAGAGCTGTAGTTACTAATGAAGCGTTGATAGAAGTTAACAAAGCCCAGGAACCTCTGCAATTCTTTCAACGTGGAGGGCTGCGGCCACTCAGTGACGGCGGTTACCTTAGAAGCATCCATTTCAACGCCCCGGTGGCTGATGTTGTACCCCAGGAATGTTGTCTGCTTCACATGAAACTCAAATTTTTCAGTCTTGACATAGAGTTGGTGATTGAGAAGCTTGGAAAGAACACTCTTGACGTGAGTGACATGATCCTCTTCATTCAGGGAATAGATTAGGATGTCGTCAAGATATGCGATGACATACTTGTGGAGGACATCTTTGAAGACTTCATTTATGAAGGATTGAAAGACGGCTGGGGCATTGGCAAGGCCAAAGGGCATAACCAGGTATTCGTAGTGCCCACTGGTGGTGAGAAAAGCTGTCTTCCCCTCATCTCCGTCCCTGATGCGTATCAGGTTATAAGTGCTTCTCAAGTCGAGTTTGGTAAAAATTTTGGCCTCCCTGAGTTGTTCTAGGGCAGAAGGGACTAGAGGCAGTGGATACCTGAATTTAACAGTGACATTATTGAGGCCTCTCTAGTCGATGCACGGACGCAGACCCCCATCCTTCTTCTCCACGAAGAAGAAGCCGGCTGCAGCGGGAGAAGTAGAAGGACGGATAAAGCCAGCTTCCAGAGCCTCCTTGATGTAGTCCTCCATAGCCTGTGCTTCTTGGCGTGACAGCGGGTAGACTTTGCTTTTGGGAGGACACATGTTGGGAAGAAGGTCTATAGCGCAGTCCCAGTGCCGATGTGGTGGTAACTGTGTGGCTTTAACCTTGCTGAAGACCTCCAAAAGCTCGTTATAAACCTTGGGGATCTTTGGTTGGGTCAGGCTCGGAGGGCTCTCAATGCTTGTGGACAGACATGGACTGGACTGCTTAAGGGTTAGACAGTGACTAAAACAGAATGGAGACCAGTGGGTCAGCTCACCCGTACGCCAGGAGATGTGGGGATCGTGGCAACTTAGCCATGGAATTCCTAAAATTATTTCATATTTGGGTGAGTCGATCAGATATAGAGAGATGTTCTCTTCATGAAAAACCCCAATTTGCATTTTCGGTGATTGGGTCTGTTCCAGAACTCCTCCTTTGATGGGTTGGTTATTGACAGCCGTAATACTGATAGGTGGAAAGCATGGAATGGTGGGTAGCTGATGTTTCCGGGCGATGTCCGAGTTGATGAGGTTGAGAGCGGCGCCGGAATCTACTAATGCTGTCAACATAAGAGAACCACTTTCAGTAGAAATCTGTACAGGTAATGTGAAGACTTTAAATGAATTTTGTGAAAAGGTGTCCACATTCACCCGGTCTTGTGCTGTGAGGGACCTCCGGGTCTTTTGAGGACACTGTGACTTATGATGACCTGGTTCACCACAATAAAAGCAGAGGTTGTTGATTAACCTTCGTCTACGCTCGTCCTCAGACAGCCTGGTAGATCCTACTTGCATGGGCTCGGTAACACATGGTGCCTCAGGACTCCGAAGTGCAGGTCGTGACATAAGGTGGGATGCATGCGCTTGCTTGGGTTTAGGTGAGTTCCTGAGCAAATTATCAATCTTAACAGTCATGTTAACAAAGTCATTGAAAGAAGATTCCTCACCTCGACATGCCATCTCCAACTGCAATTGGGGACATAGGCTTTCCCGAAACACCCCTTTAAGTGCAGCATCATTCCATCCACTCTGAGCTGCAAGAGTCCTGAATTCGACTGCGTGCTCTGCTGCACTATGTGAGCCTTGAGAAAGGTGTAAAAGACGAGACGAAACATCCCGACCCCCAGCAGGATATTCAAATACTTCTCGGAGTTGTTGCAAAAAATACTCAGGTGAAGATCTAAACTGTTCGTCCGTCTCCCAAACCGCAGCAGCCCAATCAATAGCCTTGCCAGATAATAGTGACATGATAAAAGAGCATTGATCAGAACTAGCATGAGACTGATCCCCCAACGATTCCAAATAAGTGCGTACTTGTCGAATGAACCCTTTACACCGTTCTGCAGAACCATCAAACTTATCGGGAAGAGCAAGTCTTACCGTGCTCGACGTGGTGGAAGGAGGAGAGCAAAGTCACTGGAGCAGTAGTTCATTCGATGCCTGTAAGTTAGCTAGCTGTTCGTGGTAGCTGCGTAATAGTTCACCCTGGTAGACAAATGCAGCTTGCAGCTGTGAAACATCCGCTGGATTGAGGGTAGGCGAAGTATTCTGTAAGGGGGCTGAGGCAGAAGCAGGATCCAGTTGCGGATGTTTATTGGGGTTATCAAATGAGTCGTGATCCATAATCAACAGGCAAAGGGTCGTAATAAACATAGACAGTCCAACCATGCAACACAACAAAAGAGAGAGACGTAAATCAGAGGTCATAAATCCAGGCAGAGAATCAATATCCAAACAAACAGTCCAATCCAGGCGTCAAACAAAGGGGCAAGGCAAAAATCAGAAAACGAGAACCAAACAATAGGTAAAACACAGGAAATCAGGCAGTAAAAGAGAATGCTCAGTAGTCAGGTGTAAAGCTGGCAATACTTCGGTTTATATAGTTGCCAAACAGGAAGTAAGTTCAGAGTTCAGAGTTCAGCAGAGGGAGCATGAGCAGTCAGTATTCCGGTGAGGGCTCCTCTGGCGTGATGTTACAACCAAAGACACAAAGACGTTATAGCCCCAGTAAAATAAGTTTTTGTATTTAAAGGACAGTCCCTGCCTTGGCTCGTATAAGCCAAAACGATCGCCTCTGCCACCCAGTGCGATAGCCTCTGCTTGGAGATGGGTTGGCATTTAGAGCAGCTACCGTAGCACACAAACAGCTGGTAGGACTGCCGAAATGGAGCAGAGCGATGCACATGTAAATGTGCACAGCTCTAATGGAACACAATGCATGCTGACAGCCAGCATCATCTGAAGCGGCTCTGTAGAGAAATCCAGAATATTAATAACCTGTGCCCTGAACGGTGTCAACAGCGACTTCGGCACATATCCCGCTTTAGGTCTTACTGTAACACAGTCATCCGGCCAAAAAACTGAAACTGCAGTCAACACTCACTGAACACAATCAACACTCTAAATCGCTCATAGCTTTGGCAGATGCCAGAGCAAGAAGCAGAGTAGCTTTAAGTGAGAGCTCCTTTAAAGACACAGTGTCCAGCGGTTCAAACAGGTGCCCTTAGCACTAATACCAAATCCCATGGTCGCACAGAGGGAGGGTGGGGAGGATGCAGCCATCTTGCACCCCTCAAAAACCTGACCACCAGTTCATGCCTACCAACTGATTGTCCATTAATAGGGGAATGAGAGGAGGCTCTTAAGGCCAGAAAAACCTCTCTCAGTTCCATATGGTTTATGTGCCAAGCTTTCTCCTCGTCTGACCATGAGCCTGAAACAGGGTTCCCCACACAGACTGTCCCCCAGCCTCTGGTGGCGTTGGCAACAATGTACGACAATGCTTGTGAGAATCCGGCAGGTCTAGGGCAAAAAGCAGCCATGTCGGAACACAGTGAGGAATCACTTCATCAGTGCGCATAGTTCATGGCGCAGCAGAAATACAATAGTCGAAATCCAATAGTCGAAATCCAATTGAGGCCTCTCTAGTCGATGCATGGACGCAGACCCCCATCCTTCTTCTCCACGAAGAAGAAGCCGGCTGCAGCGGGAGAAGTAGAAGGACGGATAAAGCCAGCTTCCAGAGCCTCCTTGATGTAGTCCTCCATAGCCTGTGCTTCTTGGCGTGACAGCGGGTAGACTTTGCTTTTGGGAGGACACATGTTGGGAAGAAGGTCTATAGCGCAGTCCCAGTGCCGATGTGGTGGTAACTGTGTGGCTTTAACCTTGCTGAAGACCTCCAAAAGCTCGTTATAAACCTTGGGGATCTTTGGTTGGGTCAGGCTCGGAGGGCTCTCAATGCTTGTGGACAGACATGGACTGGACTGCTTAAGGGTTAGACAGTGACTAAAACAGAATGGAGACCAGTGGGTCAGCTCACCCGTACGCCAGGAGATGTGGGGATCGTGGCAACTTAGCCATGGAATTCCTAAAATTATTTCATATTTGGGTGAGTCGATCAGATATAGAGAGATGTTCTCTTCATGAAAAACCCCAATTTGCATTTTCAGTGATTGGGTCTGTTCCAGAACTCCTCCTTTGATGGGTTGGTTATTGACAGCCGTAATACTGATAGGTGGAAAGCATGGAATGGTGGGTAGCTGATGTTTCGGGCGATGTCCGAGTTGATGAGGTTGAGAGCGGCGCCGGAATCTACTAATGCTGTCAACATAAGAGAACCACTTTCAGTAGAAATCTGTACAGGTAATGTGAAGACTTTAAATGAATTTTGTGAAAAGGTGTCCACATTCACCCGGTCTTGTGCTGTGAGGGACCTCCGGGTCTTTTGAGGACACTGTGACTTATGATGACCTGGTTCACCACAATAAAAGCAGAGGTTGTTGATTAACCTTCGTCTACGCTCGTCCTCAGACAGCCTGGTAGATCCTACTTGCATGGGCTCGGTAACACATGGTGCCTCAGGACTCCGAAGTGCAGGTCGTGACATAAGGTGGGATGCATGCGCTTGCTTGGGTTTAGGTGAGTTCCTGAGCAAATTATCAATCTTAACAGTCATGTTAACAAAGTCATTGAAAGAAGATTCCTCACCTCGACATGCCATCTCCAACTGCAATTGGGGACATAGGCTTTCCCGAACCACCCCTTTAAGTGCAGCATCATTCCATCCACTCTGAGCTGCAAGAGTCCTGAATTCGACTGCGTGCTCTGCTGCACTATGTGAGCCTTGAGAAAGGTGTAAAAGACGAGACGAAACATCCCGACCCCCAGCAGGATATTCAAATACTTCTCGGAGTTGTTGCAAAAAATACTCAGGTGAAGATCTAAACTGTTCGTCCGTCTCCCAAACCGCAGCAGCCCAATCAATAGCCTTGCCAGATAATAGTGACATGATAAAAGAGCATTGATCAGAACTAGCATGAGACTGATCCCCCAACGATTCCAAATAAGTGCGTACTTGTCGAATGAACCCTTTACACCGTTCTGCAGAACCATCAAACTTATCGGGAAGAGCAAGTCTTACCGTGCTCGACGTGGTGGAAGGAGGAGAGCAAAGTCACTGGGGCAGTAGTTCATTCGATGCCTGTAAGTTAGCTAGCTGTTCGTGGTAGCTGCGTAATAGTTCACCCTGGTAGACAAATGCAGCTTGCAGCTGTGAAACATCCGCTGGATTGAGGGTAGGCGAAGTATTCTGTAAGGGGGCTGAGGCAGAAGCAGGATCCAGTTGCGGATGTTTATTGGGGTTATCAAAAGAGTCGTGATCCATAATCAACAGGCAAAGGGTCGTAATAAACATAGACAGTCCAACCATGCAACACAACAAAAGAGAGAGACGTAAATCAGAGGTCATAAATCCAGGCAGAGAATCAATATCCAAACAAACAGTCCAATCCAGGCGTCAAACAAAGGGGCAAGGCAAAAATCAGAAAACGAGAACCAAACAATAGGTAAAACACAGGAAATCAGGCAGTAAAAGAGAATGCTCAGTAGTCAGGTGTAAAGCTGGCAATACTTCGGTTTATATAGATGCCAAACAGGAAGTAAGTTCAGAGTTCAGAGTTCAGCAGAGGGAGCATGAGCAGTCAGTATTCCGGTGAGGGCTCCTCTGGCGTGATGTTACAACCAAAGACACAAAGACGTTATAGCCCCAGTAAAATAAGTTTTTGTATTTAAAGGACAGTCCCTGCCTTGGCTCGTATAAGCCAAAACGATCGCCTCTGCCACCCAGTGCGATAGCCTCTGCTTGGAGATGGGTTGGCATTTAGAGCAGCTACCGTAGCACACAAACAGCTGGTAGGACTGCCGAAATGGAGCAGAGCGATGCACATGTAAATGTGCACAGCTCTAATGGAACACAATGCATGCTGACAGCCAGCATCATCTGAAGCGGCTCTGTAGAGAAATCCAGAATATTAATAACCTGTGCCCTGAACGGTGTCAACAGCGACTTCGGCACATATCCCGCTTTAGGTCTTACTGTAACACAGTCATCCGGCCAAAAAACTGAAACTGCAGTCAACACTCACTGAACACAATCAACACTCTAAATCGCTCATAGCTTTGGCAGATGCCAGAGCAAGAAGCAGAGTAGCTTTAAGTGAGAGCTCCTTTAAAGACACAGTGTCCAGCGGTTCAAACAGGTGCCCTTAGCACTAATACCAAATCCCATGGTCGCACAGAGGGAGGGTGGGGAGGATGCAGCCATCTTGCACCCCTCAAAAACCTGACCACCAGTTCATGCCTACCAACTGATTGTCCATTAATAGGGGAATGAGAGGAGGCTCTTAAGGCCAGAAAAACCTCTCTCAGTTCCATATGGTTTATGTGCCAAGCTTTCTCCTCGTCTGACCATGAGCCTGAAACAGGGTTCCCCACACAGACTGTCCCCCAGCCTCTGGTGGCGTTGGCAACAATGTACGACAATGCTTGTGAGAATCCGGCAGGTCTAGGGCAAAAAGCAGCCATGTCGGAACACAGTGAGGAATCACTTCATCAGTGCGCATAGTTCATGGCGCAGCAGAAATACAATAGTCGAAATCCAATAGTCAAAGCTATCCAAGCATGAAGGAAAAAGATTCTGAGATAATGCTGTTTTGCAACGCATTTTATACTGCTGGAAAACCCATTCAGTATTTGCATGTGATTTGCATTTCTAAATGGCATTGGCCGTGTTTTTTTCACTGGTGTTATTCAATAAGATTTCAAGAGATTTCCAATAGCGTTAGTTACTGACACAATGCTAAGTGAACCGTTCTTGAAAGGGACACCCGCTTATCTAGTGTGTTTTCTCAAATCATATATGATTGTATGCCTCAGCGAGGTATATTCCGTTTACTGTGGGCAATTTCGCAACTATAGCAACTGCATCTTCTTTGCCGTGTTGTCAGAATTTATCATGAAATGCTAAATATAAACACTTGGGTAAGGATGATGGTTAAGCTGTTTGTTGTAACACCCTTAAAAAAATCATTTCCTTCAGTGATTTTCCCTTAGGGAAACCCTTACTTAAGGGTTTTTATGCAACTGGGCTTTGATCTTTAGTTCATCACATTTCCGTCCTACTGACCACAAAACTGTCAGAATGCGGTCGTTGGTGAGTGACATCACTTCCTATCATAAACACGCCCCATAGTATAGCCCCACCCCTGACACTGATTGACAGGTTTGTGTGAAGGCATTGGAAATGCAAATACAAAGAGAATTGCGATGGATTTTGAGTTTTGGCAGGCTCAACATGTGATGCAGAGGAAATGAAATCGCAAATGGGTAATTGCTATTGCAATTTAAATATGACTGGGTCGTAACTTGTAAGACATGAGAAATACAATTGTAAATAGACTTTGCGTTTTCAATTTAAATTTTGCAGACAATGTACGTTAGTGTAAACAAAAATAAAAACAATTTGCATTTGAACAGTTTGCATTTTGATTTGGTCCAGAATCGTCCATCTTTCTAACCTTATAACCTTACAAAGTATATCGTGGACATACACCATGGTACTTAAAATACAATGTCTTTACACTTAAAATATGCTTCCAGGCTTGTGCAGCAGGAATTCAAGCTGTTCACAGAGATGTGTCTTTATAAACATATTCTTTATTGCTGACAAATGATAAAATACATTATGAACTGATGTTAATTATGTGTCATTCTGCTTCATCTAGTGATTTGTTCCCTCCCATTTTAAATGTATCTTATTATTGTTTTAGTGCTTCAAATAGCTTTAAACAGAAATAAGAAATTTCAATTTTGGCTGGATTCATATACAAATCTAATATGGACAGTAATATAACCTGGAGAAAAATGACTATACAGATTAATGGACATTCAAATGAACACATTTACACACTTACTTCCTGCCTTTTGCGTTCTTCAGGGGAGATAACATCCAAAATGCCCATTTCCTTCACCTGATCAAAACAGTCAAAGACAAGATGAGCATCTGTACAAAACCAGCAGCAAACAGGCCCATGTACTTAACAGTCACTTAACACTCATCTTAACACTCTTAACACTCACGAGCTAGATTTAATTTGTACAAATCTCAAACTGAACAAACTGTCATATTTCAAAGGTTAGTCAAACAATTTAACCCAGTTGCAGTGGAGTTTCAGCCAAACCTTAATCCAGCATGTGATGTTCTCACCTGTGGTAACTGACTCCATGTTATATAGGCTGCCCTGTAGTTCTTCACTATGATGGCCTGGTCCTCCTCTGGAGGTTCAGTGGGGGAGATATCTTCCTCTTCTGTGCTCAGGTTAGTGGAGTCCAGCCCTCGCTCTCTAATCTCTTGGTAGAACCGCGGCTCTTTGTGAAGAACACAGAACTCAGAACACTGACACACAGACAGACAGAGACAGACAGAGAGAGACAGAGAGAGAGAGAGAGAGAGAGAGACAGACAGAGAGATAGAAAGACAGAGAAACAGAAACAGAAAAACAGAGAAACAGAGACAGAAAGACAGAGAAACAGCGAGCGAGAGACAGACAGACAGAGAGATAACGGAATCCTTAAGCATTTACTGAAGAACAGTAAAAAACAAACCATCTTTAAAGGATCCTGCGTGTTTCCTGTTCCTCATTCTTCTTAAGGTTCTCTGCAGGACAAACAGTGCACACACAGACAGATGTGCAGTAAATATGCAAGTATGTTTTCCATAATGTTTCCACATTTCCTTTCTGATAGTTTAAATACAGAACACTGTATTTCATGTACATACAGCAATACTGTCAATACTGTAAAACATGTAAAATATTTGACACATTTAAATTAATCCATCAACAATCTTTTCACAGGTGAGTCTGATTATATAATGTTTGAAACACAAACAACCTTTTTTTCCCCAAGTTGTAAATGTGTTTAACTCTCATTAGATGTCCAAATCATACAGGCCTTATAAATAGCGTTTATTGACGCTAAACTAAATTTTTTGTATTTCTTTTAATTTAGAGGAAAATATAACATTTTCTTGACAATCTGTGTGAGATTCATCCCTATACAGTTTTTCCCCAATGTGCTATATTCCTACACTAAATGAAGTTTCTTCACTTTTTAGTAAAATTCTATAACAGAAGCATTGACAATTGTGGACCAGCAGTTCAAAAGCAGTAATATTAATTTCTAAATAATTTTTAACTGACACTTGCCTCGCGTCCTGATTTCTGAGGTTGCTTCGAGCTGACCACATTCTCTTCACTAACAGGAGTCAGAATATCTGTTTTGTCTTCATTTGTCAAAGCATCAATGTGCAGACTGGTGATGGCAGCACGATAAGATTTATTTCTGCGGTTTCTCCTCAGTGAAAATCCGTCAGCTCCGTCACTGTCGTAGTCCTCCCAGGACAGATCTGGGACAGGCAGAGTCACCACTGTAGTGTGGTGCCGGTTTTTGGGGCGGATGGACACTGCCAGGTTCTTGGGAATCAGCTGCTGTGTGCCCAGTCTGCGAGCTGCTTCACTCTGGGTGCTGAGAACCACAGGTCTCCCATCATCTTCAGAGAAACCCACTCTGGACAGATCAATGCTGGAAGCTGAACGTCCAGACGGTTGTTCTAGCTGAAGGACTGAAGAGAAGCGGCTTTCCGGCAGAAGGAAAGTTTGGTCATTCATAGAAGTGTCAGATTTCCTGTGAGACATGACGGTTGCTTTCTTTGGATGGGTGAAGGCGTTTGAAACTTCAGGCACATCAGCGTGGGGATCCCTGGTGGCCACTGTCCCCACCTGTACATTATAATACAGATGAGTGGAGACAGTATTTATGCACTACAGCCGATCTGATTATTTAAAGGATTTTGGGATGTTTAAAGAAGGATTTCTCAGCAAACATTCAGTACCATAATAAGGATCTTTAAAACAACATTTCAGTTTGAATAAGCATATATTGGATGGGGCTTGTTTCATGGTATTGTTGAAATAATGTTAATATTTTTACTATTATTACCATTACTATTTTGTTTTAAATATTTTCTATTATATATTTTCTAATATATTATTCTGATTTATTTCTTTTCATTTTGGGGTGGAATATATCCCAAATATGTTCTTGACAGGTTTCATAAGATTTATTTTGAGGACAACGTTTGTCATAGTTACACCTTGCATTACTATGTTACTATGTTTTATTCTGTTTTTAGATTTTCCAGTACTGCCAAAGCAATACTGAGACCACGTTTTCTTCCCCCAAGAACGGTAAAGAACCAGATCGGTTTGGACTTTGATCTACATAACTAGAAAAATGGAGATTCTACAGACACGGGTAGCTCATTCACAAACCATGTTAAACAATGCAAATATGAATATAATTACAACAAACGAAAACTATGTTTTTGAAAACTTCTACATGAAAAAGCACTTTGTGGTGATGACACATCTGAAATGTGGTATCAAATTACATAGTCGGTATACTTACGCTGTTTGATACATATCCATTTTCTAATAATAATTAGTAACTATGTACGAGATAATGCATTAAGGTAAACCCTGTTACTGAGAACTCAGTCTTAACAAATAACAAAAAAGTTGTTTGGTTTAAACTGTACAAATTTGGTTTGGAGATTATAACGCACTTACCTCAAACACCTTCATAAACTACAT
The DNA here is from genome assembly GCA_036877525.1 of Chromobotia macracanthus. Lineage (NCBI taxonomy): Eukaryota > Metazoa > Chordata > Actinopteri > Cypriniformes > Botiidae > Chromobotia > Chromobotia macracanthus. Next base: position 774,383 of record JAZGTH010000002.1, read on the forward strand.
GAAACCCCACGCCCAGATTTACAGTCAACATTGAAGGGTCATAACACTAACACTGAAGTGTCTTACTGGGCTGATATCACATGCACGCTGAGTTGCAGATGTCAGATTTATTTGCGTCCAGTGCTGTACTTTGTTTTTTAGTAGTTTTAAGCACAACGTCGTATTCCTCCGGACTTTCACGTCTGAGCGCCTGACGTCACTCCAGGTGAGTCGAACCACGCCCACCGACCGATGCGCTCACAATTCATCAATATTTCAAATGAAATATTACTTAACATGTTTTCAAATACACGCATCTTGCAAATGTTTTGTTTCTGTGGTCAGACAGAAGGACAGATGTGTTTTATTTAATTTTCTCTGTTATCTCGGTATTACGTAACATCAGACCGTAAAAAGCCCCAATGCGCCATCTGTTTGTTCAATGTAGTACAGTGTGTTTTCGATGTATGTACGCTAACGAAATGTACTGATGTCGTATATTTTGGTTTACAGTGAAAGTATTTTTGAATACTGTACATTATTATAATTTATAAATGTTTATGTCGTCTCCTAGTTCATATATAATAATATTTATGAACTGACAGCGTTGCTCCGTAAACAAATCAGTTAAGCTTACAGGGCGTAACTCCTCATATCTTGGTTACTGTTGCTGACAATGCCTAATTAATTAATTAATTAATTAATGTAAACCTTATTAATATTCATCAGCACCCACCAACGTCGGCCAATCAGCATAGGCCGATGTCACGTGCTTGGTACGTCACCAGTTTTTCACATGGCAGTGAAAGTTTATCTGTTTTACTATATGGAGGCATTATAAATAAAAACATTTTCTAATGGCAATGACGTTGTCTTCAACGTCATCATGGCATTTGATGAACAAAATCTGAATGTTCTCAACTCTAGGAGCACTATCCATGTCTCATTTCACAGTTTTACAGAAAAAAATTAAACACAATACATCAGCTCTACCCACTGCACGGTGTATAACACAGGACAGACATAACATTTACACGTGTTTGCACACTCATATATTCTCGCAGCATACATACAGATCCACATCCGGCAAATGGATCCATAGTAGCTCTTAAAATGTGAACAGTAGTGCACAGTCAAGCAGAGAAAGGAAACGCTATTGCAAACGGTCATGTATTTTCATTCCACAATAACTGTGAACTGCTTTATTTCTGGGGACTAAAACATGATTGAATACAGTAACATTGTCACATAACATAACCTACTAATATCATTTCCCATCCCAATGTCAACTTTCTATGTAAATCTGACTAAAGGACACTGGGCAATTATGATTTGACCAACAGATGCAACAAAATAACTAAGACATTTCCTTCCGTGCTCCTTTATAGAGGATTACTAACCCATTGCTAAGTTGTTGCAATCAGGCCTAATGTTTTGAAGTTGGACTTAACCCAAAGGTCACAGGTTTGATTACCACTGCTTTCAGGAAATGACTGTCCACTGCCATGGGTTTGTGTGTGTTCATCCCTCACCGGTATGGGTTAAATGTAGAGATCACATCTCTGTTATGGGTTACTATACCTGACAAATACATCACTGTCATATTTTGAGCTTTGTTATCTGGAAAGACCCACTATGGCAATTTTTGATAAGAACCCCATATCACCACCTGCTGATGAATATGTGAAATTAAAGCACAGTGTTACTTCATATGCATTGGCAAGAAATGATTTCTATCTTTGCATTATTTTAATGATATCTGAAAGTGTTTGGCCTTAAATTGCTGGGGAAAGTTTTATATGTTTTTTATATACATCACCAGACAGCCAATTTGGGGCTAGCATTTCGATAATTCCACACATGCAAAATGCAGTTAGCAAATTTATTTTATGTAGGAAATATAGAAGTGTATGATACATTGCCCCATAACATCTGTTCAGGCCTGTTATGTTTAACAGATTATGACCATGTAAAATACCTTATTTCCTTGACATATATCATATATCTTGACATTAAAATATTATTAGAAATTTGAAATGAGGTTGCAAAACAACAATGAGCTGAATATCACAGAGTGCTACATAATGTACATGAGGAGTGCTAAATAATGTACATATGTTTGTGACTGCTAACTAATTACAGACATGAGACCTGACCACAATCAAACATGTTCTTGATTCACTTTAACTCTTAACTGAATCTTCATGTGTTGTGATACTAAAAAGTGATTGAGCAAGCAGAACTGTCTTGAAACTGCCTGTGGTTCATGTCTAAAGGGTCAGGCAGATTCTGAACTATGTCCTACATCTGTATGCCAGCAGTGAGTTGTTCTGGATTGAATGGGAACAACTAAGAGTTTGATGAACTCTACTGTTTCGCTATGTCGCCTTTCTTTAAAATGATCTGCCGTTGCCATGGTGCCAGCTTGGTTTCATCGTAGCCCAGCGTTCTTAGTCGCTCCAATTCCGACTTTTCCTCGTTCTCCTTTTCCATACGTCGGCGGTCCTGTTCTTTTCTGCACAGGTGAATAAACAAGTGGAAAAGTACAATTTAATAAATAATATAACATGCCTTTAATCCTTTAATAAATATGTGCTTTAATAAAAAAATCTCTAATTGAACAGATCTCCCAAAATAATTATTTTTCCATTTACCCCTTCTATGACTTATTATACTGGGGCAGGCAAAGGGTGAATTTTTGAAAAACACAATAGGTATTTTAAATGCATAAAAGAATTTTAAACTGCAATCTGCAATCAAAACTTTTTCGTTACAAATGAACAAAAATCAGTTATTGAGCAAGTACATAACAGTTCAACAAAGCGTTCAAAACTCTCTTTACCCTGATTCACAATGGTGTTATATTTTGCAGTGGGTTGCTTGTAGCTTGTTCTTACAGCTATTGTTATAAATTTAATCTTGTCATCCTACAATTGACTACTAAACTTTGATCATCCCGAATATGTAAGAAATCACTTGTCAAAACCCAGAAACCTCGAACTGCAGGGTATAAGTCATAAAGGAAAAGTGACAGAGATGGTGCTAAAACTAGAGTAAATATCAGCTGTGCTTCTAGATAGCTAACCATTAGATTCATCTGCACAGAGCAGTACATTAAAAAAAAACTCCACAAGTAGCTTGCAATTTTATGTTTCAAACAGGGATGGTGATAGAAAGGCAAAAGTGTTGCAAAAGTGTTGTATTTGCCTTTTTAAATGTATTATTTTATATTAAAAATCACTACTTTTGATAACCATGTTAGTTAGGAAAGAATAATGAATAAATGTCACAATAAACGTATATCTTTACCAACAATTATAATAAAATAACCAGATGTGAGGACAGTCCTCATTCTGTTTATATTATTTACATTACAAATAGAACTTTCACAGTCTTAGTATGAACATTACTACTACTTCTACTACTACTATTTAGAAACGTCTTACCTTTTCTGTTCCCTGTAAATCCAGGGATAAAGAAAAAGAAGAAGAAAAGATTTTAAGTATATGAATTTTTGTGCAATTACCTAATTAAACTACAACAGAACATTTTTAAGCAGCACAATCAAAAAATCATTCTTACTTGCTCCTTATCACAATGGTATTGACAACTCATAAAAATACTTAGAGTAAATGACCTTTAGGCACACCCTATTCTTTTACAGACATGGGTGTCACATCTATCAATATAGCTATATATTTCCTTTAAAAAATTAAAATTGAATATATAACATATTACACCTGAATATTTGAAATTTAAACCTCTTACAAATACAATGAGGATAAATTAATTTCATTGCATTTAAAATGTGAACCAGAAGAAAGCTGGAAGCAGCAGCAGCTCTGGCTTCAACGTACTTCTCCTCTTCCATCTTTTTCTTCATGATGTCTCTCCTCCAGGCAGGTAGGGATGCTAGGCGGGCTGCCTCTTCTTCAGCCTGTCGGAAAGCACATAAAAACACATCACCAGTCATAACATCAGCACACGCATTCATCAAGATAGTCTAGATCACTATTATCAATCCTGCTGTATCCCTTTAAAACTGGTCAATGTCCAAAATAATGATTATGTAGGGATGTGCCAATCCGATGTTTATTACCAGAACTGGTCAGATACTGGCCAAAAATGCTGGATCAGATATCAACAAAATCACAGTAATACCTGTGTGTGCATACAAGACAGACAGAGAACCGTGCGTTATTTACTGGATGATGCACAGTGTGTTGCACAACTTCTACACATCTAATAAAACAATTACAAGTTATTTATGGGCAAAACTTGATGCTGAGATCCATGGCTTGACACAATGGGGAACGCACTTCCGACACACCCGGGTCAGAACATAGAAATAATGCCTATATGTAGGCAGGTCAAGGTCATGTGATGTAGTGTTTTATACCACGTAGCCTCTAAAAGGCACCTGCAAAATACAGTGGAAGCAACTTGCACTGAGGATAGCTAACTCTCTTGAGAGCTGATCTAGCATACTCTGCTCCCAAACAAAATACACACATATCATGTGTGTCACTCACTGTAATGTAGTATGGGCAGGGAGCCACGCATCTCTTAAACCTCTTAGAATTTATATTTTCTCTTTTTTGCTTTCTAATACTAATATATTCTTTTTCCCTAACTCTTATAACCTGACTTCCACACAGACGGACAAATGGGGTTCCTGAGGACAAGAAGTTGATGATGTATTTTGCAGGTGCCTTTTAGAGGCTACTAAAACACTTCAGAGGTGGTTGAAGAGTGCCACCTGCCTGGCACTCTTCAACCCTGATGGGAGCTGGGCAGCTCCACCTTGCGGACTGGCTCGAGCTGCACTAGTGGGGTTCACAGTTCGATTTGGTAAAGGAGCAGCGGGGGACAAGCTCTGTCTTTTCTCTCATGCTCTCCGCTGAATCTCACATTTCAGAAGCCTGCTCTGCAGTTTCTTCTGAGCTCAATGATGAGCTCATGTTGTCAGCATGATGATCTGATGCCAGGTGGGTGCTGAGGCAAATCAGCCTCCTCTTTCAGCTGAATTTGAGGAGCTGATTGAGGTTATTTCTCATGCTGTGCACTATAGCAGTTTTACAGGTGTACCAGGACCTGCTTAAAAACCTAGAACATGAAGGGGCATTAGAACTGCACATGGTTCTGGAGCTCCACAAAGCCACGGATTTTGCCCTCTGTGCCACTAAGCAGACAGCTTGTGCCATCAGCCATTCTATAGCTGCTTTGGTGGCAATGAAGAGACACCTGTAGCTCAGTTTGTCAGGCACTAAGGATAGTGACAAGACCTTCCTTTCGGATGCCATGATTGCTTCTCATGGTCTGTTCTGTGATGCTGTCAGTTGCTGTCGTCGACAGATGCAGTGAGGCTAAAAAGCAGTTGTGTATAAGGAGCTCCTCCCTGTCGAGGCAAGGCATCTGCAGCGTCAGGTGGTTTCTCCATTTGTCCTACCTTTAGATTATCATCTGCTTATATGCAGCAGCAAAATGTCAGTGTGCCAGCTCGAGCCCTGGCCTCCACACCCCACAAAGCTAGGGCAACCGGGCAGCACACGTAGGCTATGCGGCCCAAGAGGAAGTTCGATCTGAGGACTGTGCTTCCTCAAAGGCTGACAGCAGTATCACACTAGGGGCCAGCCCCGTTAAAGAGTGTTTGTGTGAATGTCAAAATCTCATGCATTTGTGGGGTACAAGCACCTGGCAGTTCCATCCCAATCCATCCCATTTTCCTTTATTCCTGTCCAACCATGTCCTGCCACTTCTCTGATTCAGGATACCAGGCATGTAGAGAGTATAATACGTAGATAGGTTTCTGACTCCCAAGATGGCTCTATTATTAGCTTTGACATTGCTTAAGAGGGTAGGGGATCTACAGGCTCTTTATTTTGGTCTTTTTGCGACTTACAGTCTTTGACATTCAGAGAGAGGGCAGAAAAAGAATAATAACATAAGCAATGAAAACAATTATCAGGTCCAAGCAGGTTTTTCCTAGCATAATGTTGTAGTTTTACAGTATTAGAAATGTATCTGATGTGAATGCAAATGAACTTATAAAACCCAGAAGACATTGTCAGTGTATCATGGTTATGTAAATTAATTCCTATAAATTGAAACAAACATAGGCTAGATATAGGCATTTTAGTCATGATGGGCCACATCTGAGAAATATAAAAAAATTACAATTGCCAAACGAATTAACCCTTCAACATTTGAATAACTTTTATATTATTAGCAGCTAATATTTAACTGACTGCTAGCAGCATTGTCTTTTAATGTATCTAGGTGAAATTAGGTGAGATTATGTATGTATACTAATTTTCAACTTCATCAAGTACACGTTTATGGCATTATAATGAATTTTCTGTTGTAGCATCCCTATAGAAAAAGTAGGACAAAATTTGTGTCCACAGAATGTCCTTATGTCTATGTGTACCAAGTTTCATTAAGCTTGGACTTCGCGTTCAGAAGATATTGGCCAAGTAGTAAAAAGGGGCTACACCCACAGATTTGCTAAAAGATCTGCTAAATGGATCAAAATTAAATTCAAAAGATCAAAATTCTTTTTATAACATTTTGCCATGAGGGTCTTTAGATAATGTATGCTTAGTTTCAAGCACATCTAAAATTGCCTAGGAGGAAAATTTTTTTCATTTTTCCCAAATTGTTTGGTGACTTCCTGTTTCTCATTTTTGCCATAATTTTATCACCTCACCATGTCAACACCATTCGAGATATCAAAAATCCCTTTGTAATTTTGCATTTTCAATGTCTAATTTTCATGACCCATCGAACTAGAGGATAAAAAAAAATTTCTAAGACTTACAAATCAAAAGTTATGAGCATAAACATGAGTGACATTTTTAACTGTTGGTGGAGCTAGAGGCAGAGGCTTTTCTATGGTAAAATTTCCAACTGTCCTTTATCTGTGTGCCAAATTTCATAACTTTCCTACATACCATTATATGGGCTGCCATAGACTTTAAAAGTGGAAAAAGGAAGAAGAAATAATATAGCTGCAAGGAGCAATTACGAGGTCAAGCCCATCAACAGCACTAAGAGAAGTCTTTGTGGACATCTATGTGATTAACAACAAATTTTTCAAGTCAATACACAAAAGATACAGCCTGTAGTCCATTGCATATGAATGCCGTCAAATTCATTGACGTGGTATAAGAGAAAGATTGAAAAAAATGTACACTAATTTCATAACTTTTTGTTGTGAGTGTCTGTAGATGACAAGTTTCGTGCAATATTCATAGATGCGCCATATAAGAATGGTACAAGGTATTGCTACGAATTCTCTAGCGTTTTATCAGGAATGTCTCAAGATACTACAAATTTTGTGCAAATCGGACAATCGCCCTAGGAGGATTCGAAAAAGAAGGTTTTCTACAAAATTCTAAATGGAGGAAATCTTTAATCATCTTTAATGATAACCCTTTTTGATAATTATTGATATTTAAACTCCAGAGAATCTTTCTGCACTGGTTTGGTTCTGATCAGTCATAAAAAGGTTTGGCAAAAAATTCTAAATGGTGGGAACATTTTCAGGCAGAAACAAAAACGAAGAAACACTGTAAGTGCGATACACTATATGTGTGTATGGGAAATGGTAACTGGGTGATAAAATGTCAAGAAAACATTTTTGTAAATTCTATTCAAAGGGTGACTACAACGAATATGCTACAATATCACCTAGTTTAATTTATTTTCAATTTAGCCATAACATAATTCCCAAAGTTACATTTGTGCTATTTTATAGTTTTGATGAGTTGTGACGTGATGAACAACACAAGTCTCAGTGTTAAGTGTAAAAAAATAAAGTGAATAACAATGGCAGTAAAAACCTTCACTGTTTAACTCCTTATGTAGAAATCCATTTGCTTTTTAAAATCTCTTAAATAGACAAAACCAAAGCCAACAATATCCAATCAAACTATGAAAAAGTTTTCAAAGGCTCAAGAACGCTCACACACTAATAAATCACGACACAATTAAAGCATTGATTATGTCCAGAAACTAAGCATGTCACGTGACAATGTTCTCTTTTTTCTCACTTTTCTCATTACTTTTTGGTGACTAAATTGCTAAACGTAATCTGTTTGTGTATTGATAATATCATATTCAATTAATCAGATACAGGTAGGTTTTGACTGTTAGTTACTATAGACTTAGTGATTGTTTCATGCACTGTTTGCCACGTTTAGTGTAGCCTTCTCTGTCAGCGCTGTGGGTTTTACATGTGATAAATGTAGGGAAATAATTAGGCTGACAGAGAAGAATTCAGAATTAGACACGCATCCAAACTTTAGTCAAGGATAGTAAGAGTTATAGGGCTTTAGAGCAGACTTTGGATGTGACTAGGCACATTGTTCAGTTCCGGTTGCAAATCCCCCGCAGCAGGGAAACTTTGACTGTGAGACGGCATAGCCACAGGACAAAACACTGCTCCCCCATTCCAAATACAGTTTCAAACAGGTTCTCCCCACTCAGTGATGCACCCACTGAAACACCTGTTGAAAATGCCCTAGTTATTGGAAATTCTATTATACGGAACAAGAAAATAGAGGCACCAGCCACCATAGTCAAATGTTTACCGGAAGCCAGAGCGGCCAACATCAAAGCAAATTTAAATGTGCTGGCTAAAGGCAAAACGTAAATTTATTAACACATACACGTTGGTACAAATGATATTCGTTTCTGACAGTTGGAGATCACGAAAAGATAATATTAAAGACGTGTGTGAACTTGCTAGTACGATGTCAGACACAGTAATATTCTCTGGCCATCTCCCTGCTTATCATGGTGAAATACATAGCAGATGGTCATCACTAAATGGCTGGGTGTCTAAGTGGTGTTCACAGAATAATATAGGTTACATAGATAATTGTTTTGGGGCAGACCTAACCTGTTAAAAAGAGATGGCCTCCATCCCTCTAGGGTTGGTGCTTCTTATTTATCTAGAAATTTGGCACATAGTCTTATTAATACTACTAATACTTGACTAAATGAGGCCCAGGTCAGGAAGCAGACAGACTGGCTTAACCAACCGTCAGCTAGCCATCACATGTCACAGATGTCACATAATTTACAACACATAGAATCACCTAAATATTATAATATAGAGACTGTGTCTGTCCCCCGTACTGGTAAATGCAAAAAAAAACCCGAAAACAACCAAATGGCAATTTAATCAATGTTAAACAAATTCAAAAGATACATAATATAGACAAACAATTAATAAGACTTGGTTTGCTGAATATTAGATCTCTCACTACAAAAGCACTTTTTGTTAATGATATGATCACAGATCATAACCTAGATGTGCTCTGCTCAACAGAAACATGCCTAAATGATACTATTACATTACATTAAATTAGTCTATCCCCTAAATTTAGAGCATGAGCCTCGTCCAAAAGGCAAAGGGGGAGGTATTGCTGCACTTTAGGAAAACTTTAAGCTTCTACTGGCTACTGTCTACAGGCCACGATGGTACAACACAGACTTTGTTGACTTTTTATCAGAAGTAGTATTGGCCAAAGATCAAGTCTTAATTGTTGGTGATTTTAACATTCACATGGGTAATGAAAAGGATGCATTGGGGTTGGCTTTCAAAGACATTTTGATTTGATGAACTTACTAAATAGTTTCTTTATCTTTGCATAGTCACAGCAGTGGGCTGTTATAGCTGCAATATACAGCATAGTAACATTATGCTTCTGTTTTTCACATTACGCATTACACTTGTAACATTACGCTATTTCTGTTGGTAACATTTCTAAGTGCCTGACATATTGTCAGATATAATTAGACCCGACAGTTTCTTATCAATAAATATACACATAAATTATTATAATCAACTCTCCGTTTGTATCCAAGAAAGTTACAAACTTTTCTCCTCTGCAGCTTTAATGTGCCAGAAGAGAACTGGCCCTCCCCGTTCAGACTGGTCTCGCCCAAGATTTTATCTCCAGCTATATACCATTGGAGTTTTGGTTCCTTGCCATTGTCACCCTGTTGGCTTGCTTACTGGGAGACTGCTGACACCTAATTTAGCTTAGGGTTTTGTAAATTGTTAATATTGTTTCTAGCGATATGATTTCCAGTTGAATTACAGTCCAAAAGACTCTTGTATTTTGCTACTCCTTTGTCTCAAATTGTCTCCCATTCTCCTTTATTGTGTAATCTTCAGGTATTTTTATAGTATATATTTTATGTATGTATTTTACTTTGTGTGTTGTGTGTATTTTATGGTACTGTTGCAAATCCCTAATACCCCTGTCCCATAAGTTGTTATCTTTTTAAATGCCATCTTCATGTAATGATTTTGTAGTTTTATCGGTTCAGTCACCTCTTTTTCTTTTCATAAACCTACCATAAACCTAGTATGCCTAATTAGTCTTATTAATATACAGCTAACAAATTATTTGCAATAATACCATACATTCTTTGTTGAACATGTCTGACATTTGTTCTGTTCTTTATTTTAATTATTTTTTATTATATGTAAAGCTGCTTTGAAGCAATGTAACGTTGTAAAATACGCTATATAAATAAAATTGAATTGAACTTAGAACTATTAGGGTTCTTTAACTAATTAATAGGGTTATCTATTAAATAGTTAAAGAACAACAATTTGAACATACACAATTTAAATGGCTTCTCTGAATGAATGAATGAATGAATAAATGAAAAAGTGAAACACTGTTTAAAAATAAAAGGGTAAAAATAATCTAATATACGTTTGTGCTTAAACGTACTTGTATGAGTACTTTTCTACTTTCTAAATGTTTATATATTCCAACTGGGGCAAGGCACCTAACCCCCAGTTGCTCCCCGGGTGCAGTGGTGTGCTGCCCACTGTACTGGGTGTATGTGTGTTCACTCCTCACCAGTGGTGGGTTAAATGCATTTCGGTATGGTTTACCATATCTGACCAATATGTCACTTTCACTTTAAATTATAGTCAAGTTTAAATTATGTGGATGTCCCCTCACTGCACCATGTACAGTGCTACAGATATCTATAAATGTCAGGTCCTCGGTGTGATCACCCCGGGTTTGTTCGTCTTCGTGTTTCTTGTGCCCTGTGCTGTGTTTCAGTCTGAGCATACAGTGTTGTTTTGACAGCTCGCTACATGCTCCAGCGTCTTTGTCTCCCCGCCCCCTTGTTCCCTCATTATCATTATCTGTCTCACCTGTTCCAGATCTATTTCTGCCCTTTATTAGTTCCTTGTGTTTTGCTGTCCGTTGTCAGATCATCCCAGTGTAACCGATTTCCTGACCACTCTAGTCCTGTCCTGTTTTGAGACTCCAGTCATTCCCTGTCGTGTTCCCTGTCTGTTTGCTCGTTTCTGTTTCAGATCGCCGCTCCGGTTCCACTCTCTCTCTCAAATTCAGCTCAACATTTGTTTCTTTGACATTCAAGACCTTCTACTGCCTCCCTGACCAAACAATTCTCTTTTATGTTTGCTGCTCCGCTTAACACAAGCATTTTACCTATTACCTGCTCATTGTACTTCAATGATTCAAACAATTTCATCCAATCAGTCAGATGTCAAACATCTCGGTTTTCCTTTCTTTCTAAAAAGCAAAGCTTCTGTCAATGTATCTAATAATCCTGTCATTGCAGAACTCTTTCAGCTCATAGATTACCTTGATGAAGCCTTTGTTGGGTTCCTCTTTGGTAGGAGTACTCTTTGCCTACGGTGTAAGTGCATGTAGGATCAGTCAGAGGACTTTCAGCTGTTATGGCTAGCTGCACTATTGCATTATCTGCTTGTGGTGCATCCTGTGCTGCCACATCATCATGTGGGACTTGAACTTTAGTACTGCTCTCCAATACTGCTGAATCACCAAAAACTTTATATTTTTAAAACCATGCGACCAAGTACATTTTCCGCTCTCAATGCTCTTCATCTTGGTGCTCTCAGTGGACCTGGTGGATCACCTCCCACGGGTGGCTGCAAAGTCGATCAAACTTCTCAAAGCAAAGTAATTTGCAAAATTTGCATTCACTGCATGATATGTTCATCTCAAGCAGCTGGAAGTAGCCCAGCATGAAAAGGTCAAGGGTCAGGCTCGGGACAGTTCATCACGTAAGCAAATAGACTCAATCTATGGATTTGCTGTGTGGGCATCTGGCTCATGATCGTCTTACAGTGGCCATGAAGATTATTCATTACCTGTCTCTGTTTCATGAAGCAGGAAGGAGTGTTATGATTGTTGAATCAAAAGCTCAATGCGATTGGCTAAAGAGGACATCGGCCAAAAAAGATGTGTGTGAATCTTAACCTGCCAGGAAGCTCTCAAAAAACCCACACACAAATTCAAAGCGATCCATGCACATGTGACAATTTGTAAATTACCAATCGTATTTTGTGTATTTATAATCGTATTTTGAATTTATGAATCAGATTTTGTGTATTTATGAATCGTATTTTGAATTTACGAATCTGATTTTGTACGTGCATCGTTCTGTGCATTTATGAATTATATTTTGTAAATGTATGATTAATGATAATGATCTGGCTCCATAATCTTTTGGCTCAACGCTCAGAGTATTCCTCCTTCCTACACACTTGTAGGATTCAGTTATAGTGTACTTTCTGCAGTGTTCCAGGAACAGAAACACAATCAACTCCTTTTGCATTTCAATGCACTCCTGAACATAGCTCAGGTCTGTTTGCACCTCCAGACTGTGGGTAAGTTGTTCTGAGTTTGGTGCAGGATTCATGAAGAGGTCAGAATAGTTGTTGCAGTGTTCTGAGTCTGATGGCCCAATACTTTCAGGCTCAGTGTACATCAAGAGGGCATAGGACTGTGTTATGGTGCAACTGCAACTCATCTCTCACTTGATGGAAACAGCAAATCATCATCCAGAATGGGTTCTGGAGGGTGTCTGCATTCACTGACCACTGATAAGGACCTTGTACATTTCTATATACAGTTCATGTTGTCATCCTCGTTCTTTGACTGGCTGTTAACTTCATATTTGACTTTCAGTTTCTTCATCAAAACACCACACTGCTTAATCTCCTTTTTCACCTCCTCTCGAGTGAAGAATAATTGTAATCAGCCAATGCTCCCAGACATCACCAGAGATCCCAGACATCTCTGGGTGGCCTTTTCCACTTTTTAGACCCTTGAGTGTATATCCTTGAGTAACTGTCTCTAAAACCCCAATCTGCTTACTGCCCAGAGTAGCAAGGTGGATGGCCATGTTTTTGAGCAGCATGGAGATCTTGCTGCACCAGGCATGTAAGTTTTCTGCTTGACCATAAGCTTGTTTGGGGTTCACCAAGAAGGTTCTCAGCCTTGGTAACCTTTGGTGCATGACCTGCAGGTTTTCAATCTGCCTCGCAATGCGGATGAGATCATCCTCTGTCATTAGTTTTTCGAATGGACCCAGTATAACATTGTGTATGTGAGAATAATGCCAGTCTTGGGCCTGACAGTATCCACTAACAGCAAAATAAAATGAGTCAGAGGAGGAAAGGGGACAAAGGGACAAAAACAGGAGGGGAGTGTCCTTGATTCTATGGGTTCGATGCTTTACATGCGTGCTTTCAATGTTTCTTCACTCCATACGTTTCAAATTTACATGAATTTAGAGGTGCGATGACACTGCCTTGTTTTCATTATGTTGTCCATAGACATGTTTGGCAGTGTTGTCACATACTCCATACCATAATGTGAACATGTTCTTCAGTTTGTAACTATAAATGGGAAGCATGTTTACAGTAATTCACATGTCTGTACAGTGGAAGCCAGCCAGAGGGACTAAGAGGGCAGAAATGTAAGGCTTGTATTTTTTATTCTTCAGTGAAAATGCTTATTTTAACTCAACTACAGTTTTTACTATCCAGTTCATTTTTCCAGTTCCTTTGCATTTACATTTATTCATTTAGCAGATGCTTTTATCCAAAGTGACTTACAAAGAGAGAGAGAGAGCATTAAACATTTTGCCGTAAAAACCAATGAGCCAAGACTACAAAGCTACATTTGGGAATCACATTCTGGCCTAGAATGTGATTTTGGATGGGTATATCTATAAATATTACTTCACAAATATTTGTTATGTCCCTTCCCTGCTTTCCCTGTGCGAATACTAGGTGAAAGTAACCAGGTATACTTTTTATGGCTGGCCATGACTGGACTGTTGAAATACTAAATATAAATTTACACAGAGTTGTTAAGCAGTTTTGCTCTACCAGTCTGATGAAAATGTATGTAATGTTTCAATTTTGTTATATGGTTTTGCAATGGTTATAATATTGAAATTAGATGCATATTTTTAACATTTAATCTTGATCCTGAACACTTGTCTGCTAGGCTTCCAGTGTTTAAAAACTTTTCATTTGAATAAACTGATGAACGATTCTGAGGTAATCAACAACATGCCACAAACAAAGTGGATCAACATTAGTTTAAAAACAACTATTTTTTGTTAGATTAAGAATATTCCTTATATTGAAAGTGTACCTTACAGTTACTTATATTTGGAGTAGCTTGTGTCTACAGAGGACTTCATGAGGTGTCACTGATCTTGGTAAACTGTTAGGAAACATATATGTTCACAGGATATAAAAGGTTTAGGATTAGAATACAGATCTGAACTGCAGTACTGAACTGCAGTCCATGGCCTAAGCGTCAGATTCAGTGTGAAGGGCTTTGCATCACACCATTGAATCCCTATGTAAAAACTCAGAACTGTCGTGCATCATTACCAGTAAGCCCCATTAAACAAAGACTTCATTAGTGAATGTCACATGCACTTAGGCTTGACTTGAGATGGCCACAGTAGCCCCAAACGAAACACTGCATCACTCAGAGCACAAGCCAATATCACACTGCATAACATGCACTTCATACAGCTCAGACTAAATGCTAAGCATGAATAAGCATTTTTTTCAAAAACCCCACTTTGAGACATCTTCAAAAATCAGACAACAGGGCAGTGAAAACATTACAAGTACGCTTCAAAGTCAACAGCAGAAGCTATTTTAGCCATTTATGGGAAAAGTCTTTAATATTTGCAAGAAAGAATCTGGACTAGCAGACTTCTGGCCATTACTTTATACCATTTTGAAGTGAACAATGTTCCCTATTAAAACCCTAACCTGTCATAAATAAATACAATATATTACATGCACAGTGTTAGTAATTTAATGATCAAAGATTGATTAATTGTCTTAAGGAAAGTATAAGACTGGCAGAAAAAGGGGCATACTTGTATATACATATAACATAACTATAGACAATGCAGTTAACGGCACAAAGCAATCTTTGCAACTATTAACTACATATTTTTGGATTAATGCCCTGATCATCTTGCCAAATCAAATATGAGCACATTTAATGAAATTATCTGGAGATAAATAACACGTAAGCAGGGCTGTGGTTACTTCCATTTCTTATTTATGAGCAGGTGAATCACACACATAATTGTTGCATTGAAAAGATCTTTAACCTCGTTGTTGTGCACACATACGTAAAATCAATATGTAGACACACATACACCTGAGCTATCCTCTGTGTAGACAGATCATCTCTCAACTTCAAGCTACAATTTACATGAACACTGTCAAATCTGATAGGGTACTACAGTTTGTACTAGTAGAAGTGATACAATAAACTACAGGAGGACAGCTTTGACTTCTAAGAAAATGCTGAGAAAATGCTCTCATTAACTTTGGTCCATTCACTGTAAAGTTTACTTTTAACTCAAACTTTAAATCATTAATTTACAGACTGCAATCTAGATTAAAGTTACTGTTAATGTGCATTTAAAAATGCTTAGATATGAACTGTGAGATGTTTACAGTGAAACACTAATGTGCACTGTGTTGTTTAGTTTTTTAATTATTAAGTGTCACACATGATTTTATCTATTTGGGTCTTTAAGAATGTGTCTAATTATGCATCTGGGACTAGTAGTGACTGACTAAAGTGTCACTACTAACATGAACAACTAACATGAAGATCTCATAAGATCTCTGATGCACTGTCTCAGCTTATGTTAAAGTGCCTGTGACTGTACTTTCTACTAACCTTTCTCTTGTTCTCCTCCTCTTCCTGCATCTTCAACTGTAACTTCCTCACCATCACTTGTCTCTTCCACTCAGGGATTGCTCTGCCCTGCTCGTCATGGGTGGGTACCAGATTTTCAACATCCACCATGTTGGACTTGCTCTGGCCACAAATAGAATTTCCATTGATGGTGACTGTGGGCTGCTCGCTGCTCTGTGAGGTGGACTGGCTGTTGGGTGACCCACTGCTGGCCGCAGGGGTGGGAGTGGGTGGTGTAGGTGGACAGTTGGCCGATGGAGATTCTGGATTTGGGTACTGGGCATCGATGAGCTGGGGTTTTGGCAGAGGCTGTGGTGGTGACATCGGACGTTCCCCCTGAAAATCAAAGTGATGGATAAGAACAGAACGTTCCAGACCAAAGATGACATTTCATAGATGATTTCCATAAAAACTGGTAAACTTCAGTATTTCCTTAGGGTCACTAAAACCTTTTCTTTACCTTCTTATTCTCAACTATATTTCACTGTATGTGTTTCTTGAGTTGACTATTTGGTTCTCTGAAGATTGAAAGTTTTTGATGTTTTGATGAACAGGTAGAGAACAAAACACTCATTGCCTGAAAAAGATTTAGTTGAGGCATCAATCTATAATGGTATGATCATGTAATGTTGGAGTTATCGTACAGAGCTTCCACATAAAAACACAGTTTATTTATTTGTTTTTCCTTGCTCGACTGTTTAACTGTTTACTTGTTTAAATGTTGTGGCATCACATAAAACAAACAAAACGGCAGCAGCTTCAACAGTTAAAGGAAGTCAGAGAGTTACAGTTATACCTACTGGTGTACTACACTGTAAACCCCAATGTTGTCATTAATAAAGAGATTATCATAACTTACTTAAGATTTTAAGTTTTATAAATGTAAATGTAATTTAAATGTGTTTAAATTATCTGCTATGTCTGTTTAACATGATTGGTCTTTTTAAAATTCTGGCTTGACAAATGTTGCAGCACTGGGAGACAGGCAGTCATGAAACAGGCAGGGAGGGGAGAGAGTCGTCATGATAAAGACCCCAGTGTATGTCTGTTGTTGTTTTATACAGTGTGCTTTTAATTGTTCTGATGTGGTCAATTTCATTTTTGATTCATTGATGAGAGGTTGAGCCACAGATGTCTCTTGGTAGCCACCACAGCTGCCATAGAATGGCCGATAACATGGGGCGGGCTGTCTGCTTGGTGGCACGGAGAGTGAGATCTGTGGCCCTGCAGAGTTCTTTAACTGTCTCCAGCCCTGATCCCTCACCTAGGTCGAGATCTTGAAGCAGGTCAGCCTGGTAAACCTGCAATATGGCCATCAAAAAATGTATTTTCTCCATGACAATATCATTGAAAGGAGAGATAGCCTCTCTTTTACCCTCTGTGTACCAATGCTTGTTTAACCTAACTACCAAAGTGTAATTAGAGGTAGTTGGTCTAAAAACACGGGCATGTAGTATGAGTATGGATTCCTCCAGGATTTTAAAAGCTCTATGTGAAGATCCAGAAAGAATGGGATGTTCTCAATGGAAGACACTTACACTGAGCACAGCCAGCTCTCTCAAGAGCTGACCGAGCATGCTCCACTCCCAAATATAAAACACCCATTATGTGTGTCCCCACCCATTATGAATTGCAAGCTTCCTGAAGACAAGAAGCTAGAGATGTCTGTTGCAAGCACCTTTTATCTTCTATGTGACACACATCATTACATCACGACTTTGAATTTGGCCATAAAATGGTATGATTGCACACATGTTCAGATCTAGGTGCCTAATGCACTTCCCCATAGTGTCAGCTTCTCAGTGCAGCGTCAAGTTACCTTTAAAAGGGAACCAAAGAACTGTCAGATTTTATTTAAATTCATTGAAATTTCCGGTTGCCAAATGAAGGCAGAAGAGAACACTTAAACACTTTCCTGTCATTTCCTCAACAATGTAACTGTAATGAGACTGAATTCTTCTGCAGGATTTACTGCCAGATCACAAACTATCACACAGTCAAAAGTTTGGACACACCTGTAGTATTATGTAGTCAACAAAGCCTATACAAAACTATAAAAGGTCAACGAAACTATAAAAGAAAACAAATTAGGTAATTACATAATAACCAAAAACTGTTAAACACACCAAAAATATCATATATTTGGTTCTTTTTAAGCATTTTTTTCCACATGAACATCTTCCAAACTAATTTCAAGCTTTTAAGCATTTATACAGCTTTATATAAGATCACAGAAAAACGTCAATGCAGTCAAGTGTATGAAAACCTCTGACTGGTTGTGTATTTAAAGTAAAAGAAGATCTTTGTCCTTTGAGATCGATGTGCTATGTCTAATTTCTTAGTTGGATTTTTGTTACTATGGGCAATCAACAAACAGTGTTACATCACCTGTTAGTCACAGGCACACCCAGACAGGAGGTCACAGTATCTTCTGTTTCATATTCATAACCATTCATTTCATATTCTCATGTTTCACAGATCTCTAAGGGCAGATGAAATACTAACAGAGCTGTTGTGTCCTTCTAGTGCATTTGACTGGTATGACAAACTCTTGAGTATTATATGTGTACAGTAAAGTAATGTGACCTACATTACTCCCCGCTGTGCTGCTGTTGGAGAAGACAGTGGTGTAGCCCTTACTGTGAGGTGTGGGCTTCAGACTCTTTCCTGCTTTAATTTCTGCCAGAAGCTCAGAATTATCTCCAGTGGGGGACATCATGTTGAAGGATTTATTGCCTAGGATAAACACACAGAAACAGGATGAATTGATGAGAGAGAGAGAGAGAGAGAGAGAGAGAGAGAGAGAGAGAGAGAGAACAAGCCTCCCCCTAAATGTTTAATTCAAAACCTTAGACATCTAAAAAAAGCACTTAATAGCTCACGTGCAAGTACTAAGCAGTTACTAATGCCAAGAATCCACTCACTGTATACAGTATATGCAACAGAAATAGAAAGGTAATTAGAAGGATGAAATATGGAAAGGCCTTTTTTCAAGTTTTAAACACAAATGATTGAACTATGAAATATTTCAATACTCATAAAAAGTTAATGTAATTCACAGAAATAAAGTAATAATTATATTTAATGTCATTTTTTGTAGTGAATTTGGCTTTACTAAAAGAACAGTGGCTCAAATCAGGAAACATGCTGACTGCTGATTATAATGTGGAAATTCTTTGTTTTAAACATGGAAATTAAATATTGTTATCCACTGTAATCTATATGAACAAAAAATGTTCTCAGCTCTTTCAGTATTAATTCTTTAACACTGTGGCAGAAGTCTGTTGTACACGGACTCTAATCTCTAAACAATCTACATATTCACTCCTCATAATTTTAATCCTCTGTACATACATGGAGTTGTAAAACGACATACAAATACAGAATAAAAGACTTGCACTATAACCTGTACTATACAGTGTTAATGAATTTAAATTAGAGTTGACAGCCACATGTATAAACAGAGCTCAGATCTGACCTGCTAAAACACTTTATCACAAACTTCTACTGACACAAAAAGAACAACTTTGTCATGTTTAAAAAGAAAAATATTGTATGATTAAACCAATGAAAACATAATATTTAACATCTCAACATCTTTCTTTGCATTTTAAATTTCTTAAACGTATAAACAAACAAACTAAATAATCTCATTAAAGAAATAATCACATAAATGTATATCACCTGCTGTTTTGTATTTAAAAATCCAGAACGTCTTGTAACAGGTGCGTTACTGTTTTATCATGGCTGTGGTTATGAAGTTCTGCTCCTGAGAAAGAGTTACATCCTCAAGCCTCCAGAGCTCTGCTCTCCTCCCCCAATACCCAGCAGCAGAGCGCTTGCTTACTGCCAGCCTTTCCTCCTGCTCCATCTGAACAGATTAGCTTTAATTACACTGACAACACGTGCCTGCCAAACTGGAGGTGGATTTGAAGTCCGCCCTCTGACCCCATGTCCTCCTTTCACTCTCACTAACTCTCCTTCCTCACTCTTACTTCCTCCAGTCAGCCATCTTCTTTCTCCAGCACTTGGAGCTGAACTCAATAGCTCTTGAGTGGATTACCAGGAAAAGCTTCACACATCACACAGAAACACACAAACAAACACAAACTGCAGGTGAAAGATGCCAAAAAATGGCTTTACAAGTACATCCATCCTGGGAAAAACTAGCTTAAACCCACCTGAGCTGGTTTTCTGGTCTTGACTGGTTTAAGATGGTCTACCGTCAAGGCCATGCTGGTGTTTAGCTGGCTAACAAAGGTCCAGATCCTCTCTAAAACAAGTAAACAAGACCAGCTGGACCACGCTGAGAGAACGGCTAAGACTAGCAAGCAAACTTAGGCCGGTTTAAACTGTTTTTAACAGGTTTATAAGTGACACATCAGCTAACACAAGTTACCTTTCAACATTTACAGTCTGTAATATACTGTAAAATTATATATACTACAATCGTTTAAAGCTATTTTTTCTTATTAATCTATACTTAGTACCCTATAAAGACAAAGTGAAAACATGATTTTAGAAATGTGTGTAAATTTATTCAAAAGAAAAACTGAAATATCACATTTACATATGTATTCAGACCCTCTACTCAGTACTTGAAGCAACTTTGGCAGAAATTACAGCCTTGAGTCTTTTTGGTCGCAGTGATGGTTATCCTTCTGTCCCATCTCCACACAAGATCTCTGGAGTAACCATCGAGCTCTTGGTCACCTCTCTTATTAACCCCTTCTCCCCGATTGCTCAGTTTGGCCAGGTAACCTGCTTCTAGGAGAGCCTTGGTTGTGCCAAAGAATTATGGAGGCCACTTGGTACAAAAGAAGCAAGACAGGCAAAGAAAATCAGGTAGATATGAAGATCCAAATGCAGTTGGCTTATTATTAACATCCACAACAGCAATGCTTGGAGAACTAGGAACTGGAACAAAGAACTGGAACAAAGGAGAACTGGAACAACAAACAAAGGAACAGAACAGCAGGGACACAAGAGGTGGAAAACAAAAGACAGGGAAAACAGTGCAAACACAGAAGGCAGGGGAAACACAGAAGTTTCAACTCTTGGAAACCCTGAGTGCAGCAGAATTTTTTGTAGCCTTCCCCAGATCTGTAACTTTCAACAATCCCATCTCTGAACTCTGCAAGAAGTTCCTTTGACCTGATGGCTTGATTTTTTGCTCTGATATGCATGGTCAGCTATGAGGCTTTTAGTGTCTAAATACTTATGCATATATATTCCAGTTTTGTCTATGTCTGGAGGAAACCGTTTATCATCGCTTATATGAGCGTGTCATCAAACGTAGACGTAGGTGCCTGTGAAGCATTGCAAATGAGCGTCAAGTTGACATGCAACACCAACTGTGTTATGCCAAGGGGTGCAGCTGCCACATGGCCTGTGTCGAAGCACAATAACCATAGGCATAACACAAACACCCTACTCGCGCACTGCTGGTGACAAAAATACCTCTCTTGGGTCACTGCCTAAATGCAAGGCCCTGTAAACTGACACATAGAGAGGTGTCTGGTGTGTTTTTGACTGAGCTCTAGAATAAAGGATAAATGCATAGGCTAGAGCTCTAGGGGGAGCGAATACTACTCTAGCCGCATCCTGCTCTAGTAAGGCCAGAGGACTCGCCATAGCAAAAATAAGGGTACTACTCTGCACACAACCCAGAGGAACAAAAGTTCAAAGGGGAGCTTGAGAACAGTTGGCCCCATTCACCTGAAACTTACATCCTCTTTTCCGTTCCTGACAGTAATAAAGAGAGTGAAGGATCCTTTATACACAAGGTGCTGCTTCACACTCGCCTTACAACCAGAAATCCAAGTGGAGCTAGCGGTTAGCTAGCCATAGCCACTTGAAGCTACTGGCCCTTAATGGAGCTCTGGGGGAGCCTGGGATCCCCTAGTGCAGTGGTTCTTTTGGAACTAAGGCCCCCCCAGTCCTCTCCTATTATGTGGCATGCCCCCCGTTAGGACATGCTATGAAAGCCTGTGTTTTTTTGTAACATTTTTGCAACATTTTGGATATATGGATATTTAATCTCAATTTTAACAACACAGTGAGATTAAAGTAATATATCTAAGCAATTAAAACTGAAGATGGGATTTTCTGTAAAATGTAATTCCACAAAATGCAAATTCTAACTGAGGCAAAAGTTAGGACACCCTCACATGTATTCCCTCTTAAAATGGCTCAAATCACACAAAGGTGTATCACACCAGGTTCACATAATAGTAGATAGTTACTCAGCATTTTGAATGAAGCTTGCCCTATTTAAACCTCAGACATTTAGTTTGGTGTGCTCCCGACTCTTGAAGTGAGAGTGAGCACCATGGTGAGAGCAAAAGAGCTGTCAGAGGCCTTCAGAAAAAAAAATGTAGCGTCCTATGAGTCTGGTAAGGGATTTAAAAAGATCTCAAAAGATTTTGTAATCAGCTATTCCACTGTCTGGAAGATTGTCCACAAGTGGAGGGCTTTCAAAACAACTGCCAACATGCCCAGGTCTGGTCACCCCAGCAAGTTCACACCAGGAGCAGACCACAAGATGCTAAAAGAGGTCTCCAAAAACCCTAAAATGTCATCTCAGGACCTACAGCAGGCTCTGGCTACTGTTGATGTAAAAGTGCATGCCTCTACAATCAGAAAGAGACTGCACAAGTTTAACTTGCATGGGAGATGTGCAAGTAGGAAACCTTTGCTCTCTGAGAGAAATATCAAGGCCAGACTGACATTTGCCAGAGAGAATGTTGACCAGGACTTCTGGAATAATGTTCTTTGGACAGATGAGTCCAAAATTGAATTATTTGGACACCAGAGCAGAGGACGTTTGGCGTAAACCAAAGACGCCACATTGCGCCGTTCCTGTGGTCTGACCACAAGGCGGAGGAGCTTGGGCAGCAATGCTCTGCCTCTGGCCAGGAGGTCCAGGCTTATAACAGGCCCAGAGAGCCAAACTGTAGATCAGGCGTAGCTCAGCCGCTGCGTCAAGGGAAAGCTCCTCCCTCCCTCACCTTGGTATGCATTCTGTGTAGCACCAGCCTGAATTGCTGTCAAATATGCTGGTGCCATTCAGACACGATGAGACCCTCCTCGATCTCTCCACCCCAGAGTGGAATAGAAAGTGAACGATCGCCGGCTTCTCACAGCTGTGAGACCTGACCTACAACAGCTTTACATATGCAGGCAGGCAGGCTGGGAAAGCTCACCCAGGATCTCGCCTTCCTAGCCACATCCTGTGTATCTTTGCTCGCAGGCAGCAGGATGATATCTGACAGATTAGTGAATACAGATGAGAACAACAAGAGCAACTAAGGGCACAAAGGGAAATATCTGTGGACATCACCGATGATGAGTTTAAAACAATAGGCTTAAAAAAAACATGTAAAACCACTTACAGCACTATGAAATTACTTACATTTTTTTAATAGGTGGTGCTGTCATCAAATTGTTATGAGACAGTCAGGATGTCATCAGTGAGGTGCAACAAAGTTACGTCAATATGGCAAAGTGTTATTGAGGCAGCCTGAGATCCTTTTTGGTATTTTGCCGTCTAATATATTGATGCATTACTTGAGAACCATTTGATTAATAGAAAAGATTTTAATACGTTTTATCTGGAGTGTCCCTAGATGATGCAAGCACAAGTTTGCAGACAGGAGGTACAGTCACCTAGGACAAATCTGGTATTGCAACACTCAACATAAACAAGGGAATCTGAAAAGATAAGTCTCATGATTTAACTTTTGACCACTAGCGCCAGCTCCAAACTTTTTAGTACCCTCAGACAATAAGGATGATGAACCAAACCAAGTTTTATAAAAATACACAATTGCCTTCGTAAAATTTTGCCTTTTTTAACAAAATTCAAAATGGCCAATGTCCAAATGCATTGGTTACTGTTTGACTTGGCATGCCTCAATAATTCTAAAGAGACCACTCTCATGATTTTATGCCAAAGTTTTCAGGTTTTTAGGTAGCGCTGTGACAAAATTGTGCATGCTCCCTCAAGTCATGCCTGTGATGACGTGTACCAAGTTTGTCAATACACAAAAGCTTTGTGAAGATACAGCCTCATATTCATTTTGGCATGCTTGCCATGAAATTCATCAAAGCAGTATACGAGAACAGTTGGTTATATTGAAAAACGCTTAATATTTTTCGTCATCAGCATCTCTGGATGCTATATACCACATTTTGTGCAAATCGGACAAATGTAGTTTGAAAAGGTAGACAATTTTCAGACAATTTAAAATGGCTGTATAAATGTATGACTAAAATGCTATAGGGTGGGTTGGAATCAGCATGAGCCAATGAATCAGGAAAATATTTTCTTTTAGAACTTACAAGTCATAATTATGAGCAAAAACATGAGTGAAACTTTAAACTGTTGGTGGCACTACAGGGTCCAAATTTGCTATGGTAACATTTCAGACTGTCCTCTATCTTTGGGCCAGATTTCATAACTTTCCTATGTATGGTTCTATGGGCTGTAATTGACTTCAATAGTGGAAAAACAAAAAGAAGCACTCTCTACAACAACAGGAAAATCAGACCTTTCTTGTCTGAGCATGCAGTGCAGCTTCTAGTCCACACACTCGTAATATCAAGGCTAGACTATTGCAGTGCCCTTTTGGACTTCTGGCCTTCCAATCAATGCAACCAAATTCCTGCAAATTATCCAGAATGCAGCAGCACGTCTGGCCTTCAATCACTCAAGAGAGCCCATATCACACCCTTCCTAATCTTACTCCACTAGCTGTCTTTAGCAGCCCGCATTAAATTTAAATCTCTGACCCTGGCCTTTAGGCCCATCACAATACTCTTTAGGCCCATCATTCAATACTCTATACTGTTCAATACTTTTAAAAAAGGCCTTTTACTGTTCATCCTGTTTCTAGCATGTGATTCCCACTTTAACTGAAATTTAGCTTGGTACTCTTTGCTTGTTGGTTCTTAATGCTCTCTTTCCCTTTGGAAGTCACCTTGGATTAAAGCGTCTGCTAAATTAATAAATCTAAATAAATGTAAATTGCTTGATGCTATGGGGAACGGTAATGACCACTACACCACAGTGGGGAAAGGATGGCTCCAGATGCTGTAAAACATCAGGAGCTGAAATAGACTTGTCAACCCAGGAGGACCTGAGCACCTGGCGTTAAATTCAAGTCTGTACAATCTGTATAATCTAATAAATGTGTGCAGAGAGGACCAGCCTGCCACGGCACAAACATCACTTAGAGATGGCCCCTAGACAGTGCTTTAGATGATGCTTTAGAGAATGGGCTCTATTGCCCAGGGGTAGCACTAAGTTACAGGTCTCATAAGACTTCCCTGCTCCAGCGACTCATACGATGGAGGACAGAAGGCCTGAAGCGCCACCGGTTGACCAGCAGTAGGGGGCACCTTGGGGATGGCTTTAAAAAACTGGCTTTAAAAAACAGAAACAGCGGTCACATAAACCTTCAGGGTAGACAGAGCTAACCCTGCAGAGAGACGCCCTTGACAAAACTGAACCAATAGAGTAGTGAACCAGGTCAACATGGTGTTGCTCACACCATTATACAAACAGCTGCCACTTCAGGGCATACAATCTCCAGACCCACAGTTTCCAAATTTTTGGCCTGAGCCTCTGGCCTGAGCAAGAGACAAGAAAATCCCCCCAGACTGGAATCTCCCAAGGGACTCCATCTAGGAGAGACATTATGTCTGAGAACCAGATTTGGGTCGGCCAGAACAGTGCTACCAAGAACTCAGTCCTGTAAAAGTCAGTCCTGGCGAACCCTCGTTAAAACTACTGGGAGCACAGCTATTAGAGGAAAGCTGTAAAATTTAATGAATGTTTGCAGAAAGGACCAGCCTGCCACAGCACAAACATCACTTAGAGATGCCCCCCTAGACAGTCTGTCAGACACATCTGTACCATGGCATTAAGCCCCATTAGAGATAGATGAGTGAGATTGAAGAAGAGGGGACAGTGGCAGAGTCCTTGTAGTTGAACAAATCCAGTTCTGTTTGGCCATACCTTTGCCAAATGGACTCCACCACTCATGCACAGAGACTCCACTCCCCGGGCCTGCCAAAACTTTTCTTTAGCCAAAACTTATATGGTCTCATATGCAACAGGCCCAGGGGAATCACATTGGCCGCTGCTGTCATAAGACCTAACAGCCTCGGGATCTAGACTGTTAGATCCAGATTGGCCTAGCCAAACTCACAGTGGCAAGGATTTGCTGCACACATAAAACTGCTGAATCAGAAAACTGTCAGGAGATTGTTGGATAGAAAAAGAGAGAAGCTGGGACAGATAAACCACTGGGTGCTTCAGCAGGACAGCCTGGTATGCCTGCAAAACTGCCATTGTGTGCAGGGATGCCCCAGCCTGACCCGCTGCAGCATAGGCCTTGCCCACCAAACTACATGTAATCCTGGATGATTTGGAGGGCAAAGCAGGATTCCTCCATGACAATGTCACAAAAGGAGAGAGATAGCCCACAAGCATCTCTTCCACCTTGGGCATGGCCCCATATCTCATTTAGAAGTAAGCACACATGCCGAATATGGATTCTGATCCATATTCACCTCATGGTTACATAAAGCAGGAGTTTAGGTCACACAGTGGATCATACAGTCACTTGGCTGTTTCAGTAAAGTATGGTTTGTAATTGTTTTTATATCTTATGATAAGAGTCACAGCACTTTTATTGCTGCTGTCTTTCTTGTCTTTTTTGTGTTACTGTACTGTGAGTGAGAGGCAATTCAAAACTAAATGCCACAGATTGTTTTAAAATAAATCACTTCACGTGCAGACACGGTGTGGTGTCATTTGCATATCAAATTAACACTAATGTTTTCTACAGCTTTATAAAATTTGGGAAAGTATATCAATGGGTAGTTTGTGCCATGTTTTAGAAGACACTCATCAGGATATTAGTACACAGTGACAGTGTACATTTTGTGACAATGCACAAAATTTCCAGAGACATTAGGAACATGTAAATAAGGTCTCAGGAAGGACAAAGAAACTGTTTTCCCACCTCAGTATACACCTCATTATTGGTCCATCAGCCCTCAAGGGGTGTGGTACACCCAGGGTTAAAAGTTCACTACACAGAGCAAGCTTCGCTCGCTCTGCTCACTCTCCGAGACAGCCTTTCGGCAGTGTTTTCTTCGGCTCAGTTCATCTATAACCAATCCGGCGTCAAGAAGTCCCAACAAACTGCCGCTCACTTCGAACGCATCAGGACCGGCATCATCCCTCATGCACACCTGGACTCTTGCTTCAGCACATCTGAGTTCAATGCAAGTATCTGATTCGTTACCTAATAGCTGCGTTTAAGCGCTACCCCTTTTTAAAATGATTTAACCAATGTTTCACGCAGAAATGGTTAGCCGATTTAAGCCTGCCATTCTTTACTCCTCTTCTTTCTCTCACTGTTTATGTTTTATGTTTATTTGTCTGTGTAGTCATATATGTTCCCCGTAGTTTAGTTCAATAAACATGCATGTTTATTCCTGGGAATTGTTTCTGGGTTTATTGCTCACATCTTAACATCACTTAAACAGCCTTGATTTCGTTACCTGCTCTGAAGTAGTACTGTGTCACAGTAAGAGTGTTATCTTTTTAAGGCCAGAAAAGTAACATTTCTTAGAGTTAATAAGCGATCCATTGAATACCCGGTGGACAAGTAATTAGTCTATCGCTAGTATTAACTATTGCATCAGGTAAAATCTATAAAATACGTATGATTAATCACATTTAATTGTGCGTAATTTTTCCCTTTGGGCTTAACATCTAATGTTCCCCAAATAGACTACAGATTTTATATATAGAAAAGCTCAACAGGGAAGCAAAGGAGCTGTACTTAGAATTAAACCTTAGATAAAAGGATCTGTTATCTGTTCTTCATACTTGAATGTTACATATTACACCTGTTGTTTTTGCAGTAAAGTAACAGAATTTTCTGCACAGAAAGTTCTGCTAGGTTTTAATTTTTAGTTCCCTTTTGAGGGAACTCGACACCGCATCTGGCTTGACACTATGGGGAACGCCTTCGGTGTGACCTGTGTCTGAATTCATTTCTAATCACGCTAATGAAATTGGCCCACGGCAGTGCCTAATGCACGTCAGGCGCGCACGTGAGTATATAGGGCACCTGTAAAGCATGAGAATAACTTCAGACACCTGAGGACGCGCGAATTCTGTGTTGCTTGCCGGGTTGAAGAACAGTAGCTCTCAGCTCTCAAGGGAGCTGTGGGCGCATATTGCGAAGGCTTCTCGACGGAGAAGTTTTCACTCTCGTCTGGCTGTCTGTTCAGGTGAGCCTGGGCGGACGCCTCGCGGATCAGCTCTTGCCGTTGCTGAGGCTAGGCGAAGGCTCTTTCGCGGGGTCCGCAGGAGGTATTCTCGCTTTCCCACTGAAGGGGTGCATGGTCCGCCGAGTCAGAGAAGCTTGTTTTGGTAAAGTACAGAGGTCTGTGAGGTTCCCTGTCAGAGCTTCTAATGGCAGGCCTGTGGCGTAAGCCAGTTACATGCCATTACTAGAACTGAGAGGCCCAAGTTCGAGCCCCACCTCGAACCACTCTAGTCAGGCCGTCCCAGATCCCCACAGATCAGGGAAAGACCATGTGTTTTGGTTCTCAGGGTTGGTTTTGATGTGGGCCCAACAACCCTGGTGAACCTCTTTTCGATTACTTTACTCCCCTTGAGGCAGTGCTTGCTGTCAATGTTTCAGCCCTCCTCGTTGTATTACCTGGAGTTCTGGTATCGGTTGAGACCACGGTCCAAGGCACGGAACCGTTTCAGCCCACCTTGGATAGCGAGTCAAGAGGCTCTCCTGGCCACGAGAGCGCCTCGAGGGTGGGGTCCCCTGGTGCTATTTTTTCAGCCCTACTGCTGAGCTCTCAGGGGTTCTGGCCTCTTGGTGTTAATATGGGGATATTTTTTGTTAAAAATGGTTGGCAGAGTGGCACCCTCCCTCTGTGGTGGAGAGGGGCTATGTAAATATAGGGTCCTCAGCCTTCCACAAGCATCGGTCCTCAGGGTCTGACTGTTTCGGTACCCTCATTATAGAGGGACCTCGCTCCTGTGGTGCTAGCATGATGGCCAGTCCTGCCGCCTCTGGCCGAGACTGAGTCCCATGGGTAGCCTTGCACCCTGCGCATAGGAGGCTGGCGTTCGTGTCCCGAATGCGTCCCTATGCTTACTTCAGCAGGGTGCTGTTTGACTGTGTTTTTTAAACCACAGATGCTTGACTGCAGTGTTAAAAATACAAAGCTGAGGATATAGCAATTATAGGAGATAAAATGTTTCTTAATACCCCAATGACTTAGAGTATTGGCGTAGGCTATTTGTGTTGGTGTAGGCCAGGGGTTTTACAGTCAAAGACAGTGGGTCTCCCTTTTAAGCCAGTGTACACAATGATGCCCCCTCTCAGACACAACCAACAATTTTCAGACAATTGTTTACTCACTTTGGTCATTTATTTTTCACTTTTTAAAATGATTGAAAATAATGGAACAAAAGCAATGTTAGTTCCTAAAATGACAGAACATATTACTCTCCATTCTCTATAATCTAGATAATAATATAGATCTGTAACAGAAAGAACTGTAAACAAATATGTAAACATCTCTTTTATTAATCAATATAAATACATCCTTACCTTAGTGAGCGATGTACATTTGAAAATGTTTAGACTGTCAGTGTTTTGGATTGACAACTGCATTTACTTACAAGTTTGAGTCTGTGAATCACTTTAAAAGTTTGTTCTGCATTACTTTGGAGCAGCATTATTGCATTATTCTTCCTCTTCAAGAAGCTTATTTTGCTATCAATGTAGTTTATATAACTTTTTTATCTAAAGGATTTCATTCTCTTTGTTGTCTGTGTAGTGCGACAGACAAATAAAAAGGCCATATACTCCCTATATTAAGGCCTAAAGTATAGGACTGATAACTGTATTCTCCTGCTGTGAAAACAAACATGGCCTTTAATTGTTTGCCTGATAGATTTTATTTAACCCCTATGTGCGCCTCCCCTGGCACGCTGTGCTTTCTCCTTCTCTCATGCTGATTAGAACCTGAACACATGACCCTGATCCTGCTTCTTCATTCTCCATAATGATTTTCCATTATACTCCTTGTGTTTTCACTATAGTCTCTGTCAAACATACATTCATTCTTCTCTTATATACACAGGTTTTGTTCTTACCTTTGTTCTTAGTGTTAAATATATACATGCAATGCATTTGCATGAGAGCAAAATCTATGAATGTGTGCATTATGAAGTATATGAATATGAGATTAAATATATGTATATGAAAGGAGAATGTATGTGTGTAAGTGTGCCAGAATGAATTATGACTTCATAGGAATGACACACACACACACAGGAGGCTGAAGTAAATACTCTTTCTCTTACAGAGCGATTCTGGGGCAGGAGAGAGAGACAGAAACAGACAGAGAGAGAGAGAGAGAGAGAGAGAGAGAGAGACCACAGCAGTCACGTTTTGGGTTTTGTTTAGAAAGCATGGTGGGAGGACAAACAGATAGACAGGAGTTAAACAAACAGACAAAAGCACACTGTCTCATTAGTAAATTAAACACAATATTGTTTGGATAACCCACCTGCCTCTTCACTAAACACAAGCAGATAGTTTTGCGTTTTTATGAAAATATGAATGAAAAATGACAATGATAAAGATCTAAGTAAAGTAAGTGCTGAATGATATTGTGTATGTTTACCAGGGCACTGCTATACGGCTGTTAAACTACTCTTAGAGGTTTTTGGTGGGTTACTATGTTGTTGCTAGTCTATTTTTTGTAGTTTTGCAAGGCCTGATTGTTTGTCAGATTGTTAGGACGCTCTGCATGGGTGATGATATATTAAAAAGATCACACCCCAAATCACTTTGGTATTTAGGTCTTTAGATGACTTGGATCTCAGTCTATGGGATTTTTATGCCCCTCTGCCAGGTGAAAATAATTATGTCTGACTGGCAGATGGTGTTGAGCTTCAGAGGTTTGGATAACCTCACTGTTTCTCCTACACAATCCACAACAGGTTTGTCTAATGCAAACACTTTGACATGCAAATGAACAGTTTAAATCCTTGGGCGGCTAGTTGGTCTAAAGTGCTACATGTGCCTGACAAAACACAGAGATGTACAACACATCAGGGATATTGTGCCATCCACAAGGCTCGTCAGGTATCCTTCAGAGGAGGAACAATGAGGTAAATGGTAGAACACTAAACCCAATTTCAAAGTAACAATAGCCCACACACATTAATTTGTAAACAGTCTGGAGTGAACAGGTTGCCAGATCTCAAGTTAACAGGCCAGAACTTCAAAAGATTTACCTTGTGGCTGCTGTGTAGTTTTACATTTTGTGCACTTTGTGATATCGAGAGTTGGACTGAACATGAACAAGTCCACTGATACCAAAACTGGTTTAAATAAATGGTTTAGGACTGTAGACTAAACAGTATGAATATTTAACATTTAATATTAGATTGGTTGCACATTCTCCAGTGATGAGCCAAACATACATAAATGGATGGTTTCAGCAACAACTGCACTCACACCAGTAATGTTAAATATTTTCATTAAAATATTTAGTCATTTTAAAAGATTGTTCCAGGTTAAAAGCCACTTAAGCTTGATTACCACAGAAAATTTAACTAATAGCTCATAGACTGTAAAAAAATGAAAAAAAAAACAATTCATGTAATTTATGCATAAATACATAAATGTAATTTATGTCTGTGTGTTGTTCAACAGCATGTTGAAAATGCCACAAAGCTCAAGTTGTTTTACTTGTGATTTAAAGTACAAGTACATTGTGGAATTTGGAAGTTTAATGTTAACTTAATAAGGCCCTGGACTTGGCTATATGGCTTCAAACAGAAACTTTAACATAAATAGAACCTTTCTATTTTACATAAGGTTCAATGTAGTATAAAAGGTTTTCAGACTATTAAAAGGTAAGAAAGAAATGGTTCTTATAAGAACATTTGACTGAATAGTTCTTTGGGGAAGCAAAAATTGTTCTTCTATGGCATCACTGAGGAACCTTTTAAGAACCTTTATTTTTAAGAGTGTACTGTAGTAAACCTCTTGAGATTATCAGAATCGGATAGATTTTCTGTTCTATCATTCATGCATATTTTGAGGTTTTTGACAGTTTGTTTGGTTGAAACAGGTACAGTGCTCAAGCTGAATTTGAATATCTTCAGTAAAGCAGGTTTCACAACACTTTTATACAAAAAGTTAAAGCAAAGAATCACATGTTAGCTGTTAATGTTGTGCCACAGGATGGACACTCTGTAACCCTAATGCTCTGCTTGCTAGAAATATGAACAAAATTAAAGGGTCATATCATATTTTACCAGTCCAACATGCAACCCTACGTAAGCATTTCAACTCACAGGTGAAAGGGCCAGACAAATATAACAATATATTTACACAGAAGTCTCGAGTAGGTGGTTCTACTTAACCACTGTAAGTGTATCCAACTAGGTGACAATTAGTGTCTTTACTTCCATGATGTGTAGACAAATCTTATCCCTCCTCATCTGCATCAAGCTCTCCCCAACTTTATCACTTCACCAGTCGCTGTCCCTAACTTTCACTGAAAATTGGATTTTAGTTTTTGTGAAATATCACTATATGAAACAGAGCTCTAGAAACATTCTTTACAATTCTCTTTAGGCAACGTGTCCACCAAAGCATTTTTACGCAGCTGAAAATGCCAGGCGCTCTGCTGAAAATGCCGGCTGTCAGCGCTTGAGTGCTTTGTAGGCACAACATTTTGAAATGCTTATTTGGTTGCTGTGATCTCCAATATCTGCAGAAGTAAAGTGATGCTATTATCTTATTTCACAGATGTTGTTTTAAATAATAATGTGGCAGTATTCAGAGGATATCATTGTCGGAGACCAGCATTCATATTAACTTCATCTTCATTTTTTTTCAGTTGTTGTACAAGCAGAAGGTGAATATTGGTCAGTGTGGTGTTTGTCTCGCCCTACCTGCACTGTGTTTGGAAGGCTGGGCCAAAAGTGGCATTGACAAGCACAGAATTTCAGCCAAAATTGAACACTTTCCAACTCCTGGCAACCCGGAAATAAACACCAAGTGCTCAGCACTCAGCACGAGAAAGCGCTCAGCTTTTAAAAACATTGGGCTCCCTTTGCAAATCATTGAAAAAAATACACTTGCACAGGATAAAATGTTTTAGTTGACACACAGCCTTAGTGTTTCACAATATAAAAGTGTACAGCTTTAGAATGACTTAAAAGTGTGTGAATAATTTAAATCTGTGGATGAATTATTACTTTAAAGGTGCAGTAAAATGTTTTATGGCTAACATCAAAAATGGATTTCAGGAAAAAAAAGACAAAGTGTTTTTGATCAAAAATGTTCTAACCTCATTAAGTCAAAGACTACCATTAAGTTCTTGGGGAGATGAGTGACAGACTGAGTGAAAGAGCAGAGATACGAAAAAAGACTGAATGAGATAATCAGAACTCACTGCTTGAGGATGATGATGAGCGGCGCTGGCTGGGGACCACTGTGTTGGCCGTGGGGGGAGGTGGAGTGGGCATTCCTAAGGGGAGGGGTGGAGGAGGAGGTGGAGTCGGGATGGAGGTGCTGGTGGGTGGAGGAGGGGGTGAAGGAGGAAGGGGTGGTTCCTCTGCGGTTGCCGTCCCATTCTCAAGAGCTGGAGCTGTGTCTGCTGCTTTCTCCAACAGTGCAGAACCCTGTGGAGAGAATACTAAAAATCAAAATAATTCTCACACTGTATCAACATTGGAGTTCTGTGGTTTATAATCAATTTCTCTTAGCTTTCATGGACTCATGTACTGATGATTCATGTTGTACTCAGGGCCATGTCCAAATGTCTGTCAATCACATGCTGTCTAGAAAGAGAATGTCCTAGAATGCCCCTGATACCACTAGCAATAGTAAGCAGAATTTATAGGATTTGGGTGTGACGTGTACTAACGGCGATTGGCAATAAAAAAGTTATGTCCCAGCGCATCTGCCTGTTTCAACAGAAAATAAAACAGAAAATAAAACTATGCTTGACATTACTATAAGACATTTTCTAAGGTTTTAAAATTAGAATGAAATGGTTATGGCTTAAACACTGAAAGTGTGAAGGGCCCTATTGTTTTCCTTAGGATTATTATCTTTTTATTCTTTTTTTCAAGGTTTTTGGGGACTTTCAGTCACTTAACATGCTCAAAATGTTTTGAAACTTGGCACACACCTCAAAGTTGTTGGCCATTAGGGCCGGGCCAAGACTGGCATATGGGCGGGGCAGGGGGGCTCGGTAGTGCCCCTTGGTACGGAGCACAAAAAGATGATGCATATATCAGCATACATTCACCCATCTGTACGAAATTTGGTATATGTATCAGTCTTGTCAACCCGAACAGCTTTCGCACTGACACCCCTTAGCTCCGCTTAACAGGAAAATGTGCATTTTCTGACAAGCGCATGCCGTGAGTTTTTAAATACTTCTCCTAGGTAATTCATGTGTCACCAAACTTGGTAAGCGTCATGCCAAGACATTAAAGATTCAAAATTGTGAGGGGATCTTGAATGGTGTTGCCATGGTGAGGCAATCAATTTATGGCAATAAAAGGAACAGGAATTGTCTTATATCTTCTGAATGCATTGAGTGATCTACATAAAACTTGAGAAATATGTTTGGTGTTGTAAGCTGATCGCAATGATGTGGCTATTGTGAGTCACAGTTACAGCGCCACCAACTGGCAGCAGGAAGTGTGTCAATTACAAAAGACTCAATTATTTTCAGAAGTAAATGCATGTGACAACTATGCATCATTTTCTGAGAAGCACTGTGTGGTGCCGTAGTGCTTGGGCCCATCATTGCTGCTTGCAGCTATATTTTTATATAATTTTTCAACAAAAATGAATGCATGTTTTCGTAATCCTTCAACAAAATGTAATAATGTGCCTCTGAAATTATTTCCTTTTTGACCAACCTCTTACAAACCTGCCACACCGAGACGACTTTCATTATCCAATCAATAACTAGATAAATTGAAAAAGTGCTGCCCTACATTTTTTCTGTTTCCTGTTTAATTCAGAAATTTGTCACATGGAAGTAAAACTCAGAAGGCTGTTTTATATCTTGTTTGTTAATCTATAACAACGAATGGGAAATGCCTTAGCAATAAAAATAACTAAACAAAATAAACATTTGCATTATGCAATAATGATGCTGTTTGAATTGAGTAAAACACAAATTCATTTTCAATTTCGAAAGTACATCTTGAACTGGTCACAGACTACACAATGTAATAAATATACTAAGCAAACTACCAGGGATCTCACCAACACCCCCATCCCCTGTCCAACATGTGCATTATAGCTGGTGATGATAAATACGCAATGAAATCAGACTCATTGGTTTTCTGGAATGAATGGACATCTGCTAAGAGCCACAATCCTTCACACAGACATCTCCAGGGGCCCCCTGCCTGCCCCCACAATTAGAGCTAAGTAAACAAGCCCAGGTTTCTCACCCACACACCCACCACCACAATTCCCCTGAACGCATGCCTGGTGTATGCCCATCCTCCCCTCCCACATTATCATCACTATCTCAAACATATGGTGCGCTTCATGTCCAGGCATGTCTGTTAATGGGTCATTATCCACAGGGACATGCTCAGCACCATCTGCTTGAACCAAGCAGCCAGATGGCTCACTGGCATTTAATTGGCTAAATGAAGATTAAATCTGACAGAAGCAAGGGGCCAAATGGAATGGTAATATTGTGCAAATGATCCTCTGTTTCACCATTATCCACAAACGGCAGTAATACACTGGTGCTAATTCAGAAAATAATACTATTCTTTCACGGTTTAGTGAAAATGTAGACTGATTATTCATTACTTATAAAAATAATCAAGTTCTTTTTATGTTTCAGGTTCAGTTTAATACATGCTAGTAAGGCATTTGTTAAAATATCAATTTAGTAATAAAGGATGAATGATAGTAAGATGCTAATAAGACTACTGTGTATAAAACATAGTAGATGTAGTAGATTTAAACTGATGTGGAAAGCATAGGCCAAATGTTGGTGACTTGGTGTCAAGTAAGAGCTACCGTATATAATATTTCTGTTAGGTAAGAATTTGATAAAGAATGTTTGAGTTTACATTAAGTTCTCTGTTTTTTTAATGCAGAATCCGCAAAACACAATGAGGGCACAGTGAGACACTGCTGAGGTCTCTTATAAGAGTCTGAAGGACACATATCATTGGGGTTACTAAAGATGGGTGATTGAGGCAAAAATCTCCATTTGCACGTGTATATCTGACTAAGAGAAACAACTGAGATTACAGATATTATCATTTGTTTTTCTTACAAGCCACACTGTATTTACATTACACTGTAATGTACAAATTACAATAGGCAAAATGTGGGCTAGTAAATGGGCAGAACATTAAGTTCAGTGACACACAATGCTTCAAGGCCCCGGCCATCAGACTTTTATAACACAACAAAGAAAAACACTCAGCTGTGTTTATCCAGTAGCTCTGTGTGTGTACACTGAAAACAAAATGCCACTCAGGCCTGCCACACCTTGCCTGGGTTTGTATTGTAATTTGACACATTAGAGAGTGAATCTGTGTTGAAGACCTTTAACTGAAGACCAAAAGCACAAGAAACGTTTGCTGTCACATTACAAGCTATACATTTAGTCCAAATCCTTCTACCTTTCAGGTTCATTTATATTTTGATGTACTACAGAAAGTCATTAAAAATATCTTTGTCTAATTCAATGTGCTCAATAAAATCTGCCAACATCCCTGTCAACAGATAACGCACAGCTTCAATTATAATTCATTAATTGTATGTGGCTCTTGAGTGTATGATGGTTGCAAACACTCAGTCTGTGTTTTGATCTAGTCTAAGAATCAAGTATGTTTAACCCTTTGAGCTGACTTCAGAGAATGTCTTGCAGGACACAACACACAACGACTCAGAAGTCACCCTGAGCTTGTGGGGTCTTGAAGCTCAATAAGAAAAGTCCTGGTGACAGTTTCCACTTGGGTTTGTTGTGTTATGACCTGACAGTGAGTGGTGTGTGATGCCCAATTTATATATATCTCTTTACAAATGATGCCTAGTAAAACTTTTCAAAGCTGTTCAGCTTATCCAGCCTCAAATCAAAGTCCTAAGTCCCTAACTATTTATTCAGCTTTAACAAACATACAAGGTCACACAATTACATTACTAATCAATTCATTTGACAGGAAATGGAAATGTTTCCTCCCATACATGTGACTACACTGATTTCTGCTTTACCTCCTCATTGGGTGCCATGGTTCTGTTGGTCCGTGCTGTCACTGCCCAGGGTCTTGTAATAATCCCCAGGCTGGGCTGCTTGCTGAAGCTACGTGACTTTTGGTTAGAGTCAACTTATCTGACAGCTCTCCCACTGGTGTTTACCTGCTAAAATAAACAGAAACAGGTTCAGAGATGGAAACATCAGACGATCTGATCTAACATTGGCTTCCTCAAGGACCATTATAGACTGTCTGAAACAACACTATTTACACAAAAACCTTAGGAAATAAGATTTTCAAAACATGCAGGACAATGTCATTTTGATTCATACATCAACAGCCAACAAAGTGTCCCATAAAAACCAACATATCAATCATTGGCTTGTTTTCCAAGTAATCCATTATCTCAGAACAATATAAAATGTTTTGTTTATATATTAAAATACACTGTATGTGTATACTGTATCTCTTTAATTATAAGGGTTTGAGTAACAAGTCCATTTACACAAATGTGTTTCCCCCACAGTGGTTTAATATGTTGGATTTAGACACCTATTGCAAAACTCTGATAAATTAGAAACTTTCTTGTGAATTATCCAAACAAAACAATCCAATATCATGGTGTTGCTATTGCCTATTGAGTAAACAATAAAACCACACTGGAATACAGTCAGGCAAGGGTCAGCTATATAATGAAGGCAGATGTCAACCAAAAGGTTCAAGCCATTTTTCATTATGACAGGTAAGTGATCGAACATTTCTGTGCACTACATTTCTGTTGTTTTAATATTTTTAACTGTGTTTATCTGTTGTTATAAACACTGCAGTCATGACAACTAAGCCACCCAAATGTGTAAAAAATATTAGTGTCATTTTGTTAGAAGACAGAACAGTGTTGTTTGTTTATGATGAATTTAAACATATCTCCAGCTTTCCATATGTTCAGTGCTTAAATCACAACAAATCTGCAATAATCTGCAATTCTTGGAAACAGACATAACATGAAGTATGATATGAATGCCAAAACCTGGCAGATTAAGTATTTCAGAATTCCTTCAGAGCTTCTGTGCTAAAGCCTCATGTGACATGGGTAGATTTACCTGAAAACAAAAGACTTTTTATCAACTGTACTGAAACACTGATCAGTGAGGAGAGGAGCAGCACACATCAGATAGCTGATCTCAGACTTCTCACTGTCCTCTCCTGCTATTCACTCTGCTATCATAGACATATCAAAATATCATAGACATTCTACCACTGACCTCAAACCAGTTCTACCATCTGTCTTTACATTTCCACCAGCACTGAATAAGAGCAAAGAAATTACTTTACAAATATACCGACTACAGACGGAGCTTCTAGAAATTTCCAACCTGAAAGCACTGCTTCTGTCTTCCTATTCTCAAGATTTTCCTAATGCAAATCCTTTGAGTTTGCATAGTAAACAACATTGAGCAATGCAATTCTTAAACAAATAATCTCACAAGTAAGACCAAATATGACCTGTTTATCAGTGGTGTAACATGATATATCATGATTTAAAATATAACTAACTAATATAAAATATTAATAATATAATACATTCAGGCAGTAATATGGTAAAACAAATACAGTTTTATCACTTTTGTATATCTAATTGACCTATAAAGTAAGGAACATGTAAAATATTTACTTTCCCCCTAACTAAAACTTATATTCAAAGTGACAACTCTGTAGACATCATTATACAATATGTATCAGTATGTGTATATATCTGGAAATCAAACCCAAGCTCTACCAGTTGATGGTTACAGACAATATACTTCACCAAAGGTCTCAAACTTTTATTACCCTAAAAAGATAATCCAATCCAATATAAGTGATGTTTTGTATTTTTTCTGCATTCATTGCTGTATTATAAGTTTTTGTTCTTGTTGTATAATGATATTGGACACAAAAATAATCTGTATTGGTATTGATCATAAAATGTAAAAAAAAAAAAACTTTTCCTCTGAAAACTAAAAGGAAAATCATGCAGAGTATGCAGTAAAACAGTAGTTGCATCAAGTTATCTGTGGTTTCACTGCACCTGAAGCTTGTTCATGTTCTCCCAGAATTCACAGATGGTTGGAACATCAGTCCTCAGAAAAAGGCTAGCTGACCTCTATACAATATGAGCTTCATTCATGCCCTCACAAATGCATATTCTGCATGCAGTTCTCCAAGTTATCTCAGGTCATCTAATCGAACAAATCAATCTAAACGATCATGACAAAGATAAACAGGAGCTAGTTATGACATTCTAATTTTCATACAGAACTAACACAAAAAACACGCACTGCAAAGTTTATTATGTTATTGCACACAAAGTCAGCAAAGCAAAGCGGTCCTAATTCTTGCCGCTTACTGGAACATGTCGTCCTTTAATAACACTAAATGACAGTCTTACCCCGTCGATCTGACCGTAATTCTTTCTCCTGCGTTTCTGTCACTTTTCGAGAATGTTCTGAGCCGGTAACGACACACAGGTGTCACGGTAGCCTCTTTCTGCTGCACTTCAGTCTACCTGATGCCTGCTTTGACTTGCTCCGCCCCCTGCTCCTCCAGCCCAACAACCACGATGTGGGGATGGCTGCACTAGCTCGCTTGTTATCCAACCACAGGCCGAAACGATTGTGGTCTTTCATACAAACCTCTGTGACAGTGGGTGGGCATGGCTACCCGGGGTCTGGCTTTCTCAGTTAGCTGCTTTATGTAGAAATGTGGAAATCGCCCTGTAGCCGGTCAGCTGCGGATAATAAGAGGGGCGTCTGACCCGTCGTGCAGGGCGGAATTAACATCAACACACAATGTAAGCTTTCTGTCAGAGTGTAACAAAACAAAATCAAAGAAAGTGCTACACACACTGAAAACTGAACCTGTCTTACACTGTTTTGTGAGTGGAACGAATCGTAGGCTAACATTGGCCTGTGGTACTAAATGGTGTGCTATTTAAATGTATTTGAGCAGTTAGCGGTGAGCTAGACCAAACACACCCACAGCTGTGACCCAGTATGCGGTTGCTAAACACACTAGTGTTGCTGTGGTAGCCGAGTGAGATGAATACACACTCGGCACACAGTCCTGGAGGAGAATGCGATTGCTTAGAAAACTTCAAGCACTTATTTAACATTTAAGCATCAACTTTATCTTAGATGTTTCTATTAAAATGGTTCAGGAGAAGAAAAATACACTCAAAGAGACTGATGAGAATTTCTGGCGTGCAGTATAGAAGAATATGAAAGTATAAACTGACACCGCACGCGTATCAAGGGCGTATGTTTTCGTCGCCCGTGTTAACAGACGAGAGCTTTCACACGGCGTACTGGTGCGGTGCAGCAGCGAGTCTGTTTTTGCTGTACAGCTGCCGCTCTATTAAAGTGATATTGTGTGCATTGTTCACGGTCAAAATGCGCATGGATTGACGCGAAAACGTAGCAATTTTAACAAAAAAAAGCACACTAATGGCACCTACTGTTTTAAACAGTCATCATATGGGCAGTTTTTAAGCATTTTAAACAAATACCTGTAAACACACTTTCTCTCCAAACTACAGGTTTAAATAGCTCGTTTAATTTTTGTTTATATATATATATTTCTCAGAGTACTCAGATCTGAATACGATGTCTAATCGTGGAGGTAGAACAACAAAAAGTTCTTTATGCTCCGTGTGGTGTCACGTATAAAGACTTGCAAGCTAAGGAAAGGGCTTGGGAGGCAGTTTCAGCTACAAGATGGTAATATACACCAACCTCTTTTCTGCGCTGGTTTAGGAGATGAATACAAAGGTTCATCTTATGCTTTTTCGTAACCTTCGCAGTAACAGATACAGCGCGATGAACATACTTCTATCTACAACTCGCACTACACGGAAAACAAGCAAAACAAAAGCAATGTAAATAAAACCAATCAAAGATATATAAACTAAACTGATAATAAATTTTTTTTGACAAGTGTATTCTTCTAAATGTATTTTGAAATCAAAATAATGTGAACTTTCCCATTATACAGTTTTCTCTACACAAATACAGTTTTTTATTTCCCATTATACAGTTTTCTCTGCACTGCAAACGAGAGGTCTTCTCGGGTCCTAAAATGCATACTCGACCGGAATCGATTCTTACCAGAACCCGACGTGCATAAATTAATTTTTTAAAAGAAAAACCCGACCCGAGACAGACCCGGTTTAATTAGACCCGAGTACGTCCCGACTAGACCCGAACGTAAACGGCATTGACGTGTGCACGGCTTGCAGTCAGTCAGGATAAAAATCCTGCTGCCCTGCTGACTGATTTGCTGACTGCTCCATTACTTTCATTTATTTATTTACTAAATTATTATTACTTTATATTTTTGCCTGTCTGATTGTTGCAACTTATTTCTGAGTTAGGCAAAAGAAAAAGGGTCAAAAGTTGCGCGCCTTACGCACTATGCCAATATGGCATATTTTGTATTGTTGTGTATCACAGCCAGATATTGCTCGATGATGGCCGAGTAGAACTGTTTCTTCAGCTTCTGTGGCAGGTTGATCTTCTTTAGTTGACAAAGGAAGAAGGACTGCTGGGCCTTTTTCACAATGGAGTCAATGTGATTGTCCCACTTCAAGTCCTGAGAGAGAATGGTGCCCAGGACCCTGAATGACTCCACTGCATCCACAGTGCTGTCCATGATGGTTAGAGTCATTGAGACCAGTAAGTTTGGGTTTCCTGGAAATATAGTGGACATATAATAGCAGCACTAACTTATAATAGCACTAACTCCACCCAGTGTCAGTAAAACCATCAACTGTGACATTTAGGTTTTTGTGGAGATTTTCTGAGAACCAAGTCAGATTAGGTTATGTCTGAGGCACAGGCTGCCTATGTTGTTGATGAGAGTATCAGACTGGAGCGTCTG
This sequence comes from Chromobotia macracanthus, assembly GCA_036877525.1. Lineage (NCBI taxonomy): Eukaryota > Metazoa > Chordata > Actinopteri > Cypriniformes > Botiidae > Chromobotia > Chromobotia macracanthus. Next base: position 816,674 of record JAZGTH010000002.1, read on the forward strand.
ATCGCACTGATCTGACAAGAGCTGCGCTGTTGTGACGGTTGGCGCTGATCAGGAGATGGACTTGCTCTGCACAAGCTTGTCATATATCACTGTTCAGTGTTTTCAAATAAATAGAGCTACTAGCAAGCCAGTTATAAAATTACACATTAATGTTTATGGAATCAACTATGATCATAAACACTAAAATGCTAAATTAATTTACTTGATACTTCATACAATGTAGTTAACAAAATTAACTAATTAAACTTGTTTAAAAAAAAGTCTGTCTGTCCTGTAATCTTTTGTCCTGGTTGTGATCATTAAAGCGTTTCAAAGGCATCTTCTGGTCCTTTTCTGGCCCTTTTCTGTCCGTTTATGGAGTTAATGGAGTTCCTATCATACATTAACATAAATTTACTATAATAATTAATTCTCTGAGACTGAATTTGGGAAAGCGCGCTAATGGCTTGTTTAATACTAGAATCATAATTCAGGACTTGACTCGAAACCTGAATGCAGAGACCCGAGACTTACTTGGGACTAGTAAAACAACGACTTGATCCCACCCTGTATTAAACCATCAGTCACAATGTTTCTGTGCTTTTTCTCAGTGGAAGACACTGTGTGTGACAGCAGAGACAGGCAGTATTGACAAAGCAGTAATAGACACCACTACATTACCTGGACTGCCTCACATTAGACAGCTCATTTCATATCAACCATATGACTTTTCACACAATGCTTAACAACAGTTTTGTTATGTTGCCTTATAATACAAACAATAAAATTCATTATTTTCTTATTTATCCACACTCTGTACCCCATAATGACAAAGTAAAAACTGAATTTTAGAAATGTCTGTAAATTTATTAAAAGGAAAAAATGTCACATTTACATAAGTATTCACACCCTTTGCTACTGAATTGTAGCTTAGGTGCCTCCTATTTGTCTTGATCATTGCTGAGATATATACTCCTATGTAGGTATGCTCCTATGCTCCTATACCTTGATACTTATACCCAGGATTAATTATTAACCCAGGGTAAAGTATGAACAGTCTGAAACATGAAACAAGATAACCCAGTATTGAAAATGACCATGGGTCAATAATTTCAAGTGCAAAACTTTATAAAAAAAATAGTCTCAAAGTCTGTTAAAACCATTACAATCAGAACTTTGTTTAATAAGTAGAACTAATAGCTAAAACATTGCAAACATGAGGGCATTATCTTCTCTTCATACCGCTACAGTGCCATTTGTTCAACACAGCTTAATTCCCAGTAATGTTCTGAAAACCTGTTTGTTGGGATGTACTGGCATAGCTGACATTTTAATTAGTTAAATTAACTTCAGGTCCATCATGCAACATCAATAGAGCTTTATATAAGCCAGTTGGGCTAATGGAAGCCCTTATTATCAGGGCCACAAATGCATTGTGCTTTTGTTGAGCAAGTGTTTGCGTCTGTTTGTTGGGGGGATTGGGTGGGTGGGTTTACTTAACCATATATTGGGGACAAATTTGTACCTAGACATCAGCAAAACCTGACAAATCTGGGCAAAACCTCCTTTCGGGTATATCCTCATTTGTAGAAACACTAAAAATATAGTAAAGAAAGTTTTTTTTAATTCTAAAAAATGAAGGTTTACTGTTAGGAACAGGGGTACAGTGTGGGTTAGGGTTATGTTAATATGGTTTATAATTAGCTGTGCATAAAAACAATAGAAGTCTGTTGAGTGTTCCCATTCAGATACATAATGTATCTGATAAAGTAAATGTGTATGTGTGTGCACCTGCTCTGCATGAACTTGGATGTTTTCTGTGTGGACTGAAGCTGTTGGCCAGGCAACAGAAGGTGTGATGCTTATGACTGTAAACTGCTGGGACCATTAATTAGACCATATTATATTGTTTGGCTGTCAAAGCTAACCAAGGTAATTTCTTACACCTACATGTGTTGCACGCCAATTAAAAAGGAGTTAACAGTGTGTTGATTAGATGTTTCAGTGTGAAATCCTCAGGGAGTGTTTTGTCTTTGCACAGAATAACTAAAGCTCTGTGGACAATTTAGTCAGGCGGGGATGAGATGAGATGCAGCTAACTTGGCAAGCTGGTCTTTGTAATTAAGGCAGCCTTATAATAGTCAGATCATATTAATTGTAATTTATGCTCTTATTGTGCACATATGCACATATATTTAGGATGCGAGTTGTGCTTTGAAAGTATTTTATAACGATTACCATACTGATAGTATTTTATGACGGTTATCATGTAACTCTTTAAAATTGTAATAGTGCACAGAATATTCAGAAATTTTCTAAACTGGACTGTGAATGTCTTTATGTAAAAAAAGTGATTAAAGGAAGGGTTTGAAGGGGGTGGGTGTTAATGATGTTAACAAAAGAGGAAAGTTATTTTAGAGGCGAGGCAAGATATTGCATCTTTATGAAGGATTAGAAAGAAACATGATTCACAATCAAACCAAGAATGTGTATTAAGAATGTATGTATGTTTGAATATTATGCTGACATTTAGTTATGACAATTTTATAGACATTGAAACTGCCCCGATTTAATTTAAATCTGATGCAGGATCACATTCACAGGTATCCTGCATGAAGATGTCATGAGCAGAATGCACTGCAATGGGCCCAGTGAATAAATTCAGCCCTGATGGCAGATGATGTCCAAGGGAGTGTTGACTGTTATATACTTATAAATCATTTAATACTGGAAGGTATCAATAATATATGTATCGACAGTATGTAAAAATATGTATCGACTATTTACACCCAGTTTCTGTGTGTTCTATGCACTTTGGGTGATAGAGCGATATTTGAGCTCTACTTGTATGATGCTGGTTCTGTTATCATGTATAGTATAACATTTCATCTGAGTTTGGATGGTACTTTTACTGTAGAAGATGTGTATGTGCGGTTGTGTTGTAAGGGGCCCTACATGCATGAGACACAATGAGTCCTGTCCATATGCACATGAGCTTCATACACTCTGACAAGCTTGTGAAAGTCTATTGTCCTGCATTTGATCAAAAGACCCATTAGCTCCTGCCTCCCATGAATGAGCTGTGATTGGTCTATTGTCCTCATAGCTGCATTCTGTTTAATAATGCTGTATTCAGAGTGCTCTGAACAGATTCAGTTTCACTGCTTCATGTAGTGAATGAACACAAAGATTGACAATCAACAATTTACAGCTGCAATGTAATTCAATAAATATTGCAAAATAAACAGAATAATGTGGACCCGTGATGCTTGTGACAACATATTTAAAGTACCAGAATACTGATTGTTATGTGGTGTGGTGTTTTTTTGTTAAGATCATTAGACCTACGGTATATTACGTTTGCACTGATAACAACCCTGAAACTTTGATGTTTACTGTATATGAATTCCACACTGTTGAGGTTGAAATTGTACTGTAGTGTTTTAGGGTTCAGAGTTAGTAATGATAAATCTACTGGAATTATGCAGTGGTGTAAACACATATGTGGGATTGGGGGTAATAATGAGATTTTGTTGCATTCTGAGAGCTGCCCGTTACGTCAGGGTTTAGCATGTTCATATATGTCTGCATATAATCTGCACCTGCTGCAATTAAACACGTTCAAACATTCATTGGTTCACTAAAACACTACAATGAAGACACAGCATGTAGACTGATCAATTAATTACATAATTACATTAATATTAATTATAATAGATTTATAAAAGGTATTTTTAAATGTATTTATATTCTTGCACCATCCATGATGTTGTACACTTCATAAACAGATTTGGACAGTCTTTATATTTCTCTGTATTAAAGCATTGTATTGTATTTATCATTATATTTATTAATATTTCTCTGTATTAAAGCTTTTTAAAGTGCTATTTACAGTATTTTAAAGTTTGAATGTGTCCACAAGAGGGCATGACTCTGCCTCACAGCAGGTTTCTATGACAATAGAAGCTGAATGAGACCTACTTCAGTAAGCTGAATCTGAACGAAAAATATGAATAAAGCATTAAGGACATAGTTTGAACGTAGTCTAAGACATTCACCTCGTGGAACCCATTCATTCCTCGTGGAACCCAGCCTCCACCAGCTCTGCTATCATCACAACCTTCAAGAAACAACTGAAAACACACCTGTTTCACAGACACCTGACTAATCTCTAATCCACTGATGTTCAACCTCATTTTATGTATGTAAAATACATTGTCACTGGTAAATGGAACTTTGTAGGCTAGGGCTGGTTGGTTCTTTGGGCAAATGTTAAATGCTCTCTCTGTAAGTTGCTTTAAATTAACGTGTCTGCTGAATGAATAAATGTAAATGTTTTAATCTGATACGATTAACATAAAGTAACGTTATTTATAATGATTTGACATATAGATGTTACAGTGTTTGTGTGTATAAATTTAGTTTTTAACCAATTTATCGACCAATTTACCACTTTTAAAGACATACAATTTTTGATAATTATAATCAATGCAGCATTAACAATTTTACAAAAGTACATATTTTTGTTAAATACTTGATGTATTTTCTGAGAAAATGCATCAATTGTTTTTGTCCCTGTATTTATGCTAACATTTCATCCTTTAAAAATAACATTCTAAATGCAGAAAAAAAATTAATCACATGGTTCAAAGACAGGTAATTTTCAGGTGGGATCAATTGAAAATTACCTGTCTGGTGGGATCAATTGGTCATATCTTTGATTATTCAGGTGGGATCAATTGGTCATATCTAGTTTAATTCTTTAATGGTACAAAAGCATAGTAATTAGTTCTTTTAATACTGTTCTTGGCACCAGTCATAATAAAACAGAATGTAATGTGTATGTCCACAATACCATTGGTAACATAAAGCTTTGCCTATGAGTCATGCTGCATCTATTTCATAAGGTATCAGTTAAGTCCAGTGCAACTGCCATATCAGCCAGAACAACACAGATGAAAACTGACAGAATGTAACTTTATCTGCTTTATCTGTAGAGATAAAGTGACAGTGCTTGGCTCAGAGCTTGTGAGGCGCTGTACTTTTGTTCTTTCCAATGCAATTTCATTTCTTGTCTGAGCATGTAAAGGATTTTTAATAACTTTTCATAGATGTCTTCATAGGATGATAATGTGGTGAGATAAAAGAGATCGATACAGATATCATCAATCAAAGTTCACTGCATTTAGGTCTCTGCGAAGAATTATCAATTATGTAAATGTGTTTTACTTGTCATCTATTATCATTTTATTGTCATTCTATTAATACTGATAATGTATTGATACACATTGATACCAATGTATTGACTGTTATGGAAAAGATAATATACATAATAAGCTATGCAGTTAGCATTATGATGCTAATAAAATGTTAAGATTTTAATTTTGATTAGATTAATTGATATATAATTTAATTTAAATTATTTAATTTTAACTATAAATAGTACATAATAATATATTGTTGCCACTTCCTCTGAACACTGAAAAACACAGCTTTATCCATTAGTAAATATTTATGTTGAGCCATAAAAATTAATCTTTGATCTTCTATGGGACAAAATCTCTACACAAAATCTCAGGTTAGAGCTTACCAAACTTTGATATGCAGCAAAAAATAAACCTCCTTCGCATGTACTTGTGTTTTATTCCATAATCACATGATTGAAACAGAAAGTCTAGAGAAGATTCCTCATTACACAGAAGCTCATAACAGATGCTAACGAAGGAGCTTGTTAACCCCAAACCATTATCCTCTACAGACACAATTACCCACTGACAGAACACATTATGACAGAATATGTGAACTGCACATTAATAAACAAAGAATAATGAGTTAAAGTCTAAAATTGTATTGGGGTACTGTATGTAATTAACCCAAAAATAAAATTGTATACATCATTTAGTCACCCTTATATCATTTTAAACCTATTATATGCACACAAAACTATACAGTCATATAGGTTTGGAATCGGGTGAATGAGTGATCTTGTGTCTCTTTAAATAACTTCTCTTTAATTAAAATCTCAACAGAAATCAATCAAACATTCCCACAATGACAGAAAACCAAATGTGTGTGTTTGGGCCCAACCATGTTTAAAACTGTGCAGCGGTACTTTTGATGACTATTGACTATCGGACTATTGATGCCCATACTCAGATTTGCAGCTTAAAAACTCCTCCTGGTCTTGAATTCCAAGATCCAATCCATTTACCAGCGGAATCTGACAGCACTGCACAGAGAAACCCAATTAACATTAATCAGAGACAGATTATTCATTATTATTAGTTAGTATCTTAGACTAACATCATTCATACTTGGGATTATGGATTTGTACAGTAGCAACAAGTTGCTTGTTGACAACATTAGCCAGGAACTCTTTTGTGGCATATTCTGACAGAATTAATTCATTAGCTTCCACTTGTGGCATGTTTGCTTGCTTCAGCCTATGAGTTTTAATATGTTACAAGCCACTCTAGTGGGTGCAATAACAGAGCCCAATGATTTCCAGAGAAGGCAAATGGATAGACAGTAATAAGCATGTGGGAAAAAGTCAAGTCAAGTGAAGTTTATTGTCATTTCAACCATATACAAGTACATAGTATAATGAAACATAGTTTCTCCAGGAGCTAGGTGCTACTTAAACACAGAACAACACAGAACTACACTTAAAGACAAAAATAGCACCTTTTTGTATCCGGAGTGGCTGCTTCACACTATTTTTGCGCCGCCATCAACTGGAGATCTCAGGAGGTGCTCAGAGTTCAGATTACCAATATTCTAACATTCCAGCTTATTGAAAACTATTGTCAAAACCACAGGGAGCCCAGATGGTTAAAAATTGGATAAATTCATCTGATCATCTGATACAAGCAGCTAATAAGTAAGAACCTTACAACTTCCTCTCAGGCCTGAGAAACCAGCTGAACGCTGTAACAAAACAGAAATGAAGAAGATTCTGAGGATATCTTCCTAGAAACTGGAAGTATCGTCCTGGCAAATTCCTAGTTAGCAACTGTATAACAACATGACACAGTCATGACACATATTTAAGCGCAAGAACAGGCCTTATCTTAGCACCAAAACATCATAGAAACATGTGGCTTGGCTCTTTAACTCAGACTGGCAAGCAGTTTTTAAGTATCAGAAACAGTACCTTGACAACTGCCTAGTAGCTACTTAGAACACCCTAGCAACTGTGCTTTGTTGACTTTAGACAGTGTATTTAGACCCTTGGAGTGGTCAAATTTAAGCAATATTACAGAGGCAAGAGTGCTTTTAGAATACAATTTAATTTATTCAGCTATAGGTAATTTTTGACCCTGGACATGAAACGGTTCATTTGTGTTTTAGTGGTTTGTAATAAAGGCCATGGAAGGTTAATGGCAGCTATAGAGACTTAAGCACGAGAGACACTGTCCTTACTAGATAATTTTAAACAGAAATAAACATGCTCTTCTCTGAAACATTATTAAACAATGTCACATTCACAATGTTAACATTAACAACATTAACACATCACAATGGTTCTGTCAGGACATCGGTCTGATCATCGCAGGTTTTGTTTGTCTTTGTGCCTTGTCTCTCGTGTTTTGTTTTGTTGGAGCACTTTGTGTCATTGTTTTGACAGCTTGCCATTTGCTCCGCTGTCTTCGTCAACCCCGCCTCCTTGTTTCCGTGTCTCGGGTTATTACCTGCACCTGTTTTCCTCATTATATTCCCTTTATAGTTCACTCACGTTTTCTGTCCTTTGTCAGATTAGTCTGATTACTCTTTGTCAGATCCTAGTCCGCCCTGTTCTCCAGCCTCTCTCTAAGCTGCCCTCACCCCAGGAAACTGCTCAACTCATGGTCGAACACATCTTTCCACATCTCATCTCTATTTGTTACCAACCAATGTTGTGTTCGACAGGGGTCTGCAGTTGATTTCCCAGTTCTGAAAGGAGTTCTGTCGACAGATCAGGATCTGTCTTCCGCAGACCAACAGGCAATGTGAGCGAGCCCACCAGGATTTCAAAAGATCACTCCGTTATCTGTCATTGCAGAATCCAAGTTCCTGTAGCCATCAGCTCTCATGGGTTGAGTATGCCCACATTTCTCTCCCGGTAACCGCTTCTGGTTCGAGTGCCCTTTGAGTGCTCTCTTGGTTACCAGCCTCCGCACAAGAACCTGAGGCTGTGGTTTTGTCGGCCCTAGCCTTCGTCAGACGCTAGTGAGGGAAGAACACTAGGGGGGTCTTGGCCCAGACCTCTTGTCGAACCATGGCAGCCGCCGATCACCACCATACCCCTCATCCTGTCTATACCTGTTGTCAACGTGTATGACTGTCCACCAAGGACCTTCCTCTCCGGGTGTCATCTCATAAGTTTTATTGGACCATACAGGATCTTGAGCCGGAAGGTGTTAAGCCGGGTGGTGGTTAGGCTCTGGTGGTTAGGTTCATCCAGTTTTCTAAGTCTCGAAAGCCTGTGGGGTCTTCTCCCCTCAACCCTTCTGCCTCTACCCCGCCCCACCCCCTTTAAATCGTAACTGTATAGAGAGAAGCTGCTATTACCACAGAAATGGAATCACTGAGTGATGTCATCAAGCCTTAACTTATTATACAAAAATCTACCTGAAAATTTCTAGTAAAAGAAAGTATATTGTATTTATTTGTTTTCAATCATTATACATGAAAAAATGGAAAATAGTATTGTTGTTTTTATTTAAATTTAATTAATTTCATATTGTTGTTATTTTGCATCTATTAAGACAATCTATCCATTTCTATTTCTATTTGAATAATCTATTTCCATTTGAAAGCCAAGCTAGTCCTTACTCATACTCCCACCCCTAGACTCATTCCCCAGCTACTTATTATTGTCTCCTAGAGTCTCCTAGACAAGTTGGTCACTCCTTGCATTTTGCCCACCGCATTACCCCTGAATTCCAATCTGGTTCCCTTATCGCCACTGGTCCGGCCTTGACTCTCCTCGACTCCCTCTTCTCTGCTGTTCCCGCCTAGTCCCTTGATTCCCTTGTCTCAGCTGGTCCTGCCCAGCTCCTTGATTCCCTCATCTCCTTCATCTCAAGCATCCAACCCAAACTTGGGCCCGTGGGTCATTGATGACACCCTGGTCTGTCAGCTCTTCAGCTTTCTATCAGAGCTGGACCGGGACAATCATCTTTGCAATATGTATACCAATTCCTATTCCATACACGCACTAAAACCATATAATAGGTAGAAAAGAATGAGAGTTGATATATTCAATACTTCCAGAAAGTGTAATTTATTAATACAATAAAATTGTATAATCCACACTGATGAATCCTCAAACAAGCTATGATATCCATCTTGTGCGTGCCTGTGTATTTGAGGAAGAAAGAGAAGAGATGATCAGATGATCACTGTTTTCCATAATATAGCACTGAATAGTCATTTATGGCAGGGAGTCCCTGCTCACTCTCTCTCACTGACACTCTCCTTTTCTTCTGGGGATGCTATAACCTGGCTCAAAAAGGCATGAGGAGTTTTTTTTTTACAGTTTTTCTGAACTGCTAAAATACATTTCTTGAAATGTACTCTTCTTTTCTCAAAACAGTATGCACAAACCCCAAAATACTAGCTACATTCTCAAAACCTTTGACTCGACTTGTTAAATCACACATTGAATCACACGATTCAAAATTATATTATCCTTATACAAAACCAAACATCGTTGCCAGATAACACACAAAGCCACCCAATGTGTAAACACTAAGCAGCAATCATTGCACACTACAAAAATATATGCAAAACACTACACTCTAGGCAGAGAAGGAAAAAGAATATTTATTGTGGAATACTCACACTCGATTCCTGCACTCATCAAAACTGAGATTACTGAGAAAATTCAGTGTTTCCCTTAGAATCCTGAAAACTTTCTACACTGGGGCTGTAGAGAGTGTATTGCATCTCATCGTGGTATGGAAACATATCAGTCAAAGATCGTAAAGATCTTTAGAGAGTGGTGTGCTCAGCTGAGCGTATCTCCAGAACGGATCTCCCTTCTTTGGATCACATATACACCAGGCGATGCAAAGCTATGGCTATTAAGATCCACCCAGAAATTTCCACACTGCCAAAAAAACGTCACCCTCCAACCACCCCCCCACCCCCCCCCACCCCCAAGGGGCTTTAGTTCCTACACTGGCCTCCTATTGCTGCTAGTAGGCAGAAGATTTAAAAGAGAAAGATGGATGGACCACCTGATGCCACGGCTACCTGGCCTGGTGACCCGACCCGAAAAATGCAGCTGCTCGGCTCCCATCTGAATTAAAGAGAGCACATTTTCCTATATCATCAAGCTTGACACAGCTTCACGTTTACTGGATCACTATTGGACAGAACACGCTCTGGGTTGGTTTGAGATTTCTGGGTTCTTCATGTGACCCAACCAGTGAGTGAAATTAACTCTGACAAGACACCAAAGAACAGGCAGACACCAGACAAACAGCATGACAATGATTACTCCAAGACAAAACAGAATTATTGCGCCAGTCTATATGGGGATTAGAGTAGATAGCCAAAGATGTCCTAGGACTACTGGAGTGAGGGGAGAATCAACAAGTAGAAACTGAATCTTCTCAGAGTGATTCCCAGACGTGATAATTGTTAACAGTTCGGTGGAGTGAGCGATAGTGGGAAGGGCATGACCATTGAGGCCATTGACAGAGATGGGACAAGGAAGGGGGTACACAGGAATGTGAAGTTGTTGGGCCAGTTATTTTTTCCAGAAGATTACCTTCAGCTCCAGAGTCTAAGAGTGCCTGACTTCCACCGGATTTCGCATGTAAGGCAGTAAAAGATAGGACATACTGTGATCTGTGTTGTTTTAATGTGGAATGCACTTTCTATCTTTTAAATATGCAATGAATTATTGAATGATTGGCATTGATAAAAATAACTAGATAGGTACATTTTCTGAAGAAAAGTGGTGCTTGCTAAGGCAAAACTTGGGAATATTTAAATGATGCTAACATGATTGCACATGATGCTAACATGTTTTAACATGATGATGAAATGATTTAGCATGATGCTAGCATGAAGTAACATGATATTAGCATGATGCTAGCATGACTCAACATGATAAAATATGGCTTATTCATGGTATTTTGAGGTTGCTAAGGTTATCTAAATGGTTGCTAGGGTGTGGTCAGGAAGTTGCCAAGGCAATACCCAAAACCCCCTGACAGCTTGAGTCAAATAAGCTCACCCACATGCATATATAATGTTCTAATGCTGGGATATTGCTTATTTGTTTTATTACATGGTTGCTAAGGTACAGTAAATGGTTGCTATGGTGTAGCTAGACAGTTAACAGGATAAAACCAATAGATGGATGTGTGTGTGAATCAGGGAAAAATGCTAAAAAAACAACTTCCATGTCTCTATTATGTTCTGGTTCTCAGATATTGATAATTCATGTTGGTTGCTATGGTGCTCCAAATGGTTGCTAGGGAATAGCTTGACAGTTTCCATGGTAATAATTAAAGACTATTTGCCAGTCTGAGTTAAAAGAGGCTACCCACTTGTCTTTACGATGTTCTGATGCCTCTCACCTTTTTAAATGGCAGTCAATGGATTGCTTGGTAGGGTACTGTAACTGGTTGCTAGGGCAAAGTAGCCTTACGTATAATAAAAAAAGAATAATAATAACAAAACAGAACAAATTCCGGACATGTTCAACAAAGAATATATGGTATTATTGCAAATAGTGTGTGTGAGATGTATATTAATTAGGCATACTAGGTTTATAGTAGGTTTATGAAAAAGGGGTGACTGAACCAATAAAACTACAAAATCATAGCAAGCAAGATATGCTGTTCCAACTTACTTGGAGATGGCATTTAAAAAGATAATATCTTATGGGACAGGGGTATAAAGGATTTGCAATAGTACCATGAAATACATACATAAAATATATATTAAAAAATACCTTAAGATTACACAATGAAGGAGAATGGAAGACAATTGGAGACAAATGAGCAGCAAAATAGAAGATTCTTTTGGACTGTAATTACATCATATCGCGAAAAGCAGTATTAACAATTTACAAAACCTTAAGCTAAGTTAGATGTTAGCAGTCTCCCAGTAAGCAAGCCAACAGGGCGACAATAGCAAGAAACCAAAACTCCAATGGTGTATAGATGGAGAAGAAAACCTTGGGAGAAACCAGGCTCAACCAGGAGGGCCAGATCTCCTCTGACATGTTCTTGGATATGAACGGAGGGTTGATTATAATGATTTATAATTATTTATTGATAAGAAACTGTCAGGTCTAATTATATCTGACAATACGTCAGGCACTGAGAAATGTTACCAACGGAAACAGTGACAGAAGCATAATGTTAATAATTGCAGCTATAACGGCACACTGCTGTGACTAAGCCGGGAACACAATATAGAAACTAACTAGGCTGGTGGTAGGTATGTATATAATTTGTAAGTTTACTAAAGACGTCCATCAAATCCCGATGATCTGTTTCAGGGGTCATACCATCCTGACCCCCAATATTTGGTTTCAAAGTTCAGATCCAGCTGACTACAGGGCCTTGGGGAAATGAAAGACAAACAGACTTAGTGTGGAGACAGTACATCTGTTCTTATGGGATGTTCCCCCAGTTCCGGTTTACCTAATTAATGCAGCCTAATAATCCCTTAAAGGGATTTGAGTAATAAATTTCCTCAAATTAAAAACCAGATCTTCAATCTACATTTAAACTGACATAATGTATCTGCCTCCCGGACAGTACTGGGAAGACTGTTCCAGAGTTTGGGCGCCAAATACGAAAAGGATCTACCACCAGTGCTTTTTTTTTTAATTCTGGGTATTATCAAATAGACAGAATTTTCAGATCGCAGTAAACATGAAAGACTGTAATAAGAGAGGAGCTCACTTAGTTATTGAGGAGCTAGACCATTCAGAGCCTTGTAGGTAATTAGCAAATGTTTGAAGTTTCTACGATGCTTGATAGGCAGCCAGTGCAGTGTGTGGACAAAACTGGGCTAATATGGTCATACTTATGCATTTTTGTAAGAACTCTGGCTGCTGCATTCTGAATCAGCTGGAGTTTTTGTATTAATCCTGCAGGGTAGCCACCAAGTAAGGCATTGCAATAATCAAGTCTTGATGTCATGAATGCATTAATTATTTTTTTGGTGTTTAACTTAGAGCATGTCGTAGTTTTGATATATTTGATATATTGATATACTCATCCCGCACGGTTTGTCGTGGACCAATGAATGAAGGGTCAAACCACCCAGCTTATCGAGGAGAGGTGTGCTATGACTTTTATAAGCAATCAGTGTATGATGTTTTTTGGGCGTACAAAAAAGTGGGAGAAAAGTTCTATAGACTTAACATTGTCTTTTGTGACGTTATAGCTCCACATCAGAATGTCGTAGAGACTTGGGGGTAGGATCATATCGCTTGGCTTAGTAACCACCAACATATGATGTTTCAACTTCATAGCCATGCCCTAGCAATCATTTACAGCATCCTTGCAAACACCCTATTGACTTCCATTTAAAAAGGTGAAAGGCATCAGAACATTGATGAGACAAGTAGGCGGACTCAGACTGCCAAGTAGTCTTGAATTATTACCGTGGAAACTGTCCAGACATGCCCTAGCAACCATTTAGAGCATCCTAGCAACCAACATGAATTAGCTATATCTCAGTACCAGAACATCACAGAGACATAGAAGTTGTCTCTTTTGATTCACACACACATCAGTCTATTTATTTTACCCTGTTAATCTATCTACACCATAGCAACCATTTACTGTACCCTAGCAACCATATAATAAAATGAATAAGCCATATCTCAGCATTAGAACACTGTAGAGACGTGTGTGGGCTTATTTGACTCAGGCTGTCAGTGGGCTTTAGGTATTGCCCTGCCAACTTCCCAACCACACCCTAGCAACCTCCAAACATTATGAATAAGCCATGTTTTAGTATATCTATCATGCTAGCCCATGCTGAGTCATGCTAATATTATGCAGTGTCATGCTAGCATCATGTTAAAACATGCTAACATTGTTTAAATATTCCTGAGTTTTGCCACTACAAGCACAAATAACATTTTCTTCAGAAGATTTACCTATCTAGTCTGTTTTACAATCTGTTTGACACACTTTCTAAACCCTCAGAAATCACACTCAGATTTGGAACCTACAGCAGTAGCAATCCAGAAGTTGGCAGGGTACTCAGATCAGCACAAGTTTTAATGATGTTACAGTGTTTGAATGCATGTTACACATTAAAATAGTCGTTTTCCATAGGTGAAGCATTATGAAATTATAAATTGAAATTAATATGTTGCCACAATTATATTTTTATTTTTACATTTTTAACATTTAATTAAATATCTTGAGATTAAAAGATTTTTAAGATAAGAAACATTTCAGTCAGGTGTTTCCAAACTTTTGACTGGTAGTGTAAGTACCCGTCAAAGCAAAGCATTGCAGTGACTGTTTGTGGTCCTGCAAATCTCGCTATTGTTATGTGATCGGTGTTGTCTGCATTGTTTTTTTTCTCTTTTAATGTAGTAACTAGACTGACATCAACTGACGGTTCAACTCTTCTTTAATCTCTCCCCTGATAACACATAAAACATGCTTTTACTTTTTGCTTTTTCTTATCTTTTCTGTTAAACGAAAAGTGTAACACATTAAGCACATTCTTCAAATGCACAGATGAGACATCAAAATTAATCATAACCTCAATTAAAATGAAAACATGAAAATAATGAAACATACATGAAAAATAAAGTTATAAATATGATTTAAACAGGAAAGCTAACTTTAAAAGTGATTTTTAAAGTAAAAATGACAGATTAATAAGAGTTTAATAGAAACCCAGCTCTCCCATGTGGAGACCTGCAAAGAGGAGGTGCAAAGACAGGAAATTAAGATTAACGCTGCAATCAAAAATTTAAAGGGGAAGATGCAGACACATATAGGCATATCAGGTACACTGATATCAGGTATAAGTGAACATTTTTGTGTAATTTTATATACGAAATGAACATATTACTTTCCATGCCTGTTACACATGCATAAGAAATCAACATTAGGCCAGGAGTTTGCAAAGTGTGTAAAGTGTTACCAAATACTGTCAAAAATTTAATAGATGCTATCATCTCAGTGGCCCTAACCCCAAACCACACAATACTGGATGTCAATACTGGATGCCCATGATCTTCAGGCCTCAGACAGCACTGTTTAGGAAATCACTGCATGGGCTCAGGAACACTTCCACAAATCATTGTCTGTGAACACAATTCACCATACCATTCACAAATGCAAGTTAAAGCTCTATCATGCTAAGGAGAAGCCATATGTGAACGCAATCCAGAAATGCTTCTGTTTTTAAAAAAAAAGCTAGTTTAAAATGGACTGAGGCCAAGTGAAAAACTGTTCTGTGGTCAGTCAAGTCGAAATTTGAAATTCTGTTTGGAAATCATGGACACTGTGTCCTTCAGACTAAAGAGAAGAGAGACCATCCGGCTTGTTATCAGCATACATTTCAAAAGCCTACATCTCTGATGGTATGGGGCTGCATTAGTGCCTATGGCCTGGGCAGCTTACACATCTGAAAAGGCACCATAAATGCTGAGAGGTATATACAAGTTTTAGAACAACATATAATCCTATCCAGACTACGTATTCCCAAGGAAGACCTTGCATATTTCACCAAGACAATGCTAAACCGCGTACTGCATCCATTACAACAGCATGGCTTCATAGAACAGTCTGGGTGCTGAACTGGTGTGAAACATTTGGTGTATCATAAAACGGAAGACCCAGGACCTTTGAGTTGCTAGAATGCTACCTCCAGCAACTGGTCTCCTCAGTTCCCAGACGTTTACAGACTGTTGTTAAAAGAAGAGGGAATCCGGAAGGTAGAGATGAACAATTCGGAAGTCCAAGATGGCGCCGAGTATGGCAGCCGCGTTGCGAGCTCCGTCGACACACTACAGTTTTTTGTTTATTTATCTGTTTATTTTGTATGTAACCAAGTCGTCTTTCGTGCGTGATGTCGTCAGTTTAATTGTATATGATAAACAAACACTTTTGGATATTGGCTACACTGTCGCTCACCGGAAACCGGACTTTGAGTTTCCCGTAGATGCTCTGTTTACAAACATGACAACAGAGCCCTTTGTCATAAGGCTGAGACGCCGTGCCTTCTGACCCCTGCTCCCCACCATTCTACTGGCTAATGTACAGTCACTGGACAACAAGCTCTGCGAACTGAGGGCGCGTATCTCCTACCAGCGAGAAACGAGGGACTGCTGCATTATCTGCCTTACGGAAACCTGGATGTCTGCAGAGGTTTCAGACTCATCGAGCCCACCGGGTTCTCTGTGCATCGTGCGGACAGGGCGAAAGACCTCTCGGGGAAGAGCAGAGGAGGGGGTGTATGTTTTATGATCAACGAAGCTTGGTGTGATCGAGGGAACGTGCACTCAATCAAGTCCTTTTGCTCCCCTGATCTGGAATACCTCATGCTTCTGTGTCAACCGCACTGGCTGCCGAGGGAGTTCACAGCTGTTATCATCACAGCTGTATACATTTGGACTGGGAAATGTTCCGGTCTGCTTCCGATGGCAACATCAGGGTTTACTTGGATACCTTTACATGTTTCATTAAGAAGTGCATAGATGACGTCGTGCCAACCAAAACTATCCGGATCTACCCCAACAATAAACCGTGAATAAACAATGACGTTCACGCAGCCCTGAAAGCGGGAACATCTGCATTTAATTCTGGAGATGCGGAGGAGTACAAACGCACCAGCTATGCCCTCTGGAAAACCATCAAAGCTGCCAAACACCAGTACAGAGAGAAAGCAGAAGGTCAGTTCAAGTCAGACAGCACAAGAAGCATGTGGCAGGGAATCAATAACATTATGGACTTAAAGAGATAAACACCCCGCTATGAACACCACTGCCTGTCTCCCCGAATGAGCTAAATTCTTTTTACGCTCGTTTCGAGACAAATAACCCCGCCCTCACGGAATGCTTTAAAATGTCCACCATTGTGCCTGTACCAAAACAACCAAAGATCACACGCTTGAATGACTGGCGCCCTGTTGCTCTGACGCCCATTATCAGCAAGTGCTTTGAGAGACTGATCCGAGACCACATCTGCTCTATACTACCTGCCTCACTGGACCCACTACAGTTTGCCTATCATAACAACCGCTCTACTGATGATGCCATTGCACTTACCCTACACACTGTTTTTTCCCACCTGGAAAAAAGAACACTTATGTGAGAATGCTGTTTGTGGACTACAGCTCAGCATTTAACACCATAGTGCCCTTAAAGCTTGATACGAAACTACGGGCTCTGGGTCTGAACAGCTCCCTGTGCAGCTGGATCCTGGACCTCCTATCAGGCAGGCGTCAGGTGGTCAGAATGGGCAATAACATCTCCCCGCTGATCCTCAACACTGGAGCCCTTCAGGGCTGTGTTCTCAACCCCCTCCTGTACTCCCTATACACCCACGACTGCGTGGCCACACACAGCTCTAATGTCATTGTGAAATTTGCTGATGACAATGGTGGTAGGCCTGATCACCGACAACGACGAGACGACCTACAGAGGTGCGTGCTTTGACACACTGGTGTCAGGAGAACCACCTCTCACTCAACATCGACAAGACCAAAGTGATTGTTATGGACTTCAGGAAACAGGAAAGAGAACACACCCCCATCACCATCAATGGGTCACCAGTGGAGCGGGTCAACAGCTTCAAGTTCCTCGGTGTTCATATCACTGAGGACCTCACATGGTCCGCTCACACAGATGCAGTGGTGAAGAAGGCTCACCAGCGCCTCTTCTAGCGCCTCTTCTACCTCAGGCGTCTGAGGAAGTTTGGTATGAACCGCGACATCCTTAGATCATTCTACACCTGCACCGTGAAGAGCATTCTGTCTGGTTGCATCACAGCTTGGTATGGGAACTCCACTGCCCACAACCGCAAGGCCCTGCAGAGGGTGGTGCGAACTGCCAGCTACATCATAGGAGGTGAGCTTCCCTCCCTCCAGGATATTTACAACAGGCGGTGTCTGAGAAAGGCACGGAGGATCATCAGAGACTCTAGCCACCCTAGTCACGATCTGCTCTCCCTACTGCCCTCAAGCAGATGGTACCGCTGCATCAGGACACGCACAAGCCGAATAAGGGACTGCTTCTTTCCTTAAGCTGTCCGATTACTCAATGTGAATTGACATAATCTCAACCCACCCACCCTTCTCCATACACTGTACTTTAACTACCTCACAGATCACATAATAAGGTTTTATTACAAGCTCCGGTTCACTTGGTCTTGTATGCACACTTTACACAATATATTACTGTGTGTGTGTGTGTGTGTGTGTGTGTGTGTGTGTACACATGTAAACACACATACTGTGTGTACAAATGTATATTGTACATATTAAGTCACTACAACATGTCCACGTGCATATATTGTATATTGTAAATTTGTAATTTTGTACACAATTATGTATATTCTGTCTATTCTGTTACTGTATGTACTACATACTGTTATGTATTTTTTTTGTACTGTCTGGTTTTTTTTCTTCTTTACATACTGTTTTTGCACTGTCTGGAGCCGCACTCAAGCTTTTCACTCGCCTCTACACGTGTTGAGGTGATGTGACAATAAACTTGATTTGATTTTGATTTGATTTGGAATGCTACACAATGGTAAACATGCCCCTGTCCCAACTTTTTTGAGAGGTGTTGCTGCCATCAAATTCAAAATAAGCTAATATTTTGCATTAAATAGTAAAATGTCACTTTCAACATTTGATATGTTGTCTATGTTCTAGTGTGAATAAAATATGTGTATATGAGATGTGCAGATCATTGCATTCTGTTTTTATTTACATTTTACACAGCATCCCAACTTTTTTGAATTGGGGTTGTATAAACTTAACCATTTACATCCAATATCAAAACTTCTTTATGCCACACTCAGAAGGCAGTTTGATGACAAGGTTGAAATTTTAGAGCATGCATACTGGTTGAAGGTAGAAGTGATGTGTGAATGAATCACAGCTAAAAAAATGGATGCTTTAATGGCCATTTACTCACATCCTGAAAGATTGAAATCCTGCAATGCACTGTTTGGTGGTTGTACACAAACTTACAAGCTGTATCATCAGGCTGCTGAAGGTAAGATAAGGTAAGGTAAGAAAATACAATATGTGGACTTTACAAGTAAGTTGTACCCGTTTTGCCAGGCAAAGAAATCTTACCCCATAGGACATCCCCATTTTCAAGGATTTTGAACCTCTTGAATAATATTATGGGTTTGTCAGAGCTACTATACTACACCCACAAAAACTGCTTCACCCTGTTCTTCCCTATAGAACTGGTGGTAAACCGATGTTTCCAGCCGATGTTGAACAGCAGATTCAGACCATTCCATGTAGACATACAGATGAGGAGAGAGCTATTTCAGGCTGTTGGTTCAGTACTGAACTGTTAAAATCTGTGGAGATCATGTGGTTATGTTGTAATAAAAGTGACTGAGGTGTGGCATTTCCCTCAGAGTTCTGATACTCTGTTTAGCGGTTATGTGAAAACCTTTCTGCAATACAAACAAGAGGCCAGTGGTTTCCCCACACATTGTGACAGATGTTGACAAAGAATCATACGTTAATGATTACTTTGAGAAAGAGGAAATCAGACTGGATCTTGACAGGATAAGCCTTAACCCTGGACGCTGCTCTATTAACAAGCTTTCGCTAAATAGTTTGGGGTAGATTTTCTATGAGGGAAAACCTGCCCACCACTGAGTTGATTTCAGACTCTGAACAGTTTTTGACAACATATTTTTTGCGAAGGTTATGACATTAAGCATTTCTCATTTGTGTCAGACACTGTTGCACTAATTCAGTGGTGTTACACAAGTTCAAGGTGGTGTATATCCATATGGCTTCTGACAATCTTTTTGGTTACAGGGATGTACGAGATACAGATGGTTTTGATTCGAGACCTTGAGAAGGTATTCACACAATATGTACATCATAGAAACCTTAGTGCTGTTTATATTGTGCAGAATTTATTTTGTCAGGGTAAACCCAGCAGGACCATCAGCTTAAATACAGATTATCTCTGTATTGTTTAAAAACCCCTGACACGCTAATCAGGTTAATGTACTAGGTAGACAGATGTACCCCGGAAACACAAATTGTTTTATAGAGTGCTATCATGATACAACCAGTAAGCCTTTCAGATCCCTGATGATTGATTATAAAGCGAAAACACCCGAACACTATCGTCTCAGAACAGATTTACTTTTACCACATCCTATAGTACACCTCCAAAAAAGAAAGTGAAAACCATTGGATGGGGAAAATGTCAGCTAGACTTTGTAAAAACCTGCTTTTTTTACCTATTAAGACCAACGGCCAATTGTGCTAATGGACCACCACATACGGTCCGGGATGGCCGTAGACCACTTGATTGGAATGAATTTTAATACCTTATTCTACTGTTCCAAACCAAAATGTTAGCGGTATAATAAATTCTTTGAAAACTAAGTCACTGATAGCTTTGTATAAAAAACACAAAACAGAAAAAAATATTCACAAACATTATCTCTGCAGCTTAGTGGTTCAGAGGAGCTTGTGTTTAAATAATCAAATCTTGATCAAAGTCAATGGCTAAGTTTTTAAACCTAAATCATGTCTTTTATGTATGTGTTTTTTTTCTTAACTGTATGCTCATATGTAAATAAAAGAACATGATGAGAAAATGATTTGCGTGTTTTTGAAAATTAAATATTCATGACATCTTAACAATATGATTTTATTAATTCAGAGAGGAATACACACTGAATACAATTGAACATTTTATTTAACATTTTTATTCATTAGGTCCATATAACTATACCCTTTGACCATATGATACATACGCACACACAGAATTGAAGATTAGAAAGTCATTGATTATAGGTGAAAATGGGCCCATAACTGTCAAAAAACAACCAACTCTCTCCTTGTTCAAGTAGATGGATAACCAGTGTTCACCAGGGAGAGCTGAAGGGTGAGTGTTATTTGACTGTAATGTTCTTAATGGCACTTGTGGTAAATGATTGCACGGTAGTACTCCAAGAAAATGTGTATTGTGTGAATTCATAGGAAAATAAGATGTGTTAATCTTCCAATTAATAGTAATCAGTTAAGACTTGTCTTCAGTTTGACACTTCTGTGATGCTGTCAAATGTTGCATAAACAATTAAGTTAATGGTGTGTGGTAGCAGCTGTTTAAACCGAGCCTCTAGTCAAATATTCCCAGTCCTGATTAGTGACACGTGCTGACCACACACTGGTGTGAGGTTAAATGCGTAGAGCGTATAACCATGTAGAAAATCCTCCCTATCAATAGACGCTGAGCGATACATCAATTTGTGAGAAAATCATGGCTGCTGGGTAATTTATTAATCCTACCAGTGATCCGTCTGCTATATCAGTCCCTTCAGGCTTTGTAATTTTCACAGAAAACAACAGTGTGTTATTTAAGTCGATATAATCTCTAGTACTAGCGAAAAAACTCCAAAGGTGCTGTGTCTGATATTACGGATAAGGGCGGAACTTCCATATGTGTTTTTTAATAGCTGTTTGAGTCAATAGTACTGTGAACAAATCTAGTTCAGATTTAATACATTCTTCTGATGTAATGTGTAGTAAGGCTATGAAAATAGTTTTAATAGTTCTCCTTGTGCTGGACAATATGACGAGTTTTGCTGATACCTTCCAACTGATGTCTTCTACATAGTGTGCTTTGTTTTTTTCAGTGGCTGACCACTCCTCTTACACCCTGGTGGTCTAATCAAACATTTACGGGCCATTACCATGAGTCTGGAGCCATTCAAGACCTCATCAGCATATTGGTGACAATGTCGCTATTTATGTTTTTTGCAACTGATGTACAATGTGTTCTGGCTATGTTAAATCCTTGTTTTAGCAAGGAAAAATCCTTTAAAAATTCCCTCAATCCACCTCTATACATAACCCCGCCCCCAGCAAACCCGGGGGGTGCATTACCAGCCTGATTTTGATAATAGGACACAAAATGCTCAGGGTCAACATTGCTGAAACGTCATTTATTTATTTAAAGGAAATCTTTTTAGGTCTAAAGTGAAGTATAGCAACAACTTTTCCATAATTAAACAGTACTTCCATGTTCTGATCGTAATCAAAAATACCAGGTCATCATAATACGCGTCTTTAATGCGAAGTGTAGGTTTGATTTGTATATACCATTATTACTACTGATAACAGTATGCTCAGTGCTTTCCATGTGATATCCAAACAGGTATTTCTCATCCCCCAATGTGTTATCGTTTATCACATCAAAAACAGCATCTCCCTCATTAAAAAGATACCATGTTTTAGGCAACTTAAACTCACACCCACTTCAACCCACTTCCCATTTACTTTTTAAGTTTATAGGAGAGACCAGTGTGGTTCTATAATTAGAAATACCATTTTCCGGATAAACTCTTATAGAAGCGCTGCAAGGTAATAAGACGTGAAAATCATGCTCATCCATGTCTGGTTTTAACTTGTATTAATTTGTTCTGCGTGTGTGTGATCTCTTACAAAAAAGACTTTGTAGATCTAACTTGTAGATCTGTAGAAAGATGTCTTTCTCAGGCACGCAGCTACTAAATTTAGAAGGCCATCTGAACCATTTTACTAAAACCAGTTTTCTTACCTTGTCTTGTCTAAACATTTTTCTACTTTGAATGCCTTGTTCCTGCTTACTGTTATTTTTTTGTAGCTCTTGCTCATAAACTACCCTTGATAATATCTCCATCATAATTACTCAGCTTACATACTGGTGGGTCACATGGTATACATGCCATTACAGTGAAATACTCTTCTGTGTAGTTTTCCTCGTAAGCTTTTGAAAATGTTTCTCTCACTTTAGAAATTCAAACAACATCTCTGATTTTGTATTTAAACATTGATTTGGTGGTTTCAATACCACCAGGTCCATATAGATTATGAAATACTTTACATTTGTTTTCCATGTTAACATCCAGCAATCTCATTTTTATATTTGAATGATAGCTAGTATTGTATCTGAGTGTGATATCTTGTAACACGTCAACAAAACATCTGGAATTAGTGCCTGTTAAATATCTCTACATTCTGCTTTTCAAGGTCCTGTTAAAACGTTCAACAACGCTGGCCTTTAAATCAGAGGCTGTAGCAAAATTATGAATATTATACTTTTTAATCATGTCTTAAAAAAATGCTTGTTAAAAAATTCTTTCCCTCTGTCCATCTGTAATTTTTGAGGGTCACGTCTCTCTCTCAGTATAGACCTCTATCCCGCTCTTGTTCTTTTAGACACGAGTCCACACATATTTACTAAACACATCTATACATGTTAACAAATATTTTTCATTATTATTTTCCTTTGAATAAGCAGTCATGTTGACCAGGTCCGCCTGAAACTGTGCATCCACCCCATAAACAATCACCGCATTTCTGTTGTATTTAAGAGGAGGTGTTCTATGTAGCGTATAGGCATCCTCTGAGGAAAGCCAGCCTGAACCTTCTTTATCAGTTAGCCGAATACCAGTATCATTTAAACCAGCGTGTTTTAGGTGTAAAACACAATAAATAACAATAAATAACACATAGGATTTCAAAGATTTGACTTTTTATTTCCAAACAACAACAAATGTTATGATGTTACACCTCATCCATATAGTAAAGACACTGTATACAGAAGAAACTGTATATATGTAATGATGCTTTTGCCGATCAGATAGTCAACCAAGATTTCAACAATTTCACAAAAATTGATTTGATCTTTTCTTGACAGCATGGCTATACATATTGTAGTGTGTGGCATGGCCCAATATTTGGATCATGTATGGATCATAAAATAGCCCCTTTTACTTAAGACTTCCAAACCTAGTGTGGGGGTGAAAGACCCTAGGCTCCAGAGAGTCTGGAGGCAAACTTCTCCTCCAGATGGCTATCAGCACCTCTGACACCCTAACCCTAACCCTAACAGGACAGTTTATGACACACTGCACAAGCTTCAAAAGAATTCCATGGGCACCACATGGCCCAAGAGAGACTTTAACTTACAACTAAACTGTCCTGAACTGTACATATTTGTATATATTCCCATTGTATGCTGGCTACAAAACTATGTATCTTAACTATAATTCCGTAGATAGTTATGCAAGTTTGGATTGATGTTCTGTTTGTATTTATGCATTATGCATGATAACTTTCTACTATTGTCTTTCTACAATAACCTGGATTGATATTTGCAATTGTGCCATCCGGCCATAAAACATGCAAATAAGGTGTTGAATGAGACAAAGAAACTTTTGCCTGCTTAATACCTATTGGTTGTTTTAGTTTCACTGGGCGTGACCGATGTAACTTAAAAATGACTGCCAACAGTCGCTGTGACGGAGGACGTTGTTCGTAAAGCTCTGAAGTGGGTGAACATCAGAAAAAGCGGCTGGCCCAGATGGCATTCCTGGATGTGTATTGATAACGTGCTGATCAGCTGTCTGGTGTGTTTACATCAGTAAAGTCCATGAGTCCCTTGCTCAGTCAATTGTCCCTACCTGCTTCAACAAATCCATTAATGTTCCCTTGCCAAAAAACAACATGCCCTCCTGCCTAACATTTATCGACATGTGGCACTCACCTTACACATCATGAAAGTTTTCAAGGACCTTATCAAGAACACCATCTGCTCCTCCATCACGCACAACATCGACCCCCTCCCGTTCGCCTGTCACCCCAATAGGTCTACTGACGATGCTGTTTCTCACATTCTCCATGCTACTCTCTCACACACAGACGGCAATAAAGGGAATTATGTGAGTCTGCTGTTCATAGACTACAACTCGGCTTTCAACACCATAATCCCTCTTAGACCGGCCTCCAAACTGAAAGATCTACAACTGAATTCCCACCTCTGTGAATGGGTTCTGGACTTCCTTTAATGCAGACCTCAGGTAGTGAGGGTGGGCCAGACTACCTCCGACATCATCACTCTGAGTACAGGAGCCCCACAAGGTTGCGTTCTTAGTCCCCTGCTCTACTCCCTGTATACATATGACTGTGTGTCCTCTCACGATTCCACGTCTAACATCACATTTGCAGATGATACAGTGGTGATTGGCCTCATCTCCAACAACGATGAGCATGCCTACCTTGATGAAGTGGAGAAATTAACGTCATGGTGCCAAGCTAACTGTCTCTCTCTAAACATCAGTAAAACCAAAGAAATGGTTGTTGGTTTTAGAAGGAGGCAGCAGCGGACCTACTCCCCAGTAATCATCAATGGGACCCCTGTGGAGAAAGTGAGCAGCTATAAATACCTCGGTGTGAACATCTCTGAGGATTTAACATAGTCTGACACATCCATATGGTCATCAAAAAAGCCAGACAAAGACTGTACCATCTGAGATTACGGAGGAAATTCCAAGATTCCCTTAGGATCCTGAAAACTTTCTACACTGGGGCTGTAGAGAGTGTATTGACTGCATTGATTGCATCTCGTCATGGTATGGAAACATATCAGCCAAAGACCATAAAGCTCTTTAAAGAGTGGTGCGCTCAGCAGAGTGTATCTCCAGAACGGATCTCCCTTCTTTGGATCACATATACACCAGGCGATGCAAGGATAGGGCTATTAAGATCCTCAAGGACTCCACTCACCCTGGAAACCGGCTGTTCATGCTGCTACACTCAGGTAGACGCTTCCGTGATGGCTAAAACGGAGAGACTCAGGAGGAGCTTTTTCCCTCAGGCCATCAGACACTTAAACATGGATAAACATATACTACATTTAAGTGACTCTGGCATTACATGCTAACTATACCACTTTATACACTGCATTCCAATTTGCACACTTCACTTTATTATAATCTACATAATTCTGTGTACGACTTATTCTGTTCATTTATTTACTGACTGCTATGCCCCCCCCTTCTTCTCTTACCTCTAATTGTATTTTTGTATTTTAAGTACTTTTAAAATCTCTTGTGTTTTTGGCTTTTAGTGGTTATAGTATGTGGGTGGTGTCATTTGCCTTCACCACCCCCCACACACTTTTCAGGTTGAAACAATTTAACCTTAATGGACTTGTTACTGATCATACATTTTATACCATCTAAACAGTTTCAATATTTGAAAATACATCATCTAGCAGCTGAACGTCTCTCCACTGAAACACAAACTTCATATCATAATATTTGTTGTGCTCATCAGGGGAAATAGGTAATGCATTTTCTGGAAGCTTTGTGTTTACCTCACAGCAAAAAATATAAACACAATCTTCTAGGTTCGTTTTACAGTGGTCAGCAACAATCCTCTATCTTATACGACGTTTCATGTCATCCCACTCACCGATGTACAGCGCCCTATCACCACAACCAAAAATAAAGACCAGTCTTTAGCTAGGAAAATAACATAGGGGTTGTCATGTGCTCACTTCTTACCCAGATCCACACTGTACAACCTCACAAAGTGCTTAGTCAAACTCATACCACCCTGTATGATTTCCAGACAGTGAAAACTCGCATTTCACATAATCTTAAGAACATAGTCAAACTAACATGCTCACGTTATCTCCGGGCAAAAGTAAGCTCTTCCTCCATTTCCACCCATTCTCTCACTGGCAATGTGGCAAAACATCTCTTTAAAACTTAGGAATTTTAGGATGAATCAGCCATTGTTGAGGAGACAGAAATGCAGATTGCAGACTCTGAATTTTCACACCAATTCACACAGGCTTATTCACAATGCTGTGAGAAGAAAGGCTTGAAGCTTCTCTTTGTTAATGTGTAATTTCTTTAACTCTTTTGTTTTAACTTTAGGGGTGTCAACACATGGGCCCTCTTCCTCCCACAGTCAGGAAGACAAACAAATTGGGGTATATGCTTTAATCAGAAAACTAGTTGAAGACACCTTGAGATAAATTTGTGACCCAAAGTCTCAGATCAATCACTTTCATGTTTGTCTGAAACGTGAACGCTGGAAGTAACCTAACTCTTAGCAGTGTCAACACACACAGACATCATAAACATTTATTTCCCCATTATAACTTTCAAACATTCACACCTACTTGCATATGGCATGGGTCAGACCCCAAAACATGTACAAACTTTTGACTGACAACTGGACAAATCATAAAACAGGGGAGGGGTAATAAATCATATTTTGTTTGATTGACAGTTTGACACATGGTGTATGTGAACACTACTGATAGCTGCAAGCAGCAATGACGGGCCCAAGCACTAGAGGGCCATGGCCACCTAGTGCTTTTCAGAACACAATGCATAGTTGTCACATGCATTAATTTGGAAAATAATTCTTCTGTAAGTGACACTGACTGCTGCCAGTTGACTCACAATAACCATGTCATTGTGATCAGCCCGCAGCACCAAACATATTTCCTAAATTTAACATAAATCACTCAATTCTTGCAGAAGATATGAGATGCTTCCTGTTCCATTTATTGCCCTAACTTGATTGCCTCGCCATGGCAACACCATTGGAGATTAAACAATCCATTCACAATTTAACATCTTCAATATATCTTCTTTTTTCTGACCAACTATAAAGCGACTTGGGTTAATTTAAAAGGACTATTTGAAACTATGTTTAAGTAATATGCTTCCTTCTGCCAGTTGGTGGCACTATGACTGTAACTCACAATAGCCAAATCTGTCATCAGTCCTCAGGACCAAACATACAGCTTTTAAAAGTCGTCCAGCTTGATGAGAACAATTAATGTACAAAGTTTGGTGACGGTAGGCAAAACTAATCCTGTCACTTTAGTCAAAAGATAGAGAGCCCACACACCCCCCCCCACCACCACCTATTTCTAAGCTTTCTGTTAAGTGGAGCTTTCAGTGCAAAAGTTATTCGGGTACATGACCGATACACGTACCACGTTTCGTACTGGTGCGTGCATTTATGTTTGATATATACAGCATAATTTGCCAATGACTGAGGTGTGTGCCTAGTTTCAATACTTTTTAAGCTTGTTAAGTGGGCCAAAGTCCCAAAAAACCTTGAAAAAATTATAATAGAATATAATCTTAAGGAAAAAACAATGGGGCCTTCCCCTTTAGTGCTTGGGCCCTAAACAAAACAGAATTCCAATCAGCTAACCAGATACAGATGCCACTTAATGTGGACAAATATAAACGCTTGTCCTGACTGTCCGAAAAACCAATATGTTTGATGAAATCACGTTGATCGCCTGTTACATTATGAAACATTCATGTAATGATAGCAGACGCATTTATCCAAAGCGACTTACACTACATTGAAGTTACACTATATATTTTATCACTACATATATCCCTGGGAATCGAACCCACGACTTGCTTCTAACACAATGCTCAGCTGAGCTACAGTAGTACGTTTATATCGAGTGTAAAGAGTGTAAACGCAGCCGTCTCCAGAACCGCAAAAACTGTTTCTGCTGGAGCGCTGTTCATCGACCACTGCCATATGGCGTCAGCCCCGTGCCTGGCGCGTGCGCTTTTTATTTACTCAAAGCAGACGCACGAGCCAGGCTTATTAATGAATAATAATTCCCCAGGGGCGAGCCACAAGTCTCACAGGACAGCTTACATCTCGGGCTAAACACATCTAATTTAATTTAACATTTAATGCTGTTATGCTACTCTGTTACAAATGCAAAGAGTTGCACATGTATACGTGTATATTTAAAGTGATATCCATTTTAAAGCTTTTGTATTTTTACGTGCAGAAGCGTTTCTGTTTGTCTTGTAACTCTACAATTTACCATTTGAACATGTTAAATACCAGTTAAGTGAGGCAGTATAAGGGCTATGTAGTTTGTCATATTTGATTTCTTGTGCTGAATTTAAATTGTTTCAGTGGCCCAGATTCACCCGTTCACATTTAGCATCATGTTGCGAACATCTTTGTCAATTATTTACGTGTAATAATTTACGTACCATTGTCTTCAAATTCACCACTAAATGCAAATTCAAATTCCTCACAAATGATGTATGCCAAGGTGCAAGTACAATTCAAAAAGACGATGTAACACTCAGTCTGAGAGCAGAGAGCTAGAAAGCGCCAGATAGCGCGCACGCGTCGAACGTGTGACAGTTACTCGAATTTCCCTCCATTCAGGCCAACCGAAAATCTATTGTAGTGTCCATCTGCTGCCAGACACGACCCAGGACTGAGCTTTAACCTCATGCAGAAAAAGCTCTTTGACATGCGCAAACCGCGTTCTGTGACACCAGCGTCTATTACAATTATAGAAATAACAAGCGTGTATTCACACTGTAATTCCAGTTAATTCCGGTTTAGTTTTCTTTAGAATTCTGATGCCTGAAACGTCACATACATGCACACAGACAGAGTATTACGTGTTTTAGTAATTATTTATTTATATATGAAACCGATCTAAATAGATTATTCTGCATAGCTTAAAAAAACATTCTACAAACCCAAATGCCACTTTATTTTAACAAAAATAAAACTACATTGTGAAATTGTTATGTTATGCATTCTTAAAACAATTTATATATATATTTGTTTATAAATTCATGTACTGGATCTCAGAATTCCTGCGGAAGTTATTTGTTGTTCCTTCACTACGAAAGTCCAGCTGCCGCCCAGCGTGTCAGTCATCAGCGCCAGCTCAGGGCAAGCTGCACAAGCTTGCGTTTGTATAAGATTGTTTAGTTAGTTAAGACTTCAAAAGTACATGTATGTAATTCTTAAATCAGCTGGTCTTTCAGTACGGTGTTTTCTGTAGAAATGTGCATTTGTTATATTAAAGAGCTATTTCTGATCTGACGCTTTCAGATTACGTTCATTAGAATTAACTTAACGAAAGTTTGATTCGTTCATATTGACGTTTTTTGGTTTTTTGCTCAAATAAAAATTAATTCAATTAATTAAAAAAAAAATTATAAAAAAAATGGTTATTTAACAAAACATTTTTACTGTAATAAAATAAGAACAACAGACAGCACCACTTAGTTGTGGTACCAAAGACACAGAATCATTACCAGAGGAATTACCAAAATATCAGCTTCATAATATTTGCAATATTTCATAATTAGCAAGGGATTGAAAAAGAAATCAGACAACCAACAGGGAAAAGAAACAAGAAACTTTATTTCGTGTGATGTGTTTATTTGATAATAAAGAGTCGGACGCCAGGTAGGAAAGTAAGTTTATTTCTCTCTCTCTCTCTCTCTCTCTCATGCACACGCAAACTCTTAGAACTGATAATTTACTATGAACTAAGAAGTTAGTTAATTGTCTTGTGTGTAGTTATCTTTGTAGCCATGTAGTAAAAGGTTTTTTACATGCATTTTTACAAAATACAAATTTTAACGGTAAAATAGTATGAAAATGATAAAACCTGTTAATTGGTTAACTGTAAAAAAACCCCCAACATATACAGTGAGAAACTTTAAAATTATTTCGCAATTTTAACGTAAAATGCTACAGTAAAAACCTGTTAATTGGTTAACATCTAAGGTTTAGGACAACCCTTAACATCTATGGTTTAAGACAAATGTACGATCTTTGAAAGTAAAACTTATAAATTACTGTATATTCTACAGTGAAAATCTATAGAATTTCTAACTTAGTACAATTAACATAGATGTCATCACCATGAGCGCATTTGGTTCACTAACATTTGTACAGTATATGGTTTTATTAAGAATAATTTGTAAACTAAATTACTGACTAAATACCGTTTGACAGTACTGCAATATTAATTTTCGACTTATTCAAATTAAATAGTTATTGCAAACAATACTCACCCTTGCTGTAACTCACCTGCTCTAATGTGTGACTACAGGTTTGCCGTTGTGCTGAAGTCTCGTGCTGTTTCGCACTTGAACTGAGTACACATTGACTTGGACCCAGAGCTTACAGGAGGAGGAAGCACGCGCTTGGTGGGCGGGGAGGGTGTTCGCCCTTTCTAGACACACCCTCTTTTCAAACTCAGGTGTCTGGCGCGAAATGAACTATGCGATGTTTGAAGCGCACATACTAACAATTTCGCAGCAATTCCTAATACTACATATAACACTATATAGTTGTTTAAGAAAATTAAACTGTATTTTAAAAAGTTATATGACCCATGATATACATTAAACAGAATAATAACAGCAGACTGTTCCGGCATCTGGCCTTTGTCCCATGGCTCGTGGCGTTCTCGTGGCCAGCGCGATTGGGGACCCTAAGGACCCAATTTGCACATTGACTAGGAACATTTCGCGCCTTCTTTTGTCTTTTCTTTTTGGGTTTTTCTACAAGGAATAAACAGGAAATCGTTTAAATATAATTTCGGTCATATAGGAAATGCCCCCTTCACAATACAGACTGTATTTGAAGGTAACTCGATTCTGGGTACCTTTACGTGACAAACATACTTTATAGTCATCCTGTAGGGGAAAACATATAGTCTTTGTGCAAAACGCTACATCATCGGACGTGAATTCGTTTGGCTTGGCTTCTAGTGTGGTTATTTGAATAAAGACAGGATGTTTATTCTAGGTGTTTTAATGAGTTTTACAATTTTGCTGAGATTTCAGACAAGTTCATTGTTTGCCTGCTGGACACTAATGCTAATTTAATTCAGACTGGGATTTTAAATTATAAAATTAAGCCTTAATATAATCTTAATATAATATTTAAAACTGGGTTGACGCCAAACTGATTAGAATTATATTTGACAGTATTACGATAATGAAATAGCTGGTGTTTTTTGATGCACCATCATTTGCCACAAACACAACTTTCGCTGTATTGAAACAGCATAAATCTAAAACCCCATGTAATTTTGCTTAGTGCACTCTTTAAACAAAAGGGTGCGTCACGATTCCATAGAATAATCATTGTAAGCTATATTGTTTCATAAAGAACCTTTAACATCCATAGAACCTTTCTGTTTTACAAAAAGGTTTATTTATAGTGGAAAATGTTATTTAGACTATACGGACTATAAACGGTTTGAGTAAGTGGTTCTTAAAGGAACAAAAATGGTTCTTTTATGGCAGTGCGGTGAAAAACATTTTCAGCTTTATTTTTGAGAGTGTAATACGGTAACTTCTGTATTTGCACTCATATGTGTTCAAACAACGCCTTCGGCTAATGCGCTTGCAGATACAAACAGATTCTAAGGTCTCAGCGTGATGCCGAGAGAGACGCCCACATGTCCACTCATTCATTCAACATTCATTTGTTTTGTTTTTTAGTTTCTAAACAACACATCGTGTATAATGTTGACTAGTAGGTTTATGCAATATTGTATGTGAACAGCTGTTTCCCAGCAGCGTTGTTTTAGGCTTGGGAAGCATACTTACTGTCGGCTTTCTTTTAATGCTCTATTGAATGTTTTCTAAGTGGCATAAACTTGCCAGTCTGTCTATGATTTGATCCATGCACAGCATTCATAAACATTAAACTGTACAAATGTCGTTTCTAACATTAACGTATATAAAACAGCTAATTGAAAAGTGATTGTTTGAAAGTGTGCATTTGATTATTAAACAGGTCATTATTAAACAGTCGCTCAGTTATTATTGCATTTTGATGGTCAAGTGTTTTCTTCCCCTTATTGTAAAATAACTTACAACCTGACTTAGATTACTTTAATGTGTACTTTAACTTACAACCTAAACACTAGAATTTTCATATAACATTGCTCGAATTGTCCTTACCTCAGTTAACACACACACGAGAGCCCCAGCCATAAAGACCAATACCAGTCTTACAATGTCGAATTAAATTAAACCTTCGTCATCAAAACACAGAAATGTTAGTGGTATATGGAATAAGCACAATATATGACATCTGAGTATTTGCATTTAAAGGTTGCACCAAAACATAATAATTGTTGTAATGCTCAAAGTAATTATTTAGATTATTTTTTTTTTATTTCATCATGTTCAATCAACTAACTTTATCAATTCGAGTCATGTTATGAAGTAGCTTTGCTGAAACTGGGGAGAGGATTTCAGATGTTGAGAGGAGTTCTCAACATGCTTTGTGTGAGACTTTGAAGAGTACATTTTGAAATAAAATGTTATTTTATGTGTTTTTCAGAATATATTTAAAAGGGTTTGTGATATTTTTGTTTTGTGGTCGTCATTGTTCGGTGTTTATAGGCTATGGAAAGCTCAATGACAACCATGATATATGTTTCCTTATATTCAATAGACATGATGAACACAACTGTAATGCTAAATAAAATTTTATATTGAGTTAAATGCATGGGTGTGTCCTTATTTATAAAATAATAATATATATATCCTTTTAATTTCTGACAACTTAATGCCATGGGAAAGATGAAAATTTTAAGTCATATTAATTACATTTTTAGTTTAAAGCTTTATTTAATTGTAAATAACATGTCAATTAATTAACATTTTAATGTTAAGTGCTATCAAAACGTATGAGTTACCTTAATTAATATTTTAATTAGGAGTGATTAACATGCACAAGTACTACAAAATCAGATGGTTCTGCTTAAACTTAGAAAAACGTAAAAAAAAAACCTGATTACCTCAAGTATTTTTGTTTAGTCGTTTTATTCAGGTTTACATTTATGTTGACCTATGCGGCCAAAACATTGAATTGAGTTCCTTAGAAGTAGGTGTGTGCCCCCAGAAATAAGAAAGAGATTTCTCATAACAGCAAGTGAGCACTATTTGTACTGAATAGTCTAATAAACTATATGAACTACAGTTCCTGTCACACATACAGATTGCACGGATGAAGCACCCAAGCCATACTATATGAATAAAGTATGTAGATACATGAATATATATACATAGATTTTTTTTCTTCGTCTTTGACTAGGCCAGCACTCTTTTAGATTGACACATACTTGGCGCTGATCCAAGTTTGAAAAAACTCTTATAAGCTAGCTACAGAATACGTAAATATCAAGTCGGATGCTGGCAGCATGTAACTGTCCGCTTATTGTTGTTTTCAACGCGCTTGTCATACTGTTTCGTACATCCCCCAATCGCCTAAAAATCGCCTAAACAAATACTCTGATACTCTATTCCCATATGGCTCTGGCAGACAGACGCCAAATCGTTTGGAAAAACACACCCCAACACAGTAACGTGATAGGGTGATACAGATAGCTAACAGGTGACTAAATAGTTTGGTGGTGTTGACTGGCTGGGTTTGGGATTCAAACTGGTGGCGCGCTTTGGTCTGATTGGAGCAACAGACATCCATCTGTTCCAAATTCACGGCGCGTGTCAGGCGCGTGGGATCACCACTGATTTTAAACGAGTTAGGCCCCTAATAAAAACCCTATGGAAAATAGCTTATGGACACTGTAAAATAGAAACATAAAAAACGAAAATGAAAATGTGCATTACAGTCTAACACTTTAAAAACTCCCATGTTTCCTGTCTTAAATTGTAATATTTTTGACACTGGTATTATTGAAAGGCTCCAGGTAATGTAGTTTGAACGTACAGTAATGATTCAAATACAAGAAGATCGCAGATGTTAAGAGTACACAGCGTGGCTTGGGTAAATGATCTGCGTGGACATCGTGCTGCGTTGTTTATCAGTGGACCAATATGATGCGGCGTGATTTCATGTGTTAATAAATATTTAACAGCACAACCTGTTATAAAACAATGCCAAATAAAAAAAAATGCAACTTTAATCTAATTTCAACTTTAATGCTTAAAAGGACAGTTTTGTTTTGCAATAGGCATAAATAAATTGGAGTGCGAGGCAGAATATGAACTTGCATTTCGTCAATTATTGTTTTTATGCCCATATTTGAATCTGAATTAGATATTCAATCAGAAACTGAATTAGAAACTTAAACATCTCTGCAAATACATGCAGAGGTCATCGTAAGATTGACAATTCATTGCCACATTATTCATGTGAGCATGCCAGCGGTTCAGACGAACCTCAGTCAACAGATGGTAATTTTGGGAATGTCAGATCCTTACTCTATGGCATCCCCATCTGCGTCAATCTAAAGCACAACAGAAGAAAAGCCACTCCTTCCACGCCAAAGAGCACTATAAAAGACCCCTCTGTCAGCTTTGACCACTAAACACAACACTGCACTCAAAGGAGCACATCTTGCCAACCGCTAGAATCATGACTTCCAACATGATTACAGAAGCTCTGTCACACTCAATCGTTCCAATGACGGTAGCGCAGAAGAAAGAGGCACATGAATTGAGAAAGGTGAGGGCGATTCGGGTTGATTTAATAACCATGGATCATTAAATTATGGATCACTTTACGTGTTTTTACATTTTACAAACATCAGTCCTGTTAACACATTTTTCTTTTTTTCAGACTCTCAAGCCACTGATGGAAAAGAGAAGACGTGCTCGCATTAACGAGAGCCTCAGTCACTTAAAGACACTAATACTTCCACTGTTGGGCAAAGACGTAAGTATCTGAACTTTGGTACTTGCACGATCATGATCCAAATGTATGATCAATGCCTAAACAATGCTCTAATTCGTAAAATCTCTTTCAATGTGTAGGCTGCACGCTATTCAAAGCTGGAGAAAGCTGACATTCTTGAAATGACAGTCCGGTTCCTTAGAGATCTGCCTTCTTCGTCCGCTAAAGGTGAGTTTTTATTTACAATAGCGTTTACAAAGAGTTTACTCTTTCTTCACCGTTTTCAGTTGTTGCAAGTAACGTCTATATCATTCAATCGGTCAGTTGTATTTATTTATTTTCGTCTTCTCCCAAGGTCAAACAGACAGCTATAGAAAGGGGTACAAAGCCTGTCTGAAGCGCGTATCCGCGCTACTACCGCGATCCAGCATCGACGCAGACACTCGTCAAAGCGTCAGCGAGTTCGTCCAACGCTCAATTGTGTCTGCGACATCGAACTGCCAGAACTGCTGTGCTCAGAACTCCAAAATGATTTCACAGATGCACCAAAGGCTCGTTGGCTTGAGGAAGAGCAGCTCTACAACGGAGAACCCCTCCATCTGTATCGCATTAGCACCCAGCCAAGCTCAGTCCGCGCCACAGGCAGCGGTGGACATGTGGAGACCATGGTGACCCAACGCACTCTGGGAACCTTCAGGGAAACAATAAACTTGTACGTTATTAATTTGTCGTAGTAAATTTTAGATTGTAAAATGTAAAGCCTGTGATTCAGATTGTGTAAAACTATTTAGCATTTATTGCCTATGTGGCTAATTTAAAATGAGCCAACTAGCACAGATCATGAAAGTATTTGCATTATGTAATAATTATTTCATGCAATCCTCGTTGGGGTTTAAATATTATGGGTTGAAAACAACACAACTGTAAACCCCAAGGGTTAAAATGTATTTCTGAGGTTTGCACAACTGACTTTATTACATTTGGTCTGTGCAAAGAAGTCGTAAACACTGTGTGTTAAGTTAATATTAAATGGCGAAATGAATGTCCCTGAAGGAAACTTAATTGTGAAGCGACAAAACAATAAAGTCATTTTGTCTGGAAATTCTTGAATTTTAGTTTTTTTGGAAACGTTATAAAATTGCTTATGGGCAATATGTTGAAAAGGACAAGACATGTAATTGGGGCGCATTACTGTAGGTGTGATTTGTAAACATCTGATAAGATTACCATAATAACAAATTTAAACTGAAACAGCGTGCGCTCCATATACTTCTAGATTTACATTAGCAACCACGCTTATAACAAACTAACCATGTGAATGTTTTTAATAAGTATATTGATTCCTCAAAAAAAATTCAACAGTCAGTAATTTCAGCTAAACTATCACCTACTATTGAAACACATGAGTTTAGCTACGCTAAATAAAGCTTCAAACAATTAAAGTTTCCGAACGTTAGGTTGCCATTTACAAAGTAGCCCACTATCCATTAACAATAGTAATAACAACAGTTCTTTGAATCGGATACATCCCAAATAGAGCTGGGCATGAATTTGTCAAAGACGTAAAGCATGCTTAACAAAACGTGAATTGTTGGAGAAATGAATGCTTTGTTCAGTTTCGTCTGTTTCCCAAAACCTTAATTAACCCGTTTGTTGATAGAAAGCTGATAGACAACTTTACGTTGACGTACTATATGGTACACTTTATTGCCACATGGCTGGGTCAGCTTTCAACGTAATTTCCCAGTGACCCTGTTAACGGACATCGCATTTGATGAACACATCGCTACTTTTATTTAAGATGCCTAACGCTCCTCCTTAGGTAATAAAAGCAGAGGTTTCAGAGCACTGTTCAAAAACGGCGCCTTGAGTCTATGAATAATAAAATATACAGAATGAAATATAGATATATAAATGTACGTTTTTTCCCCTTAGTGTCACTTTTATTGAAAATAAAACAAATCACAGAAAACTAGAGAAAGCATTGGCATGTTTAAAATATGTATGTTTTAATGGGATATATGTATAAACAATTGTCTAAATGGAGGAAGAGTCACGGAGAGTTACATGGCGTGATTTTGCCAAGTAAGACATGTTGCTGGATCAACATCTTTTGTTGGTCCTGTAACAACATTCCTGTACAAAAACAGTTTTAACCTAAATCCATAACTCAAACCCTAACCATAACTTGTCCTTAAAATCAGAAGGAAATAACAGATTGATACTAATGGTATACAAGCCCCTTACCCAGCAAACATGCCCTATGGGTCACATGGGCAGTCCCTGTGGGCCCCAATACCAACGTGAAATGCGGAGCACATGTGTGGGACAGCCCAAAAGTGTGGGCACACTGGGCAAACTGTGGGTAGACAGGGCAAAGTGTGGGCATACTGTGGGTACAATGGGCAAAGGGGAAATGTTCGACACATACAAAAAACAGGAATACTGTGCTTTAAATTATTAATTCACAGCCAATAATAGTAAAATATATTGAGATTTTTAACAACAATAGCAATAAAAACAACAATAAACATAAAACTAACAAAACCACAGAACACTTACAGCACATGTATCCCTGTACAATACCTGTACATCCCTGTCCCTTGCATTGCAGAGCCATGTTTTAATGCAGGCCTCCACCTCACATGCTGTAGCTCGGCAGCATTTTGTCACAGCATCTAAGTGAGAAAGAAAACAACTGAATTACAAATTTTCCAGACAAAACAAGAGTTGTTCAAGTACTGTTTCAACCACAGAAAGCTGCAAAAACCTGCATTTTGATTGGGGAACTTGAAATTTCTTTATGGTTAAGGATTGTTCCATGTGTATTAGATGATTTGAATTACTGAAATATTTATTATTATAAAATATAATATCTATTATATATATTGAGTTATTTTGCGATAAATGAGTAATTATTTTATCCTGCCACGCAGAACTGGACTGGAACTAAAAAATTAGCCCTGGCATTTTGGCCGAGACCAGCTAACTACATTCTATCATTCCATAAAAGCGCTAAAGCTATATTGTAGGTAGGAAAAAGTGGGAGTTGACACATTAAATACTTCTAGAAAAAAAAGTGTGATTTATTAATACAATTAAACTGTATAATCCACACTGATAAATCCTAAAATAGGCTATGACATCTATTTTGTGTGTGCCTGTGTGTTTGAGAGAGAAAGAGAGATGATAAACTGTTGATCAGATGATCACTGTTTTCCATACTATAGCATGGAATAGTCATTGAGAGTCCCTGCTCTCGCTCTCTCTCTCTCTCTCTCTCCCTCTCTTTCAAAAGTGTTTTGAAAGCAGCTCTGCTTACCGCAGGCATTATCTTACCTCTCCATCATCTCTTTCCCTCTTTTTATCCTCCTCACTGTGCGTGCTGGTGCTGCCAGTGCCACCACCATCACTATCATCATCAGCCACAAGAGCTAATGAATGTTCTCCTGTGGCAGAAAATGTTTTGAACAACAGAAACATTTTGCAGCATCTGTCTAAAGGGTCGGTTTCTTTATTTCACACAATTTCTCTGTTCCTCCCTTGTGTTTCTTCTCCACCTCGCTTTTTCATCTCCCTCTTAAGGATCTACACTCCTGTGGTTTCAGTCCTACCTCTTTCAGGGTGTCATGGAGAGGTGAGATGTCCAAATTGCATCACATGGTCACAGGGGTCCCTTAAGGATCAGTCCTTAGAATATCTGCCTATCTGGAAGACATCTCGGCCTGGATGACAAAACACCACCTACAACTCAGCCAAGCCAAGACTGAACTCCTCATCTGTCCAGGTAACCTTACACAATTTCACTGTCCAGCTTGGCTCCACAGCCCTACCACCAACAAGAATAGTTAGAAACCTTGGTGTAGTCTTTGATGACCAGCTGACATTTTCATACCACACTGCCAAAACAACACGCTCATATAGATTTGCCTTGTATAACATCAGAAAAATCTGCCCTTACCTCACTGAACATGCAACACAGCTCCTTGTCCAGGCCCTTGTCATTTCAAGGCTGGATTACTGCAATGCTCTGTTGGCCGCCTTCCAACACAGGCGCTCAAACCACTACAACTAATTCAGAACGTAGCACCTCGACTGGTCTTCAAAGAACCTAAAAGAGCCCATGTCACACCTCCTCTCATTGCCCTTCACTGGCTACCAGTTGCTGCATGCATCAAATCTCTCGCATACAAAAAAAATACTGGCTCTGCACCAACCTACCTTCACAAACTCATTCACATCTACACCCCTTCCAGATCCCTGCAGTCAGCCATAGAACGTCGCCTGGTAATACCCTCCTCACAGGGCACACAATCACTCGTTCGCAGGTTCATCTTTACTATCCCTTGCTGGTGGAATAATCTCCCAAACTCTGTTCAGTCTTCTACATCTCATTCAACAAACAGCTAAAAACCTGATACACAAAGAACCCAACCCCATCAATGAATTAAGCAGAAAAAGGATGGGCATCTGATATAAGAGTTTTATGGGACAATTAGACAAAAATAGTATAAGATGTATTGGCTCAAAATGTACATTGGCCCAGCAGAAAAACCCTGTCTGCCAGATGGCCAGTCCACTCCTGCTGCCATGATGGAAATTGGATAGGTTTATTATGCAATTGAAAATCAGGATTGTGCCAAATTGGAGT
Source organism: Chromobotia macracanthus (assembly GCA_036877525.1). Classification (NCBI taxonomy): domain Eukaryota; kingdom Metazoa; phylum Chordata; class Actinopteri; order Cypriniformes; family Botiidae; genus Chromobotia; species Chromobotia macracanthus. Next base: position 856,764 of record JAZGTH010000002.1, read on the forward strand.
GTATTCACATGGTGATAATGAATACATCCGTTACTGTTTTAATATTTATTTTTAAACAATATACAGTATAATCTGTAGTTGTAACAAAAGCCCTGGAGCTGTCAAAACTCTGCAGAATTACTCAAGTGTGTCATCCAGTGGACCTTTGATGACAAACAAATGAGGATATCTGGGTACAGGTAACATTGTTTATTTATATACACTACTGAACTTTTGCCTCCCCTTTTCTTTTTTTAAATTCTTGTTTTAGGGACTTATCCCATATAAACATTACATACTGTACTGTATACTGTACAGTATATACATTACATACCTGTAGTTTTGCATACAGCATCCAACATCTGCCCAAAAGCCAACTTCGTACATGGGCCAGTGTGGTGGTCAGCACACGGGCAAAGATGTTCCTTGCATTGGAGGATGGGCTTGGACCTCCAATTGTTGCCAGATACTTTGCCTACAACCCCAAATCAGAAAAAGTTGGGACTGTATGGAAAACACAAATAAAAAAAGAAAGTAGTGATTTCTAAATTTACTTTTACTTGTATTTTATTGCAGACAATACAACAGCACATTATTTATTGTGTTCCTCATGATTTTTATTGTTTTTTCTTCAAAAAAACAAAATTCCTATTTTGGTTTTTGCAACACATTTCAAAAAAAGTTTTTTGAAGAACAGCAGCAATTTAGGGCTAGTAATCAGGTAAATTGGTTAAATAATGATGTGATTTGAAACAGGTGATTTCAACAGGTGATTGTAATTATGATTTTGTACAAAAGCAACATCCAAGAAAGGTCTAGTCCTTTAGGAGCAAAGATGGGCTGAGGATCGCCAGTTTGTCAACAAATGTGAGAAACGTGAGAAAATTATTGAAATGTTTAAAAACAATGTTCCTCAAAGAAATATAGGAAGACATTTGCTTATTTCACCTTCAACACTGCATAACATAAGATTCAAGGAATGTGGAGGAATTTCAGTGCGTAAAGGACAAGGGCGCAAGCCTAAGCTGAACAACCGTGCTCTCCGATCCCTCAGGTGGCACTGTTTTCCATACTGTCCCAACATTTTCTGATTTGGGGTTGTAATTAAGGCAGTATATTCACAAAGATTTATTAATTTAGCTGTCTCTTTCATCAAAAGCAACTTAAAAACAGATTTGGTATTTAATGAAATCAATGTACCATGACACTGTAGCAGTCTTCCTCTGTACATTGGCCTTGCTTCTGTAAAAAAAAAATGAGCTGGTGACCTCTGGTTGAGTTGATACAAAGTTACCTGTTGTTTGTCAAGGTTTGATGCTTCCGTATGCTTTTGCTTTGCTATCTATGGTTAAGATAAGTTAATGCACCTTGGAAATGTTGTTCTACAACAGTCTTTGGCCTACATGAGGTCTTTACTGAAACTGTCAGATCTTCTATACAGTTAAGAAAAGCTTAGGTAGGACAGGTAGGATTTTTCTGTAATATGCCACTAAGTTTGTCTCTTGTATTATAAAATATAGAAAGTAAAATTGTATAATACGTTTTCACAAATATGAACAAGCAAACAAGACAATCTGGAGAAAGAGAAATATAATGATGTAATGTGGTTACATGTAAAAAAATACAGTTTTGATAACATTTAATAAATACTAACATAACTACTAGGCATGCAGTAGGACAAATAATTTTATTTCATAATTATTTTTCAATTATAATTCAGGTTTAACATGTGTAAATGGACTATTCTGGATAACTTAATGCTTTAAGTTGTTCAATAAGAAATTACTGATGACTTTAACTCGCTGCATGATGTATCTGTGATTGATGTACCTGCAAATCAGTGCCTAACACTCAAAAAAACATATTTACAAAACTAAAGACGCTCTCTAAGTTGGCTCTCAGAATATCCATTGTGGTGTATTATTTAGCTGCTGCTGGCACAATTGACACAAAAACAAAGCGAGAAAACATTTGTAGGCAGACATTACATACTATATAAATTAACGTACTGTTTTTCTTTAATGAATAGATCATGTTCTAAAACAACCTTTTCTTTCTTTCTTTAAAAAACTAAGAAATAGTACACAAATCGCAAAAAATCCGCAGATTTTGCCTTGCCTTGCCGTTGAGTTTTCTCTGTTCGCTCTTTCTTATGGAATAAAATCACTGTCAAAAATAATCGTACGTAATTCTAAACGTGTGTGTAATTTTAATTTACTCGTGCGTAATTTAAAACTATTGTATGTAATTATGGTTTCTACGGCCATGACAGTTCACAGACACAACGCTTGTTTTCACAACAGCTCTGTTACACGCACGACATGCGAATTACGACCTGAAGTGTGAAGTGTAAAACGACTGTCAAAAATACGTCATCAAGGTCACAGGCATTACTATCCGCGGGAAGCGCTTTGATATAAGACAATGTCTTATATAAAATCAATATCACACTCTCAATTAAGGGCATATTTCAGCATGTTAAAAGTAGGTTAGACAATGTTTGAGTGGCTAGCAATAGCAAACTAGCTCTGAAAGCAAGAGATACCTCCCTCCTTTAAGAACACTCCCCGAAGCTATGCCTCCTCCAAAATACATGATTTCGGTGCACTGAGGTATTCAAATACATAGTATGACTGGCGAGCAGGAGATCCTATCATAACATTTGGAAGAGAAAGTATGATGAAAAGTAACTTGGTACTGTGGTGGTGTCTTGTGTAGTGTTTGCTTGTGCTTGATACTCATTTGGTTGGACAATGTCAATCTAAATCATTCACAACCTGCACACACAGCTATTAATGAATCTGGAGATGAGCTTTGGTATGTCCAATTGGGCTGGGGCCACCTACAGTCACTGCAGAATTTGCTGAAAACTAAGCTAAACAAACTAAGCTAATCTACGTATTGCAAAATTATCATCCTTTAAACTAAGCAGCAATGAAAGTAATAATTTGCAAAAAGAACGCTCATAAACATGGTGTCATATACATTTGAAAACATATATAAAATTAAATTTGACAACAATCTCTTAAATGTTTTAGTAGAAGTGTTCAATTTATATCATTGTTTTTATTAAACATGGATTTTTCTGTTAAATAGGGTTATTATTGTAGGCTCATATTGTAAATCAGTATGTACAAAACAAGACCCCTACTGAGGGATGGCAACCACATCTAGTGGTGCTAGGGGTCATTGACAAAATGCCAGAAGAGAGGCCAAGGAAGAGCCTTGGAGGAACAGATGGAGGACCACAGGGAACACAGAAATGGCCTCCTTGGCCATAACAAGTAGCACAGGGGCCTTGTCTGTCTCCAGGGAGCTGCAGGGGGCAGAAGGGCTGGGACTGATAGATCCAAACACCCAAGGTTCAGTTCATTAGGTCCTGCAATAGGTCTCAACAGACTCTTGTTCTATAGAGAAATGATTTTGTCTATTAATTAAAAATAATATATCATTAATCAGCTGTTTTGAGTTAGCGCTTCAACTCCACCATAAGGCTGATTCAGAGATGGTGGGGAAGAACAGTAGGCAGGAGACAAAGTGATGATTTAATAAAATAAGCATAAATACGTTTATTGAATAATTTTAGTTGTGTTCTCAAAGCTCACTCTGACTTCATCAGACCAGCACAAGTTCAATCAGTGTTATTATACCAGAGACAGTGGAAAAGTACTGTTTCACAACATGGTCCTGTAATGCTATTAAAAACCTTGAGATGGGACCATAATCTCTACTTGTCAAGACAATACAAACACAATATAAGATTAAACAACATAAAAGTAATGTAAAATTAAATAACAGGTAGAATCAAATTAATATATGAAACTGAATATATAAAGAATAGTAAAAAATAATAAGGATATAAAACAAGAAATACAACTCAGATGTATGTCTGTGTGCTTGAGTCAGAATTTCATATCCTTCACCCACCGCCTTAACCATATAATTGAATATTTGATTACAAATTAAAATTGATTCAACACAAACAAACCCCAATAATCATTACTAAAAATGTCTTTGAAACGCTTCAATCGATCAGGCCACACTTTTCCTATCTACATGCCCTTGAGGTCTTCTTTCCATTCATACACATACCAGGATTAGTTGAGGGAGTTTATAGACCTTAATAGACTGCTGTCTACAACAATTATGTATCTGACAGAGCAAATCAACAATCTCATTGTAACTTACACTCCTGACATTAAAATTGTTGTAAATGCTTAAAAATGATTTCAAAAGGATATCATCATGTTTTCAGTCTAGCTTAAAATTTGAGAACATAACGGCTGTCTTCATAGCTTTTATAATAGACTTAGACTTATGATTAATAATTTCAGCATGCCTGTTTTTAGGTTGATTGACAAAACTGAGTACACAGCTTTATGTTTAAACTTAAACATTTCTTTTCAGAATAGTATACAGCTTCAGAAAGTAATAGTGATCATAACTCAAAACATCTTCGTTCTTGAAATGCAAACCAGTTGGTGTTTACAAAGTCTTCATAAGTATTGATAATTTTGTCTCTTAGCAAACTGATCATGTTTAGAAATAGTGTGCTGCTCCCCTTATCTGGTCCTCTGCAGGTGGTTGTTGCCATGCAGTGTCCTTGGTTTTGATTAGGCCTCTCAGCAAACTGCTTGAAAGTGGAAACAAAGAACAAGAAAAGGAAAGCAGAATCTGTGCTTTTAAAAAAAAACAAATTTAATTTATCTACCTGCATTGGAATTGGGACTTGTTTAACATATTTTGACATAGAAATAGAGACCATATGGCGACTAAGCAGTAGCTAAGCTGGCGACTAACCCCCCACCCCCACCCCCACTCCCACTATGTTCATCATGAGATTGGCTCACAAATCACTAAAAGACAAGGTTATGCCCTATGACTCGCAATTTACTGGTCACATGAAGATTTTTGGAGTATGAGCTAATTTACAGTCACTAATATTTGTCCATTTAGTCTTGCCCGACAATTTCACTGATATAGATTATACATTTTTACCACTTAGTCTGTCTTAGTCTGTTAGACTGGTGTCTACATCTCATGTCTAATCTCGTGAATGGCCTATGGCAGTGCTTGATACACATCAGGTGCACCTGTGAATACAAAAGGGCACCTGTAGAAAGTGTTTTCAACTTTTTTGTCTTCAGGAACTGCGCTAATGAACCCAGCTACAAATAACTTCAAACAAAGTGTGTGCCTCTGTGTCAGAGGTTTCTTTGTGTTCTTTGTGTTGTTTGCCGGGGTGAAGAACAGGCCCACTTAGTTCTCAAGGGAGCTGAGTGCATGCATTGCGTGGGCTTTTTGCTGAAGAATCTTCGCTCTTATCTGGTCGTCTGTCTGGGTAAGCCTGGATGGACACCCTGCAGATCTAGTTTTGCCGTTGCTGAGACTCAGTGGAGGCTCGCCTTGCTGGGAACAAACATATGCAGGATGATGCTGGGGAGGTGAGATGGTAAGTAAGCTTTCCCAGCCTGCCTGCCTCACATATTTGGAGCTGTTGCAGGTTATGTTTTGCAGGTGCAAGATGCCGGCAATCGCCTGTGGCCAGCTTGACGAGCAACCTTTAACTGGTCATGACTGTGAAGCTCCCGTAAGCCTGTTCTCTCTCTTTGATCTCACACTGGGGTGGAGAGATCTTGGAAGGAGCTGTATTTGTCTTGTTTCTAACTGCATTCAGTGACAATTTACATGAATGTGGAGGGAATGCAACAACACAGGCATTAGGGGATGCCTGATGAGACCCTAATGAGTGATCTCTCAGTGAGCGGCGCTTGTCCCTGCAGGCTCCTACTCTGGCAATCAGATAATTTCATCTTTTATCATGTCTGAATGGCAGATAATATGCAACAGCAGGTTAGGCTGATGCTGCACTACATACAATCACTGTATTACAGGGGCACCAAGCCGACCTGCTCAAGGACTTGAATCGGGGTTCCCCTGACATAGAGGCTGAGCAGCACCTGGTCTACATTATAGCTCTCTGGGCCATTGAATGCACAGCCAGCTGTTATAAGCCTGGCCCGCCTATGTTTGAGGACTATCAGCAGGGCTGGAGGTGGGGTGGGTCAAGGCTTTCACGAGAGTGAAGAAGTAGCTCTGTCTCACTCCCTCCTTACTGCCCCCACAGTGTTGTATAAACACTTAGACAGGCCCTAAATATTGGACCAATGATGAACATGGTGGCATATTTTTTGCCTACTCTAACGGTTTAGCAAAAGCTTATTAGCTCATTGTGACAATCACGTGAGCATTAAGGGTTGTGCTGCCGCCCTGGATACAGATGTTCGGTTTATGTGCAGCTCCATTATAAGCTCTATATAGAATAGCTGTGAGGCTTCCTAGCTCGTCATTGGCAAGCTCCTTTTGGCTGGCAGTTTTTTGGGTTGAAAGTCTTCTGGCTGGAAAGCGCCTTAAAGGAGGAATCTTGTGTGGTGCTGTGGTCAGCTGGTCATTGTTGAACACCTAGACCTAAGTTTGGATCCCCTCTTGAGGTGTTTCTGCCCTCTTGGCGATCTATATGGGGTTTCTTTATATGACTCAAGCCAGCATTTTTGTAAGTCTGGCTCCCATGGATTGTCAGAGTTACATGCTCCCTTTGTGGTGGTAAGGGATGATATAGGGTCCTCAAAAGAAGAGGGTGTGTTGGACAGTGGCAGCTAGTGATCAGCTAGTGGCTATGTGGCCAGAGAGAGGTATTTTTGTCACCACCGGTGCATGAGTAGGGTGTTTGCTTTATGCCTATGGTGATTGTTCCCCTCGGCATGGCACAGTTGGTATTGTGCTCCCTATAGCGTCAAACCAGTCTCCAACAAAAAAGGTTGATGACACGCTCTACCCTTATTTTCAATCCTTGCCAATTTTCTACAGTTACTATGGTTTACGGCAAAGACTTTTATTGAAACTCTCATGTTATTAACAACAAAGCACTACCCTCAATGATCTAGAAATTGCCTTGACATCTTTAATATCATCAGTGTCTATATCAAAGCCTATTTCTATGAGTCACAAGACAAACATTTTAAAATTTCTAACAGGATACAATGTTTGCCTTTCTCTTGTTCTCTCCTTTTTCAGTGTCCCCTTTTTTATTTTTTTCTCTTTTTCAGTTTTCCCATTTTTAACTTTTTAACATTTCACATCTTGTAGACACATTGTAATTCTCCTTCCATAACTTTTCGCTTTCGAGAAAAGAAAAAAGAGAGAAATATGAGTTCTAAGAAGTTTAAGAAGTGTGTGCCACCCTGCCCATGCTACATCACGGCAGGTGACACACACAATATGTGTGTATTTTGTTTGAGAGAGGAGCATGCCATTTTATCATGCAACTAGAAACTTTTAATTCCTCCCTGACCTTCATAATAAGTTGTCAAAGTCGTGGAAGAATCCATTTTCAGCTTTTGTGTTTACTTCTGCAGCAAGTAATTACTCCTCCAGCGTGGTGTGTAATGGCCCAGGTAGAAGAGATGCTTGTGGACTATCTCTCCCCTTCTATGGCATCATCATGAAAGAAACCTGCCTTTCCGTCTAAACCATGTGGGGTTACATCTAGTTTGGTGGGCTGGGCCCATGTGGCAGTGGGTCAGTTATAGGTCGTTGAGATGTGTTAGGGTAGTGTTAGCTCATATGAGGTGCTTATGGTTTAGACCCAAGAAGGGCATGCTTTCTCCAGTTCAGAGAACTACTTTTCTAGGGGTAATTTGGGACTCCACCACAATGCAGGCACAATTGTCCCCTACATGTGTGGAGTCAATCCTTGCTGCTGTAAGCAGCATTTGGCTAGGCCAGCATCTAACAGTCCTCCAGATTCAGAGGCTGTTAGGTTTTGTGGCAGCATCGACCAGCGTGACTGCATTTGAGACCATTTAAATTCTGGCTAAAGTATCAGACCCCGGTTTCTCACCATGTGTCCCACTCTAGGGACACATCATGCCATAATGCCATCATAGGATTCCCATGATGGAAGCCTCTCTCACGGGCTAGGGTGCAGTTCTCAAAGGCCACCCAGTCTGTGGTCTGTGGGAGGGTCCTCATCTCTCCTGGCACATAAATTGCATGAAATGAGGGCAGTGTTTCTGGCATTGAAGCACTTCCTTTCACATCACAACAGCCAACATGTCCTAGTCCGTAAGCGCCACAGTGGTCTCTGACATAAATCACATAAATCACATGTACTTCCCAAGTTTGATCACTCAATGCAAACAGAAGATATACGACACCATTCGAGATATTAAGAATCCTTTCACAATTTCGCCTGTCTTCCTGTTGGGTGGAGCAAATGAATGCTATTTTGAAAGTTAACTAACAAAGGTATTTAGATGTATTATGGGGTATTTAGTCAATTATGCAAAACAAAAATCAATAACATCACATGCATTAAAATATTTAAGAGCATGTTAGGCAGTATTTTTCTGCTGTGGAGACAATGCACATGCAGTCTCAGAGATACCACCTATTGTACATTCAATCTGAGGACGGAAGCACATCAAACAATACAGTTACGAGATGTTGTTGGACAAAAGCTACTTTTGTGTTTGTAATGTATAATTTGCTCTAACCCATTTGTCCTTGTGTTTATCCCACTCTCCACAAAAATGGCACAGTTCTTAAAGGTCTTTAGCTGTCATATCTCTAATACATGAATAGTTATATCATGCCCAGAACATAAAAATAAATTAATAAAACTTGTTTAGGATATCAAAACTGTGCAAAGGCCTTGCTCATTAAAAGGACCTCTGCTAGCTGATGTGAAATGATGCTATACATAAATCATGTGTTTATATCAATAAACAAGAAGAATAAATCTGTCAATGCTTCTCATCAGCTTACCATCAACTTCTCAAACCTTCTCAAAATGCACCACAGGATTTAGAATCTTGCTGGGCGGTATGAATAATTTTGTAGCATCCCCACATTGAAGTGAAGAATCCTCATCCTGATGAAATTTCTATTAAACAGAAAAGTGCATCACAATTCGTCAACATCATATTATACAGCGGAATGAGAAATACTTCCCATTCAGTTTTAACAGTCATTGTGTAATGGAGCCAGCTAGTCAGTGAAAAGCTATGCAGTGTGTAAATCTCACTCCCCGATCACAAGTGGTACTCTAGGGACAGACGCTAGAGGTCATGGCCTTTGGCCTCCTTGTTAGAGCAGCCAACTCCTATGCCAGACCAAGTGCTGAATTTGTGTATTAGTGAGTTAGGGAGCAAAACCTTCATGACCATACAGGTACAGTTTCTTTAGGTCCAGGGCAGAGCATACAGAGGCATACAATGAAACAGGTCATAGCTAACACACAGAAACATCAGCTCAAAACAAACCATCAGCATACTATTTCTATGCTTTATTTATCTAAATTGCTCATTAAAACCTTCCCAACACATTACTAATCTGTAATACACTACAGATCAATTAATCAGATTTTTTATCAATTTTTTTTTATAAAAGTCGTTGCTTTCCCTAATATTTGCTTAAGTTAGGCTTTTAGTGTAGTTTTAGTTTATTGGCAAATTTAACTTATTTAACTAATTTAACTATGTGTTTGTCATATGTGATTAGGAAACATGCCAGTACACTGGAGACCCACATCTGCCTATGGCTGTGTTTACATGATTCTAACACATTTTAACATCAATTAGCATGATGATAGCAGGCTTTATTATGATGCTCACAAATTTTAGCTTGGTATTAATACATTATGATCTTAGCATGTTTTAGCATCAATTAGCATAATGCTAACAGATTTAACATTTAAATTGTTATGTAAACTGTTATCTGTTAAATGTAATAACACATTTCAAAATTATTAAAAATAACATGTTTTAGCATGTTGCTAACAGATTTAGCATCAATTGGAATGATGCTGGCAGATTTTAGCATGAGCTAGCATAACTTAACAAGATACTAGTATGACTTAACATGGTGCTAACATGATTTAACATGACAGATATACTAAATATGGTTTATTCATGATATTATGAGGTTGCTAGGGTGCTCTCAATGGTTGCTAGGATGTGACTAGGAAGTTGCCATGGCAATACCCAAAGCCCACTGACAGCCCAAATCAAATAAGCCCACCCATGTCTCTACAGTGTTCTAATGCTGAGATATTGCTTATTCATTTTATTACATGGTTGCTACCTCCCATGTCGCTATCATGTTCTGTTGCTGAGATACAGCTAATTCATGTTTGTTACAAGGGTGCTCTAAATGGTTGTTAGGGCATGGTTGGACAGTTTCCATGGTAATAATTTGACTATTTGCCAGTCTGAGTCAAAACAGGCCACCGACTTGTCTTTACGATTTTCTGATGTTTCTTACCTTTTTTAATGGAAGTCAATGGGGTGGTTGCTAGAGTACTGTAACTGTGGCTATGAAATTAAAATGTCAAATATCACTATTTGACATTACAACTTTATTTTGATTTTACCCCTCATTCATGGATCTGCAACAAATGAATAAGTTACATACTGAAGCTATGCCTCCTTATGATTTATCGCTTCATTGTTTTCCTCACCTTGTAAGTCGCTTTGGACAAAAGCGTCTACTAAATGCCTAAATGTAAATGCCTAAATGAATAAAAATAATTAATCATTTTCTTTCACAAATGTATTGTTTCACTAGATATTTATTAATCTGATGGAGTCATATGGATTACTTTCATGATGCGCGGATGTGGGACTCATCCCGAATCATCCCGAATGCTGCTCCTGCACTACCTTGTTCCCACGTATTGGAACGATCTTAGACAAAGGTCGGTGTAGAAGTGTGCAATCTGATTATGGCACAGATGGGGCACCCACGCTAAAATGCTAAAAGAACATATAGAGTTGCAACTGAACGTATCAGACGTAATACACTCGTCTGACACGCTTTCAAAAAAGACCCTCTGAAAAGAATAGGGCGCGTGCAGGGCACGTACGCGACACAGTGACTCTGACGCTCCCTTGTGTTCAGTCTGCCGGGACAACGTATACTAGTCCCGCGTCATAAAGAATAACAAAGAAAAGAGGACACAAAAACGCTGAAGTTAAACAACATTGCCTTACATTCGTCTCGTCTCGTTAATTTAGATAACAGAAGAAAATGTTATAAACGCTGCAACAAGACGCATATCAGACAGCAGGAATATTAGTGGCCCCTTTCATATTCAATAAACTGAATATTCACAAGTAGAGAGTCGTGTATAGCAAATGTCTGTGTGCAAAATATCACCACAGCTTCTCTTTTAGTTTGACTATTTGTAATCCAAAACCATTCATGGGGCTGGTGCAGATGGGTCACCGACGCCAAAAATGCTTTAAAAACAGTTAAAGATTAGAAACTTTATAAAAAAAAGAGGGGAACAAGCTACAGCATCACCAAAACGGGGGTTGGCTATGGGAGTAGGCCATCTGGAGACACCACAGCCCCGACGCGTGCCGAACGCGTGGATCCCATGGGGCTGCAATGACCCCAGCAAAAAAAATCTGCTATCTGACAAGGGGACAACTGTCTTTTTTGTGTTTTAGGGCAGTTAAAAAAGTCTACTAAAAATCTAACCTAAAACAACCATGGGTACACAAACAAACGTACAAATAAATTTGCAATTGCCAAAATTGCAAATCTAACAAAATCTCAAAATTCTTTGTGTGAAGAACAAGATAAATTCATTCAACATTGGCTCGACAAAGTGATCACATATCGGTTTGTATGATGATTTGTCGGTTTGCTGGGGGACGCGTGCTTTGAGCCCCTTCTCGTGAATGCCAGAGGTACAGGTGTAAAGCAGCGTCACCATGCGAGAACTACTGTTGATCACAATTTACAGACAGATGTTACGTTAAAACGGCGTGGCTTGGGAATCTGTCTGTTTAAATTATAAATGCTTATTCCACCCTAAACTGAACTCCAACCCCGTGTGCTCATGCGTCATCAGCATCGCTTCTAAAAAATTACCATTACATTATATCATTTAATATATATAATAATAAATAAACCAATAAATCGCTTTATTTTTTGTCGACGTGATTGGTATATTCTTCCAAAACAGTTTTTTACGATTTTAAATGTTCTGCTAAGCTTAACAGTGCAAAGTGCAGGGAGAATACTAAATGTACTAATTAAACGTACTACTATTCGGAATATGAAATGTAATGCAATAATAAAATTTGTTTTAATAAATAATAAATACATTTTATTAGTTTAAATACAAATTATTAAAGACAGTTCCTCATAACTGAATCACCACATATTTTAAACCAACATATGTTGCTTTATAAACGTGATTTTCAAAAGATAGACATATATATATATATATATATATATTTATGCAAGCTACAGACGCGTCCTTTTGTTCTGAAATCTAAAGTTATTTGTCCAGAGGAGTTTTTCTGAGGCTTGGGGGCGTTCCCATGACGCGCCCGTCAGAAATATAAACCCCGCTCTGAGATCTACTCTCAACACCGTCAGGATGACTCCTTACGCCACTGCCGTACCTGCCCTGCCTTGTTTGCCCCGCACTGTGGATCTGAGAAAAGAGGCAAACGAACTAAGAAAAACCCTGAAACCTATATTGGAGAAGAGACGGCGAGCGCGCATCAATGAAAGCCTCAGCCGGTTAAAAGCGCTCATCCTCCCTCTCATAGGCAAATATGTAAGTTTGTTTTTTAAACAGATGCAACACATCAACTATGTTAATATGTTCCATATGTACAACACAAAGTGATGAGCTATTTAAACACTGGTTCTCACCCTTCTGCTTTCTCCATTCTAGAGCTGCCGCTATTCAAGATTTGAAAAAGCTGATATTTTGGAAATGACCGTCAGATTTCTGACTGATATTCAAACCATGCCATCTAAAGGTGAGTGTTCTTCGAATATCTAAATCATTTGAACTTGCATCATGATTGCTGGGGTCGCGTATCTGCAAATCAACCTAAATGAAATATATTTCTGTTTACAGACAGTACAGTTAGCTTTGAAGAGGGGTACAAGACCTGCCTGCAGCGCGTTTCTGCGGTTCTGCCGCAAAGCAGCCTGGATGCAGAAAACCGCCACCGCGTCAACGAGTTCGTCCAGCGCTCCAGGACGCCCACTACACCCGCCTGCCAGAAGTGCTGTGCGCAGAGCTCCAGATTTATGTCACGAATACAACAAAAACTTTTGGTCTTGAAATCCGCAAACCCCATCAAAAGCGATGCTGCGATTCTCATTCGACCTCAGCCTTCAGCACTGATCACCAATGCTAAAGTATGGAGACCTTGGTAGAGCTTGTGACCACATAATTAAAAAAATGTTAAAACTGCATATATACGGTCAGGATGTAGGCTTTACAATCTTGTAAGGTTTGATGAAATGTTACGAGTTATCAAGTCACATGTAAGTATTGTATACTTCGTTTTTTCAATACCGTGTATAGGGGAACGGACCCGTTTAGATCGCTTTGTTTTCTTAGATCCTGCGCGTAAATTCTATATAACGCGGTTAGATGTACTCCTCTCTGCGGGGTTGAATCGTCGGTGGTTCTTGAAAACGTCCAGTAAAACCCCAAGGGTTGTTCATTGTAAGACATTTGCACGTCACACTTCAGTATTGCTGGGTTGATGCAGATTATTCAAATGTAAGCACGCTGTGTTGTTCGTTAGTCTCTTTTCTGGGGGATGTGCTATTTATTTTATTTTCTTGTCCATGTTATTATCTTGTCCATTGTGTTATGACAACGTTTATAATAAAAGTTATGGGCTACGCATCTGTTTTGGCATGCATAGTTTTTAAAGTTAAATAAAACAAAAAAGAAAAGCAACACAACTAGTGGGCCATCTGTGCATATGTTAAAGAGAAGAGCGAATTTACTAAACTTCATACCGGGATATGGACCCTGTGACGTGGGGCCCCATTAGACGCGACTTTCCACTGTTGGGTGTGTGGGGGGCTGGAGCACACGTTTAGTATTTTGTCCTGTGACACAAGAATTAATAATGATATTAATTTTGGCGCGGAAATGAATATTAACGAGATGATGTTATGTTGTCTGTGCTCAGGCGTAGGCTATAATCGCACAGAATACCATAAATCCCTGGGAAGTGGGAATACATACGAATGTACGGCTTCTCTGTAAACCTATGCAAAGTCGCTTAAAGCCATCTGCCAATGAACACATGCACATGTGTAGTGCCGGCTGATTCAACTGAAATACGTTCTGAAAATACATTTTTTAAGTGATTCGTCCTGCCTGAAAACCTGGTCTCTGCTGCCTCCTTTCGGTGGTTTTGTTAAAATAAAAATGTAATAAGCCATTCACGCTTTCGAATGTTTATACTAAGGGAACAAATTTCCACGGCAGAGAAACATGAACAAACATGTGTAAATAAGGCATAAAATGTACCGGTTTAAGCCCATTTTATAAAGACCATCCATAAAGGGGCAGTTTGATTTTGCCATGTGTGTGGATGATAATAAACGAAAGCAAACTCTGTAATGTAGCCTACACGAATAAATAAACGATTCGCGCTTCTTTCTTTATCCTATACGACACCGCAGAATTCAGTGGCTGATTTTCCCCAGATCTATATGATGGAAGTGTAAGAGTCTGGCCAATCGATTTAGCCTTTAAACCCACAGCCCTAGCTCCGCCTGACTCACTCTGTCTCATTGCACCACACGGAGTCAGGGTTAAATACAAACCTTGACCAAACACGATGTCCGTCTCAAACTCAGAAGTGACACCATCCATCCAAATCTGCAGGTAAGACGCTTTTATGTCTCAACCTTTGAAATGACTTAATGACATGACTACGTCCTGTATATTAGCGGTTTCATAATCCACAGTCTGTAGCCCAGATATTTCACGGAAATCATTAATACATTTAATAAAGAGCACACGATTTTATTAGGTGATTTCGGAAACAGCTGCGTTCACGATCGGTCACGCGGGCACATTAGATGTCGTGTGATGCTCTCAACAGTGAGGCTGATAGAGCACTGACACGATCACACGATTATCCGCCGCGTCACGAGGAGGGGGTTATGACTTAAATAGCGTGCTATTAGATTAGTGCTGATAAAACAAAATATCCAAACTTCCTGTATAACTGGATGCGTGTTATTCTAGCATTCATATTAATCATTTGCTGCAGAATTAAAAGCTGGTAAAGCGTTTCTACGGCTAGCCGACCGGCTTGGGGTTACAGGATGCTTACATCAACACACGATGCTCGAGTGCTTCGTACATAAACATTTACATCCGCCCGTCATCAGTCTCTGCAAAATGAGCTTTAAAGTGTCACCTTCAGAAAACCCAAATGACAGCGATTAGTCCGTCCTGCTCAGCGCGGAGAAACATCATATCACGTGACAAGGCCGTCTCTGTTCCGCCCGAGATTAGGGATGGAGGACGGATAGACAACCCCTTGATTTTGTATAACTGCAGGAGTGTTCTTATGTCTTAATATCTTAAGTTTTATCTTTGTTTTATAGTTATATTTCTTAACCAAATTAACAACATTTATTTAATGAGGATAAATCACATATGATGTGTCTTAGTTTGTTTTGTTGGGGATTGAAAAGTTGGATCATATTATTACTGTGTTGGGTTACAAAAACCTTTAAGATAATATGCTACATTGTTTAAAGATTGCCATTTCGATTCTGAGAAAAATCAGAGGTGCTTGTAATTTTCCAGACCTTATCAAATAAGATCTTTTTGTAGAACTTTCTGTTATGCCAGATCCAGTCAGAAATATCAGAGATATTAATGCTAAGCTGATTATTTAACATTTTACCATTTCACCATTTCTTTATAGTAACTGTGGATTATGTTTGTTGCTTGTAATAGAACAAGGCAAATGGAAAATAAATATAAAATATAGCTGCAAGCATTAATGACAGGTCCAAGCACTACAGCACCATCACCACCTGGTGCTTCTCAGAAAGTGATGCATGGTTGTCACATGCATTTATTTTCGAAAATATTTGAGAAGTAGGTAAAACACTTCCTGCTGCCACAGGATTATTGTGATCAGCCTACAACATCAACTATATTTTTCAAGTTTGATGTAAATCACTCAATGCATGCAAAAGATATGAGAAATGTTTTAAATATTACCATAAATTAATTGCATCTCCATGGCAACACTGTCCGAGATATCAACAATCCATTCAGCATCTTCAATGTCTTTCCTTTATTCTGACCAAGCATAAAGCGACTTTTAAGAGGACTCTTTTAATCACTGTTTTAAGTGACACACTTCCTTCTACCAGCTGAAGGGTAAAAATCCCTTCACAATTTAGCATCTTCAATGTTTTTGCATAATATTTGCCAAAGTTGGTGACAATCCCATAAATCCCCAAGAGGCGTAAAACAGCTTTGCACAAAGTATCAACCTATTTGATTAAACATTGTTATTTTATAGTTAACTGCTAAAATAATGTAACTGAAAAAAATAAAATTGCCAATCAGAATTGAGTAATTACAATGATATATATATTGTGAGGCCAAATGTGAAGTATTTATTACAGCAAAATAATTACTTGTAGGATTCAGCCTCCCTCTTGATGTTGACTTATGACTTATAATGTCTGCGTCAAGACAACTGATAGCTTTGAAGTATGCACCCAATGCTAAATAAATTCTTGCTATTTTAATTTGTTGTAAACATATGTATGGTAAATGTATGTTAATAAATAGAGCTTTTGTATAAATGCGGTTTCCATTCAGTATTTCAGATATAAATTTACATGTGTATGTGTGTGTGTGTGTCCCGGGGGCAAGGTGGGTTGGTTCAGGGGGGTCATGCGTTGCTGATGTTAAGTTTTTTTTTTCTTCGTTTTTGTCCTTTGCTAATCATATGCGTGAATATTAAACCACAGGTTTATCATCAACAGAAAGAACAACATTTTTGTTCCCTTTCTTATTTATTACCATCAACAGCTTTTGTTAATTATGAGCTAAGGTGTTAAAGACAGTAAATATGACTTTGCTCTTTTGGGAATTTAGTTATCTGGAATAAAAAGAACAACAATTCTTGGTGTCATGCTATTGTCTGTAAACTGTAAACAGATTTTTGATATCCGGTTATCCATACTTCCGGTTGTTGCCGGAACCGGAAGTATGTCTTCTGCATGCATCTACATCAACTTGAGAAATATGTTTGGTGTTGTGGGCTGATCACAGTGATGTGGCTTTTGTGAGTCACAGTTATAGTGCCACCAAATAGTGGCAGCAGGAAGTGTGTCACTTTAAGGCTTCATTAAAACAGATTTAAAATAGTCAATTTAATAGCATTTAATTAATCAGAATTAAATGCATGTAACAACTGCATCATCTTCTGAGAACCACCAGGTGGCGATGGTGCCATAGTTCTTGGGCACATTGCTGCTTGCAGCTCTATTATCTTATTTTATTATCTTATTATTATTATCTTAGTTTTCCTCTGACTTTTTCATTGAAATATGATCTGGACATGTTTATGTAAAATTCATAATCAGCCCATAAACACGTTCATTGAAAAGTTGAATAACTCCATCTTCCAGCCTGTCTTGTTGATAATGGCAGGTTTAGTTCACAACAATATTTCTTGTGCGGTCACAGCCTCAGTGAGTTTCTGATTTTACTGGCAAAGGGCCACAAAATTTGAATTAAGGTGGGTGGAGTCAGAGCCAGTGGTGAGGAAGTTGATGATGCCATAACTGACAGTATGTTAAGATGAATGGAAATGGTTTATATTCACTCTTGTGTCGGGGAGCGTCCTGCTTGAGAACGTGTCAAGAATCTGGCATTTTATTTATCATGAATTCTGTGTTTGAGCTTACCAGGTAGAGTCACACATCAGACATGTTTTATCATATGCTACAATGGGACTACGAAACTGTCAGATTTGTGTTTATTTGTAGACCAGTTTGTGTTTGACATTTGTGGTCAGCCAAATAATTCAGTAAATGTACTCAATTCTAGTTTGTAGAAAGGACATTTTGTGAGAAGTTTTATATCACAGTTTTGACATAAGGTATTAAGTATAGTAATAAAGAGATAGAAATATTTGTCCAAGACGCTGGATATTTTAAAGTTATTGTCTATAACAAATTATGTTAATAACAAACAAAATATTTTCCCTTCTTGGAAAAAATGAAATGAAAATCAGGTATAAATACATGACACAATACAGTAGGTAAAAGATGGATCACTGTTGTTTTTTAGTATTTTTTTAGAAAATACTATTGAAATAAAGTATAATACCACCTGCTTCCTAAACTGGCATAACTGAACTTATAAGGTGATGAAAAACATTAAGTAAGCTAATATTGGCTGATACTGATATGGTTCCCAATACAGCCCATTAAACTAAAAAAAATCACATTGTCAAAACTGTATTTTTCAGAATCATGCGTCCTGATGATGCCAACATTTTTGGCAATGTTCATGGTGGCACAATCCTGAAGATGATTGAAGAAGCTGGTTGTATCATAGGAACACGGCACTGCAACACTCGGAGTGGGGTGAGTTGCTCTTCCTGATGCCTAAAAATCTTACAGGTTTAAACCCATCCTGTGAATGCTGTTTTAGGAAACTACTGTATGCTAAATGTGAAGCTTTCATTGTTGTTTTCATTAAGAGAAATTATGCAATGAGGAACCATCATCTTTTATAAATATACACTACTGATCAAAGGTTTAGAATCACTTAATCATTCATTATTAATATTTTTCCATATTTTCGAATAATAGTAAACTCACTAAAACTACCAGATAACACAAAGGTAGCAAAGGATTTTGTTGTGACTAAGAAAATGCCAGGGACCGGGAGAAAGAGAACCCAAACGCAGAACAGCTTGACCAAAAACATCAACTTTATTAACAAAAACTCCCTTGAGGGGGAAAACCAAGAATCAAAACAAGACATGGGGCAGACTTCAGATTTACATCAGAAACATCAGGAACAAGAAACATAATGACAACAGACAATGATCCAGCACAAGAAAGCAAACACAAGGGCATTAAATAGGAAAGGAAACAAGGCAGGTAACAAAGGCAGACAGGTGGTGGAAATGAACTAATGAAGGGATGATAAATGATAAAACAAGAGGACGGGGTCAAGACTCAGGACAGGAGAGCACATGGCACAAAGTAAACAAACAATGACCATGTGCTTCCACAGATAACAAAGAAACAGAGCATGAGTCTAGATCCTGACTTCAAGAAACAAGAACCAAGACTAGGATTGAGTCAGGATCCAAACATCATGGTCTAATAAAAAAACACAAGGGATGTCAGGATCCTGGCAAGAGAACTAGGAAAAAAAGAAACCATAAAATTGTTGTTCTCTTTTTGAGGGAACTCACACAGCATCACCATTTGGTGATGCTATGTGAGAAGAACATGTCAAATCCAGCCAACAGCGAGACTGAATGTCACCACCGGGGTAATGTCAGGACCCGGAAACTTAAAAGCATGTGAGAAACAAACAGTGTTGACATCTGTATCCTCTGCAGTGCTGTTTGTAATTGGGTCTGTCCTTTATTCCTATGGTGAGCAAGCAACAATTTAAACTGTACATTCCTTCCTGCTCGTGCTTCATTATGGGAGGGGATACATATGATATATGACAAGTTTGGCTCTTTACCCTCACCTGCTCGATCCAGCTTTCTTTCTCAGGGTTTGGAAGCCCGCGTGAGCATTGTGGAAACTATTGGTTTGACCTCTGAGGTGGCCCAACTCATAGACTCAGGTCTCTCAACTGAGGTAGTTGAAACCATCCTTCACTCCAGAGCTCCCCCACAAGAAATCTATACCATCTGTGGAGGCTATTGAGAATTGCCAGTTGGACCCAGTAGATTGCTTGGTTGGTTCAGAGCTGGAGTTCCTGCAGGATTGGTTTTCAGCAGGGCTATCTCCCCCACTCTAGCTGTTTACCATGCACCTTTGGGTGGTCAATCTTTAGGGAAAGACCTGCTAGTGACACGTTTCCTGGTTTCCCGACTCTGTGAGGTTGAGGCCTGCAGTATACATTAGAACACTGGCGTGGGACTTGGGCTCCTCCAGGGCTCCTTTTGAGCCTCTGGAATCAGTCCCAGCTAAGTTTCTCACTTTAAAAACAGTGTTTCTCCTTTCTGTCACCTCCCTTAAGGGGGTGGGTGATCTCCAAACACTTTGGTAGCCCTGTCATGCTTGTAGTTTGGATAGTTGAAAGTGGATAGTCGAGGGCATCTGACTTATGCTTATGAGTCCTTTAATAAGCCCTCTCCTATGGTGATTGCAGCGCACTCTACCAGGAGTATGGCAGCCTCTGGAGCCTTGGTTTCTGGGGTATCTGGGGTATATGATGTGGGAGACTGATCCTTTCTGCTTACATTTTTTTAGGCACTACAAGCTGGTCCTGAGGGCAGCTCCAGGTTTTCAAGTGCTGCTATCTGATACACACTAGACAGGTACTTGTAAGTATGACAGCGTGGGCATGTCATTCCCATAGCGACCCTATTTGGGAACATCACTCTGCCTGTGACGTTCCATCTCGCCATTGGCTGGATTTGATACGTGCTTCAGAACGTGATCACGCTGAGGCATTCCCATAGTGTTGTTGTTTGTGACACAACGTCTTCTAATGACAGAAAATAATTTAAGTTGTCATAATTATATATGTCTACAAAGCTAATTTTAAATATTTAAGATACAATATTTAAGATACAAAATATACAATATTTCTACACGCA
Organism: Chromobotia macracanthus; assembly: GCA_036877525.1. Lineage (NCBI taxonomy): Eukaryota > Metazoa > Chordata > Actinopteri > Cypriniformes > Botiidae > Chromobotia > Chromobotia macracanthus. The sequence goes on from JAZGTH010000002.1 coordinate 877,430, forward strand.
ATACAAATAAACCGTCAAATATATTACTCTCCTAATCTTTGAAGTCATGGAAATCTTTCTGTTCTTTAGAGGTTTTGACAAATACATCTGCAGGAAAATAACTGTTTTCTTGCATAGGATCGCTGTGTAGCTGCTCTGGCCCGAGTGGAGCGCAACTACTTTCTCCACCCGATGTTCATTGGTGAGGTAGCCCACGTCAGTGCTGAAATTACTTACACATCCAAACACTCGGTGGAGGTGCAAGTCACCGTTCTCTCAGAGAACATAGTCACAGGTGAGTATGTATCTGGCTGATTCTCCTTGAATGAAACAGACTTAGTTCACCTCATCTTTGACTCTTTCTTATGATGAAACCATTGAAGAGAAAAGGAGAAATTTTGAAGACTGTTCACACTTTTCATTTCTGTACAATGAAAGCATACAGCTCACTTTACAAGTGTTATGAGTTGTGTTAACACTAAGCATCAGGACAAAATGAAATTTATTTAATTTATTTATTTACTGAAAATATTTTTTGGCATACAGAACCAATTGTGTTCAACATCAGTCAATAATGTAAAATATTTCTGAGAGTAAACACTGCACCACTTTCAGAATATTCAGAGCTCTGCTTGTTTAAGTGAAATTAGTACAAAGATTGAAGCAGAAGTAAAATGCAGACAAAAACATAAAATCTAAATATTATCAAATAAATAACATAAAATTTCAAAATATTTTTGCATTTCCTAATGAGACTAGCTGGATAGACTTTACACTTTTTTTTAAACATTTTTATTTATTGTTCATTTGAAGTCAAACCTTACCCTATTTACTTACCCAATATCTTAATACATTTCATTGATCTTATTGTGCACTGTGTTTGCTGCAAACCAACAGCCAACAAGCTGTTTAGACATTGTAAAACATCACTGTTGTAATGCAACTTTTCTGAAACTCGTAATAGCATATACCATAATATGGAATGGAACACTCACTTTTTAGGATACAATAGTTACATTTCTCATAAATAAAATGAAATTCCACCATCTGTTTTTATCTCATTGAATAACTTGTTTTACTTGGATATGTCACAAAACAAAAGTGAAAGGAGTTTAAAAGCATCTATAACGTCTTCATTGTTAATAATGAAGGTCTGATCAGCCTCCAACTTGCATGAATAATTGAGATTCCATTGAAGCTGATTAGATTGATTAGATGGTGGATGAATGTTCTTGGGGACATTCATTTAATTCTAGATTAAGGGTCAGCTTTTGTGTCTCAGGGTGTCTGTGCCAAAGTTCAGTGTAGTCTGAGACATTGGCATAAACATAAATCCATAGCTGGGTAGAACTGGTTTTAAAAACCTGAATATCATCTGATAGTAAAAGTCACAGTTGGTAAACATGTTTTGGCTGTATGAAGTTTGTTTAGTTTAACAGTAATAATTTAGTAATACATCTTATAATAGTTTTAGTTTCCAATATATAGTTTCAACAGTCAGATCAGACATTTATAATATTATTTAAAACAATAGCTGCAGTGATTAATGTCTATTCATCTTTTTATTTTAAAGAATACCATATTAAATTAATTTTTAATAAAAAAAAATATTTTATGTAATTGAATTAGTCAATGTAACAACTAAACTTAAAGGTGCTGGAGATTAATGCCTAAAAATTACTTTAAATAATTTATTTGAATCAGATTTAAATTTATCACACATTATAACACAAATTATATACACATTAATACACATGGTTAATCATCATAATCGATTCATCAGTGCACTATATTCCAAAGACAAGTGTAACTTCCATCAAAATGTAGTAATTGTCTTCACCTTAGACAGGACATTTCAAGTCCTTATTTTTCCTCCCCTCCTGTCACCTGGTATGAAATATTTACTTCACTGTTGAATATCCTATTTCATTAAAACCGCCACCACATTATGCAAGTAAAATGGTTTAGAAATGCTTTTATGTTGATATTAGGACATTCAGTTGAGTAAGACTGAATTACTCAACTGAAAGTGATACTTACAGTACTGTAGACAGTACAGAGGAATGAATATGGTGTTTTATCTAAAGAAACAGAGATAATCATCATGAGATTTTTGTTTAGGACTGTGCATAAATGACAAAAAATCTATACAAAAGTAGAGAGAAAGAGAAACTGTATAGCTAAAACAAAAAGAGTAATTCCTAAGGCACGTTGTTGCCACAGCAACAGGGTTGTCATGTGATGGGCTTAGCGTGGGCGAAGAACCCAGTCAGTAGTAACTCTCCCACTAGTAGTAACTCTCCTACAAACGCAGCTCCGTTCATTTTATGGTATTTTAATTGTTTCACAGTAATTTTGGTGGATTACAAAAACATTTAAAAGACAAATGTCTGAATTCAATATTGTAATAAGAATTTATCTTTAAAGATCTAGCTGATGTAGACAGACAGTCTCTGTTCCAAAAAATATCTGTGGTCAAAATCAGCAGCTACCTTCTAAAGCTGAATCTTAAATTAAAGAGAACCTGATTCCAGTAGAGCTGGACAATAAAATTGTCAGACAGTTACAGCCATAACAGTAATCAGAAAAAAAATACTTTGCCAAAAAAGATTTCTTAGAAGACAGAATAATGTAACTATTGGTCTATAAAATGCATTACATATACAAGCTTTAAGTAACGTGTTACTTTAAAGCTTTTCTTAAAAAGTAATGTGATTTGTCTGTAATTCATCCAGTGTAATCTGCAGTCCACAGTTGACAGTTCATTCCACGTTTCATTGTCTATATGGTGTTGTTTTAAAAAAGCTCTTGTCTGAGCACTGGCCCTTTAAATGGTCGTGTGGAGCTGCAGGGAAGCGTGTGGATGGGGGCAGAATTTATGCGCTGCTGTCATGTTAACTTAACATCACACGCCATGAACACAGGCAGACGCTGCACAGCCATACCTGTGCAGAGAAGCAGTGGACTCTGCTGGGACAGTGTCAAGCTAAAATGTCCTTACACATGCACAGGCAGACAGATACACATGCTTACAAGAAATAAATGCATTCAAGAATTTGATCCTTACTGACCCTATGCAAGTGACCTCTGTGCCCTTTCCATCAGCCTATAACAGCAGCTCAGCATTAACATTGATAACTCAATGTAACATCAGGGAAAATCTAGACTGACCCTAGGAGAACTGCTTGAATATTGAACTGGTGGCCAGTTTGTTTTTCGTTTAAATGGCAGATGTGGGTACCACTAAAATGCAGATATATATAATGCACTTTATTGATATTGCAAATAAGATGCACACAAAATGACTGATTTTAAATAAACTTTACACAACAGTAATTAAATTCAAATATATTTAAAAATACAAGTAGATTTTGTGATATTCGGTCAAGCAGACAAATTTATTGGCCGATCATCACAAAATATCATGTTTCATTCCAACACCATTCCGTCAAATAGGTTAGATCAGACAGCAAAGTTCAAATAAAGAAATCTTTCCATTAGGTTTTATTTTCTCGCCTGGCAAGATTAGTGTTTTTATGCATGTTGGTATACATGTGAACTTAAACTAGGCCATCACAAGACTCTTCTTTTGGGTTGCACACATGCACACACACAGACAGTCAGGGCCAATCTTGTCAGCCTCATCTCACTCACACTCCTCAGGGGTCTCCTGCCACTAAATGCAGGGGGCTTGTCACTGGAGCGGTACCATTAAGAGGACATCTTTGTACCTTATTTACTCCAAACAGTTAGTAGAACCTTAAGGTACATGTTGCTACTCTAAGGTACTAATGTGCACCACTTAGGGGCAAAAAAGGTACAAAGATGCCTTTTTACAGGTACTGTCCTAGTGACACCATTCTACCCTAAAGAGTACAAATTTTGTACATTGTTTTCTGACAGTACACATATACATAAAACACACACACAGATTTTTTTATTGTATTAATGAGGACATCTAATAGACTTCTGTTGCTTCAAACTAGCCTAATAATAGAAGTTTTTCACACAAACCCACTGACATAATTAGATTGACAGCAAAGCATAATTTGGCCTGTTCATAAATCCTTTTACTAGAGAGAATCAAGTAAAGTTCTAAAGTCTTCGACATGTTTCATTAAAGCTGCAATCTATAACTTTTTTTGTTTAAAATGAACAAAAATAAGTTATTGAGCAAATACATAACAGATCAGTGATCACTGCGATATCCTTACCCTGATTCCCAACAGTAAGTTTATTAGGATTTATAATTTGAGCTGGTCCGATTTCACAGGGAAAGTCTGTATGTAAGCAATTCGTATGCATTTCTAAGTAGAACTACACACATTATTATTAATTAATATTTTTTTCAAATATTTATTGTTTCTATTAAAACAACGTGCCACACAGAAAAACTCAGAAGCTCTGTTAAGGATGTATATCTTTAACTGCAAGAATAACCTATAAGTAATTAGACTGATTTAAATTTCACTTACAAAATCATTTTAAATTTTTACAAAGCATTTTTAACATTTTTATAATGAACATAAGACAGAAATGGTTCTCAGCTGTGAGTCAGTGATCAGGTGAGTCATCCAAGCATTCAGTTCATGATTCAGACTCATGACTCTGTGTTTGACTGAGTCATCAGACTGAACACACAGACTGAGGGATTCATCTGTGAATTCAACAGTATGTTGTGCAGTTCTAGCAGGAAGTTAGCGCAATAGAAAGTTGTGTTGACATGTTACGAAGTAGATGTTAGGTACACAAGCTAATATCTTCAGGCTAGGGTCAACAATGAGATGAGAATTTAACTGAATATAACTATGAGAATATATAACTGTTTTAACTTTTGTCAGCTTAATTTAGTTTTTCCTGGTTTTTTTTGTAATGCTTTAAAAGACTGTAATAGCCTATATAATGTTTCTGTAAGACAATTTACTTATATATAGTGTGACAACATGCCCCATCACAGGTTAGCATGTTCAAGAAGGTGGTAACAAAACTTTATGATTTGTTTATTTGTACGTACTACAAACCTACCCTGAAAAATGTTAACTGGAGTAAAAAGTGTGATAACTAGTCCCGATTTTCACCCAGCTGTGCACACACTGTGTATTGACCCATAAAATCAAGCTGCTTATGCACACTGATGACTCTTGAACAGCTGATATAAATGTATGAACATAAGAACTCACTGTGTCAGGCTTCTGTCTGGCCTTCTGTGAAGATGGTGGAGAACTTCTGTGTTTGATCTCATCTTACACCAAACTCTTTACACACTCTTTACTATATATTGTCATTGTATAAATGACAATATATAGATATGCAATGTTTATAGTGTTTTCACATATTAAGATGTCCCCAAAAATGAGGTTTTGTCAAGTTTGCTCACTTTTGGGTACAAATTTGAGGTAGACTCCATCCTTTCCCATGAACCAAATAAGGATAGTCAGTACAGAGAATGAATGAGACTTATATTTCAAATAACTGCATGTAAAAACATTCACAATACATATAGTTCCAAAACAATTTTACAAAGAATAGCACCATTTACATTTATGCATTTGGCAGATGCTTTAATCAAAAGCAATGTACAGTGCATTCAAGCTGTACATTTGATCAGTATGTGTGTTCCCTGGATATCAAACCCACAACCTTTTGTGCTGCTAACACAATGTTCTACAAGTTGAGCTACATGAACACCTTACAAATTAGTTTATATTTTTTTAACACTTTAAAATATTTACCTGTCAGTTGCTGGAACTAAAGTTGACCTGTGTCATTATTATTCAGTCTTTAAAAGCTAATCCTTTTAAACGGTATGTACAGCAGCATCTGAAAGCACACCACCAATGTTTCCATGGTGATGTTCTAATGTTTCATCTGTTGTTATTAATAGTTTTTAATTTGACATAGCTACTCAAACCTGTGCTGATTCCCACTGATGTTGTAAAGGAAAAGAATCTATGAGTGCTAGGACACAGCTAGAATCAGAAGGGGATTTTTTTGCCAAGTGTGCTTGCACACACAAGGAGTTGTCTTTGGGTATAGAAGTACACACTAGTACACACATTCAAGACAATATCATGTTACAGAGTAGAGAATTCAAATATGTATATATGGACAATTGTACAGAATAATACAAATAATAATAATATAAGAGACATCGTACAGGGTAAAATATTCTGTGAGTTTACATATTTACAGAAATTATGTACACCTGTGCAGTATAATGTACAGTTGAAGTGATGATATATACAGATAATTGTGACAGAAGTGACATGATATATACAGTAAATGTTAACATGCATTAATTTACATATAAGAAATCTCATTATTTACACAGTGGGAGTGGAGGCATTTGTGGAGCAGTTAACTGTTTAAAAGGGAGATAGAACTGGGTCAGTAGCTCTTATGGCAGGTTGACCTTCCTCAGCTAGTGAAGAAAGTACAACCTTTGCTGTTCTTTCATTACAATGGAGTAAAAGGGGCACTCCTGTTTTAGGTCCTGTGAGATGATGGAGACCAGGAACTTGAAGGACTCCACAGTGGCCACAGTGCCGTTCGGAATAATGAGGGAAAGGAGTAAAGGGGGGATCCTCCTGAAGTCCACTGTCATCTTTACTGTCTTGAGTGCAATTACCTCAAGATTAATTTGACTGCACCAGACAGTCAGCTCATCCCTTCTTTAAGCAGATTCATCACCATCCTGGGTGGGAATGATGACTGTGCTGTCATCTGAAAACTTCAGGAGTATGACAGAGGGGTATGCTGAGGTGAATTAGTGTAGAGCGAAAAAATCATTAGGGAGAAAACATCCTTGAGAAGCTCCAGTGTTGATACAGTATGTTGGTATCTCTAGTGGGACCTGTAATGTGCTGCCTGTATTTTGCCAGCTCACAGGTAAAATTTTTCTCTGTTAAAATTCCCAAGAATAATAATAAGTGAGTCAGGGTGTTGTTACTTCATATCTGTGATGTAATCTGCCAGCTGTTGCAGCTTTTCACTCACAGTCCCTTGGGTAGGAATCTAATCATTTATGAGTATGAAAGAGGAAAACTCGCACAGTGAATAGAAAGGTTTGCAGTTGATGGAGAGTGCTTCTGAATTAGTGCTCTATTTGTTATATTTGTGCACCAACCTTTATTTAAATAAAAGCAGAATTCACCACCTCTGCCTTTTCCCCATTGACTCAAGGATATGATCCATTCTGAACAGCTGGAAACCTGGCAAATGTAACGCTCTGTTAGGATGGAGGCATTCAGCCATTTCAAAAATGTCCAGAAAACATTTGAATGTTCAAAGGTTGGCAATAGATTGATGGGAATGCATTGCCTAATATTCAGCCATTCTTCCCTGGTAAAGGTGATTGGGGAAACATGGCTGAAGACAGAAAAAAAAAAAAAAGGTATTAGGGGGCTTTGAAGTGTTGAAGTAATGGAAAAATCCATATTCTGCTTGTGTGTTTCCACCATCCACAAGTAGTTATTCTTCTATCGTTGGGCTCCATGAACATGCATATGGGGCGATGACCAAAGTGGAAGAGATACTTGCAGGCTATGTCTTCCTTTCTATGGAATCGTTGCAGAGAAAACCTGCCTTGCCCTCTACACGTTTTGGCAGTTTTGCAGCTGTACCAGGCAGGTGTACCTACTCAAAGGCCTGGACCATGGTAGGGGATTAGAAATGGGTGCAGTTCAGGAGCTCTGCAGAGTCACAGATCTCTCCCTCCATGCCACCAAGCAGACAGCTCATGCCATTGACCGTTCTATGGCTGCTATGGCAATGGAGAGGCACCTGTGGCTTAATTTGTTGGCCATCAAGGTAAGAGACAACCTTCTTTTTGGTTGCCTGATTGCTCATCACACCCTGTTTATCGATGCTGTCAACTCGACAGATACTGTGAGGCTAAGACTGGCTGAGGCCCAGGGAGTGGAGGCTCTGTTCGCAAGTGGTGAACTTGCAGAATTATCAGCGGTACAGCCAAGCCGAAGTGGATTTGTTCTCCTCCAAGGAATCAACCAACTGTCCCCTCTGGTTCAGCCTTACTCACCCAGCTCCATTGGGGCTGGATGCCAGGGTACAGACCCCAATAGCTATGTTCCCAGGTGTCCTAGAGAGTGTTCCCTTGGATGGAGTTTCTTGGGAGCTCTTAGTCTGGAGAGATCTTCTGTCTCGGGCTTGGGAAACAATCTTTCCCCTTTGACCAAAAATGTGGAAACTGTGGTTCTGGCCTCTGAGGGGAGCCAGCTCTTAGATGTCGGTCTTTAAACAGAGTTTGTAGAGATTATTCTGGAAAATGTATACCCTGAAGTGGCAGCACTTTGTGTCATGGTGTAAGTGACACCATGTCGACCCAGTTCACCACCTTATCTGTTCAGTGCTGGAGTTCCTTCAAGAGCTCTTTTCTGCAGGGTTAACTCCTGCTACCCCTTAAGGTTTATGTGGTAGATGTTTCACCTAGCCATGAACCTGTTTATAGAGCGGTCATGTTAAAGCGCTTATCTTACTTGATCACAGATGCTATTACCATGGCCTATGACCTAGTGTCACCCCTTGGTATTAGGGCCCATTCTACCAGGAGTGTAGCATCATCTAATGCGCCATCTATAGGGGAACCTCTAAGGGACGTTTGTGTTGCGTTGTAGACTTTACCCCCAGATGCTCAGGTCCTTCTGGAATAACAGTCTTTCTCTCTGCTAACAATGTTCTCTGTTCAAACGTATTCGGCTTTAACATTCCCCATAGCGGCAAGCCATGATGCAGTGTCGAGTTCCCTTGAAAGGGAATTTTTTTAGGTTACATATGTACCCCAGTTCCCTGAGACATGCTGTGTCACGTTGCTACACTTCAGTCATGTCTGCACGGCCTTCCTTCAGACATACAATCTGATGATAGATTTTGCAGGCACCTTTTAAAGGTTATTTGGCACAAAGTAATGTCACATTACCTTATCCTGCATATAAATAGGCATTATTTCACATGTGTTCAGACCCTGGCACACATAAAGCATGTTCCCTATAGCTGTCTCAGGCAACCAGGTTACATACGTAATCTGAGACATTCTTAAATGTACAGTATGATTTTAGCATACAAACAAATCACATGTCAAAAGAAAAATATTATTTCTCATGTCATGAGCTTTACAAAAACTGGTAACACTAATGGGGTTAATGCAATAACTAAAAGTGAACAATATACTTTTACAGCATGTATTAATCTTAGTTAAAGTTAATTAAAACAAATACAATAGTTCATGCTAATCCATTGTGCATTAACTAATATTAACAGACTCAACTTTTAATTTTACACAATTTCTTAGTAAATGTTGAAATTAACAAAAGAAGATAAAATAATATGGTTGTTAATTGTTAGCAAATGTTAACAAATAAAACCTTTAAAACTTTTTAAGACAATATATTGCCAATGTAGACAACCAATGTTAGCAGAATATATTCACACTATAGCATCTAGCCTTCATCTGTCCACTGAGAGAGCTATTTTTTGCCCTCAATTTTTTGCAGGGGAAAACATGTAAATATCCTGCTGTGTGGAACCATTAGACAAGCTGCTGTGGAAACCAATTAGAGGAGCCATTCTCTCGCTGCGGTAGATGATTCTGGCATTGTTGTCATAGCAACCAGTTTGTCTGGATGACTTCAACAGAGTGTAAAATGCAAATGCTACTCCCAAAAGCAGTCTGTCAGATTGAATCCTCTTTCTGCTGAATTGGTACAGTGGTTCAGTCTTAAATAATTTGTTTTGCATTCATAAAATGTAGAAGAAACTGCTCTCATTTAAGAGCAGAAACATTAGAGACAAACAATTAGCAACCTTATAAAAAGATTAGCACTGTGTGGACAGTTATTATTTTTTAAATATCATGATATCAACAGTAATGTAAGTAGCAGGAATACTGTTTTAATTTTTAATATACAGTAATATGTATATCCCAAAGGGTTTGGTTAATAATTCAGTGTAGTATAGCTTTAGTTAATTAAATCTAATCATTTATAGAGTACAGTGCTACGGAGAGATAAATTGAAATTATGCACAACCTGGAAATGAGAGAATTTAAAAAAGTTTCAGGCCTGGAAAATCATTGAAATTTCATTAGTATATGGGTTGTGCTCCAGCTGATCTGGCATAAAGACATGCATGTTCTCAGTCTCAGTAAAGTGTGTTTTAGAGCACAAATTTCCTCCAGAATGTTCCACTGTTTGCTGTGTCATTATCCCACTCTTTGATGGTTTCATTAATATGGTTTCATATTCATTTGCATGGCTTTTCATTTTCTCTTTATGTGATTAATGTGCTTCATTAGGAGAATATTTGGAGCTCAGGTTGTTTTGATTATGCTGATATTTGATTTGCAATTTTGTAGGAGCCAAAAACGTGACCAACAAGGCAACACTGTGGTATGTCCCCCTCTCTACTCAAAATGTGGACAAAATCATTGAAGTCCCTCCTATTGAGGTAACACTCTAGAGATTTTGTTTGCTTTCTAAGGATCATTAGAGGGTTAGAGCACCCAAAAATGTAAATGTAGTCATTATTAACTCACCCTTGTCTCAGATTGCTAGCAGTTGTCCAGAAGGGTCATACAGGTGACAGCATAGAAAGGTTAAAACTCCGGCAACAGGGCCAGATTTTATTTTTTCTTTTGGGGGCTAGTAAGGGTCCAATTCAGAGCCATTGAAAAAGAGAATTGCAACACTCCCATAGACTCCCAGGCAACTCATGTCATGGAGCGACCAATGGTTCCAAACACAACTGCTGGTAACTGTACAATTTCTGTAATTTTGACATTTTAACACATTAGCTGATCTTTTATGAATAAATAGCAGTATGTTATTTTATTTAATTAAAGGCAGCTTTAATTAATGTTAATCATTAGATAATAGCTATTTATTATTGAGTCTTGTATTCTAACTGCAGTCAGCTAATGCAAGCAACATTTTACTAACTAACACAACCATATTTTTAACACTTGTATAGAATTAAGATTGGTTTAAGCGGCACAACACAACTCCTTTCAACTGGATGGCTTGTGAGTGTAGTGATGACAAGATGGAGCTTGCCATTCCTGTAAAGGGATGAAGAAGCTGACTAGTGGGGCTGTATTATAATATTGTCTGTAATTAGTCAATCTCATTGTCTGTCAATTGCCAAAGCTACCACAAACAAGGCCATGCGTTTTATTTCAAATTTTCTGAAGCAGATGTTACACTGTTAATATGATACAAATGGCATATATACAACCTTCTTTCTGCTGTCCATCTCTCCCTGTTGGTGGTTGAATAAGTTTCTATGAGGACTGCCCCAAAGAAAAGCTTATCTGCCTTCTCACTGGACATATTTTACAATAAAATGTATTTTTGACTGCAATTGGTTGCCTTGCTTTTTAGCAATATTGACAAGACTTATTTGTTATATTTCGCTCTACAAAATGAAATTGATTGTATAATAAAAACACTGGTTAATGCTGTCTTTCCATCACTCCCCTGACATTCCCACTACATAAATGTATAGTCAATATGGCAATCAGTGCACAATGTGTGTTATATGTGAAAATAGTCGCTGTTGCTGGCTGTTCTATTCAAACGGGTTTGTTCAAAACTTTTGAGAGCTACTAGACCACATGACTATATGGTGAGATCAAAGTGTCTCGCAGCTCACTTTTTCAAAGGCTCTGGTTCAATGGTCCAAGAGAGTCATTCATACATTTTGTTATGAATGATGTTACACACACGCATGAATCAAAGAATTTGTAAAAGTTTTAATATTTGGGCCTTGTGGTTGTACCATGAAAGAGTGTTAGTATTAAAGTGCGGTCATGCTACACTTCGCTCCATTGACTGACATTCATAAGCATTCGAATGCAGCAGACCAGAAATGCATTTCAGAGCATTCCAAGTTTGGTAAACTCAGACCTGCAAATTCACATGAAGAAATGTTGCCAGTTAAAGACTTATACTTTAAGGCATGACCTTTTCAGATGAATAAAAACAGTACTGCACATTTCAGTATACATCACATTTTTTACAATACAGCTTTAAATAACAAAAACAACAATAACAGTGCAAGCACATCAGAATCCATGGTGTGTGCATAAAAACCCAGCGCTTATGTGATATCATATCCGGTCCGTATTCACAGGGGTTTTCATAAAATTTTGTACATGGAGAAAGTATAGTGTGACTGCACCAGACCACACCATCACAACATGAATAAAAATAAGAGCAAATACAGTGTGAGCCAGAGGATGTTAGAGATTTAAATAAATCTTACAATCTATCAAAAATGTTAGCAAAATCTAAAAGTAAAATTTTCAAAATCAATTACAGTTTGACATCTGGTCTTTATCAAAAGTGAATATGTACAGTTTGATCGCTCAGAAGTTTTGCTGGAGGATGGCATTTCTCTGTCCTCCTGACTTAGATGTTTACAGCTACAGTTTTCTGAGTGTATTTGTGACTGGCAGTACTCCAGACCAGAGCAGGAGGATTCAGGAAAGAAGAGGTATGAAGCTCAGAAACTGGAGAGAATGGAGACTAAAGAGAGGAATGGTGAGGTCATCACACCTGTGTCCTTTCCAGGTAACACCTCCACTTCTTTTTGAGCAGAGAAATCCTTTTGAACTGAATACTCTGTATACACAGTGGCAGTACTACAGTCATGGAGTCAGATGGTTATACTGTGGCACTTTGATATATAGCGTGATACTGCATGACTACTGTTCTTCTTTGCTATAGTAGCGACAAGGTATGTTTATGTAAAGAATACCATGGCGCATGTCATAAAATTGAAGCTATATTATCAGGATATTATGGCATTACTGTGGCTCATTTTGGTACTTTTTTGCTACTCTTAATGGAAAGTTTCTTCTCTCAGTCAAGTGTCAATCTGGTTTCATTTGTTCTTTTGTTCCGATGTTGAACAGAGAGACACAAGAAAGGTATGTTTATTCAACAGAGGTATTAGGGAGCATACGGCCAAATAACAGAGAAAGTATTTATTGTATTTTCTTATTGTATTATACTTGAAAGTTTTCTCATTTTTTTATTAATTAAAGTTGTTTATGGTTCATGGTAATGAGTTTTTCTTTGTGTAATTTTACACAGTTACTCATGTCACAGTGCTGTTTTTTTTAAATGAACTGGATGCTGTATTTGTTTTGAATATATTTAATCTTTTTGTGTTTTAAGAGCCCTACACCGTTGGGTTCAGTCAGTCAAGTCTGATCCATCTAATTGGGCCAACGGATTGTACCCTGCATGGTTTCGTACAAGGAGGTAAGAAATTCAAGAACCCTTTATGATTATTAGGAGTCAAATACCACTCTTGTATCCGTTAGTTTACTTCTTCCGCTCTTGAGTCTATGGCAGAACTGTCTGGTAAAAAGTTGTGAAATAAATAGAGTACAGGCTGAAATGGACCAAATTTGGTGTCTCTACCTCAAACCCTCTAGTGCCACCAACTGCCCTCAAATTTTCACTCATGTTTATACTCAAAACATTGACTTGTAAGTAAAAGTAACAAAATTCTATTTCTCTGATCCCTTTGCTCATGCTGATTTAAATGCACCTTATGACATCATTTTTAGTAACGAATCTGATGAAGATCACACCAAAAAGGAAAGAGACTGTATCTTCATGATTAAAAGCTTTTTAACTGATAAATGGTTCTCATATACCATGTCATTTTAAGGCAAGCGTGCCAATTGTACTTGAGACTGTATCTTCACAGAACAAGTTTATTGACACAAACTTGGTATGTGTTATCATAAGCACATCTAGGTTACCTCTTTCATCATCAGATATTTCAACATATATTTTCCTTTGTGCCCTTTTTGGGCTTAACCCCATAATCTTCCACTCTTGCGTCTATTGCAGCTTATAGAACCATATGTAGGAATGCAGTATTTAATAAACACAATTGCGTATTGTTACAAAATTTGTTACGGTTCATCATCACCATAGTCCAAGGTGACCAAGGTGACGGGCAAAAATTGGGGCCAGCATCATCTAGTGGTCAAGAGATAAAATTTATGTAAATGTTTATATATTGTCATGCAACCTTTTTTAGATTCTCTGGCTCATGGCGAGCACTATGAAACCAAATTTGTCATAGTCAATGCTGCTTCCTGTCGGTCATTTTGAATTATATTGAAAACCTACTTTTTCAAACTCCTACAGGGTTTGTCCGATTTGCATGAAACTTAGTATGTAGCATCTACAGACACTACATAACGCATCTACATAACAAAAAGTTATGGTCAATACCGCTTACCATCTTCATATACCGCATCTACGAATTTTACGGTGAGCACGTAAAATTGAAGATGAGGCCGTATCCTTAACATGCTTTGGTGTATTGACACGAAACTTGGCACAAAACTTATTGACACGTGGTAGCTTTTGTCATGACAGGCATGACCTGAGGGTGCATGCACAGTTTCATCACGGCGCCACCTACTGGTCCAAAGATATACAAAATTGTTATTATTGCTTATTACTTTTGAAAACTTTTGTCTAAAATCATGAAAGTCGTCTCTTTAGATTCCTTGAGGCATCTGATGTTCCATGGTCGGCCATTTTGGGTGTAGACAATTTTTGATTTTAAGTTAAGTTAACCCAGTTAAGTTCAGCACTGTGGCAAGAGGGACACAATGTGCTTGTTTTCCCTCTTTCCTTCATCAGGTAACAGAGGCTACATACATAACCTAGAGGTTCCCTTTCTGTCAATCACTCAACATTGCGTTGATGTAGTGACACTGGAAGGCCCTATATGAAGCAGCACAGGAGCTGAACTGTGCTATGAGATATGGCTAAGGGGACATGGGCAAACAATTGTATGCCTTGTAGCTTGGCTTGGCCTAGTTATAACCTTCCAATCTCATGCATAAGGTGCCTCCCTTGCGCCCGTGCCGTCCCACTGCTATTTAAGGTGTCATGTCTAACCAAGATTGCTGCCACATACACCTTAAGAGTGGGGGAAGATAGCCCTCTCTCCAACCTCTTTTTTAAAAAAAACAAGACAACATTGATAGAGTATCTCTGTCAGGAGCATCAGCTCTGAAAACCAGGTCTGATTGGGCCAATACTGGGCAACCGGAAGTACCAAGACTTGGAGGCTCACTGGGGGGATGAATAGACAGCTAACTGCTTGCCATGGTGTGCATGCCGAGGGGGTCAAATGTCAGAGAGTACCAAAGGGGCAAATGGGTGGAGTCACTGGAAGCAAACAGGTCTACCTGGACTTCCAACAATCTCTCCAAAATCTGTTGGACTGTGCTGGGTAGAGGGGCGCCCTTGGGTTTGTGTCTGACACTTAGCAACCTCTGTTACACTACACTAAGCACTATGACCACTGTGACATCTTTGAAATGAAATTGTCAATTCTCTTCAGTTCCTCAATTCTTCTAATTCATTCATTAATTTTGGGCTTCACAGTTTTTAGTCATCTTTAGAACAATTACATTTATTTTATGAACACAAGCAGCAAAAACATTCTGCCTAACATCTTTATGTTTTATGGCACAGAAAAAGTCACCTAGGTTTGAAATATTATCAAGTTCAGTAAATTTTAAGCAGGACACGTCCTGCATATTTCTGACAGTACAGCTCTTTATTGCTCAAAAACGCAGAGAATGTTGATGTTTCTTCAAATGAGATCAGTTTGACTTTTTGAAAGTGGAACGTGGGGAGAAGATTTAAAGCATTCCCAGCTCATATGACCCAACTAATTGACTGCGATGAATAACAGTCATTGTGTCTTCTCATCTTTTAAGGTTTAGTATAATCTAAATCTGTCATCCCATACACAGTTCATACTTAGAAATGGTTCTCAACTCAACTTACAGTCAATGCAATATCAATTCTGATGTAAATGTGGGCGTTTGAAAACATGACAGTTTGTTGAACTGAGCCTGATCATGAAGTATTTACTTGATTGAAAGAACAGATGATGAAAAGACTAGGAATCTTTCAGTGATTGTCACCAAATTTGTGATAAAATTATGGCAAAAAAATGGAAATAGATTAAAAATAGAGTGATTTAGATCAAACTTGAACTGTATGTTTGAATACAACATACAGTTATAGAATATAATCATGATTAATCAGTATCACATTGTATTTGACAATGTTGGGGAGTAGCTACTAACATAACTACATTTTTCAGTAGCTTGGCAGTATCTCAGATACTTTTAAAACTGTGTAGCTTTTCCAGTAGCTAAAAACATTTTCAGAGGAAAAGGCACACTGTTCATAAAAGAGTCTTTGTGAATATGTCTGCAAATATTGATGTTACTTGAAATTTTTTGCATTATGGGTTTTATGTCAGAACGCTGGCTTGTTGTCCTGGTGCTCTGCTGAACGTGCATTGGAGACTAACACAAAAGAGAAGAAATCGTTGAATAAAGTTGTTATTTTTTGTTTTTTTACGCACAAAAAGTATTCTCACCGCATCACAAAACTGAGATTAAACCACTGTGGTTCACATGGACTACTTTAACAATGTCTTTATCAGCTTTCTGGGCTTTGAAGAGGTATTTACATTGCTGTCTGGGGAGGTCAGAAAGCTCTCAAATTTCATCAAAAATATCTTAATTTTTGTTCTGAAAATGAACTAAGGTCTTATGGGTGTGAAACAACATGAGCGTGAATAATCTTTTACTTAAGACATTCATCATTAACAATTATTTGTAATTGTCACGAATTGACCAGGCTCTCCCACCAACCAGTCACCCCAATCACACTGACTCCACAATCAACCAATCACATACATTACCAACTAACTTAAATACTAACCATTCACCTTTTTTACTAATCAAGCCATCCCTATTTAAACACACACCGAGCACTCACTCATTGTATGGTTTTATTATATGCTACATGGACTAATTACCGTTGCTCCTTTGTTATTGAATTACTCTCCTTGGTGTTCATCTTCTTTGTCCTAATCCCACCACTAATCCCTGCAATACCATAATATTCACCTCCACATCCCTGAAGATCTGCTTGGGTTTGTGCCGCCATCCTCAGCTCTACGTTCATCAAGATCCATTTGTAAGGACAATCCATTTACTCTTGTCTGCCAGAGATCTGAACTATAATCATTTCTATCATCACTCTCCTGTTTATATAAGTGCTTGTGTCAATTAACTCATTCACTATTTTATACATCATCGTCTAAGTCCGGTATATCGTAACAGTAATATACAATGTCATGTTAAAAAAACATTCAAAGTAGTTTCGGAGTAGCTAGATACTTTTTGAAAGTAACTTGTGGTACAGCTAACTACTTTTAGTAGTACTGCTCTGAAGGGTCGCTTAACTGTATCTTAACTACTATCTTAAGGGGGATCCTTCCAAGTATGGCAGCCGTGTTGTGAGCTCCGTCGACACGCTACAGTTTTTTGTTTATTTATCTGTTTATTTTGTATGTAACCATGTCGTCTTTCGTGTGTGATGTCGTCAGTTTAATTGTATATGATAAACAAACACTTTTGGCTACACTGTTGCTCACTGGAAACCGGACTTTGAGTTTCCCGTAGATGCTCTGTTTACAAACACGACAACAGAACCATTCGTCTGGATGGCTCGGCCACGACCTCGGAAACGCACACGGAAAAGAGGAAAGAGAGCCGGTGTTCACGTCAGGCTAAGACGCCGTGCCTTCCGACCTCCGCTCCCCACCATTCTACTGGCTAATGTACAATGTCACTGGACAACAAGCTCTGCGAACTATCTCCTACCAGCGAGAAACGAGGGACTGCTGCATTATCTGCCTTACGGAAACCTGGATGTCTGCGGAGGTTCCAGACTCATCGTACTCATCAGACTCAGACTCATCAGACACAACATAAAACTATGTTAATATTTTATTTTGATAGTCCACTTTAAAAGTTTCAAAATTTCAAGTTAAACCCAGCTGATTCCTTACCCAATACTAAATTACTAAATATGATAAAGGCATATTCCAGGTTAAAAGCAAATATGAGAAGCATCTGTGGCAAGACTGCTTTGATAGAATCACTCAAGTTAACCGGGTTAATTTGCTTAAGTATTTGTGTGAGGATACCAGACATGAGGTAATCTGTTTACATTGTGTATTATCACTGTTTACAGACTAGAAAAGTAATTGCATCTGAAAACAATGCTTTAGAAAACTTTACAGCTCAAATAACAGTTTTTACTGAATAATTAATCTGTGCTTTAACAAAAACACAATCACAAAAACAAACACATTTCTGCTTTAACCCCTCCAGAATATTTGATCCTAACTTTCATTTTAAGTGCATTACTTTACAAGGAAACATCTCTGATGGTTGTGTCCCAGTGCATCTACGGATGTATCTATGCATTGTTCAACTGGATTGCCCAGTGACTCCCAGGAACAGGCTGGGCGACAACCAAGAATAGTTTGGTGACAACTGGAGAGACAGTGAGGGACAGGAAGGGTTAGCAGCCCAGTCTGCCCCCAAGCAAGCTACAGATCAATCCACTGAGAAATACCCCCAGGGGTGCCTAAGAGGGGGGGAGGATGAGCACCCCAACAGGACGGACCTAATGATGATGACTTGGAAAATGGATTGTCGACTATGATAAGTAGTTGCATTTGCGGTAAGGTTTGCAAGAATGAGAGGGGCCTAAAAATCCATCAGGCCTGGATGAAATTTTGGTACAGGAGATGGTAGCACAACGCATAGGATCAATGCCTAGTGAGACGAAGGAGGAGCTAGGCCCTGAACCTCCAAGTGCCCAGCAGTCCAACTCCAAGCAGAGTATCCCAGCAACACCAAATTAAATGGCCTCCAGCAAAGCAGCACAAACTGTGGCAACATAGAAGGACGACTCCAAAACCTGACTTCCATCATCACGAACTTTGCGCCAGAGAGTTTTGGTGTTGGGAGCCAAAGTCCAGCAAGCCCACCTACACCATGAATCGCAGGGCAGATAAAATCAAGCAATGTCGAAAAGAGCTGTGGATGCTGACGAAGCAGTTCAAAACAGCAGCTGAAGAGGAGAAGCCACCTCTTGCTGAGCTTCGATGTACGATCAGGAAGAAGCACCCTGCATAGTGCTGAATGGGATAGGAGACGCAGGATTGAGAGAGCTAGGAAGAGAACCTCCTTTTCAGCCGACCCATTTGGCTTTACAAAGTGGCTATTAGGGGAGAAGTGCAGCGGGCGTCTGGACTGCTCTAAGACAGAGAGCAAGAGCTCGGACCACAGACAGCTCGGACCACAGACAGAGGAATTCCTGGTGCTGTTTTGAATCCATTTTATGAGAACATTGTTGGTTATTGGCTGGTAAAAATACCACCATATGCACACAATGAGCCCAACACACAGCACAATACATTGTTTAGTTGTTCAGTAAGTTCTGTCGCAAAGTACATGTATTAAAAGCTGACCAGTCAAGTGATCTTATCCTTATGCCTAGGTTTGGTATCTTTAGGTTCTGTTTTAAAAATGCCAGCATGGATGCTAAGTAAACCAGAACTAAAATGTGTCACTTTCTTCTTGTGCCTGGACCAAGAGAACCAAACTACTACTTTTCACATACAATATAGTATTACACTTACATATATGGATGTGGGCATTATACGAGTACTTAGTATGATGTTGGCGGAAGAACACATTTGTGTTCTAACCACTAACAGAACTGTCAGAACCAAAATCATTTGGTTCTGGTATTTTTCAGAATAACAACCAGTTCTTCTTTATCAACTTTGCTCATGACATTCTAAACCTTTTTCTGTGAAACACAAAAGGAAAGTTTTTTTAATTTAAATACATTTATTTTTCATACAAGGACAGGTGATACCATTTTGGCAAGCTCCAATTTGAATTGAAACATTTGGTTACAACATGGCTTTTGGAGATATTTTGGCTTCAGTAGATTTTCTGTGAACAAAATTCTAAATTTAAACTGTTTGAAATTTTTTTTTGTTTCATGAAAAGAATAACAGCATACAGGTTTAGAACCTGTGGGTGAGTAAAAGTTGTTATAATAAAAAGTTTATAATTTTATTTTTGTGTAAACTGTACATTTAACATGAACATGAACCTTTTATACACAATCACAGATTTGCACATCTAAATATATTTATACACTAAATGACTAAAGTCACTTTTAGTTTATCTTTCACAGAAGATGAAGTTCTTGTAAGAAAATCCTTGTAAGTATTCAGCAGCAGAATTGTGACACATGATGGCGTTAAATGAATAAAGCTGTTCACACAAGCTGCTACGTTAACCCTGCTGCAGTTGTATGGGCCATTACAGTACACGGGAATTATGTTTCTGCCCAAACTGTTTACTGTTTGTAAAAATACTCCAGAACCCATTTCTATGGTAACACTATGTTATAAAACAGTTTTTACAGTATTTTACTGTACCATTAAAAAGAAAAAGGGAGAGGGAAAGAGAAGGGAATATACAAGGCTATACAATTTTATGCACATTGAAGATAAAATTGTGTGTGTGATGGGAACTAAATGTGTTAGAGTGGAGTGAAGAGGTGATAAAAGTACTAATGCTTAGTTCTGTAAGTTAAATAGGGATTTTTCGTCATCTTTAATGAGGCACTTTACTCAGCATTTTATGGAAAGAAATGTGGGGTAATCGACACAGGAAATCTAATCATGGAGCTCCAGGGAGAGTGGGCTCCACTGGGACCAGATTTCTAATTGCTATTTTTCCATTGTGTGCATAGTTCTTCTCTTACAGAAGTAAGCTTACATCATTTTTTGACTGTGTAGTAAATGCTTAGGACCATCACTTCTGTCATTTCCATACATACAGTATAAAGATTTCCTTTCTAAACAAATGGATCTTTCTGATGAGGCCAGTGAGACCAATGAAGATACCTTTTTAGATGCATTTTAAATGTACTTATAGATGTCCTTGGTCACAGGATTCCAAGACCTAAAGTCAGACATGCTGAAACATTGACTGTGTTGTTGACAAACTGTGGCACAATGTTGAGTAGATTGGTAGGATGGTATGTTGTGGAAGAGGTCTATGGAAATGAGCAGAGAGAACTGACTGACAATGATGGAGGCATTTAAATGAAAAAATAAAGCAGGTTTCAACATATCCATAATTCAGCTGCACTGGTGAAAAGTCTCTGCCCATCGTGAGTCAGCCCGACTCTCATTTCACCTCAACAGAGGCATACAGAGATGGATGGAGAGCTGTCAATAATTTAAATAACTGTAATGCTCAGTCCCATTGTCCATAAAAATTTCCTTACAATGCTGAAAACAGAATTGCTAGAATTTATGTGTCTTGCTTGTTTATTTTGCTTGAAATACTAGATCATAAAGGAACAAAAATAGTCTCATCTGAGCAAATATTTCAGAAATATTAGACTTCATGAGCTTTTCTGGACTCTTACAGGTAGCCAATTAAACGTATAGCCACAAAAAAAAACACAGCTAAAACAGCTAAGCAGTTATTTCCTGCTTGTGCCTTTTTTACATCAGAGTTCACAGTTTCTCACCAGCTGAGGGTGAAGACGCTTTGCCACAGATTCTCCAGAGAGAGTTTTTGGAGGTGAAGAGTGCTTTCTGCTCTATGTGTAAATTGACAGGATCTCACTTGGAAAAGAGGGTCCTCGGGGTATATCACTAAAACTTTCTCATACAGTGAGCCCAAATAGTCAAGTCTCTGCCTGTGTGGTGTCAAGAGAGCTTACAAAACAAACACACATGCCTCTGTGAAACTCCATAGCTCCATACAGAAATATCCTGAGAAGTGTCTTTCTGAAGTGTATCTGTGCTGTCTTGCTCTGTAAATAATCCAGTTTACAGGGTTTCCCTACAGAACACTTCAATAACTCTCAAGAACAATAGCTCTTTTAGCTCTCTGGACTGATGCTGTACTGATGCTGAATTCTACCTGCATCATAGTGGTCAAGTTTTACAAACAAGAACTGGTACAACAAATAGTGACTGTGGCGGGGTGTAGAACATCAATATTTACTAGCTAAGACCATTCATAGACATTTTAGCATTGAGTATATACATACAGTACTGTGGAAAAGTCTTAGACACATTAGTATTTCCATACCCAAAAATGGTTTTAAGCAAGTTATTTATATCTTTTGTTGTAGTGTCAATGGGAATTATAAGATTACATTTCCAAACATTCTTTTTGCCATTAATTAATAATCCAGTGAAATTTTTGTATGCACAAGGAGACTGACAACAGCCAGTGCTCCACAGAGAGATCTGATGTCACAATCATTGAGTCTGTCTGTGATTACATTATGAAGTCTTCAAGAGTCTCCAAGACTCTTGAAGAAACCTGCCTGCAAAGTTTCTTCAAGTGTTTTGGAGATGCTGCCACAGTTCTTCTGGATTTAGTCTGTCTCAGTTTTTTCTGTTGGTTCATAATGTAATCACAGACAGACTCAAATCTCACTGGATTATTACAATTAATGGCAAAAAGAATGTTTGGAAAACATTTTGGTAAACTTATAATTCCTACTAACACTACAACAAAAAATATGAATAACTTGCTTAAGACTTTTGGCACATTAGTGCCTAGAGACCGTCATGGCACTGAGCACTAGCCGTCAGTGTATGTGGTCCTATAATTCCACTGCTAGAGCGTTTCATAGCAACACTAAAGTCATAGGTTTAATTCCCAGAGAACACACAAACATATAAAAAGTCATGCAAAGTCACTTATAGTAAAGGTTTTACGTCTATGGAATGTCCCTATAAACCATGAAAACCCAACATTTGTGTGTGTGTATAATGAAATTGAAGTGATTCGTTTATTCTACAACATTATCTATTCAGATGTTTCAGTTCTTTATTTCAAAAGAGAGGAAAATATATATGATCTTGGCACATACATCAGGTGTCTTAAACAGTGGAAATGTCTTAAATCACATGCAGTCACTTCCATACATCTTTGTCCAGATGAATCACCTGTGTTCAGTTAGTGACCCTTCTTAACAATCTTCACACCTACTGACTCTTATGAGCTGTTCATTCCATTACCACTCCTCAGCATTCGATGAAATTTATGTCAGGTCTTTTACAAAACCTATTGAGCTGCCTACCTAGACAGCATTTTAAGGTCCAATGCCGAGGTTTCAACTTTATGTTCTGAAGGAAAATATGTTTCCAAGCAGGGACAGAAACATTCCAAACATATCTTATAGAGGCTGTTCCTCAAATGACACCTTGTTTTGATCAAATTCTAATGCGGCATCACATGTCCTCTTTCACAGAGATTACTAAGTACGTACTAGTTACGTACAACAATGATTCGTGAAAATATCATTCTAGATGGCAAAGCAGTTGAGTTATACCCATTTTTGTTTGTCTTTTGTAACATTTTCAGTGAATACTGGCTTAAATGCCTCTCTGTTTGTGTGAAACATGCACAACAAGTTATCTTAAAGACCAAAAATCTATGAAATAACACTGGTTTGTAAATTGATTTGCATAAAAAAACATTTGTTTTATTAATAAATGAAATAAACATGCATTGTTGCCAGAGCAATGCTTCAAATTCCTGTTGTCACAATGTTAGGTCTATTTGGCTCTGAATTAGAGCATTTAACACTTAAATGTCTCTTGAACCTCATGTGAAGATCAGCTAGAGATCAGAGACCGTCATGGCACTGAGCACTAGCCGTCAGTGTATGTGGTCCTATAATTCCACTGCTAGAGTGTTTCATAGCAACACTAAAGTCATAGGTTTAATTCCCAGAGAACACACAAACATATAAAAAGTCATGCAAAGTCACTTATGTTAAGCAGTGTTGTTAAGCAGTAATGTTAAGTTTAATGTTAAGTGGTCAAATAGCTATTTACTACTGTAGATACATGTACATTATTTTACCAGTGTAAGACAATACTGTAAGACTAAATACATGGTATTTTGTCATATAATAGAATTTAGTCTTATAGTGAAAGTTTCTGTTGCGGTTAACTGAAACATGTTTTGTAAATGTTGTTTGTAATCAACAGGTGTAACTATGAAGTTGATGGACGAGGTGGCAGGAATCGTCGCTGTACGTCACTGTAAGACGAACATTGTGACGGCATCTGTGGATGCCATCAACTTCCACCGCAAGATCAAGAAAGGTAATTGAAAAAATATAAATACTGCAGTTGTTCTTTTGTAAAGTAGAGAATATTATTAGCCTGTCACAGTGCACATTCTCTCTCCATTCCCCACATCAAATTTAACTTAATCCACAGTCTTGTCATAACTGTCATGGACAAATACGCTTTTTCGCCCCAAGAATGTTATAGTTACCACATCTACCAGCAGACGCTAAGTGCTCACCAGCCAAACCTACAACTAACACCAGCACTCTTACACCTCGTGTTATAAACTTATTGTACTCATATTGTTTATTTTCTTATAGACATAGCCCAAAATGTTTATAAGATTTGCTTCATGACATGCTGTATTATCATGTTAGAAGTGATTATTGATAGAATTAATGGCCCAATATTTGTGCCAAGGAAATGTTCATCAAACGTGTTTATTTTTTTTCTGACAATACTGACAGAACTATCTAGATTGCAGTTTGTATAGTTTTCCGTAGGTATTTTGCTGTTTGGGTTATTTTTTACACCTCTTTCAGGAGTGCATGTTTCAAATCTTAGCTGAAACTCCAGGTAGCAATGTGAGAGAACATGATGGGAGAGAACCACAAACTTATTGATTCAGTGTTTACACAACGGATGTCACAGTGAAGACTTTTGAAGGCAAATGTATTTCACCTTAGCAGAGACGTTTTCATCCATCTACCCGAGCATAATCCCTTATGGTCCTTGAAGTCTCTGAGGTAAAATATTCTTCGGCAAAGATGAATAAATAATTTCCTTAATTACTGTGCTTAATACTGTTTCTATTTATTCATTACTCAACCAACTCATTCTTAGAGTGTAACCAAAATAATAGTAAAATAACCTAGGAACGACAGATACATTCAACATGGACTGGGATATTGTATGCAATGGGCATGAAGTGTCAGGTGACTGAACAGGTTCTCACCTGCGTTTGCTGGAGCTGTTGGTAGTCCTGCTGCACCGGCTTTCCAGGACAAGCACGTGTGGATTCAGATAGAGAACATGGGGACAGTGGCATATATAATTATCCAGGGTGGTACTCACTCTCGTTGCATGTCTTAGTTCGCCTGTCATCAATGGAGTCAGCAGAGGCTTGCGCTGAGGAAGAACATGATCTGGCACCCCAGGCCAAACCTCTGGAACCACCATGTCTGGTCTCTGGATGGGACACAGAAGACCTGGGTGTTTAACACCAGCAGTGGTAAGCACTATCACTCCGGCTAGAGCCTCCTCTACCAGGCAGCTCTATGCCCTGAAATAGTGTATTTTTCGTGGACTGATGTTCTTCCCAAGGAAGCATGTCCTATCAGATCTGACAATCAAATTCCTCAGAGGTGCTAGGAGGTAGAACCCTTCAAGGACGTGCCTAATACTCTCTTGGGATCTCTCCTTGGCCCTTAGGAGTCCTCCCTTGGAAACCTTAGAGTCAGTTGAGCTTAGTGCCCCCTATCTGAAGGCAACCCTGCTGACCGCAGTCAAGTCTAGTCAAGTGGAGTTTATTGTCATTCCAACCATATATATACGTACAAAGTGAAACGAAACAACGTTTCTCCAGGATCTAGGTGCTACACAAACACAGAACAACACAGAACTACAAGGCTACATAATTTATACATTAAGTGCACAAGTGCAAACATGTGCAGACAGCAAAAGACAGTACAATGACTTCTGGGGCAGACGATGGACGTAGTATGTCCAAGTGCAGTGCCGACCAGCACACTGTTCCATAGTGATCCTGGTGAAATAAAGAAATGTGTTAACATAAGTGTTCAAAACCTGATAGCATGGGGGAAGAAACTATTGCATGGTCGTGAGGGCCCGAATGCTTCAGTACCATTTACCAGAAAGAAGGAGGGTAAAGAGTGTTTGAGAGGGGTGTGTGGGGTCATCCACATTGCTGGTGGCTTTGCGGATGCAGCGTGAGGTGTAGATGTCTGTGATGGAGGGAAGAGAGACCCTGATGATCTTCTCAGCTGTTCTTACTATCCTCTGAAGGGTCTTGCGGTCTGAGGTGGTGCAATTCCCAAACCAGGCAGTGATGCAGCTGCACAGGATGTTCTCGATAGTCCCTCTGTAGAACATGGTGAGGATGGGGGTTGGGAGATGTGCTTTCCTCAGTCTTTTCAAAAAGTCCAGGCGGTGCTGGGCTTTCTTAGTTATGGAATTGGTGTTGAGCGACCAGGTGAGGTTCTCCGCCAGGTGAACACCAAGAAACTTGATGCTCTTGACGATCTCCATGGAGGAGCCACCAATGTTTAGCGGAGAGTGGTCATTCTGTGCTCTTCTGAAGTCAACAACCATCTTTTTAGTTTTGTCCACGTTCAGAGACAAGTTGTTGGCTCTGCACCAGTTCATTAGCTGCTGCACCTCCTCTCTGTATGCTGACTCGTCGTTCTTGCGAGTCAGCATATGTGATTCGAGCTGTGCATTGCTACACAGTCGTGAGTCAGCAGAGTGAACAGCAATGGACAGAACACACAGCCCTGGGGGGCCCAGTGCTCAGTGTGGTGGTGCTGGAGGTGCTGTTCCTGATCCGGACTGACTGAGGTCTCCCAGTCAGGAAGTCCAAGATCAAGTTACAGAGGGAGGTGTTCAGACCCAGCAGGTTCAGTTTTCCAATCAGGTGCTGAGGGATGATTGTGTTGAATGCTGAAGTCTATGAACAGCATTCGAACATATGTGTCCTTATTGTCCAGGTGGGTGAGGGCCAGATAGAGGGTGGTAGTGATGGCATCATCTGTTGAGCGGTTGGGGCGGTAGGTGAATTGCGGGAGTTCCAGTGAGGGGGGCAGCAGGGTCTTGATGTGCCTCAAGACGAGCCTCTCGATGCACTTCATGATAATGGGTGTAAGTGCAACAGGATGGTAGTCGTTGAGGTAGGACACTGGTGACTTCTTTGGCACGGGAATGATGGTGGTGGTCTTGAAGCATGTCGGAACAACAGTGCTGCTCAGGGAGGTGTTGAAGATGTCTGTGAAAACATCTGCCAGCTGGTCGGCACATCCTTTGAGCACCCTGCCAGGAATGTTGTCTGGACCAGCAGCCTTCTGTGGGTTAACTCTGTGTAGAGTCTTCCTCACATCAGTTGTGGTTAGACACAGCACCTGGTCATTGGGAGGAGGGGTGGTCTTCCTCGTCGTCACGTCATTTTGTGCTTCGAACCGAGCGTAGAAGTTGTTCAGCACATCTGGGAGGGAGGCATCACTGTCACAGGCAGGTGATGTTGTGCTGTAGTTGGTGATGGCCTGGATGCCCTGCCACATGCGCTATGTGTCTCTGCTGGCCTCGAATTGGTTATGGATTTTCTGAACACGTGTGCCTCTCTGATAGCCTGGTACAGTTTGGCCCTCGCTGTTCTCAGGGACGCCTTGTCACCTGCTCTGAAGGCGGAGTCTCGGGTCCTCAGTAGCGCACGCACCTCTGCAGTCATCCATGGCTTCTGGTTGGAACGTGTGGTGATGGTCTTGGAGATGGTGACGTCATCAATGCACTTGCTAATATAGCTGGTCACTGATATCGCATATTCCTCCAAGTTGGTAAAGTTGCCGTCAGTTGCCGCTTCCCTGAACATGTGCCAGTCAGTGAGTTCAAAACAGTCCTGGAGAGCAGAGATGGCTCCTGTTGGCCAGGTTTTCAGAACCGGTTTGGAGCGTCCGCACTCCACTTCTATCAAGAGGGTTGGGAGTCTGCAGACACTGTCTTTGTCCAATGAGTACCTCCAGTTTGGACCAGGATTTCTCTACGGCTCCCTTCAGGATTTCTCTACAACTCCCTTCAGGGACCAAGTGAAGAAGAAAGATGTTTTCACAGAC
This sequence comes from Chromobotia macracanthus, assembly GCA_036877525.1. Classification (NCBI taxonomy): domain Eukaryota; kingdom Metazoa; phylum Chordata; class Actinopteri; order Cypriniformes; family Botiidae; genus Chromobotia; species Chromobotia macracanthus. The sequence continues at coordinate 905,323 of JAZGTH010000002.1, forward strand.
ATCTTCAACACCTCCCTGAGCACCGTTGTTCCGGCATGCTTCAAAGCCACCATCATCATTCCCATGCCACATATTTTGTCAGATATGGTAACTCATACTCAAAATGTGACTTCACCCACCACACTGCAAGTCATGAACACACACACCTGGAGCAGTGAGCAGCACACTACTGCACCTGGGCACCGGGGGGTTAGGTGCCTTGCTCAAGGACACCTCAGTTGCTACCTGCCAGTGCTAGAATCGAACCAGCAACCTTCTGATTACAAGCACGACTCACTTACCAGTAGGCCACAACTGTCCCCTAGTGAAGAAGTGGTGAAACCAAGTGGTAAACCTGTAAGCCCTCCCACAGTCAAAGGAGGACCCAGCCTTATACCTGCTGTGTCCAGTACACAAGAGGAACTCAGAAGATCTGAGCAGCTCTTTCTCTGCTTTGAAGATCAGAAGAAGGGAAAGTCTGTCTCCAAACAGAGGCTATACCTTGCTGTCCTCTGGATAAGCATCTTGAAGAATCGACAGGGTGTCAAGCCTGCTTCAGCACCTTTGCCCCTAGAGGAGATAAGGAATGTTCTTTTTATGATGTGAGTTCTCCTTTGGTGAACTACATTGTATATCACTGATATTACTTGCCAAGCCCAGCGGAGGGGCTTGGCAACTGGATCTGCCATTTGTGGCCCCCCCAACTGGTTAGCTCGCTGGTAGATTGTCATATTTCATATGTAGTGATTCCCCTTGGTAATCCCATATGAGTAATTTCCACAGTACGATTTCTCTATCGGTAAACCTGTGTCTTTCCCTAGACGGAAATATCTGTCATGGCCTATAATTTGGGTTTGTTCTCCCTCAAGAGCTCTAGTGTACCAGAAGCATACCAGATAATAATCCTGCTGAAGAAAAACTGCTAAAACCAGCCTAAGCAGATTATACCAGCCCCTTTAACACCAGCACCCCAAACCATGTTGGGAGATCATCTAAAGCTAGCCAACCATCTTAGACTCGTTTTAGCTGACTTTTATCAGCAGGGAAAGTTTCTGAAAACTCCAGCAGTAATGCAGTGAAATACTGTGTGTGTAGAGATGCTGTGAGCTGGAAAATTGTATTGAGGAATAAAACAGTTGTGTGCTCTAAGAAAATTTCAAAGCACAAATAAGCAAAAGAGTATTATGTTCACTGTGTTCAATTACAAAACACACACATATGCAAGGACTAAACAACACAAGGGTTATATATACACAGACTAATCAGGTAAAACAAGATACAGGCCACCACAATGGGAAAGAAGAGAGAGCGACAATAACAAAACTTCAAAACAAGAGTTTTGGAAATATATTATATAGAAAGACAAGAATATATAGACAAAAATATTTTATATCACTGCCCTACAGTGTAGATCTGGGGCTGCCTTGAAGCTGTTAGGTGAGGTTGAACATATGGAAGGTAGGGGAGAATCAAAGTGCAGCAACAACCATTTAATGTAACCCAGACACAGAATAACAGGTGACAATCCATTGGGGACCACAACATCACATATCAAAATCAAAACAGACAAACTAATCAGGGGAATCAAGACACAGGTCAGAACAATAAGTTCACAAGAAAAAAGACTGCAACAGGAAAACTGCCATAACACATTACGCTACAAAATAAAAGGCAACACACAGACTTATGATAGTAGCCACATATTTGATAGTAATTTCAAAAAGGTGTTTCAGAGATATTAGTGGAAAATGTAGGAATTGAAAATACCCAAAGATAAAAGGCTCTTTGTACTAGTTCATACTTTGAATTGAACCTATAGACTATGAAGGAACTGTAAAACAAAATCATACATCTTTTCTCAGGCTCTGTTTCCATGGAAATAAAGATTAGATGTATACATCAAAGAGGGCAGGAAATGGATCCAGCAGTCTAACCGCCCGCTCCTGCTCAGTCTCGCTCTAAATGACAAATTACTATGAATGCTTTCTAAATGGGCAAGAGCTGCTTTTCTGCACTGTAACTAGCAATTCAAGGTTTTGAGGTCTTATTAAGCCATTGCTGTATCTACTTTAGAACACCATTAAATGCGTAAAACTACATTTAGGTATTCCATTTCCCAGAATCTATTAGCGTATATGGGGGTTTATAAGGGATAATGAGGTTTGTCTATTTTGGGCTGTTTTTAACAACAGCAGGTGGCGAGACCGCATCTGTAGCATGGCCTGTGAAATGAAAAAAAACAGTGACAAGTGACAAACATTGCAGTATTAGATCAAAATTTAGATCAAAATCAGAAACAGGAAGTTGTGAGCGATAATGATTTGTTTGAAGGGGGCTGCAAATGACACATGGTTTCCCACCCTCCAACAAACACATACATAACAAGAACTACTTACAATGGTTCCTACAACACGACACAATATATTAGACTCATGTTTCTCAGATGGTGGGATACACCACAAAAATAGGTCTTTATGTCTGATTTGATTGGGCTGCTGAAAGCAGGGCATAAACAATGCTGAATGCAATTGATAAAGTACAACTAATATATAAATACACATTACACAACTATAAAGTGGAGGAATTTCCTGCCTTTTTGCACAGGCTGAAAAGCGGGGAGTCGGGTGGGTCAAACCCCCCCTAAAATTATCTTCCCCCTATTTTCCCCCCTAAAAATATCATTAAAAAGCATGATGTGTATTGTAAATAATATAATGATATCCACTTAAAATAATTTTGTAAGTAGTAAAACAAAATACACATGCAAATGGGGCAAAAAAACTTAAGTTTTGAAACTTCACAGTCCTTTGGTCCACTGCCTGCTTCCCCCTTCACCTACACACAGTGAGAGAGAACAAAGTTCTGCAGTAGTTGTGAAACTCAAGTAAGTGTCTGTCAAGAGAATTTTATTTACTTTAAACATCAGATGAAGTGATTATTTTCTCTTTATTACAGTTGATGCTGAGTCATTAATAAATTAGTCATTACAAAGAAATGATAATAACTGATGTATTTTTCCATGAGTCTATGTTAGCGATTATAACGTTACCTAGCTTATTTGATAACTTGTTTAATACCGTAGCTTGTTGGATAGTAAGTCACTCACTACAGCTAACACAGTGATAAGCCTATGTGTAAACTAATAATGTTGTAGATGTACTGTTGTGTTAAGTTTTGTTCAATATGATGTTAAGTAACAGATCTGAGCTGCTTAAGCACCTGGTTTGCTAAAGAAATAAAGTGCAAACATTCCCATAAAATCACCATTTGTAAATTAGCATAGACATTTAATTGAAACTGTTCTTTTTCGAAATATCCATTCCTTCGCACATGGGCGTTGGCTTGCGTACAAGTATGGCTGCCATTATCGCTAGAAAGTGCACTGTTTTCGCACATATCGTTACATTACTTTTTACAAGATTAACAGTTTACATTAGGGTAACAAGCGTTTGCACAGAAGTGACAGCAACTTCATTTTAATACTCAAACTTCAGATCCATGTAACCAGGACAGATCTTTTTATGACTTCTGCAGGCTGTGTAATCACCATCTCTGGAAGAATGACCTTCACCAGTAATAAGTCAATGGAGATTGAGGTGTTCGTTGATGCTGATCCACTGGTAGAGGCAGAGAAGGGAAAATACCGTGCCGTCACAGCTTTCTTCACTTACATTTCCCTAAACAAAGACAACAAACCCCTTCCTGTACCACCACTAAAGGTGAGCTATATAGAGATCAGTACTTACATTTGCAACTCTTCTGAAACAAACCACATCGTTGAGCAGTGCTACCTTAGATATCTATATTCTTAGACTTGTGCATGATGACCTACATTTTATGAGCTGAATTTCCAGACATGAAGCAGCACACAAGACTGTATGATTGTGTGAAATTGTCTTCTTGAGAGCAGTGCTTTAATTTCTTGATTGTTGTCATTAATCACGGCAGAATGAAGCAGATTAAAGGTTCCAGAACTGTTCAGGCAGAGGAGCAACTAATAAAATCAGACCACAGTTTCACATACTTTTCTTTCCATCTTGAATGCAAAACAGTTTACTACATTGTTACAGCCAACCTCATCCTTTAACATGTTTAATTAAGCAAAAGGCATTCTGTTATTTTATGCTTTTAATCTAATTTTTGTTTAAAAATGTGTCGGCAACACAACAGAGATCCAAATGCGGTTAACAGTCTTTATTAAGACAGAGAGTTCAACACAGCAGTAATGTGAACAGAAACATATGCAGGGCGGCTCTGACGCAGGCGGGGGGAGAGAGCGGGGCAGCGGGAACCAGGAGGGTAATGGGTGGAGCAGAAGGGTGGCCGGGCGGCGGACGTGCGGTTGGGCAGAGAGAGCAAAAGCGGTACTGCAGGGTCCAGGAAGGTAGAGAGAGAGAGATGGTGACAACAACCTGAGAGGAGATCTGCAAAATAGGCTGGGGTAGAAAGGAAAAGGGAACACGACAAGGCTTGAGTCTCTGAACATGACAGACAAGACAAGAAGTCAAGTAGCGGTTACCACCGAGACGATCTGACAACGGACGCAAAACGAGAGGGGTAGATAAAGGGGAAAGAAAACGGGGAACAGGTGCCGGGGATTATAATGAAACAAGGAAACAAGGAGGGCGGGGAGACGCGGATGCTGGAGCACGTGGCAAGCTGCCAAACAATGCCGTGAGCTCCGACAGTAAACAATAACACAAACACGAAGACCAAACAAGGACTGGGACGATCACATCGCGGACCTGACAAAATGTGTTAAACTATTTCTGTGATCAAGTCAAAAAGGAGATGGTAACCACAGTGGATATTACGTCTGCTTTATTTATAACTGGAAATGGAAAGTTAAGTTGGGTGCATCATATTGTGGTATACATTATTGTACATTCTCTATTGTATACTGTATGTTTTGGCCAATATAAGACTGTATGTCATCCATAGACATAGTAAATTTGCATACAATGCACAGTATGCATACTATATTCTGCAGAATCATTAGCTACCAATGTGCAGGTGAAATAGTAGCTGTGGTCTCTACTCCAGATGGCATTTATTGTATACAGATGTGAAAAATTAGGAGAACAAAGAAAGTTGCTGAATTGAATCAGGTAGGTTAGATGAATCTCAAGTGTCTGTAACAGCAGGCAAGCGGGACAGGTTTCAGAGCCTCTCGTGACTCTATTCACTCGTGACTCTTCCTAGAAGGATATTAATGCAAAGAGAGATGCAAAAACAACCTGAGGGAGTCACAGTGTTACAATTGAGGCTCCCGTACAGCCTCAATAGTAACACCACTGAATAAAAAAACTGCAGTAATACTCAATCCAAATCACTGCACTTGTACTGCAATAGTGACAACTGCAATAATACACATGAATATCACAGTGCTACATCTAAACTACCACACATTTACCTCAGTAGTCTAAGCTTTGTCCGGATTTCCAGTCCCCAAATTTACCACACACTCCTGTAGCGGTTCCCAAGAACTGCACCATGCCCTTGCGTAGGGCTTGTGTACCGCTCTTATCATCCTATTATTTCCCTTTGATTTTAGAGATCAGTTATGATTTGCATAATCAGGAAAGATGTTGGTCCAGGAGAACATCATAGTTTCCTGGCAAAATAGTTATAGCGACCAAATAGTTATAGTACAATGGTCTATAGGTACAAGTACACTGTAATACAATACTGTATATATACAGTGTTTTTACAGTTCAGCTGTCGTTAATGACAGTACTTTTGTAACTTTACAGTATTACTGGCAACCAAAATGACCAGTAAGTTACTGTACATTTTACAGTAAATGTTTTACAGCGTACAAGTAGTGTACTGAAGTACTACAGTAAAAAACATTTTAACTTCAGTACATCACCGCTATAGCTATACAAACAGTGTTATCAAAAGTGTTGAAACCATGGAAACATCAAATGAAACACAAATTTACGTTTGTCTAAAAATCAAAACCAGAAATGCAAAGAACTTGCACCGCAAGTTCAGGACCACACATATGACAATAGCATGAGTCAGTTTACTGCTGACTCATTGTTAATTACAGTGCACTCAGAAATAATTTAGACCCCCTTCACTTTTTTCTATTTTGTTATGTTGTAGCTCGATACTACTATTTAAATTCATCTCTTTCTTATTAATCTACACTCAGTAACCTATAACGACAAAGTGAAAAAAGAATTTTAGAAATGTCTGTAAATTTATTGAAAAGAAAAAAGCCCATTGGCATAATTATTCAAACACTTTGCAACAACACTTGAAATTTAGCTTAGGTGCCTCCCATTTCTCTTGATCGTTGCTGAGATGTTTCTACACCTTGATTGGAGTTCACCTGTGGTAAACTTAATTGATAGGACATGATTTGGAAAGGCACACACCTCTCTATAAAAGGCCTCACAGCTGACAATGCATATCAGTGTAAAAACCAAGTCATGAGGTCAAAGGAACTGCCTACAGAGCTTAGAGACAAGATTGTTGCAAGGCACAAATCTTGGGAAGGCTACAAAAATTTGTGCTTTACTGAAGATTCCCAAGAGGAAATAGAAGCATTTTGACAACCAGGACAGGTTGGCCAGCCAAACTGAGTGGAGATGTGAAGTTCTAGAAGGACAACCATCACTGGTGCCTTCCACCGATCTGGGATTTATGGTAGAGTGGCTAAATGAAAGCCTGTCCTCAGTGCAAAACACATGAAAGCTGGCTTGGAGTTTGCAAAGAAGCACCTGAAGGACTTAGACTGTGAGGAAGAAGATTCTCTAGTCTGATGAAACCAAGATTGAACTGTTTGGCCTCATTTCTAAATGTTATGTCTGGAGGAAGGCACCACTCATCATTTGCCCGATACCATCACAACAGTAGAGCATGGTGGTGGCAGCCTAATGCTGTGGGGGTGTTTTTCAGCAGCAGGAACTGAAAGACTTGTCAGGGTTTATAGAAAGCTGAATGAAGCAAAGGACAGAGATATCCGCTATAAAAACCTGTTTCAGGACCTCAGACTGGGCAGAAGGTTCACCTTCCAACATGACAGTGATTCACAGAACACACAGCCAAACGAACACAGGAGTGGCTTAAGGACAACTCTGTGAATTTCCTAGAGTGGCCCAGTCAGATCCCTGGCTTGAACCCTATCGAACATCTCAGAAGAGACCTGAAAACGACTGTACACCAGCAGTCCTATCTAACCTGATGGAGTTTAAGAGGATTCGCAAAAAAGAATAGCAGAATATCCCCTAATCCAGGTTGCTGCTAAAGGTTGCTGCTTAGTTGACTGCGTCAACTAAGTTCTTATTAAAGGGTCTGAATACTTATGTAAATGTGATATTTCAGTTTTTGTATTGTGATATTTCAGGCATTTCTAAAATTCTGTTTCACATTGTCATTTTAAGGTACTGAGTGTAGATTAAATGAATTTAAATGATTGTAGTATCAGGCTGCAACATAACAAAACTGAAAAAACATTCTAAACACAGTAGTTTAGAAGACGTTTAGTTTAGAAGTTTTTTCTTGCTCTTTTGAAAAAGAGTTTGATGCCATAAAAATACATTCTAAACAAAGTTATTAAAAAAAGAAAGATATGAAAACCAAACTGTATAAAATTTGATTTGAAATGATCTTTTTTATGATTTCACAATCCTGAGTTCATTGACCTGATTTACAAACCTTATCATAACTATCAAGCATCCTAAGTAAGACAATCCCAGGCCTGCCAGGAGAGGAAGGGGACTACTTACCAGAAGTGGTCTTTTAGCCAGTGGCCTTTTCTGTTGTTATATTGATATAATATTAAGTTTTGTTCACAAATAAAGTGTTATTCATCACAAATGTAATTCATGAGCAAGTATTGTTCAAAATTAATGTTAAAACATTATCTATTTTTCACCATTACCTGCATAAAGGAAACAAATATCTCAAAAGGGAAATAATAATTATTCATTAGGATGTATTATAATATTTAGATCAATAAATGATTTGGGGAAATCATAATCAATGATGTAATAATCTAACATTGATTTAATGTTCTTATAGAGCATGTAGCAAGGATCAGCAATATTAGAGGCTCCAGATTATGAGAACCATCACAACATCAAGTGTGATACAAACAAGACTTTACTAACTAGACTCAACACATACAGTTTAGCATACGAAGAAGTTAAAGCAGAGTGAAGAATAAAGATATCATATACTTTATTCATTTAAAATAACATTAAATTCATAATATTTATTTTTTAAATAGTGTGACATTTGTCACACTATATAAGCAGTATTAAACAATCTGCTGAAAACAGATTAGCTTGGTTGCTACTTAGATTAAGAATGTTTAGAGTCTTTTCTCCTGACATCTCCCCTCCTCCACGTGCGGCTCCTGATGCCCTAACACAACAAAGAGTCCTCTTTGTCTTGCAGCGGGATGGTCTGGGTGATTTTGGTGATAATCGGAGAATAAAGAATGATCTAGAATATAATTTCAGGCGACCCATGATCTCTCCTCGGGACCGTAGCTTTCCCAGTCTACCAAGTACTGGGTAAAATCCCACAGAATGGAATGTTTGGCCAGGTTTTGGGAGTAAATCAAGATGTTGTCAATGTTGAAAATGACAAAATGATGGAGGACCTCCCAGAACACCTCGTTCATAAATTCTTGCAAGACTGATGGAGATATTCGTAATGCCCCGAGGGAGTAACAAAAGCTGTCTTCCACCCATCACCTTCCTGGATTCGAACAAGGTTATTAGCGTTTTGCAGGTCCGAACTGGAGAAAATGTGAGCTCCATGAAGTTTCTCGAGGGCAGCCAGAACCAGGGGAAGAGTATATTAAAATTTGATAGTCTGAGGGTTAAGACAGCAATAATCAATAAAGGGTCTCAAGTCTTCATCCTTTTCCCCATGAAGAAAAAACTGGAAGCTGCTGGAGAGGTGGACAAACAGATGACTTGTTGATCAAGAGCTTCCTTGATGTACTCTTCCATGGCCTCATGTTTTGTGATGGGCAAAGGGTATATCCTACCCTTATGGAGTTTAGCCCCAGGCAGCAGGTCAATGGCACAGTCTCATGGCTGATGTGGTGGTAGACATGTAGCAACCCTCTTGATGAAGACATCCTGGAACACCTGGTATTTGAAGTTGATTAACAGGATCAGGACTTTCTACATTGGCAGAACACAGCTGTAGTTCATCTTTATTGGTATTGGCAGAGGGGACCGTAGATATGCAGTTCTGATGACAATATTAACTTCACTGAATGATTTGACTGGTGGACCATTGAACCTCTGGAGAGTGTTCGGAAAGCCAAAGGTGTCCCAGGATGATGTCTATGGTGGAACCCTCCAACACCAGAAAGGATAGTTGTTCTTGATGTACACAGCCAATCTTGAGCGTGATGGATGGTGATTGATACCGAATCTTCTCACGTCCTAACGGCTTTCCTTGTATGGTCTTAATGTTGAGTACATGAGAATTGTTCTTGTGGGTTATTTGTAGTCGGTTCAAAAGGGATTGGGAAATGAAATTACCAAATGATCCAAAGTCCAAGAGGGATTGTGCTGGAAGGGAGCAGACAGGAGTTACTATATGATCCGTAAGAAGTTTCAGTGTAGATACTGCTGGATTGACTTGAACAGTACTCACCACAGGATGTGGGTGATGAGTAGGACATGCTTTGATGAGGTGACCAGAGGATCCACAGTATAAGCATAATCCATTAACAAGACGACAAGTATGCTCAGTTCTTGTAAGACAATGGGAATCCACTTGCATGAGTTCTGGTGTTGAAGGTATAGATGGGGGTAAGGTAAGTGAACGTTCGTTTGAGGAATCGTCTAGCTGGCATGCAGTGTTGTGAAATCCTTATTGCTCTCTGCATGAAGTTTTCGAGCCCAATAGTATCGTTGTAGATGGCCATTTAAGAATGAATGTGTGACTCCAGCCCCTGTCGGTAAACTGTTAGGAGAACTGACTCATTCCAGCCACTGGTAGCTGCGAGGGTGTGAAATTGTAGTGTATAATCACTCACAGAAATTTTCCCTTGAAGAAGACGGATGAGTTGTTCCAAGAAGGAGAGCACACCTGTAGACTGTCCAAAGACCTTTTTAAAATGGGTGGTAAATGAAACAATAATGGCGCTACTGAAGTTCCATGTGGAATGCGCCCAGAGTAACGCACATCCCGACAGGAGAGAAATGAGAAAGGCCACCTTAGACTTCTCTGTGCATTTAGATATCTTCTGTCAGCAGAAGGGAACAAGAGGTAAGTAAAAATACTGCTGATTTATTAAGCAACAGACAACAGCAGTAAAATATCAGCAATAGAATCAGAGTAATAATAACGGTAAACATCAACAATGTTTATAAACAGGTAATTTATCTAAGAGCATAGAATGTCCTTAAGAATGTTCAGAGTCTTTTCTCTGTATAACAGGTCTAGGTGCTCAGGAGAGCGTAGGAGATAATCAACAAGGAGAGATGAAGAGGTAAGTAATCCCAGGTAAGTAAACAGTGAAGGAGGAATGGGGAAATCTGTATAGCTAGCGAGTAGACTGGACGAGGAAGTGAAGAGTGACTGTTGTTTATGTAGAGTGACTAGTGTGAGTGATTAGAATTTAGGTGACTGGGAGGGGTAGGCATGGCTGGCTGTTTGGTTGGCTGTGGGGATGTGTCCCTGACACCTATAAAAGAAAAAAATGCTCCTGGAAATCAAATCCAGAGTGCAAATATGGATAAGTTTATTTCTGACCCTGTAAGTTTATTTTATGTCTGCATAAAGGCATTATCAGTTAGCCTACTGTAATGTAAAGTCCAAAACAAAGAATTTCATTTCATAGGATGGGGTCCAAAATTCTCTCTTGCATACCACACTTAAAACTGTTTATGGCGCCCCTGCTGTTAAAGTGATATTACTAAAGTATATGTGTCTTAATATATGTCAGTAGTCTCCCAGTGAGCAAGCTAAATATGAGAGTGGCAAGAAACCAAAACTCCAATGGTGCTGAATTGGAGAAAAAGCCTTGGGAGAAACAAGACTCCATCATAAACAGAATATTAGAAATGCAACCCCCCAAAACTCTGGCCCACCAGTAATATCACCTGGCTCACCTTATGTCTCATAGCTGAAACCGGGCATGCCCCCCACAATTTCATAAGCTCTTCATGCACCTCTGTTAAGAAAGGCATTGGAACGCTCAGGGAAGAGTGGAGGGTTCCTCTCAAGCTTGATGTTAACAGTGGCCCAGGCAAGCTTGGTTGTTAATCCTGAATCCCTTTAGCATGCAGAAGTTCAGATGATTTTTACAACCTCTAGAGATCAGCAACCCACATTCTAATGCTCTGACTGATAACTCATCTTTATCCCGAGCCCTGAATGAAACGCTGAATCCACCCTTTGGCGGACCACACATGAACTTAATCGGGCAGAATGAGAGTGCTGAGGGAATTAAAGGTCTGTGGCAATTGACCCCGCAGATAAACTTCCAATGCTTCAGCGGCAGAGGGACCTAGATAGGGAGCAATCAAGGTTTCTGCTTCACAATCAAAGTAGAGAGCCATGATCTCAACACACAGTTGGCTATGTTAAGCAGTATGGAATTAGATTTTGTTGCACTGATGTTGACTCTCTATCTTCAGACACTCAGTGCAATATTCAAGATATTATGATGATTGTTGATCATATTAAGAACAAACTCAAATTAGTTTTTTTAGACCTGAAAATGATGCATTTCTGTGAGACATTTTAAATTGTGTTTTATGTGTTATTATTTAAGTCAAACAGTGTGGGATAAACTATTCACTGACACTTCATACATAGGGTTACAGATGAACAAACTCCTAACTTTAAGAATGTGCAGTTTAAAGTTTTGTGTACTGTGTTGTATGGTTTGTAGTTTTGGCATGCATATTTTTATTGCATGTTTAACTGGTAACCATTAATAAATATTGTAGGTCATGTGATGAACTGAGTGTCATACCTGTGATGATAAACACCATTTATACCAAATCATGTGCTCCAGGACCATCTTGAGCACATGGCATATGTGACAAATAAGGCTAACATAAAAATAAATTAACATAAGATTGGCCACAGGCAGACATGCAGAAGGCCATAAACAGAAGGCCAATCAATCATCATTTTGGCTGTAGACCGACATGCTAAGGCAGCTGGTGACAGAAGGAGAGCTCTAAAAGTACTGGCAGTCTCAGCTCCCTACACAAAACTCATAATAGCCACAGCATACACCAGTAATACCCAAATCTGCTTGCAGTCACCTGTGTGCATGCTGAGCTGAAAACATAGGTGTGTGGTTCAGAAATAACTTAAGTTATTCTGTAAAATTTCTGTCATCAGATTGTGCCACCACAAGCTAAATTGCTTTCAATAATTTTGCTTACATTTCAATATATTTAAACTTTTTAACTGACATATTTAGAAATTTCTATATAAATAAAGTAGTAAACTTCAATTGTTAATTCAAGGTATTCAAAGTCACCCTTTTACACGTGTATAAGGGACACAAATAGCATGTTTTGGAGAATAATTTTGCATTTCAAACCCTGTTTGTTTAAGGTCTCCATTCCAGAAATAGAAACGCAAATGAAAACTGCATGAGCATCTGTCATAATGTGCCTTTTCGTTCATATGTCCTAGAATATAAATAGTATATTGTCAGACAATTCCTGTTATTTCTGACTTTGGTTTTCTCTGCCTCAGTGAAAGATCTTTCATGTCTATTTTTAGAATTTCCACTTTTAGCTCCTGGTAAGAGATTTGCAGACTGGGGGAGGGGTGAACAGCATTCTGAGTGAAAGCATGGAAAAGTATGGGGCCAGGGAATGCTAATGTTACATTGCACACAAAAATCTCGCAGAATTGCCCAGACATCCAGGGACTTGCAGAGAAGCCAGCATTAAAAAAGGGTCACCTAAGAAACATTCCTTCTACACTACAAAAAAAATCTACTGTAACAAAAACTCAGAGGCATTAGGTTTAAGATCCATATGCAGTTTATTTGAATGAGACCAAATCATAGTACAGGCAGGCATGGGTTGTAATAAACAGATAATCAGCAACAACATAGGCAAGACAATAATTGTGGTCATAACAGGCCATGTACATGGATTCTGGGAAATGTAGTCTAGTATTTTTAATACTCAGGAGAGGGAGACCTCCAATGGCAGATGGAAGGATTTGGCATTCGTGACATCTACACTAAAACAAATTTTCTTATTTGTTAATAAGTATTATCTCTTGTATTCTAGTAAAAATATCTAAACATCTTTAAAACAAAAACAATTTACCCCATTTGTCTTTTACATTTATACCACGATTTGCACTTAAAACAAGAGAAAGCCATTTACTTGGGGATAGAAAAATCAACTTTATTTTAAATATATTCTTATTATGTTACACAAATAAAATTGACCTCATCTGAGAGATTTTTAGCTATTTTTACAGGAAAAATATATAATTTTGTAACTACAGTGTAGTTACAACCTTTCTGGACTCATTAATGCTTTGACAAACATGGTTCATTATGCCACACAAAACAAGTTGTGTTACCATAGCAACCACTGGATTTGCAGCATGATATCATGTTTATTTTTAGATGCAGCTCATGGTATGTGTGTGCAATAAGAGGTTAAATGCGTGAAATCACATATCAAACACAGCCACAAACAGAACCACAAGATCAGTCAATACTCCAGTGCTATCTTTCATCTTTTCAACTAATGAGATTTTACTGACAAATAAACTGAATATCAGAAACTAAGCACTGCATGTGTGGCAATGATCTATAAGGTAAGGAGCAAATGAAACAGCATTTTCTCTCAGGTACAGACCTCAGACTTTAAAATATTGGAATCTAAGCACAGATTATGAATTATGAATTAGTTTACTCAAGCATGACTTACCACAAATCATCCATTTAATCAAACTTGGCATGTGAACAACATCATGCCAGGTTTGACGATGAAGACAGCCAAAAGTGTTGATTCTTGCATGTCTCGTATCCGAATGCAACATAGTGTGTTACATATGTGGAAGCACAAGAGAGATGTCAGAGCTTTGAAGAAGGTTTTTAGTGAATATTGACTTGCATTTCGGTTTGTTCCTCACAGAAAACTTTTGTATGACTTCAGGAAGACACATGAAGGTAAATGGTGACAGAAGTTTTTATGCCAACATGGAGCCATTTGTTCATTTTTCTGCCAACTATTTCTCAAATAGGGAGTAGCTCAAAAGGTCACAGAACTAGAGGTTAATTGGAACATCATTGATCATACATTGATGTCTTTATAGCTGAATTATTACAGGTACAGAGGACTTAGTAGTGATATGTTACCTATAAAATATAAATAACTGTATGAGACTGGACTTGCACCTCTAGAAGAAAATACTAGTGCTTGTGAGGCAGCCAAAGAATAGTGTTAGGATTTGGTTCTGTTTATAACTTAAGACTATAACTTTGACTATAACTTAAATGCTGCAGACTGTTGCTGCATAATGCTGCATAATTAAACAAGATGGCTGTAACAATGGGCTCAGCAGACACAGTTCACAGAATCAAGTAAACGGGCAGGGGTCAAACCAGCAGACAGATAAACACGCAAACAGATCCAAAACACAAAGAAGTAAACAGGGCAACAATGGTAATACATAAAGTAATCCACAAAGATGTGTATATATATACATAACTGGTAATGAGTCCCAATAAGCTGCAGGATTGCAAACACCTGGTGGTTATAACTTGTTGGAGTTGGAGTTGGAGTAGGGTGTTACAGAAGCAAAGACTGATATAACAGAATTGGTGGCAGAAATCCTGGTTAGTCAATGTAGAGAATGGCTGTCTTTGTATGTTTGTCTGAATCTTTTGCTGGTAGATCACCCTTTAAAGAAGCATATGAGTCCCAGACCTCTGTCTCCAGTAAGTGTGCAGGAAACGACTGATCTCTTAATAGAGGTGCTTGACTCATCCATTGGCCTGTGGGTGGTGAGCCTGACATTAATATTTAACAGTTCACAGAATGCTTTTCATATCCATGAGGGAACTGGGATCTCATTATATGCCAATCTCCTCCTTTATATTCTAACAAACATGTGAAACTACTAGAGTGGGAGCTAAGATTGGGAAAGAACATTGCCCACCTTGGCGAGGAGTTTGTCTTTTTGCTTCCTGAATATTTTCAGGGTTTTGATGGTCCATGAGAACCAGCCAGTGCATTGCCCATCAAAATTGCAGAAGGAGAGAGTTTCTTAAAAAAGAAAGAACAGAGAGAGCAGTTGGAAGGGGAACCATGATGCTGAGACAATTCTATGATTGCAAGATTATAAGCGCTGCTCGAGTGCAGCTTGAAAAATATCTGTTCAATTGCAAGACTTCCATCCTTTTTCTCAACAAAAAAACACTGCAGCAGCTAGAGATATGGATGGGTGAATGAAGCCAAACAAAGAACCTGCCCCACATAATACTCTGTGGCTTAAGTTTCTGCAATAAGGAAAGACTTGACTTTTAAGAGGTGCATGGCAGAGGGTTAATGATGCAGTCTTGCAATGTTTGAGGTGGGAGCTTTGTATATGAAACTTGGAGTACAGTGTGAGTCAAGAACTTTAGCAGATCTACAAGAGCAGGACCATCGTTGACAGACACAATGTACTCCACTTTTTAATATGTGATCCCTTCCAGGGGATTTCAAGGTTGTAAGTGTAGAGCCAAGGAAACCCCATTATTACCAGATTCATAGAAGTGCTCATGATAAACAGTTGATTAGATTCCTGATGCAGCTCCTTCACCTGAAGAGTGAGGGGTTTAGTTATCTCCTGCACCATGCCAGCCCCAATGCCCTAGTTGCTTGCCCCAAAACATTGCTTTTTCAAAAACAAAGCTTTTTCACCAATGACACATTATTAAATTGCCTACAAGAATCAAAGCCTGCGCAGAAATATAAACATCTCCAGAGTAACAGTAATGGTAAAACAAGAATTTAATACAGAACTCCCCAGAACATGGGCTTCAGAGTGGTGAGATCAGAAACTCTGCTGACACTGATGGACAGAGGGTTTGAGACTATCCGCATATATATATATATATATATATATATATATATATATATATAGATAATATAGTATAATTATATATAGATAATTTATAAATAGATAGTAGTTGTAGAGAGTAGTGCTGTTCAAATGCAGCCTGGAAATGAGATCTCAATCCAGTGAGATATGAATAGAAGAACTGTGCTTCCATACTGTGCAGCATTTTTCCATTGAAGTGTTTCATTACAGAAAAGAGATAAATACTACCTTTGATTTCTCTGGAGAAAATGGCAGTGGCTGCTGGGTGATGTAGATGGAGCATTACAGCAAAAATCCTTTCCTTTTCCCTGTAGTTTTGTAGTGTTGATTAATTGTAATGGGAGTAGGTGCCCAAGACGTTAGCTTTAGTGACTGGGACACAATTGAGCTGATGGTGGTACTTAAAATAACTTGGCTGCTTGAGAGGCAAATGTGGTGTGGCATATGGACTCCTCTGGATCCGTCAAGGGGAAAGGCCTGTGTAGCACAAAGGGCTCTGACAACATCATGGGAAGGATCTAAATTTTGAAGAAAAGTGTCTTTTATGGTCAAATTAAAATGCAATTACTTGCATTCTGTCTTTTTATTCTGTCTTAATTTTATCTCTTCTGAAAATGTAAAGACTGGTACTTTATATATAAGGAAGACAATGTATCACTTTCTCAATCATGTTTAGGAGCATTGATTAAATGCATTAGCAGATGATTAATAGCCTTTTTGATATTTGTGCCTTTGTTACAGTTATTTTGGCCAAATTACTTTAATTGTAATTTGTGTAATTTAAGCACCATAAAGCATTATATTTCATGTGTTCTATATTTATACAATGGCTTTGTGTGATTAACAGACCAAACAAGGTTTCATTCCAAATAATTATACTTGTGTTCAATATAAAAATACCTAAAGATCAAAACCTTTAGACTTTAATGTTGTTCCTTTCAAGGAAACTCAACACTGCGTCACACCGAAGGTGACGTAGGGCCTAATCACACTAATGAAATTGGCCCACGGCAGTGCATAATGCGTGTTAGGTGCACACATGAGTATAATAGGGCACCTGTAGAGAATGACATCAGCTTTTTTGTCTTCAGGACCCATTTGTCTGTTGTTCTCATGTCGAAGCACTGATAGACCTAGCTGTGAATAACTTCAGAAAGTGCATGCTTTTGTGTCTGGGATTTCTTGCTTCCCCGCTGAAGGGGTGCGTCAGAGAAGCTTTCTTCAGTGTTCTCTGATTTGTTAGATATTATCCTGCTGCCAGCGAGCAAACAAATGCAGGATGTGGCTGGGAGGCGAGATCATGGGTGAGCTTCCCCAGCCTTCCTGCTCCGCATATGTGGAGCTCTGGCGCAAGAAGCGCTGCTCCATGTATCTTGCTCTCAGAGCCACCAGACAGACTGCCGTGGCCATAGGTCGTTCTATGGCAGAGACTTTTTCCTCGACTCACCACTCTTACCCTCAGGTTCAGAAGTTCAGAGTGGTGGACGTGCAGTCCAGGGCCTTCCACAGGTTTATACTGTGCAGGTCCAGGTCCTCGTCTGGCATCCCCTTGCCTGGCTCATCTACAACCAAGGGTCGTAGGCGAGGCCAGAGGCAGAGCGTGGCTGCCAGATGCCAGACACAATGCCAGACACAGGAGGCAGGGGGCAAAGGACACCCGAGCAGAGGCTCGCGCAGGGGTATAGTACTCTCACACCAACCATTCCCCCCTACCCCATATCTTCCATCCTTCAAGTGACACAAGCACCCACAATAAACCTCACAGGAGTGAGGGACCCTGTGGTGCTAGCACGGTGGCCGGTGGAGGACTGAGTCCCATGGGTGGCCTCGCGCCCTGCGCAGAGGAGCCTGCTGCTCATGTCCGAACCCCTCCCTATGTGTTTCTGTGGTTCACCTCAGCAGGGTGCCGGGTTGAGGTGCGCTGGGATGCGCGAATTAGGACCTTCTGTCCTGCAGGACGGAAGTGCCTGGCCTCATTAGATCTCTGACAAGGACTCTGTTCCGAGTGTAGAATCCAATTTTTTCTGCTAGCTTCTCTCGGATATCAGTCCTCTGGGTTGTGTTTCGGTACCCTCGCTACAGAGGGTCCCCCGCTCCAGTGGTGACAGGCGGGCAGCCGTCACTGAACACCTCTCTGTGGTGTCCAGGGTAGTTACTATAGGGCCTTGCGTTTGGACAACAGCCCCAAGAGTGGTATTTTTGTCACCCCAGTGCACGAGTAGGGTTGAGTATTGCCTATGGTGATTTGTGCATCAACATAGGCCATGTGGCAGTTGCTCCCCTCGGCATGGCATAGTTGGTATTGTGTTCCCCATAGCATCAAGCTTGACGTAGTGTCTCTCGGTTATGTATGTAACCTTGGTTCCCTGAGAAGGGAACGAGACACTGCGTCTCGTTGCCATGCATATGGGCACCTGTCTACGTCTCCTTCAGACAAAGAAGTTGATGACATGCTCTACAGGTGCCCTATTATACTTGCGTGCACACCTGGCGCGCATTAGGCACTGCTGTGGGCCAATTTCATTAGACAGTGATTAGACAGTGTCTCGGTCCCTTGTCAGGGAACCGAAGTAACATACGTAACCGAGAGACATTTAATATTATTGACGCTGTACAGCATTGTTTCTTGCATCATGTGTCACAATACAAAGCAAACAAGCACAGCTGTAAATGGTGTAATCAATGACAGAATGTATATTTTTGGGTGAAATATTCTTTAAAGAAAATAAGCTCTTATGTGCATGGCTGAGTTTTGGATTTTAAAATGCATTTATTTTGACTTCACCATTGGCTTTGTCTACTAAAAACTGGTTAGCTGGAAGTAGTGACAGTCATGAGAGTGACAGATGCTGCCCATATAATCCACTTCTTTGCAGACTTTCACTTCAATCAAGACTTCTGTGTTTTAACACAGAAGTCTTGATTACACACATTGCTCAGTCATTGCAAATGCAATTATATTGTAGTATCTGCTGACAGCTATATCAAGGAGGCAAATGTGATGTGATTGTTCGATTTTTCTGTGCTTGTGGGCCACTGCAAATAGTGTTTGCTAGATTATGATTTTAGAGCTTTATGTGAGAACTGAAATTTCCCAAGATTCATTTCTTTATTATATTCTATATCTGTATTATTTAGTTAGCTAACTATAAACATTTGTTTCCATTGGTTTTTGTCAGTACTGGTAATGGGGGGACTTGGGTGATTGAGTCCAGGGAGTGAATTTCAAGCGGGGACAGAGTTAAAAATGTAGAGGATTTCAATTTTTTCCATGTTATAGTCTCCACACACTATGCAAATTGTATGTGATGCTCAGCCATTTCCTAATTCTTGTGCATTTTAACTAATAACACTGTGATTGCTTCAATAAGTGAAAATATGAATAAGATTCGAGAACTGCAGCAGAGGGATTGATAGTGAATAACTAAAATTTTGAAATGGTCACTATGAACTGTCCTTGTAAGTAAAACTGCTTCAGAATTCTCCTTTTGTGTTTCACATAAAATATAAGAGCATGCAGGTTTAGAGCAACATGACGATAATTAACTAATGAAACAATTTTCATCTTAATGTTAGCTATAACTTCAACACTAAACTGTAAAAGTCTGCAGCCAATCATCCAGTCACTCTCTCTCACTGGAGCACTGTATTCACAAGCTGCTGGAGTGATGTCTTATCCTATCCTCATCATCTGCCCTGAGCAACGGGACAGTCACTGACCAAGCCAGCACTTCCTTCAAGGTCACATTATGTTGTTCTCATAGAGAAATAACAAAGAGCTCTTGTGCTTTGTTTCTGTTGCAGGAGATGGTGGTTCTCACAAAGAATTCACAACATGGTACAGTCTTAGGTAGCCTTATTGGTTTTGAAAAACAGTTACCACATATTTATAATTATTAAGGGCACAAACATTTGATTTTTTTAAAGAAAAATCTTGAAACAGCATTAGAATATATTGTTCCTCACATGTAAACAATAACAGATCATTGCTATGCTATATAAATAATGGTCATCTATAGGTGCTGTGCACTAGAGGTTTTCACGGGTCCACTTGGATCCAAAAACCAGAGGTCTGGCCTGAGACCCAAGTGGGTTTGGGTCCAAAACTTCGACAAGTGCCTCGGACCCGATTCCTTTAACGGAGTGTCTATTTACAATAAACAGCCCATCTTGTTGGCAGGCTTTTTGCACTAACCCCGCTCACCAATGTCTGGTTGTGATGGACAGCAATACAAAAGACGTCATACAAAGACATCATATGCTATATTGGCATAGCGCATAGGGTCAACTTTTGGTGCGAGTTACCTTCCTTTCTTCGGGTCCAGTCAGGTTCGAAAATAAATGCTGTCGGGTCTGGTTGGACTCAGGTTTAATTTAACAAGTTTTTTCTTTTAAAAAATTAATTTATGCACATTGGGTAAGAAGTGATTCGAGTCAATTTGGGTTGGGTATGGATTTTTGGACCCGAGAAGACCTCTGAAAACTACAAATAGTAGCAGCGCTAGAAATAGCTTGATGAAGAGATCGTAGCTATGCTTTAGTATGAATACTCACAAATCAGCATTTAGGACTGTTTTAAGTAGTTTATTTTAAGTAGATTACCCTGTAAGGGTTTATTTAACAAAAATGACATTAATCTTCATGTACATTTCCACTCACAGCAATATAACTGACTGTAGCCATTCATTTCACATTCATTTCAATTTTCAGATTTGGTTTTGTCATTCACATCTTCACTAACAGTTCATTTGTTTGGAAACATAACTAAAAATAAACTGCATTGTTTAAATGAATCATATAAATGTATGTTTACTGAAGAGTGGTGCCTTTGATATATGGCTGGCATTTTATAATGGCAATAAAATACTTAAGACTGTTTATTTGAGTGATTTTATTCTACTGTATGCTACTACCCTAACTACCCTATAACTACCCTAATCCATGTTATAATCACTGTATCACACAGCTTGTATTACTTTGATGATCAACTGCATGCACATTTTTAATAAAAGGCAATAATTCACCTGTTCTCCATTAAACTTGGTCACCTAAAAACCATGTAATTACCATTTTCTCAACCTTACCTTCAGCAGTCAAAATGTATTCACTGTGCTAATATAACATTACATATCTGTGATTCTTATTTGTGTACATGCCCTCATCAGCAAAGCTGCTTCACTGGACAGTTTGTTCCCTAAGGTCGGCCGCCATCTGCCACTGTAGCCCATGAATAGCTGGTGACCTATAGCCAAAGATAAGAATAGCAGTGGTTTATGGCAGCTGCAAGATTAAACTTAATGTCAACTGACAGATCAACAGCAGTTGTTGTTTGTGATGAAGGTATGTTCTGTTCAGAAATCTGCAAGGTTTTTTTGATTCAGGGCCACAACATGACCCTTTCGAGTGTTTTCTTTCCAGAAAATGACCCAGAACCTATTTTACCTTACAAATTGTCCCATCAAATGGATTGACAACTCCTTGCCCTCAGCCAATGCCAGTGTCCCCCAGTCTTCAACATGCCCCAAGAGCTCAACGTAACTCCCTTATCCACTCTTTCCCAACTGCCCAAATCACAGCTATAAGTGGATTTTATTACAGATTTACCACCTTCTGAAGGGTAATGCCTGTAATTCCAAAAGATGTCATCTGCTTCCTTTACAAAGTCCGCCCACTGCCATGGAACCCACTGAACAACTTTTCAAACGTTCAAACTTTTCAAACACACCTATTCACTGTCTGATTCACCACCAGTTCCCGTATATTTAACAATTCTCAAAACCATTGGATTAGTGTGCTGTCAATTTTACAATGCTCAACGCCATTGAAACAAAACACTGTCAATGGCTGCTAGACTCAGAGCATCGGCCCTGACGATCAGTGTATATATGCAGAATATACAGCTCAAACAGAAGGGCACGTCTCTATTTTTTGTAAATATTAAATAATAATTATACATATCAAAATATGTTAATGCATGTTGAAAGCTCCCTAGAGTATGTGCTTCCATGTGTTATTCAGCCGTGGTGCACAACTTCAAATAGAAATCTTTACGTTATTGTTACATTTCTTCCTATTAAAGGCACAATTACTTTCCCAATACATCTATTCTAAGACAGAGAACACACACAACTTTGTTAGGGCAATTAAAGGAGCTGAAAACAATTATTGTCTGCTCAATGTTTTTTTATTTATAAAAAGTGAATAGCGTTGTCCTTTCCATAGAAAATGCTTATTCAATACAAAATGCTTTCCAGGCTTTTTTTGCTGTGCCATTATATCAGTTAAATCAGTTAATTTTTCATCAGTGCTCTGGAGCTTTATTCACTTACCTGTTTAACTGTGTGTACGCCACTAAACTGTGTGTATGCCAGTAAGCCTCTGTAATTTACATCTTTTGCCTGAGTCTGCTTACCTTAACACACACACACATTACACATCATTCTTTGGCACTGATGTTTTCACATGTCTTTCCCTAAAGCCAGTATGATATAGTCAACACTGACAGCAACATTGTGAAGACAATGTGTTGACATGTTTCAAGTTCAAATTCAGGTTCAATTTATTTATATAGCCCTTTTTACAGTGGCACACTGTTACAAAGCAGCTTTACAAATGAAAATATCCAAGAGTATAACTGAAAACTGAAAATGAAAGAGAAGGAGGAGAGAAAACTAGGAAGAGAAAAGAAAGAATATTCAAAATTGATAAAATTAACAAACAACGAATATAACACAATGTACAGAGCAAATGTTTTAAGCTAATATCAGCAGTTTCCCCGTAAGCAAGCCAACAGGGCAATAGTGGCAAGGAACCAAAACTCCAGTGATATATAAATGGAGAAAAAACCTTGGGAGAAACCAGGCTTAGCAAGGAGGGCCAGTTCTGGCATGCTACTGCTGCAGTTCTTAGCTAAAGCGAACAGTTTTTTTAAAAGATGTCCATCACATATTCCTGGTGCTTTGGGAGGGCCATGTGTTGCTGTAGTCACTGCTCTATGGCGCGAGGATGAGCACCTGACTGTACCGTAGCAGGGGCATTTTTCCACTTATTCCGTAGATCTGTCTGAAGTTGAGTCCATCTGTAGGTGTAATCTATAGCTACCCCAGGATTGAACCCCAGGATAGAAAACCAAAACAGAGAATAATTAGCATAGCTGCTGTTCATAACATTAAGAGCATAAGATTTTGTTTACTTAGAGGTAGAATGAGAAGCATTATGAGAATGCTTGGCTAAATAGATGTGTCTTTAAACTAGAAACTGAGTAACTGAGCCCCAAACAGCATTGGGCAGGGTATTCCAGAGTTTAGGAGCCAAGTGTAAAAAAGCTCTGCCGCTTTTAGTGGACTTTGCAATTCTGGGAATGACCAGAAGACCAGAGTTTTGAGAGCGTAGGGCATGCATTGACTTGTAGCGTGAGAGAAGATCAGTTAAGTACATGGGGGCTAACCCGTTTAAGGCTTTGTAGGTAAGCAATAGAATTTTATAAATAACACGAAATTTAACAGGTAACCAGTGTAGATCTGACAAAATTGGAGTTATATGATCATATTTCTTGGACATGGTAAGAACCCTAGATGCTGTATTTTGGACTAACTGTAACCTATTTATTAAGGAAGCTGGACAGCCACCTAGAAGTGCATTACAATAGTCCAGTCTGGAGGTCATAAAAGCATGGACCAGCTTTTCTGAATCAGAAGTAGATAAGATGCTACGCAGCTTAGCAATGTTTCTAAGGTGGAAGATGACAGTTTTTATAATATAAAACACATGATTTTCAAAAGACAGATTACTGTCTAATATGACACCCAGGTCTTTAACAGTATTAGATGAAGTGGCGTTACAACCTTCTAATTGGAAACTAATCAGAGAGCTTCTGTTGATTTGCGTTTGGTCCAATAAGTAATATCTCTGTCTAATTTGAATTTAAAAGAAGAAAATTACGAGTCATCCAATGTTTTATGTCTTTACGACAGTCTGATAATTTAGCTAAGGTAGGAATATCATCCGGTCTTGATGTAATATATAGTTGAGTATCATCAGCGTAACAATGGAAGTTTATCCCATGACTTCTAATGATATTACCGAGGGGCAGCATGTATAATGTGAATAGCAGAGGGCCTAAAATAGATCCTTGAGGCAGGCCATATTTTACTGGCATTAATTCTGATGATTCCCCATTTAAATGAACAAAATGGTAACGGTCGGACAAACAGGAGCGGAACCACTGAAGAGCTTGGCCTTGAATGCCAACGTAATTTTGTAGTCAATCTAACAAGATGACATGGTCTATTGTGTCAAATGTTGCACTAAGATTGAGTAAAACTAACAATGAGATGCAACCCTTGTCTGCAGCTAGAAGTAAATCATTTGTAATTTTGACCAGGGCAGTTTCTGTGCTATGATGTGGTCTAAATCCTGACTGGAACTTTTCAAAGGTATTGTTACTGTGTAAGAAGGTACACAGTTGCATGGATACAACCTTTTCTAATATTTTAGACATGAAGGGGATATTATATATTTGAAAAGGGTCTGTAGTTTGTCAGTTCATTTGTATCTAGTTGAGGTTTCTTTATGAGAGGCTTAATAACTGCTAACTTGAAAGGACTCGGGACATGACCTAGAAATAGAGAGGAGTTTACAATATTGAGAAGAAGCTCCTCAGTTTCTGGTAGTAGATCTATCAATAGTTTAGTCGGTATGGGGTCTAATAAACACGTTGTTGGTTTGGAAGTAATAATAAGCTTATGTAGATCATCCTGGCCTATAGCTGTAAAGCTCTGGAGTTGTTCTAGAGGGGCAATGTTTAAGAAAGGTGAAACTTCAGGTAAAGTTGCAGGTTATGTATTCTGATTTATATGTCGTATGGTTTCAACTTTCTCTGTGAAAGAGTTCATGAAGTTGTTACTACTAAAGTTTGATGGCACAATGTCTTCAGGTAGTATTTGTTTATTAGTTAATCTGGCCACTGTATTGAATAAAAACGTAGGGTTGTTTTTATGTTTTTCTATTTGTTTGCAAATACAAGATGAAAAGCCTTTTAGAGCTTTTTTATAACGGGACATACTATCCTTCAACGCTAATCTGAATACTTCCAGATTTGTTTTCCTCCATTTTCGCTCAAGGTTGCGGGTTTCTCTCTTTAGAGTGAGAGTCGTACTGTTATACCATGGGGCAATATTTTTTTCTCTAACGTTTTTTAATTTGAAGGGTGCGACGGTATCCAAAGTAGTGGAGAATATAGAGTCCATGCAGATTGTCAATTTCTTTAGATCTTTAGCATTTATTGGTGTGCCGAGTAGGTTAGACATATCAGGCAAGGCATTTGTGAATCTGACTTTTGTGTTTGAAGTAATGGTTCTCCCCAATCGATAGCGAGGAGCGATAGAGCTAACATCAGCAATTTGTATTGCCAATGAAATAAGATGATGATCAGTGATCTCATCGCTTTCGGTGTGACATCTGTATCTGTAGGGTTCAGTCCATGTGATATAATTAGGTCTAGTGTGTGATTAAAGTGATGAGTAGGACTAGAAATGTTTTGCGAGAATCCGAAAGAGTTTAACAGGTCCTTGAATGTAATTCCTGACGCATCACTTGCATCATTTACATGAATATTAAAATCTCCAACAATCAGAGCTTTGTCAACTGTCACCAACAACTCAGTGAGAAAAACAGAAAATTCATTCAAAAACTCAGTGTAGTGCCCAGGAGGTCTGCACACAGTAACAAGCATGAAGGAGAGCGTAGATTGCTTCCTTATGTTTGGTAACACCCAAGAACCATCAAGTAAAGTTCTCAGTAAAGTTCTCTTGTGGATTAAATAGCATTATTCATTGTGAAGTTACTGTGCCACATTGTTCACTGTATGGAGTTATTGTGAAGTACAGCTAAGTACACACACTGCAGTTGTGTTCCACATGCAGGTGAGGAAGCAGAAGTGTATGTGTGTGCGTGTGTGTGTGAAAATGAGTTTACTAACAATCCTTTGATTGCTTCATTGGATGTTCATGGTGCTGTATATGTGAGACCTTCTAAATCAAAGCTTTTCCAGCATCACACCATGCAGTTTAACTTCTTTGTCCGGTGTATGTAATGAGTCATTTCTCTTCTTGCAGTTGGAAGGTGAGGAGGAACAGAGGCGCTTCGAGGAAGGGAAAGCACGTTACCTGCAGAACAAAGCAAACAGACTTGCTGATAAGGAACGGCAACAGTGACTTTCACCAGGCAGAAACCATGTTTTGTTGTAGAAGAATCTTCTGAAATATTATAGCATTATCAAAAAGCTTTATTAAGAATGTCTGTATACATTTGTATGTCAGATGAATCAGAAAGTAAATATTGTATTGGATTATTATACCTTGAGTGTTTAATGAAATAGGCAGAACTGTATTATACACAACATAAAAGCTTATAATGCGACCTGTGTGCCATGAAATGTTTAATTTGATATAATATTGAAATAGATGGACTATAACCACCCTCAGCGATTGGCTGAATGAATAAAATTCTACTTTAATAGAAAATTGTTTATTGTTGTTGTAGTGTCCAGAAGACTTTATAAAACACCCTTTTGAAATTTACTGTTGTTTTCATTTTCATATCCAGTTATGGCAAATTGAGCCTTTAGTAGAAGAAGTGGCCGAGTTTATTTTGGGCTGAGCTGTGTTCTCATGGGACTGGATGGAAAGGCGTGTAGGGATAAACAAAGAGTTTGTTTTAGCTGGGAAAATTCATCATGTGACAGATGGCAGGCAGTGACATTATTTGAATTGGTAAAGGCAGTCTGGTTCTGCCTAAAACAAATGGCATATTTGTTGTCATTGTAATATTAAATAGCTGAAATGTAACATTGTACATTGAGTTGTATTTTATGAGAACAGTTGTTCTCATCACACATATAAATAGTTTAGTCTGTAAACATTTAACACAATACTTTTAGATGGACAATTGTATGTATAATTTTCTCAAAGCTCAATATTTATTATTGGTATTTACAACTATTTAGCCCTCAAAACACTTTCGGCTGAAAAACATTTTGACACGGACAAAATGGCTAGTTGCTCTCTGTTGTCTTTATACACATATATATATTATATATATGTGTGTATAAAGACATATATTTTGTACTTGCCAGTACAGTTCTCATTACTGTTACTTTTTTAGATCTCTTAATCACAAAATATTTACAATATATATTTAAAACCAAAAACATTTCATTTCACTGGAATTTAGACTTATTCTTCTTAGACTTTTATTAACTATTTGAATTAAATTGAATATGCTGTTAAGTTAATATGCTGTGAAATGATGCTTGAATGTTCACAGATCACAGCTTGCATCATTGCTAATTTATCTGTTCCTGTGTTTCTGAGGAACAATTCCAAAGATGTCAACACAAGAGAGGGCAGCAAGAAGCCTAATGTGTAGGTGAGCAGGTATTCCTTCTCTGATGTTGAAGATGTGGAGGGGTGAAGCAGCTGTGACTGAAGGGGTGTAAACAGATAGGCCGGGGTGCTTTCTATCAACTTTTACTTCCCGATGTGTGTGTTTGCATGTGCAAGATTGCGTATTCAAGATTGTTCTGATATGACCTTTTAAGGTCAATTTAAATTATTAAATCTTATTTGGTATTATATCTTATTTGGTAAATGTAAAAATGTGCCCAGAATATTGAAATGTGGGACACTTGATAAGTACTTTACAAGCTTAAAAGTAGTGTTCATGCTTAAAATTGCTGTGCTTTGAAGTACAATCTTTCTCTTGAGCAGATAAAGGAGCTATTGATTCTGCTGTATTGATTCTTGATTCTTAGCACCAGCTCAGACTTGCGCATTAACAATTCAAGATATCACATGGAGTAAAAATGGGTAGTTAAAAACATGTCTATGACTTCAAGATCTTAGGTTAAATGGATTGTTCACACAATTTTTTTCTTTCCCACATCATTTTCTCACCCTTATGTCACTCCAAACCTGTATGACTATATTTTGTTTTCCACAGGAGAAAAAGTTATACAGGTTTGGAATGACATGAGGGTGAGGAAATAGCTCTTACATTTTCATTTTTGGGGAGAACTGTCCCTTGAACATTTATACTGTATGTTTCAAGGGCAGATTGTCACCATGTGACCGACTAGTTTTAAATACTTCTAAATCAGTCTCACCCTGATGGTTAATTCAAAGGAAAAAAATTAAATATTTAAATAATAAAAGGTAGAGTAGGCAATTTCAGAGAGGTTAGCAATAGCAACCTGGCTTAAAAAGCAATATTTGGACAGAATGAAATGATTGAACAAATGTTTTATGTTCCTGTGCCTTTCACAGAAGATATATATTTATATGAAAATATTTAGACTACTTTACATAGTGATTACTATCAGGATGTGAAAATACTTTAAACCAGCCTAACACATAATGTTTATTAAACAAATCACCTACCCTGCCTTTAATACATAAAAAAATAAAACATTAACATGTGTAGGGTGCATTTTAGTAAATAACTGGAAAATACTCCAGAACTGGAAGGTACTGTTCCAGAACTTTGAATGGAACAGTGCTACAATGTAAACAGATTAAACAAGGCTTGACGTGCAATGGAACAATACTGACTTTTATGTTCTGTGATGTCAATGTATATACAGTAGATGTTTATAAAAAGTACTTTTCTATATTGAATATTTATTCAGTTATTCCTGTTGTACACTTCCTGAAAAAAACAAAAAATCAAAAATGAAACTCATTGCATGTAGTTGACTGTTTATCGTTTATTGTTATAAGGTGTATGTATACGGTCTGTGCTACACTTTCTGTTTTCTCTTTAATGTGAGTTGTAACGTGAGCATGTGACTCCTGGGGGAGTCAGAACATTATTATGTAATGAATGTGCAGTCGGCCTTCAAGGGGTGTTTGATTCTATAGTCTACCATCCCATTCTTACGCTGTAATATGTGACATATCAAACCGCATGCTACTATACATTGTTGTCACATCACATTGCTTCACATCTAATTTATTTGTCACACTGGAAAGGAAAGGTAAAGTCAAGCACATTTTGGCAAATAGTAGTAGGTCATCTGTGTCTTTCATACGTGTACATTTGACCAGAAATTGAAAGAATAATGTTAGCCAAGAGGGTTGATTCCATTTGATTCCATCCCAAGTGTTGTCACATATAAACACAGTAATCCATAATTATTAAACACCTTAAAAACCATAACTTTTTGTTCCTGCATGCAATATGATCACTGCATTGAACTGTTCATTCTGGTCACTATGATTATTTGAATGTATTTGTATAATGATTGTGTCTAATAAGGACAAAACATGTTTTTAATTCCTGGTTGGTTCATTGAATGGGATTCCTAGTTTTCATTTGTTGCTATAACCTCAAGGGTTTATTCATGCATGAAGCAACTCTTGAAGGAGGCAGTCTTCCCCAAGTGTGTTATGTAACAATGTTATAATATCAATGAATAAGAGAGAACATGGGCTGGCCACTGTTAACTCTCAACATTCTCTGAACTTTATTGCATGGCTTTTTTGTGATTGGTCAACACTCTATAACAATATTGCACTGCTTTACTGTGATTAGTCAATGACGAACATCCGAAAATCTTCGTAGTTACTACAGTTTCATTTCTCTAATGTATTGCTCCAAAAGAGCAATACATTAGAGACTCTAATGAGTCTCTTTTGTCTCACCAAAAAGAATGGCTAAAAAGTCCTATCTCGTAGCTTGTTTTAATATGTACGTTTTTTATACAAAACAAAAATTTTGTGTGACCAGGACATATTTTGACAGGTTTTATTCATGAAGAAATCTGAACAAAAACCAATAAGACGTTGTAAGGCGTTTTACCGGTCTCAAAGTAGATCAAACCGCATCTGGTTATAGTCGAGAGAGAGAGAGAGAGAGAAAAGAGAGAGAGAGAGAGAGAGAGAGCTCTGACCTCTCATCATCCGATGCGCTCATTAATACACCTCTGAATGAAAGGACCTCGGTAACGGACAGTGTTTTTCATCTCTTCATGAATTTGTCTTCTGTTCATCGATGAATGTGTTAATGGTGGTCTTTTATCAGGGCTTAGCGATACATTTAGCCATATTGTTTGTCAGATGATAAAGATACCCTCGTTTCGTTCCCGTATTTGGAATAAAATAGCGCGCCATCGGAAAATGTGGAATTAAAGCTGGAGATATCGAAGCCTACAAAAGGGTATGTTTAAGGGAGACGTTTCTTCTCGCGAACCTTATGGATACTGTTTACAGCTGCTCAGTATAGTCTTTCTAAAATTAATTATGATGCACAGGGAAATGTATTTGAGCACACGTTGTGTATTTGGCATTTTGTGCACATGGTTTATAAACTAAGGTTTGCTACAACCGATTTAAGATAATAATCAAGAACAATCATTAAAGAAATACAAAAATAATTGGCTAGATCCGCCGCAATTGTAATCTAGATATGTGATTTTAAAGAGAGATTCATATCATTGTGGTTTCGTTAAACACGATTATCAATATAGACATAGAACACATAAACCCGTACTGAACATCTACACAAATGCAGCTGACAATTTATTATTTAAAATGTCACTGAATTGCACATTATATTGTTTAATTTTGCACGCTCATTTGCATGTCGATTACTGTTATCTTTTCTCATTTTACCTGTGAAACAAAAAAATCTTTTATTTTTATGTGGCACTCTGAGAATAATATTTAATGAGAAAAACAGTCATTAATTACGACCTCTTGAATGACATGAAAATATATGTATTATGGTTGACTGTAAACGTACTGTAATCGAGCTCTCGTTCACAGCTCACTGACTCTAAATGAATGCCTTTATCGTTCATCTGCATGGCAGGAGTATTATTAGACAAAGCAAGGCAAGTTTATTTATATATATTGGGGATATATGTAAATTCATACACAATGGTAATTATCAGGAGCTTTGAGAAGGTTTAACAAAGAAAAGAAGATGTATGAACAGTTCAAAATTAATTGAACTAATTGAAAACATATGCAATTCAGCCTATTTGGTCTACACCTTAGTAGTCGCTGTCAACACATTTTTTGGAAAATGGATGTGTGCTGAAGGTTGTAGTTATTAAGTGTTTATTTGTGTCACAATAGTTTTAAGTCTGACTGGAGTGTCAGTGGTTTTGTAATTAACTGACTGACATGTAGGCTGCAACTTAAAGGTAACGTTAAACAACTTATATATGGTGATGGAGGCTGATCCCCTAGTCAAAAAGCTTATATGAGGTGCTTAGGGCTGAGACTCAACCCCAGGATGAGTATGATTTTGGATTCCACTACAATGCATGCAATCCTCTCCTGCATGTGTGGAATCAGTCCTTGTCACTGTGAGCAGCATTTGACTAGGCCAGCATCTAACAATCCTCCAGATTCAGAGGCTGTTAGGCCTCATGGCAGCAGCAGCCAGTGTGATTTCTTTGGGTCTACTTCATATGAGGCCATTTTATTTATCATCACAAAAATCATCTGCTAATGATGGTAAGGGTTATGCGCAGAGGGCTTCGTAACTGTCAATCAGACACCAGTTTACCACCTTGGGTCTCACTCTAGGGGCACAATGTCATCACAGGATTCTTATGACGGACACCTCTTTCACAGGCTGGGGTGTGGTTCTCAATGGCCGCCAGTCCGCAGTCTGTGGCAGGGCACATAAATTGGGAGGGCTGCATTCATGCCCCCGTTAAGGCTAACACAGCAGACCCTACTCTGGGCAGAGATCAGACTGCTCTCCATCAGAGCGATGTACATCCCATAGCATGCAAACCTGGGAGCAGATATCTTGTTTAAGACTAGACTGAGGCCTGGGGGCTGGAGACTTCATCCATGAGTGGTGAAGTCTATTTGGCAAAGGTATGGCAAGTGAAAGTGGATTTGTTCACCTCAGAGCAGTCGACCCAGTGTCCCCCTTGGTTCAGCCTCACTCACCCAGCTCCATTGCAGTGGATGCTGTGGTACAGATGTGGCCGAACCTGTCTGTACACCTTTCCCCCAATAGCCTTGCTTCTACAAATCCCAGGAAGGGTTCGCCAGGGCCAAGTTTGTCTAGTTCTGGCAGTGCTGTTCTGGCTGATCCAAGTCTGGTTCTCATACCTGTCTCTCCTGGACAGAATTGATCTTCCACCTCTGGCTGGAAATAGCCATGAACCTGTTGATGGAGCCTCTATTTGGAGACATCCTTTGGTGTCTAATTTTCTGTGGGGAGTCAGACGGCTGAGGCCTTTCTGTTGCACACAGGTCCCTTCTTGTGAGCT
Organism: Chromobotia macracanthus; assembly: GCA_036877525.1. Classification (NCBI taxonomy): domain Eukaryota; kingdom Metazoa; phylum Chordata; class Actinopteri; order Cypriniformes; family Botiidae; genus Chromobotia; species Chromobotia macracanthus. The sequence goes on from JAZGTH010000002.1 coordinate 937,664, forward strand.
TACTATAATTTACATTTATGACCTAGATAAGTTTATGACTCTCAGGTTGGCTTTATTATTAGCTCTGACGTCGCTTTTTCTGTAGACCCTGCCCATTTGGATTTTGCCCCTAGCTTTTTTAAAGCCATCTTGCACTCTAGACCAGCGCTATATCCCAATGTGCTGGACAACCAGTGGTGCTTCAGGCCTTCTGTACTCCATTGAGATTTTACAGCTTAAACTTGAATTCAACCCTAGGTGCTCAGGTCCTCCTGGGATAACAGTCTCTATTTTGTCAATCCCTTATTAATAAAAAAAATAAACTAGCCCTGTATTTTACCTGGGCAGTGTACTGAAGTCATACCTTTGATACACAACACATACAGACAGACAGACAGATAGAGGAGTTCCCTTTCTGTCCTTTCAACAGGAAATTCCCCAGAAATAACATACAACTGCTTTAACATTAAAAACTGAGCAGTGTTGCAGTGTTCCATTAAATAAATACCTGAAAGATATATAATATAAAAAGGTCATCGAGGAGGTGTTCAAACAGTAGCATAAACACCTATGTCAATGAAAAATAGTTGCTTGATAGAGTGTTGCAAATTAGTTTACACATCTTTGTCTCACAAAGAAAAGCACATGTCCCAACAAGCCTCATGGTCTCTGTACGCTCACATGCCTGCTCTTTATCAGACATTCTCTTTTTAATTGTGTTTTGGAAATGTGTTTCCACTGCGGACAATATCTATGCCAGCAGATGTGTTCTGTCGCTCCTTTCCAAGTAAGAAAAGTATAGCGTGCCAATGTTGACATAATAACAATACCAGCAATATGCTGGTAGAAATCACTGTAAAAGTATCATAAACAATATTATTTACTGATAATTATTCATTCTGTAGAATCTTTAAAATTGCATTAGTGCTTGTGTTCAACTAATAAAGTATGCTTTAAGAAGCATCATGCCAGATATGACATCATTGACTTCACACGTTATTAGTTCTTGCATGTCACATGGTCAATCACAAGTTTAAATTTATTTAACTGTTAATGAGAAACCTTTGGCAGAGTTGAAGATTGTCATTGAAAATATGTAGTGTAACTTTACCTGTATGGAACAGAGTAGCAGAAGAATAAAATCGAAGAAAATCAGAACAATAGAACAACATAAAGGTGTGTATGTAATTAAACATAAAGTTTACTATAATTATTCCTACAGAACCATTTCTTTTTAACTGGAGTGACAGCCACATAAACTCATATATGAACAAATAGAATACAACCTTGGGGACATGCTGATTCACAGGATGTCTCTGTGTAATTTAAAAGCTCAGCTCTCCCAGCTCTGTGCAAATGTAGGTCAGGAACACTGTTACGTTTTGTCTGAAATTTTTGGAAGAGGATCAGCTCAGACAGAATTATAGACTTACACATTATACATAATATTTTGGTCAGAAAAGTCTCTACAGTAGTTTATTAGTAGTTAATAAAATAGTTTACAGTATAAAATATGAACTCTATCTCATACATTGTACTAATATTTCAAATATAATCAAGTACTTTTGTTTGAAGTTCCAAAATGTGCAGAAATGTGCACATGCATATTTTACTCTGGCTCACTAATATATGTGATTTGCAAGAGCAGTGCATTACTCATGCATACAGAGGGGGAGGACGTGTGATCTAATTCCACCCTTTTGCATGACACCATGCAGCACCTTCATTTCAGTTCTGTCAGGAACATCGGTTTCAGGTCGTCTAACAAGAGCCTCTTCATTCACTTTGTTTGCTAAACACATATTGCAACTGTTATTTAAGTCAAATGTGACTTTCCTTTTGTAGTCCCTAATTTTAATTGCTTACAAAATCGGTAATTGTGACAATGTACAGTTGACAATGACAATGTTAGACTTTTAAATTCAGATGCCCTTTAGAGAATGAATCCTTTCCAAACAGTGCTGTAATCTTTATTTTAAAATTATTATCCTAGGAAATCTTTTGCTTCATGTAGTGAATAGGACTGGGATTTCTGTAGTTATTCAAAGGATGAGAGTGTTTATTGTCTAAATGTGTGTTAAAGAAAGGACCTGTGCTCCGGATGCATGTGCCATTAAAACCTTTAATTGTTTTCCCGCTGCACATTTTTCAACCCCAATGCATGCCTCCCTTGGTATGCTTTGGCGCCCCCTGGAGAGGCGTGCCACACGCTTTGAAAACCCCTGTTCTATACAATGGCAAAGAAAAGAGGGTCAGTTGCACAAATAACATAAGTGATATGACTGATTGATCAAATGATGTGTGATCGTAGGGGTGTGGATAAATTTGTACCAGCTCTGTAGCTCCACACTCATATCTTGTTGTTGTTCGAGACTGAACTTGATGGAATAAGTAAAGTAATGAACTGGAAAAGATTCCCATTTCAGAGAAGGTGGAGCCCCAGAAAACACCCACCTATTTCGCAATGCCCTTGGGACAATGGTAGATCCAAGATGTTAAATAGAGCAAACTTTTCTGGAAAGTTCAGAGTTTGGTGTGCTGTTTCAAACTACTAAAACAAACTTCAAGCAAACTTTGTCTGGCCAGATATTATTTTAAATGACATCACACTAGTTTGTTCTTCGATTTCACGAAGTATATCTGGGCTATTAGAATTCATTTCCAGGATTCATTTGTGTATCAATTTTGTCTATGATGTTAATTAACTTATTTATAACTTAATTAAAGTTATGAAGTAAATGTGAATAACTTATCCAAAACTCTGCAGGACATACATGTAAAATTATTGAGGTCTTTTTCTCCAAATCGTAATCTGAGATTTAGTTCAATTCAGATGTATTTATGTTGCGCTTTATACAATGTCACACTGTTGCATAGCAGCTTTAGATACGTATGAAAAAAGCACACAAAAAGAAAATTATAATTATATAGAACATATGTAAATAAAATAACATGTAAAGATAAAATATATATAGAACAGAGTATGTAGTATTATCGTATATGAGTTTACTGGTACAAGACAGAGTAATTGTTATTTATAAAGTGCAAGGGGAGTGAAAGTTTACACAGAGAACAGGAAACCATGCAGGTATGGAGCAAACAGATTATGGGGAATGGAAGTAATGCAGCAGATTGATAATGGAGATGCAGATCTTGCTGTTGCCTGAAGAAACAGCTTAAATATTAAACAATGTCATTCCTTGTTCTTTGTTTCTCTTATGGCTCTCTTGGAGCATATTTCCAAAAATGTTTCCTTTATTTTTCCTTTGTATTGTTGATTAATCTTAGTGTGTCTGTGTTTCTGTTTGGCAGTCGAATATTCTTTCATCCTAACCTCATATGTAGGGCTGAGCTGTGCTTTCTCTTTTAGATGCTTGACTCATGTATTTTGACACAGACTGAGGCAATATGTGCCTTAAGGTCTCTTTATGCTATCCTGGGCTTCTTTCAGTTGTCCTGCAGTGTTTTAGCTCATGGGTGGGCCTAGACAGATTGCCAGTGGTTTGAAATGTTCTCTGTTTATAGATTTCAAACATGTGGTGTGATAGACTACAATTTACTTAGAAATGGTTTTGAAACCCTGCCCACCCCCATCAATTTTCTTACCATAATGTAGACACATGGATTTGTTGATTTTGTTGGATTCTAATTTTAGACATTTGATGAAATATATGAAGGTGTTTTCCTTCATCAGACAATTCTGTTACAGATATTAGAGTCAGACTTTCTGATTACTGATTACTGTTAAGAACATCTGTACAAAACATTTATTTATTGGAATCAAACACAATTTAAGACTAATTACTGAGACAAATGGTGTCCTGACTGTAAATCAATTTTGTCTGAATTTTCTGGTCACAAAGCTAAAACATCCTACCAACCACATAGTAATGCACTAAAACTAAACACCTTAGCATAGCAACACTCCTACATACAAATATTAAATTTATTAATCATTAATCACAATATAGCCACTCATCTGTCTACCTTCATTTCAACCCTGTTGAATAAAACAATAGAGACCATTACAGAAATTTTAACAGGTTTTACAGAATAAGGCCTAAAACACACTACATACAGCAATTTTGTAATGGTTTTAATTGTGAACAGCTGATGGTTCATATTAGTATTTGTAATAACTATTTAAATTTGTATTGTTTTTTCAGCAGGGAGTAGTAGACAAGGGTGTGGCTAAGTTTTGCTAAGGTGTTTATTTTCTGTTGTTTTTAACAACTGTCTTATTTCATTTGCAGGATTGTTACAGCACTGGATCGGCTCACAGTGCACACAATCCTCCACACAGCCCCCATTATGCCCCCCGCCCTGTCCTCTCAGCACCTCCAGAGGAAGGACTGCCCACCCCTGTAGGAATGAGCACACGGGTCTGGCACCTTCATCTGCCCGCTGCTGTTCCTGGACCTCTCACCATTCCATTCCCCACCAGCTTTCGTCGGCTGCTCCACCATGAATGATGAAGTCATCAGCACTAATGCACTGGCCTGGCTGGTCTGCTCAGGAGTGTCCATCCTGGCCAATGCCTGGGGCATCCTGAGTGTCAGTGCCAAACAGAAGAAGTGGAAGCCACTGGAATTCCTCATCTGCACACTGGCCGGCACGCACATTCTCAACATGGGCATCCCCATCACCATGTACTGCGTCATTCAGCTGCGCCGACAACACTCCAATTATGAGTGGAATGAAGGACTTTGCAAGGTCTTTGTCTCTACGTTTTACACCCTCACCCTAGTCACCTGCTTCTCAGTCACCTCCCTATCCTATCATCGAATGTGGATGGTCCGTTGGCCTGTCAACTATAGGTAAGTGGAAGGCTCTTGGGTGACCTTTTTCATCATTGAGGTCAACTATCATGGCATAGCAAGATAACTTTTTTTGCACATTCACAGACATTTTATGGGATTGCAAAATATTCTGAATTCCACCCACAATTATGCAATTGTAAATTAATTACATACATATAATGTTCTTGCAGATGGGTTTTGCAAAAAACTGTCAGTGCTTTAGCTGAGGTGAGGACTGGATGTTAAAATGTTGGAATCTACAGTACAGATCAGTTTAATGAGTTAGTAAACGCATAAAAGAAACAATCAAATGCACATGCTACTGTTTATGCTAAATCTATTTTGTCTAATTGCTGGAATAATATTGATTGTTATCAATATTATGTTATAATATTAGATATATATATATATATACGAATATTGAATAAAAGCAAATACACTGTTCTCAATACTAGAGATATTAGCGAATGTTTTGCCAAGCATTTACTCAAAATTCTCATAAAATCTTTTACTATAGAACACGTGCACTGTCAATTCACTAGACTGTCAGTAGTTGGAACTAACAATAACTGACAGCTATGCTGATAATTTCAAGATTAAATCATCAAATATCAGTCTTTTAGTTGCCCTGGACATATACTGGTTTCCCTATTCCTGGGCATATCTACAAAAATCAAGTGTATTTATACAATACAACATTAACGGCATATCATAACATTCAATGAATAAGTATTATTTTATATATTACACATTAAATGTTCTTTGCAAATTAATATACGGTAGAATTGTCCCTCTGTGATGCTTTTCATGTAGTGAATGCAGAGAAGCACACTTGCGTTGACAGTTGAAAAACAACAAAGTGGAAAAACAACACTGTGACCATTCTTCTCTAAAGAATCTATTTTATTTGGATATCTACTTGGATCTCTTTATGTTAATGAATGATTTCAGGTAGATTCAGTGGTGATTGTTTACTGAATTCTGCCTGGTGTCAGTCAAGTAGATGTTACTAATTTCTGTCATTTTTGTCACACCTTGTTCATTTAGTGATGCTTTGGCCTTTTTAATTATTTAACTGCTAAAAACGGTAATGACTTTAATTACAGTAACAGTAATAAACAGTTAATGTAGACTGTTAGGAACTGATCATTTGTTAGACAACAGTCATCTCTTTCAGAGGTATGACCAAGAAAAATTAATTTGAGGACAACTCTCCTTTAATGTCAAGCCTTTATATCATTTTTTAGCATCAAAATCAATGTTTTGGCAGCATACATAATATGAAGTGGCTAAAAATATAAATACTGATGCTAACACTGCTCTGTTGTAGCTCCTTTCGCCTTAAAGCCCTCCTTTTGAAACACCTGGTCTACTCTAATTGGTCAGCTGGCCCACTCTGTTGTGATTGATCAAAGCTTTTCCTGCCTCCACTATAGCTTTGTTTGCCAAACTAGCTGCTAAGTGGACATTATGCAAATGTGTAACAGTTTTGTAGCCAAGTCATGGACATTATGTCAGAACTACAAATAAAGCGATTTAGCCAGTTCAGTGTTTTCTATTGTAAGGCAGCTGGTCTAGACATAAGCACTGGGTTTGTTTGCAGAAATGTACCATAAAACAACAAAACACCATTTGATGCTTGTTCCCAGGCTATTGTTCCTTGCTCCCGCCCATGGGGCACTGATACCCTGAATTTCACCTCTGCCTTCCCCCCTTCCCTCTCATTCTCCCCTTCACTCTAGCTCACTGAACATATATGTGCAATTTCCATTGTTGAGACACACAGCAACTGCTGCTGTGTGTCTCATTTGCCAGGTATGATTTAAACTTCACCTTATTTTGTATTCTGTCGATCATGTATTGTTTTCTGGAATTCAAATTCATATTCTGTCTTTTATTTCTTTGAATTGATGTTTTAACTTGCCGGGCAAATAAATAGTTTTTCTTGATATATTGATAGTTCTTAAGAAATTGTTATTAGCTTAGAAGGAGTCCAAGGTTACCGCAAAATAAGTGTCAGGCTACGATCATACTGGGGACTTGTAGTTGAAAGGAGCTAAGAGCACATCAACCAAAATCTCCAGGGTTCTGTCTATGACCTGTATTAGCAAGTTGCATGATTGTGACTAAGATAACTGTTACTAGATCTGAGCAAGCATGGAGCAGCCAGGTTTAATAATATTAGTTTGACCGGCAACCTCTGACTAAAATCAAAATGACCATTTTGTGAAACCTTGGAAGGGTTCATAGCGGCATCCTGGCAGACAGGTGGTGTAGATCTTCTAAGCCAGCTCTTCCAAATGTGACAGATACATTGGGGCTGAACGGTCTGTGGGGATGGGCCCTGGAGAATTATCTCCCAGTCATCCCCTCATATGGACTCTGGTGCTTACTGATCTGGACCTCATGGAGGTCACAGATGGGAAAGCAGCCCAAATGGTTTCTTACCTACCCACAACCATCATTTTATAATGTTAATGTTATAATGGGCATGCTCTCGCACTGAAGGCACACCGCATCCACAAAAGCTGACTGAGCTTGGTCAAAACCTAAACACTTCAGACACCAATCATGGCCATCGGAGGGAGCCATAAATTGGCCATATCCAGTACCACAAGGACAAAAACCATCTTTAGATATAAAAATAGCTTTATAGCTTTTGTGCTATAAAATTTGCTCTTTTAGAGCCTGTGGCTAACCTGCCGAAGTGCCCAGGGGAAGTTGGGTTCAGGACGAGGATACTTTCCTGGCATGATTGTGTTTACATACAATATTGCCAGGTCATTATACATACAAAACAAGTATTAATAAACAATGTACAGTTTTTAAACAGCAACAAACAGTAGTGTGATGTTAAAATAAGATGCTAGTTAAAGGCTAAAATAAGAAAATGATAAAATATATGAATATAAATGTGGACTTTTACCCTGAAGTTATAGACAACAGTGAGAAGACAATAAATAAATACATGCTGCATATGTATATGGATTGTCTTTGTACTGGGTCAAGGCAGTGGTTTGTTTCTGAGGGTGTGCAGCTAAAATATAAATTCAGTAGCTAATAATGGGTTGACAGGTTTTCCTTAGTAATGACTGCATTTGATCCTCTTTTGAAGAGCTGCAGAACTGTTGCGTGAGGTTTGAGATTTTCTCAGTGTTTCTCTCTCACCTCTTTAAAATTACCACAGCAAGTAAAGTGTGTCTCTGTCTCCACCTTACCAGTGTCACACAGTGGGCACATACTTGCTGTTATTTTGAAAGCAATGTTTGTCTGTGTCTTTCTCTATTACCAGACTGTGGTCACTGAGCTTGTATTTGGTGAGGATTTGTCTCTGCTTTCCATTTCTAATGATGTAAAGACGTTCTGCCAGATTGCACTATTATAGCAACTGATAACAGTTCAATTTACTTTCCTGGTTTTTACTTTCATTGTACCAATGGTCCAAATATAAATGTTTACTTTCTTTTATGATTTGGTTTATTTGGATTTGGTTAAATTTAGCATTGCTGGTCTGAAGCTGATTTTTCTAAAGTTTCAGGGCCAGCTGGCAGGGGGAACAGGTTTTAGGTCTTACCTCTTACATTTTAAGGGTCCCTTTCTGTCACTTACTCGACGTTGTGTCGATATAGTAACATTTGGGTTTTGACCTTGGGAGACAGATCACTCTGCTTTTTATATAAAACGACAATGAAATTTGGATGTAGAAATAAGCACCAATAGGAATTGGCAAGTGGGATTTTCATGCCAATCTCTGCCCTGGATAACTGGGTATTAAAAAAGATAGCATGCACCATTCATTAAGATTTGTTTTTCAGAGCCACTCTCTGTGGTTTGTGTTCTCACAGTGAGAAAATGTCCATTGGGAGGTTGCGGTCACAGGTCTCTTTCTTCTGCTACCCCTTCTGTTGCTGCTGCACACAGCCCTAAAGGCGATTTGGGAGATACAATAAATGGACTTGGTGCTTAGATGTATCTGTTCTAAAAACAGTCTGTGAGCCCTTTCTGGAAGCACTATTTATAAAGTGTAAGCCGTTCTACTAACCACGGGAGTTTTCATCATTTATTCTGATTAATGTTTACATCCCACCACAAGCACTTGATCTGCTCAGCAGCCACATCCATTGCATGAAACAGAAACACCTGGACTCACTCCTCATAATTCTGGTTGACTTCAACAGAGCAAAACTGAATAAAAAACTCCCAAAATTCAAACAACATATAAGTGTCAAGAGGAGAGGAGAAAACACTCTGGACCGCTGCTACATGGTCTTAAAGGACACCTATCACTGTGTCCCCCGTGCTGCACGTGGCACTCTGATCACTGCCTGATACACTTAATACCCACAAATAAACAAATACTAAAATCTGCCAAACCCACAGTAACCACAGTTAAGAAACGGACAGATAAAGCCAAGCTGGAACTGCTCAATCCCTTCCAGTTTGCCTACAGTGGAATGCCATGTCCACCGTGGCATTCCATAGTGCCGGCTTGCGCACCTGGTCCGACGGAGAGGGCTCCGGGCGATCCTCAGCTCAGTCGCTTCTATTGGCGACTGCTCAATGGTCATGGTGGGCTCTGGCACAAAATCTGCATTGCGGGGTGGTGGTCCTCTGGGCTCTGGGTTGGCAGCTATGACAGGTGAGGACTCCGTGCTGGTGGCGCTTACATGTGACGACCCTGGGCTGGGCTCGGCTTCGTCTACCAAGAACGCTGATCCGGCTGTCCAGAGCATGAAGTTTACATACAAGTCCAGCGCAGATCAGCTCTCAGTATGACGAAGAGAAGTTCATCATCCAGCCCTTGCCAAAACCCCTCCCTTAAGATGAGGTCATTACATGCGGCAAGATGGCCCTTTCCCACGAAATCTGACACAAAATCCTCAATGGTCCTGCCATTCTGAAAAATAAACATTGTGACCCCAGAGAGGCTGTTGGCAGTTCCACTCGGGGTCACAATAATTGAAGCTAGTTTAAACTTTATTTTTGTCCGGTTGTGATTCTGTAACGTGTTGGTTGACAGGAGCACGGGAACATGAACAAAGGAGCAGAACCGGGAATATTCCAAGAAATCAGACTTTAATACTTTTCCAGAAACCAAAAGCAACTCAAAACACGTATCATAGAATACAAAACAATCACCGACCAGGACCGAACTCAAAGGGGAACTTTGGGGCAACAAGGGGCAAACAGGTGATGGGAATTAACCAATTAAACAGGAACAGGAAGATGACCAAATAAAACAGGAGAAAACAGGAAATAAACCAAAACCAACCAGGCGACAGTAACATACCACAAAAGAGTCTGTAATCGTAACAGTAGTGTGTGTTCAGCTGTTCATGCTGTTATGCCGATGCTTCTGATTAAAAGAAGAAATGTGAATTATCACCCTGGTAACCTGTGTTTTATTTATATTATCCACGTGGAAGAGACTGGAGCAGAAATTAAGGGTTAAAGACTGGTGGCAGCTGTGTTAAAATTTGAGAGTTTCTGGAAGTTTCTAAGCTAAAACATTCAACTAAGATGCCGCACTTTTTAATGCACCATGAAGCGTTCTGGTGAGTGCACAGTGACCAGTCATTAGTTTAATGAAAGTGGATGACTTACCACTTGCTTCATTACAAGTTAAACAGCAACTATGCAACTAACTACAGTGGAATGCAGAGAGGACACAACTTCTGCAAATTGCACTACAAGATGCACTAAAGCTGCACTTTAAAGCCAATCTTCCACTGTTTTCATGGACACAGTAGGGATAAAGACAGTTTTTCTTTTGGAACTTTTGTGAATGCTGACCACGTATGCCCCAAAAACCTTTGGAAGTATTTGCAGCTGGGATCACAAGAAGCATTTCCAAATTATGGTGAGTCTGCCATTACTATGGAAAGATTTAGATGGTTCGTAGCTGGTCTTGACCCTGTTTTTCATGAACACAGCACTACTAGCCTAGAGTAAGCCTTAGCCATTGCTTGTAAGTGAAAACAGGCACAAAAAGTTCTCAGACTAGCACCTCTTCCCCCTCTCAGTCAAAAGACTGGCCTGTCACTGAATACATCTATGACCTTGCCCAGTGAATCGCTTTCAGCTATAGTGTCCACAAAGACCACAGCACCTCGGGACATTTGACTTCTGAAATCATGACTGCAGTAAAGCAATTGACTGCTGATGTGAAGGCTCTCAGGATGGAAGTGAGTTAACTGAAGTGGCAACATGCGCCCCCATGAAGAGCATTTACATGATGTTCAGGTGGTTAGGAATGCTACACAGCCAGTTATCCTTGGGTGGGATTTACTTCAGAGAGAATCATTAAAAATTGTGGAATTGGACAGTGACACAAGATTAGGTGAGTTTCATTCCTTAGTCACTCAACCAGGTGAAGAATTCATAATGCTGGAATCCACAGTAGCTCAAATACAGACTTAAATGGAGCCTGTCCAAAACCCAAAGTAGACCTCATTTAGTCTCCACTGAACAGAGAAGAACAGACTCAGCTAGAAACTTTTATTTCCAAGTATTCAGATGTTTTCAGTGCAGATGATCATGACTATATTCATACCGATTTAGTCAAGCATACTATCCGTACGGGGGATGCACAGCCCATTAGGCAGAGGGCTTACAGTATATCACCACACATTCGAGCTGAGATAGACAGGCAAGTCCAGTAGCTCCTCTCCCATGATGTAATTAAGAAAAGTTGTAGCTTCTCCTGTCGTCTTAGTGAAGAAGAGAAATGGCAGTTATAGATTCTTCACTGAATTCAGAAAGCTTATTGCAGTCACTGTAAAAGACTCATACCCCTTACCTCGAACCTCAGAGGCTTTAGACAGTTTGGCAGGTGCACGTTGGTTTAGCGCAATGGATTTGTCCAGTGGATACTGGCAAGTTGAGTGTGTGTGAGGCGGCATTTAGGTCACTGAAGCATGCCCTCTCTAGTCCTCCTATTGTAGCCTTTTCTACTATACACTGATGCGTCTCATGATTGTGTAGGTTCAGTGCTTGCTCAGATGCAGGATGAAAAAGAATGTGTAATTGCGTATGCCAGTCATGCTCTCACTCCTTCACAAAATAAATGGTTAATGTATGACCGTGGACTTTGGGCTATTTGACATTTCAGACATTTCTTGTCAGGAGCCCCATTCAAGATTATTACCGATCACAAACCATTGTTGACTCAGCAGCTGATAATGATCCGACCAGTAGAAGGGCATGCTAGATACTTAAAAAGCATGTGTATGACTTTACCATTCTGCACAGGGAAGGTAAGCAGCACAGTAATGCTGATTCCTTGTTGCGGTGTCCTAGCTCACCTGTGACTGAAAAAAAGCAGTGCAGGGTGTAATTTTATAGTCATACCATTGCTAAAAGAGTCTACTTTTCTTCTGAAGTGCCACTGGTTTGTGGGTTTTTCCTGACATGACTCTGACACTGTCAGTTGATTTTGCTGAGTTATAAGCTCAGTAAAAGGTTGACTTTTGTCCTAGTACTGTCATGGACTGGAAAGAGAATGGTAATCAAAGACCCCGATTAGGCAGACTGAAACATTCCCTTGCCACACTGAGGAAACTGGCATGAATTCCCCAAATTATCAGTCCAAGAGGGTATAGTGTGTCACAGAGTTAAATCATCTCCTCATAGCCTGCCACTGACATTGTCAAGTCTCAGGGGTTCCCTCTAGGGCCCCGGACAGGGCCAAATTGCCTTCAGTGGATGCATCTCAACTAACCCTGAAAAGTTTAAAGATTTTGTTTGTTGAGTTATGTACATATTGGTTGTCGGTACATGGTACTTTTACTGTACTGTGTAATGCACATAAGTATTCAGACGGTGTTGTGTTATAGGAGTGTAATACAGTATATCAACAATATGTGTTCTAAGTTTGTTTAGGGAGTATGATGCAATACTGCACTCATACAATGTTCTGTCACGTTAGTTGTTGTGCGCTTGGTAAAAAACAAGAAGCTCTAGCGAGTAGTAGTTTGTTCCTGCTGGTATGCCGATACCGTCTGCACTGTTGAAAAGTGGAGATATTACCTGGAAGGGTAGCATTTTGACATCTTTACGGACCGTGCTGCTCTAGCTTGGGCCTTCAGGCGCCTTAAATCAACTGACTCAACAGACTGTCCAGCTTCAGCAGTTCAACTTCCAGGTACATCACGGGAAGGGATGTCTCAACCTGGGTCCAGATGCATTATCTAGAATATACCAGCCGGAACAAATGGAGAATGCTGGCTGTTTAGCTATATCCCCTCTCCAGTATACGTCAGACATCCCCCATAGTCATACGACCAATCCTCACATAAAGTGCATCCGGAAAGTATTCACAGTGCTTCACCTTTTCCACATTTTGTTATGTTACAGCCTTATTCCAAAATGGATTAAATTTATTATTTTCCTCAAAATTCAACAAACAATACCCCATAATGACAACATGAAAGAAGTTTGTTTGAAATCTTTGCAAGTTTATTAAAAATAAAAAAATAAAACATACAAGTATTCACAGCCTTTGTCATGGCACTCAAAACTGAGCTCAGGATGCTGTTTCCACTGATCATCCTTAATATGTTTCTACAACTTAATTGGAGTCCACATGTGGTAAGTTAAGTTGACTGAACATGATTTGGAAGGCACACACATATCTATATAAGGTTAACCCACAGTTAACAGTGCATGTCAAAGCACAAACCAAGCCATAAAGTCCAAGGAGTTGTCTGTAGACCCCTGAGACAGGATTGTATCAAGGTACAGATCTGGGGAAGGGTACAGAAAAATTTCTGCAATTGAAGGTTCCAGTGAGCACAGTGGTCTCCATCTGTAAATGGAACAAGTTTGGAACCACCAGGACTCTTCCTGGAGCAGGCCACCCGGCCAGACTGAGCCATCGGGGGAGAGAAATCACATATACAATGTATTTACAGCCTTTGCTCAATACTTTGTTGAAGCACCTTTGGCAGCAATTACAGCCTCAAGTCTTTTTGTGTATGGTGCTACAAGATTGGCACACCTATTTTTGGGAAGTTTCTCCCATTCTTCTTTGCAGGATATCTTGATCTTCATCAGGTTGGATGGGGAGCGCCGGTGCACAGCCATTTTCAGATTTCACAAGAGATGTTCAATCGGAGAGTTGTTCAAACGAAACATCATGGTAGAAAGATGCTTACTTACAACTTAGTGATCTTCTGTGGAAGATTTTCTTTTTTTTTCTTTCTGTTGTATGTGTTGACTTTGTGGATTACCATTTTGGGCCATTCAGTGTGGAGTATACCCTTTGCTTTTTGGATTACCTCTAAGGGCTTGGGATATCGCTCCCAGACATAAGATCATCTAAACTGTGTATATAGACACTCAACTTAAAGACTCTTCACATACACACACACACATTCACTCACTCTTACACTTGGGCAGTGTTTGTGCATTTGTAAATTTTTGTCTTGTATAATACACTCAGGTTCATTGAATATTTTGGCTCTTGTTTAAGGTTTAGTCATTACTACATGAGATTTGTTTCTTTATTTATTGTGTGCAGCCCTGCTATCACAGGTGGTTATATTATATATATATATAATTTTCAGATCGCAGTCAACGCAAAGGACTGTAATAAACTGTAATAATTCCCTATCTCAGGGAACAGGGTTACATACGTAACCTGAGATGTTCCCTTTTGAGGGAACTCGATGCTGCGTCAGCTTGACGCTATGGGAACATTGGCACAGAGCATAAGAGCAGATTTAGACTTGTTTAGATTTAGACCAGTTTAGATTTAGACCAAAACTGATAAAGAGCTGAGAGGTCTTACACCACTGGCCTGAGCAGTGTACATAAATCCTCAAGGCTCTGATTGGACACAATAAATGAAGCCTCTCCTGTTCCGGCAAATTTAATGGCGCAGGACAGAAGGCCTGAAGTACCACCAGGTGACTAGCTGCAGTGGGCACCTTGGAGATATAGTTTGGTCTAGGTACAAAATGGCTTTAACAAAACCAGGGGCAAAATCCAAGCAGGCAGGATCTATAAGCAGAGCCTGTTTATCCCCTACTCCTTTGAGCAAAAAGTAGAGTATCTAAAGCAGAGCCTTTAGAGTCAGAAAATTATCCAAGGCTGACTCTAGGGGCTCAAATGGAGCCAAAGATAAACCCCTTAGAGCAATGGTAATGTCCCAAGAAGGGAACTGCATGTGACAGAAAGGCCTTAGCCATCTGGCACCATGCAGAAAATGAGACACTAGGGGGTGTCTCCCAATAGATGCCCCATCAACAGGTTCATGGCTAGAAGACACAGCGCCATTGACAGGTTCATGGCTAGAATACACAGTGGCCACATAAACCTTTAGAGTGACGGGAGCCAACCCTGCAGGGAGGCGCTCTTGAAGGAACTCCAGCACTGAACCAACAGTACAGACGTATCCTCTGCCATGTCTGTACCATGGTGTCCAGCCCCAAGGGAGCTAAGTGAGTGAGGCTGAACCAGAGAGGACAGTGTGTCAACTCCTCAGAGGTGAACAAATCCACTTCTGCTCTGCCATACCTCTGCTAAATAGACTCCACCACTTTTGGATGGAGCCTCCATTCCCCGGACCTCAGCCCCTGCCTCGACAGGATATCTTCTCCCAGATTCACATGCCCTGGAATATACATCACTCTGACAGAGAGTAGCCTGGTCTCTGCCCAAAGAAGCATCTACTGCGCCAGCCTGAACAGAGGGCACGAACCCAGTCCTTCTTGGTGATTTAAGTATGAGACCACTGTGGTGTTGTCCGTACGGACTAGGATGTGTTGGCCCTTGAGGTGTTGGAGGAAGTGTCTCTGCCCTCATTTCCAGAATGTCTATGTGCTAGCAGAGATGAGGGTCCTCCCACTGACCACAGACTGGGCAGCCATCGAGAACTGCACCCCAGCCTGTGAGAGAGGTGTCTGTCGTAACAATCCTGTGATGGCATAACGCTCCTAGAGTGGGACCCAAGGTAAAAAACTGGGGTCTGAACCACATAGAAAAGGAAGCCCTCAGCACGTACACCCTTAGTGGGTGGATTTTGAGATGGAACCCGTTCATTTTTAACTGAAACGGTCTCATGTGCAGCAAACCCAATGGAATCACATTGGCTGCTGCAGCCATGAGACCTAACAGCCTCTGGGGGAGTCAGATGTTGGCCTATGCAAACGCTGCCCACAGCAGCAAGGATGGACTCCACATGTGCAGGAGACAATTGTGCCTGCATCGTAGTGGAGTCCCAAATTAAAAAAGTAGTTCTCTGAACTGGAAAAAGTATACTCTTTTAGGGGTTGAGTCTCAGCCCTAAGATCTTCATATGAGCTAACAGCATCTTGATGCCATGTGGCTAAACCTTGAGAGCTGGCCATGACCAGCCAGTCGTCTATGTAGTTTAGAACACAGATACCCTGGAGTCTCAACACAGCCAGGGCATCCACGCATTTTGTAAAGGTGCTGGGCGATAGAGCTAGGCAGAATGAAAGTACTTGACGCAGGATTTGATTGAGCGTCAACATCTTGAGCACCTTAAATCTCCTAAGAGACCGATTCAAGCAAAGCAAATCCAGAATGGGACGCAGCCCCCTGGCAAGAGATGTCTGGACAGCTGAACTGCTGGGGGCTCCGAGAGGGGTTTGGCACAGTAAAATGGTGTGCACAGGGACCCCCCTTGGTGGGGCTGGTCCCCAGTATGCTGCTGCTGGCATCAGATGTTCTTCTTCTTTTCAGCTTTCAAGGAGATTGCGGTCCTCAGATCGAATCTCCTCTTAGGCTTTGAGTCCTGCGTAGGCTGCCCAGTCCCCTTAGATCTTTAAGGAGGAGCTCAAGCAGCCACACTGGCCTTCTGCTGCTGCCTATAAGCAAGAAGCCAAGGTGGAAGGACCACCTGATGCCGCAGAGACCTGACTACGGCGGGGAAGGTGTTCCTTAAACACCTCCAACCTTTTTATCCTCTCTGTACCTGTCGATGACAGAGCTCACTGTGTTGCCAAACAGACCTTGAGGAGCAAGATTTGTGGTTCTGCAGAGCTCCTGAACAGCATCCGGTTCTCACCCCCCACTTTGAGCAGCCTGACCTGCTGCTGCGTAAGCCCACCAATATTGCCCACCAGATTAGAAGTAACTCTGCAGTACTTGGAGGGCAAAGCAGGTTTCCTCCAAGACAATGCTGAGAGATAGCCCGCAAGTGTCTCTTCAACCCTAGGCATCGCCCTATACCTCTGCTCATGTAAACCCACAATAGAGAAATAATTGCTCGTATTGGGAGTAAAGACACGAGCCGAATATGGATTCTTCCAAGACTTTGTCACCTGACAGTACGGGTATGGGGAGGCTATTTCCTGCTGGATGATAGAAACCTATCATCTATCTTAGATGTTTTAATGTGCTGTCTCTCATCTGGCCAGTCAAGGCTCAGTTTCTCAACAGAACAAGAAACAACTTAAAATAGCTCCTCAAATGCGGCAGAAAAAGAAAGCTGATGTACCTCAGCACCCAGTAGTCAGATCATCATTTGATGCTGCCAGCATGAGTCCATCCTTCCATCTAACCGAAGAAAGGGTTAGATGGAAAAGATGGTTAAGATGGAAAAATGCAGTTTTACAAATATTGAAAATTGTGATCAAGGCAGGCAGCAAACAATCTGAATCCAAATAAACAATCCAAGAGGTCGGGGCAGGCAGCAAACAATCAGGAAACAATAAACAATCCAATAGGTAGTAACAGGTAATCCACAAACTTGGTAAATGCTCAGAAATGTTAGCCAGGGCAAAACAAGACTTTGCGAAGAACTGAAGACGCCATGGGGCTTATATAGCGAGGGTAATTGTTAACAGGTGAAACAGTAATCAGTCCCAGGGATGCGGCCTCATGGGAAATGTAACCAGCATAAAAAAAACCCTAATACTCAGGTGAGGGCTCCCTCTGGTGGTTCGGAGGAGGCGGTACGGGAGCCTACACTGTAACAGATACAGGTTGATGTTGAACTTTGATGTAGTGTCTGAATATAATTGCCTCAGGGCTTTGTTTTTACCCATTTTGATGTCTTTATAGGTAAGGCAGTGTACAGAATGCTAGGTGTTCAGATGATCTATGTAAAAAAAACAGGTTTACTTTTAATTTCTTGTCACTTATCTGTATGAAGTCTGCTTAGAGTGTTTTGGGGAAGCTTTGATCAAATTAGTTTTGAATGTGATGGCCAGAGTGTTGGGGTCCCATTCCTCTGACAAGGCACATTCATCCATTGTTGTCTGTATTGCTTTTGGTCTTCAGAATCTAAATAGGTTTGAGATTATTTTGAGGATTATTTTAGAATTTGTAATTGGATTGACTGTCCTCAGACTGTTATCCTCTCAGAGAGTCATTAAGCCTGTTGTTTGATGTAGTCACTTTCACAGTTGCTAATTCATACCTCCAGAGAAGATCTTGGGTTGTTGTTGAGCAGGTAGGCTGGTAAACCAAAATTGGCTCACCCTTTGTTTAATTTAAAATATATGTTTTTATATCTATTGACATATAGATATCGATATATTTATTCTATATGTGTTTCTTTACAACATTTAAAGGATTTTACTTCTTACTGATTCCGTCAGAATGTTCTTGTAGCTTCTTTGTTGACTTGGTGGTTTTAAGAATGTTGAGCATTTACCAGAAAGTCTATTTCAAATTTCCAAATGTAGTAGTTCAGGTGAGGTTAAAATGATATTTTTAGTATGTGTATAATCCAAGTTCTTTCAGCAATAAATTTCAATTTAGGTTTAAGTATTAATAGGATGTTGTTTTTAGTATAGATGGCAGGAGCTCGATTCAATTCTGAGCTATGCAATGTTAGCTCTTGGCTAAGCAACATTATTACTGTTAGCACAATCCTGCTTTCTGCTTCACATATGCTCCCTCTTTTCCACATACTTGGCTGTCAGGGTTTAAAAAACTATTCGAGCATCATAAAAAGCAGTTCATATGACTTGTGTTATATTTCAAGACAGTCTAAGCTATTGTGATGGAATTACCAGGCTCCACCCTTCACACCAAATAGTAATCTTAACCAGCTGTCACCAATCACCTCAGCACCCCAGCACCAGATATAAGGACATTCCACCAACAAATACTCACTAACTCACTGTTCTGCCCAACACACACCTCAACGCAGAGCCCTGATAAAAGGTACAGCACAATACACAGGGAGGTGTTTGACACAAGATTCAAACACGGGTCTCCCAGGCAAGTGTGAGCATGCCAATCAAGCATACAAAGTACCACTCTACCCGCATCCTGTTCTAGGTAAAATAAAAGTCCTACTCTGCACACAATCCAAAGAAACAAAAGTTTTGAGGGGAGCTTGAAAATGGTTGGCCACAGCCACCCAGAACTAATATCCTCTTTTCCCTTACTGAGAGTCTTAATGGAAGTGGAGGACCCTCTTTAGAAAGGGCACTACTTTATTTATACCCCAGGGGACCAGCTACTCAACACTTGCCTTATGACCATAAATCCAAGGGAAGCTAGCAGTTAGCTAGCCATAGCCGCTTGAAGATGGAAGATACTGGCCCTTAATAGAGCTCTGGGAGTGCAACTCCAACACCACCCAGAAGACAGCAGTTGAACAGAAGCCTGCTGATTGCCATCTGCTACCATCCAACACACCATCTTTGTTTCTAATTGTTTATTTATACCCCTAGTTCAGTTCTGTTCCATGATCTCCTGGTCTCATGAGGTCCTGAGTATTGGTTATTAAAACTGTATTTTGAGATTATCTCCCTGTTTCCTTGGATTTCTGCTACAAACACTGTTACAGTGACTACACTGA
Organism: Chromobotia macracanthus; assembly: GCA_036877525.1. Taxonomy (NCBI): domain Eukaryota; kingdom Metazoa; phylum Chordata; class Actinopteri; order Cypriniformes; family Botiidae; genus Chromobotia; species Chromobotia macracanthus. The sequence goes on from JAZGTH010000002.1 coordinate 957,227, forward strand.
AGATGCTATGAGTTCATTTTATTTTGGCTTTTAGTCACAACATAATTCCCAAAGTTACAATTGTGTTATTCCATGGTTTTGATGTGTTCACTTTAATTGTAAAAGTAAGTGATCCTAAACTTTTGACTGGTAGTGTATGTGCAGCTATTGAACACAGTTGGTGGTCTGTAATGGTATGGGCACATGTCTAATGAGAGACATTAGGCACTATGGTTTCTCTGCTTGCATCTACATTATCAGGAATATGAGGGTGTTTTACAGGTCCAGGTTTGTTTAGAAAATTCTCAAAATATTTTAACTAGCTTGATGATGAACATACAGATGTACTAAATCTCAATAGGTAAAATGTTTAATAAGGTTATTGGGTTGTTTCAAGCGTGCCAGAATTGAACATGTAATGTTGACCCAGAAATGACAATTTTGAATGTTTACTTAAAGATTGGTTGGTAACAAATTTAACCTGTTACAATTAGGATTTTATATGGATATAATGATGAGGGAAATTCCAAACTGCGTTTTTGCACCTTGAAGGGCACTACAGGGAGGGGGTGCCACATGAACATTCCTGGTAAAAAAAAAAAGATGTTTAATTCTTCCATTTGCCAAGTGTATTTAAAATGGCTACATTATGAGGCACAATATACATTTATTCTGGGTCAAAGGAATTGTTAAAAGCTCCCTGAAAGGCAAACATCACTATAATGATTACTCATAAAGTTACACTCAAAAAAGTGCTGGGTTGTTTCTGTAAACACATTGTTGGGTTGCTTGTTCTGGGTCATAATTCTGGGTTGTTTGGGGTACAGTAAGCACTTTGTTGGTTTGATCATGCTGGGTCAAATGGGTTTTACGGCGTTCACTCACAGTTGAATATTTGGTTGGGTTATTTTGACTCAGTTACTGGGTCAAAATATTTTCAACTTTCAACATTTTTCAACTTTCTGGATTCTTTACTTGCCTTTAGACTTAGCTCACAGCGGTCAGGATTTTATAGTAAGTTAATATGAGTTAATATTTACTTATATTTTATCTATTTTTTGAAAACCGACTGCAGAATTTTTCAAAAATGAAGTTTAAACTGTGGCATTCTCCTGGTTAGATATCCTACTTGCCATTTTTATTTTTATCATTGCCAATCATTCAGTAATTCATTGTGTATTCAAAAGATGCACACTCCACAATAAAACAACGCGGATCGCAGTATGTTCTGTCCTTTACTGCCTCACATGCAAAATCCAACGTGAAATACACACAGAAGAGTTGTGAGAAGAAGCGAAACGGGTAAGTTCAGTGTCTGTGTTTGTCTTTTGTAATGTTTCTGTCAGAACCAGGATCATTTTATTAAAAACAACTTTTGAGAGCTTTATAATTGTTCTGGTAAATGAGCATGTGAGATGCAATCTTCACTGCTTAAACTGAGACTAATATAAGGAGAAATACATCAATTAAACATTTTATTGCCCTTAAGACCCATTACAGTGAGTTTCTAGGACTTGTATAAACACTGTGGCCCTGGGTGGCCAAATTATTTGTGAGTATAACATGATAGTTTGAATCAATTATGTTATCAGTATAACATTAGCTAACGTTGCATACAGTAATCTTTGGTGGTGTAACATTATGAGGTTAGGGGGTATGGCCTTTTTACTGATCATTTTACTCTTTCTCTATTTTAGTCAAAGTTGTCCATTTTACATTTGATAATAGTGGTGATTCTGGTCTTCAGTTTGGAGACTTAGGTAAACAAATGTAATTGTGAGGTGAGTTCACTAGCTAGCTAAACTGCAAGGTAACCTTCTGTGGAAGGTGCAGAACCACGAAGTTTGTCTACTCATTGCATTCGATCCAAATACAATAACAGGATGTCCTACTTGTCTGTCAAATTATATCTGCATACCTCCTAGCACCGTGTTCATGTGTTTTTAGGCTGGGTGTGAAATTCTTATTTACTTCACCTGAAATTTCATACTAGTGACTGAGATTGTTGCACTGATGGACAGTTTTGTAAGAGATATATTAATTGAATGTCAGCTTGACAGCCTAGACAACTCTAGAGATACATTTACTATTATTATTATTGAGATAAAATGTAGTTGTTACTATAAAGAGACAAAGTAAAATATTATTTTAGATATATCTAACATGCATCAAATTAACTAAGCCTTTAAACCAGGCCATTTTAACTAGGCAATTAAAAAAAATTATTGGAAGTTGAAAATTAAATATTATGGGTGTGGTGAGCTTGTGAATTTGTATACCCTATGCCACTACAAGGTAAATTGTTTAAAAAATTATTTGATATTCTCTTACATTTTTCTTTTAACCAGGCATTTTCATCAGTTCATTTAAACATGTTTATGCCATAATTGTTAGCCTGACTGGAACCAAACACTAACATTTATCTTTTTGTATAATTTTACATTACACGTTAGCGGCCGCTATGCTTATATCTGTTCATTTTTTTCCATGTCTCAACCCCGGGTTCACAGGGACACCTGAGACAGAGACCCAACTCTGGTTCAGTCAGATGATCAGCCTCGTTCCACCTAATGATTATCACAGCCAGCATCAACCAGAAGGTGATGGGAATCTGCGATGATCATCGCCTGCACCTTTGTATCCCATGAGAAACAAAATACTGGCAGACCCTACTCCTCTCTGTTAAAAAAATCATCACCACATATCAAAGATCAATAGATGCACCATTTGACACAATAAACAATATAAGATTGACTTCTTTAATAATGATAATTTTTGAATAATTTAAATGCCTGCTGAACTGCCTGGTTGACTGCTGTCTGTATTGCTTGTGTGAAAAAAACATTAAAATCACATTCAAAATCACAAGGCCTGTTGTTTTATACTTATATATAAATATAGTATATATTACACCACAATAGTAATTATCATTTTGCATTCATTTGTTATTTTTTTGATTATTTCAATTGATTGTTTCTTATTATATTATTAATAAATGTAAAAGTAAAACCCAAATGTGAACCCAAGTATAGGTAATATTTAACCCAGCAAGAGAGTTAATTTCACTCACTGGTTGGGTCAAATTAACAACCTAGAAATCTGGGTTAAATGGTAAAACCCAGCACCTGGGTCAAACTAACCCAGTGCATGTTCTGTCCAATACTGACCCAGCGGTGGGGTTAAGGTTGGGCTGATTTTTAACCGAGCAGTTTTCAGGGTGTAAGAATTGAAAAAATGCTGGTCAGTCATCAGAACTGTGATGTTTAATCTCCTTTATTCTCTACTAGGTTGAGTAACACCAAGAAGCAGGCTGTCCACACAGTCATGGGCATCTGGATGGTGTCATTTATTCTGTCCACACTGCCTGCAGTGGGCTGGCATGACACCACCGAGCGCTTCTACACCCACGACAACTGCCGCTTCATTGTGACCGAAATTGGCTTGGGCTTTGGCGTCTGCTTTCTGCTGCTGATAAGTGGCAGTGTGGTGATGGGTGTGGTCTGCATTGGCATTGCCCTTTTCCAGACCTTCTCTATCCAGATGGGTGAAAATATAGACAAGAACAAATTCAATGTGCCTACTATCATAGTGGAGGATGCCCAAGGAAAGAGACGCTCGTCCATCGATGGCTCAGAGCCCATCAAGACATCACTGCAGATCACCTATCTCATCAGTGGAATTGTTTTTATATATGACTTTCTAACTGGATTCCCAATATTGGTGAGTGTTTGTTTTCATTTCAAAGGACATGATTTTAAAAGAAGACTTGGAATCCTTAGTGCCCCCATAGGAAAGAGAGGTTCCACTGTTTAGACATTCTAACTGACTGTAAGTGATTTTTGTCTTACAGTCAACTAACTATCATTCATTTGCAACTACACATTAATTACCTCTTGTCAGAGTACTAATAGACTGGTGGGTTAGGGTTAGGGTAAGGTTACTAGAATAAGTTGACATGTAGTTGCAAAGTTAAGTATAGTCAGTATAATGTCTGTTGGGGACCATCAAAATAAGCAGTGTAAGTAGTAACCAAAATCTAACCAAATCTACTAATACTCTAATGACTTCTACTTGACAAGTAGCTGGAGTTACTTATAGTTAGTAGAATGTCTGTGGACTGAAATAAAATGTTACAGAAAGAAAAATTATAAATGAGATCTAGATAGCAATGAAATGTTAGGATTTTTCTAGAAACAGACCAAAGTAAATGTGTTTAAATTTCAGAAGAGATCTCAGTAATGTCTGCTAAAATTAGCTTAGACACAAAAGTCTGTGAATGTGTGATATTTCAGTATGAGCTCAAACATTTCTCCTCAAATTCTTTTATAACCAAACTGTCTGAGCTATGCTATCTACATTTATTATACATCTTTATACTCTTATTGTCTATAAAAAAAACATGTCATTTGTGTCTATATTCTTTCTCCTAAGAAATATTAAGAGACACAAAGACCAGATTAGCTTATGGTTGCAATACAACATTGCAGTGGTAAATTAGTATTTTATTCACAAAGTTTAAAATTGAATTACTGAGAGAAATCTGTGCATTTTTATGACCATTCCTTCGGAGCGTTCTTCAAAGCCACGCCTCCTCCAACACATGAATATATACATAGTTTGACAGGCATGTAGGACATGCAATCATAGCATTCAGAGCAAATGCAAATATTGGACGAACATTTTATGGTCCTGCTTTATATAAATATACTAAGGCCACTTATTATAGTGATTGCTATCTGGATGTGAAGAGACTTTTCAGAAGACTTTTCCCTCAAAAAATGTTTTATTAAAAAAATCGCCTACCATGCCTTTAACATTCTATAAATAAACACACCATGTTGCAAAAATACATTTGAAACTGTACAACAGGAGCAACAAAAGATGTTGGAGACAATTTCTTCTCATTAACATTTTTAAGCCTATATTAGCTATACACAGCACCTTTAGCATTGTTGTTTCTCTGCTGTGTGTGACCATCAGAACAGACCTGTGATCCATTTTTGAGTTCCAAACCACAGATTAATATTTATTGACTGATTGGTACAAAATATGTTGGACACTTCCAGAATCCTTAAAGCTTCCACTTAACCCTTAAATATATAGTGGTCAATACTAAATCTTTAATGGAGTCTTAATTAATCTAGAAGTCTACATTGTGTACCGGCATGAAACCATTAGAAAACATGAGAAAACGTCTCAGGTTACGTACAGGCCAGGGTAATAGCATGTGTGACCCAGTGAGATAAGCACTGTTTTGTGATCGCATTACCTCGGTTGCGGCCACCTCGGTGTCCGGCCTGAGCGGTGGACATAGGTCCTCAAAGCTCTAACTGGACAGTGAAGCCTTTCCTGTCCAGGCGACTCAAGGGATGTGGCACCTTAGGGATGTGGTCTGGTCTAGGGTGCAAAATGGCTTTAACAAAGCCAGGGGCATATCCAAACTTTTGAGCGATGTAAGAGCTAAAAGTGAAGCCACTTTAAACTTTTCTGACTCTAAAGCTGACTCTACGAGCACAGATGGAGCCGAAGACAAACCCCTAATACAATAGTAAGGTCCCAAGAAGGGAATGTGCCAGAAAGGCCTCAGCCGACTGGCAGCGTGCAGAAAATGAGACACCAAAGGATGTCTCCCAATAAAGGCTCCATTGACAGGTTAGTGGCCAGCAGATACATGCCATGTAAACCTTGATGGTAGACAGGGCCAACCCTGCAGAGAGGCGCTCTTGGAGAAGCTCCAACACTGAACCAACAGGGCAGTGAATCTGGTCAACATGGTGTCCGTCAGACCATAACACAAAGAGCTGCCACTTCAGGGCATACGATTTCCTTGTAGATGACGCCTTGGAGCTCAGAATAGTCTCTACAACCTTGATTGAGAGATCAGAATCTGGCTCCCCTCAGGGACCAGACCCACAGTTTCTAAATCTTGGCTGGGGGTAAAAGATCAACCCCTGAGCCTGAGACAGAAGAACCCTCTGGACTGGGAGCTCCCAAGGGACTCAATCCAAGAGACTCATTATGTCTGAGAACCAGATTCGGGTCAGCCAGAATGCGCTACCAGAAGTAGACAAATCTGGTTCGGCGAACCCTGGCTAGGACTTCCAGAAACCTCAGCCACATCTGCACCATGGCATGAGTGAGGCTAAACCAGAGGTGACAGTGTGTCGACTCATCAGAGGTGAACAGATCTACTTCCACTCAGTCATACCTCTTCCAAATGGACTCCCCCACTCCATTCCCCGGATCACAGCCCCTGCCTCGATAGAATATCTGCTCCCAGATTTACATGTCCTGTGATGTACATCGCTCTGATGGAGAGCAGCCTGCTCTCTGCCCAAAGAAGGATCTGCTGCACCAGCCTGAACAGGGGCCGCGAACGCAGCCCTCCCTGGTGATGCACAAGACTGTGTACACAGAGGTGTTGTCCGTAAGGACTAAGACGTGTTGGCCCTTGAGGTGTGGGAGGAAGCGTTTCAGAACCAGAAACATTTCCAGGCAGTTTATGTGCCAGGAGAGATAAGGGCCCTCCCACCCACTACAGACTGGGCAGCCATTGAGAACCACACCCCAGCCTTTGAGGGAAGCATCCGTCGTAAGAATCCTGCGACAGCATAACGCTCCTAGAGTGGGACCCAAGGTGAAAAAACGGGGTCTGAGCCACATAGATAGGGTACGAAGCCCTCAGCACGTAACCCTTACCACCCTTAGTGGGTGGATTTTGGGATTAACCCATCTTTCCTTAGCCAAAACTGAAATAATCTCATGTGCAGCAGACCCAACGGAATCACATTGGCCACTGCTGAGTCCTAACAGCCTCTGAACCTGGAGGACTGTCAAGTGCCGGCCTAGCTGAACGCTGCCCACAGCAGCAAGGATAGACTGCACACATGCAGGAGACAATTGTGCCCGCATCATAGTGGAGTCCAAAATTACACCAAGAAAAGTAGTTCTCTGGACAGGAGAAAGCATTTACTTTTTGGGGTTGAGTCTCAGCTCTAACTACCTCTAGGAGCCAGGGCTGCATCCACACACTTCGTGAAGGTGCGAGGCGATAGGGCTAGGCCGAAAGGAAGGAAGCACTTGATATTGGCAAGCTTTTGGGGGCAAAGCAAACCTGAGAAACTTCTTGTGTTCTGGCAAAATTTCGATGTGAAAGGACGCATCCTTCAGATCCATCATGACAAACCAGTCCTCGGACTGAATTTGACACACAATCTGCTTGAACATATAGCAACAACATCTTGAATCTGCATCTCCTCAGACAGCGATTAAAATTGGACACAACCCCTGTCCTTTTGGGGACTATAAAATATTAGCTGTAAAAGCATAGATCTCTCATGTGAAGGGGAACACATTATATAGCCCCTTTTGCCAAGAGAGTCTCTAGTAAACAGGCCAACACTAAATGCTGCTCTACTACAGTCTGCAAAATGCCATTGAAACGGGAAGGATGGGAGGCAAACTGAATTCTGTATCCTCTCTCTACTGTACTTAATAGCCATAGGGACAAACTGGGCAGAGGTTTCAACGCTGCCAGAAAGTATGAGTGAGATATCAGGTCTACCTGTCCAGTCTCCTGAAACTAACTGAAAGTGAACTGGCAAGAGAAATCTGGACAGATGAACTGCCGGGTGCTTCTACCCCTGAAACACCTGGGAAAGCAGAAGCCCCCACTGTGGGCTCCGAGGGAGGTTTGGCACAGGCTGTTGACATCAGGTGTTATTCTTTGCAGCCTTTGGGGAGATCATGGTCCTCAGATCGAATCTCCTCTTAGGCTGCAAGGCCTGTGTGTGTTGCTCAGTCCACTTAGGTCTGTGGGGGCGCTCAAGCTGCCACGCTGGCTTTTTGTTGCTGGCTGTAGGCAGCAGAAGATTTAATGGAAGAAGAGTTGGATGGACTTGTCAGCCCGGTACAAGTCACCCTGGTACATCTGCAAAACTGCCATAGTGTGCAGGGACTCACCAGCCTGACCTGCATATTAGTTATATGTAATTTGTGTGTGTGTGTGTGTGTGTATGTATGTGTGTGTGTGTGTGTGTGTATATATATATATATATATATATATACACACACACACACACACACACACACACACGTCAAAAGTTTGGAAACGCTTGACTGAAATGTTTCTTATTCTAAAAATCTTTTAATCTGAAGACATTTAATTAAACGTTAAAAATTTAATTTTTGTTTTGGAAATCATAGACGAAGGGTGACTATATTTAATATATATTTACTATATATGCTATGAATATATCCAATATATTAATATTTATAACATACATGTGGTAGATTATGTGTCAATATACATTTCATCTATGGACATTGGATATATGTAATATGTGCGCTCATCTGATTCGGCGGAGAGCGCGAGGAAAAAGGCGGAGTCCGTCTCCCGCTGCTGCTCCGCAAAATCATGCTGCGAACCCCACGAGTGCAGCATCGAGAGACTCGAACCGCGAGGTGCGGCTGCCCGACTCCCATCTGGATTAAAGAGAGCGAGGCGGGAGCGATTCACACTGCGGGCAGACAGCTAGCGTGCTGCGCTCCCAAACAAACCACACCCACATCTGTCACCCGCCGTGATACAGCGTGGGCAGAGTGGCACACACTTCTTAAACTTTTTAGAAGTCACATATATATATATATATATTCCTCCTCTGCTTTCTTAACACTGGCTGCTTCCTAGCGCTAATGTCTTCTTTCTTCACACTTATACCGGACTAACTTGCAGACAAACTGGCGTCCTGAAGACAAGAAAGCTGATGACGTATTTTGCAGGCGCCTTTTAAAGGTATTGTGGCGCGCAATGCTACGTCACATGACCTTGACCTGCCTATAAACAGACCTGATTTTACACGTGTTCAGACTCGGCAAGCTGATGCAGTGTGGAGTTCACACAGGAGTTCACAGAAAGGGAACTATTAGCACTGAAAACACCTGGCCAAATGTCATTGAAACATCACACTTCTTAATTCCCAGGAGTGGGAACATGCTACACTATTATTAAAATAACCTTTACTTTAAATCATAATTGGTTACATACTGTTTATATGTCTGTGTGTGTGTGTGTAATGTTGGGACTTTATCACACAAGATGTTCCTCAGGAATTATGGGTATTTGTGTTTGTGTGACGTTTATTATTTTTGTTGATTGTGAGTGTTTTATCTCAGACAATCTGAAAGCACAGTTTTGGCCTTGCACAACAAACGCATGTTACCTGAAGAGGATTCATTATATTAAGTATATTACTTATTATTGACATAACATATGTGTTATTATATTAATTAATGTTACGTATTTGGACATTTAAATGTTTAACTTGTACATTGTAGAATACACCTATTGGGTGGTTTCTACAGTTACCCCAGAAGCAGATGTCGCCAGGTGGTACCCAATCTTCCTTGACTGTTTCAACCCTTAACCACAACACTCTTCAGTTGGTGGGTCAGCAGGTGTGCCCAAATCACTGGCCATCCACCCCTGGCTTCCAGTTTTCTTCCTCTCTCTTACTCCATATCCAGCATAAAGCTCATTCAGCCTCCTCTCTCATCCTACGAGCAGCGTGCTTCTTGCTATTCTCATCCATGCCTAAAGCTGACATCTATCACCATGCTGATTTGGCAGTAAAGCCCCTGCATCCTATTTCCACAGGCAACAGCCATGTCTGTCATCCCTAGTCTTTACACTCTTGAATTAAAGACTGATATTTCAAGGCCTTCCTCTCATGAGCCTTCTTACAGCCTTCCTCCCAAAACACTGTCAGCGCAATTAAAATGATTTTTATGAAAATGATAACAGTGGATTTTTGCTTAAACGGTATTATACTGTGATGGTGCTGTATCCTGTGGTTATTTATCACTCTGGTGGAGGCTGTGAGTCTTGGAAATTTATTGGCAGTAGTTACAAAGGATGTCACAAGTAATTTTTGCATTATTGCATTATTACATTACTTAAATGTAACTTTATAAATAATATAAATAAATAAATAAATAAAATGTAACCTTATCTTACATTGTTATAAATCATACCTTATGAAAAGTAATACATTAGATACGCATTGGTTACTTCTGCCTCAACAAAGATCTGTCTCAAATGGCTATTGTCAAGACTTTAGATGAGCGTACTGTGTGTACTGAGTTTGTCAGTAAAGATAGTAAAGAAACACATAACGTGTTATGACATTTTAGCACAGAAACAGTAGAGACATAAGAAAAAATAAGTAGTAAGTAGGCCTTACAATGGATTGATTTAAGCTACAGCAAAGACAGCAAAGAAAAACAGTATATAAATAAGATATTTTATAGGGCTGAACACATTAAACTTGTATTTTCATTCAACTAGCAGGATACAGGTGTATTGGTTAAATAGTATCATAGAAGGCTACTGGTTTAAACTTCATATAATAGTGAATAAGTGTTTTTAGCTCAATTGGTAGAGCATTGTGTTAGCAGTGCAAAGGCTGTGGGTTTGATTCCCAGGGGAACACATACTGATAAATCATATACCTTGAATACACTGCAAAATAAAAGCATGTGTCAAATGTAAATGCATGAAATTTAAACTGTTTTGTTGTGGGTCAGTGTGACTTCATCACATTCAATCACGTCATTAACTGGTTGTTTAAACAGAGGCATTTTACTTTCTCTGATGTTCAGTGTGGTTGTTAAATGACCAATGGAAGATTCATCACTACATTTTTTATTTTTCAAAAAAGTTTTTTGCTTATAGGGCTTTGAGTTTTGTCCTGTTGTTGAAATGTTATTTTATTGTACATTATTGTGCTGGATTCATAGTGTAATTTTTTTGACAGCAATGTAACTTGTTTACCAGCAGAGGTCAAAATCCCCTTAATGTGATTTCTTTGCATTTTTCCAACTGCATAATTTTTTATAGCCCAGTTATTCTAGGTCAGTGTAGTTAGTTTCCCAAACTCTTATAGAAGAGTTTTTACTGCCTGTTGCACTTTTCATTACAAACCATTTAAAGTGACACACTGTTGCCCTTTGAGACAAAAATTTAAATGCATGTCTGTCCTCAGGCAACCAATTCAAACAATATAATTTGCATGTAGAAGTTGAAAAGCTTTGTTGTTATTTGAATATTCATATTGAATATTCAGTTCATCCTGTATGGATAGTGTTTCATGTCCTTTCAATAAATAAATTAAATACATTTTCAGAGTGGATGTTGCCAAACAGTTTTTGTTCTGTATCTCACCAAATTATCACCCGTTGATATGTCTGAGTTATTGAGTTATTCATGTCATTTTGCACATCTATGTTTAATTCATCTACCCTGAGCAGATCTATCCGCTGGACAGATTACACATGAGGTGCACAGTTTGAATTATATCTTATATTTATTAATGCCAAAATACTACTTACTCTGGAGTCACAGGAAAATGATGTCATGAAAGTGCTTGGCTGATAACTAAACACATGTTCCTAATCTCTTTAAAGTGATCCTAAGTTGACTCATTGATGAAGCAAAATAATAAGTGGAAAAGAAACTATTGTCATTCTGAGTTCAGATGGGTTTGAGTTACAGTCATGTGAAAAAATTAGGACACCCTGTGAAAGCATGTGTATTTTGTAACGTTTTTATATGTTATGGTTACTAAATAATATGGTTATTTAGCCTCAATTTTAACAATGCAGAGAGATTAAAGTAATATAACTAAACAATTAAAACTGAAGAAAAGTCTTTAAGATCTTCTGTAAATGTAATTCTACAAAAATGTCTATTTTAACTGGAGGAAAAAGATAGGACACCCTAGCCCCTAATAGCTAGTGTTACCTCCTTTGGCTGAAATAACTGCAGTGAGATGCTTCTTGTAGCCATCCACCAGTCTCTGACATCGGTCTGAGGAAATTTTACCCCACTCCTCAATGCAGAATTTTTTCAGCTGTGAGATGTTTGAGGGGTTTCTTGCATATACAGTCCTTTTCAAGTCACCCCACAGCATCTCAATGGGATTCAGATCTGGACTTTGACTCGGCCATTCCAGGACTCTCCATTTCTGCCTTTTGAGACAGTCTTTGTTTGATTTAAACAACTATGTGTATCATTGTCATGTTGTATGGTCCAGTTCCGCTTCAGCTTTAATTTTCTAACAGATGGTCTCATGTGTTCCTCAAGCACCTTCTGATACACAGTAGAATTCATGGTGGATTCTATGATGGTGAGCTGACCTGCTGCAGCAAAGCAGCCCCAAACCATGACACTTCCACCTCCATGCTTCACAGTTGGTATGATGTTATTTTCCTGGAATGCTGTCTTTGGTTTACACCAAACATGTCCTCTGCTCTGGTGTCCAATTAATTCAATTTTGGACTCATATTTTCAAAGAACATTATTCCAGAAGTCCTGGTCTTTGTCAACATTCTCTCTGGCAAATGTCAGTCTGCCCTTAATGTTTCTCTCAGAGAGCAAAGGTTTCCTCCTTGCACACCTCCCATGCAAGTTAAACTTGTGCAGTCTCTTTCTGATTGTAGAGGCATGCACTTTTACATCAACAGTAGCCAGAGCCTGCTGTAGGTCCCGAGATGACATTTTAGGGTTTTTAGAGACCTCTTTTAGCATCTTGCGGTCTGGTCTAAGAGTGAACTTGCTGGGGCGACCAGACCTGGGCATGTTGGCAGTTTTGAAAGCCCTGCACTTGTAGACGATCTTCCGAACAGTGGAATGGCTGATTACAAAATCTTTTGAGATCTTTTTAAATTCCTTACCAGACTCATAGGATGCTACAATTTTTTCTGAAGGCCTCTGACAGCTCTTTTGCTCTCACTATGGTGCTCACTCTCACTTCAAGAGTCAGGAGCACACCAAACTAAATGTCTGAGGTTTAGATAGGGCAAGCCTCATTCAAAATGCTGAGTAACGTTCTACTAATTATGTGCACCTGGTGTGATACACCTGTGTGTGATTTGAGTCATTTTAAGAGGGAATACATGTGAGGGTGTCCTAACTTTTGCCTCAGTTAGAATTTGCATTTTGTGGAATTACATTTTACAGAAAATCCCCTCTTCAGTTTTAATTGCTTAGATACATTACTTTAATCTCTCTGTATTGTTAAAATTCATAGGGTGCTTTCATAGGGTGTCCTAATTTTTTCACATGACTGTATAGATTGTATGACCAATCAATCATTTATGTGGTTTCAATCACCAAACACTGCCTTATACAACACTGAATCTTTATTTTTAATGGTGAAAACAATTTCTTCTCAAAAAACATCTTAGTATTACCGACAAGACATTTGCTTATTTCACCTTCAAAACAGTGCATAACATAACTAAAAGATTCAAGGAATGTGGAGGAATTTCAGTGCATAAAAGAAAAGGGCGCAAGCCTAAGCTGAACAACCGTGCTCTCCGATCCCTCAGGCAGCACTGCATCAAGAATCGTCATTCATCTATAAGCAATATCACCACATGGGCTCAGGACTACTTTGGCAAACCTTTGTCAAGTACCACAATACGTAGTTACATCCACAAATGCCAGTTAAAACTGTACTGTGCCAAAAGGAAGCCCTATGTTAACAGTGTTCAGAAGCGCCGTCGACTTCTGTGGGCTTGGAGGCATCTGGGATGGACCATCACACAGTGGAAACGTGTACTGTGGTCAGATGTATCAGTATTTTTTGGGAGAAATGGACGCCGTGTGCTCCGGACCAAAGAAGAAAAGGGTCATCCAGACTGTTACCAGCAACAAGTCCAAAAGCCAGGGTCTGTCATGGTATGTGGTTGTGTCAGTGCCCTTGGTAAAGGTAACTTGCACTTCTGTGATGGCACCATTAATGCTGAAAAGTACATCGAGATTTTGGAGCACAATATGCTGCCTTCAAGAAGACATCTTTTCCAGGGACGTCCATGCATATTTCAACAAGATAATGCAAAACCACATTCTGCACACATTACAAAGTCCTGGCTGCGGAGGAAGAGGATACAGGTACTTGACTGGCCTGCCTGCAGTCCCAACCTGTCTCCAATAGAGAATTTGGGGACGGGACAACAAAGACCCGTACTGTTGCCTACCTTAAGACTTGTTTGCAGCAAGAATGGGACAAAATTACACCTGAAACACTTCTTCACTTCGTGTCTTCAGTCCCTAAACGTCTTTTAAGTGTTGTGAAAAGGAATGGCAAAATTACCATTGGCAAAAAGTGGTAAATGCTTTACTGTTCCAACTTTTTTTAAATGTGTTGCACGAACCAAAATGGGAATTTTGTTTTTTTTTGAAGAAAAAAAACAATAAAAATCATGAACACATTAAATAATGTGCTGTTGTATTGTCTGCCATAAAATTCATAAGTCAAAGTAAATTTAGAAATCACTACTTTTTTTTTTTTATTTGTGTTTTCCATACTGTCCCAACTTTTTCTGATTTGGGGTTGTATTTGCTACTGGCAAATTGGGATCAACATCGGTTTCGATTCCTATTTGACAATGGATATGATTTAATGTAATAAAACAAAATTAGCCACATTATAAAGTAGACTTGTGAAGTTCAATCAAATTGCAGGTAAATTGAGAATTGAATTTTCAGATGTTCCAATCAAACCTTGATGGTCTGGTTACATTTTACCACAAATAAATAAATGTAACTCTCCATTACCACAGTTAAAATAAAGGCATTCTTAGTACTGCAATGTGTAAATTGTAAAGTTTTCATACATAACGCTAGTATTTGTTGTACAATTTGAACCAACCAAATTGAACCAACCAAATAATCCAGACAATCTCAGTAGACATCTAAAACAAATCATTTGAATTTTCCATTTAAAATACTTTTACTCGTACTGCACATATGTCAGATCATTCTCTGTGTCATAGTCTAGTGTGGAAGCTGTAATACATCAAAGCATTGAGAGTGATTAAGAAAGCTGCTACTTGAATGTGTGCACTTCTGTCACTACAAAACTGACTTATTTTCATGTAGTTTTGCCTTATGTTTCACTGGTAACCACATTTGTTTTACATGCAAATGTAACTAATGTTTGTGCTTCATTGTGTGTTATTCAGGTGGTGAGCTTTGCCAGCCTAAAGTTTGATCGCTCCTATAGCTGGATGGTCCTGTGTGTTCTCTGGTGCTCCATAGCACAATCCATCCTCCTGCCAATGTTCTTGTGGGCCTGTGACCGCTACAGAGCGGACGTCAAGATGGTTTGGGAGAAATGCGTGGCCATCATGTCCAATGATGAGGTGGACGAAGGTACAGACCACTAAGCTTCCTTTAGCATGTCTCAAGGGGACAAATATCATATCCAATACCATAATACTGCCTGCTGTGCCAGTATTGTTTTTAAATAGTGTACTAAACAGTAACAATAAATGTTTAAAATTATAGCTTTGATCTCCCATTCTTGAATATCTGGTTACAACATTGAACAGTGTAATTACACTTGCAGCACTCCTCAATGGCCACTAGTCTGAAAAGCTGAAACATAAATCAAAGCAGTACACTCAAAGACAACATGAGCAAGGAAGAGTCTTTTCACAGTGTATGAATTTTACTGTTACTTTACTGTTAACTTCACATATTTACATATGCTTCGTGAAGAATCTGATTTCAGCAATCGCAAAAGTCCACCATGGTAACCAATCACAGGGCAAGAGAAAGTCTGGTGGATTTGAATTTGTGTCTAGCATAAAAGAACAGTGTAATAGGAGCCTAAATGTTTACAAGAAGCATAATTATGTTGTTGAATCTTGAGCTCTGTTGGCAAACAACTAGATCCAGGCTGATCACGTCAATAGAAGTACATGATTTTATTTACACAAAACCCAAGTCACATCCTAGATCTTCACATTTGAATTAAGAGGTGGTACAGAGAAATCCTAATGTGTTAATGTAAAGAGGTCTTTGAGTGGCCTTTGTCAGGTCAGGCTGCTGTAGTGAGCTGGTATCAGGTCAAGTCAGGCTGGAAATATGGGCGGGATTGTATGGCAGCAGGCTGCTGTGCTACAGTTGTGTCAGCTAGTGGAGATTTGGCTGTACTGTTACTATGTGGCACGGCCATGATTGAAAAGAACATTGCTTTATGAGAAAACATGGTGTAACATGAATGCACACTGCAGGGTGTGTTCAAAAAATTTAAGATGAGAAAGCATTTGTTTTTAAGTGATTTAAAGAGAACTCAGCTTATGTGCAGTCACAAGTGTGCAAGACTGCTACAGTGCCCTCCATAAAGTTAATGAGCATATTCATAGGTTTAAAGGGTATTTACGTACATTTTGGGTTTATCATGTAGAAGGTACAAGACATAGTCCCCCCATAAATAGTACTGGCTATTTATGTACTGTACTATCTTTTCTGTAGCCGTCTTCAGAGCCTGCTTGTTTTGGGATCAAGTCCCTGTACGTTTCTTTAGAATTTAGAGTCTGATGTGAACTGTCTAACTACATTTTAATATTACTCAAGTGTTATAATGTAAAGCTGATTCTGCACTAATGTCAGACTTCATTTGTTATGTACAATCATATTTTTAGGTTTGCATCAAGCTTCACATAAAGGATAAAAAGATTAAATAATCAAATGAGATGAGGTAACTCATTTCATAAGTATTTGTTTCAATGGATAACATGAACATAACAATCCAACTTTATTTTAGGTTTCTTTAACTACTATACACTTACATAAAGTATAGTTGGACTTACATTCAAAATGTCAGTATGTAGTTACACTCATGATACCAAAACCCACTTTGAACAATATATGTGCACAAATAAGTACAATGTATTTGCTTTTCTCTTAGAATAGTACACAGTATTTAAAAACATCCCATGTAAAGTGGGACCAAATTTTGGTAATATCATCCACCAGTAGTTGCATCTGAATGTGACTGATTTTACATTTCTGTGCTTTAAGTAAGCTCAGTGTAGACTGCCCTACTTTCTACAATGACAGAAATCCAGAAATATGAAAAGAAAACATTTCAGTTAAGTGCATAGAAAAAATGTGACAGAAAGGAAGGCACAAAATAAAGTTTCCATCAACAGCACAATTTCACCCTGTAACAAGCCCTTTATCATTGCTTCTTTAGCCTGCTTGTTGCAGATTTTTAACTGCACCACTAATCAGCTACAACAGTTATTGTTCCTAGAATAAAACTGTGGTAATTTTGTATTAGCCACCGGTCATTCTCAGTAATTAAGAAATTACTAATTATAAAGACTAAAAGATTCTTGCACTCTTTGAAGGAGATCTCCATGTTAAATGAAAACAGCAGAAACTGGTGTTTTGCTTATAACTATGGTCATGATGGTAAATTTTGTAAGAGAAATGTAAAAACATAAGAAAGGTCAGATAATAATCATATGATTAATATGATTTTTCATCACAAGTAATTTTACAAACTGAGGCCATGAAATGCATGGTGTTAGGTGCCACTTTCTCATTTCTAAGCTAGTGATCACAAGGAATGTATACAAAAGATTGATATGGTGATCTTAATTTGACCAGTGCTCTGCTTCTTTCCAGACGGTTTTCCTTGTGTTACACAACTCAGTTGTATGTATAAGGGTTGTTATTGTTTGTTATTGTTGTTGTGTCCCACTCAAATGCATGCTAAGCTGCCTGTGCTAATAGCAAAACTCATCATGCATCACGCTGTGCCGCCATTTCGCTTTGGATCAGCATTTCACACTGCCCTACAACTGCATTAACGTTTTACGACAAAAATGAAGACAAAGAAATCATTCTATTTTCTATCAGTCAAATTTCAAAAACGTTACACAAACAATTTGCTCTGGCTGTGCTTTAGAGCTTTTCTCAAATGCAATGGTTAATCATGATATTCAGTGCGTAACATTTTAACAGAACCAAAGTTTTGCAAATTCCAATTTTTAATATGGACCCTTAAAATTATTCAGTTGTTTTCCCTGCCTCTTCGTCTGTCTGTCTGTCTGTCTGTGTATTTTAAGCAAATTTATTTTAATCCTGATATATATGCTTTCTGCGTTTGCAGAAAACAGCCAGGATGGAGGCATTCATCAGGACTTAATATATGACAGACCATTTGACTATAGCTCCGCTGCTGAAATCATGACGGTAGAGCATATTGCCAAGTATGAATTCTCGACCTTAGAAAGGGGGGGCCCCCAGGGTTATCCATTGAGGGAACTTCAGGAACATAAAATGCACTATTTGCAGGTATATTTCCATTGATTTTTTTTAATTACACATGTGCATGTTAACATGCCCTTCTTCACAATACAAAAGCCACAGTAGTATTGTTAACTCGTCATTCCTGTTTAACTATTAATGTTTTCAAATATGTTCACATTATAGACAATAGACTTCACATTACAAATTCATGTTCTGAGTGACAAATGTTTGAAGAATATGATATCAAAAACTTTCTTCACCACAGTTGTATCATCTGTAGGTCTACTGTCACAGACTTTTTGGTGTTAAGATCTTTAATCCATTGTAAAAACAATTAAGTAAAAACTATTTAAATACCAATTTCGGCTAATATGTTGTAGTGGTGCAGTTGATGTTAGATCTGTGTTGCAATTCACACTTTCTAAACACAGTCCAAATTTAAAAGCCTAATAAAAGCAATTCAAGATCAATACAATGATTTGGAAAGCTTCTACGGGGCAAAAACAGCAATTACGACTACAGGTATGAGGTTATAAAGAATTAATATTATATTCAAATATCAAGTCAGTTTTAGAGCTGTGTAATGCTTATATATCGACATTATTCCTTCACGTTCTGCCCATATCGCTTACTAACCCACATTTAACTTTTTTTGACCTGGCTTATCTATTCATTTCCTATATGTATAATGCTTTAATTGGCAAGCTATTAAAATATTCTAACTTGAGTGAAAATGCGGTACTTCAGGGTTGAATGTGAGGAATAATATATCGTAAATGTCTCTGGCAAACCTTCCCCAAGTTCTGCTAGACACTCTGCAGTGCTTCACTATTCATTGTTGATTTTATTGCTATATACATTGCACAAAACAATTTAATTTACCCACAAAAATTAAACATCTATCATTGTGTTTGAAAGGATGTTGTAACAAACACATTTTGCGACAAAACACTGATGCATTTTAAAAAAAGAAAGAACTCAAAATCTTTCTGCCTGCATTACAATATTATGACTTGTTGGCATTGTTAGAGTACAGAATCACTGTTCTTTTTTAATTTCACCAGTGTTTTGTATCATTATCATCATCATCAAGTATCAGAATGACATAATTACTGGGAAGTTCAAGCTTTTCACCAAAACAAGGTTGTCAAAAAAAGATGCATAGAACAGCTGTTATTGAACAATAATCATAATACTGTAAAACAATAGAATTTTGCAAGGTAATGTAATGTCTACTAATGTTATAAACATACCATAATTGTCAAAGTCTAAAAACAATAAATTAATAGTGTCAAAGTTATGTCCTTTTTTTTAGCTTGTTGTACTTAGTTTGTTATAGGCTATTACACTGACATGCTTAAATATACTAGAACAGAAGGATTGGCGTTTCAACGAAATCTTGTCTCTTAGCGATTTTGAATTCTTTGGAAAAAGAGAAGTTGCTTCAATAATGTATTGCTTCCCTCTGCTGGTCAGAGTGCATACCAATAGACCAGACCTCCAATATAGATAAACATATCATATAGGGCTTCTTTATAAGCTGCTGCCCCATTCCCTCCTTAACCAATACAGTCGCTTTCATGCTAGGCTTATGCTTTATGCTTTGGATAGTGTACTTAGATTTCCTTCTAATACTAAAAACCCATTTTATGTCTTTCCTGTGTAGTTCTCAGAACAATGTGGAATGTGAGTATCTATTTGTAGAATGACTCGTAATATATATATATATATATATATATATATATATATATATATATATATATATATATATATATATATATATATGTGTGTGTATATATACTCACAGAAAACATTTGTAGTGAGGTTTAAATTAATATGTAGCTATGAATATTTGTCTCAAAGTTAAAGCAGCCATGTGTTGCTATTAGTGTCACGAAATTGTTTTTTTTAAGGTACTCAAGCATGAGAGCTTGAAATTGACTGGTCATTTTGTCTGTCACTCCAGGTGCCTCCTACAAGAAGATACTCCCACGACGAAACCGACATGTGGACCACTGGTCAGATCCCGTCTTACCTGCATCGTTGGGGCTCCACCGAGGACATCATTGGCATCCCGCAGTACAGCTCACCACGCCACGAGAGACGTCGGAGCAGCCCGGCAGCTTACCTCGAGGAGAGCCACACTCACCGCAAACGGAGGCGGTCAGAGGACATGCATTCCCTCAAGCAGATTCCGCGAGTCGAGCATTATGAGAATGATTTTAATTGCTTTAGCCGCGACGAAGTGATCAATTTCATTGACGAGACGCCGTTGGCCAGTCCGATGCGGAGCCCACGTCGCACCTCAGCAGTTTCCCTAGTCCCAGATACGTTTGAGCAGCAAATTGTCTTATTACCACACTTCCCACTGACACATTTTGAGCGAGAGCCTCAAGTGTTGAGACGCTGCTCTGAGTACGGCAAGTGTGCCACGCTGACTGAAATCCCTCAAGGTACCGCGAGAAAAATGAAGAGTGGTAGCGAGGCCTCAGTCTTAAAGGGATTGCACAAACATAGCCACGACGGAAGATGCACCTCGGAGATGGTTTCATCGGACCCTGTTGCACTGACAGGGGATCAGAGCACTTCAAGCATTAGGACAGCAAATGTAGAAGCACCAGCTTGGGTGGACCAGAAACATCTGTATAAAGGCAAAAGTGAAGGAAACACAAATAGTTTTATAAGCTCGCAATCGGCGGCATCGGGGTACATCACTTTTCATGTTGAATCTATAGGATCCACAAACTAAGGAACATTTTTTATAAATATTAATAAATAGTCCCTGGTATGCTTATTAGTATCACAGCTTTGACTATAAGTGGAATGTTTTTGTAATCTAGCAACGTCTCTTGAGGTTTGGGAATGTGGTACAGGGACATGTTTAATCATTTATTTGTTACTGATATAGCATTGCTTTCTTTGGGATTGATATTTCAGGAAACAGTTGTCTTTGAAAATTAAATCATTTCAGACCAGCTTTATAAAAAAAATATATATCTCAAAAGTCTTAACTTAAGCAGTAAGTCACATAATGTTTGTTTACAACACAGTACCACTCACAGAACCTTTATCTTAAACTCTTGTTGTATTTTTGTCGTTTCTGATGGTGTGGCATGTTTTTTACCATTTTTTTAAACTAAAAAACTTATTTTGTTATATTGTTTGAACTTGAAAATTTTAACATTTTTGAAGCACACAGTTCTCTTTGTAGATTCAGACATCATTGCCAGGCTATTGTTACGGCTATTGTTTCATTTCACAAATAGTTTTTGAAAGGAATTTTGCTTTGTGATGACTGAAAATGTATATCTGATGTATTGTAATTTTCATGAGACCCCTTTTTGTCTGGTAGGCCATAACAAAATTTGATAAGTGAGATCTTAAAAAAACATTTTATTTTGTGCTATGGAGAAGGGGACCTGAAATTATGAAATTACTATATGAACACTTTCTGGCTTATCCCAAATTTTTTGTTAATTTGGTTAAAAAATGTATTTCTTGCTGCCAGCATGCACTTTTACAGATAAAATATAGGTTCTTGGTACAGGCAGCTTAATATTGGGTCCTCTTCATGCCCTCCAAATACACACACACATAAGAGTCTTCCTCCTTCTATAGATTGTTTAATTCTTGCCTTTGTTGTGTTATGGAGACCATATCAAATTACATCACTGGGATTGCTTTGAAACGGATGTGTTTTCATTGATTATGTATATTCATTGATTAATGGCAAAATATCTTCTAATTGAAATGGCCTGACCCTTATTTTATTGTTTTATTGTTATATATATATATATATATATGTATATATATACATATATACATACATATAAAATATATAAAAATTGATTCCTGGCCTTAAGAATTCAGCAAAGTTTACTTAGAAACCTAAGTTCCCTACTTGACGCTATGGGGAAAGTGCTTCAGGCACACCTGAGTCTGAACACTAAAACCATGGCTATTTATAGGCAAGTTCAAGGTCAAATGACATAGCATTGCATGCCACAAAGTCGTGGAAAAAACATCATCTGCTTTTTGTCTATAGAAATCTCTTTACTCTGGCAGGCAAAAGTGAGGGAAAAGAAAAGAAGATATAGGAAGAAGTTAGAAAAAAAGTCTTGTAAGAACTTTAGAAAGTGTGTGCCACCTTTCCCACGCTATATCGCAGTGGGCGACACGCATCATTATGTGCGTTATTTGTTTGGGAGCGGAGCATGCTAGGTCAGCTCCTAGCCAGTCCTATCCAGGATCCACCAGGAGCAAGTTTGGCTACTTCTAGTAGCGCTGTTCTGGCCGACCCGGGTCTGGTTCTCAGTCATAATGTCTTTCCTGGATGGGACTCCTTGGGAGCTCCCAGTCCAGGGGGACCTCCTATCCCAGGCTTGGGGGTCAATCTTTCAGAGATCTGGAAGCTGTGGGTCTGGCACATTAGGGGAGCCAGCTCTTAAAATATGGTCTCTCAACTGAGGTTGTAGGGTCCATTCTGAGTTCCAGAGCCCCATCTACTAGAAGACTGTATGCCCTGAAGTTGCAGCTCTTTGTGTTATGGTGTGGGCGACACCATCCTGACTTAGTTCACTGCCCTGTTGGTTCAGTGCTGAAGTTTCATCAAGAGATTATGTGGCCTGCCGTGTCTGCTAGCCACGAACCTGTCTATGAAGTCTCTGTTGGGAGACACCCTCTGGTGTCTCGTTTTCTGCGTGGGGCCAGACGGCTGAGGCCTTTCTGTCACACGTGGGTCCCTTCTTGGGACTTTACCATTGTTCTAAGGGGTTTATCTTGGGTTCCATTTGAACCCCTAGAGTCAGCCTTGGATAAGTTTCTGACTCAGAAGGTGGCTCTGCTTTTAGCTCTTACATCGCTCAAAAGAACAGCAGAACTACAGGCTCTATAAGTAGATACCGCCTGCTTAGATTTTGCCCCTGGCTTTGTTAAAGCCTTTGTCTTCAAGGTGCTTCATTTGTTGTGTTCAGTCAGAGCCTTGAGGATTTATGTCCACCGCTCAGGCCAGTTGCGTAAAACCTCTCAGCTCTTAGTTTGTTTTGGTGGCCACATCCGAGGTAATCTCAAAGGATCACAGATGCTATTACCCTGGCCTATGAGGCCTGTGACCTTGTGTCACCTTTGGGCATTAGAGCCCATTCTACTAGGGTTGTAACATCATCTAAGGCTCTGTCTAGGGGAGCATCCCTAAGTGATATTTGTGCTGTGGCAGGCTGGTCCTCTCTGCACACATTTATTAAATTTTATCCTGGGTTGACTAAATCTGCTCCTATGCTCTGTGCCAATGTTTCACAGTATTTGGGGCTGGCCTTCCCTCACTGTGGCATAGTGGGTATTACTTCCCCATAACATCAAGCTGATGTTGCGCCGAGTTCCCTCGAAAGGGAACATCTCAGATTACGTATGTAACCCTGTTCCCCGAGATGGGGAACGAGACACTGAGTCGCTTTGCCACATCTCGGTCTCGCCTGCATGACCTTTCTTCAGACCTAAGCAGGTGACGTATTTTGCAGGCACTTTTTAAAGGCTTTGTGGCGCGCAATGCTACGTCACTTGACCTTAAACTTGCCTTTAAATATGCCTTGTTTTACACGTGTTCCGACTCAGGCGCGCCTGAAGTGCTTTCCCCATACCGTCAAGCTGATGCAGCGTCTCATCTCAGGCAACAGGGTTACATATGTAACCTGAGACATTTCACTATAATTGTTACAAAATATATTGAATTTGTGGTTTACTAAATGGAAAACTTGACCACAGAATCAAAATTCTCTCATAATTTATTCATACCATCCCAGATGTTTGACTTACTTTCTTCAGTCGAACACAATCAGAGTTATATTAAAGCTCCAAAAAAGGACATCCACTTGTCATTAAAGTAATCCAAATGGCTCCAGTGAGATAATACATGTCTTCTGAAGTATAAAATAAATGTTTGTGAGAGAAAAAGATTAATGTTTTGAATGTGTTTGGCGATCGATGAGAGAATTATGAGAGCGTTTTCATTCTGGGTGGAGTTTTTTCTTGAACACAAGTAATTTTGAGTAAAGTTAAAATTAATCTGGTGTTTGAACATACCTTTTTTTAAGATCCAGATCCAGACACATAATTAGATTATGATGCAGAACTTTTGGCGAAATTTTGATGACAAGATCTCTTCAGTTGACGGTCAAAGTAAATTTTAATGTTATATAAAATAAGTAGAGATTTTTTAAATATTGTGAAGATACATGTTCCTGCCATTTTAAAAAAGTTTAGTTGAGTATTTTCTTAGATATCAAATTCACACTGTTGACAAGGGGTCATATTATGTATTTTCGTGTTTTCCTTTTCCTTTAGTGTGTTATACAAGCACAAACAGTTGCATAAGATCTGCAAAATTACAAAGCTCAGTCTCCCACAAATTTTTTTATTTTAACTAAAAGAAAAGGCTACTCCAGACCTGCCGAAAACACCTTGGTTGACTCCTCCCCCACATTCTTATGTCACAGTATGGAAATATGTGAATAATGCTGCCCAAATGTATATGCAAGAAAGAAGGCGTGGCTTCAGTTATCACAGTTGTGTTGCCGCTTATGACAGGCCCAAAGATAAGATGAATGACTTGTCACTTAACAATCTGTCATTTCTGAATCAGAGTCTCTACGTTTTTTTATTTTAAATATTTGCCTTTGACTCTTCAAATGCAGAGTTTTGGGCAGTGTAGAGTATTGCATGCTGTTTGTTGTTCTTACAACAAAGTTTCTTTTAAAGATTGATGTTAAATAATGGTGATTGGCAACTTTTATGTTTATGTAAAACAGAATGGTAGTTATATTCACCGCCAAACTCCATAAAACGGTAAGTTTCAATACATACCACAATGCACCACAACAATATACGATGATAGCTGGAGCGAGTTAAGTGTGCTCGAGAGAGAGCAGAGCTGCAAATATGGTCCCTCATGAGCACAAAGTTCAAATACAGATGTGCCCTATTTGTTGAATATAGTGTGAGGATACCTGCCAATCCTCACTGTAAATTATGCTTATGGGCATAAATTTAATCTAACAGTTGGGGGCAATAAACAGAACATATGACACAATATATAACATAAGGGTATGTGTACACAGAGGAAAGCCATACTGCTATTATTAATGTAGCATGGAGACATGATCCTTTTTCTCAATGTACAGTTGTATTATAATTCCTATCAATTATAATTTCCTGAACAGTTTCCATGGTGATAATAAAAGGATTCTTGCCTTTCTGAGTCAAAAGAGGCCACTCACTTGTCTTTACGATGTTCTGATGCCTCTCACCTTTTTCAATAAAAGTCAACGGGGTGGTTGTTAAAGGAACTGTAACTGGTTGCTAGGGTGTGGCTATAAAGTTGTATTGTGACCATTTGTTGCTGCTTGCTAAGCCGAGCGATATGAGCCCACCCCCAAATCTCTATGAGATTCTGATGCAGAGCTATGACATCACAAAATTATAATTATATCTGTAAGTAACTCTCCCACTAACATCTTATGTATATTACTTTTTTAAAATCTATATATTTACCTTTTTCTGTTTCATGTATTTATGTATTTACTGTATGTTTGTAAGTATGCTGAGCTTCTGTATTTGACAATGTGCTTGAATGAGCCATTGCATTGTTTGGCCCACCTTCAGAGGTGCTATTTCAGCTGTCTTTTTGGTGTGTTGAAAGTTTCACTAGACTTGGACCCATGCATTTGACTGATATGTGACAATACATTTAAATGAGCCATTGGAACGAATGGCGTCAATGAGAAGCTTTTAATAAGAAGCTCGATTCAGCCTCGTCGATTCAGCCTCGTCGATTCAGCCTCGTCGAACAGTGTTTGGGCACTATTCTCACGCGCGGTTTCCCTAACCCTAGTCTAGTGCTTTATACTACAGTTGCGTTTATTATGTTTTGTACGTTAATAATATGCTTTATAATGTAAAATGTTAGTTGAATAGCCTTTCGCAGAAACCCGTGTGCATGTGTGATATCAATCATAAAATACATAAGCACCAAAACGAGCACCGAAACAGCAGTGTGTTCTCCTCAGGAGGCACGCAGAAACGTTCTTGAGCAAAGAACAAGTTAAAGGGGTAATTTATTGTATATGTGTTTGTGCAAGCACCTAGCTTAACTGTAATCTTTTTATTCAATTATGAAACAAGAAATGTTAGTTTCTCTTTAATGTCCGCCTCAGGTGACTCGCTGTCACAAGCAGGTGGTGTTTGTTACCATGGCAACCGCTTGCGCGTCCCCATTGAACACGCATTTATATGGGGAACCAAACCTGCAAAAAATAAAAATAAATAAATGTATAAATATGTAAATAAATAAATGTAATAATATGAAAAAAAAAAAAATAAATGCCGTGATAAAACAAATATAATTCATTTTTAACTGTTTTTAATCATAACTTTGTTTTTTTATTAATTATTTTCTTTATTGATTATTTTTTGCCATTACTTTTTTATTTTTGTTCCTTTTACCTTTTATCTTAATATTATCTTATTTATTATTTCCTTCACAGTTATTTATTTAATTTATTTTTCAGTAGCGTCAGTTCAACTAATCGATAGGCATCAATGTTTTGGTAGAAATGGCATTAAGCAACAATATCTCCAAATTGTTACGGGATGTGGCGGATCAGCTAGAAAGTTGTAAGTTATTTTTTACCAATGTGTGTTATTTCGAAATTATTGTGTAGAGATCAGGATTTTCCAGAAATCAAAACACGAAGTTATAGCTATACTTATGCGATTGTCTCACACGTCAGCGTCATTGGATTCTAGGTTGATGACTCCTAGACACCGAGTGGATGGTGGGTTTTTTAGTCTAAAGACTGTTTCTTTTGTAAATCGGGTGGTCTGTGTTTCGTTTCCAAGCAGCGGCTTTACTACTGTCCTAACAGAACAGGTGTAGGCAACGTCGGTCCTGGAATGCCGATGTCCTGTAGAGTTTAGCTCCACCTCTAACCAAGCACACCTGAATAAGCTAATCAAGGTCTAAACAGTCACCTGAAAACTACAGGTATGTGAGGTTTTATCAGGGTTGGAGCTAAAAACTGCATGACATCAACACTCCAGGACCGACATTGCCTACCCCTGTTCTATTGGGACATGCGATGCTGCACTGTTTCACATTAACCGGCAGAAACTTGCCTGTACTAATGCCTGTGACACCCCTTTAGACAGGCTCGTCAGACAGGCTGGATGGGGAAACGATTGTGAGAGTAGATACAGAGGTGAAGGGCTGCGAATAAAAAGTGTTAGCCCCATTCAGAAAAAGCTTGTTTTTTTCTTTTTAGTGTTTCAAAATAAACTAACCTTGCATCTTCACAAAAACTTTTACATTTACATTTATTCATTTAGCAGACGCTTTTATCCAAAGCGACTTACAAGTGCGGAATACAACAAGCAAGTCAACCTGAAGAGGCAACTAGACACAGTAAGTGCTCATAATACAAGTCTCAGACAGTGCTCAGAGTATCATATGCTACAACAAGGGAGAGATTTAAAGGGAAGAGGGATAGGAAATGAAGGGAAAGGATTTTTATTTATGATGAGGTTAAGTGCTCACGAAAGAGTCTTTTCAGCTGTCTTTTGGGGACCAGGGAAATAATAACTGGCACAGGGCTTGGTTGTGCAGCCAAACTACTCATCGAGCCCACCGGGTTCTCCGTGCAACACGTGAACAGGGCGAAAGACCTCTCGGGGAAGAGCAGAGGAGGGGGTGTATGTTTTATGATCAATGACGCTTGGTGTGATCAAGGGAACGTGCACTCAATCAAGTCCTTTTGCTCCCCTGATCTGGAATACCTCATGCTTCTGTGTCGTTCACGGCTGTTATCATCACAGCTCAAAGAACCGTATGGCAGTATAAGCGAGCAGGAAACCGCGCACCCTGAGGCCACGTTCATTACAACTGGTGACTTTAACAAGGCCAAACTCAGGACAATAACACAAATTCTTTCAGCTTATAACATGCAACACACGAGGAAACCATATTTTGGATCATTGTTATTCTTCCATCCGGAACGGCTACCAGTCCCTCCCCCGCCCACCCTCCAGCAAATCGGACTCTTCCGTGCTGCCCACTTACAGGCAGAAGCTGAAACAGGAAGCGATCGTCCATAGGACGATCCAGTGCTGGTCGGACCAATCAGATTCTATGCTACAGGACTGTTTTGATCACGTGGACTGGGACATGTTCCTGTCTGCTTCTGATGGCGACGTCGAGGTTTACTCGGATACTTGTATGTGTTTCATTAAGAAGTGCATAGATGACGTTGTGCCGACCAAAACTATCCGGATCTACCCCAACAATAAACCGTGGATAAACAACGACGTTCAAACAGCCCTGAAAGCGGGAACATCTGCCTCTAATTCTGGAGATGCGGAGGAGTACAAACGCACCAGCTATGCCCTCAGAAAAACCATCAAAGCTGCCAAACACCAGTACAGAGAGAAAGCAGAAGGTCAGTTCAAGTCAGACAGCACAAGAAGCATGTGGCAGGGAATCAATAACATTATGGACTTAAAGAGAAATAAACACCCCGCTATGAACACCACTGCCTGTCTCCCCGAATGAGCTAAATTCTTTTTATGCTCGTTTCGAAACAAATAACCCTGCCATCACGGAGAGAGCTCCCGCGACATGAGTATGCTCTCTGTCTCTGTAGCAGATGTCACCCGGTCCTTCTGTCAGGTAAATATTCGCAATATTTACCTGCGGGTCCTGACGGCATTCCGGGCCGCGTACTCAGAGCATGTGCAGTCCAGTTAGCAGGTATTTTTACAGAGATCTTCAACCTCTCCCTCTCTCTATCCGTGGTTCCCTCATGTTTAAAAACATCCACCATTGTGCCTGTACCAAAGCAATCAAAGATCGCATGCTTGAATGACTGGCGCCCTGTTGCTCTGATGCCCATCATCAGCAAGTGCTTTGAGAGACTGATCCGAGACTACATCTGCTCTGTACTACCTGCCTCACTGGACCCACTACAGTTTGTGACATACTGTGACAACTGATCTACAGACGATGCCGTTGCACTTACCCTACAGACTGCTTTCTCCCACCTGGAAAAAAACAACACTTGTGAGAATGTGAGAATGCTGTTTGTGGACTACAGCTCAGCATTCAACACCATAGTGCCCTCTAAGCTTGATGCTAAACTACGGGCTCTGGGTCTGAACCACTCCCTGTGCAGCTAGATCCTGGACTTCTTATGAGGCAGGTGTCAGGTGGTCAGAATGGGCAACAACATCTCCTCCCCACTGATCCTTAACACTGGAGCTCTTCAGGGCTGCGTTCTCAGCACCCTCCTGTACTCCCTATACACCCACGACTGTGTGGCCACACAGAGCTGTAATGTCATTGTGAAATTTGGTGATGACACAACGGTGGTAGGCCTGATCACTGACAACGACGAGACGACCTACAGAGAAGAGGTGCGCACTCTGACACATTGGTGCCAGGAGAACCACCTCTCACTCAACATTGACAAGACCAAAGTGATTGTTATGGACTTCAGGAGACAGGAAATTAGAGAACACACCCCCATCACCATCAATGGGTTGCCAGTGGAGCAGGTCAACAGCTTCAGGTTCCTCTGTGTTCATATCACTGAGGACCTCACATGGTCCACTCACATAGATGCAGTAGCGAAGAAAGCCCACCAGCGCCTCTTCTACCTCAGGCATCTGAGGAAGTTCGGTATGAACCACAATATCCTCAGATCATTTTACTTCTGTACTGTGGACAGCAACACCATTGCCCTTAACCGCAAGGCCCTGCGGTGTCTGAGAAAGACCTGGAGGATCATCAGTGACACTAGCCACTCAAGTCACGGTTTGCTCTCCCTACTGCCCCCAGGTAGACGGTACCGCTGCATCCGGACCTACACTAGCCGTCTAAGGGACAGCTTCTTTCCTCAAGCTGTCCGATTAATTAATGCGAACTGATATAATCTCAACCCACCCCCACCCTTCTCCATACACTGCACTTTAACTTCAAACATCACGTAACAAGGTCTAATTACGAGTCCATGTATATTGGTCTTGTATGTACACTTTACATAATATATTTATTGTGCATATGTATGTATGTGTATGTGTGTGTGTGTGTATGTATATATACACATATGTAAATGCACATATTGTGTGTACAAATGTAAATTGTTACATGTATATTGTACATATTTTTAAGTACACTACAACATGTCCATGTGCATATAATGTATATTGTAAATTTGTAATTTTGTATATTGTGTCCATTTTGTCATTGTATATACTACATACTGTTATGTGTACTTTTTTTGCTACTGTTACATGTCTGTTTTACATACTGTATTGCACTGTCTGGAGTCGCACTCAAGATTTTCACTCACCTCTGTTGAGGTATTGTGACAATAAACTTGATTTGATTTGAAATATATTTGTATCTTCTGTTATTGACTCTGTTAATTGGTAACAATGCAATGAAAGAATGTTCTACCTGCCTGTATTTTCATAACTCACTTTTAAGGAGGTGTGGCTTTAGAGATTGCTCTGAAGGGAGAGTGGGATCTTATGTTTTCGAAACCAGTTTGCTATTGCTAGCCTCTCCAAAATTACCTTTTATATTATTTGTATGTTTCTAACCAAATCCTCCAAAAAGCTCAGAAAATTGCCTTCTGTTAATAAGTGACATACCAAATACAAATCCCAACGTTTATGTAAATAAAAAAGTTGGTTTGAAGAAATGGTCAGCACATTAAATCTATGCTTATCCAAAACACACATATCTATATAAATATATACAAATTTATGGACATCAACAACGCACCATTTTTTATTGGTATGTTTTTATATTTCAGTCTTACAATCTAAAAGTACATTTTTTAAAATTACACTTTCAAAAATATTTGTTTTAACATTAAGTAACAATGGAGAAATATGGATGGAGAAATAAATTACATTTATGCTTTCATAAATTACAGGTACATAAATTAAATTACATTAATGAATGAAATGCTATAACTGATCTTTGTTACCTATATTTGCATATGTGCTTGGTAAAATAATAGTCAAGGATCAAAGCCATTAGACAAAGCTTCAGAGTTTACTACCAGCTAAAGAGTTAATAGCACTGTGACCTTAAAGGGATAGTTCCCACCCTCATGTTGTTCCACACCCTTAAAACCTTAATTCATCCTCGGAAAACAAATTAAGATATTTTTAATATTTTTTTTTTATTATTTATAATTAAGATATTTTCTTACCCATAGACAACAATGCAAATACCACTTTCAAAGCCCAAAAATGTGATACGGACATCATTACAATAGTCTATGTAACCACAGTGGTGCAGCCTTAATTTTATGAAGCTGCGAAAATATTTGTGTGCGCAATAAAACATAATAAATTGTGCATAATAAATTTGAGTCAGATTATATACAAGTAAATAGACCAAATTCTAGTAAATTTAGAAACAATAAACTACTTAATCTTACAGAAGCACTGAGGAAAGGCTGAACACAAGATCCCTTCACCCATACCATTGGATTCCACTATTGGGTGGTCCATATACTACCAAACTTCTCACAGAGTTTTTACACAGATAGAAAATAATGTTAATGTTAGGATTTTTTTAACCTATGTTCAAGGCCTGAATTTACCTAACATGGTAAGAAGTGCTTGTTAAAATGTTTAATGTTTTTTTCCTAGAAATTGTTTTCTATATCTGTGCAGCATCGTTGTATTTTAATTCCTGCTAATAGTTTGCGTATAATTTTGTATGGATGTTTGAAAGTATGCAGCAGTGTTCTTTTTGGATTGAAATAACATGATGTAAGCTTTAGGTATGAAATAGCTCAAGAATATTGCATATACACTCAACACCTGGGCTAATGCATTCAAAAGCACAACGTATTTACTTTTGATAAGCATGAATGCTGTGAAGTATATAATCCAGCTCACATAATACAAAATTATACTGAAAGTTATTGATTTGGCCTCATTGTAATTTTTCGGGAGATCTCTTCCCATGTAAGAAAACAAGACACACAGGAAACCAAGAAACCAACTAATGAACACAACTATGCTGATGCTGACATTGTGTGCTTTTTCACAGCTGAGCAATATCTGGTCTTTATAAGTAAACAAGTCCCTCATTGGTTTGGTATGTGAGATACTCGACCACAAAACACAAGCAATGAAATAAAGGACAGAAAAAGAAGCAACAAAGACCCACTGTCCATTGTACTTTACCCACAACCTGTGCACATTAGGGAACTCTGCCATTTTGAAGACACAAACTATTTGAAATGAACGGACAGTCAAACAGGCAAGACAGACAGTGTAGAAAAATGCAAATATGACATTTCTCAAGCGACAATTTTCAGATGTGGGTTCTCCAAAGAAAAAGAACATACTTAGGCAAGACATAATTAAACACACTAACATTAGGAAACTCATGTTGCCACCAGCAGACCTCACCACTGGTGTGTTGTAATTGTACGCGAAAATAAAAAGCATAATGATGAGAAGCGTAAACACGGATGCGGCAGATAATATAACAACAATGGAGGAGATTTCATTAAACTTAAGATAGACAACAGAACGTGTTTTACATGTCATGCTGCCCTCATCAGACCATTCACTTTCTGCACATGGGAAACAGGTATAAGGGTCCTCTGGAAAAAAATAGCAAAAAATACAAATGTTTAGTAATATAGCCAAAATCAGACTCAACTTTGCTAATCAAACTTATGATTAGCAAAGTAGAACAGTTAGAGTAAACTGTCAAAAGCCTATGCACCACTAATGAAGCACTATACTTGCAATAAAGTATTGTGGTAGTATCGTGGACTAAAAAGCTCAAATATCAATGTCTCATTGACCACTGCTTAAAGTACTTACGAGAATAATTCACATAGTTGTTTTTTGGGCATTTTTTACACAGAAAACAGCAATCATGATATCCATCATGTTCCCTTGAAAATCCCTCCTTACACTCATCAGAGCAGTTTGAGAAAGGAACCTTTATGAAATAGAAAATTATTATGTTATTAAAGTTTAGGTAGGCAGTTAAAGGTTTATGGAAAGGCTCATTAAGACTATCAGAGGTAACTTACAGAACCATTGTTATGCCAGGGCAGGAGAGAGTTGTTGATAGTAAAAATAATTTCTGGATATGTGTCATAAGTGCCCACCATCTCAATCCATGGAGGATTTGTTTCAGTGTGCCAGAGCACGACTGCATAACTGACAGTTGGATCACCATTATCATCAAATTTAATCTGACGGCCAATGAGTGGAAAATCCAACTTCTTAATTTCTTCAAGAAGCTATAAAGTGTGGTGAAAATTACAACAAATAATACAAATAATTATAACAAATAGTACTTTATTACTTGGTATTTTATTTTCTTAGTAATATAATACATACTTATAATACAATTACAATGTTATGTAATTATCATCAAATAATAATCTAACATTATTGCAGTAGTTAAACTAGGAGGCTTAGTTTAATATGTAAATTATGATGTTGTCATTTATGAAGAAAATGTGTCAATTTTATCAATGCAAAAAACCTGTACAAAAATTCTATATTAAGAGAATGCAGGGATATTGCATTAAACTGTAAATGTTAAATTTAAAGGTAAATCTCTGAAAATAAAATAAAACTGTTAAATTTTACTAAATTTTGAGTTGAACAGTGATGGAACATGCATATTAGCGATGTTCCTGGGCTAGTCTCATGCCCAGACATTATGCCAATGGATGGTCACCAATTCACTAATGCATATTCCACACACCAAGACTCAATGGAGTAATGCTAATCTGAATGACTTCATGCAACTTCCACAAGTAAAGCTGTGCCTTACATAACTGACCGCTAAAAGCATTGCACTGCTCCAGTTAAAGCACAATCTTTCCTGTCATATGTCGTTCTGTCATAGTGGCAGTCAATGTACAATGCAACAGAATGCAGACAAGGTGCACAAATGATACTAGGTCAAGAAGCATTCCCAACCAAAATTAAAAACCTCTCTCATTAAAACCATGTAAGACATTTGGATATTTTCACAGGATTTCACAACATGTTGTACTGTGTTGAACTGTAGTTTCTCATACTGTTCGTATGTTGGTGGCACAGCAGGGTATACTGTTCGTAGCATGCTTCCCAGATTTCTTCCACCTTCTATGACATTGAGATTATGGCCGCCCAGATTTCAGTTCTCATCTTCAACTCCACAAGCTCTGAAGGGATTAAAGTGGACCTTGGCCATATATTCTACGGTCTCTAGAATGTTTAACCTGAGGCCTTTTTAATGTCTTTGAGATCCTTGCAAGGGAGCATGATCCCAGAACCATTCTGCCAAGGCAGGTGGTAGTGGCAACTCTATCCTCGGGCATTACAGGGACAATGCAGATGGCCTTGTGAGTCCGGGTTCTCCAGTGGCCTGGAGCCATTTTCCCAGCTTGGTTTGACATCCAAGGGTGTGAAGGTTTCTGACTGCCATCCATTAGTGATTTTGGTGACCCTTCATGGTCCAGTAAATCAGGCAGTTTATGGGGTTCTGCTTGGCCTATGCCTGGAACTAGAGTTTTAACAAAAGGTCTGTTGGTCTTCTCTAATTCTTGTCCTTCTCCCCCCACCCTAGATCACACTGTCAGGTCCGCAGTGTGATCACCCCAGGTTTCTGTTCGTCCTTGTTCTTGTGCCTTGTTGTTGTTGTTGTTCTCTGTTGGAGCATGCGGTATTCTTTGTCAGTCGAGTCTTAGGCTCCAGCCAAGCTTGTGTTGCTGTTTGTTTTCTCCCTATTTCCCTCCTCTGTTTGCAGATCGCCGCTCCGGTTCCCTCACCACCTCTTTCCTCACCACCTCTTTCTCTCTCTTCCCCCGGACTCTGCAGTGCCGTTCCTGCTCTCCTCCGCCCGATCGCCCACTTCTCCCCTCATCCGCCGCCCAGCCGCTCTCCTGCTCTGGCCATCGCCCTCCCGGTTCCCGCTGCCCTTCCGTCTCTCCCGCCGCCTGCGCTGGAGCTGCCGCCTTTCTCTGTTCAGCGTTTTGACTGTTTTTGTTCTCTGTTTGAATAAAGACTGTGACCCGCAATTGGACCTCTGTGTCCTTAACACACACATTCTTGATTTTGTTACCAACCTCCCTTCTTCGAAAGGTAACACTTTTGGATGAAGAAACCTGCTTGCAAAGCTACCCGAAAAGCTATGCTCATATTAACCAAGGACAAAAGAGGTTTAACCAAAGGATGTTCAGAGAAAATATTTACTTGATTTAGTTATTTTGATAAGTTAATTGATAAAATCTATTTATGACATTATTTTTGAAAGCATCCCCACAGCATTTTTAAACAAGTGGTTAAAACCTTTTATAGCTTTGTAGCTTTACAGGCAGGTTTCTTAAAGTGTCTTGGAGACGCTGCCACAGAATGCATAATACAGGTATAAGAATAATGATGAAGAATAATTATATCGTGCACATTCAAATGTATTCACTCACCATGTATGAGTTAACTGATGTATTTCTGTGGCATTTATTCACGTTGCACTGCAGCACTTTATGTAATGCACGAGCTATGGTATATATGGCAGTGTAGATGGCAAAGGAAAATGCTTGATCTTCATTTATAATTTCCTCTGCAGTCAATAATGTGCAGTTGTCACAATTCTGATTACATGTTTTAGTCTGGAATTCACTCTCAATGTTATCATTATTATAAACATTAGTTGTTCCTTTGGCTTTATATATAAATTGATGAAATCCAGGCAATGATAATAATCTCTCCCTAATCCCAATAATTGTTCCAATTTTCTCAATTCCTGGTTCATTTAAAAGCTGTTGATTCATAGACCATGTTTCACCTGCAATCCAAACTTTGTCTCGAATGTTGTTTGCTATGGCTGCTTTAATTATGTTTTTTGCATATTGTGGCACAGCAAAAATCACAATGACATTGATGTTCATCTTATTAATCTTTTTAAGAGTTAGACTGTAGTTTGCATTTTGGCTAAGAGCCTCTTGATAGGCCAAACATATGCCGGTATTTCTGAGGTAGCTAGTAATCTGTTGTAGACCATCTTCACTGTTACTGTCTGGGCCTCCAATAAAGGCAATCCAGTTCCATCCAAACCACTTTAAGATGTGAATGATCATCTGTATCATGTCTTTGTTGCTAGGAATTGTTCTTATAAAAGAGGGATACTGAAGTTTATCACTTAATGTATAGCTGGTTGCTCCGTAATTAACCTTTGAAAGATAAAAATACATAATTTTACAAACAATTCACCTAACATGCACACATATTGTGTTTTATATACACTCCACTCTGTATGCAGAGTATGCTTATAGATCAAAAAGGTGCAATTCAGTAGCACTGGATAAAGGTTATGATGTATGTTTCTTTATGTCAATTAACAGTGTAAATTACCATTGGTATAAGGTCCATTGTGACCAGTGGTGCAATAGTAATAGTTCTTGTGCTTCCATACGGTCCAATTAAAGCAATCACTTTAGACTGATGACTGTTGAGTTTTTCTGGAGGTTTTATTGATCCATTCTGTGAGATAAAACTGAACACTGAAGGGAAATTTCTAGTGTCAGAACAATGGTCAAAAATTTCATAGCCCAGAGAAACATTGGGCAGCAGAGTGGTGGAGTTATTGATCTCCTCAACAGCAAACCTCATTACTTGGAACATCTGATAGCCAGATTTTGAGAAAGTGTGCCTAGAAAACATCAGTAAGGAAGTAAATTTTTAATTCAAGCTTTGTTTTAGAAACATAGGTCCCACTTAATATTAGGCCTTTTTAACTATTACGCACTATAGAAGAAAATGTATACAGTGTGACAATTATGTTCATACCGGTTGCTAAATTGTATCTAAATTTAAAGTATTTACATGTTAAAGCAATTAATTAAAACAATTACACTCTTGCTCCTAAACCTACCCAGAGTAACAGATATGTACACCATAAGAACAGTGTATTTAATTATTTTCTATTAGGTACACAGTAGTTAAAACCACCTAACATAAAGTGGGGCAGAAATATTTGTTTAATGTAAACTTATTGAGGACATTCTGATTCAGTTCACTGTACTGCCTAGTAAAAAACAAGTGCAATAAATATAAAAATGATGACAGTTTTGTTAAACCCATCTCAATATGAGCAGTAAAAAGGTTCTTGCATACCTAAAGCATTCAATAGCCTCCGGGGTGAACAGGGGTGTTGCATGTTCAACTTCATGTACTGGAAAAAGGCCACCCAGTAAGTAATCTCCATCCAGGCTGAACTCAGATGATGAGCAGGAAACTTCGAAAAAAACCCTACAAGTAAAACTCAAAAGAAACACGTAAATGTGATTTAGAAACATAATTTAAGATAGACTATTGGTCATGAGTGTGGGTGTGTAGTGATTCTTATACTATTGTTTAATTTGTTTAAAAACACACAAATTTGCTTAAACCACTTTGTTTACTCATAATTCTGCGCATCACTCCGAAAGTTATTGTTATAAACATTAGCTGTTTTTTTGGTTTCATAGATGAATTCATTAAAACTAGACATAGACAATAATCTCCCTGTAATCCCAATAATTACATCAGTTTCCTGCTCTTCTGGAAGCTGTTGATTCATAGACCTGCAATTCAAACTTTGTCTTAGATGTTGTTTGCTTTGGCAGATTTGTTTATTTTATTTACATATTGTGGTACAGCAAAAATCACAATGACATAGATTTCAGCTGACCAATCTTTTAAAGACTTAGACAGTGGTTTGCTAAAAGCCTCTTGATAGGCCAAACAAATGCCAGTATTTCTGATATACATCTTAACCCTCTAGGGTCTGAGGGGGTTTTGAGGCCTTGGGGAAATTTTGACAAGCCATAATATTTGTGCTTTTGCCAGTTGCTTATAAACATAAATGGCTGAAGTCTCACTGTACTGTACTCAGCACTGTGCTCAGTATTCAAACTGTTACAATAAAATGTGAGCAACATGTATGTACACATTTGTATTTTTGAGAAAATAATTCATATACTGTCACATTTATGTTCTGTATAATGAACATTATACAGTATATATAGCCCTTTAATCCATGTTCTTGTATGTTGATTCTTGTCTTTACTTTGTATAGCTGTTACGTTTACCTGTGTCATACCTATGAAAGTATTCTTGGATTATCTTTGTTATCTTGTTGAATTAAAGTATTGCTACACTTAGTCTTTGTCATCCTTTCCTCTGCCTATATAAATACAGTTGATGTGAGATTTAATAGCTGTTCGGAAATATATTGTGTAATTGTGACCTTATTCAGCAATTTTAGAGAGGGTTAGGGATTTTCTTTAAGATCCGCCCTGCCCACTCATGCCTTTCAGCTCCACCTTGGGCTCCTTTATTACCAGCTTAACCCTGTAAGGTCATCAGCCATTAGACATTACTTAAGACTCGTACCCAGCATAGGGTAAAAGACCCCAAGACTACAGAAAGACTACAGAAAGTCTGGAAGCAAACTCTCCCACCAGATCAGCATCTTTGACACCAACAGGGCAGTTTACGAAACCCTGTCCAATCTTTAAAGAAATTACATGGGAAAGAGTAACACCACATGGCCCAAGAGAGATTAAGAACATTCCAATACACCAAACTTTCTCATTATGTGGCCACAGCTAAACTGTCCTAAGCTGTAGATGTATTTACTCCTGTTGTATGTTGGTTCAAATACTACTTTATTTTAACAGTAACTCTGTAGACATGCAAGTTTGACTCTTTCTGGTTGTATTCATACATTTGGATTTCAAACCATGTCTAATTTACTATCTAACAGATCACCTTCTAATTTCTTATCTGATGATGTATTTTGTGTAACCATAGCAGGTATCACACTCTTTCTACATAAACCTGGATTAATATTTGCAAATTTGCCATGTGACCATAAACATGCAAATTCTTGTGTTTTACATCCATAAACATCTGTTATGCCTTTCCTTGTGTTTAAACGCTTAAACACAATTTTTTTTATTGCTTAAAGTTCACAAATGACAGTAAGAAAACTGTTTCCGCTTCTCCCTGAACATGTCCCAACAGGTTCAATATCAAAAATAAGTAGGCTAATAGAGGTACACACATAAATACAGAAATTACAACAAAATTACATTTTTAATTTACAGTTTTCAAAATCAACAATCAAAAAGCAAAAAACAACAATACAAATGATGAAAATATTAAATTGGCACATGGTCTGCACTACAGCTGTAATGAAGGGGCTGACACTCAAGGATCCATTTTCAGCTTTATTTCGTAAACAAACAGGCAGGGTCAAAACCAGTAAAAAGGTGTATCGTAGGAAAGGCAGAATCATAAACATGGGACAGGCTAAGGTAGTGGTAGGCAGCAAACAGGAAAAAAACAGAATAAACAGTCCAAGATCGTGTAACACAGTAAATCCACAGATGATGAAGAAAATGCTCAGAATGGTCGCCAGGGCAAAACAAGACTTTGCAGAGAGTTCAACAACAGTTTATATACAAGTGGGGAAATTATTAACAGGTGTACAGGAAATGGTCAATCACAGGTATGTGGCATTATGGGAAATGAAGTCCAAAACAGAGATTAGTATTCTGGCGAATGTTCCTTCTGGTGGCATGGAGGAGGTGGAGCAGAGACCTCCCCCCCAACGAGCAGCTCCTGACAGAAGGAGGGAAGCGATGCCAGGGTGTATCACAAGGTCGAGAGGCCGATTTCTCCGGATGGGCCCTATGGTACTCCTCAATGAGTGTGGTATCCAGGATATCCCCAGAATTTACCCAGGACCTTTCCTTCGGACCGAACCCTGCCCAATCCACCAAGTACTGGAGTACGCCACCCCGAAATCTAGAATCAAGTAACTCATGAACTCGGTAGGCCTCCTCGCCATCCCTCTTCAGTATTGGCAGCATCCACCTTAACTATGAATGGTTTGTCAGGATCTGGGTGGTGAAGAATGGGAGCTGTGGTAAAGCAAACTTTTAAATCTTCAAAGGATTCTTGGGCTTTGGGGGACCAGATTAACTTCGTACCCTTTGACTTAAAGCAGTTAATGGTGCTGCGACTGAGCTGAAACCTCTAATGAACCTTCTATAGAAGTTAGCAAAGCCTAGAAAGCGCTGTAGTTCCTTTACCGTGTGAGGTCTTGGCCAATCCGTTACTGCTTTCACCTTCCTCTCATCTATAGCAACTCCCTCATGGCTGATAATGTATCCAAGGAATGATGTGCTAGGTTGATGAAACTCACATTTTTCCTCTTTGGCATAAAGCTGATTCTAAATTAGGTGCTCTAGGACTACTCTGACATGCTGGATGTGGTTTTCAAACGTCTGAAGGTCATATAAATGATAACCCATTTGTCAAGCATATCTAGGCCAAAGGACATCACTAGATATTCATAGTGTCCACTAGTGGTATAGAAGGCCATCTTCCGTTCACCCCTTCATGAATGCGAATTAAATTGTATGCACTACGTAGGTCTAACTTGGTGTAATACTGGGTCAAATAAGGCCCTTATCCTACTCTTCCTTAACATATGCTTTCATGGCCTCAGACTCAGGTTGGGACAGTGGGAAAATTCTTCCTTTAGGGAGAACTGCACCGGGAATTAAATCTATAGCACAATCAGTGGTTCGATGGGGAGGAAGACGGGAAACCCCCTTTTTGCTAAAGGTCTCTCTCAGATCAGCATATACAGTAGGTAACAGCTTCAAACTCGGCTAACTCTTCTAACTCTTCTTATTTGTGCCGGGGGTTATAATGAGAAACTTTAGTTAGACATTGATTATAACATGCTGAGCCCCATTTTATGATTTGTCCCTCAGACTAAGAAATTACAGGATTGTGTTGGCGCAACCAAGGATTATGGTTTGATTTGAAGAAGGTATTACATAGAATTGTATGTCTAAATCTACATTATGGGAAATGAAGTCCAAAACAGAGATCAGTATTCTGGTGAAGGTTTCCTCTGGTGGCATGGAGGAGGTGGAGCAGAGACCTCCTCTATAACAACAGCTCAATGCAAGTATCCAGTTTTTATACAAAGAATAGTCGCTTTAGGTTGATCAAGTTGCCCCTTGATCAAAGTGATTCTTTAGATGGTTTATTTAGAAATGCTTAGCTGCTTTAACCATGCCATTCTCCACTTTCTTTCTTTCTCTTTCTCTTTCTCTTTCTTTCGAATACAGGATCCAGGGAGCAAAAGAAAGAGACAGACACTGTGTTGTGTTGTATCCTACTCTAGCTCAAGCTCGTTTATTCTTTGTTAGCACCTGATATATATGAAGACAAAACATGGGTGGAATATTCAAGACAGTGATGAGCAATTCATCAACTGTTAACAAATAATAACCCTAATATGGCCATTTGCCTAGTAGGTTCTCATCTTACAAGTCATACATATTAATACTCAGTGTTTGGAACATTTTGACTATGTGATGACCTTCACATACCTTAGATCCCAAGAACTACCAAGCACGAAGACAACAGTAGATTACTGCAAAACTGTAAATAACAAAGATAC
Source organism: Chromobotia macracanthus (assembly GCA_036877525.1). Classification (NCBI taxonomy): domain Eukaryota; kingdom Metazoa; phylum Chordata; class Actinopteri; order Cypriniformes; family Botiidae; genus Chromobotia; species Chromobotia macracanthus. Next base: position 998,875 of record JAZGTH010000002.1, read on the forward strand.
ATAGCTTAACCCTGAAAGAGGGCCTCAACTAGCAGCAGTAGATAATTAATGAGATGTGTGAGTGAGACACTTAATCTAACAATAAGATAAAGTAGTAGATGTGTGAAATGGTGAATTCAGTGGTTCTTGCTCTCTCTCTCTCTCTCTGTAGTGGTTGCCCTCGGCACTTCGGCAGACTGGGTCCTAAGCAGCATTTCTTTAAAAAGTGTTTCCTCTAAAGAGCAACAGGAATATTTTTTGGGAAATCAAGCATCCTCTGTTGCTACCTATTCATCTGCTTTAGCTAAACTCCCAAAGGGAGCGGTTATGGTTAGCACTCTGGGAGATCTTAGAGTGACACTGGGGACTCTCCTGCCAGGTGAGTCTCTGCGGACCTCCCAGTCTTCGGTAGTGTCGGGATCTGAGCAGCTGGATGGTGATGCAGCTTCTTTCAGGGGGCCTGTTATCACATTTGACACTCTGGACAAGGACAGGATGCCTCTTACTGCCTCTGAGAGTGGGTTGCTCTCCTCTGGCCAAGACTTGGTCACTTTCCCCTTTGGGTCAGGTTGCTTATGCAGAGTACGACTTGGAGTTGATGGTCATATTTGTCTGGGCAGCCACAGCCATTGGACTGGAGTGGAACCCCCCTCTCAGTCCAGAGTGTTTGTGGTTGGAGTTACCCCATCTATAGAAACCGACACAAGACAATGAAACACTGAGCATGGCTTCCAGTCATTGCCACCTACTTATGTTGTTGAACAAAGACCCAGTATTCCTATCATTTATATAAACCCAGTATCTGTTAACAATTAACTCAGCGTTTTGGTCAGCGAGACCCCCCTAACCACAATCAGAAGGAAACTGGGAGCACTCCACCAGCTCAAAGAGTCAGAAGCTGAGTTTGCAGAGGAAGTGCAATGTCATCTTGGCCTACTCAAGTGTGGAGCTCGATCAACTCGCTACAGATTTCTTAAGGGATTTTATACCAAAAAGTGACTTATGAAGTAATGAACAGAGATCCTCATTCATTAGTGGAAGCTCAAAGTCTTGTAAAGGCCCATGAGCACAATTATCGAGCCACTATGGGATGTGATGTTGATGCAAAAAACAGAGCCAGACGGGTCCCTGGGCAGATGATGATGACGTGTCCAACGAAAGTCAATGATAACCTGTCCATGAGATCTCACAGTTATCTTGATGATGATGACGTGTCCAAGGCATTTCACAGCATCTTGCAGGGTGCAGAATCCAATCTACGTCACTGCAGACCAGTGAATTAGTAGGAACTATGTGACAGGTGAGGCTTGCAAAAAAAAGAGGCCCAAGCTTGCTTATTGATGTGGCTGTAAACTACATTCCAGCACAAGACCATTGTAGACATGGGAGCTGAAGCAACAGTTATCTCAGAAACTTTGTATTACCAGTTTCCTCTCAGTAAGCAGACAGCTACAACACAGACATGTCTCCAAAATACAGAATCAGGGAAAGACATGAATGCCAAAGGTGGTATGAAAGTCCAAATTGGAACCTGGAGTACAAAATGGGAAGTCTTTGTGGCTCCAATACGTGACCCTGTTCTTTTGGGGCTAGATCTGTTCCGGGCTGCAAATGTAACCAACTATACTAGTAGCAAAGTGTTCATTGCAGAGGAACTAGTTCTTGCTAAGATCATCGGGGGAGATGGAATGGATCATCACGTCGCTCGAGTGGTCCTGGAGACAGACACAATGTTACCACCAGAAAGTGAATGTCTAGTCTGGGGCGAAGTTGACAATCCAAAGCCTGGTGTCTGTGCTGTTTCGGAGCCCCACCTAATCACTGAAACTGTGGCCTCAGGGAGTGTTGTCGCAACCATGGAGCAACATGTGCTTGTAAGGCTTGGCCGTCTTTCCAACAATAAGACCACCTGACTGAAAAGAGCCTGTCTTGGTCTCTGTTTGTAACCTATCCAGATGAGAGCTTAAACCTACAGAGCAAGAAGAGGACAGTAGTATTCAAGAGCAGAGTGATGACTCAAATTATTCAGAACTGAGAAGACTGACAACTGCTACTGACTTACCTGAGCACCTCCAAGCCCTTTATGCTGCTTCAAATGGAACATTAAATGAAGAACAGCAACAACGACTTCTTGAGCTCCTGTTTACATACAGATGTATTTTTGCCATTTCAGATGCTTACATTGGCCAATACTCCAGCCAGTAATCACTAGCTATGGGTTTTATGAATACACTCCTATGCCCTTTGGGTTGTACAATGCTCCAAGCACTTTCCAAAGGGCAATGGAGCTTGTTCTTCAAGGACAGTGGGAAAATCTTCTGATTTACTTAGACAACATCATTATCCTGGGTAAAGGAGTAGACGAGAGCCATGTAGACGCTTGGAAAACCCCCACAAGTGTACATGAGTGAAAGGTTTTCCTTGGACTGTGCAACTTCTACAGAAAGTTTGTTCCAGCATTGGCTAGCCCTATAAATTAACTCCTTCAAAAAGAAGTGACATTCATGTGGACTGAGGAGCACCAGAAAGCCTTCAAACAGGAAAGATTGAATTCTTGAGTTTCCTTCCACAGAAGGGAAATACATTTTGGACACAGATGCGTTAAATCAGAATCAGGCAATGCTATCACAAATTCATCCAAGCCCAGAAAATACACTGTATAACGAGACAAGAGTTGCTTGCTGTTGTCTGCTACGCCTGCCAATTTCAACAGTACCGGCTTAATAATAAGTTTGTTTTTATGCACTGATCATAACAGTCTTACCTGGTTGTTCTGTTTCAGACACTCTGAGGGACAGCTTGTTCAATAGTTGAAAGAGCTTAGCCAGTATGATTTCAACCCTAAGCACAGGGCTCGAAAACACCATTCAAATCCTGATGCAATGTCAAGGCAAGATGGTGAGATCCCCAATGTGTGTAACTGTTATCAGGCAGGGAGGAATGTATCAGATTTGCCATGTGGAGGTTGTTGATACTGCTAAATATTTCATGACAACAGGGGGAGGTTTGAAGAAGATCTTGATGATGTGGTGCCACTTGCAGTAATGCGCATTGATTTGGAAACAGGGGAGCACAATGACATCAATAAACATTATGACATTTACACAGGCAAAGATGACAGGCCTGCTTCAGAGATGATTGGAGCCCCATGTGTTAACTGGTTAGAAACCATTACCAAAGAACAGCTGGCTCAAGAGCAAAAATCTGTTCCTGATTTCTCAATCTTACATGAGCGGAAAGATAGTGGATCCCTTCAAACAAAGGAGCAGGTGGCATTGAAAAATCAAGGGAGTAAGGGATATGGTAAGGGAGTGGTAAGGGAGTACTGGCTGTATTGGCTGCAAGTCGAATTACACCAGGGTGTTCTCTTCTATCATTGGAAAAGGCCTGGAAGGCTCAGTCCTTCTCTGCTGCTACTAGTACCAGCCTCTATGCAGACAGAAGTGTTGCAAGCTTGCCATAACCCACCCCAGTCTGGCCATTTGGGGGAAGGCAAGATGATAGAGCGACATACACCGCAGTACAACATTTTGTTATTATTGTGAGTGTACACAAATAAAAGTAACACTGTTTACAGTTGCTAATTTACAGTTTCTAATGATGTCTTAAATGTATGACCATAGGTGACGAAGAATTTAAAGTTGTTTTCACTGTCATGAGATACAAATCCAACAGAATGTACCACCGCATTCGCCAACCTCAGAGGGCAGATGCCAGCAATGTAGCCAAAGGCAGCCATGGTGTCCATCCTGGGAGCCAGAGCCAAAAGCCATATATAGAGCTGGAAGCTATATATGTATATATTCTGTGCAAGGTGCAGGTCTGAATGCTATAATAGGAGGTCCTACTTGCCTGTAAAACTATTTGCATACCTCCACACTCGCGTGTTTGGGGGAGGCATGGCTTCAGAGAGTGCTCTGAAAGGAGGTGGGATCTTATAAAGAGTCTTACTATTTTTTCTAGTTGTCTTGTCTCATCACTCCGTTGATCTATTCCCCTGTTCCGGTTCACAGTCTCTCTCATGTCATGGTATATCACTCCACCCTGGTCCCAGTTCATCATCAGCTGATTCTCCGCTCCACTGCCTGGTCTCCCGCTTGCTCTCCAACCCTGCCCAACATCCTTCTGTTAATTCCGCTGCCTGCTTCACTAGCGCCAGTGTCAGAGCTGTCTCGCCCATCAGCTATTTTGGTTTATTTTATTGACTGTCTGTTCTCCAGTGTTTTTCTAATAAAACCTGGTATCTGCGTTTGGATCTCTTTGTCGTCCCTGACAATCTACAAAGCTACTTTTACAAGTGGGAATACTTCTGATGCAATGGACAAGATGAAACTTTTTAATGTGAAATTAGGTTGAACATCAAAACATTAGTGATTAGTTAGGTGTCTCATATTTTCTGTGTTGTTTCTTTTACAGTAAAGTTCCCTGTTGCTGCCTCTGGGTTTCTCGCTAACTTATATTCCTTTAGTCCATTAGCTGTGTTGGATTGGTGGGAATATAAACAACTGTCATGACGACTGCTGTAAATATTGATAGTAGCCAGATTGGTTGACACCATACCAGATCAGAGAGGAAATTGTTTAAATAACGTGTATGTTCTTCTGATCACACCACAAGTTGTTAATAAAGAAACAAACACTCCCTCCTTTTCCATGTGCTTTTCCACATGATCTCTTTGGTCATGGTCACAGTCACGTGGTTCAAGGTCTCTGATGCTGTGTTTGTAAACAAAGCATTGTTGTTAAAGAACTCAAAGTCTACTTTATGACAGAGAAATCCATTTCCAAAAGTGTTTGTCTATCACATATAATAAGAATGATGACACGAATAACAAAAAAATTGCATATAAAACTGTTAAGTTTGGTTGTATGGCAAGTTTTGGCCAAACTGCCATATTTGACGCCATCTTGGATTAGGTTTAGGGCTTGGTTTGTGCAACAGTCATCCATATGACAAATTATGAAATAAAGGACAGAAAAGAAGAGAGCTGCTGTACTATTGTACCTTATCCATAACTTGTGTACATTAGGGGACTCTGTCATTTTGAAGACATTTTGAATAAATTATATATATATTATATTTATATATATATATATATATATATATATATATATATATATATATATATACATAGATATACATACATACATATATATATATATATATATATACACACATATTTATATATACATATATATATAAATGTATGTATGTACATATTTGATATACATATATATATGTATATCAAAAAGGGTTAGGTTTGTTGAATATATATATATACACCAGGTTCCACCCCCAGTCAACGATCTCATTTATCGGAATACTGATCACACACACTTGTTCACCATCACCCCATCATCACCTGCACTATATAAGCACACACTTCCCCCTGGCACATTGTCTGGTCTCCCTTGTGGATAAGGACTCATTCCTATGCTAGCGACTTACCTGCTATTGATTCCTGTTGTCTCTGTGGTTCTCTGTGGATTCCCCTGTGTTCTCTAGCGTCTGTGTGTGCTTTCCTCTGCTTAACGTTCTGTTCCCAGCTCATGGATACCCTCATCATTAGTCCTATACCTTTGGTCCTGCTGTAAGTTTTTTTCCATCTGTGTCTAGTTACCCTTAATTACGTGTATATATATATATATATATATATATATGGATAACATGGATATCGTGATTGCTGTTTTCAGTGTAAAACATGCCCCAAAATAACTATCTTAAGCAAAATACCTTAAGCAATGACACACACACGTATATACATATATATACATATATACATATATATATATATATAAAATATACGATATCCATGTTCCCTTGAAAATCCATTTTAACACTCAACATTGTCTGGTTTTCTTGCTGGAAAACCTGTGATTATACAGACCTTTTGTTGTATAGGGTGCTTCACAGGGGCCTTTCCTGTAAGTGCGTCCCCTTTGGTAAGCCCATAGTTTATTTAAAAACATATGAACCTCCCTTTGGTAGGATGTGGTCTCTGTAGTGTTCTCTCAGAAGAGGGTAGTGCTCTTCCCAGTGAGATTTTGTACATAGGTGCCCATCTGGCACGTATTGTGAGAACAAAGAAAAGGCCTTCAGTTAGAGCCATGTTAGGTACATTAACATTTACATTTAGGCATTTAGCTAAATTTCCTCATGACTTACAAGGTGAGGAAAACGATGAATCATAAGGAGGCAATAACAATATAATATCTGCACACAGTTACAGTTATCAAGATTACAACATTCCAATGCTTGATAGAGGTACAACCTGTTGGAAGAGAGGAAAAGGGTATTTTTTTAATAGATCAAACTAGTATCAGGTATTTGTGGAAGAGACAGGTTTTAAGCTGTTTCTTGAATATAGTGAGGGATGCAGACCGAACAGAGTCTGGAAGATCATTCCACCATTGAGGGACAGTGAAGATGAACCTGTAAGTAAGTCATTGTGTGCCCTTTAAAGAGGTAAGTGCTCTTCTCCCTGCCCATAGTATGGAGGGGTTGAGAATGCCTTACCTGGCATGCTGTAAGTTTGCCAAGTCGCAGAGGGCTTGCTGTGAGCCACGCAGTACATTGCCCATGTCAGTTCTGCAGCACCTTGTGACACAATTCGGCCGTGGCACTCATAAAGGAACCCCTAGTGTCATGTCATCAACATAACTTGAATAAGTGATAGAAAGGAATAGATCTCGGTTATAGATAACCTCCATTCCCTAATAGAGGATACAAGACATTGTGTTCCTCTTGCCACAATGCTGAACCATCCACTGAACACACTGATTCCCTCCTCAGCACAAATCTGAGTGAATGGTGCATGCCAATTTCTTCTATACTTCCTTTGCTATTTTATAGGACCCATAGACCAGATATTATGAATGAAGACAAGGTAAAGATTAAGTCCATTTGGAGAGAATTTACTGGAGAAACATTTTGCCAGCAGAAGTCAGCTTTACCAGTCACCTAGTTCCTAGGACAACCTGCTGTTACATTTATTTCAGTACTATTTATGGTAACAGAGTCAACTAATCTATGTTATGACAGTTATGACTTATTTTCTGATAATTATCAGCACTTTTAGGACATATAATCCTTCACGTTCCATAGATTGTCACATTTAACCATGAGCCCAGAAACAGCTCGAACGTGTCATAGGTCACCATTTCTCTGTGCTTCATCACTCTTCTCCTGATCCATCCTGTAATATACGCACATGCACACTCACAAAGCTCCTCAAGGCCTCAGCTCCTTCAGCTTTCTCATTCAAACTGGAGAATGTTCTCAAAACACAGTGACCATGGTGAAGACATTCTTTCTCATAGTCAGAAATTTAACCATTCGGCAATATTAAATAATTAGCTGTATCTATAATAAATCCTTTTGTTTCAGTCTGATGGATCAACTAAGGCCCCAGCATGTTTCATACCAGCAGGGACTTCTGTCTTGTGCTATCTCTTACTGAAAAAAGAAGTGTGTTCCTAAGAATTATTGGAAACTAAATTAGAACTCTAGTAACACTCAATGAATCAAGGATTTCAGTTATTACAATCACAAAAGGTTAAATACTTTTTGAATATTAATAATAATTTAATCAATATTATTATTGAGCAATAAATGCTGATTAAATATTGATTAGTTTTATGTTAAAAAGGATATGATTGATGGGGGGTGGAGCTAAGGAGACTACCCCTTTAATACCCAGATATCCAGTTGGAGAATGGCATGCAAAATCCACTCACCAATTTTCATTGGTCTTTTCTTTAAAGATCAGAAGTGGTCGGGCTCCCAAGAGTGAACCCTTAGTGTCACATCATACACACCATGACAGAACAAAACATTTCCATTCCCATCAGGACAGAGGTTACAGTCATGACCAATACGTTTTTCTGTTTTTATGAGACCTTAATCAGCAGACTACAAGCAGCTTACTTTGAGTGGGCAGCACAACCACGGAATAAGTAATATGCTGTTCAAAATAACATATTCAAAAACAATGCAAAGCACAAAAGAATGCAGGGATACACATATAATTATTATACAGCTCTGGAAAAAACTTTTTAAATCAGCATCTCTACACTTTTGATAGCCATTCCAGTGTTTGTTGAATTCCAACATAGGTGTAGTGGCATAAACTTAAGTAGTCTTATGTATGTATTGTTTTTTTTATTATTTGTTATCATTTATTTAACAGGTGCTTGCTTTAAGAAACTAAACCAATATATGCTGTATAATGATGCCACTTTAACATCACTTAGACCTGTATACTGGCGGGTGATGCTAGGGGGTGATGATGAGCCGCAGGGAACTTTATTCATATATGAAGTTCTGCTTAATATATGACATTCTGCTTAATAAAGTACTGATTCAGCAGTCACCTGAACCAAATATTAGTTAACAAGGAAAAGTATAGAAAACATGGTTGTGGTCATCACTATCCTCTTGCAATAGAACCAGTTGGATGGCAAAAACAGTGCTAGTAGAACATCAAATATAAATGGAATCAAATAATAAATGTTGACCAAGGCAAAATTAAAGTGAGGAAAAAAGGCTTCACTAAAATTCTGGCTTCACTAGCAGAGGGATACAGTGAGCATCAGGTTGCTTCCGTCCTTATATTTTCAAAGACAGTGGTTCATAGGAACAAGGACAAGCTGCAGAAAGGGCAAAAAACAACTCCACTGAATGAGTGACCTACAAAAAGAATAACAAATGGCAGTTGGGTTGAAGTGTATGGTGAAGATGGTTCAAAACAGGCTCCTAGAGGCAGGGCTGAAGTCATGCAAAGCTAGAAAAAAGCCCTTCAATCAATGAGAAGCAAAGAAGATCCAGGCTAAGGTTTGCAAAGGACCAGGATTGGACCATAAAGGACTGGAGTAAGGTCATCTTCTCTTCCAATTTTCAGCTTTGCCTAACATCTGCTTGTCTAATGGTTGGATGGAAACCTGGAGAGGCCTAAAAATCACATTGTCTCACACCCACTGTAACATCTGATGGTGGATCTGTGATGATCTAAGGGGGTGCTTCAGCAAAGCTGGAATTGGGCAAATTCGTCTTTGTGAAGAGTGCATAAGTCCACATTCAAGGTTGTCCAGGAAAAACTTGCTTGCTTGCTTCTGCTCTGCAGATGTTCCCCAGCTCTGAGGATTGTTTTGTTCAGCAGCCCAATGTCCATGTGATCAGGAGGAAGATGGATGGTCTCAAGCCATTAAACAAAGCTGAGCTGTTTGAATTTTTGCCCTAAAAGTGGCATAAAGGCACGCAACAGTAATGTGAAAGATGCATGAAAGTTGTGATTTATAAACCAGGGTTATTCCACCAAATACTGATTTTAAAAATCTTCCGAAGTTAAAACATTAGTATTGTGTTATGGTAGGTGTGAAAACACTGCATTTTTGTTGTTTTGACCAGAGTTCGTTTTCTGCAAATAAATGCTCTAAATGACAACGTTTATATGCATGTTGAAATTTGGGAGAAATGTTGACAGTAGATTATAAAATAAAACAATTTTATTTAAACGCATCCCTATAAAAAGCAAAACCATAAAACCAGTGGTCTCTTAATTTTTCCAGGCGAGTGTAAAACAGGGTTGGTGTTTGCCTAATGAATATTAACTACCTCTCCGTGGCCATGAGACAGTGAATATTTACAATGACAACAATAAAACAACAGTTACATTAAAACGTTTCGACAAAGAAAGTGAAAGTCTTAATCTGTTAGCTTGTTGAACATTTATTAGGATATTTCTACTATATGATGGCTCAAGCAGTAGCGCGCGACAGTGTTTTCATGGTAACCAGAAGTATTGTGAACGGAATTCTACAAAACTAAAATAATCATCAAACTGTCGTGCAATGCAATAAAATACCATCTCTTTCTTGCAAACGATACAATGAAAAATGTATAGATTTAATTTGAAGGCTAAACTACAAATCGTACGCAGGTATTTAATTTCACTATCGGTAGCTGAAATCAATCTTTTTAAGATGGCGGCGCTGTCCCAACATGCAACGCGGCGTTCGTTGTACTATATCCTACCAGAGCCGTTGGAAAGGGTTGCGACACACTAGTCGCGCCGCCACAGTCACGTGGTTGGTGTAGCCCTCAATAGTTCTGAACAAATCCGTGCCGTCAAACGGGTTCAATAGGACAGCCAGCAACGGCGACTATTTGCAGCATTTTCCGCTAAATATTAATACATAGAGTGCATTGATTACCACGTTGACTGCACATTTATGGTTGCATTTTGACTGGAGTGATAGAGACAGCATTAATCCGTTTTGTTCCTGTTTGAGAGGAATACGTGACGTAGAATACGTTCAAATATATGTATTGTTTCTCGTGGTTTTTTTTTTTGCTCATAATTACTCAATCCTTATGTTACGTTATGTAAAAGACAATGTAAACGTGCACAATAAATTAATATCGAATATTAATGAATGCCGGCAGGTACACAATTTTATTCAACAAATTTCAGTTGCAGAATAAACAAGGCAACTAACTGTAGTCATCAAAACATTTTAATATAAATATATAAAGCGAGAGCATAGATAAGCTTTTCCTTAAATAGGTAGACATAGACACTTCAACCTACGACAGGGAAAGATGTCAGAAAGCAGACTTCAAATAACTGTATCAATGTCAACGCATTCTGCTAATGCGTTCTGCTACATAATAAGCTTCAGCTTATTACTAAGATAGACGTTTTGCTACAAATTTGTTTAACATGGACATATAAAAAACAAAGGTCTAAATAAAGAACATGGCCTAAATAAAGCAACATCTCAGTATGTCGATTTACAGAATTTGAGCAAATAAGTTTAAAGTTAGCAGTTGTCTATAGGCTGTGATAACCCTCCTCCTTCCTTTGTATGAAATGTCAGATACAGTGAAGGGAGAGCTATTAGTACAGGCAAGTGGCTGCCGGTCAATGAGAAAGATATAAGCTGCGTGTATAAGCTACAGGTTGATAAATGTTCGTAATGTTCATTCTCATTGAAACAACATTCAATAACGGTATTTTGTGCTCTTCTGTGTTCAGTATTTGGACACAAATTTACTGCAGTATTTCAGAAGTATTTCAGTATTTCAAAAGACAACTTTGAAATGGTCACCTTATAGGAAATAGACATCATCAGTTTTGAAATGTATACTGCACACGAACGTACTCCCGCGTATTATTTTAAAAGGACCTTCATCCCGCCGTATTAATCTTACCCATGGTTTCCTCAGTTTTTTGTGCGTCGGAAAATCGTGAAAACTGAGAAAAGGGTGACGTTGTTTAGAATTAAAGCAACCCGGTACGGCGAGAAGATTCAGCTATTAGTTTTGACTGTTGCGATGATACCGGAAGTAGCATTACGCTGCTTCATTTACCGGAAATAGGAAGAGTGATAAAGGTCTATTGATCACGCCATTACACGGGTTACTTCCGCATTCCATTCTTCTAATGGAGTCTGTGGGTGTGTCGTAACTCTCTTTTTCAACGGCGTTGGATTGTACACACAGGCACCGGAAGTAACTTACTGGCTTATTCCTTTTTGCGCGCAAAGTCACAGCAATTATTTGCGTGTGAATAAGGTGTAATCTCCACAATAATTTGTCAACTAACGAATCCTTTCACAATAAACGTCAAAGAAATATGGCTAATTAAAACCCACAAGCCATTGTTCAGCTTGTGTTGGACCTTGAGGCGTGACTTTTATTTTGACGTGATGATTGCAGGATGTTAGCAGTGTTGCTGTTATCACAGAGGGAGTCACACGATCTACCGTATGATCGGCGCTTTACTGCCAATCTGAACATCTGCATCTTTCTGCACATCTGTAAACTGAAGGGCAGTCTGTAAGCGAGGAGACAGATACATGTACTCCTTTCTCATCTCTCATTGTGGTTTGCTCAGGCCTGTTGTATGTTTACTAACTCTTGACAGATGACAGCCACAACAAACTTCAACATAAGGGCAATCTGGTTTATTAAAAAATATTAGTTGCACTTTTATTTGTTTATTGTAAGCCCGTTGTGTTGGCAGATACTTGTTTGCGTGTTATATGTTAATTATGTATTTATTTGATGTGTCTTGGCAATGCTGTATTTTGTATTTATGTAAGAATTTTTTGTGCAGGAATGGTAATTTGAGGGATGTAGCCTTGGGTGGCTGGTGAAGCATAAACCCAAAAACATTGGACCAAACCCTTGTCATCCAAAACCAGCTCATGGCCTCCATGTACCAACCCTCATTAGAGGACTCAGTGGAGGTGAAGGAAGGCTTCCTATGCCCACTCTGTTTGAAAGACCTCCAGTCATTCTACCAACTGCAGGATCACTATGAGGAGGAGCACTCTGGAGACAACCGGCATGTCAGTGGCCAGCTGAGAAGTATGTGAGAGTCAAGAACAACACTTATTATTACAACCACTAAACACAGGCGATATATACAACATCTCCACAATTATTTTTGCGTGTATTCACAGCACAGTTGATGATGATACTGATATATTTCAAGTCACCATTATTTATACATCACTTTACACAATACAGATTGCTTCAAACAGGAAAGTAACAAGAAATTATGCAAATTTCATAGCATGGCCACGTACATAATAGAGAAAATCAATACACAATTTAGTGAGACTGATGTGGTCTACATATCATCTGTACACTTTATAAGACTTACAATCTAATGTCTAACCTTAATTTGTATAGGAGCTCAGACGAAAACACTATTTACTAGTTCATCATTTACAAAATCATTATTGTGAAACAAAATCAAATAAGCTATAAAGAGGTTCTACAGAGAACAGTGGTGTCATAATCCAGCTCAAACTCTGTAGTAAACAGGAAAATGATGTGGAAAAAATGGTATATAACTTAAATAGGACAGCATACATGGGAGTCATCAGCATTTCAAAATTGTTTCCCAGACCTGGTGCAGAAGGCAAAGAAAGCCAAAGACAAGCTGTTGAAACGGGATGGAGATGAGCGTATCGAGAGCAGTTATGAGTCTTTTTATTACGGAGGAGTTGATCCATACATGTGGGAGCCACAGGACCTCGGTGAGACTTGGACTTTGTCCTGGAAAATGTCTTAAATGTGTCTATGTTGATGATACACATGGCTATGGTTATTCGGTAAACATTAAGAAAATGTTGGTAGTGTTTAAAGCTACTGTTTATGTATTGCGTATAGTGTTGTGTTGCTGAATCATTTGATCTTAATTTGCTGATTGTAATAAATGTATTGTGTTAAACTAGGGGCCACTCGCAGTCACTTAGATGCTTTCAGGAAGCACAGGGCTGCAAGAATTGACCATTATGTTATTGAGCTCAACAAATGCATCATACGACTAGAAAAGGTGAGTATTTTCCCACAATACTTCTGAGAGGGCAGAATGTTGAATTAAACATTCAGTTGAAGTAAACCCTGCAGGAAATGGTAATAAATGTTGTTGTGTGTGCAGAGTACCCTGCATCCGGAAAGTATTCACAGCGTATTCACCTTTTTCACATTTTATGTTACAGCCTTATTTCACAATAGATAAAATTAATTACTTTCCTCAAAAATCCTTGAGCCCTTGAACATTTTCAAGATTCAAGATGGCGGCGCGGTCGGACGCAGCGGCTACTCCGGGTCCAAAAGATGGTGTTTTTATGTCTGTTAGTCTCGTCTCTTCGTCTTCAAACAGTTTAATTTCTCCGCAAAATCATCAGATAAACGCTCGGAAACACAAATACGATCGCCAGAGCCTTTTGGAAATCGGTAGTGCGTACAAACATGCGTACAAACATCAGCTTTCGCCGGCGACCACCGAGAAGCTACGAGGCCTCTGCCTGCTGCTGAAGCCGAACCCTGAGACCGCGGCCCCGTCCACTGATGCTACCCGCACAAGCCGCCGGCGCCGGCGCTGTGAGAGGGGACAGAAACGTGGCAAGCGCGGGGGTGTACGAGCTAGGCTAAGGGCTAACCCCACCAGACCAGCGATCCCATCATTAACGCTCGCAAACGTTCGCTCATTGGTAAATAAACTGGACTCAATTCAACTCAGTCGGTCTACACAGCATGAGTCAAGGGATTGCTGTGTGTTTGTTTTCACTGAAACATGGCTAAACGACAACATACCGGACTCCGCCATTCAGCTGCACGGACTAACCTGCTACCGAGCGGACAGGGATGCATTACTGTCAGGTAAGACTCGCGGGGCGGCTTGTGTGTGTACGTCAACAGAGAATGGTGTAATAATGCTGCGGTAGTGACTACACACTGTTCGTCGCTGGTGGAGGTGATGTTTGTGAAGTGCAGACCGTTCTATCTGCCGCGGGAGTTCACGGCCATTGTTATTGTCGCGGTTTACATCCCCCCGTCTGCAAACGCTAAGGACGCGCTTCGCGAGCTGTACAGCGCCATCAGCGATCAACAAACAAACAACCCCGACGGCTTTTTCATCATAGCCGGAGATTTTAACCACGCAAACTTAAAGACAGTCTTGCCAAAGTTCTACCAACATGTGAACTTTGCTACAAGGGGAAATAACACACTGGACTTTGTTTACACAACACAGAAAGACGCGTACAGGGCTGAACCCCGCCCCCACCTCGGGTACTCCGATCACATCTCTGTTATGCTAATCCCAGCATACAATCCACTGCTGAAAAATCACCAAACCGGTTCAAAAACTCATCACAGTCTGGCCGGATGATGCTACCTCAGCACTGCAGGACTGCTTTCAGACTACAGACTGGAGCATGTTTAAAGAGGCAGCCACCTACAACAACAGCACCGACCTGCATGAGTACACTGAAACAGTGAGTGCATATATCAAGAAGTGCATTGATGATGTGACAGTAACAAAGACCATCACCACACGTGCCAACCAGAAGCCGTGGATGACGGCAAAGGTTCGTGGGCTGCTAAAGACCAGAGATGAGGCATTCAGATCAGGAGATAAAGCAGCCCTAAAAACAGCAAGAGCCAGCCTGTCCTGTGGCATCAAGAATGCAAAACGCTCATATGCACAAAAAATCAATAACCACTTCACAGACAGCAGAGACTCACGGAGCCTGTGGCGAGGCATTCAGACCATCACTGACTACAAGCCCCTGCCACAGGCCTGTGATGACGACACATCCCTTCCAGATGCACTTAACCAGTTTTATTCACGGTTTGAAATGCAGAATGACACACCTGCACAAAAACTGCCCACACCTCCCACCGACCAGGCGCTCTGTCTGTCTCCAGCCGTAGTGAGGAAGACCCTGTCTAGGATTAACCCACGCAAGGCTACGGGTCCTGACAACATACCTGGCCGTGTACTGAGAGACTGTGCTGCACAGCTGACAGATGTCCTAACAGATATCTTCAACATCTCGCTGAGCCAGGCAGTCGTCCCCATGTGTCTCAAGTCCACAACCATCATACCGGTACCTAAGAAATCACCTGTGTCCTGTCTGAATGACTATCGTCCCATAGCACTGACTCCAATCATGATGAAGTGCTTTGAGAGATTAGTCATGAATCACATAAAAACCAGCCTCCCCAACACACTCGACCCACTCCAGTTTGCATACCGTCCAAACCGCTCTACGGATGATGCAATTTCCTCCACCCTCCACCTGGCTCTTACCCACTTAGACCAGAAGAACACTTATGTAAGAATGCTGTTCATTGACTTCAGCTCAGCATTCAACACAATAATCCCACAACAGCTCATTAATAAATTACACCTGCTGGGCCTTAACAACTCTCTCTGTAACTGGATTCTGGACTTTTTAACTGAAAGACCCCAGTCAGTCCGTGTCGGCCACAACACCTCGAGCACTACCACACTGAGCACAGGTGCTCCACAAGGCTGTGTGCTCAGCCCGCTGCTCTTCACACTGCTGACCCACGACTGCACTGCCAAGTTCAGCTCCAACCACATCATCAAGTTCGCCGATGACACAACGGTGGTAGGTCTCATCAGCAACAACGATGAAACGCACTACAGAGAGGAAGTGGCACAGCTAGCGGCATGGTGTGGCGCGAACAACCTGACCCTCAATGTGGAGAAGACAAAGGAGGTTGTGATGGACCTCAGGAGAAACTCCACTGACCACCCCCACTGACCATCGACAGCTCGACTGTGGAGAGAGTCAGCAGCACTAAATTCCTGGGGGTGCACATCACAGAGGATCTCACCTGGACCACCAACACCACGTCACTCTCCAAAAGGCACAACAGCGCCTACACTTTCTCCCCCGGCTGAAAAGAGCAAGTCTCCCTCCACCAATCCTCACCATGTTCTACAGGGGAACCATTGAGAGTGTGCTGACCAGCTGCATCACTGTCTGGTATGGGAACTGCAGCGCCGCAGACCGCAAGACCCTCCAGCGGACAGTGAACACAGCTGCAAAGATCATCGGTGCCCCTCTCCCTTCCATCCTGGACATTTTCCTTTCACGATGCTCCAACAAAGCCACCAGCATCGTAAAGGACCCCACCCATCCCTCACACAGTCTCTTCCAGCTCCTGCCGTCAGGAAAACGGTACCGGAGCATCAGAGCCCGCACTGCCAGACTGCTCAACAGCTTTTTCCCCCAGGCTGTGAGAGCCCTGAACTCAAGCACGGCTCCCCTCTGAAAAACCTCATACCTCTTAAATGTATATATATATCTATTTTTTATTTCTCCCTTGTGCAATTCTGAGTGTGCTACACACAGGTGAGTAGGCCGCACAGACCACCTGTAGAAACACACTCTCCTCTATGTGCACTAGACACTTTTTACAACTGAGGGTACATAATCCCACAAAAAAGACTCATGTATGTTTACAAGCCCATGTCTACAGATCATCTTGTACTGTTCTCCAGCCAGGAACAGTGCTTGACTTATATTTATGTGGAACATTTGTATAGTTTGTATTTAAATAGTTTATGTATAGGCAACTTTATATATATTTATATATAGTATATTTATAATCCAATTCTGTTAGCATTTGTGTTTAGATTTATACTGTTTCACGTCATTGTTGTATGTCTGTATTTATGTAGCACCGTGGTCCTGTGAGGCACGACATTTCGTTCCACTGTATGTCCCCACATATAGCGGAATGACAATAAAGCTCAACTTGAACTTGAACTTGAAAATTCTACAACCAATACCCCATAATGACAACATGAAAGAAGTTTGTTTGAAATCTTTGCAAGTTTATTAAAAATAAAAAATCAAACGTACAAGTATTCACAGCCTTTGCCATGACACTCAAAATTGAGCTCAGCTGCATCCTTTTTCCACTGATCATCCTTGAGATATTTCTACAACTTGATTGGAGTCCGCCTGTGGTAAATTACGTTGATTGGACATGATTTGGAAAGGCACACACTTATCTTTATAAGGTCCCACTGTTACCAGTGCATGTCAAAGCACAAACCAAGCCATAAAGTCCAAGAAATTGTTTGTAGACCTCTGAGACAGGATTGTATTGAGGCACAGATCTGGAGAAGGGTACAGAAAAATTTCTGCAGCATTGAAGGTCCCAGTGAGCACAGTGGCCTCCATCATCCATAAGAGGAGGAAGGAAGAACAACCATCTCTGCAACACTCCACCAAAAAAGCCTGTATGGTAGAAGGCACGTGACAGCCCACCTGGAGTTTGCCAAAAGGCACCTAAAGGACTCTTGGACAATGAGAAACTAAATTCTTTGGTCTGATGACACAATGACTGAACTCTTTGGCCTGAATAGCAAGCATCTGGCGGAAACCAGGCACCGCTCATCACCTGGCCAATACTTTACCTACAGTGAAGCATGGTGGTGGCAGCATCATGTTGTGAGAATATTTCTCAGAGGCAGGAACTGGGAGACTGCAGCAATGTACAGAGACATCCTTGATGAAAACGTGCTCCAGAGCGCTCTGGACTTCAGACTGGGGTGAAGGGTCAGTGTCCTGTTGGAAGTCGAACCTAAGCGCACAGCCAATATAACAAGGAAATTCACAAAGTTGTCCCATAGTCACTCCATTGAGTGGCCCAGACTTTAACCCGATTGAACATCTCTGGAGAGATCTGAAATGGCTGTGCACAGATGCTCCCCATCAGACTTGGTGGAGCTTGAAAGGTGCTACAAAGACGAATGGGAGACACTCCCCAAAAATGGGTGTGCCAAGGGTAGTATCATACTCAAAAAGGCTGTAATTGCTGCCAAAGGTATTGTAGGTAAAGGTAAAGTATTGAGCAAAGGCTGTGAATAATTATGTACATGTTTTTTTTTTGTTTGTTTGTTTGTTTTTGTTTTAAATTTGCAAAGATTTTAGACAAACTTATTTTGTCATTATTGGGTATTGTTTGTAGAATTTTGAGGAAAATAATGAATTTAATCCATTTAGGAATAAGGCTGTAACAGATGTAAAAGGTGAAGCACTGTGAATACTTTCCAGGATGCACTGTAAGTCCAGAAACGTATTCTGGTATGCAAGATATGAACCCTTGCCCAATTGTACACACAAAACTACTCAATCTACAGACCACTCACAGTCCTTTCACTAACTGTATATCTAATGCATATTGCAAGTGCTAATCTGATTGGCTGACTTCATGGAAGAGTATTCATGGTTAGAGTTCCTGCCCTATCCCTAACTTTTATGCTGTTCACCATGTTTTTTTTGTGCAGGTGTTCAGGGAGAGTGCCGTGGCATTCATTCATGTTTCATGCTGGTTGTTATATATCTGTATAATACTAGGCACGTCAAACTGTGATTGATCATGTTAATTGTTAGTCAGAAGGCTTTTCCTGTCTAAGTGGGCATTTTTGACCAGTGTAAGCTACATATAACATTTGGCCTTTTGTCACAACTGGTAACAAATTTCAGTTCTCAAAGGGTCAGTGTGAGATCTTCAAATAAACATTAAACTGGGTATTTTTATTCATGTTGAAACTATAAACATGTTGACAGTTTAACTTACTGTTTCATCATGACAGAAGTTGACATGAAAGAGAAAAAAAAGGGAAAAAAAGGCAGTTTGCAATGTAGTGAATGACAGTATAGACAATGCTATACTTGTGGTCAGTCATAAATTAATCCTAAAAATGGTAGTTTTTAAAAAGCGTTTGTGTCTTGGGTCCAAATGTTTTGGGTCAAGCTGACATATTCAGATAAATTATTACATTTTAAATAGAATTTGATAACTTTAAGTTTGTTAGTTCATCAAATTGCATCACATTCCTTTATTTTTGTTTTTGTTTCTAGCTAACCTCCTTTGACAGAACCAATATGGATGCAGCACAGATAAGATGTAGGTGAAGGACAACATGGTAAATCACAAATGTGTTCAGTACTGTACATCAACTTAAAATTTTACTACTGTGATACTTCAACAGCACTTGAGAAATCGGTGGTGTCTTGGGTAAATGATCAAGATGTGCCGTTCTGTCCTGATTGTGGGGGCAAATTCAACCTCCGTAACCGGCGTCACCACTGCCGTCTCTGTGGGTCCATTATGTGCAGGAAGTGCACAGAGTTTGTGCCTCTGCCACTGGCCTGTGAGTCACACATGCATGAATTATCTGACTTTTAATCATTAATCTTGCCTTTTTTATAATTTCTACCTTTTAAGGCAGAAACCCTGCAGCAAACACATAGTGCTGTTCATCTGAAGGCCATGGGAAGCTTGAACTTCCTATCAATGTCAGTAGAACTTAATGTTAACATGTCAAGTAAATAT
Source organism: Chromobotia macracanthus (assembly GCA_036877525.1). Classification (NCBI taxonomy): domain Eukaryota; kingdom Metazoa; phylum Chordata; class Actinopteri; order Cypriniformes; family Botiidae; genus Chromobotia; species Chromobotia macracanthus. Next base: position 1,018,540 of record JAZGTH010000002.1, read on the forward strand.
GCAACACTAATTAGAATAATAATGCAAAGCACGCATAAATATTAGCAAAATAGTCAATATTTAGTTATTGAATTAAAAACAAGTTTATTTAAAATTTATCAGACTCATGTACTAGAGGTTTTTTAAACAGCTCATTGTAGGGCATTGTGGGATTGCCCTCACAATAACGTATACACACACCTCTGCTGCTGTGGAAAAAGAATCTTCACATACTGATTCTGTCTAATTTTAAAATGCTGTTTACATGGGCAACTGGGTAACTGCTTATATAGTGGTATATCACATATGACTGCAGATATACCAGACTGAAGTATACCAGACTGCAGATACGAATAACTATATAACAGCATTTGGATATAGTTACGATTACCTTTTCCTTTTGTTTTCTTTTATTATTTTATTGTTATGTTATAATACTTGTGTCACATGTTGCTGTCAGATAAGTTGACCAGTGGAACAAAGGAGGCTCTGTATGCAACTGGCAGTCCAAGTCAGGGTGGGTCTCCTGGGCAACAGGCCATGCAGCAGATCCCTCGCCGTGGCTCCATCACCAGCATCTCATCCGTCACCTCCATTCTGGAGGAGAAAGATGAGGATCGGGTGCGCTGTTGCCATCACTGCATGGACGCGCTGATGCGGCATCAACACAAACTGGAGGAGAAAGATCACATGCCTGATATCGTCAAACTCTATGAGGTACCAGCTGTATATTGCTGAGTGTTATGAGCTTTACGGTGACATTTTAACTCTTTAAATTAAAACTATAGTTGAAAATCATATAAAAAATTCAAAAACTTCTTAAGATTAATACAACCATAGCACATTTGCTGACTTCCATTTTATGTTCTGTTAGTCAGTAGTTTCTTAAAAATAAGTCAAATTTATTTTTTTTAAATTTGTGCTTAGATGCAAAAGAATACCTTGTTTTGCATCTAAAAACGCTGTTTGTAGTTAGAGTCATAAGACTTAAAACAAAAATCATAGTCTTTGTCAAAACTAAATTTTATTTTAAATTGCTTTAATTTGTAGATTAGTTCTGTAGTAATTTACATTAAAATGCAAATACCAAATGACACAAATGACTAATCAGTAAAGATTAATTAAGGTAGTCTGTTAATTAGTCTGAGAATTTACTTTTAATGTTGCAATGAGTCTGTACACTGTATTATAAACTCTGTGAAGCCGTGGTTTACAGTGAATATAAAACAGTGCCAGTGTTGTAAAGCATGACACTAAGCAGAGTAAAACCCTCACATTCACTGTAAAGCATGGCTTCATAATCAATCATAATCAATATTTGATTGTTTTTGCTCTGCAGAAGTTGAGGACATGTATGGAGAAGGTTGAAGCTAAGGCCCCAGAGTACACACGCATGGCTGAGTCACTGAAGTAAGCCCTCAACAGCTGTAAGAAAACCACTGCAGACGAGCATTTGATCTTTTATTGAACGATTTGTTAGTGCCGGGTAGCACATCAGCACATTGCCAGTCTCAGAGTTTGTTTGTCTGTGCAGTGCTGGAGAGACGGCCTATAATCTAGAGAATGCTGCTGGAATGAGGATGGAAATTCAGAAATACTATGAGCTCATTGATGTTCTGAGGTAGGAAAACGTACACTGGCATAGAAATATCTGTGAGAATCCTTTACATGTATTTCTATGCTTTTGTTTCTGTATTAGTAAGAAGATCCTCACACTGGGGTTGGAAAAGGAGGTCCAGCCACACCCAAAAGCCCTCCAACTGCAAAGAATGGTGCGCTATGCTGCCACACTCTTTATACAGGTAAGAAACAAAAACGCAACCTTGGCCATAAAGCTATAAAGAACATACACTTCAGATGGGGATGTGCTTATCCAGACACTTGCTTTCTTGCACTCTGCAGGAGAAACTGTTGGGTCTGACAACTCTACCCACCAAGGAGAAATTTGAGGAGCTGAAAGAGAAGAGGAGGGAGGAGCAGGAGAAAAGGTTTCAGCAGGAAAAACAGGCACGCTAATGTTATTATATACAATAATACAAAATGATCAATCACTTTTTCTGTTACTTTGTGGTGATAATCTCCAGAAATGTTTTATTTAGTCATCTAAGGATGCAGTACTTTATAGCATAGTGGGTGCGATTCAAATGAAAGGATTCTGTAAATGAAAGATATCTCAGAGGTTGTTCATTAATTTGGGGTTCATTCTGTAATGCTATATGTCTTGTGTAATTAGGCAGCCCTAGAGGCACAAAAACGTCGATCTGAAAATGAGAAGATTCGACCGGCTTTCGGTGCAAATGGAAATGTTTCAGGTCCCCGCATGACCAAAGCCAGCGGCTGGCTGCCACAGTCAGACACTCGCTGTGAGCTGGATGACCCTCTGCTGCAACAAATTGAAAACATAGAGTCATTCTTACGGCAGGCACGCTCTGCAAACCGTACAGACGAGGTATCCATGCTAGAGGAAAACCTACGGCAACTTCAGGATGAGTTTGATGCCCAGCAAACCAGCCGAGCTATCAAGCTGTCACAGAAGCTGGCTGAGGAGATGGACCTACAGCAAAGGCAGATTGAACATCTACAGCAACGAGAACTTGAGAACAAAGCCCACACAAAAACTTCCCCAGATTTCAGAGACAGAGGAAATGTTCAAAAACAAGATGGAGAGGAAGGTGACTTGGGAGAACATTTGACTGCAAGCCATGCATTTAGCCCTGGATCTAATACAAAGTCATTACCTTTGGAGAGGCAAAGAAAAGAACATACACTAACTCAACCAGCCAAAAACCCATTTGAAGATGAGGATTCTTCACTTGAAGAAGAGGAAACCAACTCTGTGAGCAAAGAGATTATGAATCAGGCAACCAATGGAAAGAAGAATTACAATCCATTTGAAGATGAAGAGGATGATCTAGATCTAGACACAGGTAAAGTGAAGACACCTGCAAATCCTTCTGAAGATGAGGATGATGAGGTAGATCGAGGTAACCCTTTTAAAGAAGGTTCAGATGTGATTCCAGCTGCCTCAACCAATCCATTTGATGAAGATGGCACTTTAATGGATGATGTGATAGACGAAGAGCTACTCCTACAACAGATAGACAATATCCGTGCATATATGTTTGACGCCAAACTGAGTGGACGCTCTGATGAAGTGGAGCTTTTGACAGAGAACCTAAGAGAGCTACATCGTACACTACAAGAGCAGAAACAAAAAAAATAGTGACTGTCATAAATCCATATCATGAGGTTTTTCCACACTTTTCTGTCAAAATTAAACGCAAGAATCAGTTAGTTGGGAAGGATAAAGACAATAAAAATTAGATTTAAAGATCTAATTCTAATAGTCATAGTTGAACTAAAAAAGCTAGGGGAACGTTAGCATAGCTAATTATTCCAATTCTTTGCTATTTTTGGGTAACAAGTAATATGAGGAAACTTGAGGTGGTTGTTTTAAATGGAATTGCTGAAGCATTTACCATCCAACCAAATCAGTATTTGATGCACACATTCTTTAAGAATTCATTAGAATGTATTCTAAAGCAACAAATCTGCACAACTGACCATTTTCTGATAGGCTACTGATGTAATGGATGACCAGCGCTTCACTAGATAAGACGATAATGTCCTGCATTTCGTCCAAACATTATTGGTTAAAATCTGCAATGTTTATTTTAATGTGATGTCAGATCTTGTGTATGTAATGTACTTGTATATACCACATAAAAATTTTCATGTACATTGTTTAATTTCATTAATTCCATTAATTAATTTAGCATCATACAAATATATCCAGTGCTTGAACAAGTAATGTTCTTGGTTGTTATCATTGGCTTGGTCCACTTTTAAATAGCTTTGCAGAAGGTTTCCAATTAGTATTCATAATTTTCTCAAGTAATATTCCTTGCATGTTTTAATACTTTATTGTACACGCCACAAAAAAATGTCAAACACTAAGTCAGTGTTGTGTTCGTGTTAACTGTGTAACTTTCCTGTTAAGAATACATACTGTATTTGAAAAGTTCAAGTAAATTATAGTTTCATTTCTTACAAAAAATACTCTAAGAACACACAGCAGTGACTAAATGTGTCTGAATGTCATGCTTTTTGTAATTATAATAACTGATGTTGTGGCAAGCAGAGAACAACTGCTTTAGCTTTTGGAAATTGGTGTATGTTCACAATGTAATCAATGCAACACTAATAAAAACAGCTGACACAATAAAAGGGGTTTAAGGGTTTTTTTTGTCTAGTGTACATTGAGAAACACAAATGTTTTTTGTGTGTGAGGGTTGTATTTGTTTTCCAAGCATCATTTGTGTGATTCCTTTGAGATTCTGTAGTCCAGAAATGAACTATTACTGTAAAAAGTCAATTCTGTAAATAAATTCTGTAATAGAAACATTTGAATTTCTATCAAAGCAAAGAAAGACTAACAAAAGAAAGATGCCATGAAAACGTCATAATGCAGATAATATGTATCCTGTAACAGTTCATCTGAGCCAGCAGCCTGTTTGGCCCTATATTTGCTTGTCATCCCTTTGGAAAGGGGCACTAAACCTGGTTACGGAACCTAACCCTCCACTTCACTCATACACTCCTGCAGGAAGTATTTCTTGGGCCCAAAATTATCAGGGTTAGACAGCTCCATTTTAGCCAGAGCCTCAGCTTTAACAACTTCACTGTGAGCAGACAGATACATGCAAACAAGCTCATATACATGACATCTAGACGTATCACATACAGCTGGGATCATACACTTACGCCTCGTAAAATCTACAAAGTGTTAATAATAATTTAAAAAGTTATAAAATATTGAACGTATGAAAAATATTGAAAATATGAACGGTGGTGTACATAGACCTCCTCAGAGGCCGGGGTGAAACGACAAAAAGGGCACTTGAATCAACTTCAATGAACATAACCAAAGTTCCCTTTTAGGCAGTCACGTTTGACGTTACAGCGACGTATTGATATATGGGGTCTCGTTTACGAGTAGTAACCTAAGTAGTATCACCTTCGAGTAGTAGAAAAAACGTACCAATGAACATTGGTTCGAGAGGAAAGAGCCAATGAGCATTGGGCAGTGAGTGTATATAGATTTGTAGATTTTTTCGTATGTAGATTTTTTCATTCAGAGTAGCAGTAAGCGCTACTCATATTTCACTCGACTATTGCCTGTCTCTCTCGCAAAACAATTACAGTGTGACTGGAAGTCATTTAATTTAACCGGACATTAGAGCCTAAATCGTGCCCACCCAGACTCCTTCCTAACGCGTATTAAACAGAATTGGAGAACAAAAGTTTCTCAAAATGCTAACAGCTTTGGCAGTAACCTTACTATTCGCCATGACCACATGACAGATTTAAAATAAACCACACTTCCAGATACAATGAATTGACTTCCAGTCACTCCAAAATGTGTTTTTGCTCTCTCTCTCTCTCTCTCTCTCTCTCTCTCACTGACACTTCTCCTCTCTCTCTCTCTCTTTCTCTCTCTCTCTCACTGACACTTCCCTCTCTCTCTCTCTCTCTCTCTCTCTCACTGACACTTCCCCTCTCTCTCTCTCTCTCTCTCTCTCTCTCTCACTGACACTTCCCTCTCTCTCTCTCTCTCTCTCTCTCTCTCACTGACACTTCCCTCTCTCTCTCTCTCTCTCTCACTGACACTTCCCTCTCGCTCTCTCTCTCTCTCACTGACACTTCCCTCTCTCTCTCTCTCTCTCTCACTGACACTTCCCTCTCTCTCTCTCACTGACACTTCCTCTCTCTCTCTCTCTCTCTCTCACTGACACTTCCCTCTCTCTCTCTCTCTCTCTTTCTCTCTCTCTCTCACTGACACTTCCCTCTCTCTCTCTCTCTCTCTCTCTCTCTCTCACTGACACTTCCCTCTCTCTCTCTCACTGACACTTCCCCTCTCTCTCTCTCTCTCTCTCTCTCTCACTGACACTTCCCTCTCTCTCTCTCTCTCTCTCTCTCTCTCACTGACACTTCCCTCTCTCTCTCTCTCTCTCTCTCTCTCTTTCTCTCTCTCTCTCACTGACACTTCCCTCTCTCTCGCTCTCACTCTCTCACTGACACTTCCCTCCCTCTCTCTCTCTCTCTCTCTCTCTCTCTCTCTCTCTCACTGACACTTCCCTCTCTCTCTCTCTCTCTCTCTCACTGACACTTCCCTCTCTCTCTCTCTCTCTCTCTCTCACTGACACTTCCCTCTCTCTCTCTCTCTCTCACTGACACTCCCGCTCTCTCTCTCTCTCTCACTGACACTTCCCTCTCTCTCTCTCTCTCACTGACACTTCCCTCTTTCTCTCTCTCTCTCTCTCTCTCTCACTGACACTTCCCTCTCTCTCTCTCTCTCTCACTGACACTTCCCTCTCGCTCTCTCTCTCTCTCTCACTGACACTTCCCTCTCTCTCTCTCTCTCTCTCTCACTGACACTTCCCTCTCTCTCTCTCTCTCTCTCTCTCTCTCTCTCTCTCTCTCTCTCACTGACACTTCCCTCTCTCTCACTGACACTTCCCTCTCTCTCTCTCTCACTGACACTTCCCTCTCTCTCTCTCTCTCTCACTGACACTTCCCTCTCTCTCTCTCTCTCTCACTGACACTTCCCTCTCTCTCTCTCTCTCTCTCTCTCACTGACACTTCCCTCTCTCTCTCTCTCTCACTGACACTTCCTCTCTCTCTCTCTCTCTCTCACTGACACTTCCCTCTCTCTATTTCTCTCTCTCACTGACACTTCCCTCTCTCTCTCTCTCTCTCACTGACACTTCCCCCTCTCTCTCTCTCTCTCTCTCTCTCTCTCACTGACACTTCCCTCTCTCTCTCTCTCTCACTGACACTTCCCTCTCTCTCTCTCTCTCACTGACACTTCCCCTCTCTCTCTCTCTCTCTCTCTCACTGACACTTCCCTCTCGCTCTCTCTCACTGACACTTCCCTCTCTCTCTCTCTCACTCTCTCACTGACACTTCCCCTCTCTCTCTCTCTCTCTCTCTCTCTCACTGACATTCCCTCTCTCTCTCTCTCTCTCTCTCACTGACACTTCCCTCTCCTCTCTCTCTCTCTCTCACTGACACTTCCCTCTCGCTCTCTCTCTCTCTCTCACTGACACTTCCCTCTCTCTCTCTCTCACTCTCTCACTGACACTTCTTTCTCTCTCTCTCTCTCACTGACACTTCCCTCTCTCTCTCTCTCTCTCACTGACACTTCCCTCTCTCTCTCTCTCTCTCACTGACACTTCCCTCTCTCTCTCTCTCACTGACACTTCCCTCTCTCTCTCTCTCTCTCTCTCACTGACACTTCCCTCTCGCTCTCTCTCTCACTGACACTTCCCTCTCTCTCTCTCTCTCTCTCTCTCTCACTGACACTTCCCTCTCTCTCTCTCTCTCTCTCTCACTGACACTTCCCTCTCTCTCTCTCTCTCTCACTGACACTTCCCTCTTTCTCTCTCTCTCTCTCTCTCTCTCACTGACACTTCCCTCTCTCTCTCTCTCTCTCTCTCTCTCTCTCTCTCTCACTGACACTTCCCTCTCGCTCTCTCTCTGTGCGCATGCGCGAGTGTTGGAGCGAGTGGAGTGTGTTTGCTCTCTCTCTCTCTTCTTCTCTCTTGTGTTATTATAGATTGGGTTAGTGACGGTAGAGCGCTGGTTGTAGGTGGTTAAAGTCATTTTGTCTGGCCGCTGTTGCGGTTCCGCTGCTCGGTTGTGAAGTGATGGCGTTTGAGCAGCTGACCCGCCGGCACGGCATTAAGGTGCCGGTCTCGGTGGACTGCTCTGTGGAGGAGTGCAGCCTCGCCGTCGGGGAGGTTGTGGGTCACGGTTCTATTAAGTCAGCATCGAGAATGAATAGTGCGATTGTGCTTTTACTGGAGTCCATTGATAAAGTGAATAAAGTTGTTGAAGGAGTTGTGATAAAAGATGAATACACTTCCCTCTCTCTCTCTCTCTCTCTCTCTCACTGACACTTCCCTCTCTCTCTCTCTCTCTCTCTCTCTCCTTGACACTTCCCTCTCTCTCTCTCTCTCTGTCTCAGCTGGTGTCACCGATCAAAATGATCCCCATCAGCTGTAAGTCTCCTCACCTCAAACATGTGATGTCTTTCAGAAGACAGGTCTTCATGATCCTGAAGAACAATAACGAGGAGCTGAATCTGGTGTTCAGGTTTAAAATCGATGAGTTTAGTTACTCTGTTCATGTGTCGTCGGAGATGATGAAGTGTTTCGGGTGCGGAACTGTGGGGCATTTGATTCGGGCGTGCCCAGAGAGGGCAGGTGAGAGCCCGGCGGCCGCTAATGCAGCCGAACCGGCGATCGCCAACACCGATAGCGAGGTCCCCTTACTGAATGATTCACAAAGAAATGTACAGGACACACAGGAGGAGCACAGTGAGATCAGTGATCAGGAGAATGAGGGGACGGATCCGTTACCGAGCTCACAGAACGAGCAGGACGTGCGGAGCGAGTTCAAGGTGAGCGCAGATGTGGGTCACACTGCGACCAGAGTAGCCGAGTCAGTGTTGTTTAGTGACGAGGACGTGCTGAGTGATAGTGATCTCTCCAAAGTGTCGATCAAGAGGAAAAAGACAGAAAACAAAGCCAACACTGAACCAGTCACGAAAGTGTCCAAGACTCGCCCGGCGCAGCCCTGCTCTCAGCGGGAGGACAGTGAGGTGGACACCGCTGTGAGCGCACACGCAGGGGGATGTGGACAGGGTTTACTCCCTCACCACAATTCAGCCTTTCTTACAGAGCACTAAAGGAATGAGGCTGGTTAAAGTGGAGGAGTCTTTCCCAGACCTAAAACTGTTTCTTGACTCAGTTAAATTTTTTATGAAAAATACTGAACACACCAACCAAGTAGCCTTCACTGACCAAGAAATCTTCTGTCTGAAGAAAATGATGGCCAAAGTTAGAGCTCAGTTAGCGAGTGATGCTTGAGTGTCTGCTGTTCTTCTCATTTTTTTGTTTTAACCTCTTTGGTCTGTTTAGTTGCAGCTTTATTTTTTATCATGTGTGACATAAAGCTTGGCTCTTTAAACATAAATGGTGCCAGAGAGGATGTGAAAAGAGCTTCTCTTTTCAATTTATTTAAAGTTAAAAAATTAAATGTTATTTTTTTACAAGAAACACATAGCACGGTTGAGATCGAATCTGCATGGAAGAAGGAGTGGGATGGGGAGGTTTATCTAAGTCATAAGAGTAGTAGCAGTGGTGGGCTTGCTGTTTTGTTTTCTAGGGATTTTTTGCCAATTGCTTGTGATACTGAGGAAATTATTGAGGGCCGTTTGTTAAAAATACAAGCTGTTTTTGAAAATGTTAAACTGACTTTTATTAATGTTTATGCTCCAACTGTAGGCATTGAAAGGGTGGCCTTTTTAAATGTGTTAAGCTCTGTTATTGTTAACTGTGGCAATAATGGATTTATTTTTCTGGGTGGTGATTTTAACTGCACTGCAAATCCGATTTTAGATAGAAACCATCCTGAGCCACATGGACCAAGTAAAAAGGGTCTTATTAATTTAATTGAGGTGAATGATTTGTGTGATTGATGTTTGGAGGTTTTTTCATCCTACTCAACGCCAATATACTTGGACTCATGTTAAAGACAACTCTTTATCTTTGGCTAGGCTTGACAGATTTTGTTGTTTTAAACATCAGTGTACTATTTTCAGGAGTTTTTCAATATATCCTGTTGGTATTTCAGATCATTGCCTTGTTGAGGTTTCTGTCTTTGTCAAAGATGTGAAATGTAACAGTGCTTATTGGCATTTTAACGTGGCTCTGCTTTCCGATAATGTTTCTTAGAGATGTTTTTAAGTTTTTTTGGAATAATTTTACAAAAACTAAATCTGAGTATACTTCCTTACAGCAATGGTGGGATATAGGAAAAAGCAAAATAAAACAATTATGTTTACAGTATACTCTCAATGTCTCTAGGAACATGGCCAGGTCAATGAAAGTCCTTTAGAGTGAAATAGTAAAGCTGCAAGTTTTGGCAGACTCCACAGGAGAAAGAGGGCATTTTAAAGCTCTCAAAAGAAAAAAGTCAGCTCCGTTTAACCTGTTGGGTTTTTCTGCTCAAGGTGCTCTAGTTCGCTCACGTTTTCAAAATGTTGTTAAAATGGATGCATCCTCACATTTCTTTTTTGGTCTTGAACAGAAGAACGGGCAAAGAAGACTCATGCACACTTTGCGATCAAGAACTGGGCAGCTGCTACAGGAGCCTGTGGAGATTCGTAAATGTGCAGTGGCTTTTTATGAAAAACTTTTCCAGAAGGAGTTCCAAGGGAGACCTGAGGTGGCGCAACCTTTTTATGAGGACTTACCGAAGGTTTCAGTGGAAGCTAATGCACAGCTGGATGTGCAGCTTTCTGCTGCTGAACTGTACACAGCGTTGCAGAGTCTGGAGAGGGGTAAAGCTCCAGGCATTGATGGCCTTTCGGCAGATTTTTATAAAGTTTTTTGGCCTGTAATTGGCTCGGATCTGCTGCTTGTGCTAAGAGACAGTTTAAGCAAAGGACAATTGCCACTGAGCTGCAGGAGAGCAGTTATTACTCTTCTCCCTTACTTGATATCAAGAATTGGCGTCCAGTGGCTTTGCTATGTACTGACTACAAACTGCTGTCAAAGGTCTTGGCAATGAGGCTAAAAAAAGTGATGGAACAAATAATTCATGTTGATCAAACATACTGTATATCCAACAGCTTAATATCTGACAATATTATTTTAATTTGTGATGTTTTGGACCTCTCCAGTTCATTGGGATGTAATATTGGTCTGATTTCAATAGATCAAGAAAAGGCTTTTGACAGAGTTGAACATCAGTATCTGTGGCAAACGCTAGATGCTTTTGGTTTCAGCTCTGGTCTTATAGCCATGATCCAGGTCTTGTACAGAGATATTGAGAGTTTACTGAAGATCAATGGTGGTTTAAGTGCTCCTTTTAAAATTCAGAGGGGAATCAGACAAGGTTGCTCACTATCTGGAATGTTGTACTCTTTGGCCATAGAGCCTCTTTTACATACTCTGAGACGGCGTATTTCAGGAGTGAATTTTCATGGGTGTGAATCAGTTTTTAAATTGTCTGCTTATGCTGATGATGTTGTTGTAATGGTTAAAAATCAAGACGATATTAATGCTCTTGTTGATAGTCTTAATGATTTTAGTGTTTTGTCTTCAGCAAAAGTTAACTGGGGAAAAAGTGAAGCTATTACTTTTAGTGATGAGTTAAGCAGGAAGCTTGTTCTACCTGGTGGTCTATTTTGGAAAAAGGGTGGTTTTAAATATCTTGGGGTTTATCTTGGTAATAATTCTTTTATGTGCAAAAATTGGGATAATGTTTTAAAAAAAGGTGAAGGACGTCTTAAAAGGTGGAAATGAATTCTGCCACATATGTCATATAGAGGACGCACACTAGTTATTAATAACTTGGTGTCATCCATGTTGTGGCATCGTCTAATATGCATGGACCCCCCGGCGCAGCTGCTATCTAGGATACAGGCGGTGTTGGTGGATTTTTTCTGGGACCATCTTCATTGGGTGCCTCAGAGTATACTGTTTCTGGAAAAAGGGGAAGGTGGACAAGGGCTCATCCATCTCGCCAGTAGAGGGGCCACTTTTCGACTGCAGTTTATTCAAAGGTTTCTTGCTGGACCCGCAAACCTGGTTTGGAGACCTCTAGCTCGAACTATCTTTAACCAAGGTGGAGTTTTGGGTCTTGCTGAGTCTTTGTTCCTAACAGATCTGTGTGCTCATAATTTGGGCAACCTCCCATCTTTTTACTCTGGATTGTTTACTGTGTGGGGGATGTTTTAAAAACGGAGGTTAACCAGCAGTGTTTCCTTGTCGTGGCTGTTGAAAGAGCCGGTACTGCATGGAAACCCGGTTCAACGTCCAACAATTAGCTGGATCTTTTGTGCTGCAGCAGTTCCAGTTGGCAGGGGTTGTCACACTGGGGCATGTAGTTGATCTATGTGGACCTGATCTGACTAATGCTTCAGGTCTGGCTTCACATGTGGGAATTGGATCCATCAGGCTTGTAAATCTTCTGCTGAACTCTTGGAAATGTGAACTCACACAGTCTGAACTGTCTTTGTTAAATTATTATTGTACTGGACATTGTTTGTCAAATGTTGATGATTCCTTTCCTATATTGTTTCTTTCTCCTCATTTTAAAGATTGCACTGGTCAGTTTTTAGATTTTAGTGAGACCTTAACAGACAGGTTGGATGTTATGGGGGGGAAAACATCTTTATTTTTGATTAAATAAAGATGTTTTGAATTTCAAATTTCTCACTGACACTTCTCTCTCTCTCTCTCTCTCACTGACACTTCCCTCTCTCTCTCTCTCTCTCTCTCGCTGACGCTCTCTCTCTCTCACTGACAAATACAGTCTCAGTTTCATTTCTGTATATTGTCCATAAACATTTTTGTTAGGTCCTAAAAATACACTGTTCACCCTACAGCTGTTAATAAATAATGAACAAAACAAAAATACTGCCAGCTGACTGAATGTTGATTAACAAAATAATGTTTTCAATTTCAATAAAGTATCGTATCAGAGACACTTGATACATAGAATGCTGACTAAGCAAACTGCTTTTAAAACACTTGTGCAGACTGTGTCCTCATCATTTTTTGACTCTAGTTTTCTGATTAAAGAACATGCCCCCAACTTGTTCTTCCTGACTGGGGAACTACGAGCGTGTGTGTGTGTGTGCGCACGCATCTACCTAGTCAGAATGTACTATAGTACCTAGTGCTATGTCTAGATTATAGAAGAATGACGTTTTGTCTAAAATAAAATTTTTCTTAATAAGGGTTTAGCATTCTGTGTCTTCATCTATAGTTTACTATAGTTTCTGATTAAAGAACATCCACAAATTGTTTTTCCTGACTGGAGAAACCTTCAGAACAATTCACAACACATTCACGTTTCACAGTTTACCTCTGAGTCATTCAACAAAGGTTGCTTGAAAACTTCTGTCATAGGCTACGTGTTAGAGGTCTGTGTATCATCTGGTGACATCCCAGAGGTAAACTGTGAAAAGTGTCTATAAGAGGTGGACACCCAGAAACTCGCTAATCATTAAAACTCTAAAAACATCAAAAGACAAACGATAACAAACACATACCCAACCCAGTGTGACAGTCGATGTTAAATGAGATGTGTGAGATTGTTTGGCTAAATGTTTTCCAAAATGAGGGTGTCATTGTTTCAATTTAAAACGATGCAAAACAACCCATATTTTAAAACAGGATTATGATGGTTGTATCGTTATTTTTATATTTTAAAATGAAATAGTCTTGCAAACTCTTATACAGATTTAACTAAAAAACTGTCTAACGCGATGAAACATTTATTGTACACAGAGTAAAGAGTTTATGTTGTTCTGAAGGTAAAGTTTACAACACAAGGAGTCACCAAAAGGACTGAGTCTTTATCTGAGGTGTGATGCTATGAACATCTAGACACAGCGTCTGTACACCCAAACACACACAGGATTTTCTTATCCCCCTATGTCAGGCAGGTGAACATAGGTGTTTAAATTAAAAAAGCTAAACAATCTGCATATTTAAAACTATGATTATGGTATCAGTATACCTCTATTTTTTATTTATTCAATATTAAAATCAGTATTTGCAACCTTATACAGATTTATCTTCATTATATATATAGAGAGAGAGATTCTAAAAGTAAACACTTGTACACAATCTTCAATTTTTTTTCTGGTTTCCATTTGAAAAAAAATGTACATAAAAAGATGTTTTGATGAAAGTCCAAAGATGCACCCTAAACGGTTTTTGGCTGTCAAGTGTTCAATGACTGTCATACCAACAATTTACTTTCACATCTGCCTGTTTTACCACAGGCATCTTGTATGAGAATGTCAAGAACAGTTTAGATTTTAAGAATACATTACCTCTTTGTCAGTTCACAAAATTGTCAGGCTTTACATTTTCAGCTTGTTTTTTCTCAGTGCTAATATTAACACAACATGCAAGTGTAACAAGTATTTGTATGCTGGTTTCATGATACGTCTCATTAAACCCAGCCTTATGAAAACATTGATAAATACAAACCGTTTCACATGCTTGCCAGCAAATGTAGGTCAGCTCTTTCATTTTCTGACATATCTATAGAAGTGAAAACCATTCACAGAAACATTAAGGCACTGGATTCTATTTTATACAGATTTTTTCTTTATTTTTGTAACGTTTCTGAAATTGTTCAGACGATCTTTGTTCTTCATAGTTCTTGATGTTTTGATCTGCACATTTTGAGTTCTTGTTTAATTGTCATGTTTCATTGTCTTATTTCCCTCACTGATTTATTCAAGATATGTCTTACTATAATGCTATCTTGTGATCTTGTTGAGATCTTGTACTTAGTTTTTCATTGCTCATGGCCATATTCCCAGGTTCTTGCTTCTTCTTTGCTTTAATTTAATAAAAACAGACATTTACATCCAAAACCACTGACCTCATCTTAATGTCACTGATTTGTTTATCCATTATTATTTGCTATTTTGTATGTAATAGTTATTTGTTTACGTTGTCACCTATATTTGGCACAATATGTGTATGCAGTCACTATGAGTTGAACATAATGGTGATAAAGGTTAGCACAGTTGTATTTTTACTTTGATTTAAACACAGCTTAAATTTAATTTTTCTTTTTAGAAAGTTTTACAGAAAATTGTAAAGGTTCTAACACAGAACCTAGTGTGTTGGGGTGTGTTTGCATAACACTGTTTTTGGTCACATATTTTCTGTGAAACACTATTTGTTGTTCTAAATTGGCATTCTACAGTTATACTCTGTTACACTTCTTATGTTATTATACAGTTAGGCTATTAGAAAAAACATTAAGAAATATATCTGTTCATTTGTTCTGATATCCCATAAAAAACTTTTTATAGGTAACTTAATTAGGGCCTTGCAATGTGCCTTTGCCTAATTTCAGAGGAGATTAATGGGTTGATATTCCTGTTAATAATGTATAATTGAATCTACTGTACATACAGCTGCATACATCTTAGACCAAAAGAAATGATGTCCTGTCTAACAAATACAAAGTATGGAACGTTACAGATTAGTTAGGGGTTAATGAGTTCCAGACACTGGAGCAACACAATTATACAGCTGTTTCATTATCATTTTACTTCATTTACACTGTTGCTGGCTTTGTTTTTTGTTGCTTCTAATTTTTGTTATATGGTGATATGATGGTTTATCTTTGTTAAGTGTTTGTTGAAAATAGCTATTAAGGTACAAAGGTTGCTCCTAATCTTTAAACAATTATGCTTGAATAAATTTGTTCTGAAGTTATATTTAGAAATGTTACTAAATGTACACTCTACATGCACTAATTACTATTGAAAGATTTAGCAGTTTACTCAAACAATCTTCACTATGTTTGTGGATGTTTAATTTTACATGTGGTAACAAAAGGTCTTGCTCTTTGTTTTAGAGTTTTTCACAATTGCTAAAACACATTTAAACAAAATGCTTCTTCTTACCTTTAAACTAAAATCAAGGCGTTTCCCATTCATATAAATGCAATAAGTGCATTAACACTAATAAAAAAAAGAGCACATTGTATTAAGACAAGTGGAGTGGTTGTAGTTTACGGACCACTTAGTGTTGTCCTTATGTCCTCTTGTGCTTGTTTTTTTTCCTGTTTTTTAATATATTTTTGTCTCTGTCATGTTTCCTCTCTTTCATCTTCTTGAGCTTGTCATTTTTCAGTACAGAAGTATCTTCTTTCAGCTTCTGAAATCTTTTTAGATCAGCACAAAAAAGAACCTGAAACACAAATGTATAAATGAGATCACAAAAACACCAATATCATCTAATGAATGTAGTGCAGTATACTCACAGAATGAGCCCAGCCAGCATACGGACCCCAGAGTTTTTGAAAGAAATCACCTGCAAATAAAGAAAAACAATACCTTTCTCCCCTCACAAATTAAAAAGGAAAAGAAAATTTGTGTTGCTGTTCTTGATTATTATAAATGTTTAAATATAATTTTTTTAAAAATCATTCAGGGCATTTTGGGCCCATTAACATTCTCAAAAACTTATGAAACTTGGGACACGTCGTTGTGCCTCGTCCGGGGCACAAAAGATGATGCCTACATCATACATGCATGCACCTGAGTGGAACTTGGTAAGTGTATTGGTTTCGTCAACTTGAACAACTCATTGACACCCATTATCCCCAACCAATAGGAAGCTGGCAATTTAGATTTTCCAAAAAGCGCATGCTGTGAACTTTTAAATCCTTCTACCAGGAATTTTATGTGATTGTCACCAAAATGATTAAGCATCATGCCAAGACATTGAAGATTCAAAACTGCAAATGAATTTTTGATATCTGCTGTTGCCATGGCGAGGCGATAAATTTATGTCAGAAAATTATATCTACAGCATGCATTGAGCAATTTATATCAAACTTGGCAAATATGTTTATTGTGGTGGGCTGATGATATTGATGACTATGTTGACATGGTAACACTTCAAAATTTAAAACTACATTCAGGTGTATGAGGCTTTTGACAGGCTTAAAATGGCATGAAATTTGACACAATGGTCGATTATACTGGTCAGCTGTTAGGTGTGGGTAAACGCAAAGACATGGATGTCATCAAGTTGGACTTCCAATATTACATTCATTAGCTCCACCCAACAGGAAGTCAGCCATTATGGACTGAATGTGGATTTTCTGACTATTTCAGGCTCTGCATTTATAAATACTCAGAGGATTTATGGGATTGGCACAAAATTTGGCAAACATTATGCCAAGACTTTAAAGATTCTAAATGGAGGGAGGGATTTTTGATATCTTGAATGCTGTTGCCAAGGTGAGACAATTTATGGCAAAAAAGGGAACAGGAAGCATCTTACATCTACTGTTTGCATTAATTGATTTACATCAAACTTGGGAAATATGTTTGGTGTTGTGGGCTGATCACAATGTTGTGGCTATTGTGAGCGTCATTTATAGCGCTACCGGCCACTGGCAGCAGGAAGTCTGCCACTTACAAAACACTTAGAACAGACTTTAAAATAGTCTTCAATTATTTTCTGAATTAAATTCATGTGACAACTATGCATGGTATATTGGTATATGGCACAGTTACTCCATTGTATTTTTTTGTCAGTTTTCTTACCCGGGAGGCATAAATGAATACCGTACCCCTCCTCAACAAGCTGCACTATTTGAGGTGTCAATGTACATACTGCATACAACTTGCTTAAATGCAAACATTAACACAAACATTACTAAATAAGACACAATAGGATGTGTAAAAAATAAGTGTCAGAATAATTTTTGTGCACTAACCAATGTTTTTGTAGACTTTATCAGTCAGGGTCTTTTGGCTGCTACTGACAAAGCAGTTGTAGTCACGTTTGGCGATCTGCCACACGTGTGTGTCCACAGGAACAGCCTCTGATTTGTCCAGGGACATCAGACATACGCAGTCGGCCACCTAAACAATTACTCTACATCTGAAACATACTCTACACGTTTTAAAAATGCATATGAAAATGCTTGGTGAAAGACACCATCCTGTTGCAGATACTGAATGCAACATATTTGTGTTGCAGTGTGAATTGCTTTTCTAGTAGTATTTGCATTCACATACATGTGTCGTGCTTCAGCTGAAATGCTGACTGAATATAGTTACTTTCAGACCAACTCCCGGCAGTGCTCTGAGTGCCTCTCTGGCCTCTGGGTAGGAAGCGCCACGGAGCGAATGGAGCCAGCCTGGGCTGTGAGAGTTCACAATGACCTGAGCGCACTGTTGCAGGAAACGAGCACGGTAGCCAAAACCTAGATTACGCAAACCCATCTCCACCCTGGCATCTGTCATGTACACATACCAAAACAAATAAAATACAGAAAATAGTGTGTGAATTATTTTGTGAAACTTACTACACAGCTTTCTGAAATATTATATGAAATATAAAATATTTCCTTCTGACTAAATATGAATTGCACAATTCTGAGGTCAAATTTTTGTGTATAATGACAACAAAAGTGTATCATTGGGTATGACTGAAAAACTGATTTCCTACTTGGCTCATCTAGTTTCATGTCTCTCATACCATTCTTTGTTCTCTATAATCTTAATGATGTTGCTGAAATATGTTACGTAGCTGTGCAAAAGTGGGAAGATGTACAGTCAGACAGTCTTTATAACAAAAATACACCCCTTTCCACCAAAAGTTTACTTTAAAGCAAGGTAGGTGTTTGTTTCCAGAAACATTTTTGCTATGCTGGTTAGAAGTCTCGTCAAATCCTAAAGACAATCACTAAGTGGTCTAAATATTTTCATATAAATATATATTTTCTGTGGATGGCACAGGACCATAAAATGTTCTTCCAATCATTAACTGGCTCTCAAACTATGCATGCGTTCTTGTGTTGGAGGAGGTGTGGTTTCAGAGAGTGCTGTGAAGGTAGGGTGGGATCCTATGCTTTTAAAGCTAGTTTGCTATTGCTAGCCTCACCAAAATTGCCAACCATACCTTCAATGCTAAAGACCAACTGACTGTGCAATATGCTTTAGGCATTTAAAACTGACAGATTAGAAGTTGTGGTAATGTATGTGAAAAAAACATCTGCACTACTATGTATGTTAGTATACCTGCAAGAACATGCAGAGGGGGGAAATCGTGGTATGCCATACCATCAAGCCTGCAGAGGGCCACCCCATAAGTCTGACAAAGCCTGTCAACCATGCCCTGAATCCGTGAGATGTGATTATTAGAGCTACAAATAAAGGAGAAAAGGCACTCCCCAGGGTCTTGACGCAACATACGCACTCCTGAGTCAGTCAAACACACATACACAATCAAAAACATATACACATACACACACACAAATATAGGTGCTGAATTAAGTAACATTTAAATATTTATATCTGACAGTGCTGACTCATACTGAAAAGTAAAAGCAAGGAGATCCAAACACCAAAACATTAAAACATCTGTGAAAGGCAACAATGCTGTTTGGAACACAGACTGTTTTATATACTGTTATAATGAATAATTGTCTTTTTGTTTAATTATTTTGCTAGTTTCCTTTTTCATTTTAATTTGTCTTAGTACCTAAGAATCAGTGCTAAAATAACATTGGACGTCTTATGAAATATCTCCTCTGTGTTCTAATAAATAAATCAGGCTTTCAGTTGAAGGCAGGTTCACATGAAGGCAGGTAAACTACTTGATTTTTTTATCGTTTGTGTGCATGACTGTGTTGTATTTCTTTCATTTTCTGATGGGGTTTTAGTGTTTCTTTAAATTGTAAAGCATCTCAAATATTGACATTGTCCTGTAAAAGGTGAAAATTGAATCATGTACCTGTGAAAACTGTAGCTGTTTGTGTAAAGTGTGGATCCACTGTGCTCCAGTCTCTGTAGAGGTCCCCTAATTTAACCCCCAATTGGAAATAGTCCCTCAGAAGTTCCTCATCTTTGTCATCAAGTTCTGACATCACTGTACATGACCCCACCTCTTCCTGCTTTATATTAATCTCTTCATTTGATCTCTTAAAAAAATGCACCTCCTTTTTTTCTTTACAATTCCAGTCACCTTCTGCTCCTGAACTCATCTGATGATTGTACACATAGTACCATAACATGTTCTCTGTTTGAGTCAGTGTCCACACTTTTCCTTGCATCACTCCAGTCCAGTGTCCATCTGCAGTCTCACGCCACCTGAGAGAAGGGACAAAATGGACATGAAAATGTAACCCATTTACTCTCTTAATACATATTCCTGGTCTTAATCTCAGTGTGTGATTTATTAGTGCATGTTATTGGTCAATCTTTTATCATAATGTAATACTGTGTCTCCACCTGTGAAGAGACTTGTCTTTTCCCTCCTAATAGTCCATCTCCTTATCTTCAACCACCTTTATTCTGGTCTGTAATGCCCCTTTTCCCTGTCCAATCAATGCTCAGTTTATGATAGTAAGTTCTGCTCTACTTTTTCCCCCTCACACTGAATGTGTAGTGAAAGCTGTTGAGTGGACATTGGTTGTATACTCTTTATTGCGCTACATCATTGTCATGAGTCCACTTGATAAAGTCCACTATAATTTCAGATTATAGTGAAAGGTATTTTCGTTCCATTTTAAATCCCACACAGGCCAAAAACAAAATGACTAACTAAAACAGAAAAGTTAAGGTGTTTTCAAAACAGATACACTGATAAAGCAGCATTGCAGAACCCTTTAAATAAGACTTTGAGGCCACACTGTTTCACACAGAACATTAAATGTTTATTAAGACATCCAGATGTGGTTTATAGCAGCAATAAAGCAAAAGCGCGGCACATTCTGGATGCTTACAATTACTTTTGCAGCGGGGAAATTAGGAACATTTGTATATGGTGAGTCACTTCAGCTTCACCATGTACTGCATGGTTCATCACTAAGATGACCAGAGAGGTTATTACTGGACATTGCACTTGAATGGCTGGGTTTCTCTATCTATACAAATAAGTGATATTGCTAACAGTAGTGTTACGTCTACAGGTTTATGTGAAAGAAATGCTGCCTTCCTCTCACCCCAGCTTGATGATAACCATGTTAGGTGTTCTCTACTGAAGTTTAGCCTGCCTCATAAAGTAAGGTGCTGAGTAAAGTAAAGTTTATTAACCTCACTGGTTTATTACTTTAGTTTATGATCTTTTAGTATTATTAGTCTTGTTTATTGTTTTATTGTTTGGGGCAGTTTATGTAGGTTAATTAAAACTTAAAGGTAGAAGCTTTCTGTTTGTTGTTTTAACATGCAAGATTTCTTAAAAGCAGAGCAAAGCAGGCCAAAGTGAAGTAACGATAAAAATTACAAGGCAATTCGGAAGCCCTAAACTGCAATGTGAAAGAAACTTGAAGAAAACAACTGTATACTTATGTTACTTCCTGAGTCCAGTCCTAAAACTATTTTCCTAAAAAAACATTTCTTAAAGTTTGTTCTCTTTCAAAAAAATTTTCTCCTCAAAATTGTTTCATCAAGAGGCCACACACACGAGAAACAAATTGCTTGCTAGCTAACAATTAGCATGTGCTATCAGCCTTGGCAACCAAATGTCACTATAAGAATGAAATTTTGTGCTTAAAATGCTTCCAATATATCTTTAAAAAATCCATTTGCAAAAAGGTTTTGCAGACCTCCTTGAATATACTTTAAATGCACACTCATTCATAGGTTTACAACAAGTGGTGCTGGATAAGTTACGTGCCAAAGTTTTGTCTAGAAAAAAGAAGCAGCAGCCAGATAATGAGTATTGAAAAGAACAGTAGTGATTCTTTGCTTCGCAAGCACCACTAAAATAAAAATCTTTAGATTTTTTTCCCCTAATGTACAACACATGCTTGTGGTTCATTTTTTTAAATGAAATCACATCAACAATAAAACAAAGACACACTCACTTATATTAAACAAAGCAACATTTCTTGACAGAAGTTCTCTTGTGAGAAAACTTACACTGTGAAGAAGGTGCTTACTGAAAATCAGAAAGGGTCTAATAGACTGCAAAGACTTCTACGGAAGGAATCGTTTTAGATTTTTCAATTAAAATCTTGCTTTTTTCCTGGACTGAATGAAGTAACCTAACCATTTTTGTGTTTTCTGTTACTATATTCTGATACGTGTATCATAACTATTGTCATTATGGACAGGATTGGTTTTAATCTATCAGATTTAAGATAGAAACCCCACCAAACATGGCAACAAATGCCAAATCAACCCAATTTTGACTTAAGGTCTGCAAAACCTTCTTGGAAGGGAGTTTTTCTACGATATATTAAAAGCATTGTAATCTTTAAATTTATTCTTATAGTGACATTTGGTGCCCAAGTGCATGCTAATTTTTTCAACGTTTTCTCTTTTTTTCTCTTGTGTGGCCTCTTGATAAGAAAATAATTTTGAGGAGAAACATTTTGTGAAGAGATTTTATTTTTTTTTTTAAGAAAAAACTTTTGAGGAGGAAAAAACTTTTGGGGAGAGAAAAATTTTAAAGAGAGATGTTTTTTTCATGTTGCGGTTCCAGGCTTCTGTAAGGGTATAATTTTGCACTGTACACATTCAAAACACATGTAACTACAATCAATAGTGTATGTACATCCAATTTAATGTGCAAAGCTGCTTTGAAATTATCTGTATTGTTTGAAACTCTATACAAATAAATTTGACTTTAATGTGATTGTCATTTTAGAATGATATCCCAAACTGCACACCGTTTAGTAAGTTGACTAGATTTCTAATCTAATTTGTGGTGCTTGCAAAGCAAAGCATCACTATTATTCTCTTGCATACTTCTTTTTCTGGACAAAACTTGTCCCGCACCGTTTGTCGTAGAGCCACGAATGAGGGGTCAAATCAACCAGCTCATTGAGGAGAGGTGTGCTATAACTTTTATAAGTGATCGGGTGTACCATGCTTATAAAAGAAATGGGTGAAAAATTCCATAGACTTAACACTGGGCTGAATTTTGTGACATTATATCTCTGCATCAGAATGTCGTAGAGACTTAGCTGTAGGCTCTTATCACTCGGCATAGCAAGCAACAACAAATGGTAACATTACAACTTCATAACCACACCCTGGTACTGAGTTACAGTACGCTATCAACCGCCACATAGACTTCCATTGATAAAATTTCCATAGATGTAACACTGGGTAGATCCTTGTGATGTCATAGCTCTGCATTAGAATGTTGTAAGTACTTGGGATCATATCCCTTGGCTTAGCAAGCAGGAACAAATGGTGACATTTCAGCTTCTTAGCCACGCCTTAACAACCAGTTACAGTACCCAAGCAACCACTCCATTGAATTATATATATAAAAAGGTGAAAGGCATCAGAACATTATAGAGAAATGTGGGTGGCCTCCTTTGACTGAGACTGGCAGGTAGTCTTTAATTATTACCATAGACAGGGTCTATTCCCCCAGAGTCGGCCAATTGGGGGTGCTACAGTAATTCAAAACGTGTTTGTGCTCATAACTCCACCATTTGTTGTATCAACAAGTGCCTTTAACCGCTGGAATCCTTGGCTCAAAACGAACAGAATCTGAAAGATTCTCTGGAGTCAGAATATTAACAATTATCAAAACATTTTAATTTACGTTCAATGACAGGATGCCAAAACATTCAAAGTGGACAGAGCCTCTTTTTGGTTACGTGGATGTAACTTGGGAATGGAATGACATATGATTACCAAATTCGGTACACATATGAAGTAATCACATCTTTGGTCATGTAAAAAATTGTGGCAATTGGCCACTTGGTGGTGCTATAATGTGAAAAAACACTATAACTATAACTTGTTATATTATGTTTAATGGTCTGTGGAAGAATTGTCATAAATGTTCTGCAAGAATTTTGAAAGAAAATGGCCAACGGGGCGCTATCTTGTTTTCTGAGTGGGTCAACAATTACATATCATGTGACAAACAGACAAAATATTGATATCATATGTTAGAACTCCTAACTGTGAACAACTTTGCCTCTAGAACCACTGCTGTCAACCCAGTCAACCCAGGTTATTTGAAAAACCTACTAGTCCTAGGTAAACAGTGCAGTACAATTCTCTTGGCTCTCTCTGTTTATAATTATCAAAAAACTTGAACCTTTGCATTTGGAAAGCTATAACAGGGTCATTTCAAAAATGGGGTGTGGCCAAATAGACCAATAAGTCTACATTTTCTTAAGAAAACATCGAACGCAGTGTTGCCAACTTGGCAACTTTGTCGCTAGATTTAGTGACTTTTCAGACCACCCTCGCGACTTTTGAAAAGAAATTGACTAACAACAAATCTAGCGACTTTTTGGACAAACCTCAGCTTCTTCTAGTAGACAATAGTGCATGCAGTTTGTAACGGCCAAAACTATGTATTTACATACATTATATTATTGTGCAGTGTGCCCTTTAAGAAACTGATCATTGGTGGTGATGACGTGGAGAGTCTACGGGTGTCTAAGTAAGAGCCATTATGGATGATAAGGTCGCTCTGCCTTTCTGTTATGGTTTTGTGTTTACTTTTATTTGTAACGCCACGAAAGAGTTTAACTCTCATGTATGAGAGAAGCGTATTTCTGTGTACCAGCCATTAAACGTGTGAGACACCAAATTCTTCGCCTTTCATCTCTTTCGTTTCCCATTGATCTCGTGAGCTATCCGAACCAGAGCGTTACAAGTTATATACTCAGACTAAGGCTGTGCGCTGTGTGAGAGAAACCATAAGACACTTCCTTCTCTCTAGTAATTATTTTGCATGTAAATATGTCTGAATCACTATACAGCTGCTGTCTTATGTTTATGGTGTTGTGTCAGATTTGTAAATCAACAGCATCTACGTCACAATCAGTCACTATATTTCAAACTTCATCCCTTGTTTGATGACAGAAACATATGAACGATAACAGTGTTATTTGTTCGTTTTTAAATGCTGTTCACTTGGTCATAAATATAAATGTCAAATGATAGAAACTTTAAGTGTCGTGATTTAGATCTTACCGGAACGTCTGACCGCATCCAAGCGTGAGATCTAGTCGAAGCTCTGACCGTGAGCACGCGAATGATCGCCACGCTTTACATCCAGCAGAGAGCACGGCATGCTGGACCATGATGCCACCCTGTTCCCTACACCGTGAAGATAAACCAGTTTGATAAATAACAGAAATCCACCAGAAAACAGATAAGTTCCTGATTAAAGAAACAAACTGAAATAAGGGCAACTGCAAAGAGACACTACGTCAGTACAGTAAAATCGCCATGTGTGCTGTAAGATCCCTTAATGACAGAAGCACACGTCGCTATGTGTTCAGTTTATTACCTTGAAACCGGTGCACACGTGCCAGCTTTAACGTGGTCTAATCCTTCCATGCAAATGTGGCTAGCTGATACCAGCTTTTTTCTACCAATATTTGTGACATAAAGCAGACTTCCACTAGGCGGCGCTTGGTGTCCCAGAAACTCGAATATTCTTTACAGCGCCATTACAATCTTATTTATTTCTCTTTGCATTTAAACGCTAGGTCCTGACGTACATATGCAAATCTGCCCTGGCAATCTGTATTATTTTTTCTTTTTAAAATAATAATTTTTAAACGAAAGACAAAGCCATTAACGTGACGCTTCACGAGGATAAAACATTATACCTAAATAATGATACTAAAGAAGGTTTATATAGTCTTAATGTAAAATAGTATAACAGTGGACTGGTATCTGGTCGTATCTGACCAGTTACCGACGAGGCTGAATCTAGTTTTTTTTTCCAGCTTCTCATTGAGGTTATCCGTTCCACCTTAAAAGACGCAACGCTTCCGTATTGCCGGTTTCTTATTCGCGCTCATTTTAGGGACCGTGTCGCTTTTCTCTTATTTGCGCTCTTGTATAGGACCGGGTTGCGTGTGTGTGTGTGTGTGTGTGTGTGTGTGTGTGTGTGTGTGTGTGTGTGTGTGTGTGTGTGTGTGTGTGTATATATATATATATATAAACAATTTCATAAGTAAACAATAAGTATAATCAGTAGACTACACTTGGAGATGTAATCGACTTTATGAGGAACCCCCAGCACTTCCTCCCCTTACAATTCTTAATATCACTGTGGCAGAACAGTTTTTCTTTTTGACGGGACATCTTCACCTTGAACAGTTAGCACATTTACTACAGCCTGCCTGTTTTAAAGTGCAATATTTTATAGGGCAATATCCTACACTAGGGTTTCTGCATAATCATGTAAATACATATTTATATTTGTAAAATATATATTTATAAGGTTTTAATATACAGGACTTCTATGCATATCTGTAAATAACTTCCCCACTTAAATCTTATGTTTATTATATATTTTTTATTTTATCTTTCTCTATATATTTTTTTATATTTTCTGTGTTTGCATATACTGTAAGTATGCTGAGCTCCTGAAACCACAACAAACTCCCTATGCATGTGTGTACACAAATAAAACTCATTTTGATCCTGATCCTGATAACTGTTAATACTATACAAAATAAAATTACACATCAACAACAGTGTGTACCATTCATTATGCTAGTTATGGCTTATACCCAAATCTCTGTACAGTTCAGTTGAACAATACAGTTCAATCACATATTGCAATGTTAACCAATTAGGAGGCGCTTTATCTCAGCTGTGCTTTAGGGTGAGTTGAAGCTTTCACTGCAGGGTTATAGCCATGTATGTGTCCTTGTCTATCACCACGCAAATAACCAGAACGTGCATAGTTTAAATGCCATCATGTCTTTAAATGAGCATAGAGTTTACCAAGAGATTTGATTACACGATGTTGTTGATGTGTCATTTTATGTTGTATAGTATTAGCAGTTATCAGGATCAGAATGAGTTTTGTTTGTGTGCACACATACATAAAGAGTTTGTTGTGGCTTCAGGAGCTCAGCATATTTAGAGTATATACATAAACACAGGAAACAGTTCCGCCTATTTTGTGAAAGACACGTTTTGTGATAAATGTAATTCACGTGTTTATTCTATTTTTAATCCGAGTTTAAAAATAGTTTTTGTTTGTTTTAAAAGGTTTCGCTGGACATAAGTAATAATTCACCGAGTGACTTCGTCTTTAAAACTGCGGTTTTGATTTGTGTATTTCCATAACAATTTCTAGATCGATTCTAGATAAACATTTTTTACATGTTTTGCTTTTCAAATTATGTTTATTGCTAACACTACTTTTTGCACGTCACATGGCAATGCCTGATGCAACACATTGTAAAGACGGGCGCACCGACAATGAATATGATTGGATAAAAGACCTGCGAGTTTACATTTGATTGGAGAAGAGCATCTCCGCATAAATGCAATTGGTTAACCAGTACACGCCTTCTATTCATTTGTCGGAAGTGTAAAGTAACGTGTGCGCTGGTAACAGAAATGGCGGACCTGGTGTCTCTCTTCATGTATATTGGCCTGAGTGAACAGAAAGCGAAGGAAACACAAAAAAATGAGACGCTCTCTTCGACGCTCAAGAAAGCGATTGAACAGGTACAACCATAGTACAACCAAGAATAAAGTCAAAATATGTAAGTGATACTGTGCTCTGTCGCTTCATCAGGCTGCCGACTGTGAACTGATATTATGGCTGTCCTTTTAAATGAAGCCGACAGATGGACGAGAGGTCTTTGGGAAAAGTTTCGTATGTGATTGTTAATTGTTGTTGTGTTGTGCAGGCTAAAGAGCTGCAGGGATTCGGCAGTATTGATAAAACCACAGGTACTCTGCTGTACAATATGGTGACTCGACTCAAAGACATGAACAGATTGTCTTTGCTCACTGAGTACATCATCAGACGAAAACTCACCACTGATCTTCAGCTGACAGGTATCACAGCACTTTGACGGCCCCTTACAAGGTTTATCAATAAGGTTTAAACAATAAATTGTTTAAAAAATTCAGATGTGCTTCGTAACTCAGGACAGGTGTACAATCCTGCTCCTGGAGGGCCAGTGTCCTTCAGAGTTTAGATCCAACCCGAATTAAACAAACAGAACCAGCTAATCAAGGTCTTACTAGGCACACTAGAAACGTCCAGGCAGATGTGTTGAGACAATTTAGAGCTAAACTCTGCAGGATAGTTTAGACACCCCTGGCATAAACATTTGGCAGTCATTTATGGTTTGCACAGAACAAAAGTGAAACTAAAGATCCATAGCATACGAAGACTGTTTTATGTAACACATTATGGCAGCACACTGAAATCATACATAACATCCATGATCATAACCAGGGTTAAAAATGAGCTAGGTCTGGGGTGTCAAGAATCGTGCTATAACACCTATAAATACATTGATATGCTACAAGATAGACTGAGTCAGTTTTCATCAATGCAAAAAGGAAATGATTGTTGCTTTACTGGAAGGGTAGCTGTGACAGAGTCATGCCACAGTTTTCACATCATATTTCATACTGTAACCTGCCCTACGAGCTTGTGTGCTTGTATTGTATTGACTGTTTCTTATATATATATATATATATATATGATGACTGATGTGCGTGTTTTACCAAATGAGGTATGCTGTTAGCAGTAGCCTTCCCATGCTGTGTATGTTTATATTTGAAATAAGTTCAAATTCTGTGTTCTGCTAACTTCCAACTTTCCACTTAATTAATCCTAAAATATTTTGTGACGTAAAACGCATGAGGTTATAATCATAGAACTTGTCAGCACAGAGGAGGCTGCACCCATGCCCTCACTGCAACACTACAGTAAATTTCTGAATATGAAACATTTACCGAGGTCCGGACCTCAGTGACCTCACTGCAGTGACATTGGAAATGATATTTTGCACATATCTGTGAGGATTCACTGGGTCCTCACAGATATGTGCGACCACTGCTTGATATTCACAGGCTTTTACTTTCTTCAGCTGCACTGGACTTTGTGAAGAGCCACCCTCAGGATCCCATGGACCAGCAGGACTTTGAAACATTCTGTGGGGTCGGTGTGGTGGTCACACCTCAGCAGATTGAGGAAGCGGTGAGGACGCTGCATTCAGCAGTGTTCTGACATGATAATGTTGTGCCTCAGGTTTTTTGTGTTCTACAGGAGGTTATAAAACAAACAAAAAAACATTCATTATCTCCCTTACACACACTGAATTTACAGCCTACAGTTCCTCTAACCTGCATGTGCCTGTTAAATCAAGAGGTTGAAAGATGATGTGAATCAGATTTGTGCCCAAAGTTTTAATTGGTAGTATACTGTGACTTAAAAATGTTTCTGACTTATTGTAGTGGCTTTAAATGGTAAAATTAGTTAATGGTACAGCCGGTTTAGTCTGACTGACAGGTGCTGTTGATATATTCAGGTGAAGTTAATCATCAGGAAACACAAGGAAGAGCTGTTGACAGAAAGATATCGCTTCAACATGGGTGTTCTCATGGGTGAGCCCTGCAGTACATGTGTGCTATAAGTAGAGTCATGTGTTATGTTGTGTAGTGTGTTTGTGTTACAAGTACAGTCACAGGTTGTGTGTTTCGAGTACAGTCATGTTTTGAAGGATGAGTGTTCTATAAAGTCAGGTGTGCTGGTAAGTAACACAGCATGTTTGTGTTTCTCAGGAGAAGCCAGAGCTGTTCTCAAATGGGCTGATGGGAAAATTGTAAAGAATGAAGTAGACATGCAGGTGTGTATGTCCGTGTGTGGGAGAGTTTTATTATCATGATAGTCTATCTGTTTGTTTGTTTGTTCATTTTAAAGTTTGTTGTGGTTTCTCAGGTGTTGCATCTTTTGGGTCCGAAAACTGAGGGAGACCTGGATAAAAAGCCCAAGGTACAGTATATACACAGGGAAATGTACCCTGGTCACACAGGGTACTTGGGTTATGTCAACTGTGCATCTTTATAAATAATGTGCTGGCATCTTATTCTGTCCTCACAGGCAGCCAAACCCAATATGTCTGAGAAAGACATGAAGACTGAGCAGGTTTCACACGGTGAGAGAGACACCACAATGGGTTAGCTGAGTTTATACTGCACAGGTTAATGCTGCAATGAAAGTTCACAGAAAAAAGACAGTGTGTTTTACACAAACTTTAGGGGCTGTTCCCATCCGGCTCTGTGTTGCCTTTAAATTCTGAGCATGTACAGATGCTCAGATTACATGCATCTGTGTAATGTAATGTAACAAATTACATTTTTCATAAAGAAAATAAAGCAAAAATGTTTTTCTGTAGGACCACTGATGTTTGTTACGTTTTGTTGTTGTTTAAATGTTTGAATGATTTTCAAATTCTAAAGTTACTCCATCTATTTTTACATTACAGTAAAAGTTATATATTACAATAATATTATGCATTATATTTGTGGTAAAATTGTGAATGCAAAAACTCTTAATGGTTCTAATAGCATATTTAAGAATATAGTCTTGATGAGTTTTTGTGAAACTCATCCATTAACAATTTGAAACAAAAAAGGAAACTCACTATACTGTATAGTATAAATATACTGTATTTACTGCCATTGGCCTCTGTAGGTAAAGGGAACACAGAAGATAGATCTTTGATGGAGCAGTTAAGAGGAGAAGCTCTGAAGTTCCACAAGCCAGGTGAGACTTTAACATAACTGAAAATATCACTGTCTCAGTGTCCAAAATGGTTATGGTTTGTTTAGACAGAGAGCAGAATTATAATTTGGTGTATCAAATGTTTTGTATATTGGATTCTGAATGAATAGCGCAAATCCACATGAATAGAGGTGTGACAATACATTGATATCGGTTGATGTATCGTTAGACATTTTAACGATACATCAATGCCACATGTAAAAATTGATACTTTAATGTAGGTATGTAAAATATAGGTACTTTTATTTTGATACGCTCCACATAACATGACGCTCATGTAACATGACGTCGGCTATGCATTTTAGCCAAAGCACGTATTTTCATTTCCTCACTATACTGTCTGCCTGTGCGTCAGACTGTGATGCAATAAAGCGGTGGCAGTAGTGAAATGACAGACAGATTTTGTGTCTGCTGTAGAACGCACATCGTGCGTATGGAAATATTTTGTATTTAGGAAAATAGATGGGCAGACAAAGAAAACCCATGTAATTTATAAACATTGCCATTGCCAGCTAAAATACTCAGGAAGTACAACAAACTTTTCAGTGCATTTAATAAGAAAACATGGAATTGAAGAAAGCACTTTGGCTGACGAAATACAGTCACCTCAAACCATGTGGCCATTATTTATTATTTTATTTATTTATTATTTAAAACAAAATATAAACTAATGTGTATTATTTTTTTGTTGTAAATGTCCCAATTGGGATTCAAAAACATAACATGTTATGTATTTCTGTTGCATTTGTGAGAATGAAAATGTAACTGGCTGTGTAAACTAGGCATATAATATCTAAATATTGAAAAAATGATCAATATACCCACAAATAAATTGAATGTATTATTGATTCTTTTCTTTTAAGTACTGGCAAATATCGTATTGCTTGATGAGAGAATCAATATAGTATCGTGAGGAGATGATGTCGCATGAAGTCTCATGAAGTCATTTTAATTGCTTGCATAACTGTAACAACTGATGTAGAATGGTGAAATACTGACAACGCTGTTTAAACAAACTGAACTGATTTTATCACCTGCAAAATGACAGTACAGTCAAAAATTGGCTTTTTAAAACAAACTGGAATTTGCTGCAGTGTGACAACAAAATTAAGAAAGTGAATTATTGGTTTTATTTCTTAATTTTTTCGTGTAGGGGAGAATTACAAGACTGAGGATTATGTAGTGACACCCAACACCATGAAGTTACTGAAGCAGCACTTGGAGATTACTGGTGGACAGGTACATTGTACTGTACTGGTACTGGTACTGGTGTTTACCAGTAAGATGGTGTTTTAAAAAGATGTAAAAGTAATGTTTCCTGTAATAATTGGATTCCTGTTTACTCTCTGTGTCACTTTAGGTTCGCACACGTTTCCCTCCAGAGCCCAACGGCATTCTGCACATTGGTCACGCCAAAGCAATTAACTTTAACTTCGGCTATGCCAAGGTAAATGCATGCAAACACACACTCTTCTCATGCTTGAAGAGCAGGACTGCTTGCTGTTGAATGACAGAAAATGTTGGTCTGACTTTGTATGTCTTGTTAAAGGCCAATAATGGCATCTGCTTCCTGCGGTATGACGACACAAACCCAGAAAAAGAGGAGGAGAAATACTTCACTGCCATCAAAGACATGGTGGAGTGGCTCGGTGAGTCTTCAGAGGTCAGAGTTAAAATGAACCAAAATTGTTGCTGTTTTAGTTTGTTGATACAGGTTGCCTTTTATACTTGTATGTGTCATTATAATAAACTAATCTGTGTATCTTCCATTCATCCCTTATTTGTTTTAAAATAAAAAAGCGGGAAAATGAAAACAACTTTTATTTTTAATTTCCTTAACAAAATTTAAAACGGAAAAATGAAAAGAAATTGTCACGTTTATCTATTTTTTTTGTTTCTCATTCTTACTTTTTATAAACTAAATTGTGAAAAGGAAATAATGAAAATCTTAAGCTCTTTTTTTCAACAAGGAGCAATGATATGATCAATAACATGGTTTATAATCATATGACTTACGAACATATTTCTCCACATCTATGAGTGCGGTAAAGATTGTCTGAACAATGTCAAACTGCAAACTTTCTTTATTTGGCTGTAAATACACAAAGCGCTACTGTAAATATAATCTCATGCTTATCTTGATTTCTAAATTTTTATGTAAAGCTATTTCTGATATATTATTGTGACTATTATTATTGGAACTTTATTTACATAGCTTTTTAACATTTAAAAAAAACTGGAACAGTGACTGAATGACTGAAGCAACCATCACCTTGACCAGTTTTTCCATGGAATTGTGTAATAACAGGTGTCATACAGGTCCATGCTATTAGAGCAACAGGCTTCTTAATAAATAAACAATCAAATAGACCGCTATGTTTAAAAGCCCTTGGGAGGTCAAACTCAAGGAACGATTTGCACTTTCAGTGATTTCTTTCACAACTCCTTTGTTAGGTATTACACATTGGGAACACATTGCAAATTTGTCATAAGCACTAATAGGAAATAAAGCCCCATAATTCCTAGAACTGACTCCCTGGCTGTGCATATAAGACAGACTGCTGTTTGAAGAGCAGGACTGCTTGTAGTAAGTGACCAGAGTACACAAGCTATCAACAGCCCTGTGATGTATGAGAGAACATTGATGAAGATTTTCGTTTTCCATTTTTTGATTTGAAAACAAATAGGGATTTAAACTGAAGACGCACAGATTTAAACTGAAACTAAAATTTCCAAAAATAACCTAAGAAAACTTAAAAAAATTAATTAAAACTGCTGTTTCAATGAAATAGAAATTATTATAGAATTTTCTGTTTTCTTTAATAACATCCAGTAACAGTACACAAAGTTGTCCGCAGCCACGTCATTCACTCATCTGTATTAACTGAAATGGAAATAAAGCATTGAAATTGACTACAATTAAAATGAAAACTAAAATTAACTGGAAAAAATATACCTAAGATAAACAATCATTTGAAATTTTGAAAAACAATAAAATTTGATAAACAAAATAAAGATGAGGCTAAATGTAAAATCCAAGACCATAACCTTGGTCCCCAGAGACCTCCTTATTTCTGAGTTTGGAAACTTTAATAGAATAGGGTTAGTCTCCAGTAGTATACGTTCATGTGTCTGCCTGTTTGTCTCGCTCAGGGTACAAACCATACGCTGTCACGCATGCATCCGATCACTTCCAACTCCTCTACAGTCTTGCTGTCGAACTCATTTGCAGGTGAGATTATGCGCACCTGCACACATTCATTTAAAGTTAAATACGGTACTCCTGACAATGTTACTAAAGCTTAAACATGGTTTCTTTGTGTTTGTGTGGCAGGGGTCATGCATATGTGTGCCACCAGCGAGGAGAGGAACTGAAGGGTCATAATGTTCCTCCCTCGCCCTGGAGAGATCGGCCTGTGGAGGAGTCTCTGGTCCTGTTCGACAGGATGAGGAAGGGCATGTTTGCAGAGGGGGATGCCACTCTGAGGATGAAAATGGTCATGGAAGATGGAAAAATGGACCCGGTGGCATACCGAATCAAATACACACCACACCACAGGACAGGAGATAAATGGTGAGTCATTGCATTTCCTGTTCTTCAGGTGTTGTGGTTTTTTGATGTTATGGCACTCTGATCTTGTATGGTGTATGCAGGTGCATTTACCCCACATATGATTACACACACTGTCTGTGTGACTCTATTGAACACATCACACACTCTCTCTGCACCAAAGAGTTTCAGTCCAGGTATGCATTTCATTTCTATATATCACCTGTTTTACAGTGAAAATGTTATCATTCGTTTTCTCTGTAGCTTATTCAAAGCATTCTTTAATAAAGAGTTTTATGCCTTAAACCAAACCACTTATCTTGTTTTGGTCTACTCTGTGATAGGGTCTTAATCTACTTTTTGAAGTATAAAATATGAATTAATAATTGATAATGTTAAAATAATGTTAATACATTATAGTCAATAAAAATAATAATGAATTATTATATGAAATAATAGGTTTTAATTAGGCTACCTTTACTGTGTATCAAGTGGCATTGTGGGCCTTCAGGTCTTTTCATAAAATTAAATTATAGTTGTTTTGATTGGATTTATTATACAGCTCTATATATTGTGTGTCTGTGTGTGTCTGTGTGTGTCTGTGTGTGTCTGTGTGTGTCTGTGTGTGTTTGTCTGTGTGTGTGTCTGTGTGTGTGTCTGTGTGTGTGTCTGTGTGTGTGTCTGTGTGTGTGTGTGTGTGTGTGTGTCTGTGTGTGTGTCTGTGTGTGTGTCTGTGTGTGTGTCTCTGTGTGTGTGTGTCTCTGTGTGTGTGTGTGTCTGTGTGTGTGTGTGTGTGTGTGTGTGTCTCTGTGTGTGTGTGTGTCTGTGTGTGTGTGTGTCTGTGTGTGTGTGTGTCTCTGTGTGTGTGTGTGTGTGTGTGTGTGTGTGTGTGTGTGTGTGTGTGTGTGTGTGTGTGTCAGACGCTCCTCATATTTCTGGCTGTGTAATGCTCTGGATGTATACTGCCCTGTGCAGTGGGAATATGGCCGACTCAACCTCACCTACACTGTCGTCTCTAAAAGAAAGATTGTTAAACTGGTTGACACAGGAGTTGTCAGGTAACACATAATGCTAATCAATCTGATATTATTGATATGAATACTACTCTGATTTGGTTTCAGTTGTTTTGGTTTCATATGTAAATGTTTGTTATGTGTTGTCTAGAGACTGGGATGATCCACGTCTCTTCACTCTTACAGCCCTCAGGAGGCGGGGTTTTCCTCCACAAGCCATCAACAATTTCTGTGCCCGGGTAAGAACGCTAGAAAAACGGGACGGCAATTTAGCAAGAGAAAAATTAAAATGTATGACAGAATACAACATGAATGTAAAAATGCAACATGAAACATTGTCGTGATTCATTTGACTCCTTGTAATGTGACACATTTGTTAGTGCAACGGAATATTCAGAGGAAATAATGCAGTTGAAGTTAAAATGAAGTTCATGCACTGACTGTCTGAATTATATTGAACAATTATATTTACAAAAGTTCTACCCTATAGGGGTAGATACACAATAAGATTGAATAACTTCAACAGTTGTCAGAAGGGTTTTACCAGCTGTGGGGGAGTCAGATAACTGGAACTGATCACTAGATTTGCACAGAAACATCCATCTCTGCAACGCAAAGTCTGTGCAAATTTCTTTTTCTTTTGCTGTACTGAACTTGCGGAGGTATATTGTGGTTTAATCTGTTTCAGATTACCCCACCCCTAAACATGTAAAAACAAAGCGAGCTGTGATTAGGGCTCGTCTAAGCAGGGGTATTTTTCACCACACTACAGTGTGGATCAGACGTTATGCTACAGTTTAAACTCTTCATCTATTGCTTTGTTTTAGGTGGGTGTAACTGTTGCACAGACCACTATGGAGCCACACCTCCTGGAGGCGTGTGTTAGGGAGGTGCTTAATGACACTGCTTCTCGCACTATGGCCGTGCTTGAGCCACTCAAAGTCACCATTACCAATCTGCCTGCCAACGCAAAGGTAAAGGCATTCACAAACTTCACTTACATCAGGTTTATTGATTTACATGTGGACAGCTGCAGATGCATTAGATCAGAAAACATGCAAACATCTGGTTTTGCTTTCTCTGCAGAAGGAGGTGCGAGTCCCAGACTTCCCTGCCAATGAGGCCAAAGGAAGTCACATGATTCCCTTCTCACAGACCATATTTATTGAGCAGACTGACTTCAGGGAGGTATGCGTACATTTGTGTGCCGTAAATTGCTGTGTTTAAATTGTGCCAGATGAAGTCATTTTTATGGGTTATCTGTGTTTGCTAAAGGTGATGGAGAAGGGCTACAAGCGTCTGACTCCAGATCAGCCAGTGGGCTTGAGGCATGCAGGTTACGTTATTTCTGTGCAGCATGTCATCAAGGTTTGTAACTACTGTAACTTTTAACACAATCTCAACAAGGTTACATTTCTTATTACAAAGGTAAACAATTCATGGTCCCAGAGATTGCATTAATAATGTTTAATTATTTACAGAATTTTACAAATATTGACAATAATTGCAAATAATGTGTGTCATTGTGACATGTTTTAGCAATTTATAAACACTAATCTGTTTCTTGAAACCATCACTCATTTTCTCAAAACCTTAAACAAATCCAAATACTCAACTAAATTCACAAAACCTCTTCTGGCAAAAGAAAACAATTGCTTCAAAACCATTTCACCAGCACTCAGAATCAAACATTGTTTTTTTTAGATCATACACACAAGTCAATAGTATACACACTGCAGATCATTCATTAGACACTACATCAAAAAAATGGAGAACACAGCATCCAGGGCGTGTAGTTACAAAAAACGTTTATTGTATATAGTAAAAAACACAAAACAAATCACACCAGAATTCACAAGTATGGTGAATTCACTGAAAACCATGTTTGGTCATCAAAAAAGTAGAAGAAAACACACCAGAAAGATTATTCTGCCTCAGGATCACATCTTTTTGCTGGTTGTTGTTGAACCACTTATGTATTCGGACACCACGGTGAAAGCTGACATTGTCCCAAACCACGGCAGGTTGCACTTCCTGCTAATGATCCTGTTGCTTTCATTCAAACAAAACATTTCTTTTACAGAAATGTGAGATGTTCAGTATTGTGTGGCCCCAGGGTTGCATATGCATGGACAACTCCATGATTGCTTATGGCTGCACAAAGAGTGACATTGCCACCACACTGACCAGGGACTTCCATTATTGCATGTTGGCCAATTACGTTTCTCCCTCTCCTTCTCTTCATAAGATTGAACCCTGCTTCATCTACAAAAATCCATTTATGGTGCCTTTTCATGGAATTCAAACACTCTTTGTAAATAATTTACTGTAGTGATACTGAAAGACTTACAATAGTGTCTTTGTATGCACTTCTGATTTACATAACAACATGGTGCACTTTATAGTAACTGTAGGCTAGAAGCTCAGAAGTGTACAATGTACAACAATGAGAACCTCTTGCTCTTGGGAGAACAGCAGTTCTTCCACCCTATATTTTGAACCTTCTCATCACATAATTAGAAACAAGTGTGAACAATTTTTAATTATTGTGTAAACAATGACAGCTGTGCTCTAGTTGCGTTTAAGTTTTGCTTTCCTGTGTTGTGTTTTTCAACACAAGTTCATCACAGTGTGAATTGTGTTTTAGTGAGTGAGAATGCGTTTAGCAAAAAGAGTGCATGAGATTTGCAGTGAGGCCAAACAGTGTCTAACTCCCTGAACTTAAGGTGTGCATTGTGATTTATTCAAGAACTTGGTTTAGGCTACTGAGAATTTGGTTCAGAGAATGGGGTTTATTGTCTCAGCCATTGTGGAAAATCTGTAAAAAGACCATTTAAACAGTAAGAAGCATTATGAAACATTTGAATTATGTCAGCCTAAGCAGCTTCACCTGGCTTTAAAAGAAAGAGAAACCTCTCAGACAATTTGAGAACACTTTTTTTATATATGTAAAGCCTTACTTATTCTTTAAGTCATTTATACTTGACGTGCCCTTCATAAGAACATACTATTCTTTGAAACAGCGGGGTTAAGGAGAATATCCTCAATAACAACATGAAATAGCAGTGTGTAGTAGTTTGCCAAAACAATGTCATCACAAAGATGGTGTCCCACATTAAGTTTTTCAATGCTGAGTTTGAGCATTTAAAATCTAGATGCACAAATGGCGTACAGGGGCAATTCCACAGATTGTCAACCATGCAGTGAAAAATCAAGGTTTGGTAAATCTTGTATTGTAACAAACATGCCATTGGAAGAACAAACCTACAGTTACCATGAGGACTTTTAATTTATTATGAGAAATGTAATTTCTCTGAATATACTGTATGAGAATATATTTTGTTTGGTAACACTACAATAAGGTTACTTTTTTTTATCATTGGTTAACAAACAATGAACAATACTTTTACAGCATTTTAAATCTTAGTCAATGTTCACATCTGTATTTACTAATCCAAAGTTGTATATGTTAACATTTGTTAATGCACAAAGAACTAATGGGAACAATGAATAATTGTATTGGTAAAACTAGCATTGACAAAGGTTAAGAAATGCTGTAAAATATATTGCTCATTGTTCATGTTCACTAACATTAATAGGAATAAATTAAACCTTTTAAGTTTAAACAGTTTATGTTCCTGTTCCACCTTAGCAGACCCTGCTATTTGTCTGAGAGCTTTGTCAGTGGAAAATCCAAGGTCTATCTTAGCCAGACCTAATGCGACCTCATCTTTCATTTCATATGCTTGAGGGTTCTACAAAATAGGAAATGCATATGTTTTAATCTTTTAGAGTAAACAGTAAATGTTTAACATATTAATTTTGACATTAACTTATTCATTCAATCACATTTTTTTCACTATTTTATAAAGGACCTCAAAGACAAAACAGGAAAATTACACTTTGCTCAAAACCATAACTTTACTCCTGTCATAAATTAAATTCACTGCTTATTAATAATACATATTGTTGTAGTAAAACTTGCCTTTTTTAATTCTTGGATTAATAAATTGTAGTGTTAAGGCCTTTTTTTACCTTTATATGGGCAACTACATATTTCATATATATTAAATGTCGAATAGCAAAACATAATCAATAAATTCAACCAATCAGAACAATGACTTACTATAGACTGTTACCAATCAAATGTATCAAACATGAATGCCATGTCATATTAAGGCCTTTGCTTTTGTTATTTATACGGAATGTTTAATGTTGCTTAGATGTGACATGTATCTATATAACAAGTAAATATTGTTATGAAATGAATGTAATTTTAAGTGCATAAAGACATCCATGATGAAAATGACAAAAAACAATGTTTAAGGTGGATGTTTTTTCATCTACACAAGAAAAGCAGCATATCAGATAAATATAATCATAAATATAAAAAAACGGAGAGAGCGGGTGCGGGATAGAGCCTGGCAGGAGTGAGTTTAAAAACAAGTAATCCAGTGCAGACCGCCCCCCATCTGTAATACACTTATGAATAACTTATGAACAGCTAGTGCGACTCTAACGTATTATTTAAGAGACATTTTCATCCTTACAATATAATTGAATCCCATTAGATATACCCAAAACAATATATGTTTAACAGGTGCACTTGCAGAGAGAAGACTGTTCTTTAATAGAATAACGCTATTTCCACAGTGAAAGGAGAATGCAAGCCAATAGTGTTTAAGCTTATGGTCCACCTTTAACAGACAGTTTTCACGACCAGTTGTCCTTTCGGCACGCTGAGTCAGACCTGCAGCTACCCCCGTCTCGCATGAGAACGACAGGCTGCAGCGGTGATTTCGAGTGGAAAGATTTGCTTTTCATCAAAATGATTAAAAATTAGCTTTTTATCAATATGTTTCATATATATATTGTCTTTCAATAATTCAAGCACTTTTCAAGTACCTCTTCATAAACATGGCTCTTTTCAAGGGTTTTCAAGTACTTCAAGCACTTTGTATGAACCCTGTGTATTGTCCTAGACACGTTAACTGGCATCTGATTTTCTCAGCAGCTGTACAACTCTAGTATAAAGCTGTGATATTTTTGTGTTCTCTGTTTAGGATGAGTGTGGTAAAGTGTGTGAGCTGGAGGTCACATGTTTTAGCTCAGAGTCTGTGGACAAACCCAAAGCCTTCATTCACTGGGTGAGCGAGCCTCTGCGCTGTGAAGTGCGTCTGTATGAACGCCTGTAAGTAACTTTTATTTACATGAGATGTGTATGTAAGTAGTGTGTTTAAGGTATAATAGTGTTGATCTCATACATTGTTTAGGTTTGTTGTAAACTCGTGACACAAGTGTTCAATGTAAGCAATCAATTCATAAGACAAAAGACAAAGGATTTCTTTGTCCTGTCCTGGGAAGTTGATGCCTTAGAAAACCATACCATTTTTCCTTTCAATAATTATCGATTTACATACGTTTACGTACACCTATTTTTATCAGTTTGAATTAAATGGATCTGATTGCAGGTTACCAAAGGACTGTTTATATGTACTTTAACCAATGTAACCCAATTGAATTAATTATTTAGATGCTTGTGCAGAAGTTTGGTGGAATATTGTGTGTGTGTGTATATATATATATTCCTAATGCACTGTGAATGCTTATTTTTTTCCTGTTGATCAGATTATTTCAGGTCTACACTGCCCTTAAAATCTGATTAATTTAATTTGAATCAAGCGCAATCAGATTGATTTAAGTGTTTAATTGAAAGGCTTTTCAGTCCTGTTGAGCTATCAGTCTGATTACTAATGTATTATTTGGTTGCATGTAAAGCATGTAGTTTATCCTCACTGTCCGGTACCTAATGTTTCTGCCTGCAGCTTCCTACATAAAAACCCAGAGGACCCAGCTGAGGTCCCTGCGGGATTTCTGAGTGACATCAATCCAGTAAGGCAAAACATTTTAATACTTCAATGACAAGACACACGCCAGGATTTTGAGCCTCAATGCTAATATATCAAATCATGCAATTGCACAAAATTAATATTGTTATATAAACGAGACATTTGTTGGCAGTTACAGCATTCTGAGACATTTGAACAAACCTTTGATTTGTCACTGTTTTCTCTGTTAGAATTCCCTGACTGTGATTCAGAGTGCCTTGGTGGACCGTTCTGTGAGCACGGCCAAAGTGTTTGATAAGTTTCAATTCGAGCGAGTGGGTTATTTTTCTGTGGATCCTGACAGTACAGCTGAAAAGGTATGTTCACAAACACCACCACAATGTTTTAATAAGGGCTCTGACATACATTGGAGGGAAGCACAATATAAACAATGCTTTATCTTTTCCTTCCTAGCTGGTCTTTAACAGGACTGTTACACTCAAAGAGGATCCAGGAAAGATATGAAGACAGAAACTTGACCTTCAAAGCCAATGAGCAGAAAGCCCTGTTTAACTGTATCATATTAAAGTACTGTCAATAAAAAAACAAGGGGAATCAACTGTCAGTCAACAATAATCGTTTTTTCAGCTGGGCAGGTGATGTTTTGTAAGACCTTTTCATGCTGGGGTGTTTCCTTAGGTTATTTCATATTTGTGACATATTTAAAGTGGTCATGAAATGTTTACATTTTTTGTTCCCTGAGGTGTAATAACATTACCAAAGTTTTTTGGCCAACATTTGAAATTAAGTCATTTATGCCTTTTCCCACCCTGTTTTTAGTCCTGTGGTTAAAGTCAGGTTTCTGTATTATTCATGACTTGTCAGGAATTAAGAGTATTGTTAGCACAGTCAGGCCCATTGTTAAATAACATTTGTATATGCCATACAAATTCATAGTTATATTTCTCAATAATAAGAGGAACAATTCATACCATATGAACATTAAAGTGAGGAATTGTTTTTAGTTACTATACCATTTCAGTGGCTTAATTTGGGCAAAATGTATCACATTAATCTCTTTGTGATTCTTAATTTTACAAAACCAAACATTATTTCCCTTTGGGTAGGTTTGGTACCATAGGAATCTGTCTAGATGTACTGTATTCACCTTTACATTGCTTAAGATAAAAAGAGGCCAGTGTATCCTCGGGTGCAGTTACAAAAAAAAAAAAAATCCACAGCAATTATTTTTTTAAAGATTAGTGGTCAGATGAATTGAGTGTGCAGACAGGGCCTGTTGTGGATGCTGAGAAACGGATAAAATATTTGCTAGACCTGTGTTTGATAATATTCTTGCTTTGTAAAAAACAGGATCAGGCTGATTACCACAACACTCGTGATTATTTAACTTTTATCTGACACAAAATTACTGTTTTCAGCATTGATAAGATTTTTTTGATAAGTCTGCATTACTTGCATTAGTGTTGCTAATGTCTAAACAGATCTTTGGCTATTAGTTAACATTAACACCTAGGCCTAGGTGACGTCAGCTTCATTAGTAATTATTGAAGCAAAACCAGTTAATTAAATAAACATTTTTACTTTTTAGTAATTGTAACTAACAAATCATCTGTCGAAAGACCAAGAATGTAAGTAAATAGGGTTAATTTTGATTTTTGACCAACTGAATTTTTTCATTTCAGTTGACCACTGAAATGCTTTTGTTGTTTGCTCATGGTGGTCTGCTGGTGATGAGTGGTTAGTCTGCCTTTTCTAACGCGTTACTGTCCTGCAGGCAGAAGGTCAGAGTTTGGCTAATGTTCTTGGATTTGCTGTTGCAGTATGGGTGCTCTCTTCTTGAGCTTTTTGGGGGTCGACCAGCAGCTCGACGTCCTCCTAAAGTCCCTTTCCGCCGTGGAGCAGCAGGTGATGGTAGAGCCATCTGATTAGCTGCTGTTTGAACAGCCTTACCAAAGCAAAACAGCGCAGACTGCAGAACACTGTCAGTTTTCATCTGAAAGAAATTCGACACAAAAGCTCGTATAGGGAGGGTGAAAGTTGGGTCCTCATTTAGCTTTTTTTTCAGCATCCCAAAAATCTCCTCCAGCTGTCCATCCAAAGACCCAACTACCTCTTCAGTGGCACCTGCACACACAGATACTGTAACAATGAATGTGCGTACTGTTAATAGGAAATAGCTGATTATACAAAAAAATGAACATACTTGGCCCTGGCTCACTGTCTTCTGTTAGATGTTCTTCTAAAAAAGTATGAGTAAGAGTATAAAAGCATGAGTGTGTGTGACACACACAGACACCACACAGACACCACACACACACACATACACACACACATACACACACACATACACACACACACACACACACATACACACACACACACACACACACACACACACACACACACACGTGTTCTCTAATGGACACTCTTAAAGGGAAAAAAAAAGGAAAGATATTCATAGCAAGTGTTCCAGGTATGTTTAACATTAAGTGGTTTTAAGTTAATATAATAATTTCAATGTGGAAACGTTAACTAATTTAGCTTTAAAATGGTTTACTGTAGGTAAAAACTTGTTTCACAAAACATTTAAATTATTACTGCAGATTATTACTGTACTGTTAAAAAAACGACATAACTAACTATAAAGATACAAGGAACAATACTGTATGGTCACTTTTAGAGTTTTTTTTTTTAATCAAGCTGATCATGATAAAACATTGACAACCAATCAAATCCGTTCAAATAAAAGGGTTTGTGCATTAACTGCAGCGTGTAAGCTTAGAATAACAGTATTATCATGCGTTGGTGTGTACACTAATACAGTTATCATTATAGTTATCTTT
The DNA here is from genome assembly GCA_036877525.1 of Chromobotia macracanthus. Lineage (NCBI taxonomy): Eukaryota > Metazoa > Chordata > Actinopteri > Cypriniformes > Botiidae > Chromobotia > Chromobotia macracanthus. The sequence goes on from JAZGTH010000002.1 coordinate 1,061,890, forward strand.
ATGGTTATCATTTTACATGTGAACAGGCTTTTAAACTTGACAAAAGTATTACATTATTTTTTACTGTAAGAACATTTATTGCATATGACTGAATTACTGCTGGAGCAGTGACTGAATCTGGATGATTCAGGATTATAGGTGATGTGTTGTTCACCAGCTGTTAATGTTTTTAAAAAGAATGTTTAAAAACCACACAGACACGACTAGGGGGGCAGGTGTATGTTGTACATCTTGTGGTTAGTGGTTGTTTTTTGTGACTTTTCCACAGGAGCAGTTTCAAACTCACTCATGTGAGCTGTGTGTGATGGTCTGACTCAAGATGAGCCGTGTTACCTGCGGTGATGAGCGGTACAGTAACCGTCACTCCATCTTCAAAGCATGTGCTGTGTCCATCTGTTCCATTCAGAGAAAATTTAAATATTTGTTTTGTTCTTAAAAAAAGGCAATCATTAATGATACCGCCTCAGGACAGGAAGTGTTAGGCCCTGCTCACCCATCACTGCTGTAGTTTCCCATGACTGCTCCAACTCCAGGGGTTTAAAAAGCTGCTCCGAAATATCCTTCTCTGCACAGAAATCAACATCCATAAAAAATTAAGTACATTAAATGCATATACAGTTTTTAAAAATGACTTAATTACAAAAATATGTGGATAAGTGGATCTGTATTTTTTTAAACACACTATTTTACATACAACTACAGTAACATGTTACAACTAAGCAACAAGGTGCAAGTGGTACACACCCAGGGGACCTTGATGGGCACAGCACACAGTGGAAAAACTATATTCATACTGTAGCACAGCCTGAGTGCCTTATTACTTTTATAAGTACATACTATAAAACACTATTAGTACATAATAAAATACTAAGGACATCACCTGTAATTATAATAGTAATTACATAATAAACTAAGGATATTAGTTTTAACTATAATTTATTTTAGCACGACCATTCAGAATCAAAACTATAGAAAACTGAACTTCATTTCTGTTCACACATGGGAAGTACTGAAATTTTGAATCAAGTACTTTCAACAAGAACATCAAAACTGACTTTTAACAGTGAAGAAAATTCTGTGATTCCCAGAAGAATCAACAAATTCTTCCACTCTATCATCTTACAAACAACTGTCTCATTAATAGTGTGCACAATGCACAGTAATCTGCGCAGTCAGACTCAACTCTGTCTGTGCAGTCATGCTGTATTGTTCTGTACTGTATTAAGCCAGAAGATCATCTGCCCGCCTCTGCTCACCTGCAGGGGACGCATCTGACTTCTGAAAAAGCTTGTAATACAACCTGCAGAAAAACAGAATATGATATAATAATAATACAATAATTATGATAAAATGCTTGACAAAAATGAAACCCACAACAACAGAGATAAACTCCACCAGCTTATGAACAGATGCAACAAACTCTCTCACAGTACTAGAATGATTAACCCTGTTCAGATTGGACTGGTGGACTAGCGTTAGGTCAATTAAGATGCAAATTAATTACCATTTTTTGAGGGTCCTGTGTGAAATCAAATAACACCCAAACAGAAATGTCTGTGACTGTAATATATCACAGTGCTCTTCCTCGATTATTGTAACTTTCATCAAACAGAATGCCCACTGTAGTAGCTGCCTCAAGTATTAAATTTTCTTTAAAACATGCCTTTACAAAATTCTATACATAGTTCACATTATTTAATTAATTACTGCAATTCTTGTTTGAGCTTTTATAATACATTATGTGGATGGTCAGTGGATGGTCTCTCCACTGAGAAGATAGCTGCTGGGACAGGAACACAATAACAGCTCTTCTGCTTGTGCTGATGAAACACCCTTGAGCGTTCCCTCTATATTTGGCCTTCTTTGGCCCTAGTATAATCAATAGACCTAAGGTACTTGGCCACTAACCGTAAGAGAGAGCAGAAATTACTTGAGAGAGGGGCAACTTACTCAAAGGCACACCCTAGCTTGCCCTCATCTGGCCAGATTGTGGAACTGCAGCCACCTTAGTAAAAACTACACAGATATGCTACAGTAATAATTTTATTTTATTTGTAACCTTCGTTTGGAGAACTAATCCTTTCTGAATAGTGTTATAGGCTACATTTATACTGCAGTGTTTAATACACAGATATGAACTTTTGACCATATGCAAATTTGTCCTGTTTACATTTATGTAATGCTCCTATTCAATATCTATGCTTACATTAATCCCTGGGCTCCGCTTACTTCTATACATATTTGGACTTATGCTGTATACAGCAGGTGTAAATGTATGATGAGTGCAATCCGTCGCATAACGGTCATGTCATTACTAGCAGGAATCAGATATAGTCATTTACATGCAGGGTAGATGTCCACATTTCTGAATTGTATCTAATTTAAATTCACATTTGGAAGTGGCTTAGATTAGATGCAAAATGTTTTGTGTGTGTTTACACATGTAACAATATCCAATCTGTGACAGAAGTGAGGAAAAAAAATATGCTTTTTTGTGGCAGTGTAAACACAGTCATATGCAACATGTTTGAACAAAAGAGCTCTTTTGATCTGAGAAGAGTGAACGTGCTGATTGTTTAAGCCCCTTAATAATACAACTTATGATACAAGGCTGAAGTGAATGTATTTTCTCCAGCATCTCTAACCTGTAGCAGAACTGAAGGTCTGGACAAATAGAGCGATCCGCTATGGCATAAATGTAATTATCTCCTTCAACCTCCTGGAGATTGTATTTGATGGTCTTAAGTGCGGATGAGGGTGAGTGTCCACTTCTGTAGAGCTGCTGAAGTTTCTCAATCGTCTCGCTGGACACATCTCTCCACCTCAATGCCTCAGCACTCGTCAGTCTGTGGTTATGTTCATTCCTCAGGTTCACATGGAGGAAGTAGCCTTCTTCAATATGCGGGTCTCCAGACCTGTGAAAGTTTGGATTGGACATAAAGTGATGTAGTATTAGGTAAATCTAGTTGCCTATTAGTGACTGTATTCCCAGGCTTAACGCTTTGTATTGTAGTTTGATCTCCTCCACATCGCACCTAGACTTTCTTTCATGCATGTGTCTCTTGAGAATCAGAAACATGGTAGCAGGGCAGTTGGTGTTTTTGGTGGTTTTGGTTGATTTGGATGAGCTGTACGTTTTGTGCTGGCATCTCAGGTCCACCTGTGGAATAAACATGAACTCTTATATAATAAAAAGTCTTTCTTCATGGATTTACTTACAAAAATAGGAGTAGTAAGGTTCTACTCCTATTCAAGAAATGAGCTGTTAATCCTTTTCTTTCACACGTTTTTTTTAATGTCTTAGTAGCGTAACAAGCAGCTCTTACTCTGTATTGGTTGTAGCGTCCAGAGTCAGGGTATGTTCTGGACTTCCTCCATGTCAAGGCTGATGATTTCTGGAAGTCCTCCAGCCACTTCTGGACCTGCTCTTCTGTAGTCAGCTGCAATTTCAGAGCCGCTCGAAAGTTTTCTGAGTCAACTGACATTTCCAGTAGCTCATGTCGACACAGAAGATGACTGTATCCTGGCGGCAAGATTTTCTGCCACCCAGAAATGTCCACATTTGTAAACCGTACTTTAAACGCCCCGAAATTAAATGAACAAAGGTAATAGAATATATTTTAAATAAACAAAAAGAAGAATATTTCTAATGTATTTGAATTTTGTGATTTATATTATTCTTGATAATTCTGGTTTATTTCCTCACTGCACATTCAATAGTGGGAGGAGTCTTAAATGTTATGAAACATATCTAACAAGACAAATATAATATCACAAAAACAGATGTCTTTTTCTGTAAATGACCAGAAAAAAAAATTTGTGAGATGCAGCAACTATAACATAGAATTATCAAAATGTTTGTTGTACAGGATTGATAAGCTGAACCTACGTGAGCGACCTGACTGCTTCACTTGATAACATATCTGAAAACGTTTTGCTATAGTAACACAAATTATAGTAACAATACTACAGTAATTGTAGTAACATTTTGGCAGCAATGTTAAATATCCATTTCGTATCAAACAATATATTATGAGAATGTGTGTGTGCGTGTCATTTGTTACAGAATACACCACATGCACGTACTTGTGTTATGCAAATAACATAAGACCATATACACATATACACACAGTCATTTTACAGTTTAATTAATGTATCTCAATGTTACACATTGTATAATAATCTACCTGCTGTATCTATAAGTAAAACAGACTAAGTTTATTGTTTCTAAATGGATTTGTAGTTTTTAAATGCGCTATTTTTCATAAATGTTACAGTTTGATGTTACAGTCTTAGGAGGTTATAACTATAGCATAACTATGGTGACTGTCCATAAAAGTAGGACCGGCTGTATGATAGTGTGCATGATGTTGCTCACAGATAAACATCACAAATTAACCTTCTTCATTTTTTTTAAGAAATATGACAACAAATTTCACGCAGTGTACATGATACTTGATTTGTATTTTTTTACTTCTTTCTGTATTATCTCTTTACCAGTTTTGTTCGTTGGGCTATAACGAATCGTTAAACTGTGCAAGAATGTGTACACATTTTAAGTAACACGGCTGAATCCAGCTTCTTTTTCGTAGCTTCATATTGCCAGCTTCTTATTAGAGACTGCTTTTCTCTTATTCGCATGCTTGTAAAGGACACTGGTTATAACCCCCTAGTAAAACCTTCAGCTCACCTTAAAGTGCCGTTGAGATATAGCCCCTCCAAACTGGTCAACAATGCAATGTGTCATTGAACTGTATATCAAATTTATGGGTTCATAACTTCAGAATGGTGCAGTAAAACGATCTAGATATTTGCATAGTGATAGACAAGGACACTGGCTATAACCCTACAGTGAAACCTTCAACTCACCTTAAAGCACAGCTGAGATACTCCAAATGGGTCAATATTTCAATGTCTCACTGAACCATTTTGTCGCATATAAATTATTTGTCATTAGCACAATTAAATGCAGAAAACTGCACATTCAAATGCTTGTGAGGAGGCTCAGACTTATAATAACATAACAGGACCATACCCAGACAGATAAGTACAACAAAACAAACATCCCAAATATCCCAATGCCTCCAACAAAACAAATATCCCAATGCCTCCAACAAAACAAATATCTGAATGATTATAAAGAGATATTAAAGTGAAGGTACATTAAAGGGTCCATAACTTAATTATATAGTTTAAATGTCATCATGTTTTTAAATGTGCATGAAATTAGCCAAGAGATTTGGGTATAAGCCTTAACTAGCATCTTGTACAGTATTAACAGCTATTAGTATCAGAATGAGATTTCTTTGCCAAGTGTGTACAAATGCACAAATAATTTATTGTGGTATATAAACAAGAAAAAGAAATTAAATATAGAGATAACAAAATAAAAAATACATAATAAACATAAGATTTAAGTGGGCAAGTTAATTACAGATATGCATAGTAAGTCCTGTATATTAAAAACTTATAAATAGATATTTTACAAATATAAATATGTATTTACATGATTATGCAGAAACCCTAGTGTAGGATATTGCCCTATAAAATATTGCACTTTAAAACAGGCAGGCTGTAGTAAATGTGCTAACTGTTCAAGGTGAAGATGTCCCGTCAAAAAGAAAAACTGTTCTGCCACAGTGATATTAAGAATTGTAAGGGGAGGAAGTGCTGGGGGTTCCTCATAAAGTCTATTACATCTCCAAGTGTAGTCTACTGATTGGTGGTGCTTGCAATTCAAATTATTCTGTTTTTAAAGCGTACAAAAGTGGGCGAAAAATTCCATAGACTTAACATTGGGCTGAATTGTGTTAAGTTATAGCTCCAAATCAGAATGTTATAGAGACTTTGGGGTGGGCTCATATCACTCAGCTTGGCAAGCAGCAACACATGGTGGCTTTTTTAACTTCATAACCACGCCCTAACAACCAGTTACAGTACCCTAGCAACCACCCCATAGACTTCCTTTAAAAAAGGTGGGAGGCATCAGAACATCGTAACAAGTGGTTGGCCTCTTTTGACTCAGACTGGCAGGTAGTCTTTAATTATTACCATAGAAACCGTCAAGCCATGCCCTAGCAACCATTTAGCACAATGTAGCAACCAACATGAATTAGCTATATCTCAGTACCAGAACATCACAGAGACATGGGAGTTGGCTCTTTTGATTCACACACACATCTGTCTAATGATTTTACCCTGTTAACTGTCTAGCTACACCCTAGCAACCGTTTACTGTACCCTAGAAACCAATTTTTTTTTCAGTAAAACAATAAGCCAATAACCATATAGCCACACTGTAGAAATGTGGGTGGACTTCGTTGACTCGGGCTGTCAGTGGGCTTTAGGTATTGCCCTAGCAACCATTTAGATCACCCTAGCAACGTCCTAACATCATACAAAAGCAATATTTTAGTATGTTTATTATGCTAAGTCATGCTAGCATCATGCTAAGCCACTCTAGCATAATGCTAACATCATGTTAAATCACCCTACCACCATGCCATTTCATGCTAAATCACACTAGCATCGTATTAAAACATGTAACCAGCATGCGCGATGATATTAGTATTGTTTAAATATTCCCGGTCCTTTACAAGAGCGCGAATAAGAAACCGGCAATACGGAAGCGTCGCGTCTTTTAAGGTGGAACGGATAACCTCAATGAGAAGCTGCCAATAAAAAGCTGGAGTCAGCCTCGTATGTATTTGCTTGATTTTGGTCAAGACGTTTGAAATATGTAATGTTTGTAATTTTCTTGCCATAATTAAAAAATACAATACTGAACAATTTCAGCAGTGCCAACGTTAGCCAGCTCACATAAACTCAAACGCTTTAATGGTGAAAATCAGCGCTGCTGTTGCTTTATTAAACACAAACCTCCACGTGCCCTGTGTCCTCCGCTGCTTTATCCTGTCCAACGCAGTGCTGACACTTTAACAGCGTCATTCTGAGCCACTGAAATAACTCAAAACTGTCCACTGTCTTCCAGCTGATAGATCTCACAACACTTAACAACCCACTGTCAGGACCCCATCGCGACTGGTGTAGGGTATTCTTGTCCGTGCCTGATCAGAAATCTCACAATAGCGTCTTCTTCTTGTTCTTCTGTGGATTTATTAGCGGGTCGCATACCAGCTTTTAGGTGCATACCGTCACCTCCTGAGCTGGAGTGTGAAGTGATTTTAGTCTAGGTGTAGAAGTGAAAGTAAAAGTTACATATTTGTCTGATATGGTAACCCATACCCAAAATGAAAGCTCTGCATTTAACCCATCACTGATGAGGAGTGAACACACACTGCAAGGTGAAGTCTATATTATATTTTTTAGTTCACTATTCTTAATGAATTTTAAAACTACCTGTATAATTTTACCAGATTCTTGTTTTGTGTTAATAATATGTTACTAATTGAAAATTCTTTGCATTCTATATCCTATTGTTCTTTTTGTAGTTAATTCCTTTCTTGTTCATACCCAGGACAGAATAAAATCACATGCTTAACTGTTTCCTTTACTTGGCATAATTTCCATAATCCTGCACTATGCTTCCCTATTATATAAAGTTTAAAATTAAGTTTTGTATGGCCTGTTTAGTCTAGTTAGTCTTATCTTCTCTATTTAAGGTTTGTATCAAGGTTTTACTTTGTCTTATGCTGTTTTGTATATTTTATAAAAATGCCTTCCTGTTTTTCAGTCATTACAATTTCTGTGCCATTTCTTAATGTAAGCATCTTTAATTATACTTTTCCCTTTCATTTTACTTAATGAAACTGTAATATTAGTTGTGTTCAGTTTTGGAGACTCTTTTTATTAGATTTTTAATTCAAATCAACATGTGCTGGTATCCAAACAAAATTAACCATTATTCCAGCTTTTCTTAATCTATATAATATACCAATATTTATATGGAAATACCATGTCTAACTGTTTAAAATGTTAACCTCTCATATTTTCCTATTTTAAATTCTGGAACATAAAAAGCTGCTCCAATACGACAGATCTCTGGGTTTCTTGACCCATCAGTGTATATTGGAAGGATTGCATAATAAACTGATCTGATATATTCTTTAGTCTAGCTAATATTAATATTAATATTGATGTCATTCTGTGACCTTTTTGAATACTGTCATGAATTTGTAAATCAGCTTTAGGTTGACTGAAAAACCAGGGTGGTATTGGGGAAACTTCTATATTATTTAATTTCTGACATTTCTGCAACCCATCCTTTTCTTTCCATGCAAAGCCTATTCCTGCTAAGTTTATTGTCTCCCAACTTTCACCAATTATTGATTTTGTAGGATGTTATGATTTATGCCCTTGTAAATTGATCCAATAAACTACAGATCATTTTTCAGATTATGCTTGATGTTTAATGGAATCTCTCCTATTTCAGCCTGCGTTGCTGAGATTGGAGCTGTTTTCACTGCACCTCTAATACATCTCAGTTCTCGAGCTTAAATAAGATTTAACCTCTTCAGCCCACTGACTGATGCAGATCCATATACAATACATTCATAGTCTAAAACAGATAGTAGAAGAGCATAGTATACAGTGACTATTGATTGTTTATCTGTCCCCCATTCTTGGCCTATACATCACATTAGATTAGTGCTTTACTGCATTTCTGTTCAGTGTAGTTGATATTAAATTTCCATGTTAATTTAAAGTCAAACCATAGTCCTAAATATTCAAATTTAGTTACCTTATTGGTTGTGTTTTCTGTAAACAATTTGTTTTGTAAAAACCTGTTGTTGTGGTTATAGAAAATCTGAATCCTCACTTAGCTGACCATTTCTCAACAACCTCTATTGCTTCCTGAATTTTATGCACAATATATTTAACATTGTGTCTTATTTAACATCTGTATATAATTTTTGGGTAAAATTCTTTATACACATCATAAAATTAAATAATACAGGACTTATAGCACTTTCCTGAGGTGTTTCATTTTTTTAAGGTAGAATACTGCTCAACTTAACGTGAATCATAACAGTCCTTTCCACATCATATAGTAAGCTTTTGCAATATTGAAGTATACTGCCACTAACACCTCTTTCATTGTTACAGCTTTCTTTACATCAGTTTCTAGCCTTATTAATGCATCCAAAGTGGACCTACCTGGTCGAAATTGATATGGAGCTATTAATCCTCTGCTTTCTAACACATAATATAAGCAATTAACAATCATTAACAAAAGAGATAAATAAGGGATTTTTCAACAAGGACTGGGCCATGATGTTAATGATAGAAAACTGAGGAAGGTTTCAACAGAGATGGCAGCAATGGCATAAAGCTTCTAATAATATTTTCAAGAGGCAGCATGTATAATGTGAATAGCAGAGGGCCTAAAATAGATCCTTGGGGCAGGCCATATTTTATTTTATCCCCATATAAATTAACAAAATGGTAGTGGTCAAACAAGTAGGAGCGAAACCACTGAAAAGCCTGACCTTGAATGCCAATATAATTTTGTAGTTGATCAAACAGCATGTCGCACTAAGATCAAGTAAAACTAACAATGCGATGCAACCTTGGTCCTTTTGTCATTTTGACGTTTTCTTTAGTGTAGTTTCTGTGCTATGATGTGGTCTGAATGCTGATCGGAACTTTTCAAAAATATTGTTTCTGTGTAAGAAGGGACAAAGTTGCGTGTGTTAGTGACACATTCGCTCCGCCAGCCACTCTGACACGCCCTCAGTCACCCAATTACTGATCGCCTACACCTCTTGCTGCCAGTCAACAGGCCTATATAGTCACACTCACTCCTTGTGTCTGGTCTTACAGCTAATCCTTGTGACTTACCCGTGAGGATGTATACTCACCTGAAGTCTCTCAAATGATCACTCTGTCAATCTCCAGCGCTCCTACAATCCAGATCTCCACGCAAACCTGCAAGAGAAAAAGGACTTATTATATACTCTAGCTAAGTTCACATAAACTCTGATCTGCTATTTGCGTACTTTCCTGAACCCAGCTTTATTGACTTCTTTGCCCGTACTTTCAAGAGATATCTCCTTTAAAGCTAAGTTAAATAAAGACCGTTCTGAAACTGTAAATACTACTCTGCATTTTATATATTCTCCTGTATGAATTATCTCACCAATACACCTGCTGTTGTTTACCCATACCTTCATGTGTATGCTGAGAGCATGTATATGACCTTTTCTAATACTTTAGACATGAACAGTATATTTGAAATAGGTCTGTAGTTTGCCAGTTCATCTGAATCTAGTTGAGAAGATATGGAGTAATATGAGTAATATGGAGAAGAAGCTCCTCAGCTGCTGGTAACAGCTTTATCAATAGTTTAGTCGGTATGGGGTCTAATAAGCACGTTGTTGGTTTAAAAGTAATGATAAGTTTATTGAGATAATCTCCAATAGCTGTAAAGCATTGCAGGTGTTCTAGAGGGGCATTTTTAAGAAGAGTAACTCTTCAGGTTACAGGTTGTGTATTTTCAGTTGTATTTTGTATGGTTTCAATTTTCATGAAGTCGTTTATTAATGTTAGTTTATTAGTTAATCTGGACTAAAAACCTAGGATTGCTTTTATATTTTTCTATTTGTGTGCTAAGATGTGCAGCCCTTGTTGCTTTAGAGCCTTTTTATATTGGAACATACTATCTTTCCACGCTAATCTGAAAACCTCCATTTATTGATTAGATTTTCTCCATTTCCGCTCAAGGTTGCGGGTTTCTCTCTTCAGAGTGAAAGTCATATTGTTATACCATGGGGCAATACTTTTCTCTTTGACTTTTAAATTTTTTTTTACATTCTGGCAGCAGCAGTTATGATTTTTAGCTTTTTGGTTACATGAGCTGAGCAATAAATTAGTATTTTTATTTTAAACTATATATTAAACATTGCAAATCTAAGATATAAGTGGTCAAAGATGTAAGTGGTCAAATTTCTTTATACTTGTATATGGCTTCTTTATTAGGACCCAAGCACTGAGTGCAAAGGTGCAAAGGACCCTATTTATTCTTTAGGATTATTATTATTTTTTTTTTTTTAGGATTATAGGTTTTCAAGGCCTTTGGGTCCCTTAACATGCTCAAAAAGTTTGGGTTATGTCGACTCAAACAACTTTCGCAATGACAACCCTTAGCTCCGCCCATAAGGAAGTCGGCCATTTTGGATTTTCTGAAAAGCACGTCATAAACTTTTAAATCCTCCTCCTAGTGATTTCATATGATTGGTTCATTTGTTGGTACAACTTGGTACATGTGTTGTTCTTATTAAGCCAGACAGCTTTCAAAATTACATACATTAGCTCTGCCCAATAGGAAGCCAGCCATTTTTGACTGGATTCATCAGTGTGGATTATATCCCACTGTTTCCTACCTATTATATAGCTTTAGTGCTTTTATGGAATGATAGAATGTAGTGGGCTGGTCTCAGCCAAAATGCCAGGGCTAATATTTTAGTCCCAGTCCAGCTCTGCATGGCATATATTTCAATAATTCAAATCATCTAATACACATGGAACAATCCTTAACCATAAAGAAATTTCAAGTTCTCCAATCAAAATGCAGGTTTTTGCAGCTTTCTGAGGTTGAAATGTCTTAACAGTACTTGAACAACTCTTGTTTTGTTTTGAACATTTGTAATTCAGTTGTTTTCTTTCTCACTTAGATGCTGTGACAAAATACTGCCGAGCTACAGCATGTGAGGTGGAGGCCATGATAACTTCAGTGTACATTCCACGAGATGCTAACACTAACTCAGCTCTCGGAGCATGGCGGCATTAGCCTACAGCAGAGCATGTATCCTAACGCTCTGCACATTATAGCCGGGGACTTCAATCGTGGATTTACAAGCAGTGCTCCCTAAATTTTACCAGCATGTAAAGTGTGCTACCAGAGGAGCTAATATTCGAACAAGGGTACTACTAACATAAAATTGGCACCTCCAGCACCTCATCAGCTTCAGGTCCGGTCTCAGCTGCTGAGGGTTACACTTCGCTGGCAGAGAGGTTGAACCTTTCTTTGCCCGCTTTGAGGTAGAGTCACACGACACAGCCATGGTGCCTCCCAGTCTGCTGTTCCACCCTGCCTAAAATACACAATTGTCCCTCTGTCCAAAGGACCATCCATTACCAACCTCAACGATTACCGGTCAATATCACTCACCCCTATGGTGATGAAGTGCTTCGATAAACAGAGACACATCCTATAATTCCTACCCCCCACCTTTGACCAACATCAGTTTACATTTTACACAGCGTCCAAACTTGGGGTTGGGGTTGTATAAGGTACATAAGGTTGCTGTTCTCAGTTGTCTGTTCCAGGTGCCATGGTAACTGCTCTCAACTGTTATCAGTAGCATATAATAGCCTATTTAACAATTAAAATAATATAATAAAGATTACAGATCATACACATACACACATTTTAATAAAAGTCATTAATTTATTGATTAAATGAGAAATATTAAGTGTCTCGCTTCAAAGTTTGCATTTATTTTTATTGCCACAAAATAAATCCCATAATAATGGACCACTGTTTAATTATGGAAATATTCAGAAACTTTATAATTTCATTAAACTGTAATGGAGGCCAGCTGGAACAAGATGTTACCCCTCATCTTGTAGTGGCTACGAACGTTCCATGTCAGCATATGGAGTTTGTTGTGGTTAACCCGATGCTTTCCCTACTGGTTAGTACTTGTTTGTTTCCAGTTATAGGTGCAGTGTTTAAAAATATTGTTTTAGCCATTATGAAAATAAAGGAATTGAGAATAAAACAGCAGCATTTTATAGCATTTTATAGCAACAGTAGCAAAATAAAGTTGAGAATTACACACATTAATGGCAACAAACTGCATGATTATTACAATGATACAATGCTGAGGCAGCAGCTGTATGTAAGAAATAGATACTGAGGATTTAGTTAAGGATTGGGTTTAGCACCAAAGAAATTCATTGTGTTTTTGAAGAAGACGAATTCTGTTTCTTTTTGCCGGTTACTCTCCTTTAAATAAAACGTTTCCCTTTACAATTTTTGGCCACGACAGAAGATGGTGTGAAATCTGGGAAATGGGGTTTACCACTTTTATTGTACTGTAGCTATTACCTTGAATCCCAAATGAAACAAATGAAATCCCAAATGAACCCCAAAAGAAACTAGTGAATCCCCACCCCACTCTGTGACATCAAAGCAGTGGCGCTTCTAGCTTGATTATTACCCCCTCAGCACCTGTTACTTTGGAAGCTAAAATGTTTTATTCACTTTGTACCGCAGATGAACACAATAAAACTACACTTTTTTACATACTGCAGTTTTTGTTTCAATCAACAGTTGCAAAGATAAACAGTGTTGGGTAGTCTTGGAGAGAAAAATAGAGGTCTGTTTATATTTTAAAGCTGGGAAATCAAGTATATATACCTTGTTAATATGACATAAAACTAAAATGACAACAAAAAAGGGTAACTCAAATACCTAAAAAAATATTTAAAAGCCAGGATTTACAGGATATTCATCTAAACCTTTGCAAAATACTCCACAATACAGCTTGTTTAAATGATAGCGTCCCTTAATTTTGATTAGTAAATAAAACAGCATAGTTTATAAATTTTTTACAATAGTGTAGGGCCCAAGCACTGAAATGCACCTGTGCAAAACAGTACATGTATAGGTCATGTCAACCCATACAACTTTTGCACTGACACATTCTGTGAACTTTTAAATATTCTAGGGATTGTCACCAAACTTGACAATCAAACATGAACATTAAAAATTCAAAATTGCAAAGGGATATTTGATATCTCGAACAGTGTTTCCATGGCAAGGCAGAAAAATTATGGCGAGAAATGGGAAACAGGTATTCTCTAAAATCTATAGCTTGCATTGACCAATTTATGTCCAACTTAACAAATATGTTTATTGTGATGGGCTGATGACATTGATATAATTATTATGAGTCACAGTCATAGCGCCACCAACTGGCAATAGGAAGTGTGTCACTTAAAAAAAACTTTAAATAGTCAACTTACATTCAAGTCCCTTCAGGTTTGGTCAGAATAATATAGAGACATGGCTGGTATAAAGTTCTGAAAGGATTTGGGAGATCTTAAATGTTTTTGCCATGGCAATGTCAAATTTTAAAACCACATTCAGGTGCCTTTGAGATACTTAACATGCTTGAAATTGTATGAAATTCTGGCTCACACATCATGGTAGTGAGATAAATACTTTGCTACTATATAGCGAGTTAAATAAAAGCGTGCTTTGTTTTCAGGGAAGCTCCTTGTGGCGATGGTGTCACAGTGCTTGGGGCCATCATCGCTGCTTGTAGATATCTATTTTTGGCCTTTGGGACCCTTAACATGCTCAAAAACTCAATCTCAATCTCAAACACATCTCAAATGGTGTTACCATGGCAAAGCAGTAAAATTATGGTGAAAAATGGGAAACACTTAGTCTACAGTATGTACAGCATGCATTGAGCGATTTATATAGGGTCCGAATTGTTGCATAATACCAAATAAAAAGATTGCGTTTAACAAATAAATGTTGAGTTTCAAAAATAATAAATTCACAAATAAACAGAACAAGTTCCACAAATACATGTTAGAATTTGCACAAAAATGAATCAAATTCACAAATAAAATGAGATTTGCAAATGTCAAAAACACAACACTGTCTTGTATTTATTTGTGGATCATTTGATTTATGAACAACCAAAAACAGATATGAGGCTGTATCTTGGCAATGCTTTAGTGCATTCACATGAAACTTTGTATGTTATCACAGGCATGACCTGAGGTTACTTGCACAGTTTTGTCACAGGGCCACCTACTGGTCCAGAGATATGAAAAATTATTTTCGCTCATAATTTCGCTCATAATAAATTTCGCACAAAATTTACGAAACTGCTTATAACTCCTAATTCATTTGCCTTATTGTCATAGGATTTATGTTTTTAGATTCCCTGGCTTATGTCGAGTGCTACGATACCAAGTTTGTCAACTTCCTGTCTGCCATTTTGACTTTTTTACAAACCTACTTTTTCAAACTCCTAGGTCGTTTGTCTGATTTGCACAAAACTTTGTGAGCATCATCTAGGGACACTTCTGACAAAAAATTATTAAAATCTTTTTGATAAATCAGATGGTTCATGTTATTGTAAAATTTAAGTAATTTCATATTGTTGTAATATTGTTTGCCATACTTTGGTGTATTAACATGAAACTTGATATACATTACCACAGGTATGTCCTCAGGGTGCATGCACAGTTTCGACAGTAGGTTTGCCACCTACTGGTCAAGAGATATGAAAAATGGGTATTTTTGCTTATGATTTTGAAAACTTTGGTCTAAAATCATGAAAGTGGTCTCTTTGGATTCCTTCAGGCATGCAGAGTCAAATGATAGCTGATGTTCCATGGTCAGCCATTTTCAGCATTGACCATTTTGAATCGCATTGACAAAAATATATGAAAATGCTTACAACACATGACTGAAATAACATATTGTCATTAACTCCTTTCTTTAGATTCTTTGAAAACCTACTTTTTTAACTCCTAGGTTGTATGTCCAATTTGCACAAAATTCCACTATTATGTTTATTGATTGTATATTATACACTGTTTCAAACACAAACAAAATATTGGTCATATCTAAATCTGGTCTATCTAGATCTAATTCCATATTCTCTAAACAAAACATCAGAAGATCATAAAACTAAGTGTGCTTATGCATGTTGTAATTCTAAAGAAGCCTGCAAAATTTCATGTCAATTGGGCAATAGGAGGCGCTACAGCAGTTAAAAAAGCTGTATTTTTATGGTAAATTATTAGAATTTAGTGAATGTTGTCAGGTTGCAGCTGTCACATGCTTTCTCTTTTCTTCATTGTACTCTTTAAAACTTGTCTACTGTAATGGGATTTACATTTATTTGGAAGACGCCATTAGTGTTGAAATACAAACCAGTCATAAGTGTGTTTGTGAAGCAAAGCAAATCACTATTACTCTCCTGAATACTACCACTACTACTACTTTTTTCTGTACAAAACTTCTGTACGTAACTCGTCCCACATGGTTTGTCGTTGACCCACAAATGAGGTGTCTAATCCATGTTAGCATCATGCTAAGTCATGCAAGTATTATTTTCAAACATGTCAAGAGTCAAGATTTATTTGTTACATACGTAAGTTATACAGAATACAACAAGTAATGAAATTTGTATCTGAATGCTCCGTTAGACTGTACAGATAAATACTAAAAAGTAAAAACACAAGAAATGTAAAAGTACTTAGAATACAAAATATATAAAATACAGAAATACAGTTGGAGGTAGTGGAATAAGGGGGCAGGGAACCTAGCAGCCAGTGATCAACAGAATAAAAGAATAGATTGTATGTGGATGGCGTAGATGAATTGTATAAATTATAAATTATAATAAAGTGCAAGTGCAGTGTCCAAGTGGAATGCAGTATGCAAAGTGGTATAACTAGCATATTATGCCAGAGTCACTTAAATGTAGTGTGTATGTTTGTCCATGTTTTTGTGTCTGATGGCCTGAGCGAAGAAGCTCCTCCTGAGTCTCTCCGTTTTAGCCATCAAGGTGCGGAAGCGTTTACCTGAGTGTAGCAATATAAACAGCCAGTGTCCAGGGTGGGTGGAGTCTTTGAGGATCTTAATAGCCCTATCTTTGCATCGCCTGGTGTATATGTGATCCAAAGAAGGGAGATCTGTCCTGGAGATACGCTCAGCTGAGCGCACCACTCTCTGAAGATCTTTACGATCTTTGACTGATATGTTTCCATACCATGATGAGATGCACTGAGTCAATACACTCTCTACAGCCCCAGTGTAGAATGTTTTCAGGATCCTAGGGGAAACACTGAACTTCCTCAGTAATCTCAGATGGTACAGTCTTTGTCTGGCTTTTTTGATGACCATATGGATGTGTTTGGACCATGTTAGATCCTCAGAGATGTTCACACCGAGGTATTTATAGCTGCTCACTTTATCCACGGGGTCCCATTGATCTCAGTTTGGAGACCAGTCTAAGAGGGATTATGGTGTTGAAGGCTGAGCTGTAGTCTATGAACAGCAGTCTCACATAATTCCCTTTATTGCTGTCTGTATGTGTGAGAGTAGCATGGTGAATGTGGGAAACAGCGTTGTCAGTAGACCTATTGGGGCGATAGGCGAACTGGAGGGGGTCGATGTTGTGTGTGATGGAGAAGCAGATGGTGTTCTTGATAAGCCTCTCAAAGACTTTCATGATTAGTGAGGTGAGTGCCACGTGTCGATAATCGTTTAGGCAGGAGGGCATGTTGTTTTTTGGCAGTGGAACAATGAGATTTTTTGAAGCAGGTAGGGACAATTTACTGGGCAAGGGACTCATTGAAGATTGATGTAAACAAACCAGCCAGCTGATCAGCAAATGTTCTCAATACACGTCCCGGAATGCCATCTGGCCCAGCCGCTTTCCTGATGTTCACCCGCTTCAGAGCTTTACGAACACCGTCTTCCGTCACGCCGATGGCGCGCTGCTCGCTGACATTGCTGTACTTCTCCACAGTGCGCACCGGCAGACCGCCGACGTGGCCAGGGTGGTCCGCTTCAAAACGCGCATAGAAGTTGTTCAGCTCGTTCAGAGGTGTACTTTTCTAGGACGTATTTCTAGGACATAAATTATGTTAGAATCATGTTAGCATCATCTTAAAACATTTTAACATCGTTGACACATTCTGGCCCGAGTTTTGCCATGGCAAGTACCACTCAAATTTTCTTCAGAAAATGTACCTGTCTAGTTCTTTTTCTGGACAAATCTTCGGTACGTAACTCATCCTGCACCATTTGTTGTAGACCCATGAATGAGAGCTCAAATCGACCGGCTTTTTGAAGAGAGGTGTGCTATAACTTTTATAAGCAATCGGGTATACATTGTTTGTAGGGCGTGTGAAAAAATGGGTGCAACCACCCTACTGATTTAAAAAGGTGAGAGGCATCAGAACATCATAGAGACAAGTGGATGGTCTCTTTTGACTCAGACTGGAAAGTAGTCTTTAATAATTACCATGGAAACTGTTCAGCCATGTCCTAGCAACCATTTAGAGCACCCTAGCAACTGACAAGAATTAGCTATATTCTATATTCTCGGCACCAGATCATCATAGTGACGTGTGTTGGCTTTTTTGGTTCACGCACAAATTCATCTATTGGTTTTACCCTATTAACTGTCTAGCTACACCCTAGCAACTACTTACTGCACCCTAGCTGCCATGTAATAAAATAATAAGCCATATCTCATCATTAGAACATTGTAGAGACATGGGTGGTTTTATATTTGACTAGGGCTATTGGGCTTTAGGTATTGCCCTGGCAACTTCCTCCCTAGCAACTGTAACGGATTGTGGTGAATTAATATAAAATATATTTTAACTTTTTCACTAAAATCCTTTTCGTTGTGTTAGTGCTTTATTTATGTTTTGTTTGTATGATTTATGTTGATTTTGTTGTTGCTGTTTAAAGACTTTTATTTTGATATTTGTATTGGCGCTCCTCTAACGCGATTATGAAGTGAGCGCGCGCCTCTCACCAGTTCGTTTTACATGTGCTGGGGAGAGGTAAGTGTTTTCATAGCTCTTTGTTTTTATATCAATTAAGTTCATGAAGTATAAAAGTTTGTTTCATTTCACTTTGTATGCAGTACAAAGAGTATATGCAGTGTTCTGGTGTTTTATTTGCGGATGAAATCAGTAGTTGTGAAGATATATCGTGTGGGTCGTATGATGTGTGTAAAATTGGCCAGCTAATATGTCTCATATTGTGCAGGATTGTGACGTCATTGAATGCCCAGGAACGATATATGGTTTTATTGATGTTGATCCACAGATGGAGGCCTGTTTATGCTGGGTGTGACTGTCAATAAACCCCATCAGTGTCGGAATGCAGTTGTTGTCTTGGTATCTCTCTTTTACACAACGCAGAGGGGAGTAACAGTGGTCAGAGCCAGACCGGTTACACAACCATTTAGGTAACCATAGCAACCAATATCATGACTAAGCCTTATTTCAGTGTATCTATCATACCAGCATCATTCTAAGTCATGTTAGCATCATGTTACTTTATGCTAACATCATGCTAATTCATGCTAGCATCATGCCATTTTATGCTGAAACATGCTAACATCACGTTAAATCATGCTAGCATCGTTAAAACATGTTAACATTGTTTAAATATTCCAGTTTTGCCATGGCAAACACCATTCTCATTTTCTTCAGAAAATGTACTTATCTAATGTACCTAAAATGTGCCTAATCTAGTTTTATTCACAAACCTTGCATGGTGTTCCAGCTGTGATGTTACTGTGGAAATTTCAGGTTTTAAACATTTATCAATGGTTTTAAATGGATTGTCATCTAAATTATCAATTTTTATACATTTTCTTATGGAGTATGAAATCAACACTATGTAGTATCTTTTTGCACATGCAGTCAAAGGTCTTAAAGCGCTTGAACCCCTATAATTGCAGCTTGAAGCTATATTTAGTTTTCTATTTTTAACTTGTTTATTGCCTTCAATGCCTTATCTTATCTTCTTTGCATTCCTAATGCTTTAATCCATTTAACAGTAGCAACATCATGGTAACTGCTAGACAAGCTTTTGTGTTGGCAAAAAAAAAAAAATCACTGCACACAATTTCTGATGTTTCTTGGTTTAGTGCCATTTACAATATTACATTCAAACCATGCTGTATTTTCCCAAACATGTTCTCAACTTGCTTAAAATAAAAGGAGCAGCATTGTATCAATTTAAGGTTACAAACAGGTTTCAAACAGGTTAATGGCAAGAGACCATGTAGGCCCTACATTGTAGGGAATTGAGAGTCACAATTGCCATAAAGGCGTCAGTTTTATTGACACAATAAAGGCACATCTTTATATAAAATTCACTACTGTTAGTGCACCATGATTCTACATATGAATTTAATACATTTATTAAGTTAAACAATTTCAAACTTCAGTTCTCGTCTATGTGGGGACATAATTAAGATTATACATTTCCATTCTTTTCATGCTGTGTAACTTATAATCAAAGTTTTATGCAAGGCTGAACTACCTCCTATGTTTCTGTTAAAAAATAAGATATGGTGTACCCGGGAACTGGGAAGTATGCCAAATGCTTGAGCAGGCAGAGAGATATTTGTGATTTCTGTGTACTCAATCTCTTTCTAAGCTGACACTTGAACAGTAAGTGTCTTTAATAAAAATCAACATCTCCACCCTGGACTCCTCGTCTTTTTATTCATGATTTAACACTGGCGTCACAAACAGGATGAAACCTGTACCTATATGGCGATGCAATTTAATGTGCCTATACAGTGGCTAGACTGTGCATTTCAAGTTGCAGATCAAAGCAGAGGAAGAATGGGCAGGACGGACCTGGGGTGATGGACTAAGGTGGCACAGTGGCACTGATTCGTCAAGTGGGAGTGTGATGGATTAATGTACTGCCAAATCGTCGAACCTTGAGGTTCAGACCAGCGACAATGGTTGTTCTCTGCCTGGGTAATGACCTTCAGAGGTCACAGATTACAAGTACTGCCGGCGAGTTAGCTGCTGCTTTAAGAGATCAATGAAAATGGAAAACTGGGGTGGAGAAATCTGATTACTGTAAAGTGCAAAATTTGCCATTGAAATGCTTAAAACATCTAGAAAACAGTTTAAAAAGTTTAAGTTTAATAGTTTTATCAGAAACGTGATGAGAAGCTTCTAAAGGGGTTAGAAATAGGGACAAATTTGGAGAAATAAAAAAATGGGGAAGCTTGGCAACAAAAGAAAAAGCTCATGATAGGGAAAATCAAAGGCTGCAAAAGACAATTGATTCACTAACAGGGCAACTGAGAGTGGTAAATGGAGAACTACATTTGGAAAGTTTGGAGAAACAAGTGGCTAAAGTAAAAGAACATTGAGCATCAGAATGTAGGGAAAACAAGGTTGTAAGAAGACTGTAGATCAGAAAAAAGTATTATTAGCAGCTGTCCAGACGGAGGAAAACAAGAATGCTGTGCCCTTGGGGGCTGTGATTGACCACAATCCTGATGGGTTTTATGCTACAGCTTTGATTGATGGGCATAACTTTTTTAAAATTGACATGGGCTAAGATTATGGTAATACCTGCTAACAATCATTCTGCTGTTTTCAGTTAAACAGGAGGAACTATCAGAGCTGACAGTGGCTGTCTCTGGCTGAGACAGGTCATTCCCATTGAGAAAAACAGTTACTGCTTGGTCGACTACTTAAGAGAGTAGACTTAGTTTGGCCTCATAAAAGTCCTGTGCGATTTATTGGTAAAGTTCTTCCAAGTACTTTCCACTATCCATTCGGAAAAGAGGTAGCTGCTGAGGTAGTGGTAAATCTGCAAAAACGGGGAATAATTTGAAAAACATCCTCCAGCAACAACTTACTAACGTGGCCTGTAAAGAAACCAAATGGTAAATGGAGGCTGACAACACATTAGAGACATGGAAGCATTGCTCACCTTTCTGCATGGTTACGTAGTTAGTTGAAACAAGGATCAATGCGCAAAACCTTCAGTTGTTTTCTGGGACAAGTGATATCTGCTCAGGGCCGACTCCCCTTGCCAAGTTGTACAGCTGCACTAGACAACCTAAAGTTACCCACAACAATACATGAACTCAGATCAGTACTGGGGTTGTTTATCTTGGGTAGAAAAATATACAAAAAAACCCCATCAGAATTACAGGTAGCTCTAAAGGGCCATGTCAAATACACTAAACAAGTTGTCCTTTCTAACACTGCAGTGCAGCAATTTAAGCAACTGAAACACAAATTGAAACACAAACCTGCCTTCGCCTGTCCGAGAGCAGCTGATTATCATTTGTTTGTAGCAGAGAAACAAGGTTACATGTCCTCTGTCAACAATAGGGCATAGAACTTAAACCTGTAGGTTATTATAGCTCTGCCACACATCACACCTCGCAACACATCAGTAGAAAACATAGCTACTTTTATACCAAGGCAGATAGATGTTGAAAACTGAATTATGGCAACAAGATGCAATAGTCATAGACCTTATCTCTGATCCAGACATAACACTGTATGTAAGTGGCTCTTCACAAATTGTGGAAGGGGTGAGAAGAGCATCTTATGCTATAGTGGAGGAACATCAAAATTTAAAAGCAGCTAGACTGATAGATAACCACTGCGCAAGTGGCAGAACTGATTGCACTCACTGAGGCTTGCAAAATAGCTGAGGGTAAGAGATGTAACATTTACACAGACAGCAGATATGTCTTTTGGGTAGTGCATGATTTTGGGCAAATATGTAAGGCTAGGGGTTACAACACAAGTAGGCACACCAATACTAAACCAGAAGGAAGTCACAGAGTTGGTAGATGCACTCAATCTCTTGGCAGTGCTATCAGTTCCCAAGGTTAAAGCACACACCAAGGGTGGCAAGACACAAGAAAAAGGAAACAAAAGAGCAGAGCTAGCAGCTCAGCAACAACCGCAACAAGCAGTAACAATAAAGCTGAAAGTGACTGATATGACCTATGTTAGAGAGATACAAAAACCATGCCTACATCAGTCTGACAGTGTAACCATTCATGACTTTTTACCAGGACAAATGGTTTATGGTTAAAATTTTAAGGGAAAAGTTAGGTCCTAAATGGGAAGGACCTTACCAAATTCTCCTAATCATGCCTACAGCAGTTATAGTACAAGGTAATTGGATACACGGAAGACATTGTCGCGCTCTCTTTTAAGGAGGGAGGGGCTAATCCCTTCAGTGAAGAAATCTACTCACTTACTGCCCCCATTAGCTTGCTCGCTGATGCGTCACAGTTTAAAGACTGACAAGTGAAAGGGAAAGACATCAACTGGCCTTATCAACTTACTGTTGCACACTGCTTTCCTGTTTTGTTTTTTCCTGTTTTACAGAACCTGAGCACATGCCAACTGTGTTTAAACATCTCAGTGAAGTTGACAGCCATCGACTAGTGACATGGGCATCAAGGTACTGCTTTCTGCCACGAAGACCATTCACGTGTGACCTGCTGATCTCCAGACATTGAGTTTATCCAGTCCCTACCCTAACCATACAATTCACCAAAGGGGAAGTTATTTGTACAGAACATCAATTCATGTGTCTCAGTGTGGCATTTTAACTTTATTTTACATAGGATCAATGTTGATCTGGAAAGAAACAACAGTTCAGTATCGACCAAAAGACATTCCATTACGTTATTGATATAATTAGTAGTGTCTGTGATTTTGATTTTCTCATATGGGCCAGGTCATGCATGTTGAGTTAAATCCAACTAGTACAAAATGGTGTTTATCACAATAATTTTGGCACTATTAAATGTCCTGGGGGGACTCAGCTCTCTCTAGTTAACGATCCATTACTGATAAGAGAAAGTGGAAATTCCTGGTAGCAATACATGAACATGATATATGTAGTTGTGATTTCTGTGTTCTTGGCCTCTTTCTAATCTGACAGTTGAACACTGTGTCCTTTAATAAAAACCTCATCATCTCCACCCTGGACTCCTCATCTCTTCATTCGTGACCTAACATCTACAGTAAAATGAGAAAAAAAAAAAGCATTCCTGCATTTTTTGAGTTGGTTGAAATAAAAATTAAAACTAATATGGCAGATCATATGAAGAATTACCCTGAAAGTCTATAGCGATTGCTGCTGAAAAAGTATTACATACAGATGCACAACAACAAATTAATTCTGAACCGTAACCTAACTTCTGCAAAATGTTTATCATGCATAAAACCAGATCCATATGACTAATTTCATAAGAACAAATTAAAGTTAAAACAGAAGCGCTCTTCAACTCGGGCTGAAAAAATTTTATTTGTTTGCAAAATGTTGGGTTTGTTTGTTTGTATAGTTTTGGCACAATTTTAGCTCCATAGATCTCAGACAGATATTTTAGAGGTATTGGTCTTACCCTATAGAAGGAGATAGGACTTAGTCTTTCGTGGCTGAAATAGCTGCTTGGAGGCATTGCAAAGATGGCCACTGAGTGCGGAGACTTTCCTAAATGGACTTTGATTACATGCAGACACTCAAAAGGGCATTTGAAACTGCTGATAATTCTTTCAGAATACTTCACTTTTTATTTCCGAGTATGGAAAATTTACAATGACCCTCACAGATGGCTAAGGCTATAGATCCAGTATAAATCAGTTTACTGAAAAAATGTGCTTAAAGTGTATTCACTTAAAGCCCTTGATTTCCTGTGAATTTTAAGATGTTTCAAGCTACTCTGGTGTGAGCCCTTTATTTTCTAGGAATGCAATGTGATGTCCCTTTAAATAAATCACTACATACCTGAGAAACAATAAAAATGCTATCAATATTTTTGTTACAAATATTCCGTCATACAGTGTTTACACTTCTAACAGGTGAGCATGCATGTCAATCCTTTGAGTCCTCAACAAAATTCACAACAGATGGTTGGCTTGTACATTGGTTGCTCCTTTCTCTATTTTCTGAAACGATCAAGTGTTGACTTCTTGCTGTCACTGGATTTCTCCTTCAGCTGTTTCTCTCTTTCCATTCTCTCTTCTACTGTTTGTCGAATCACATCCTGCAGGAACACCAAAAGTTTGGAAGTTGTGAGCAGAGCAAGAGACATTATATCCTGACTAGAGATTTTTTTCTTTTTGTACATACTAGAGGGGCTTGAAGTTAAGTCTGCTGTCTAAAACTCACAAAAATTAATGGCTGCTCTCTGGCTTTTACAGTACATAGAAAAACTGTGTCCCTCCCCACTTAATTTTTGTCCCATAAACAAAATAAAACAAGGACTTTATTACCCAGATTGTCTGAATGTTTCTCATTTGTGTCATTTATGTCCACAGCATGTGTGTGGTGAGTTATGAACAAGTGTAAAACATTTTGGGTTTGATGAACTCAGTATAAACAACAGTAATAGTGATAGGTGCTTTACTCACGGTAAAATCATGTAATGCATTTGAACTGGAAAAAGCACATGAAATGAGAAATAAAAATACCCTCTGATCCTCGTGGGCCACTTTCCTCTTTCTTTTCTCTATGGATCCTGCTGAGCTTCTTCCTTTTTTCTTTGTCCTTGGCTTAAATTTTTCTTTTGCCATTGGATCATAACCCTGATATAAACACACACAGATAATGTCACAACTATCTAAAAACCAACTGACGCGGAGGAATATTGGACTATATTACTAAGAGCAGATCAGATGCTGCACTGGTTCTGTGTCAAGAAATGTTTGCTGTCATGATGGAACATCAATTAGAACTCTGCTTCATAATTGAAATTCATATATTCATTTTATATTTCAATAACAATAATTGTACATTAACATTATGCTGTAATTGCTATTTAAATGCAGATGTCACACATGTCACATGTAAACAGTTAAATATACAGTTATAGTTAAACTTATATACACCATCAATCAAAAGCTTGGAAACACTATTTCTTTGTTCATATTTTTTTTAACTTATAAATAATAGTAAATTTATCAAAACTATGAAATAATTCCCAAATGTTACTTTGTGTTATGTTGTGACTAAAGAAAATTAAAAATAAGGTAAATTAGGATATATTCTAGCATATTCAATAGTCACCCTTCACCTGCGCTCTTATTGGCTGCTTTTTTCTTCAGTATTTGGTCCAAATCATCCATTTTAAAAAAAATTTTTAAATTGTAGTTTTCTAATAACAAAAATTTAATGAAATTAGTATGTTGGTACAATTATATTTTTATTTTTACATTTTTAACGTTTAATCAAATGTCTTCAGATTAAAAGATTTTTAATCTGACATTTCAGTCAAGTGGTTCTAAACTTTTGACTGGTAGTGTAGTTAAATCAACTTCAGCTATTTTACACGACAGTGTGATTTTCCAGAAATATGCTTCAAAACTGTGTATTGTGAACAAAACTTTATAAACTAATGTAAAAAATTAGACTGACAGTAAAAACATTTTAACCTGTAATTCTCAGTAATAAGAATTTAGGAAAAATGTGCTGTAATTGTTATAATCATCACTAATGGGGTGAATCTCCAAAAGAAAGTGAAATAAACTGACCAATCGCTCGACTCTTTCCTTGTGCCTCTGCTCAAAGCTGGTCTGGTCCACTTTACCCAGCTGTCCAGGGTCCAAACATATCAGGTCAGGCTGCACCTTCTCCAGCAGAGCCTTGACCTCCCATTCCTGCCTCTGCTTGGCACTGCGATACGGGTTTGTGTCCAGAGCATCAAAGTTTGGTTCTCCCGCACCTGGAGAGACACACAGCAACATATAAAAGATGCTTTCAAAACACAAATCCAAACTACTACATATCACAGAAGCCAATAAATAATGTAAATTGAAATAATGTGAAATTATGTGCTGAAAAAGTGCTGTAATATAGCCCGTACATAAAACATTTAAAAGACATCATATGTCTGAGTGCTGTCTCTCAGACATATGATTTAATTAATTGTCTGAGTGCAATTAATTTGCAATTTTAATTTAATTGTCTGAGTGCTGTCTCTCAGACATATGATTTAATTAAAAGTTAATTAAAAGTGATTTAATTAACCTGACTTTAAGTCTATTAAAATAGTTTAAGATCACTAGGTTTTGAAAAGTTTGTGTCAATCAGGTATAAAACAAAAGAACATACATGCTAGCCCTGTACCTTCCCTATAATTCAGCTTGTCAACATTTATGTATTCAAGTCTGACCTGGTACAATCATGCTGGTAAAACCCACTCCATGTCCAATCCCCAGAACATCTTCAAAGGGGCAGTAGGCAACCCCCCACACTTGTCCTCGCAGACGATGAGCCATGTAGGGTTTGGAAATGGGACTGCCTCCCCAAACGTTCTGATAAACCTACAGACACACATTCACATAGCTCAAATTATTATTTAAAAAAAAAATAAAAAACATTATTACACTACAACAGTATTACACTAGTGGTATGTAGTGGACCAAGGGCTCAGGATTTGAACTGAACTTACTGTAATTAATCTATTCTGGATTCAGCACTTTTCACTTAATATATTTTAACAGGTGTTTTTCCAGTGCACAATGTCTTTTAAAGAACTCTGAAACCTATATAATGACCTTCATACCTAGTTAGGAGGGATCAAAAGTGATTTTTTTTTAGCATTTGAGATAAAAATTGGCCTTTGGATTAAATTTTTAATGTGGCAAAATTATCTAAATTCTACGTTTCTCAAGAACACCACATGGTGCTTCTCAGAAACCGATGCATAGTTTATGCATTTAAATTATACATTTAATTCCAAAAGTAATTGAGGACATGTCAATGCACACACTTCCTTTTCCATTTTTTGCCATAAATCATGTAGGCTCTTCAATGTCTTGGCATAATACAGAGCCCTCCCAACGACAGCTGACCACCATGATGTGTGTGCCAAATTTTATGCCATTTCAAGCATGTTAAGTGCCTCAAATAAACCTGAACGCATTTTTAAATGTAATTTTAAAAGTTGTCCTGCTTGATGAGAGCAATACCTGTACCAAGCTTCGTAACCATAGGCAAAACTAACCCCATCACTACAGTCCAAAGGGGGCACTACAGAAGCTCCACAGCACGGCATGTGCTTTTTCAGAAAATCCTAAACGGGCAACTTCCTGTTTTGTGGAGCTAAGGGGTGACGGTACACATATCGGTCATGTCGACCCAAACAACTTTCAAACTAAGTTTTGTACAGGTGTGAGCATTTATGTATATATTATATGAACCATCTACTTGTGCTCCATACAAAGGGGCGCTACCAAGCTCCCCTGCCACACCCATGCACCAGCATGTGCCTAGCCCTAATGGCCAACTATTCTGATGTGTGTGCCAAATGTTTTGAGCATGTTAAGGGACCCGAAGGCCCAGAAAACCTTGAAGAGAAAAACAATAATCCTAAGGAAAACAATAGAGTCCTTTGGTACATTGTGCTTGGGCCCTAAAAACAGTGAAAAAGTCTGTAGTTGGAAAAAACAAAATTTACATTTAAATTACACTTTGCAAATGTCAGCAGTCTCCCAGTAAGCAAGCCAACAGGGCAATAAATTTTCAAAATAGTTTTCATTTTTTTTTCTGGCTAGTAAAAGTGGTAATGTATGACAGAGCGGACAGATGTCGAATTTTATAGTTTAGTAGTGCATGTGTCTATATGTGCTTCACAGAATTTACACATGTATGATGCTCCTATTATAGCCTTTCATCATCCGTCCTGAACAAAACATGTCAACTAATCACAGCCCAGGGCTACATTCTGGGTTGGGTTATCTGTTACCATGAACAACACAGAATGTTGACGCAGGGAAATGCCCTACTTACGTAAATTACGTGTACACTACCTGCACAATATCTCCAGTTGCAGCACTAAGCAGTCCTCTCTGGCTCAGAGACAGGCAGGAGGCTCCAGCAGGCAGGAAGTAGGAGTGAAGAGGTTTAAAAGCTCTAATATCATACACCTTCAGCTTCCTGTCCAGACCTGATGTCACCATGTACCTGCAATAAACACAGATGGGTCATTACATGTCACCTCAACCAGAGAGGCCCAGGTCAGTTTGAAATATTTTTATCCACCACTTTTTTACTAAATTATTTAATCCACTAATTTGTAAAGGGGGTCAAAATGACCCTTTTCACCTGAAATTTGGAGCCAGGTTACCAGGGGTTAAAAATAGTGAAATATGCCAGCATCAAGAGATAAACCTATTAGTGCGATCTGTTGAATTTAGCAATACTTGTCACGTTATATGCCAATGGTGGTGGTTCTAAAACAAGTAAAAAATACTTTTTGTGGTGTTTTTACAAAGTTTACATGCCTGTAACTAAAGAAATTTCACATTCCAAGTTTTGGAAATTATCTTAATGTCTAGATTTTCATTCTTAAGCAACTTTTCTTTTAGGAACTAAATTTTTTAAAGTCCTATATAGGCGAGATATAGGGATCTTAATGTGCCTCCATGAGCAAACTGTATATATTTTTGTCAAAAAACAAATTACTTTTTTTTTGTAGCAGTTGGAATATTACGAGCCTACCAAATTGCACAGATGTATGAAAAACGTACCACAAGAAATGTGTTATTAAAATTATGTAGGTGGCGCTATAGAGTCATTTTGTTACACTTTATTCTAAAATCCATATCAGATGTTCATTTTTACCATTTCTGACATGTATGCAAATTTTAAGCATGTTTTCAAGCATGTTTAGGCTCCCGAAAATGCCATTTTAGAAGTAATAACTAACCGAGCAGTTCCAACAGGGTCCTCAAAACATCAGCACCTTTATTTCACCTATAGCACCTTTACATTCCTCTTTAAATGATGTGACAGACATATTTAAATGATTAAATGTTTCAGGGCAAACACCCCCTTTTTAATGCAAATGAAATATATTTTAGAATGCACCTTAACAAAAGTGAATGCTGTTTGCCTGTTTAACATCATTCTAGGGTTGCAGATTATTGTGATACAAGATAGTTTTAATTCTTTTAGTGAGTTAGGATTTAGGACATCAGGCAGGGCATGTAAATTCTACAAACACTAATACGCTATTAGTGGAACAAAAATGTGTTGTCAGATGAATTTGATAATACTCACGTTCCAGTTTTATCCACTGTTAAGGAGCGAACAGCACCCCGATGACACAACATCCTGATGAGTGGTTCTTTCTGATTGGGCGACCACAGAGTGACGGTACCATTTGAGTGGCCCAATTGAATTATTGCATTATAGGGATTCTGTGCCATCACATCCAGCCGGCCCAGTTTTGTACAGATGGCTGCAATCTCTTTACCCACTGACACATCCAGATATTGCAGAAACCCTGTGGAGCTCTGAAAGGTCAAGACATTAATACTAGCATGAAAACCTGTCATAAAGCTGGGAAAATATCAGGCTGCCTTAATTTTCCTGGTGCTACATCTATCTGTCTGTCTGTGTCTGTCTTTGGATCAGTCTCTTGTTCTGACAGGCTGCAAAAATTGGTTCAAATCTGTTTTGTTGTTGGTAGTCACCAAAAAAAATACATGGACCTAATTTGTATAAGTTGAATTCAAACCACATTGTGTGGCCTGAATAAAATGAAATTTGAAAATGTGTCAGTCTGTTCTGGTATATGGATATGGTACACACATGTAGGACATGGTCTGGATTAGGCCTGGTTTCTCCCAAGGTTTTTTCTTCACTACTTCAACCTTTGCCACTGGCTTGCTCACTGGGGCAATAGACATTATCTAGCTATCTATCTAATTTCACTCTGTGCATGCAGCTTTTCTTATGAAGAGACTGTGTTTGCAGAAATACATGAATTTGCCAAAATGACTAAAGGTAATTTTTGTTTCCTCCCCCAGTTGCCTTTAGTTACCTCAATGGGAAATATTTTGTGAAAAAACTTGGTTCAAAATATTTGACTGAGGTTTGTACATAGGAAGAGTAAACTGCAAACTGCTTTGGAAGTGCGTCTAGCCTTAAAAATTATGCACTACATCTGTCAGACTCAGACAGAACCCCTGTGCCTGCTGCAATCAAATAGAGAATTTAAGAAATGTCACATTAAATTAGAAATTTGTGGTGGTGTGTTAAACTAAAATCTTGTCAAATATTGATATTGCTACTATCAGCAGCTAGCAGAAAGAAAGTCTCTGGGGTTGTGACCATGATTAAGCCATGACTAAAGCAACGAATGTAAGTGTACCAGATATTAACTACACTGAAAAAACAATCTCATGACTTGTAAATTGACAGTGCAACAGCCAGTCCCAAGTATTAAATTCAAAATCTGAACCAGGTGCAGCATGAATGAAGCCTTTAAGAAATTCAAACTTTTGCCAGAAGAATTAGTTGACGCACCGCTGTAGCGAGTAGAAAGTGATATGGCAGAAACTGCATTCTCAGGACATCGTTGAACCTCTTCACACAGTGCAGCTCAGTGCCTTTAGAGTCATAGATGTAGAGCCACTTCTTCTGTGCCACGGCAAACATGGCCTCTGTGTGGAGCCACCTGGTGGTGAGGCAGAGTGAGAGCTTTAAATGAGACCTGGATCAAGCAACAGATTCATTCATGAAAGCAAAGATGGCTCTTAATGAATGTGCACGCACTTGACGTCATTCACTGTTTCCATAACACTCATCTCACACATGAGGTCTTTAGACTGCCACTCGATGCAGGCCACATGTCCTCTCCTACCAGCCAACAGAAGATGGCTGTGACAAAGACAAATGTCAAGCATGTATGACTGTAGTGTGCAAAAAGTTTATATATAATATTAACCATTTAATATTATTTCTTGAAGTAACAGTGAACCAGCACTGCTTTAAACAAAATAAATATTGTTTATAATGACCACACAGTTCACTTAAGAAAACATTGTTTTAACTAGATTACCTAGATTAATTTAAATGCACACTAACGTATTAATGTTATGTGGATTATTGGACTCCAAAGTATTTCTACAAGTGTCTACAAAATACAAAAGTCAGCACACACCGTCCAGTTCTGCTGTAGTCAAGCCTATATGGTCCGAACTGGGAAAGATGCAAGTTGAAGTACTGTGTGGTTAGAACAAAACGAAGTGAGCAGGATGTACCAGCAGTGATTCTGATGTCAAAGAGTGATGGACTATAAACAGTTCCTTTGGCCATGCATCAGTATACGGTGTCAAGACTAATGAAACAGTTTCCCTACATGATAGCCAATAACATCATTATTTATATAAAGCTCTGTTCATTGTTAGCCTTAACAGAATTTATAGAAGTCTTCAAAAGGACTATTCAAAAGGCCCCATCACCTTTGAACCTGAGGTGATGTCAACTGCATCTGCTATGTCCTCTTGAGAGATCCTACATGTGTCTTCATCATCATCACCTTCCAGGAAGCTGTTGACATAGAGAGACAAAAGAGACTGTTGAAAAACTGTTTTTGGGTGAACTATTTCTTTAATCTTATTTCTGAGGGCATATAGTCAGTGTGTCAACTGAAAGAAAAATGTGTGTAAGCTACATTACCCAGCATCTTCTGGGAGTAAGAAGTCATATCGGGCAGCCTGTTTCTGTGCAAGTTCAGACACGGTCTCAGACCACACAATGGCTTCTTTTAACCGTCGATGGGCCCCTTCAGGCTGCGGCCAAAATTTTAAAACAAAATGTATTTTCACATTCATAAGAAAAGGTTTATTTCAAGTCAGTCAACCTAACAGGATCCACCACCAGAACAAACATTAAAATTAATTCATTTTTATATGAACAAATGTAATCCTTTTTAGGACTATTAAGATGCATTATACCACAGCAATGAAGCACCTAATTCTTATTACTGTACTTTAAAAAATTATGATCTGGACACATTATTGTGAGATTTACTCATCTGGGTGGTCAAAACTGGAAAAGCCCAATCGTGATTGCACTGATATTACAAGCATGGCCAATTATCAACCTACCAACACCCAGCTTTAAGCCACAGTTACATTTCAAATAAACTTTCTGATAAAGTTTAATATCTTTATGCACATTTCTAGAACTCAGACTCACCACAGCGTGTTTGCTCCCTCTCTGGAACTTCTGGAGTTGTTCCTCTGGGATTGGGGTCTCACCGGGGAAAGGATCCTTTTTCTGAAAAAAAAAAAAAAATCAACCAATGAGATGAAAAGGGCTGATGAAGTGTAAAATTGAATTCAGTACTTAAAATTAATGGTACATTGGCAAAATATGTATCAAATCATGCACAGTCAGAAGATAAAGACTACAGCTGCACAGATGAAGAAAATCTGTTGTTCTATATCACAGTTAGTGAACAAGTAACATTACCAGCTAAAAAAGTCACTTCATCTTAGTTACTTCTCTGTTATCTTACACTAAGTGACAAATACACCTTTGAACAGGACCTCTCTTTAATAGAATAGTTGAAACACTGCTACATCCACGCTATTAGGTATCAGTAGTACATCCCTCAGTTTGGAAGGTAAACATATATGTATATATATGTACATATATGTAAACATCTGTGAATTATTAAATTCAGGGCAGTAAAAAAAGTTCTTAACATTTTGCATTTTCTGCAAGACATATGTAAAATTATGTCCTCAGTTGTATGTGTACAGCAAAATCCTTTGAAGCATAATGAAGCGAAGCATTGGGAAGGTATTAGACAATGACCGAGAACACCCCAGTGACTGGGGGGAACCCCTAAACACATCTTTATACTGCTGGGGGTATAAGGGTCTCTGCTTACCCCTGATAGGAACTTTTGACCCTTTTTCCTTGGTCTCTTGTTTTCTGTTGTTTTGGATCCATCTGCCGCTGCACCGTCCTGTTTCTGTCCAGCCTCACTGTGTTCCTCTCTCTGGTCTGAACCGTCTGTTTTCTCCCAATAACGCTTTGGAGGCTGGAAGGAAAATTAAATCCTTCTAATGGCTTCATAATAATTTTCTTTTTTTAATAATTAAATTCATAAATGTATTTTTAAGACCTTGCTGGCTACATCAATTTTTTACAGATATTTTTACAGAAATAAATGTCGAGACTCTTAAAATCTTTTAATAAAATTATGCTTTCCTCGATCCTATTCTCCGTTAAGGTTACTTCCCAGTATTAATATCTATAAATATATGTGTTGGCTAAGAAACATATTTTGCCCATACTATTATACGTATTAATACGTTAATATAAACCATTAATGCGTTATACAAGATTATATTAACCTTTCTCTTCTTTGTCTTCCCCACGTGTTGGCTTTTCAACGCTTCCTGTGTGGACGCCGCCATCTTTATTTTGAGTGACTGCGGGTTCTTCTTCTGCTGGTCTGGTGGACGGTCTCAGGCACCACACCGCCACTTTCTGTTGACTTTTGTAACTGAACATGAGTGATGGGCGTGTATGATAATGGCCACTCGAGCTGCTGGTCGTTCAGTTCCCATGCCTCTACCCCACCATGTTGACTTGTTTGTCATGGGTTGTTTATCATATTGTGTATGTAATTATATGTTTTATAATCCTTCAGTGCTTCTACTATCCCAGTATAACCCCACATGCTCAACATTTCTTAACCAGAAATGGAGCTTGGTAGAGGGGTTCGGGGGCTTTTTGGCATGTTTAGCACATTTCTGCATAATGCTAGCATGTTTTTTGTACATAGCATAATGTTAGCATTAGTGATACTAGAATGTTTAACACAATATTAGAATCTTTTAGTATGATGCAACAACAAAGTAAAATGCAATCCTATTTGGCCCTAAAGAGAGAATCCACCATGGCAGATTATCTGTAAACAGTGGCAGACTAAAAACTGAGAGACACCTTGACCAGGTACTTGAGTGGACACAAGCTCACAATAGAAAAGGCAGACACAGGAAAACATGGCTGCCACAAGAAGAGGTGTGTCCACACTGCGATTAAAACAAAATCGTGACTGAGCTGTCAACAGAATAAACAAAGTATAAAGATATTCAGACAATGTTCTATTCAGATTTCAGTTTTTTTTTATCAAATGAAAAACTGCCCTACCTGCCAGGAGAACACGGGAAGTGCTGTGCTATCCCTCTACAGCTCATTCATAAGCTGGTCCAGCTGGGGCTCAACACCTTTCTGTGCAACTGGCTGTTGGACTTCCTGACTGGGAGACCTCAGGCAGTACGGGTTGGCAGTAACACATCCAGCACCATCACACTGAACACTGGGGCCCCCAAAGGATGTGTGCTGAGCCCCTCCTCTTCACTCTGCTGACCCATGACTGCACACTGTCACACAATTCTAACCTCTTCATTAAATGGGTCTCATTAGCAACAGAGATGAGACAAACTACAGGAGCGAGGTGGGCCGCTTGGCCGGGTGGTGCAGTGACAACAACCTCTCTCTGAATATGGAGAAGACGAAGGAGATTGTTGTTGACTTCAGGAGAGTGCACACTCAGCATGCTCCTCTGACCATAAACAGTGTGACTCTGGAGAGAGTGAGCAGCACCAAGTTCTTGGGTGTGCACATCACAGAGGACCTCTCCTGGACTGACAACACCACAGTACTGGCCAAGAAAGCACAGCAGCAACTCCCTCTGCAAACTGAGAAGAGCCAGAGCCCTTCTACAGAGGCACCATAGAGAGCATTCTGACTAGCTGCATCACTGTGTGGTATGGCACTTGCAACGCGTCCTGCCGAAAGACACTGCAAGGCATAGTGAGAGCAGCTGAGAAGATTGTTGGTGTCTCTCCCCCTC
Organism: Chromobotia macracanthus; assembly: GCA_036877525.1. Taxonomy (NCBI): domain Eukaryota; kingdom Metazoa; phylum Chordata; class Actinopteri; order Cypriniformes; family Botiidae; genus Chromobotia; species Chromobotia macracanthus. Next base: position 1,097,100 of record JAZGTH010000002.1, read on the forward strand.
CCTCCAGAACATTTACAGCACCTGTCTCACCCGCAAAGCCCTCTGCATTGCAGATAATCCCATCCACCTGACACACAGCTTCATTCATAAGGCTATCAGAAAGCTGAACTCCCCAGGACCTTCCACTCCCCCCCTCTAACTTACACACTGTGACCCGCACCAGCATTGGACTGCCCACTACCTCAATAAGCATTGAACTGACCACATTCAACTACCTCTTCTGACAGTTTAAATAAAAACTGTTCTCTGAGCTTTCTTCAGTTCTTTATCACTTTAAACAGACTGATAAACTCTTTTTGCACTACACTCATAATATCTGGACAGTTTTGTTAATTTAACTAATTTGCATTTTATCTGCCATGTGCCTTACGCCACTTTATTTCTCTCTTTTTTTACAATGTCCTTATTTGTATATCTGTTTAGTTTGTATTTATATTTATCTGTATTTTTACGTCTACTGTTAGTATTTTGTGTTAACTGTATGCACCAAGGGGTCTGAGAATTATGCAATTTCAATTCTCTGTATGTATGTGCTGTATATGTGGCAGAATTGACAATAAAGCAGACTTTGACTTTGACTTTTGATAACACCTGAATTAAAAGTGATTCAGTTAAAGTAAGGAAGTGGCAGAGAGATTTTAAGAATCAGCTTATATAGCTTATATTACTTCTTTGTTCTGTTATTTAAATTTGTTGATAATTGGACTGTCACAATATAAAGGCACACAAATTTTTTCATATTACTCAGTTGTTGAACGTGTCATTTTTTTGATGCATATCTTGTGTTTTTGTGTGTGTGCGCTTGTTATTATGTTATTAGAAGTTTAGAGATGACACAGACGGTGATAAATCTGCATACAGAAAAGAGGGTTGCTCTGCTAGCTGTCTGGTGCAGTCAAAACAAGCTTGTGCTAAAAGCTCACTTTAGCGACTTTAGAAGGAACCCCATCACTCCCTCCCCTCACCATTCTTAATATCACTGTGGCAGAACAGTTTTTCTTTTTGACAGGCCATCTTCACCTTGAATAGTTTGCAGATTTTGGGAATTTGTTTGATTTTATATATGTGCACAGTACTTATCATTGTTTAAAAACTAAATAAAGTAACAACACCAGCTAAATACTAATGTGAAAACAGAGTTGTTCATTGTTTTCTGTAAGTTCCTATTTCACCTGAGACAAATTGGCAAAGATCAGCCTTTGGTAGCTCTGACCCCTGCTGTGGGTTATTTGTTGGCCATTTGCTTAATGGCTCAATCAAAGGCCTGAGTCAACAAGTGAACCCTTATTTATTACTTGCCTCTTTGTTTATAGTTGTCACCTGCGTGTTTTGTTTCCAAATTCCTGCCATTTTGAATTTTTATATATTTGATTACATAATCAAATATTGTCATGCAATTCCTTTCTTTATATTCTTTGGCTCATGCCGAGTCCTACAATACCAAACATAGCAATGCTACTTCCTGTCCACCATTTTGAATTATATTAAAAACCTACTTTTTTAAACTCATCTCACAACATTTGTTTGATTTGCACATAAGGTATGTAGCGTCTAAAGACTCAAAGTTATGGAATTCATGTTGATTGTTCGAATTGTTCTCTTATACAGTGTTTCTTCAACAAATTTGGCGGCAAGCATATAAAATGTAAATCAGACTGCATCTTTACAAAATGTTTATATATTGATTTGAAACTTTGTGTCATTGTCACTACATCCTGATCACCTCATAAAAATTTGGTGACTGCACCACCTATTGGTCAAAAGCTATAAATTGTTTATTATGTATATGTTTGTTATGTATATATAAATTGTATATTTAAACAGGTTTTCTTTAACTGTTTTTCTTAATCTCAGACATATCGGAGATGTCTACCAATATTTCCCTTGATACCATTGATGGGACTGACCCTGTAATTATGTTGTGTCAAAGTCTATGGCAGCCCACAGAATGGTACGTTTTGGAAAAGTTTTAGGAAAGTTGTGAATTTTGGCACAGACAGAAAACAGTCTGAAATGAACAGTTGGAATTTTACTCATGAAACAAATTTGACAAAATCATGCAAAAATGGACGTGAGGCGGTGTCGTCACAATGATTTGGTGTATTTGGGTATATGTACATGTCATACTGGTCTTGACCTGAGGTGACATGCAGTTTCAGCACAGCGATACCTATTGGTGCCGAGTGTGGACTCCTTAGATTTCTTAAGGCATGCTGTGCATGAGTGAGTCATCCATTTTAGGTGTCTGCCATTTTTAGTTTTGTCATTAAATGCTGTTTTTTCCCAACACATAAACGTAAACTCAGTATGGTTCATCAAGGCCATGTTCTGAGAAGATCTGTGAAGTTTTAGGTCACCGCCCTCTAGTGGTCAAGAGATAATGAAATTTATGAAAATGTTTATATGAAATATTTAACATATTGTCATTTAACTTGCATCATAAAACTTTGACTTTGCTTTTGCTTATGCATTAAATACGTCATAAAATACCAAATTTGCCATAATCTATCATACTTCCTGTCTGCCATATTGAATTCTGGGGCAGTTGTGGCCTACTGGTAAGTGAGTCGGGCTTGTACGAATCAGTATGTGTTTTATTCTATAAACTACTGACAACATTTCTCCCAAATAAACATGTTGTCATTTAAAGCATTTATTTGCAGAAAATGGTCAAAAACTCTGGTCAAAACAACTAAGAATATGTACATTTACATTTATTCATTTAGCAGACGCTTTTATCCAAAGTGACTTACAAGTGCGGAATACAACAAGCGAGTCAACCTGAAGAGGCAACTAGACACAATAAGTGCTCACAATACAAGTTTCAGACAGTGCTCAGAGTATCATATGCTACAACAAGGGAGAGATTTAAAGGGAAGAGGGATAGGAAATGAAGGGAAAGGAAATGAAGGGAAAGGATTTTTTTTTTTTTTATGATGAGGTTAAGTGCTCACGAAAGAGATGTGTTTTCAGCTGTCTTTTGAATATTGCCAGGGATTCTGCATTACGGATGAAGGCAGGAAGATTATTCCACCAGCATGGAGTGGTGAACGAAAATTATCTGGAGAGTGATTTTGTGCCTCTCTGTGATGGTGCCACAAGCCTTCGTTCAAGCCTAGAATATGCAATGTTTTCACATCTCAAATAATGCAAAGAAAACAAGTTCATACTAATTCTTAGATAACACAATACTAATGTTTTAAATTAGGAAGAGTTCAAAAATCAATATTTGGTGGAATATTCTGGTTATTAATCACAGCTTTCATGCGTCTTGACATGCTCTCCACCTTTCACATTGCGGTTGGATGTCTTTATGCCACTCCTGCCACAAAAATTCAAACAGCTTGGCTTTGTTTGATAACTTGTGACCATCCATACTTCTCTTGATCACATTCCAGAGGTTTTCAATGGGGTTCAGGTCTGGAGATTGGGCTGGCCATGACAGGGTCTTGAACCGGTGATTCTCCCTTTAAACCTTGATTAACCTTGCTGTGTGGCATGGAGCTTTGTCCTGCTGGAAAGAAAAATCCTCAGAGATGGGGAAGAGAAGAAGGAAGCAAGTTTTCTTCCAGTACAACCTTGTATGTGCCTTGATTCACGCGCCTTCCACAAGGACGAATTTGCCCAATTCCAGCCTTGCTGAAGCACCCCCAGATCATCATTGATCCTCAGATCCAGATTTCACAGTGGATCTAGTTTCACAGTAGATCACATCTAACCATTAGACAACCATGTGTTGGGGAAAGCTGAAAATTGGACTCATCAGAGAAGATGACCTTTCTCTAGTCCCTACGGTCCAATCCTTATGGTCTTTTGCAAACCTCATCCTGGCTCTTCTTTGCTTCTCAGTGATGAAGGGTTTTTTGTCTAGATTTGCACAACTTCAGCCCTGCCTCTAGGATCCTGTTTCGTCCTCGCTGTGCACTTCACCCAGTGAAGTTTTTGACTGACATTTGAATGAGTAACAGACCCTCTACCGATCTGTAGTTTTGTTGTCCCTAATGTCTGCAGCTTGACCTTGTTCTTATGAACCAGTTTACACATGCAGAGCTTTCACACACCAGCTGGCTTGTAAATGTGATTCTAGTTGATCATTTCTGGATCATGCTGTATTTCAATAATGTAAAATATCCTAAAAATATGTTTTTTAACAATTAAGCATGAAAACCTATTCAAACACATGGCAGAAATGGCATAATAAACACGCATTTCAACTTCCCTGCCATTTCCATAATTCATGGTCGTGCTGCTATAGCCAAAAATTTGGTCACTCATTCCAGTGCCAAAGGTCTATTTTTAATGGTGCAAGCAGCACAAATCTTAAGGCAGTGGACAATGTCAGTCATGTATTGCTCTCTGATAAACTACTTTCACTGTCTTTCCAACATCCGAAAGAGGAATGGAGAAGCCCCAAAGAGACTCACCACTCACCACAGACTGTTACATAACCTAGAGTAAACCATGCGGGTGAAACAGTGATGGATATCTTAACATTTCCTAGGCCCACTACTTGTGCAAGGTAGGCAGGTCACTGCAAAGGACTAATAAACCATTCTGATGGACCATGTGCATCCAATGGTTCAAACATTGTACCCTGAATGTGATGCACCAATACACACAACCAGACTGGTCACAAAGTGGTACGATGAACCACATCTTCCATGGCCTGCACAGTCACCAAATCTGAATATTACTGAGCCATTATTAGTTTGTAATTAGTTTTCATATTAATGTCTTATTTGTGCATGCATGTGTGTGCACAGGGACTATATGTTTATAAACCAATAAATAAGTAATGAGTAAATTTGCTTGCAAAGCAAGCATCACTATTATTCTCTTGCATACTTATTATTCTGCTTGTTAGTGGTGCTTGTCAAAGGCTAACCACACCATTACTGCCTCACATACAAATAACAGTTCGTAACCCGCCCCCCCCACAGTTTGTTGTAGACCCATAAATGAGGTGTAAAATCAGCCGGCTTATTGAGGAGAGGGTGTGCTACGACTTTTATTAGCGATCACGTTTACAATGTTTATAGGGCCACAAAAAATCCCATAGACTTAACATTGGGCAGAACTTTGTGACATCATAGCTTGGGATCAGAATGTTGAAAAGACTTGGGGATGGGCTTAAATTGTTCAGCTTAGGAAGCAGCAACAAATGGTGACATTTCAACTTCACAGCCATGCCCCAGCAACCAGTTACAGTACCCTAGCAACCACCCCTTTGACTTCCATTGAGAAAGATGAGAAGCATCAGAACATCGTAGAGACAAGTTGATGGACTTTTTGACTCATACTGGTAAGTAGTCTTTAATTATCACAATAGACACTGTCCTGCCATGCCTTAGCAACCATTTAGAGCACCTTAGCAACCACATGGCAGCATGCTGTAACACAGACCAGAACATCATACAGACATGGCAGTTGTCTCTTTGGATTTAGACACATTTCTGGTCTATCACTTTTATCCTGTCAACTGTTTAGCTACACCCTAGCAACCATGCAATTAAACAGATAAGCCATATTGGCATTAAAACATTATAGTGACATGTGGGTGGGCTTATTTGACTTGGGCTGTCAGCAGCTTTATGTATTGCCCTGACAAATTCCTAGCCACATACTTTTGATTCTTTCAAACATGCTGTCTATTTATTTTCCCTATTTAGCTACACTCTAGCAACCATTTCCAGTACCCTAGCAACTGTGTAATAAAATGAATAAGCCATATCTCAACATTAAAACATTATAGAGACATGTGGGTGGGCATATGTAATTAGTGGTGCTTCATTAGGAGAGCATCACTATTACTCTCTTGCGTACTACTACTTTTTCTGTGACAAAACTGTGGCACGTAACTCATTCTGCACTGTTTGTCATAGACTCATTTATGAGGGGCTTAAATCAACTGATTTATGGAGGTGAGGTGTGCTTTGACTTTTTTAAGTAATCAGATGTACAATGTTTGCCCAGTTTGCAAAAAGTGGGGGACAAATAGACCTAACATTAGTCAGATCTTTGAGATGTCATGGCTCTGAATCAGAATTTCGTAGAGACTTGGGGGTGGTCTTATACTGGAAATATTTTCTATATTCTCAATATGTCCCCATTTCAATATATCTATCATGCTAAAATGTGTTAGCATTATGCGCAATCATGCTAGCATCACGCTAATTCATGCTAAATCATACTAGTATCATGCTAATTTGTAACAGAATTTTTTTTTCCTGTGAGCACAACAAGCACAGCTCGTCAAATACGTTTTGTACAGCCACAATACATGGTGATGCATTAAAAGTATAATCTGTTACTGGTGGCTGTGGACAACTGGCCCGTGATTTCTGCAGTACTGAGATGGTACTAGGCACTATAAGAATGTATTGTCATCATTATTATTTAAACCAAATTCACTGTTACAAACAGTTCAATTAGCGATTAGATGTTCAATCAGCAATATACTAAATTAAACTTTTAGGTCACACGAAAAACACACACAAAAACACATTTACTGTGTTGTCATTGTTTCAGACAGTTAAGAAGTGTTTATTTCTTAAAAGATAATACTGGCAGCTGGCACAATTCTTCTGTTACCAATATAACGTTTTCATCAGCAGTGTGCTTTTATTTTGTTAATCTGGGTGAATGCTTGAAACAAATGTTTATGATCATTTAAGCAATGAGTGAATGTGAAGAATGTGCAGATTTATACATTAAACTTTGGTGGAATTCAGTCAGCTCTTCTTTCAATAAAACAAAGTCAAACCGAGGCAAACAGCAGAGCAAGATTACAGCAGCAACAGACTCAAGAATCTTCAAACATTCAAACTTCTTAACACTTGTACATTCAACTGTACTTGTATAACATGACCTTATCCTATTCTTTACCATCATAATGCTCATCACTAGGTCTGATAAAGGCTAAAGTGAGTTAGACAAACGCAGCTTAACAAACAATTACTAGCAAAGAAATGCTCACATTTTCCAAATCAAGATCAGATTCTTACTCAATTTACATTATCATAATTTAAAGTTACCAAATATCAGACATCCTTAAAAAGTAAACATGTCTTTAGACAATTCAACAGCAAAAGACACAACATAGTTGCAGGAATTAAACTCTCTACCAGAATGGGCACCTGAGGAGAAAAGAGGGTAAAGATTAAACATACAAGATAAAATGACACATTCTTAACTGTCAGTCTCAAAGAGACTGTCCTCTAAAAAAACAATACAACAAGCTGTTTCTGCAAGCAGCTTATTACGACCTACAGTTACATTTTAGTTAAGTGTCCTTTAGCTGGTGATTTCCAAAACACCAGCTGTTTTATGTTGTATTATTTATTGCATTACAATATGAACAATACCTTATATAATACAAATCATTCTTGCATCATACTGTATTTGGTCTTATATTTGTCACAGTGCTCTAGAGGGCAGTGTTGCTCTCCTTCCCCCAGTCATGTTTTTTAGTTGCAGGTTTTTAAATTGTGCAGCAGTTTTAGTTTAGTTTTTATAAATAACTATAATAACTTTAATTTTATGTATTTCTTTTTCAGATAACAAATGTAATTTTGTGAATTCAGTTTTAGTGAGTGATATTCTTGACCATCAGAACTGAGCTGTGAGGCTGTGAGTCACTGCATTTAAACATCTACAGCAGACATACCATCCAATATAACACTGGCACAGGTTTTCATTTGACGTGGCTTATTTTATCAGTAGTTCCACTTGCGTGGGGACATCCAGGGTCTCGTCGTGAGAGAAATCGCGTCCTAAAGAAAGTCAAACACAAAAATTTAGGTCAAATGATGCTTGCTGCAGCAGCCGTTGATGTTTAAAACAGACGACAGTGCAATAAACCATTCTGTGCTACAGAACATAAGGCACATCTGAAGGGCATCATGGGTAAGTATGTCTATTTCTCTGTGGTGAGAAAATGAGTGACAGTTTTGCTTACCTGTTAGTTTGTCCCGTACCCTGTTAACAATCTGGATGGCTTTCTTGTTTAAAGCTTCAGGCTGTACGAGTCCATCTCCAACTAAATAACAGAAAAATTAAACTCAAAATGCAATTACTATTTAGGATCTGAACCATTAAAGCAACTGTTTATAGATTTTTAAAGCTCTCAGTGTTAAGGTAAAACACTTTCTTTTGAATAATAATAATATATTCCATTACAAGCTACACATTTTTTAATTTGTCTTTATTTTCAGACTTGGTCAGGCAGAGACTTACTGAATGAATGAATAGATTCAGGTACTGTGGTCCCAGGCTTTTTGTGGGTGCTTTCTCCCAGGTCTATGCCTTCCATCACTTCTATAAGAAACAAACAAAAAAGTTTACATCAAAAAAATTACCTATTGCCATGAACACGCAAAAGTATACACATTTCTGTCCAATCAAATGCAAGAATAAAATTGTCACTCCCCCTAATACCACCTGCCACTGACTAGACTAGACTAGACTAGACCAGACTAAACTACCTTCATTGGCTGTTTATTTTACTATTGTCCTGCTGATTACATTAAACCCACCAACTGACTGTCCTGCTGTGTAGGAGTCCGTTCTGGTCCTGGAGCGCTTGTTTCCTTTAGTGTTTGCTGCAAATCACAAACAGTTAACTGTTTAACCGTCACAAACACCTAAGAGCTTTAAGAGCTGTTTATCATGAAAGACTTCAAGCATCAGTAGTTTAAGACATCAAAGTTTAAGATTGACTAAGCGTCGGCAGAATTATTCCTAAGTGTTCTTACTGTCCATGAGTCTCTAGTTCAGCAGCGGGTCATAGACAAAGGCCTCCAGCACAGCCATAATGCTGTCCCTGTGCTCCCTCAGCACCTCCATCACTGTGTGACATGTGATCAGGTAGTTTCCATCCAACCCCGTCATCTGACAAACAGCAGCAATGTGGGAAAAAAAAGAAGAAAAGAAAAAGTCAAATAAAACCATAGGAGAGACTAATTAAATTATTTCTTTATCAGCTTAATAAATAAGTAAAAAGCTACTTACCTCCATAGCATTAGTTAACATGCGAGTTAATTTGAAAAGTATTTTCTTAGGGAATTTCTCTCTGGTCATTGCAACCTTAAATATAAAACAACATTTTTGTCATAAACAGGAAGCTTGACTGCTTTGTTATTATAGTGAATAATTACCTCAAACAATCCCCAAAATCAATGTGTAGAATTTTTCCACTGAGTCTGTCCAACATTAGGTTAGAAGGATGTCTGTATTGGAAAGGAGATAGCACACAGCTGACCTAAATAAGCCTGCTGTGATAAGTGCAGACAGTAAGAAAACAATACAGCCTGTACCTGTCACCGAGCCCCAGGATGTAGCCAACCATAGACATGACGGCCAATGAGCGTGTGTAGTTGGTTCCCCTGTCAAACCAAACCTGTGAAGACAAGAACTCAGTAAGACCAGTTTCTTTTCAAAGATTTCTTAGTTTTGTTTTAATAATTAAAATGTATAAAATGTTACAGATAATTAAACAACTGCAGCAACTTACAGCTCCACAATCATTTTCGTAAATTACACTATAAACTGAAAATATGACTCATTATTGTGGTGAATCTCACAAAGAAATGTACAGTTTATATTACACCTTGTCATCAAAAGAAAATATAGCTGCAATCAGCAATTACAGGGTCAAGCCCATCAATGGCACCAAGCAAATTTAAGATATTTGTAGACATCACTGAGGTTAGGAAAAACATTTATAGAAAACGTAAGTAAATCCATATAACACAATAAAATATTTACAACTTTTAACCAATAGGTGGCGCTTTCACCAAATTTTTATGAGGCTGTCATTGTGTGGTGACAATGACACCTACAAAGTTTCATCTCAATACACTGAAGTTGTGTAATACTACAGCCTGATTACAGTTTTATATGCATGATGTCAAATTTGTTGCTATGAGGGAGACTAAAACTATCAACGTGAATTCCATTACTTTTTGTCAGGAGTGTCTCTAAATGCTACATAACAAGTTTCGTGTAAATTGTACAAATGCTATGGGAGGAGTTCAAAAAGTAGGTTTTCAATATAATTTATGTAATGGCGAATAGGAAGCAGAGCTGACTAGGATTAGGAGAAGAAAGAATCTGGAGAAAGGATTTGCATGACAGTGTGTTATTTCATTCACGTTAGGGTTAGGGTTAACATAGGCTAAGCATTTTCATAAATTTTGTTATATCTTTTGACCAGTGAGTGGCATCGGCCCCAAGCTTTGCAAGTCACCTCAGACTATAGTGATGATAAACCATACCAAGTTTCGGAACGATTAGCAATTGAACTGTTGGTGGCGCTAGAGGATTTGAGATAGAGACACCAAATTTGCTCGAGTAACTTTGCACTGTCTTCTATCTGTGTGCCAAATTTCATAACTTTCCAATGTATAGTTTTATGGGCTGCCATAGACTTCAAGAGCAGGAGAAGAAGAAACAAAAGTAACAATAACATAAGGGGCTTGACCCCTAATAATAAAACTAATTGATAGAATAATAGTAATAACAATAATTACTAGATATGTACATATGTATGTATGAAAATATGAAATACATTTCCTGAAGAAAATGAGTGGTTAACATGATTTAAAAGTAAAAATATTTTTTAAATATTTTGTCAGATATGGTAACCCATACCCAAAATGTGACCTCTGCATTTAACCCATCACTGGTGAGGAATGAACACACACTGCGAGTCGTGAACACACACACACACACTCAGAGCAGTGGGCAGCACACTATTACACCCGGGGAGAAATTGGGGGGTTAGGTGTCTTGCTCAAGGGCACTTCAGTTGCTACCTGCCAGTGCTGAAATCGAACCAGGAACCTTCTGATTACAAGCCTGACTCACTAACCATTATGCCACAACTGCCCCAAGCATGACTAAGCATGACTAAGCATGATGCCATTGCCACATCCACATCCACCTGGCCCTCACACTCCTGGACAAGAACATGAATGCTGATCATTGACTTTAGTTTAGCATTCAACACCATCATCCCTCAGCACCAGGTTGGAAAGCTTAGCCTGCTGAGCATGAACACCACCCTCTGCAACTAGATCCTGGATTTCCTGACTGGAAGACCTCAGTCAGTCCAGATCAGGAACTGCCTCTCCAACACCACCACATTGAGAACTGAAAATGCTGTGTGCTTAGTCCACTGCTGTTCACTCTGCTGACTCACGACTGTGCAGCAATGTACAGCTCAAACCACATTATCAAGTTTGCTGATGACATGACCGTGGTGGGTCTCATCAGCAAGAATGACGAGTCAGCATATAGAGAGTAGGTGCACCATCTCACAGCCTGGTGTAGAGCCAACAACCTGTCTCTGAACGTTGATAAAACAAGAGATAAAAGTGCCTCTACTCTACGAAGGCTGAGAAAAACACACCTTTCAATCCCCATTCTGACCAAATTCTACAGAGGGGTCATTGAGAGCATCCTGAGCAGCTGCATCACTGTCTGGTCCAGAAATTGCTCCATCTTGGACTCTGCAAATATGTATGTTGTTGGCACTGCTCTCTGTGCTTTACTTTTACTGTAGTGTAGTGTTTCTGTGTACTGTCTGTTCTGTAGTGTTATGTACTGGGGGTTTTGTACAGTTTGTTTTTGCACTTGTCTCTACTGTTCTCACTGAATTCTCTGTGACTTTCACTGTGACTTCTTGTAATGTTTGCACTGTCTTTACACATGCACTTATGTGGAACTGTGTGATTGTACCTTACCAAAGTCCATACCAAAGTTCTGTCCACCAAAAAATAGTAGTATGTAAGAGTAATACTGTTGCTTTTCTTCGCAAGGAGCTGTTGCCCCATTGTAATTGTTGTTTTTTTATTATTATTATAATTATTATAGGCCAAGCTGTAGGCCAAGCCCCTACTGTAATTGTTGTTTTATTATAATAATTAGGGACCAAACCTCTATTGCAAGTGTTAGTATTATTAGGGGTCAAGCTCCAAAGGTCCTACTGTATCCATTACTAGTGTTCATCTTTTTCTTTCACTCTTGAGTCTATTGCAGCCCATGGAAAGATATGAGGAAATGTAACCATACCAATATGGAGTCTTCCTCTAGCGCCACAAACAGCTCAATGTTTCACTTATATTTATGCTTATAACGTTTGACTCATCATAGAAACAAAATTATTTTCCTTGGCTCATAATGATTCGAAAGCACCCTATGACCAAAGCACTCTATGATGTCACTTCATCCTGAAATTTTTCTGCCACTTTGCATTTTTCGAAAACCTTTTTGAACTCCTAATGGGTGTTTGATTTGCATGAAATTCTGAACATAGTATCCAGACAAAAATGTATATGCTTATTGATAAACCTGACCATTCTTGAAAAATGCACAAAAGCATTGAAAATCATGGGAAAATGTATGTCAGACTGTTTCTTCACAATACTTTTGTGCATTGACAAAAAGCTTCATATGTCATCACATATATAACCTCATCACGGTGGGTCAGGGTCACAGTGTCACCTACTGGTGCCGAAATAGAAAAATGGCTAAAAAAGGCTATTTTTCCTTATAACTTTTGCTTTGTACTAAAATCGGGGGAATGGTGTTTATAGATTTTTTGAGGCACAGTTGAACAATATCCAGTGTGCCATGGTTGGCCATTCTGGGTGTTGGCCATTTTAAATTTTGTCATAAAATGCAATATTTTACAAACGCAACTGAGTATCATTCCGAAACTTGGTATGGTTTATTGGGACCATGCTCTGAGAATACCTGCAAAATTTGGGGCACAATCCCCCTAGTTGTCTAATAATATAACAAAATTCATGATACCGCTTATAACCTTAGATTAGTTTACCTGACTGCGATGTGTCTGCTATCTATAGATTCCTTGGCTCATGTGATGCCAAATTATAACCATATTTCCTTCCTACCATTCTGAGAAGGCAGAAAACCTACATTTTCAAATTCCTCCTAGGCAGTACATCTGATTTGCACATAATTTTTCATGCATTATGTAAGGACACTCGCGACAAGAAGTTATGGAAATCTTTTGATGCGCCAAACGGTTGTTGAATGATGCCTCAACAATTTTGATAGTACAATGCCAAAATGTATCTGAGTCTGTAATTCTGCAATGCTTTGGTATATGAACATGAAACTTTGTACATCATTATGACCATATCCTGAAAGCCCCATCAAAATTTGGTAATATTGCCACCTATTGGTCAAAAATTCTAAATCATTTTATGCTGTTTTTTGTGTCTTTTCTTAATCTCTTTAATCAGTGATGTCCAAAATATTATAAATAAGAAATATAATATTTTACTTTGTAACCATGGTAAACCTGACTGCGATAATTGCTGCTTACAGCTATATTTATTATTATTTCTCCCCAATGGGAGTCTGGCAGCCCTATAAACCATAATTATGAAAATGATGAAAATTGGCACACTTATAGTGGTGGTCCTCAATAGTAATCTACTATTGTAATCTACTATAAACGAACAACTTTGGGATCTATAGCACCAATGTCTACGCCACTATCAGTTCAAAAAATCAAGTTTCAAATGGTTATAAGTTTGACCTCTTTGATCCACAAAAATAAACGTAGTACATCTGATTCCTCTCATCATGACCATCATATTCCATATCTTACATTAAGACTCCCATTACAGTAATGGCTAGTTTGAAAAGTACAGTAATCTTATTTTTTGCTACTTCTCCTTTAAATTTTGTCCAATTATTTTATAAATTGGCTCATATGATCTTTGGACCGAACCACACAGAAATGACTGAACAGAATTTTTTTTACTCATCTTTACTCAAAAGTTTTGATGTTGCTGTCTTAACAATGTCAACCCAAAAGTGATATGGAGACTTATCTTGGCCATTCTCTAATCAATTGATACAAAACTCTGTAAGCTTTAAAGGCATGTTCATCTAGAGGCCCATGACAAGTTTAGGAATGGCGCCACCTACAGGTCATGAGATTAAAAAACTGCTTTAAAAAATTTTGCTCATAACTTTTGAAACATTTATCAGAAAATTTTGATCTTGATCTGTATGGATTTCTCGATCATGTCATATCCATTGAAATTTTGTTTGCCATTTTCATAATTTGTCATAAACTACAATATCCTTTAAACAATGACATATCAGCAAAAAATTTGGTAGGGATCCTCCACGGCATGTCCGGAAAGTAGATGAGAAGTTTGAAGACAGCTCCACCTAGAATTCATAAAATATAAAGCACTTTACCAAAACACATAACTTTTGAATACTTTGTCTAAAATGCATTTCTTCTAAATCATTGTATTCCCTGGTTTATGCCGATTCTGTTGATATGTCAATTGTCATTTTCCACCACTGTTCATCTGTTATTTCAAAGGATATGGGAATCAGTTTTATTTGCTAGTCTTTCTACAAATTTTGTCTAAATTCCAATCAGATTATCTTTAGACTGAACCCCACAGAAATCACTGAACAGTTTTTTGATATTCGCTGCCGTTTCAGAGAAATACCTCTCCAAAGTTAAATGTTCTATAAATGTTCTAAACGTTTTCTTATGCTAGTTCGCTTAGCTTGCTATTTGGGCAGCATGCTAACCAACTGCATTTTTAATGTGGATCTTCAGGCTATCGGGTTGACCCTAAGCTACATTTTCCCCAACACAAATATGGGTGACCAGGCTTTTTCTTCCTTTGCTCCAAAACTTTGGAATTCTTTCCCTCAACATATTCGACAGGCTGAATCCCTAATGCTTTTAAATTCTTTCTTAAAACCCATTTTTTAGACTTGCGTATACATGGTTTAGGTCCTTTGAATTTTTGTTTCTTGTCTCTGTTTTACGGTTTATCCAGTTATTTTGTGTTTTGTTATATATATTTAATTTCTTATGTTTTTGAGGTTTTATATTGTTTTTGTTTTATCTTTCCTACTGTACTTATTTGTTCACATTTATTTTTGTTGTGCTTTTTTATTTCTGTTGTATCTATTCACTAATTCTAATTTTGCATCTTTTCTCTGTAAAGCACTTTGAGAAGTTGCATTTAAAGGCATTTAAAGTTAGCTTACAATCAACATGCTAAGTAATGCTTTTGTGTGCTTATTCGTGCCTTGAAAGCTTTCCTTGGACGCTTGGAGCATGTGCATCAACTAAGAGGCGTAACTTGCTAAGCCGCAAACCCAGAACCTTTCAGGGTGTGGTTCAAAACCAGTGTGGCACATAAAGCTGTGTAGTATGTTTTTACATTTTGACTACTTAAACATACATAAAATGATGTACTAAACTTTGTTACTCTTGGATTAGAAAAGTTTTTGTTGTTCTTTTTTCATACTCATCTGAAGTTCTGTTCATTTTTAATTCATTCTCACCTGTACTTCTAAACCTGCCTGTCCTTCATGCACATTCTATTTCTTCTGTTTTTATTCTTATGGTTCTTCATTGTGCTTCCAGCCCCTGCTTGCAGCTGTATTATTTTATAAATTTCTTTTGACCCCTTAGGTTTCAATACTGTACTGTATTTGATGACAGTATTGTGCATGCAATGTAATGGCTTGTTCACACCAAGAACGCTAACTATAAAGATATCAATAACTATATTATCGTCCACACCAATAGAAAATAACGCTATGTTATTCTAAGCTTGCACACTGAGGTAAATGTGTGAGCCCTTTAAATTCAAATGGATTTGATTGGCTGTCAGTATTTCATTGTTCATCAGCTGGAACAAAATCACTCTGAAAGTGATCTCATTAATAGTTATGGTGGACTGTACCATTCTCTTCCATTTAGAATGGTTGTTAAAACATTATCATTATTTATAGTGTGAATGCCCCTTGAGACTTGAGAAATTATGATGTTGGACTGCAGACCTCGGAACTGGGGCTCTTCAGCCAGAGGAGTTTGGCCAGGTCGTCCCCGGCTGTATTGTTCACTGCATGCTCAAACACCTCCACCTTCTCCATCAGAGTCAAGTGATCGTCAAGAGAAGAGAAGAGTCAAGAGAAGAGCCATCTAAAACACACAGCAAACAGCCTCATTTAATGGGTCTTCAGATAGTTCACCCAAAAAAATAAATTTTCCCATCATCTTTTACTCGCCCTCATTCCATCCCACATTTTTTCAGCAAGGAAGTCACACATCTAGAATGGCATGAGGGGGACTAAATGGTACTGAATATTCACTGTTCATTTAAGATTTCTAGAGGCAAACATGACCCTACATTGGCCAGTTGTGTTTGTGATTTTGAGATTATTACCCTGTGCATGATACGGTGTTCAATGTTGAGCAGTATCTTTTTCTTTTTCCTGTAATCTCGAATCAGTGCATGCAGTGTGTCACAGTGAGGTACCCAGCCAATCAGACCAGAGTTAGTGGATAGCGGGATCACTGCGTATCGCTGAATACTGTGAGAGGAAACCAACACCAACCAACCACCACAAAATGTTCAAATAAACCCATAAGATTTTTCAAATTGCTCGTAATGCAACAAAGTTCTACAAACATTAAGCAATACATACATTTTAATGCACACTTTTTTGCACTATTACTTGGCCAATAGGGCCAAGTAATAGTGGGGGGCAGAAAAAACGGATGAAGCTGTGGCTTGTGCTGGTCTTGGATGTGCCAGATGGTGGAAAAACTATTGTACACCAGACAAAAAAGTATTTATCCAATTGTCTGAAAAAGTAATAGCACACCTCCCTGAACAAACCACACAGCAAAATGAATTTGTTCTAAAAACTTAAAAAAAAATTAAATCCCTCACGCCAAAAATATGTGCAATAGTAATACTGGTATTTGTAAAATCTTAAATCATACACATATACTGCAGATTGTATTAAACATTTGAAAGCGTCAAGTACAGATCACTGGAATATAAATGTCATAAAAACAGCCACCCAGAGATATTACAGAGAGTAGTTCATTATAATCAGCTAATGTAAAGTATATACACTCTTTAAAGGATTAATAGTTTAGGCATAGACACTGCTTGACATTTCATGGGCTTATTAAAGTGTCATAGTTCTGGCTCCCTGTGGACAAAGACTGACAATGAGCCTGTTCATACAGACTGCTAAATGTTATAACAGCTCAGTGCACGTTATGTAAAAAGACAGAGAGACACTATAAAAGAAAAGAACATTTGTGGTTTTGATATGATTTACAGACTGATAGTATGGCTCACATCAGATGAATATCAGTGGTTGTGTGCAATTTCCTTCAGCTTTTGTATGAAAACTGGTCAAGTACCATGACAGCAGTTACATTTTCCACCCTGTACTGATAAAACGTTACATTGCATTTAATTTTGTAATTCAGTTTGTAAAAAGATTCATTTTAGTCCCAGTATTTTATATATTCTGTTTTATAGCCAAATAATTAGTAAAACGCTGCTGTTTATCACTTTTTAGACTTTCATTTTCTAGTGTTATTAACTGTAAATGTTTGTTTCAGATAAAAAACAAATGACATAATCTGACAGATTAATCTGACAGATTAATCTGACAGATTAATCTGACAGATTAATCTGAAAAATAATATATATTTTCCTCTAAACAGCAGTTATATTTTGTTAAGAGGCTTGCAGTGTAGCTAGCAACAATTTAAAAGGTTAGCTTGACTGTAACTGGATTACTTTAAATAGGTTTGTAGCTCAACTACAGTTTCAAAACAAACTTCCCCTAAACTCTTTGCATTTGCCTAATTTGCAACCTAGGCAAAACAGACACTTACCCATGATGGTAAGTTTGCATGGCCGCTGTTTGGAGGTGATGACCTGCAGCGATGGGGCAATGGATTGGATGCGTATGATTGGCTTATTGGGTTCATATGTTCCGGGCACAGCCAGCTCTAGGTCACGACACATGAGCAGTTTGGGTGATACGTACTGAAGTTCTAATGAAGTGAGCTGTGGACAAATATACACACGTGTGAACTGCTTGTATACACATACTTGCATTGTGACACGATTTTTAAGATAATTATTTTTCAAAGACGCAAATTAAATTAAAACTAGATGAGATAAATGATTGTGAACAAACTTTATGTTGGCTTGAGAAAGCCTGGCAAGTATGTGTGGAAGTATGGAAGGAAGGAAGGGTGGAAGGAAGGGTGGAAAGAAAGACTGTAAAGAGAAAGGAAAAGGGAAAAAAGGGGGGGCTATGGGCTGTGTGTGTGAGTTCTGACAATAAGAATTTAAACATAAACTTTGGTCTCTTTGCTCATCTGAACATTCCCTCAATGCAAGTCTATCGGATTTTTGGGAAGTTTGATGTTTTAGGAAAAACATAAGTCTGATCTGATCCCTGGAGCATTGTTTTATTCCACTATGTACTGCACCTGCTATATATGGCTATTTTTATCATATTACTGTTTGCAACTTTGTAAAAGTAACAGGTCACATGAGACTGTAAATTACAGGGATTTTCCTGCCTTACTATAGTTAAATCTTTAACCAATAACACATCTAATTGATAACACATGAGCAGGTCTACCTGATTGAAAGAGGTTTCTTTCAGAGTTTTTGGGCCTCTCTCCATCATGGCATGAAGGGGCTCCAGGACGGCGAACATGCCCTTGACGTTCCGCTCACCAAAGTACAGCCGCGATGCCTCCTCCAGGCCCTCGTGCCACATTTCATGCCACAGGATGGCCACCCTGATCAGCTCATCACTCACCTGAGGACAGACACGGTCAGCGGCTTCAGAAAAGAAACATTTCTTACTTACACAGTCAGCTAGAGTATGTTGTAATACCATGATGGCCTGCTGCACCAATGTGTTGCAGTGCTCACACATGTTCCTTAGGATCTTGTTGGCCGAGTTGTGTCGGGCAGTGTTGGTGGATTTAGAGGCCACAGTGAGAGGATAAATCAAAGCCTATAAGAGATCAAACTCACAGAGCTGATGAGTGTCACAGGACACAGACCACTGACTTCTGCTTCATATACACTTCAAAATCACATAAATAGCAATAAGTAATATGTAAAAAAATGCTAAACAAATTATATGTATGCTATCAAAACAGCTGTCGTTTGTCTTGATTACAGCCCTGAACACATTCACCTGACAAACTTCATCCAGCTTTTGAATAGCACTGAAGGAGATGGACACTACATGCTCCAAGACAATCATCCAAGCCTTTGACAACCTTTAACATGTAGCTTAGTAAGAAATATTGAAATGAGGTCAATAGTAAGTAAATAGTAAATAAACAGTTTAGCGGTTGGTTTGCAATTTTTGATCTGGAGATCTGGTTGTTTTTAAACTGTCAAAGAAATAAAACACTGCCGTAACATTCAGTATTTTTAGATAGATTCAATACTTCATGTTCTCAGGCTATAATCTCGGCTAATCATTTATCTTTTCTAACAGAAAGTTGGAATGTCGCATGATGAGACTGACCACAGTACAGTGTAAAATCTGTTTGTGTTAAAACTGTCTGATAACACATTTTCTACTAACACTTAGTTTCTTCTGGCTGAGGATTACCTGGGGATGATATCGGCCAATGTCGGTGAGCAGCTGGTGGTGCGCGTAGAGTATCGATACTAGCTATCAACTGTGGAATAACCTGATTTAAAACAGGAAGTTGGTTGTTTAGCATTTTATGGTAGCATAAGTGTGCTGCCTATGAAGACAGTGCCAAATAACTCATATCAGTAAGGATGTGGCCTATGTAGACAGCAGAGAGCAAGCTGGTCACTAAGGTTTGGAACAGAGCTTGTTGTGTTATGTGAGTATATGTGCAGGTGGGATGGGAATGGTCTTACCTGTAACCAGGTGTCTGTCTGAATAGTTTTAATGCCCTCAACTAGAGCTTCATTCACCTCGGGCCAGTGACCATAGTCAAACCATAAGGTCAGAACTCTGAAGGTGACAAAAAGCCATTTTTCATTATCAAATGCACATTGCAAGCATAAAATGTATCATACATTTCTATCATTAGTGAGGTCATAGAGGGTTTACCTAGATATTTTTCTTTAGTTCTTCCTTTAATTTTTTTTGTAAATGTGACTTAAAGTTAAAATTTAAAGATCCAACTTTTTATTAAAACTCATTAAAGCGCCACTTACATAAACTTAAAGAGTTAGTTCATCCCCCACAACATCTACTTTTGAACACTAAAGTAGATGTTTTTGTAGTATGTTGGTAACCAAACAACAGTGGAACCCATTGACTTACACTGTATAGACACAAAACCACTGAAACATTTCTCAAAATATCTTTTTTCATTTCTCAGAGGAGAAAGTCATACAGGTTTGAAGGTAAGTAAATGATGGAAGAATTTTCATTTTTTGGGTGAACTACCCTTTAACGTCTTTTTTGTGAGGACTAGTATTTCTCAATTAAATGATATGTTAAATATCTCTTTAAATATCTGTAAGTTATTACAAATACAGAGAGCCCACGCCACAACCCTCCTGATTTCACTCCATTGGCTACCTGTAACCGCCTACATTCAATTTAAATCTCTGACCCTGGCCTTTAGAATAGTCACTGGAACCCTCTTACCTCAACTCACTCCTTCAGACATACGTCCCCTCCCGCTAACTACGGTCTGTAAATGAGCGACGTCTGATTGTTCCCCCACAACAAGGTACCAAATCACTCTCTAAGACGTTCACCTATTCTGTTCCTTCGTGGTGGATGGAGCTCCCAGCCTCCACCCGATCTGCTGAGACCAACACAACCACAGACACCTGACTAATCAGAAATGTTCTTTGGATTAGTCTAATCCCAAATGCTCTGATGTTCTTTTCTTTTCAAAAAAACCTTCCTCTGTTCATCTTGTCTCAGAATACGATTTCCACTTGTAAATGCAGCTTTGTAGTCTTGGCTCATTGGTTCTTAAGGCAAAATGTTTAATGCATATAAAGCATTAAGCAAAAGCATTAGATGAATGAATAAATGTAATTGTAAATATTGAAGGGCTATATCTGGCATCTATTTATCGAAAAAAATCCTCTGATCAATGTCTGATGGAAATAGCAATAAAACAGCATAATTAGGACACGTTCCTTAAGACCAACTAGTTGTTTACACAATTTACTGACTAGTTAATTTGGAAATCCTTTTTTTTTCACATCTTTGGTTTTAACCTGGCCTTTCCAAGCTTTGAAGGTAAACCACAGTATAAACACTGACTACAATGAGTCAGTTTATTTTGACACAAGGGGGCAGCCTCTATACAGACTTACAAATACACACAACTCGGTGTTATTGTTGTCTAGACAACCAAGTGCTCACTTACCTCAGTGTGTCTTGTAAATTATTTCCATGCGAGAGGGAGATAGACCGGGAAAATCCCTGCACGGCAGGCACTGTGTAGAGGAGCAGAGTCTTGGACAAATTCTGCAAAATAGAAAACCACACAATTCAAGCCCAAACATTACATGACTATATCAACGTAAACACAATCAGTTTCATGTCAAAACACTGTAAATAAATGCATTTTATTTCCTTTGCCTATGTTTAAGTATTTGAATGCTTAACTTGATGTTTGACTTTAAAATCTCAAGCTTTTGCTGTTTATTTATCCAAATCTCTGTTGAGATAGCTGTGCACCAACAGAGAGAAGTAACATCTTTAAAAGATCGATTCAAATAGCGTGATAAACACACTCAGAGATGAAAGATGCCAGCCCCGTTTTACTGTTGATCCATCTGAAACCTGTTTACTTGCTTTAGACTTGTTTACTTGTTTTAAAAAATTGTTTAGTTTTTTGGAAATTGGGTAATGGCAAATGCTGGTGAAAGCTTTGCACACAAGCTTCTAATAATGTTTGGATGACAATGCATGGCTCTGGTCTGCTCTGTACCTCACTGACTTTATTTTGTCCAGGTGAGGGGACAGGACTCTGTGCTGTCTGCCTCACTGTCACTGTTACTGGCTTCACTGTTGATGCTTGCGCTGCTTGCATGCCGCAGTTTCTTCTTCTCATCGCTGCCCTGATTCTGGTGCTTGTAGTGAAGAACGGCCTCAAAGTTCATGACTGCCCAAGCATGCCACGCCTGCAAAGTAAATATGTATTATCTCTTTGTCTCAACACAAAAAACAACCCTTTACAGAACTAATGCATGCCACATTTTCAAAATAGTTCAGTTGTTAGCGAAAATAAACACAGTCAAAAATAAAGTAACATGGTACAAGAGAGGCTGTAGGATCAACACTGCAGGATCAAAGTGTGACCATAACTAACATGAACAATTCTTAATAAGAGTGAAAGATCATGGAGAACAGAATGAATCCAGCTAAATGAGTCAGATTAAACATAAAGTGGGTACATGACTGAATCTCACAAAAACATTTTAAGAATGTGTGGGTCACACTTCAGCCACAGTAAAATAAATATAAAGTGGAAAAATATATATTATGCAAATTGTGAACTATTGATACATTTATACATTAGGTAGTACTGATTGACAGTCAATCATAAATTGCCTCAGTACAGAGAAATGTCAAATCATGACAACAACTATTACAGATTGCATGCCTGTCGCAACTATATTTTTGTATATTTTTGTATGTTATTGACATCATTAATATGCACTTAAAAATGTTTTTGCCTATAATTAGGTAAACGTTATTTACCTAACTAATATGCAAATAAGAACGTCAACCCAGGGTTAATAAATGTACAGCGAGAAATGCAGAAAGGTTACCCCAGTGTTCTATTTAGAATGAGGGTTTATGGTTTAGAATGAGCCCAGGGTTAATAATCTGAAGTGTGAAAAGTCAAATAAATATGATGTACAATGTATAAAAATGCAAACAAATGTGTCTATGATCATGTGAAGTCCTTGCATTTTCCTTGCATAGATGGAAGCACACAAGATGCTCTTTGGAACACTGTCAGATCTTGTTGACGATGTTTGAGTTTGTCTATTTCATTTCTGAAGAAAACTGAAAATTTTTACTCCCACTGTTTTAATGATGATCAATCATCAATAAAAATTTGCAAAAAGAAACCATTTTTAGTAGTTATGTAGTTTGAAGTTGTGGGTGTATTGTACCTTGTACCATTTGCGATTGTGTTCCGTTGAGTGACTGTAATACTGCAGCACTTTTGGGATGGTGCTCTCATTGATACCCTGAAGACTTAGCTGCCATTCTCCCAGCTTCAGAAAACACCTGCACACAGAACAAACACATTCCAGAAGGTAGAAAATTTTTGCTTCCAATTAGATTTTTCCAATGTGATCAGTCAGTCATCTTTGTTCAACTCAAAGTCTCTTGCTTCCTCTTTTCATGTTTTTCCTATTTTCCACGATACTGCTCTTACTGCTGGGTGTCTGATGGTGATGTAGACCAGGAGTCCAGACTGCCAGGGTTTATGTGTGTGTATTCCTCTAATCATACACCTTTTAAGTTACAGTAATGGACATTTAGAGAAATACACCTGCTCTAAAAAGCTGAAGATTGGTTGCAGTAATGTTTCATGGTTTGAGTTCATTAGAGACACAGTGGAGTATAAACTCCTCCAGGTTCTGTTCTTTTGTTCTCCTCAATGATATCATACATAATTCTTAACTGTTGAGGAAACTCTGACAAGCGTACTCAATCTTCCTCTAAGCGTACACCTTACAGTCACTGGCAGGGGTGCAGGAAGTGTACTCAGATGAGCACTGTTTACTTTGCAGAAGTTTGATGAATAGCTCGTCTCTGAGGAACAAGCAGTTCTCACTGGGAGAAAATTTGAGCAGCTGTAAAACACCATCTACAGCACACCAAACTACTATTTTCTTCCTGCCAAAACACATTGAAAAGAACTGAGAAGAGGCAAACATTTGGAACACCACCAGCCGGTTACATAAGAACACATAAGATCCACTTTACAGACCCAAAGCACACAAAGACGCTATAGAATATCAGAAACCATGTGGCCAAGTGGTTAGTACAGGTTTAATACTAACCAATTCATTCCTATCCTCTGTTGTTGCCAGAAGGTGGCAAAAATCTCCATTAAAGTCTTATGCAACCCAGTATGATGACATAATACATTACTATAACTGTATGTATTGGACAAATGAACCAAAATAAAACAAAATCATTTTTTCTCAGCAAGAGTTTGGAAGAAAAGATAATACTGAAATCAACATTACGCACAAATTTTAGAGAAATTATTCAAGAAAAATTAGATTATCTAATTTCAAATGTATTAAGGCTAATTCACACTTTTTCACAAACTCATTTGTTATGCTTCGTCGGGTCAGTGTGGATCTCTGCTGGCTCCCAGCAGGTTTTTGCAGCAGAGCTGTTTCTTCATCTCCTTCAAACAAAAAATACTTTTTATTCCATATTTCAGCAGTAGCAAGAAAACTACTGCTAAAACTAAAAAGATTACGTGTTCTCCAGTGTGTGAAGACATTTTGCATCCGATTCTTTCTGCTGCCCCCTGGCTGAGTTTAGCTATACCAGAAAATGTTGACCTTGAGAGGACATTTTTAGGTCTTTATGAGGACACAAGCTTATAAATCATACAGAATGACCTTTTCTGAAAATCTCATATAGGAGAAAGATTTCTGTGAGGGTTAGGTTTAGGGATAGGGTTATGGTAGGGTACAGAATATAGTTTGTACAGAATTAAAGCCATTATGTCTATGGAATGTCCCCATAAAACATGTGCGGGGAAAGCCCAACATGTGTGGAATAACCATGTTATAATTGTACAGTTGAGTGTGTGTGTATGTGTAGACTGACCGTGCCATAAGTTTATGCAGCTCTTGATTGTGATGCTGGTCTTCAGCTGCTATGGCATGTTGTGCTTGCTGCTGCATACCCTGAACAAAGTGCTGCATGTGCTGAAAGGTCTGAGAGAGACGCAGAGAAATCTTAAAACACACATTCTGACACATAATAAAAACAATGCAAATGCTTATATGCAAGTGAAAGATAAATGTAAGGTGAGACTTGATTTTATCCATTGGGCATCAACTGGATGGTGAAAAGTTTCATATAACTTTAAAGTCAGACCAGAAATGGAGCTTGCAACAGATTGTGGAGGTCTATGGAAGAGGTCTATACTCCTCCTTAAACACCATCAGCACCCAGTTTTGAAAAGACCTCCTACCTTCTAACCTGGATGTGGAAGCTAAAGTATTTCTGATTATTTCAGAGCATCTCCATACATCCCAAAGGTCAAACTTCTTTAAAAAGCTACTGTTATTTGCTATTTCCATAACCAAACTACTGTTGCTATTATTGCCGCAACCTTTATAGAAATTAACATTAACCATTGTCAACACTTAAAAAAGCTGCATTACTTACAACCATGTTTTTAAACAAAACATAAATATGCAATTAAATAATAGTCCACATGGCTTAGACATTAGTCAGAAAATTATTTCAAATGCTGAGCAACCTATTACATTTTGGCAAAAGATTACTATGTTTTTTCTTTTGAAGCCATGTGCACTGATCAATTAAGAAAAACAAGACCAG
This sequence comes from Chromobotia macracanthus, assembly GCA_036877525.1. Taxonomy (NCBI): domain Eukaryota; kingdom Metazoa; phylum Chordata; class Actinopteri; order Cypriniformes; family Botiidae; genus Chromobotia; species Chromobotia macracanthus. The sequence continues at coordinate 1,122,534 of JAZGTH010000002.1, forward strand.
TAGTGTGTATTAAAAAATAGTTCACCCAAAACTCTCTATATACATATGAAATATATATTTATGAAATATCTCTCATTATTTACTTATCCTCATGCCATCCTATATTTCTGTCTTCAGCCAAACAGAGTTATAGTTATATTAAGTAATTTCTTGGCTCATCCCTGCTTTATAATGGTACTAAATAGTATCTGAGATTTTGAAGCTCCAAAAACGCATCTACCCATAATAAAATTTAAACAATATGCTTGCGAAAGAAAACAATTTATATTTTTAGCTTATTAAGGCAATCGATACACCACATATTCATGTAAACAAACAGATCAGAGCATTAAATTAAAATAAGGCAGCATTTCAGTAAGACCAAATCTCATTGGTTCTTGCATGTCGTAACTGTGTTTTGTCACAATGCATATTGTCACAAGACATATAAGACCCAAAGAAATTCAAAGTTCGACATAGGCTGGCATGCTGCCATGTTAGGTGTGCAATGTTTACGTTCAAACACAACATATTGACTGTTATATATGCTCAAAATATGACATTAAAAAGCTGTGAAGAATATTAATATAACTTTGTGTTCGAATAAAGAAAGAAAGTCATTTATACAACTTCTCATCAAATAGTGACTCAAGAAAAAGAAAGGTTACGTAACAAACAAGAATGAGTTAACGATGTAATTATTCAAGTCTATTTATTCACTCAATCAAGACAACGTATAATGATACTGACTGAACATATCAACCAAGTAAATATTTAACAATAACACATAAAATAAAACAAAGATACTGTTTGGTAGCTAGCACAAAATCTGTCGTCTCTGTTCATTTCTTCTCCTTGCTGGAGTCTTTTATCTGCCAGCTTAATTAATCAGCCACTCTCAAACAATGAACAGGTGTGTGCACCTAAGAGAGAGAAAGCATACAGGCTTGTAGAGATAAAACAAGGGGCCACAAAAATGTAAACACAAGACACAGATTAAACAATCGACCGTAATAGTCATAAACACTTATACAGATTTAGCATTTTTCGGTGAACTACTCCTTTAGGAAACAGGGTCTTTTTTATTTTAATGTTGACTTTGATCATCTTTGTTAGGGCTTAGCAGTAATGGCTTATGCTTGAAGCAGTAACCTTTCAGCTTGACTATGAACTGACTATTCTGGTTTGTGCTTTGTTCATGTGAAAATAGTTATGACCACTTGCAATCCCCAAACCTTTTACATTTCTGTACTGAGCAGATATGCAAGGCATTGATTAAGTAAAATATTTCACAAAATCATCTTTGAACAGAACTTTGGACACCACACTTAAAAAAACTGATCACAGTACAAGATGAGCCAGTGATTCAATGTATTGTTTTTATCTCCCGAGGCTCGAGTGACAGAGGAATCTGAAGCTGTTTGGGAGCAGTTCTTGTTTGCTCTGTAATTTTCAGTGCCTGGTGCTTACGTAATCTTTCACATACATAACACTTCAGTGACGTGTGTGTTATGTAGCAGCTGACATACTGTGTAACATTTAACTGAACTCAAAGAAAAAAGACAATCTTTTGTTGTATATTTTAATCATTTAGCTAGAAAGCATAGAACACAGATTTTGTCCATCTGTTTAAATTAGGTTTTGTTTTAAAGTGAAGTGTGAAAATTATTTTTCGATGTAACCACATTGTTAAAGTTGCAATCTGTAACTTTTTGGTTAACAGTGAACAAATATCAGATATTGAACAAGTACCAAACAGATCTGTGTTCAGAATGTTCTCATCCTGATTTGCAATGGTAAGTTTATAATAATAATTTATAATTTAAGATGTTGAGTCTGATTTTGCCAAGAATGCCCATCAGTAAATAGAAAGAAGATCCAGCTAAATTGTGTGTGGGTGCTAGAATGGCTTGTTCTTACAACAGTTGTTAAGAATTTCAACATACACATTAAAAAAATAACTGCAAGCAACTTGCAATTTTATGTTTCGATGGTGATAGAGAGGCAAAGGTTATGGAATGCAGCTTTAATGTTTTTAAAACATTTTAAAATAAAATACTAATTATCATCCATTGATATTATCTAAATACTGTGTGTTAAAAAATTGTATTTTGCTTAAACAATTACTGTCAACAGTTACTGTGGAACACATTCAAACAATTTATTTGTAATCTTTACAAGTTTGCTAGTTTGCTTAAACATTAATAGTTGGATACAAAACAGCCTCTCCTCAACACCACTGGTACAAAAAACCTATGTACGTTTATATGTGGAACAACTCTCATGTTCATGTATTTAGTATTGCAGAATGCTGTCTTAACATAATATTAATGCTGAAAATGCTGAAAAAGTATAAAATAACACTTTATTTGTGTGCACACAGCACATGGAGGTCTAACTGCTGGAAATGTGTTAAATATCTTGAAATGTTTAGCAGTGTTAGAAACTCCAGCATTTTGTTGTGTAATTATTGTGCATGCAGATTTCATGAGTTTAAGAGATTACAGGAAATATTTGTACTTTTTGTAATATTCTGTTTTTCTTACATTAAAGGCCATAAAAAAACAACTACTGATAGAAAATTGTTGATTAGTAGTGAAAATTGATTAAAAAACATTTCCATGTGTCAGCTGCTCTTATGCAACAGGTGACAGATGTTCACAGCACATGCTGAAAAACAAAGAGGGGCTGTAACGAGAATCTGCCAGATGCAAAGCATCGCAATCATTCCATCCGTCCTGTTACATCACAAAAAGTGAACTTTAAATATATGTATACATAATACATATATAATACAATAATACAAAATAGCAGTTTTTAATAAAACAAAGGACAGCAGATTTAGAAAGGTACACCTCTCAGAAAATGTACAAATAAAGTTAATATAATAAAATAAAATGGATGTTTTAAACAAGGAGAAGCTAATAAGCCTCATTTGTGGAGGGAGTGTGCCTTACAGAGGATCTGTGGGCACGTGGAATTGCTGGCCAGTTCTGAGTTTTCCTAAAACTCAACACTGTCCTGTTCAATTGAGCTGCTCTTCTCTGACACACTGAATGGAAGCTATAATTCCCCTGATACTGCCCTAACCCCTAAAACACATCTCACCTTGCGTAATAACAGACACATTTACTCTTACTCTTACATAACATGAACAAATAACAGTTTCCAAATTGGCTATACTAAGATACTTTGCCGTGAATTTTGCAGTTTATTTGAGATTTTGAGGTTCAAAAAGACAACCTTTATATATATCTGTTTGTGAGTTACCCCAGTCTTATAAACAAATTTCTTGTTTTTATTGTAGATATCTGTGTTGCAAATTCTGAATGTTCATTGTTACCATGGACTTCTGTAACAACATTCTTCTTAAACACCAATCAGTTGCCATAAAAAACTGCTTGGCATGGGTTGTTACACTATTTTAAAAATAATTTTACTATTTATGTCTGAATATTTACTGTTGATTTAATGTGTGTTACGCTGCAGTCTAGACTGAGAGTTTTGCAGCACCAGAAGCTGCATGCTTGTGCCTCGAAAACAGTTGTGCGGAAGCAAGGCCAAGATGGCCACAGGGTGAACTGAGTTTCTTACAGGATGAATTGTGAGTGTTTACCTTGCGAGGGCTCTTCCACATGTACTTCATATAAGCATAGGTGACATGAGGGTGAGCAGTGGGCAAAGGATGGTCCAGCTGTTTGGAAGGGTCCACACCCAGCAGAAGAGTCTTATGGGCCAGTGCCTGATGATCATAAAGATTACTGGACATTAATCTCAGCTAAAAGCTGCATGTGACAACAAGGTTAATAGGAATCGTTTTTTTGGTTTAACATAAAAAAACTACATTTATAAGCCTGCTACTACAAATCAATCACTTTCATGAACTTTCGGCCTGTAAATGTTATGAAGAATCTGAGGTTGTCCTGCAATAAAAATGAAGGTGCTTGGAGATCACAGACAGCATACTGATCTCAAACACTCAACCCCAAGACCTGAAGCTCTCTGGGTCACAAAGAACCATCTGTTAGAAATCTAGAGCTTTGTAAATAAACAGTTCAATTGGCAATAATATAAGCCTGACCCCAGCGAGGGGTCTGTATCCTGGAACAGTGCTTGCATTGGCCAGCTTTCATCCCAGTTGCGTCACTTTCTTTCAGTGGCTTCCTGTGATTGGCACTGTAGGTCAAAGGTCATAAGTCACTCTACAAGCTCATAAATCTAAGGCAGGAGGTCAGGGCTCGAATGCTTACTTTCAGCAGTTAGACCCCACTAGTCAATGTAGTAACACCATCATTATGGGGCCAAAAATCCCTTTGTCCATGCATATAAACCGCAAATATTTAAATATAATGACATCAAATATGACATTTTCATTCTCCGAACATTTTTATTTTTAGAGTGCAGGCTACAGGCGCAAGCCCCACTGCTGTAGAGATAATAGGAATGCTAACGGTCCCTCAGAGTGTTATAGACTTGTTTGGTTGGTCTAAAATACAAAGTGTAGATTTCATCAAACTGCTCACAAAAATAACGATTCACTCCAGGTCTAAACACTGTGTCATATTCTGGAAGCTATTTAAAATTTCCACGACAAAGTTTTTCCTTTGTGAAAATTACTGTCTGTTGGTGGGGTTACGCCACAGGAGACTGTAGTGTATTATGTGTTACATTAGAGTAGTTCCACAGACCACTGAGTGTTGCAATGTGCCTTGTGTTTGGAGGTGATGCAACATGTTCTTACCAGTCGTCCACTCTTTCCACAGAGGCTAGCATACTTCAACCATGTCCGCATGTCCTCATTTGGACTGATGACCAGTGAGTGCACCATCAGGATTCTCTGCCAGTCCTCCACAATACGCTGGCAGCCCTGAAGAAACACAGCATCACACTTCATAACACATTTATGAACTGCACTCAAGATCCTTAGAAAGGCAATGGCCTTCTTCGACAAAGAAAAATAACCACACAGAGCCAGAATTTTGACTATAGGTACAAATTTTGGGTTGGGATAGGCTTATTCTGGTGAAGAATTGCCAATTTAGGATGGGTGATGTGAACAAACTTTCAGCAGTTAGATTTGTTTTTGCCCAATGTGTATTATAGGGTAAATCTATGTAACTAAGAACAAAGCAGTTTTCAAGGATATACTGTAATAAAATCTTAAATACCATTTTAATGCTATAAACAGACAAACTTACCAAGACAAAGAAAGCTCTTTTCAGACACAGCTATTTGTCCTTTTTGTTGCAGTTTAGCAAGATCACTTTGATTTCTTTGAAACCTGTGCACCTAAATGCTGAAAATTGTTCAGAATCAGATTTTATCCAACTTTTGCCATTTCTGTTTGGAACATGCATCAGCTGACCAATGACTTACACTGAGGCCCAGACTAGATGTCTGTCAGGCAGGCCTTTACCAGACAGATCACCTGAAACACTGACTGCAGATTAGCTGACTAGTCTACTTCTGTAAATCTGGAGTATGATTTGGCAGACAAGGTTAACGAACAGAGAGGTAAATTTTAGTAAACCATAGTCATACAATGTGATTAGCCAATATCAGCATTCTGTAGTCAAATATTACACCGAAGAGTAATAAATAAGTCCACTGAAGAGTACAAGTGATTAAACAATTTACTAAGTTTTACTGCATACTGTAGCTGTGTTAGTTTGATGTTTGTTGCATTGCATTTTTTCATGTTATCTCCCATAATTTTTTGTAACTCAAATATTTATGTTTATTTATTTATCTGTAGATGTTTTTTACACTGGGGTATTGATTACCCTTTTGCAAAAATTACTGACTGTATGCACTAACTTGCATATACATAAGCATATACACTTATCGCATATATAAGTGTCCTGGACTGCAGCTCACAGATACACCTCTCTCTAACATTTTTCCGTCAACATTATTTCAGCATTGCTCTTTTGCCATTTTGCATCTCTCTCCCACACCTTCCTTTATGAATGGAAAAGTGTGCAGGTTAGGAGCATTAGTGCACAGTTTTAATGGCTTGTTTTCCCCCAGTGGTTTTGCCTTACCACATAAAAGACAGGCAAGTCGACACATTACGTCAAAACACCCTGCTGAGCTGATGTCAGGCCAGCTAGAAAATATTTTCACACATTTTCACAAATGTCAGTCAGGTCAGGACAGGATGTTGACGCAAGAACACAATGCTGAGGACATCCAACAGATGGAAGGTCAAACAGTCTGTGGACCATGAGCAGCTATAAATTTAGCAGAGAATATTTTCTGAGACTGGTTTCTCAAAAGTTGGATGTTGGCTGGAACCCAAGATTTTAATTTTTTTCCCCATAACAGATATAAGCTGTATGCTGATGCCTTGCTGAATTATTACTGGAAATATACTATAGGAATACAGCTCTGTCTGCTTCTACAGGCAGGTCAGATGGAACCCTTGAAGCAGATGTTAAACATAAGTTTCAGCCAGTACCTGTCACTCTAATGTTCTGTTCAATATTTCCATATTCCATGTTATATTTGTATGTGATTTGAGTTTCAGTTGGGTACAGTAAAGTAAGATAATCTAGAACAGAATCTGGATCTTGCTGAAAAGATACTGGTAAGTATTTTTCAATGTATTAAAACCTTCTACAAATTAACCACTATGTGAAGAACAGTACAGGGGAAAATAAACAAAATTAAAAGTCTTTGTCCCAAACATTATGGAGAGCACTGTACTATCTGTACACTGCACAAGTAAATATTGTTGTTCATTACGACATACTGTACAGGAAGTATTTGCATTGGTGCACTAACAAATGAAAATGGTTAAACAGCGTTAATACAGAGAAAAACATGAATTCAGTGCATTACTGTGAATAAATTCAGACATGCATTTACTTGGTTCTTGTACAGTAACTGAATCTCATATACAATAGCAATGTCGTTATGAGCTCCTAATGTGGGGTCAGTCATACAGGATAGTATAACATTTAGATATTGTTCTGTACCTTATACTTAATCTGTTTCAATTCTGAGGTTTTACATGGAGCATTTTAGTCTGATTGTAATCTAAAAGTTAAATGTCCAATCCATATGAAAATGCGCAATGTACACACCTTAATTGGAACAAAAAGGCCCAGTTAACTGGTTTGAGAGGGGTGGGATAAACCTTTTCCTAAACCGAATAAACGAAAAATTATACCTTGTAAACAGGTTAAACCGATGACTTTCAAGTTTTTGGCAGGGCATGCCTGGTGTTGACGTGCCATCCTGTGGAACAAAAATTATGCATTTTATTTTATGAAAAGACAATTTAACGTAACAATTAAAGTAGCTATATTTTTATTATTTAGTTATTTTTATTTTTTGTCTGACAATTGATTATTCGCTAACTATGAGCAAGTTGACAAGATATGTGCGTTACATACCAGCTAGAGCATTTTAGTCAGATTTTGGAGAAGACACTCCAGTATTGAAACACAACATTGTATCAAGGTTATTATAGTTAATTAAAACTAAAATTAAATTTTCAAAAATAACCTAAAAAATGAAATTAAAACTAAAACCACATTTTTCTAAAAACCTAAAATGTTTCGTTTTAATGCTTTGATCTCTGAAACAAACAGGAAATAGTTTGCCTTTCAAAAACAATGTAGTTGACCCCAGCCAATTCATAATATAAATAGAAACTGTAGTATATTGATAGACTAAAATTAAAAATAAAATTAGCTGAAAAACTAAAGCAAATTTAAATAATTCGAAATTAAAAATGAAACAAAAGTTATAACACAAATTAAAATCTAAAAACAACTATAATAACCTTGAACCCTATTCATGCGTGGATATTTTAAATAGCTTGTTAAAACTTTAATTTCATCTTACACTATAGTGAGCTAACAGTTTTCATTGTTCATTTTTTCATACTTTTGAGAAACAAAGATCATATTTAATTTAACAAGATTTTTGACATACAATGATTTTATACGCCTGTATATTTTCTTCCACCCTCTCTCTCTACAAAGAGTGCGCTTGAGAAGCTACACTGTTACTTCAGAACATAGCACATGAATCATATGGATTACCTATATAAAGCTTTTTCATGTTTGACAATGTGAATCACTGTCCAGTTTTATATAGAAAACAGCAGTATTTAATGTGACCTTTTCCTTTAACTCTGCCAATTACTGGTTACCTGCAGCCTCTCCCACCAGGTTTCCCTGATGATGTCCCTCCGCTCGGGAACCAGTTTATACTGAATCACTTCCTCTAGCTCGGACAGCATCTGACACGACACCATGGTCTGAGAGAGAGAGAGAGAGAAAGAATTAGAGCATGGCATTCTAAATCAATGGCTTCAACACTTCATTTGCATGCACTCTCTACCATCTGAATCACATTAGGTTAAACTGAGGTCCAGCTCATTAATAAAAATCAAACCAAGACTAATTTTCCATTTCACCCAATGTGAAAGGATGTGTGTGTGTGTCTCAGTCCATTTTTTAGACCAAATCAACATCTCACCCTTATCCCTCATCCTGAACAACATGCTCATCAAAGACTATAAAAGAATTACAAGAAAATCTGTCAGGTGCTTGTGTGTACTGATCACAGTTTGAACAATCAGGGTGAAATTACAGACCATTTGAACCCTCTGTGTGTAGACTGAGCTGTGCTTTTCTTACCCCATATGCTCTGCTGTAACTCTCTCCAGACATGGCAGTGAGCTCAGCATCCAACAGGTCTCGTGCCTTATCGATGCACTGAAACACACACATTAATGGACCAAAAGATACACACAGCAGTTCAGAGCACTATGGTGTTCTGCTATGAAATATGTAGGGTGTTCTGGGTGATGTCAGGTGTTTAATTACAGACCCAATTTTTACAATATTCTGGTGTATAGCTATAACTCAGGATCTGCCAGTGTAAAAAGCAAAAGTTGAGGTTAGGAGTTTGTTGAAATGTCTAACCCTAACAGTAAACAACAGATAAAGTAATGATGGCCTTAGCAAACACTACCAACTGTTGCTGTTTACTGCTCAGTTTACCCTACACACACACGCGCTGCCAGTTTTCACACCTTCACATTCTGTGAGAAATAACACATGCTAATTAACACTTCCCTCGAACACAACCCACACAGCGGGGCATCCTGTGAACCGACAGAGCCCAACATTACATAACAGTGGAAATATCTATCTGAACCAATGTAAATCCAAACAAACCTAAAAAACAGACCGCAGTAGTGTGTTAATGGAATAAAACTTTGGCGAGTACCCAAAATTACAAGAGAGAAAGAGAAAGACAGAGCGAGCATTCCAACTAACCATTAACACCTGCTCTGATTAGATGCCAGACAGGTTGTGTGTGTATCCTGAAATCAATGGGTGGAATTATACATTTTAATAATAACCGCCAATGATGTGTTATTTAGCTTAGCAGCTATAACAGCGTATGTATCCCATGAGCACCAGCCATTAGAACAAGCAGACCTTCAGCCAACCATTATCCGACTTTTCTGAAATGCTTTTTCTTCAGAAACAGAGACATCATTTTGTTTTCAATATACATCATAAGTGACAAACTCTCCTAGATTTTTTTCCATCAACATAGAAGTGTCAGACCACTGAAGACAAGGTGTTCACAGACCAAAAAACTGGCTCCTCATAGGACTCATAAACCTGCTGGTTTTAAAATAGGAACAAGAGTAGCCGGGTGCAGGATAATGTAAACCATTAAAACAACAACTGTTCGGCTAGACTTACTTGGCAAAAAAAAAATGTGCTTCAATTATAATCAACAAAGATGTCTATGTTGGAAGTGCATGATATGGGGTGTCAAACACCTGCATTTTTACAACAGCTATGTTGTCTTTATTTACAAAAATTTGTATTCACTGAATGCTCATTGAATGCTGTAACTTTTTTTTTTGTATAACTATGAAGTGTATAGATCTGGTCCTGGATGGCCGCTAAGCAATGCAGTTGATAGACCAGCATATCAGAGAGGAAGAATAATCTATGTGGCCATGTTATGCTTTTGCACTGAATTTATCCCACAACACCAAACATATTCCTCAAGTGTAATGTAGATCATTTAATGCATACAGAAGATATGATCCTTCCTGTGAGACACTTCCTGTTCCATTTATTGCCATAAACTGATTGCCTCACCATGGCAGCAAGATTGGCGATATCAACAATGCACTCACAATTTAGCATCTTCAATATCTCTGTTTTTCTGACTTTAAATACACTATTATTTACTGAGATAAATGAAAGTACCCACATGCATTGTTTTCAGAGAAGCTGTGTGTGGCGATGGCACCATAGTGCTTGGGCCCATTCCATCATTGCTGCTTGCAGCTGTAACTTTTTTTCCCACATTTTAGAATAATAGTAAACCCATCAAAACCAATAATACAATTGTAACTGTGGGAATTATGTTGCTAAAAGCATCCAAAGTAAATAAACTGTGTTATATTTTAGCATCTTCAATGTAGTCACCCTTGCCTAGAATTTGCAAAATTGTAAACTTTGTTTAAAAAACTTTTTAAATAATAGTTTTTTTGAGGTCTCAACCTGGGAAGCTTTTTAAACAGTATTGAAGAAATTTTCATCTATGCTGAACTTTTTTGAATTTTTTTATTTTTTTTAAATAACTTTTTTTAAAACTGATAAATATTTTAACACAAAAGTTGTCTACAAAAGTAATTTTAAAAGTAATTTACAAAAGTAATTTTCATGAAAACATACATTATTTTTAAGATCATAAGAAATATTTTTTGTCAATTTTTTGGACCATTAGATGTTGAATAACAGTAAGAAAGGAAGTTCAGACCCAGCCTATTTAAAATGCTCATTCATTATGAGATACCTGTTGAGCTAATGAGAAGAGGTCTTGGTGTAAAGCAAGCACAGCCCGGTAGAACGCTCCATCATGGGTGTCACAAGGGATCATGCAGGTGTATTCTTCCATACTGTCCCAGTGCCCTGACACACACACAATGTGAGATGCACATTACACTTGTTAAAATATAAAGCTCAATCTAATAATATCTGATGCTGAAAATAATTTACACATTATATACAGTGCATTTAGAAAGTATTCTCCTTCACTTTTGTTATGTTGTTCAGTTTTGTTATGTTGCAGCCTGACAGTACAATTCTTATTAATCTATACTCAGTACCCCAAAATGACAAAGTGAAAGTATTTGACACAACACAATTTAGCTCAGGTGTCTCCCATTTCTCTTGATCATTCCTGAGATGATTCTACACCTTGATTGGAGTCTAGCTGTTGTAAATTAAATTGATAGGACATGTTTAGAAAAGGCACACATCTCTCTATAAAAGCCTCACAGCTGGCAATGCATATCAGAGCAAAAACCAAGCCATGAGGTCAAAGGAAGCTCAGGGACAAAACTGCTGCAAGGCACAGATCTGAGGAAAGCTACAAAAAAAATCTGCCTTGGTAAGAGAAGTGACCAAAAACCTGAGCACCAGAGATCCTGTGTGGGTATGTGGCAAAGTTCCAGAAGGACAAAACACATGAAAGCCATTGTTTTGCACCTGAAGGACTCTTAGTCTGTAAGGAACAAGATTCTCTGGTCTGATGAAACCAAGATAAACTGTTTGTTCTCAATTCTAAACATTATACCTGGAGGAAACCAGGCACTGCTTGTGACCTGCCCAATACCATCCCAACAGTGTCAACAGAATCATGCTGTGGGGGTGTTTTCCAGCAGCAGTGACTCGAAGACTTGTCAGCGTTGAGGGAAAGATGAATGGAGCAAAGTACAGAGATATCCTCAATGAAAACCTGTTCCACAGTGCTCAGGATCTCAGACTGGGCCGAAAGTTCTGACGTTAAAATGGCTGTCCACCGACGGTCCCCATCCAACCCGACTGAGCTTGAGAGAATTTGCAAAGATGAATGGCAAAAAGATCCCCCAATCCTGGTGTGCAAACCTGGTTGCATCATAACTAAACTCTTAATTTAAGAAATTTCTAAACCATTTAATGTATATTTGTCTAAAATGACCTACAAAATGATAAATATTATTTACTATGATGTGACAGTTGATCCTGGTTGATCCTAACACAACTTTTCTATCAACCAATAACTAATTTAGGGTTACGTTTAGCATTAGAGTTAGGCTTAACAGCCTGGACACCATTCTCATCAGCCTATTACTGACCTTTGTTTTAGTGGTAGAGGCACGGATTGTTTAGGGACCTGCAGCACCGTAATTATAGCCCCCCATCTTGATAGTACCAAGTCATTTAGCATTACAGAACTGTAATATTTTCAGAATCACTTTTTATCACATAGATAAAAAGAGTCCAGATCCTATAAAACTAGAATTTTAATGTCATCATGTGATTATGATGTTTTAATAAGCAGAAGCTAACTAGAGGCTGAAATTTCAGCAGTGTAATGGATTGCCAAAACTAGCAAAAATCAGACAGAACTGTCAGTTGGAAGAGATGTCACCTGGCAAATTGATAAAAGTTACAGACTTTCTTCATTTCTCAACTTTGACCTTTTTGTTTTACCTAATTACTATACAATAAGACTTTTTATTGGTATAAGCATATCAGCATATAGGATAAGCTTTTATTCTCACCCAGGCCCCATGCTGCAGCAGCTGCCATGGGGGCCATCTTGGCCTGAGTCTCCTCACTGACCACAGTCCACTCCTCACAGCACTGCTGGTGCAGCTGACCCCTGATGGACAGAGACAGAATTCTGATTATCAGCATAAAGTCTGGTCCACACTGCCAGGGAGATACCACCAACTGACATGTAAAAGACCAACCACAGTTCATTTGACTTATTTAAGATTTTGGGAATTGGACAAAACTCTTGTACAGGGCAAAATACACAACTTAGAAATATAGTTATATAGAACATATAAATACATAAAACTCTGAATGTCTTCCAAAGATTTGATACAGTGAACCTTATAAACCTTAATTTGGGCATATCCACTGGAAATTCTAAACAACTTTGTTTTCTGACAAACTGATAAAAACCTATGCAGCTGTAATCCCAACGTATTATTATACCACAGTTAATTCAGATTTTAAAATCTGATTAAATGAGAGGAATTACACTGCGATACAGTTTGCCATAGTAACTACCGAAATGATACTGTAACAAAATGATCAATTCTTTCATTGGACGTCTAATGCAGGTGAACATACATGCTCAGACACTCACTCTGTCTCAGACATCCCGTCTCCCATCACTTCAGAAAAACAGCCCAAGCCATCACTGGTAATTCTAACATGACTTTTGAATTCATTTTAATTTGGCAATAAGGTTTTGCAAAGAAGTTGGCCACATCTTAAATTGCCCATATACCCTCATTCATTTTTGCCTATAATAGTTTATCAATACAACCCCCTTGAATAAGTGAATGAGAAGGAGTAGGATAATTTGAACACAGTGTGCCTGAAGGTCTGCTGCTGTGGATGCCGCCATCATCTGATGTGACCCTCACAGTGCATTATGGGCATTTTCCTTTACCATTGCTTACTTAAACTTAGGTCAAAACTGCATTAGAGCTTAGAAGTTTAAATGAAGTCAGCATTGAATCACTTCTGATTCAATGATTTATTTGCATAATCACTCAAAAACGTCAAGGAGATACCACTTGGAGTTTTTGGTTAAAAAAGTACATGCAAGTAAATATTGCTATTTAACACTTTGTTATATTGATTTATAGAAATAAAAATGATTAAATGTTCTTCCTTGTGTGCGTTTAATAAGAAACAAATGTAAAAAGAAGAGTATTCAACCCTGCTGTTACTGCGTTATCCTCAATTAAATTTTGTTCCTGAACGATTATTTCTGGAAAAGCATCAGCATTCTATTTTACAGTTCATAAAGACCAAAAGAGATGAAGAAAAGTGAAAGGTCAGTTAATACTGATCAAGCTTCTGTCTGTAACCCCATCAGGCATTTCACTATAAAAATCACCTGCCATTTCATGTCTGGCTGTGATAAACTGCAGAAAGCCATGACATCATATTATGTTGTAATGGCCTACCATTAAAACTAATAGGTCCTTGGAGGCTACCAGTGCATGGTTAAACACACACACACACGCAAGCTGTGCATGTCGTTACTGGGGGTTGTAGCAAAATGGGGCCCCAAGATGAACCTGGTGAGATGCTGCAGATGTTTTTTAGGGGATAGGCTGGGGGATGGGGGTAACAAATAAAGTACTTAACCAGTCATCTGGAGAAAACATTACTTATGGGGCCTTGCAAAATACAAGGTTCCAGGCTGTGGATGAGCCTAAAACGCAAGGACACACATTACCAGTGAGACAGGAAAAAGGGCTCTACTACCTTTGCATAGAACCAGTCTGTCAGTCACTGGAATGGAATGTTAGGTGGAAATTTCACACACAAAAAAACAGCAGAAGTTGGATAGGCATCACATAATATACATGAGATACATGAGATTGTATACAGATGAAAGCGTGGCTGGCTCAACACTTAAAGGTAATTAAATTTATGCATGTGCACGTCAGTTCTTCATACATACATCATCATACATTAATATATGGAGTGTCAAATAATGCATATCGGGATTATTTGAGATATAATGGCAGCAATGTGTGTGGTACCTCTCAAGTGTTTATAGTACAAACACAACACAGGTGCAATATAAGTCAAAATCTCCTTAATTAATTCTAATGCATTAAATAGTGTAGCACCTCAGTCTTCGTTAAGCATTAATAACAGCTAAAATAATAAAATCCTAAAAAGTTAGTAAATCCTAGACTTGTTCGGGATTTAGACACACTCGCTCTGTTTCAGTCCAGACTACAGATTAAAAAACACAACAGGTCAATAACCTTGGCTTTTCTATTTAGATTTTGAAGTCTTTGACAGAAAATCTAACATCTTTAAAAGAGAACCTTACTGGGGTTACATTTTCAGCTGCCCTTAACACACGTTCAGACGGTGTGCTTGTACTGTAAATGGACAGAAATCTGTATGTGCTAACACTGGAAATTGATATAAACATGCGGAATGCAAAATTACTTGGATTTTACCATGGTTAAACCAACCTGGCATGTACAGCATTTAATTATGAAAATGTCACTTGTGTATTAACAGATATTTATAGGGGTCCAAGCACAAGACGGCAAGTCACTGAGAGACCAAACTTGGTGGGATGACTATAACTAGCTGTAATAAGCTAATTTACGTTTTGGTCAATATCTCTGCAACTGTGTCGGCTAGAATCAAAATTCTTCTTTCTATTTCCACCCCGAATCCTAAATACTTGCCCTACTGAATACTTCCCTTGCCCTATGTATAATTCTGATTTCATTTGCGTCTATACATTTTTTTGAATTTTCCAATAAATGTATTTTCTCCTACCCCTAGGATATTTGTCTGATTTGCTCGAAAAAGCTAACAAACAAATTTTAATCGTTCAAGCTATTTAGTAGATAAACCAATGAAATCTGAAATCTGAAGCCAATTTCAGTAACTGGCCAATACCTTCTGAACACAAAGGCCAAGCTTAATGAAACTTGATGCATGTAGACAAGAGGACATTGTCTGGACACACATCAAATTTTTTCCTATTTGTCTCATGGGGAGACTACAACAGAAAATACTTAATGTCGTAAATGTATGTTTGATGAAGTTGAAAATTGGTATACATCTGCTTTGGTGAATGTCCTAACATATTGTATAATTTCACTTGGATACATTAAAAAACTAATTTGAATCAAATTTCAGCAGCTAATAGCATCAAATGTGAATGGCCTATCATTACAAAACCTGACATATTATAGATTGTCTAAAACTTGAGTGCTAGTTTTTTTTGTGATAATTTTGTGATAACTGGCCACACGGTGGTGCTATAATAAGCAATTTTATGTTTTTGCTAATAATGCCGTAATTACGTGTGATAAAACTTAAAAACTTTTTTTGGTTCTTAAGAATACTTTCTTTAAGCATTAGGTATTGTATATCTCATTTTTATGTTTGCTGAGAAATTTTTCAATCTCATACCAACCATCTGATTCACATGAAACTTGGCATGCATCATCCTCAGACCCACAATCTACAATCTTATAACAATTATAGGTTACTGTCACTATAAGACCTAATGCATGGATCCAATATACTGATGCACAGCTGAGCTGTTTATGTTCACTTAAGACATTACTGACTGTGTCTATGCAAACCTTGTGTTTTTGACACAACCTTGTGTGTATGTGGCAGTTTAATATGTTTAAGATTTATAAGGTCTTTTTTATAAGAAAGAGAGTGTAGCTCAGTACTCAAGCTGTGTGACAGCTCAGAACACTATATGTCAGAAAAAAAGTGTGCAAAAAAATCACTTGAAGTTTAAACTGGCAAAGCTTTAATAAAGTGAAATATTTGTCAGATATGGTAGCCCATACCCGAAATGTGACCTCTGCATTCAACCCATCTCTGGTGATGAGTGAACACACACTGGAGCAGTGGATATCAGTGCTGCACCTGGGGAGCAATTGGGGGATGGGTGCCTTGCTCTAGGGCACTTCAGTTGCTGCCTGCCAGCACTGGAATCGAATCAGAAACTTTCTGATTACAAGCCTGACTCACTAATCAGTAGGCCACAACTTCCTTGAGTTTTTCGAATTAGGTTACCTTTTGATATTTATAACAGTTAAACTACATCTCTGACTTATTTCCCGTTTTCCAAATCTGCTTGGACCCGATAACTGCATTCAAAAAGTATTCAGAACTTTTTTAAATTTTGTGTAAAATTAAAATGTTGCAGCCTGATACTACAATCATTTCAATTAATTTTTTCTCATTAATCTACTTCCAACCCTGCATATCTGTATATTAAGTTATAACTTATATAATGTATACTATATTATGAAAACCACATTGGAATAAGTATTTAGCACTTTGCAATAAGACTTGATATTTGGCTCAGTTGCCTACCATTTC
Organism: Chromobotia macracanthus; assembly: GCA_036877525.1. Taxonomy (NCBI): domain Eukaryota; kingdom Metazoa; phylum Chordata; class Actinopteri; order Cypriniformes; family Botiidae; genus Chromobotia; species Chromobotia macracanthus. The sequence continues at coordinate 1,139,465 of JAZGTH010000002.1, forward strand.
TCTTGATCGTTGCTGAGATGTTTCTACACCTTCATTGGAGTCTATCTGTAGTAGATTAAATTGATTGGACATGTTTTGGAAAGCCACACATCTCTCCACAAAAAGGCTTCACAGCTTACAATGCTGAGCTAAGCTAAGCCACAAGGTCAAATAAACTGCCTGCAGAGCTCAAAAACAGGATTGTTGCAAGGCACAAATCTGGCTACAAAAAAGGCTACAAAAAATGCACTGCTACACTGAAGATTCCCAAGAGCGCAGTGGCTTCCATAATTCTCAAATGGAAGAAGTTTGGCACAATCAGGACTCCTTTAAGAGCTGGTTGCCCAGCCAAACTGAGCAATCAGGGGAGAAGAGCCTTAGTGTAAGAGAGGTGACCAAGAACCCTGACTGAGCACCAAAGATCCAGTCTTGAGATGGGACAAAGTTCCAGAAGAACAACCATCACTGCAACCCTCCACCGATCTGGGCTTTATGGCAAAGTGGATAGACAAAAGCCTCTCTTCAGTGCAAAACATATGAAAGCCCATTTGGAGTTTGTAAAATTCCTTTTAACTACGAAGACTGATCATTGAAGAGGAAAGGTGAGGTACTCTCATCATATCTACATCTGCTTCTATCATACCCCCCTCAACACATGAGGGTGTCATTGTCCAAATACTGACTTACCTGCATTTCATCATCTGCCTTTAACAGTTGTAATAAGTAGGCTTTTCACTAAGTTGACTAAACTGACTAAAACTACCACACATTTGGACCATTTAAAAAAATAAACCATTTAAATGTATTAGAAATATGTGTCATTGCGTGCACGGCTTATATCTCTCTCAGTGGTTTATGAGAGGGTAATGCATACAGACAGCCTACTAAAACAGTATATACTTCAGAGACTATGCAACATTTAGTCAATTAAAATAATAGATGATAGGTATCATATTAAACAAGATATGCTGTTCCAGCTTACATAGAGATGGCGTACAGAAAGGAGGTAATATTTTAAGGGACAGGGGTATAAGGGATTTGCAATAATACCATATACCTGAGACATTGCATAATACCAGAACATTGCATAATAAAAGAAAATAAAAGACAAAGAAATGGCAAAACAATACAGACTTTAGGATTGTAATTAGATCATTACACAAGAAGCAATATTTACAACTTACGAAATCCTAAGCCAAGTTAAATGTCTCCCAGTAAGCAAGCCAAAAGGGGGACAATGGCAAGGAACCAAAAACTCCAATGACGTATAGATGGAGAAAAACCTTGGGAGAAACCAGACTCAGGGCTAGTTCTCCTCTAGCACGTTAAAGCTGCAATTTTTAACTTTCTTAGATATAAACGGAGAGGTATGGTATGAAGCGTTTTGAGGACAATTTTAAAAAGTAACTGCAAATTGCATTGGCAAATTTAGACAATGAGCTCAGAATGAGTTTTTTTCTGAGCAATTAGTTTTCTATTTGTGGGTGTAAACCTTGTGACAATTCAAAAATTTTTGCATTTTTGTTTATGCGAACATACAATGTGTGCCAAATTTCAAATGAAAACACAAGTCCATTGCAATTGCATTTCCCATGTCTTACGCATTACAACCCAGTCATATTTAAATTGCAACAGCAATTACTCGTTTGCGATTTCATTTTCCTGGTGCCCCTATTTTCCCCATAGAGTGCCAAAACTCAAAAGCAATTCTCTTTGCATTTGCGTTTACAATGCTTTCACACAAACCTGAAAAGCTGATTGAGCTTCACACAAACAGGAAATGTCTAAGGTTTGGGATCATTACAAATTGAAAAGTGAAGAGAATGGCATGTGTACATTGCAAAATCGGGCTAGCATACCACAACAGCACATTGTCCATGCTGCAGCATCTCAACAGAAAACATCCACTCTACTCAGAAACTAGAGGACCATCACCCGGGACATGGTAAATTCAATGTAGCGTTAAATCAATGTGATTGCTAGTCGAGATGAAGGCTGTTAAATAATGTCCGTTAATTATGTAAAAGATAAACCACTACGGCCAGTGCAATTCTGTGAAAATATACCGCACAACGGATGCAGAGGGGCCATTACACCACAGGATTATTTAACATCTTATACCACGGCTACTTACCAAAGGAATTGATTTACTGTCATATTAGATACTAGAAACATACTAGATACTTTCTTTATACCATGGCTTGGATGAATACTCAGCTGATACGTTGAATACATTGTTGTAATCATGTCCCTAAGCCTAATGTGCTCCAATACAGCAGGTGTGGTAATTTTAGTTTGATTGCAATGAATAGGGTTTATAAATTTACAGCCATGAACTTACTGTACGATAGTGATACTTTGCCTCAGTAATAAATATCATCAATAATGATTTTTTCACCTTTTTCAGTAAAACATCACAGCTTTATATGGAGAGATATGTTCCAGGTTCCCGTCCACACATTTTTGCTTCGTAAATGCCACAAAGCATTCCAAGAATAAGACAGTAACGGCTTATGTTATGCCTGAGCTGTTTGATTTTGAAACTTTTAGTTATTAAAGTTAAGTTGCAAGACTTAGTTGGCAAAGGCAGTGTTTTTGTATTATTATTATTTATTTATTTTAATGTGTGCCTTAGTTTTGATACTTTAAAAAAAAAAGTCAATTAAAAAGTTATTTATTGTTATTTGTATTTGCATCTCAGAACATGCTTTATTTTAAACCCAGAATGTATGGCACTTATATGCACTTAATTCATCTTAGTCAACTTTATTGTCATTCTTCACAGTACAAGACACTAAAACAATGGGTAATAACTAAATGTTTATTTTTGATAGAAAATATTGTTGTATGTATTGCATACTATGCCTTTAAAAAATAAAAAAAAGTTGATTTTTCTAAAAAAGAAAACCAATTAGTTGTTCATTTTAAGAGACCTGTCTTATTTTCTCCCGTATATTTAATATTGCTCTTTAATTAAGCAAAAATATGTTTTATCCGATTACACCATTAATTGACGGAATTTTCGATAGAATACTCTATTACTAAAATATTCGACAGCTACAGCCCTAGTAAGTACTCAAGCCTGCAACTATTCTGAGCAAAAACCTTTCTGTGGATTGAGAAAGGTAATGTTTTGGCCACTCTACTCTTTAGATGTTAACCCGTCAAACTTCCCTTGATGAAGCTGAAATTAGAAAGAGGCAGCCAGTCACCACCAGAAAGCTCAGATATTCATCCAGCAGGAATGGGACAGTATTCCAGTCTGACCTTTGGAGCAGAATGCCCAGTTTTTGTTAAACAGTAACTGTTCAGATAGGATAATTTATAAGAAGTTGAGAAGAATAAACAAATGCACGAATTATGTGATTATGTAAGAATTATCATGTATTAAATTGTTAAATACTTTAAACCATAACAACAAATAGTTATACATTTATTCAAATAATTCTGGCCCTCGTCATACATACTAAACAAATTGTACTTTGCATTAAATGTAATAGCATGTTAACTCATACATTTCCCATAATACAATATATTCTTTAAAAATGGTTTTAAATAAAGGTTGCTTTTAAGCTTGCATTGCGAAAGTGACATATGAAAGTGACATATTTGTCAGATATGGTAACTCATACCCGAAAAGTGACCTCTGCATTTAACCCATCACTGGTGAGGCCGTGAACGCAGACTGCAAGCTGTGAACACACACACCCCCGGAGCAGTGGGCAGCACACTACTGCGTCCGGGGAGCAATTGGGGGTTAGGTGCCTTCCTCAAGGGCACTTCAGTTGCTACCTGCCAGAACTGGAATCGAACGAGCAACCTTCTGTTTACAAGCCCGACTCACTTACCATATGCTTTTACCGAACTTAATATGCATTTAATCTATACATGTTATGAGTACTGTATGTGCATTCCCTGGGAATTCTATAACCTTGGTGCTGTTTGGGAACAGAGCTTCTGTTTTTCTGTTGGAGCTATGGTGTCACAGTTAGCTCCAGCACATATCTAGGACTAATACTGGTGAAGTTCAAGTAAAGAGTTCTTGTAACTTCACCCTCATCTCCCTATCATTTCCTGTCCTGTCTCCCTATCACTTTTAATGAAACTGGCAAAGGTGAATCTATTGCTGTCTAGCTGTTGTATTAGTGGTTTCGGAACAACTGCAAAAAATTTATTAAGTCGGGCCTTGGATTAATCATGCCAGTTAGTCTCCCTCACATTTTTCAGTAAATGGATGATGCTCCTGTTACTCATTCAGTGGTCAGCTGGAACACTATCAGAATCCATCAGGGCATGCTGGCAGTGGTGGAGCAAGCAAGCATACCACTTCACGTTTTTTGCAGTTCGTTTTCTTTTAAACATTTCACAGCTTGTGTTTGGCATGTACCTGTTCTATCACAAAGTTATGTTTGGTATAATTGACAAGAAACTGTCACTGCTTGAAAAGGTACAAGGTCCTGACAGATGACAGATAAAAATTACAGATGGAAAAGACATGGCACATTCTTGTCTTGTGATTAAATTTCACACAAATCGTATGGCTTCAGAACATTCTGACTACTGCATATGGAGACAAACAGCCTTTTATTGTGCTTTTTTGTATTTTTTAAGCTTTGCATTAGAGGCTCAGGGTCCACTTTAATTGTTTGGAAAAGAACAGCTCTGACATTCTGCCTAGCATTTCTTTTTTAAGTGTTACACAGAAAGAACAAAATACAGGATTAAAAGACATGAGGATGAACAAATGACTATTTAATAAAATAACTATTTCTTTAAATCAAAAGCTTGCCTACCTCTGTGTTTGCATGTCGCGTGTCTATGTGTGCATGTACATACTATTCACCCAGTGCCTCCAGACATCTCATGCGACCCAAAATAGGCTCTGGATCATCTTTGTTCATGTCAATTTTTTTATCATAGGCAACCAGAGCATCTTCCCACTCGTGGAGTTTTTCGTACCAAGTGGCTTGAATCTCCTGTCAAAAAAACAAAACAAAAACATGATGACAGTAATTAAAATGCAACAGAGCGCACACGATCTCATCCAGAAAGCATGAGGATAAACAGGGATTCAAAGACAATTTTCTTTGGGAAGAAAAGGGAAAGAATTGACTTAGGAACCCCAATTTGGGGAAACCCTGGAAAAGCAGACAGCCTAATATAGATGGCTCCAATTGTTCGACTTTAAAGGAAAAAATAGAGTTTATTTAAAATTGTCTGGGAGCCCATTATGAGATCTAACAAATCTACCAGACAGTAAAAATGCGTTCACACTTCACCAAAGTCATATTTTATAAATGGAGGAAATTCAATTTTTAAAACCAGGCTTTCTGTCATGATGAATGAGTGTAAAATCCTCAAAGCTCTTTTTCATACCGCGTGAGACACACATCTGTGTGTCATTTGGGCTCAACAAGGTTCAAAATGCTTGTTGAAAAATACAAATCAAATCTTCAGAAAGAAATGGAAAACAAAATAAAGAAATATTTCTAGTTGTTTCACATAATCAGTGTGTTCCTGTTTTAAACACTTTAGTTCATACTTTAGTTCATCAAGATATTACTTTGACAAATTTGATTGTCCAGTCCAGAGGTGTAGGAGTGACCACAGACAGCCACAATTACATCTTGGAACAATCAGGAATCACAGGGAGACGCAATAATGTCTCAACAAAGAAAGCCTGTCTGTGCAGTTATGCAATAAACGTGGAAAAATGGTGGAAAGTCTTCCAAGCAATGTCCTCTGTTTATAGATGTTATTTCATATCTGGACTGTGTCCATTTGAAGAGCAGGAGAGTCTGAGGACAGGGAGAACCATGCATCATACAGAAAAAAATTTATCAAAACATGTTAACACAAAGTGAAGAAAACACTATTTCATATCAAAACATTCCAAATCTTACATTGATAAACAAAGCCATTTGTAAACATTTCTTCAATACAACGTGACCCTTGAGACAGATAACAGATAACACAGACAAATAACAACACGATGTGGCAGAACATTTGTTGCACCTTTTTTAGCTCTGAGACATACAGATAAACTCACTCTACGTACATTACTCACCAACAGCTGCACATCTCACAAACAACTGCTCTTACTGACCAGCACATATGCATGTATTTGTGTGTAAAACCTGCATGTCATTTCAGAAATGTATTCTCTTTTTTCTGAATTTAGGATTAAAGTTGAGAGTGCTTTAGAGGGTTTATAGAAAAACTTAAAATCTTACCAGTTCTCCAAAATGTTTCATAGCATATTCCAGAACTCCTGAGGCAGCCTCAGGCTGCTGAAGCTTATTGTTGATGCTGGAAGGAAGGAAGGAAGGAAGGAAGGAAGGAAGTTTTAGTCCAGAAACATTCAACTCTATATTCATTCAACTCTAATACTGCTGTTCTGTGTGGTGAACATAAATTTAAGTTAGCCATACACAATAAACAGACCAAAAAAATAAATAAATAAATAAACTACAAAAAAAATTACGCATTAACTTCGACAGCTCTATTATAAATGACCAGTCAACATCAATTACGTTATATAAGTTGCTGGACTATAAGTCGCAGGACCTTGGAAATGCAAGTGACTGCTGCATCCTACAAGGTGGTTTAAGGTTACAAGAGACAATGTTTTTATTATAAAAAATATTTTTTAACTATATTAAAGACTTATTGTCCCTTTAGTGGACAAAATATGACTGCAGCCTACAAATAAGAGATTAAATGGTTGATCATTTAAAATTAACGATTACTCTCACTTTTATCTGATACTCATGAAACTTAGCATGTTACCGCAGAATGGTCTGTTTTCCACATATTAAAAGTATTTGTGAACTTGAACTTCCATACACACAAAATACAGGCATATGAGTCACCATGCAGTTGTTATCAGGGTTCAGGCACTTCGGGATTGTTTAATGTGATGATTGTGTGATTTAAATAGATATGTATTATTTAACAAGCCTGTCTGCACCTTAAACAGAGATGAAAATGACAACTTTCAGGTAATTTAGCACAGAAATATAACATTTTTAATAGGTTAGCAGCAATTACAGGGTCAGACCCATCAGTGGCCTTAAGAGAAGCATTTCATGTTTGAGCAATAAGATTAAGAAAAATAAGATTAGAAAAGTTATTTAAGAAAACATAGGTAAAACCCATTACAATACAATAAAGTGATGTATACATTTTGGCCAATAGCTGTCACCAATTTGATGTGGTCAGGATCTTGTGACAATGACAAATACAAAGTTTCGTGTTAATATACCAAAGAGTTGCCAAGATACAGCCTTATATCCATTACTACATACTCATCGTCAAATTCGTTGATGTGATGTATGAGAACAGACTGGCGATCAAAAACCTTTTAGTAACTTTTTGTCAGGGATGTCTGTAGATGATGCATACCAAAATTTGTGCAATTCAGCCAAACGCAGTAGGAGGAGTTCGAAAAAGTAGGTTTAACAACATATTTTAAATGGCCAACAGGACAAAGCCTTGATTATGACAAATTAGGTATCGTAGAACTCGGCATGAGCCAAAGAATTCAAAGAAACAAGTTGCATAACAATATGTTAATGCAATCACGTTTAAGCATTTTTATAAATTGTACTATATATTTTCACCACTAGGTGGTCCCCACTAGGTGGTCCCCACAAACATTGCAGGTCACCACAGAATATGGTGATGATGAACCACATAAAGTTTCATAACGATACGCAATTTGCGTTTGTTAAAAACTAAATTTTATGACAAAATTGAAAATGGGCAATGCCCACAATGACTGACCATGGAACATTAGATAATGTTTGATTCAGCATGCCTCAGTTACAGACCAAAGCATTCAAAAGTTATAAGCAAATATAGCCATTTTTTCATATTTCCGGACCAGTAGGTGGCGCTGTAATGAAACTATGTAAGCACCCTCAGGTCATGCCTGTGATGACACCTACCACATTCTGTGTCTATATACCAAAGTGTTGCCAAGATACAGCCTTATATTAATTATCTCGTGTTCTTCATTGAATTTGGCGACATGCTGTACGTGAACGGATTGGCCAATCAAAAATCTTCAAATAACTTTTTGTCTGGAGTGTCTGTAGATGATGCATACCAAATTTTGTGTGAATTAGATAAATGGAGGAGTTCGAAAAAATAGGTTTTTCAAAAAATTCAAAATTGCGGGAAAGTTTCGGCGACGTCATTCGAATCGGCATGAGCCATCAGAGGAGAAAAGAATTCTGTTTCTAGCCCTTACGTTTCAAAAGTTAGTAGCACAAACGTAAGTGAAACACAAACAGTTTTCTAAACATTCTAAACAACTTTTCTGAAAACAAGCCTCAAGCACTTCACCACTTCAGCACCCACACATACAAATTAGTAGCTGGATCTTTATCTTTCTGTTTACAGATGTGAAATAAACACAGGTCACAAAATCTGACCCCACAGCTCAAATGAGAAATTATTATTATAAACTTGCTGTTGTAAATCGGGGTAAGCTAAGGAGACCGTTTTGAGCACTGATCTGTTATGTACTTGCTCAAAAGCTGTTGTTTGTTAATTATAAATGGAAAGGTTTTGAATAGCAGTTTTATTTAAACAATGACATGCTTGCTTTCCCCATTAAGTGGCCAATATCTTCCACAGTGGCAATGTCTTTCCATGTCTTCCCATTAGTTTTGCCATGATCAGTAGAAAGTAGAATGCATCAGACACATTCGCATACATAACAGAAGCCCATAGGATATGCTCATGGTAACATTAATCCTGAGTCACTGAGGATATTTGAATGTAAATTTAATTGGCCTAAAATGAAAATTTCCTGATTAAATTCACCCCATGTCACCCAAAATGTTTCTGTGCTTCTTTCTTCAGTTAAAAAGAAATTAAGGTTCTTGAGGAAAATACTCCAGGATTTTTCTCCATCTAATGCAGTTCAACAGGGTTTATCATTTCGAAGGTCCAAAATAAAGTTTTAATGCAGCTTCAAATGGCTCTTCTTGATCCCTAGCCAATGAATAAGGGTCTTGTCCAGTGAAACAGGATGGAAAGGTCACGCTGGACGTAGGTGAATTGCAGGATTTAGACATCTAGGATACACGCACAAACATGCATGCTTGTAAACAATTGAGCTATTCTTCTTCATTTTTAACTACGGCTGACAAACAGCATAATAGGTGCATTATCACCATCTTCAGCCCTGGAGTGTGGAACACAGTTTAAATTCCTTTTATCAGCCCGATCTCCCTAATAAAATCAAATACAGTGGTTCTTCCAGTGTGACCTTTTCAAAGTGTTTTCCTCCATAACCTTATTTTCTTTTTTACTGAAGACAGACAGAAATATTTTAGATGACATGTGGGTGAGTAAATTATCAGAAAATTTTGGGTTTGGGGTGAACATATCCTTTATAAAAAGCTGTGCTAAACAGAAAATGAGTTTGTATTGAACTCCAGACCTGGATAAAGTTTGCATGGTAACCTAAGTGGTGCCACATTGCCTAGTAACACACAGCTGGTGCCACATTGCCTTTACAGTTATTGCATATCAAACTTTCTGTTAATAAGTACATAATTTAGTGATTAAAAACTGGAGATCTATACGGAGTGAGGGGTAAGTAAAAAGTAAGAGAAAGTGGGGAGCATTAGCAAGAAAGGGATCTAAAGGGACCATTGCCATTAAGCATTTAGCAACATGAGCTTGCTACTCATTCAGCAACATTGCTACATAGTCCCACACGCCTAACATAATACTCCTCAGCTATACTCTCAGCGCCAGACGTTATGCCATTAACCATCTGATGCATAATACACAAAAATGGCAAGAACTGATGCGATTATAAGTAATTTCCATGATTTAAAGTGCTCAGGTTTTCATTGCTTTGCTGGGAAAAGTTGTGTTTACTAGTTGCCTGTTATTACTACTGTAATTAACATCAGGCCCAGGGGAAATCTTTAGAATTCAGCAGAACATATTTAAATAGTAAAATGTGTTAAATACAACTCAGTTTACTTTACTCTTACTGGTTGCTGAAAGCATTATCAAATTAGCTAAACTATTTCATAAAATATAGCTGCAAGCAGCAATTACAGGGTTATGCTGACCAATGGCACAATAGTACAAATATTTGTAAAGATCACTGATGATGAGTTTAGGAAAAGTGAAAGTTAAAATCATACCCAATTCCATACCCATGCCAACTTTTTGTCACTGGTTTCTCTAGATGTTACACACACATTTTGTGCAAATCAGTCAATCACTGTAGAAGGAGCTTGAAAAAGTAGGTTCTCAATATTCAAAATTGTAGACAGCAGGTAGAATTGACTAGCACAAATCTGGTATCACAGTAATCAGCCTTAGACAAAAAATATAAAGGACGGAGTCTCTGCAAATTAGTTAAATGTTATAAGCATTTTCATTTTGTTATAACTTTTGACCATTAGGTGGTGATGTCTCCAAATTTTGTAGGTGCTTTGAGAACTTGATGCCAAAAACCGTACCATGTTTGTAACAATACACAATTGTATTTGTGAAACATTTGATATCATTCAACTAATAAACTATTAACTTATATTCGTTGGCCCAAATAATAAAAAGAGAGCATGTCATGACTTTAAACCACAATATTCTAAAGTTATAAGAAAAAAGCATTTTTATAACTCTGGTGCAGTAGGTTGCGCAATGCAGAAACTGTGCATATACTGGTGATAAAAAATACCATGTTCAAAAACATTGTTATTACATTATAGGGTGCATTAAAGTAGACATTAGTCAAGGAATTTTTCCTTTGTGGGCTTGACCCTTAGTAAGACACTAGGGATGAACAGAACTTTTTAAATGACTTGCTTTAATTCTGCAGAAATCTGCTATGTTTTTTAGGCACTGATTTAGTGTGGGTCTACTGCTCAGGGACAGAAGGACGGGTTCTTTCAGTAATCCTAATTTTAAAAGTCTATCTGTGATCTATCCAACATTAACCACTTAGCTCTTATCAGCACAATCATCCTTAATGAGAACAATATCTGCAATATCTGCAGTTGTCTCTCAAGCTGGTCCACTCAACATGAAAAGAAATCCTGATGTACATCAGAGGTATAATGATGGGTGTTACATTTACATTTATTCATTTAGCAGACGCTTTTATCCAAAGTGACTTACAAGTGTGGAATACAACAAGCGAGTGAACCTGAAGAGGCAACTAGACACAATAAGTGTCTAGTTACAATAGCACACATCCATATATGCATACTTCCTGTAAAGTGATTCCGTGGTGCAGCACCATGAAGGCATAGATGTTGTTCAAAGATCGAAAAATGCTTCAAAGAATGGCATTAGGAAGATTAATGATGCCTAAGGAGACCTGGGAGACATTACAAAGTCCATCTGGATCACAGCTCAGTATGTATATAAACAGATCAGTCTCTATGAATTATAAAATCAAGTTGGTTAACTTTTTGGTCAACCAGTGACCATGACTATTATTATTAATAACTGGAACACCCAAACAACCATGAAGCCAACATACCTAGATAAAGTGGTTGGTCAAGTAAATGAAACCATCAATAGAAAAGCAAATCCAATGCACATGAAAATTACATTTGGGCTCAAAGATTTAAGTCATTCCTAATTCAGAAACGCAAAGTAGGGCGCAAACCACTGCAGGGCTCGGTTTCATGTCCACATCCAAATTGTACAACAGTGTGTGGCCATTTTTTATGAAGACAATTACTGTTATGACAAAGATAGTAGAGGGATTTTAAAGAGCTAAGAACACCCTCTCTTCAAGATGAGATTGCACATGTGACATTAATATCACTGCTTCTCGGATTGTGGACTTAAACCTGATAGACATTAACGCTTCAAAGGACCAACCATATGAGATTATTTTACCCACTATTTTGCAGATGCCAAACTGCAACATTGGGAACTTTCTTTCCCTGCCAACATCAACTCTCACAAATGCAAGACATACTGAAGATTAGCTTAAAAAGTCCTCAAAGCTACTGAGGTTTAAGGATGAATCTGTAAACTGTAAACAACCTTCTGGCAAAAGTCAGTCTTACTGAACAAAATCACCCTGAGGTAGGAGTTTTCTCATGTCAATAACACTGACTAAAGAACAATAAACATGACGCTTTCTTATTTCAGACAATCACATTCCTGATGTTAACTAAAAACACTGAGGTTTGGTAGATCGTTCTGCTCACAAACACGCACTCATTTAGTACTTGAGTCAATTAATCAAGTCATAAAATCACTATAGCGCATAGTCTGCTGCACAGATATTTGCATCAGTGCATCTATGAAATTTATTACCTAAATCTTTTCGTTGACTAATGTTCTCGTAATAGAACAAATATTTCCAGTAGACAGATTTTTCCTTTCAAATACAATCTTCCAAAGCCTGCCTGAACATAAACTCAATTGTAGGGGTTGAGAGGATTTGAAGATGAAAATATTGAAAAGCCATTAGTGAATTAGGACCTTTACACATTTTTCAGTTTTGTGGAATATTTTTATGGAAAATGATTCAGTTGTTTTTTCCTCTCTGTACAAGCTCTCTTCAGAGAGCACATTTGTGCGTCTTACATTTTTGAGTCTTGCATAATAATGTGGAGTTCTCTATGTGTCTCCACACTTCAAGCGATTCAGAGAGAAGGAGAAATGCTGTGAAGCATTTTGTGAAGTTGACAGAAACCGGCCCAAAAACTTGAAAACAAACTCTAAGACCACCAAACCAAGATCAACAAGCCACTTGATTTATGAAAATCCTTAGTAATATGTCCTCAAATCATTACTAAGGGTCTTCTTACCCTTTATTGCAGCTGAGGCCAGAACTTCAAACAGCTGAACTGTGTTCCATGACTTAAGCACTTTGGTTTACAGCTCACCATTCTGGTGCAACATAAATGATCTAACAAAAGATTCTCAATGCTGCTGATGTTCTGGAAACACTGCTTTAGTGAGGGAACAAACACATGTGTGTGTTCTACAACAAAACAGTGACAAAGAAAGTGTGAAAAACAAAGAAAGTACCATCAAAAGCACTTTTCAATTATGGGTATCATTGTCAACAGTTAACATCAGGGCACAAATTTGATTGCTTCAATTCAAATTCAATTCAAATATATTTATATAGCACTTTTTTAAAATGCTGCATTCTTTAAATTCTTTCAGTTTTTTTAATTATCTGTGTCTTGTCATGTCATTCTGTTGCACTGTGGAGCTTCTGTCACTAAAACAAATTCCTAGTATGTGCAAACATACCTGGCAATAAAGCTTATTCTGATTCTGATTTCAGAAATAAATATCAAAGTTTTTCACTTCACTTTTGGTTCTGAGTTAATATCTAAAGGTACAGACAGACTAGATGCAGACTGTATTCATACCCATGTAAACACAGAAAAGCAGCAAACTTATGCATGGATTTTTGTCTTACATAGTATAACAATGTACAATTTTGGTGACCCATGGTATTACTAAGATCACATGGCTAAACATAAAATATAGTTTTAGTGCTGGAGGAAAGGCCAGTACATGTTGCTGATATCTGTGTGCAATAATTTTGCATGCTTTAGGTTTAGTAAAACTACACTTTTAGTCAAAAACAAGCAGACAGTTGTTTGTTTTTTGAGAACAAGTTGGCAGGACAATCAGTCCTTTCTTTGAGAAACAGTGTGAACTATAAAACAGAGCAACAATGGACAAAATATTTACCCATTGGTTCTTTGTATTTCCATGTTTGGAAATGATCAGGTCTGCTAAACATGAGTCATATAGTTACACATAAACTGAAATGCGGTATCACCTGAACCTCGGGTCAATTTCCAGCTCAAGCAGAACAAAAACTACTGCTACAAAACCATTTATGCCATAACGAAACCATCACACTTATAATAGGTACAATACACAGCGCAATTAGTTGCATTAAATACTAGGACTGCTCAAAATGAAAGAGAAATTGTCTAAAGAAAACAGTAGCGCAAAAAGTGTTTGTGTGAGGTACCATGCTAATAGACTACAGACATGAATCACTGAAAGATGCAGTGTTTTCTGCCACTTTGATTAATAGAAATATTAGACCACAAACGTAAAGGAAAAATAAGGAAACAATTAGGAAATGACGCAAGCTGCAATAGAATATGCACTGCAGCATGCACACTTACTGCTAGGACATTCCTCTGACAATAGCCCAGATCTTCAATCACTAGGTTAGATCAGTATTTACTTGAGGAATCTGGGGACATGAATGAACACACCCAAAATGGTGCTTGAACCCCCAAATATGACCGTTAAGTCTCATTTTATATCAAGTGAGCCACATGGGCCAATATGGGGAGCATCATTGGGCAGTTCAAAAACAACCCAACTGTACATGTCAGGAATGGTTCATTATGTAATGGCTGACCAAAATAAGTGTATGAAATACTAACATCTGTAGAAAATAAAAAGAATTAATCAAGTGTGCTAGGTGCATACAACTTTTCAGAAATCTCTTCTGCAAACTCTTCAACTTTTTTAAACATTCCCAGACTGAGTGAAAAAATTCCTTTTTCACTTTTTCCTTAGCTCATTCATTTCTGATAGACATTAAATGGAAGACAATGGTCATGTAGTATTGGTATCTGTCCTCATAACAAACTAATGCTCACCTGGTTGTTCTTCCAACCCTGATCCAGTCAAATATCCCTGTGTTAATACAGGAGAAAGTGAGACTTTGAGGTTTTCTCACTGACATGGTTTAATGCAGTACATGCCTCTCTGTTCCTCTGTCTACAGTATCTTCCCCTGAGAAGTTACCTCAGACTGGATGCCTACATGTCAACCCACATGACAACCCAATTAATAGTCAACGAAGAGATGATAACAATCTGAATTTAAACACTGTACACTCCCAGAGGTTGAGGAATTTGAACAAAACTTACAGTAATCTGAAAATCTAAATTCTTCCACTAATCCAGTAAAACCTGTGAAACAGTTCTGCAATTTCTTAAAAGCCCTAAAAAAGACAGTTTACCAGTATTTTCATATCACTGTGATCAGAAAACATATTTTCCATACGACATATTTGGCACACAGCCAAATTTTAGGTCCATGTCTGCACCAGTACTAGAGCCCCCACAGCTGGAGGAAAACACAAGTAGCTGTCCGTCATATGAATCACATTAGCCATAAGACTACCAGCATTAACTGTAATGCAGCACTGCTGGGGAAACAGGGGTTCACTATAAACTTTGGCACAGGCGTGATGAATTTGTCTGGTTATGATGAAGTTTCTCTGAGGTTTCAGAGGCAGCTCTGAGGATGAGGCTTAACCAATACTGTAATGAATGAAAACAATCCAGATGTTGAAATCTTTCCTGTGCCCCCTCGTGGCATGAGACTAAACACCAAGCCATTCTTTCCTACTTAACCTCAGGCAAGGCAGTAGGGTCAATAAAGATTATATAATGCAAGCAGGGTGGACCCAGACCTTCTTGCCAATCACTTCTTTTCCTTTAATTACACTCATGAAAAGTTTAAACCACAAGCCTAGCCGACCATTTTCCATTATGTTGTATAGTCTTGTGGCACTTTTCCTGACATCATCTGGCCTGTACAGTTCCCGCCACTTTTTTTGATCTTTTGTACGATCTCAAACACCACTAGAGGAAGCCATATTACGCAACTGCCTCAACACAAAAATAATAATTTTCTCCCCTCAAATGCAGTGGTTAGCAGCAGTAAGTGGTGAGGTGAATAGAATAACACTCCTTTGATTTGTGCTTTAAAAAATATTTTGGTGGTTTGGAAGAAAAAACAGAAAGCCATCTACAACAGGCAGCACTGACCGACAAACTCCAGATGTGCTGCACGGTGAAAGACGCACACTGCAATAGAAGTGACTCCAAACCTGTGTGGACCACAGGGCAAACTTATCTGGTTGGTTCTCTAAATGTTCAAGAACCAATTTCTACCCTGCAGTCAAGAACTAATGCAAACTACATAACCAGATCTCTGAAATTACTTCAGGGAGATTCAAGCAAAGGCAATGAAATGTGGCTGGGAAAAGTTACCTGATCAGTGTTGAGCAAAACAAACAAAACAGCAAACAAAAATAAAACAGCAAAAAAATAAATACATTATAATATTAAAAACAAGGAGCCTGTTGGGATTGTTTTGTCATTTGACTATTGTCCATGCTTTTAGCATGGACAATAACACTTTTAAACACTTTTCTAACACTTTTCTTATTAGTGTTACAAAGACATGTCTTGTCTTTAAGTGTTTTTGTTTGTTTCCTTCTGTTGTCTGAAAAAGAGACTCCCAGGAAGAGACACATAAACCTGCAATGTCAGAAACCTGCTCATCACCCACTCACGCCTCAAACCAACTACTGTCAATCATCAAGATAAAGGAAACCACATTATCCAAAGGATAAAATGCATGTGTGCAGGGTGTGACAGAAGTCATAGCTGCATGGATGCTGTGTGCATTTAGTCAAAAAGGGAATATTAACTACCTAAAACTGAATTTCAAAGTTTTTTTTTTTTACTTTATAGGAGCATACTACTGTTTTAGTACAAATATCTGACAGCTTTAGCTCAGTGTCACACTGGTCAGTGTCTGCAGAGGCACTGAACTCATAACTAGATAAAATAAAAAATATATCAAAAAAATATATTATTCCTGAAAAGGAATTCAGAAGCATTACTGCTCAATTTCAACACAATTTTACATGTACCATCTTGGTATAAATAAAGTGTGCGAAATGAAGTTTGTGAGATGCATGGCACATGTGTTGATGGGTGGGACCAATCAGGAGGTGGAGGAAAATTGTTTTGCAGGGTGGGTGAGCAGGAGAGACAGTGGGGAGGGCAAAGGGTGGTAGGTGGTGGGAGGTCAATGTCTGTGGACCTCAGCAAAAGAGGAGGGGCACAGCACACATGAAAATATATTTAAGCTGCATCCACAGCAGGCCCTTGGTGGGAGCAGACTGCACATTGTGAAGAGCAGAAGAGAGAAAAACTTCACCAGCCGGAAAACTATTCTACGGTTCTGCGCTTTATTCCAGACAGTTCCTGCTTTACTTCTGCTTTTGCCACTACCATTCAATACACAGTTCGAGTGACATCTTCAGGATTGATCAACATCATCTGTAGGCAAGACGAACAAGCAAACTTCTTTCTTGCAGAAGAGTAATGAAAGGCGCAACAATGACTACTACTTCACTAGCTCTTTTGCTGCTGGTGCTGGGCCACGCATTGGCTCAGAGCACCCTCAAGAAGAACTTAGTGACACCCAAACCAGCAAAACAAGTGCAATGCTGTGATGATGTCCGTTCCCTGAAGGTCCAGGTGGCCAATCTTAGCAGCATGCTGGAGGAAATGAGCAAGAAGCAGGAGTCAGACCTGATGAAGATTGTGCGGCAGATGATGGAGCTGGAGAAGCTAAACCAGCCTCACGAGGCTCGTGTCACAGAGGCTGAGAGCAAGTACTCAGAGATCTACAACCAGATCGAAATCATGCAGCTGCAGGCAGCCCAGTCTGCCCCACAGCAAAGCACCTCAGGTAAGTCCCGACACACAGAGCTGTGCCTAATCTTTTTTCAACTGCATGCCTTGTGTTACTCTATTCTCTTTGCTTAGCAGGGTCACATGTGCAGGGATGACTTATGTCAGAGTGTCAGGGTGTCCCCTTCAGTCACAAGAAAATGTAACCCTTGTAATCAGACCTTTGAAATGGTTGAAATTAATATTTAATAATCAAATTTTATTAATAAAGGAATTTAATAATTCCTGTTTTTTAAGATACTGTATATAAATATCTTCTCTGTTTCTAAGTAGGACATTCCAACAAGTATTAACAAAAATCCTGCTGGATGCTTTGGGTACTAAAGAAGCATAATCTTTTCATCAGTCTTTTAGACCACCTCGTCCTCTGTACTATAACAGGACAGAGCTCTACATTTGTCCTGATGTGGCCAACAGCCCTGGACAACATTGCACACTTCAAGAACTGAGATGCCTCCAATTTCTTTTTGCCCCTGCTCTTTAAACATCATTGCAAAGTCTATGCTTGATACATAACTCTTATATAAATACATAAAAAGTTTTATAGCTCTATTATCACTGTACATTGTCCAATAAAAAGTGTAACGTGATAAAGAGATGTGTGTGCAGCTAACCAGATTGTTTTATAACATACATAGAATTCTTCAGACACATGCTTTCATTTACAGAAAACTATTACCATAGCTCCACATGAGGAGCTTAAAAGAGGCAGTAGCTGGCAGTAATCAGGAGAAAATAACACAGGTTACAGGGTGCAGGAATGTCTGGCTTTATAACTGCAGCCAAGTCACAGCACATAATATATGCTTCTGTCTCTGAGCTGGAGAATGACGGGCCACCTCTCTTTCTTTGAAAGCCGTCAGACTATTAATCTTTCAAATGAGAGGAAGACGGTAAATGAAGTATGTTGCCAAGCTGTAGTTTTATATCCAATTAGTCAGTCATCACACTGTTTCCTTTTTGCCTACTGGCAATGTGAACGCAGTAAAGCTTTGTGTCAAAGTTCTAGCTGCACAGATGCACACAGCAGAAAATCAGCATGTGTGCACACAAAATTCACACAAGTGTCTTGAGCAGGTTGGAGATTGGATCCTGATAGAATTTATCCAACTGCTGCTTTTTTCCAGATCCTAAACTCTCTCTTTCCCTTAGATGCAATCTATGACTGTGCAACCCTATACAACAAAAACTACAAAATTTCTGGAGAGTACAAACTACCGAAAGATGACTTTCTGGGAACACCTGAATTAAACGTAAGTTTGAAACTTAAACACTGCACAAGTAGAGTTTGTTTTGGTAATGATCACACTTTTAAAAGCTTTGCCTTTAATCCCAAGATGTTTTTGATTTGTTTCAGGTCTACTGTGATATGGAAAACAACGGCGGTGGCTGGACCGTCATTCAGAGACGCAAGATTGGTCTGACGAGCTTTAATCGCGAGTGGAAGCAATACAAGAATGGTTTTGGTACAATCCGTGGTGACTTTTGGCTTGGCAATGAACACATCTTCCGTCTGACCAGACAGCCTACAGTGCTGAGAATAGATATGGAGGCAAGTACACTCCATACCTAATTCTATTATCATTAAGAACATTAAGCCAGAGATATATCAAGTGCTAACAGCAAACATTATATGAGAAGTTCTGCATGTTTCACAATCACTTTAGGATTGGGAAGGTCAGACACGCTACGCTGAATACAATTTCTTCACACTGGGCAACGAGATGAACAGCTACAAGCTCTTCATCGACAACTACAGTGGGAACGCAGGCGACTCTCTCCGCTACCACAATAACACCAACTTCAGCACTAAGAACAAAGACAATGACAAGTGTGTGGACAACTGTGCCCAACTGCGCCAAGGTAAAAACAGAAATCAAAGACGAGACAAATCTGAACTGGTCCATTCTGTTTCTGCACTTCATAACTTCTTGTAGCTCCATTATATTAGCAACACAAAGGTTGTGGGTTCGATTTCCAGGGAACACACATACTGATAAATAAAATGTATACCTTAAATGCACTAAGTTGCTCTGAATAATAAAGCATCTGCCAAATACATAAATGCAAATGTTCCTTAAGTTCAACTGGTACAGCTTTATGGTAGCAGCATAAAGGCTGTGGATTTGATTCCCAGGGAACACACATACTCATGAAATGTATAACGTGAATGCACTGTGAGGTGCTATAGATAAACGCATCTGCCAAATGCATAAATGTCAGTGTATATGTGAAATGCAAATATTTGAACCTTCACTTTTGCTTGCAGGTGGATACTGGTACAATTGCTGCACTGACTCTAACCTGAATGGCGTGTTGTACCGCTATGGGTCACATACCAAAAACCCAGATGGCATCTCTTGGTACGGATGGCACGGACCAAACTACTCATTAAAATGGGTGGAGATGAAGATCCGGCCCCAGAACTTCATACCTTAGAGACTTCCTAAATTAAAGTTTATGCGCCTTCTCACCACTAAACTTTGGCATCAATGGATCAACATAATCTACAGCTTGAACTGGGCAACATTTTCAAAATGAATGCATCTATATAACAGTATTTTAGGACTGAATATGTGGCGGACAATGTTTGATTGTAAATTGCATTTTTTATGTGGTATTTATCTCTTAAATATTTTATTTTCTTTAGCCTTTCCTAGAGGGATTTCTGTACCAGTGTGGGCATCAATACACTTTTTTCCAAGCAACAGGCCACTCACATGAAATGTTAAATTTTGTAAAATATTAAACAATTTACAAATTTGACAAGAGTACAAAAGAACAAAAGTTCAGACACATTGTGGCAAATCCACTATTAAATTAAAATTAATTGTGTAAAGCTGTTGTATGATTAATAAAATTGTATTTTTAAAGAATTTTTGTTTGCTTAATGTGTGCTTGCTTTATGAACAAGATGAACAAAATTGTAGTAACAGTTAATTCAAGTGAACACCAAAAACATCAAAAAACAAGAAAATGCCAAAATTTAGTTTAATGAGTTTAATGTAACAGTGTTCAACGAATGACAATGCTATTCTTGTGACACTCTTCCCACCTCTTTCCCAAAGCAGTTGTCACTATGTCTGTTGTAAAGTGTCTTAAACAGATTTTCATTGTCATGAATAATTTACACAGTTACTACAGGCAAATAAAGATGGAAAACTGTTAGCTAGACTACACGTTTCGTACAAAAATCTAACAGGCAAACACTAAGTACAGAAATTATTAAATGCATATAAGAAGTCTGGGAAAATACTAACGCCAACACACAACCCATTAAAATCGAACCACAGGTATCAGACTAGACAAGCATGAAGCATAAATCCATTAACTCCTTGTGCGCACACCCTAAACCTGGATAAACATACCAGAAAGTCATTTTCGTTGGTGAAGATTCTGGGAGGTCCACATGAGGTTTGGCTGCCAGGAACTGTATGGACTTATGTGACCTTTCAGTGTATCTGAGTACTTCCTGTGTACAAATACCTGATAAACTTTGTTCCTCAGAGCTGTTCCTTGTGTAATTTAAACAAGAATTAAACCTTTGCTTAACCTCAACAACTAACTGAGCTCTATATGAAAGACTGATCTAATACCTGCTTGTAATTTAGTTTAAAATAGGCAGTTCTTTAAAGGGATTAACACTCATTTAAGAGCCCTTTGTACTCTGTGCTGTGTGCCTGTAAGCGTAAAAGAAGAACAACAGAGAAACTAAACGGTTGCCTAAAAGAGTTTGCACAAAATCAATACAGCAATATATAACAATGTGATTCACACTGAATCCATGAGAAACTCCAACACTATCAACTAATTTTCCTCAATTGCATAAAGTACAGCATTTTTTATTTTTTAAGCTCTTACAGTTCACTGCTCCGTTCCACTGACAATACACTGTCTAAATCACTCAATGCATACAAAAATATGAGACACGTCCTGTCTCCTTTTTTTGCCAAAAATTTACTTGTTGCTATGACCATGAATCACAATAGTCATACCAATGTTATTGGCCCACCACAATAAACATATTCCCCAAGTTTGATGTAAATCACTTAATGCATATTGTAGATATTAGAGGCTTCCTGTTTCCCATTTTTTCACCATAATTTTACTGCCTCACCTCGCAACACCATTTGGGATATTAAAAATCCCTTCACAATTTTGAATCTTCAATGTCTTGGCATGACATCCACCAAATTTGGTTACATTCACAAAAAGTCTCTAGGAGGAATATTTAAAAGTTCACGGCATGCACATTTCAGAAAATCCAAAATGGCCAACTTCCTATTGGGTGGAGCTAAGGGGTGTTGTTCGGGTAGACAAGACAAACACACATATAACAGCAATGTATACAACTGTACAAAACTGTACAAGTTTTGTACAGTTGTGTGCATGCATATAATGCATGCAGTTGTGTGCATGCATGCATGATATATGCTGATATATGCTCCATTTTTTATGCATTGTACTAGAGGTTGCCCCTAAGCTTCACTACCACACCCGTGTCCCAGTCTTTGGGACTGGTCTTAATGGTTGATGACTCTGACATGCGCGCCAAAATTCAAAAGATTTTTGAGCATGGTAAGGGGACCAAAGGCAGTGAAAGCCTTGAAAATAAAAAATAATAATCCTAAGAAAAACAATTGGGCCTTTGCACTTTCAGTGCTAAATATAGCTGCAAGCAGCAATCACGGGGTCAAGCCCATCAACAGCACCAAGGAAAATATTTGTAATAATCTCTGATAATGAGATTAAGAAAAGTTAAAGAAAACATGCACAAAACCTGTTAACACAATTAAACAATATATACTGTCCAGGAATCTAGAGATCACTCTCATAACTATAAACCAAAGCATTCAAAAGTTATAATCAAAAAAAGCCATTTTTCACATCTCTGGACCAGTAGATGGCACTGTGACAAAACTGTGCACGCACCCTCAGATCATGCCTGTAATGACATGTACCAAGTTTTGTTTTAATACCCCAAAGCATTGACAATATACAAAGGTATTGACACAAATTTCACAACTTTTGCAAGAGGAGTATTTAGATGTTATATACCAAATATTATGCAAATCAGACAAATTCCCTAGGATGAGTTCGTAAAAGTATGCTGCTGGTGGTACTAGAGAGTTTCAGGTAAAGACTCCCAATTTGCTGTGATAACATTCTATTTCTATGAACTGAAACACTGATGGCAGTATTGGACTTAAAATGTTTTAAGGAACTACAGTCTAAATCTGAGTTAAAATTACTGGTCTTTAAAAATTTTCTTGTTGCCCCCTTTCATCAAACATGGCTGAAACTTTGCATTTTAGGTCAGAATGTTCTGTTTTTCACAGAACCTGAAAATTCCTTTTGTGGACATTTTAGTAGCATTTTAGTAGCATTTTAGTCATAATGGGCCACATTAGACAAATATAAAAAATAATCTGCTAAACAAATCAAATAACATTATTTTGATATTTTTGGTCATGAGGGTCTGGGGATGATGCATGCCAAGTTTCATGTTATTAACTAATGAAATTTGATTGGCTGCTGGCAGTCATGTTTTTTATGCATCCAAGTAAAATGATAGAATATGTTAAGACATTTACCAAAGATGTATAATAGTTTTCAACTTTATCAAGCATACGTTCCCTATATTTTACAAATCAAGGAACAGTCTGAAAATAGATTTTTTTAAAAATTCAAAATGGCTGAAAGATTTTAGAGACTTAGACTTTTATATGCTTGGACCCCTAATAAGAAAATCCTTACAAAAAAGAATAGTATTTACTAATTAGCTTTTCCTTGTAAAAGCTTATGAAAACACACCTGGAAGCACACAGAAATTGCATAGCAGTTAGCCATCCAGATAAGATATGCGATTTCAGCAACTTGCCATTTTTGGGTGCAAGTATGCATGAGAAGGTCAGAGAAAGGTTTGTATGCATGCCATCTTAGGGTGGAACTAGGACAAAGCAGACATGGGGATGGATAAAAGTTTTGCATTTATTTACAAGATGCAAAGGGTGAGGATTTTCTATCACAACAGTCATGGTAGTGAACTTGAGAAGACCTCTGATGATCACTGGTTCCTTAAACACCATTGTGGAAAGCTGTGAGTTTGCATTTGCTCACGATACATAAGTCAAATACATTAATACTTATAATAAACCCATAAGCAGACGTTCTTCATCAATAATTCCAAATACTAATTATGTTTTGGTGCAATCTGGCTAATTGACATGAAAGCTTGCTGAAAATATCAAACATTTAAGTAACCATATCAAAACAACCTGAGTGGTAAAGACCTGTAGAAAGAGAGGCAAGTAAAGTGAAACGAGTGGCACTGCACTGAACAATCCTCTTTAATTACTGATCACCTAAAAGCAATATAGCACGCTTCATCTATACCACAGTATAAAAATGAGTGTGCAGGTAACAGAGATCTGCAGAGGACTTAAATGTGCTCATCGAAAATCCTGAAGAGATGAGAGGCAGCTGGAAATTCTCACTGCAAGCTCAGCAAGTCTTCAGAAACTGAAAACAGCTCCACAGGAGGGTCCCGCCAGATGCAGAATGGATAAGACAAGTCCAGTTAAATGCCTGGAAAACAGCTCTGTGCCTTCGACTGTATGGTTGAAGTGTCAAATAAAAAATGTATGAGGGTGGATGGAAACAATGATGTGTGTGCTTTCAGAAAGCAGACATCACCAGGACACCGGTTTGAGTTCATAAGCAAGTGAAAATGAAGATCAAAGCAACTTCTTGTTGCCAAGATCAACTCTGTGATGCTTTCTAGCCAAATATTCAGAACTCTTCACTGCAAAACAATTTCCCCCAAAAATAATCATTTACTCACCCTCATTCCAAACTTGTATGACTTTTTTCATTGGAACACATGAAAGGGGATATGAATGAATATCCGGTTGGTTTGGGCCTGTATAATACATAAACAACAGGCTGCGTTCTTTGTGGTTGTATGTACCAACTCAGCATGTCAGCTTTAAAACCCAATGGCGTTTGGTGGGCAGGACTTCCTATTCATCCTAAAAATCGAAGGTGGAGAAATGTTTAAGAAACCTGTTTTATATTTTTTTGGCATAGAAAGCACATCACATGTAAGCGCATGGATGTTTGCTGTCTTTGTGAAGGACATTCCACCCCAAAGTAATTCCACCTTCCAGTAATTCACAGACCACATTTAAAATGAAACCTGATGAGACATCCCAACACAAACAAACCAGCAAGAACACAGAGGGAACACAGATGAATCTGAGACATTTCATGGTTTGGTGCTTTTCAATCGAAACATACACACATAGTCGGAATCAGTGTGAAGAGTGTGAATTTCTCTTTTACGTGTTTTATACACAATAGTACTGATATACCAATGCCATAGTTTGGTTCATCACGGTTTTGGACCCACGGTTCGGTTCTCGGGGCAGGATTCATGACATGGCACCAGCAATACTAAAAAACACTAAAGATTCACTTGAAACTTCTAATAATAATACTTGAAGACAGTAACTTTAGTGTACAGAGGAATTCCCTGCCAGAAGCTCGTATACTTTGTCAATGGTCATGTCAATGCTCACCATAGTTGTGTTAAATATTGGCATTTTAAAGGTGTGAAAATGCACTAAAGATATTAAAAGATTAAGTCCTGACAGAAAGAACCTTGTTTCTAAAACAGACATTTATCTTCTGAGGATATATATATATATATATATATATATATATATATATATAAGACAGACAATATGTATATGAATATATGCATAAATGTGACAAATGTGCTATAAGGTGGTGA
Source organism: Chromobotia macracanthus (assembly GCA_036877525.1). Classification (NCBI taxonomy): domain Eukaryota; kingdom Metazoa; phylum Chordata; class Actinopteri; order Cypriniformes; family Botiidae; genus Chromobotia; species Chromobotia macracanthus. Next base: position 1,164,788 of record JAZGTH010000002.1, read on the forward strand.
TCATGATTCTGATTTAAGTCTTTCTTATAAAAATGTTGCTGTATAATGAGTGTATGGTTATCGCTCCAGTAGCTGGCCCCTTGCTGATTTTAAACGCGACTGATCGTTTTGTCTCAAATTATTTAAAGTGCAGAAAACTTTAAAACTATCAGCAGCTTTACACAGAGATCTACATTGGGAAATAAGCAAGAACGTGCTGATTCAGTCACACTGATTATGAAATTACAGACTCAAAAAAAGTATTTATTTGTTTTGTTGATCTGTGTGGTTTAATTCACAAGTTCTTAAATATTCAATGTCATTTTTAGATTATTAGCATGAAACTTGTGCGAAAGATATAAATTTGTGCAATGCCCTATGCTGAATTTCAGGCCCTGGTGTACAATATTTAGAAAACATACAGCTCTTATTAGGTGTTAAAAGTGAACTTATCACAATTTAATCCACATATCACAGAAGAAAACTTTTTGTGACATAAGGCAAAGTGAGGTCAACCTCAACAATGGGCCAGGGCTTGTTTGGGGCAAGCAACGTTTAGTTGGCCATGAGAGTTCCGCAGTACATACCATGGATGGTATCACGTTTTTTCAGGTCAGTTTTGAATATTGTTACACCTCAATATATACACACAATATATATTGTGTTGAGAGGTGAGAAAGTTCCACCCTTTTCTTTCTACTCAATTTTCATGATTTGCATAAAGGTTTGCCTGACATGTGGTTAGTCACATGATCTACATGATCTTATTAAGTCGTGTATTGTACCTGTTGATGCTGTTGTAATGGCCCATTTGAACAAATCTACCCAAAGGGTCCAGCAGTAGGACCAAAGGCATTAAGCAGTAACCAAATTTTAGAACAAAAACACAATTTTAGAATAAATTTGAATAGTTGTGAATTTGAATAGAAGTGAATGATTTGAGAGCTAAGGGGAAGATGTTCCCTATATAATGACTTTATCTTTCACAGAACTAACTTAGAATATAAGATACAAGTTATATGGAGCCTTTTTATGATGCATGGGTGGTTCTCTTTTATACTTTATGTAGCATGACAGCCATTGTGAAGATTCTACAAAAATTTCACCCTGTCTATGAAATCACACAGGTTTGGAACAACACAAAGTGTTGTTGAACTGAATTAATCAAAATACAGATCCTTACATTTATGGTTTAACACAAACTACTAAGACAAATACAGATCTCTATACATCTATCTTATATTTCAACTTCTGAGGTTTCCTACCTGATCTGAGACTCTAAAACAAGGGGTGAAGGGCCCTTCTGAAACTCCAGTTCCAATACTCCAATACTGCTCCAGTAGTGCAGGGCCTTTGCATAGGCTCGACACTTAGCAGCCCTCTCTCCAAGCAAAACAATGCCATTGTCATCTCTTAAGGGAAGTGGCCCCTAAGAGACAAACTCATAACATACATAAGGTATGAACAGAGAAAAAGAGCATTAAACAGGCCAAAGAGAAGAAAACCAGCCCAATACATGACTGACAGTTAGAAAGTCTTATATAACAAACCCATGCTGAGTCTCAGAGTTCTTAGCCCATCTGCATGTCATCACTCAAGAATGTGAGCCATACTTGTTGTGCCGGATTAAAACTGAACATATGCACCTTTCATTCACACTTATTTCAGATAATCTCACTGTGTCAAGGAATATCGGTGCAATATTGAAGTAAAGTAGCAATTACGTCTATAGTGTTGCTGTAGTTCAACTGGTAGAGCATTGCATTAAGCAGCGCAAAGGTTGTGGGTTTGAATCCCAGGGAACACACATACTGTTAAAATGTATATCTTGAATTCACTTTAAGGCACTTTGAATAAAAGCGTCTGCCAAATGCATAAATGTAAATAAATGACCTCAACACAGGACACAGAAGGAGCTGAAAGTAATTCAAAATAGCATCCTGGATTTCATGTGGCTTTTTTTACAGGCAAGAAAAAAAATCAAGACAGCTGCTTCCTTTTCTTGCCAGATGCCTTTGAATAAAGAGAGAGTGGAAGTATTGGTTCTTTGTAAGGGACTGATGTGTCCATACTTGAAACCACATTTCACATCACAACAGCTGTCTGTCACACTTTAGGGTCCACTGCACACTATTAACTACTGACCATGATTTTTGCCTCAAAAAACTCTTAAAGTACTGCACAGAAAGTGTTGTTAAGTTGTTAAGTTTAGGTATTGGGCAGGATTAAGGAATCAAGAAAAGGTCATTCAGAACAAGGCATTAATACATACTTTATAGGTACTAATAAAGAGTCAATATGCTAGTAATAGTAATATCAATGCTAACACACAACTAGGTAATAGTGAGAACTGGACCCTAAACTAAAGTGTTACCCAGCTGTCATATTATAAACCACTTTTACAATCTAATTAACTATTAACAGAGAAAATCAAGCCCTGCCTGAAATGTCATGTGTATAATATTGCATACAAAATAGCAAGAGTTTGCAAATCTGCAAGCTTGAATGTGATTGGCTGGTTTTACAAAATTTCCAGGAAGCTCAGGTTGTAAGGTTTTGTTTGAAACACTTGCAGACGCAACTATTCTGTGTTTGCTGATTTCTGATTTACTCATATCTAACATGAAAAAAATGTGTGGCTGGTAATTTTTTTATGTGGTCAGGTGGTCTTATCGTGTTTAGATGAGCAAAATAAGATGTGCTGTGGAACCTGAATTCTCACTGACCTTGTCACTATGTTCCATGAACTCAGCGAGGTTGAGAAGCGTCTGTGTGACCTCAGCTATGTCCTCACCTATGTCCCTATGAACTGCAGATTTTGGAGCACAGGTGGCTTACTAGTCTGCACTTATTACTCTTGGACAGAGGGAGATTCTGACTATAAAATTCACACAAATTTTCCATTCATTTCTTCTTTAAAATAAAGTTAGTAATGTTGTGATAAAATGTATGAAAGAAATACTTTCAAAACGTTTTTGCTGAGATGGGCTGTCACCAGTCTGAAGTGATGATCTTCTGAAATTACATGTAACAGAAGGAAACAGACAGTAAATTTCACCTTACCAGTGGTATATATGTCTGAGCCAGAGACCAGCAGGAGCGCACAGCAGGTGGGGATGATTCCTTTAGCAACACCACACTGAGGCGTCTCAACCACTCTAGCCAATCATCTTTGGACACCTTCCTGGCCGCCCCCCATGCCTGCACAAGGCAGAAACCAGCCAATTACAAAATCAGATACTGCATTTACATTGACTTATTTTTATTACAGCACTGTAGCAACAGGCTCCCGTAGCAAATGCTAATTCAAAACAACAAAGGTGAATCTTTCTAAGAATGATGCATGTGAGGCTGCCTTTAAATTTGGCTACTTTTTAAAAAAGTATTTCCTCCAGAAGTGCACATACAGTACTGTGTAAAAATATTAAACGACCATTAGATGGTGTTTAAGCAATGGTATAATGACCATAAAGTATATAATTAGTTATCAGCATTTTTATTAGAATGCAACCAGAAAATACAGGAAATTTATATGCTGTATTAAAAAAAGGAAAAAACAGGTTCTATAGACTAAAGTGGCAAGTAAGTAGTGTGTGCTCCACTTACACTTGAGCAATAGCAGGACCAAGATGTGCTTAGGTCCAAGGGAGCTTACACTAAACACTGACTTTTGTCAGAAAAATTCACATTGTTCTGAATGTTTTATTTTTTTAAACTAAAACAACAAAGCATTGTTGCTATAAAATGCTACAAGGGTTTAAGTTTATGAAAAAGAACAACTGATTTTAAGGACATCTGACCTTCCTTTGATTGCAAACAACAAATACAAAGGTGTTTGAATTATATTTCAAGGCATTTTGAACAAAAAAACAGCCACATAATACTGGTGAGCAGGCAAATCAGACAAACGCTGTAGGAAAAAAGTACGTTTTCAATATAACTATAACTGGCAGACAGGAAGTAGCTTTGACTATGACAAATTTGGTATCATAGCACTGGGCATTAGTCAAAGAGTCTAAAGAAGTTGCATGAAAATATGTTATTGCAATCACAAGGAATAATAATTTTCTTAAATTTCTTTTGACCAAAAGGTGGCCCTGGCCCGATACTTTGCAGGTCACCTCAGCATATGCTAATTATGAACCATATGAAGTTTTCGTAACAATACACAATTGGGTTTGTTAAATACAGATATGGTTAGACTAAACCATATAAGATTCCACATAAGAAATCTAAACCACTCTTACAATTATATACCTAAGCATTCAAAAGTTATAATGAAAAATAGCCATTTTATCTCTGAACCAATAGGTGGCGCTGTGCATGCACCCCCAGGTCATGTCTGTGATGACATGTACCAAGTTTTGTGTTGTTACATCATTGGCCCTGGGGAAGCAACATTAAGGACACAAAATGGGTTTACCAAATAAAATAAGGTTTATTAAATAAAAAAAGGAAAAAGAAGGGACTGTGATGAAAACAAGTCCAGCTACTGCCAAGCAAGCTGCAGGATCAGAGAGCCAGTGAGAGCATGTGTCCTGGAGTTTAAAATGGCTCCTTTCAGGTGACGTCAATTAACCTGTTGATTGCAGGTGAGCTACTGAGTAACTGCAACAAAACAAAAGTTAGAACCACAAAACCCCCCCCCCCTCTCCTTACAAAAAAAAAAAAACCCCCCCCCAACACCCCCCACTCAACATGTTGAAAAATTACGTCATAAGGTGTGACAAACCACAAACACAGAGACATGTGTGACACATCAATACACAGACCTTCTGAAGTGCTGTGGTGCTGACATTATTTTGTGGTGCCGGATTCAACTGGACTGCTAACCAAAGTATCGCTCTGACTGCTGCGTAACTGTCTGTGTTGAAATATTAGAGGGTCTTCTTCCTCTTCTGCCAGAGTATAGCCCTAAGAAAAACACAAGCCAACACACAAAAAGTCAAATCTGTTTCTTTTGATGAAAAAGTAAAATTACAAAAATTAGTCAGTGACAAAAATTTGTCAGCAATTTTCACTAATTTTGTGAAAATTTGTTTTAAAAATTTGTGTTTAAAGGGATAGTTCCCCCCAAAAAATTAACAATTTTCAATCCCTTGCTCACCCTCATGTCATTTCAAACCTGTATCTCAAACTTGGTTTTCCTCTGTGGAATATCAAAGAAGATATTTTTAGAAATGACTCAGTGGTTTTGTGTCCATAAAATGAAAGTCAATGGGTGCTACTGTTGTTTGGTTACCAATGTACTTCAAAATATCTTTTTTGTGTTCCTCAGAAGAAAATAGTCATACAGGTTTGGAATGACATGAGGGTGAGTAAATGTCAAAGCTCAAAAATGTCAAAAATGTCAAAGCTCAAAAAATGATTGTTTTGTTTATTTTTTAATCAACATCACATTTTAAAAAGTTGATGGTTTAAAAATCATCCAAAATGTTTGACACAGATAAACATGTTTAATGTTTAACATATTATGAAACCTATTGATTTCACTACTAAACTATTTAATGGTGCTAGCAAGGTCATGGGTTTGATTTCCAGGGAATGCATAAACTGATCAAATTGAAGAAAACAACCCAAATTCACAGTGACATACTTAGATAAAAGCATATGTGAAAGGTAGTAATATAAATGTTATTAAATTGTAGAAAGTGCCATTTGTCTGACAAACAAGTCCACTGGCAAAAAAATGTATTATTTTAGCTTTAACTGAAAGACTTATTGTTGGCACAACTTATTGTTGTGTTGGTAGGAAATATCATACATGACAATGAGGCAGATTTTGGATGATTTTGTTTTTGGATGGAAAGGGGCCATGCTGAAACAGGAAGTCTGGGTTCACTAGCAAAGAATGATTGGTGATTCACACAGGGGGCCAACTCCAGGAAATGAAAGCTAGTTTTTTCAAAAGAACACAAAAGGCATTTTGTTTCAACCTAGATCCTCTGACGAAATTGAAATGCCGTCAAGGACCTACTTTATGGATAAAAAAATGTGCTTTTTGCTAAGGAATTATGTGTGTAGGCTTGGAGAGGGCAGGATACTGACCTTCACGATTCGACAGATGAGCACGTCATAGCGCTGGTGGTTAATGCGATGTTTCAACATAACTTTATTCACCATGGGGATAAAGATCTGGTACTGTGGAATGCAGATAGCACAGATTGGTCATAATATTTTTATACCATAGTCCACAACAGCAAGGCACCTGAATTACTCTTTATCTTGTTAGTTTTGTTTAATTAATATTAACAACATAATAACGCTGTAGAAATGTTTAATTCTTAATTTTGTCATGATATAAAGTATATGTCAAATTTGACAACAAGATTAAGGAAGGTTTATTTGTCTGTTTCTCAAAAATTAAAAATCACATATATGAGCCATAAAAATCTGAGGAACATGCAAACTATATTTTTTTAACATAACTTTTGTACATTTTGATGCATAATTTGACATATGTTTCTGCTGCGTATCTTATTTCATACATACATATACATGTGTGTGTCTATATACAGATGCATGCAACAATTCATGTACTGTTGACCTAAAACTAAATTCAATATAGCTAAGTAAATGATTAAATGACTGAAAATAAATTAATATTGTTGCAAGCAGTGATGACGGGCCCAAGCACTACTATGCCTATATCCATCTCTACCAGGTGCTTCTCAGAAAATGATGCATGGTTGTCACATGCATTTTACTGTTGCAAGTGACACACATCCTGCTGCCAGCTGGTGGTGCTGTGACACCACAATAGTATCAATGTCATCAGCACATCACACCAAACATATCTGCCAAGTTTGATGTAAATTGCATGCTGTAGATATTGGTGTCTCTTGTTTCCCATTTTCTGCCATAAATTTCTCGTCTCACCATGACAACACTTTTTGAAATATAAAAAAATTCCAATTTTTAAATCTTCAATGTCTTGGCATGATGCTCACCAAGTTTGGTAAAAAATTACAGGAGCAGTATTTAAAAGTTCATGGCATGCACTTTTCAGAAAATCTAAAATGGCTGACTTCCTGTTGGGCGAAGCTAATGGGTGTCAGAGCAAAAGTTGTTTAGGTCGACAATACCACTACACGTAACAAGTTTCATACAGGTATGTGCATGTAAGTATGATATATGCACTATCTTTTGTTCCCAGTATGAAGGGACCCTACCAAGCCCACCGTCCCACCCATGTGACAACCTTTGACTGGGCCTAATGGCCGATGACTCTGACATGTGTGCCAAGTTTCATGCAACACCATGGCAACATCATTCAAGAGATCAACAATCTGTGTACAATTTAACATGTTTTTTCAGACAAAGTTGAAGCGACTTCAAAACTCTGCTTTAAGTGACACTTTCTTCTGCCAGTTGGTGGCGCTATGACTGTGGCTCACAGCAGCTTACCACACTATGTCATCAATCCCAACAACCAAACATACAGCTCAGATTGAAACAAAATCACTCAATGCACACAGAAAATATGAGACACTTCCTTCCACAATCCCTTCGCAATTTAGGTTTTTTATGTCTTTGCATAATATTTACCTAGTCTGGTAACAATACTATAATCTACTAGGAGGAATACTTAAAAATCTGAAATTATCAGAAAATCCATATACAATCCAAAATGGCCAACTTCCTATGGGCGGAGCTAATGAATGTAATTTGAAAGTTGTTTGGGCTGATGAGAACAATACATGTATGAAGTCTGGTGACTGTAGGAAAAACTAACCCCATCATTGAAGTTAAAAGGGCGTGCTACAGAGCCACCTCACCATGGCAATGTCTAAGATTTTGCCCACACCTGACCACTATGATGTCCCAAATTCTACACCATTTCAAGCATGTGACACCCCTCAATTACAGTTGAATATAGTTTTAAAGTTTGACACATTTCCAGGGAAACCGTATTAAAAATACAGTGTTGCTTGAAAGTTTGTGAATCCTCCAGACATGATCAGGTTTTGTGTAATAAAAAAATATATAATAACCTAATCAAATGTACATCCGAAGCCCAATTTGTAAAGCAGACTTCCAAATGACGGACACAAGCAAAAAAAGGATATATTGTCATTACTTATTGAACAAAAGGGGTTAATCTCACAAACACCGGAAATTTGCCTTGTGCAGAAGTATGTGAAGCCTTTTATTTAGTAGCTTGTGGCATCTCCTTCTGCAGCCATTACTGCAACCAAATGTCTTCTGTAACCACTGACCAGTCTCTTACATCGGTCTTTGGAGATTTTTTGCCCATTCCTCCTTGCAGAACTCTGAGAGAGTCTGGAAGGACATCTGGCATGTACCGCCCGCTTCAGGTCTAGCCACATTTCAATTGGATTAAGATCCAGACTTTGACTAGGCCAATCAACAGTGTGAACCTTCTTTCTTTTAAGCCATTCCCTTGGTGGATTTGCTTGAATGCTTAGGGTCGTCTTGTTGCATCATCCATTTTTGACCTAGTATCAGCTCTCTGACTGATGGCAGGAGATTCTCTTCAAGAATTTGTTGATAGGTCTGAGAATTCAAGTTTCCCTGAATAATATGGAGTCACCCTGGCCCGGAGGCAGAAAAGCAGCCCTAGAGCTTCACATTTCCACCACCATGCTTCGCTGTTGGGAGGATGTTCTTTTCCTGGAATTCAGTGTTGGCTTTTCTCCAAACATGGCGGCTTATGACCAAATAAATCTATTTTGGACTCATCTGTCCAAAGAATGGACTTCCAAAAGGCCTCTGGTTTGTCCAAATGTTCTCTGCACGGCAAAGATACAGCCTCATATCCAAGTTTACATGCTTTCCATAAAATTCATAGATCTGGTATATGAGAATGGTGAGAGGTATCGACACATTCCATAACTTTTTTCTCTCTAGATGATACATACCAAATTATTCAGAAAAAGCAGGTTATTCCGAAAATTCAAAATGGCAGAAAAACATTTATGATGGAGAATGACATGGCGCACTGGAATCAGCACAAGCCTGCAAAAAGTCAATACATAAAATTTTTGTAAAGATACAGTTTGATTTTTATTTTGCATGCTTGCCATTGCAATTAAATTTGTTGACTTGATATACAAGAACGATTCGAAGAATCAACATGAATTCCATCACTTTTGGTTGTGACTCTAGAAGCTAGGTTTTTAATATAATTTAAAATGGCTGACAGGAAATAGCATTGACTAACAAATTAGGTATCGTTGTACTCAGCATGAGCCAAGGAATCTAAAGAAAGACGCTGCATAACAATGTTTGTTTGTTATATCTTGGCCCCAAACGTTGCAGGTGATATGCAATTGTGTTTGTTAAATACTTCATTTCACAACAAAATTCAAAATGGTCAAAAATTGAATTAATAAAATATCAACATAAACAATAAACTAATGCTTAACAACAACCTGTTTAACATTTGTAACAAGACTCCTACAAATATTGGAAATATGTGAAATACATCAACTTTTATCTGAGGTTGAATGTTTTACCATTACAGATGGTCATGATGTTTTTAGATGTTGCCTGTGAGATAATCAAAGAATGTATGAAAACAGTCACCAGATCTAAATATTCACAATAAACAACCTTTGAACATGAAATGAATAAGATCTACACCTTCAATGGTTAAAATTTTATTATCAGCTTAGTACCGAAATACTGGTAGTTTTGACACCTTTAGATAATTTAGATATTAGAAGGTATTCATACTGGAATTATCATTTCTATTCTATAGGGTATAAGAAAATGCTTTCAAAGTGAAAGTGTGTGCATGCAAATGGATCCTGGAGGTCCATCTGTGCATGCGAGCAATGTGCTGTCACTTGCCAGTACACAGATAAAATGTGATGTTTCTCCAATGTGATGATTGTGGGTTACAGTGATCAAAGGCAGCAGTGCATGATGGCCACATGTGGTCTGGTAATTTTAGGGGTAAAGCAGTAACCTAATCATTTTGTTTAGTTTAGTAACCTAAACCTAAACAAAATGACATCATCATGGCAGCATTACAGACCTGAAAAATTCATAAATTAACAGAAGGGCACATGGAAACTTTGTACAATAACATGTACACTTGCAGACATATTACAGTAGGACTTGAACTGGAGTTCTACCTTTTTGCCAAGCTGAAAGACCAACGAGGACAGTGTGTCCACTGAGGTGGTTCTAAGCTCCAGAGTGATGTCAAGAGTACGCACAATGTGATGGATAATCCTGGAGGCATAATCTGTGAAGTCGAGAGACTCTGTCAAGAAGTCCAAAGAATCTAAGGCCACCCTGAAAATGAAAACAAACAAATGTACAATTATAAGAAATTTTTTACAGGTAGTATTTGTCCCAGTGATACTACAACGATTTAGGCAGTTTCCAGGGTTTAACCATGTGGTTGCTAAGGTGCTCTGAGTGTTTTTTAGAATGTTGATGTGGTTAATAAGGTGCTCTGGGTGTTTTTAAGAATGTTGTCAACCAAAAGCACTTGGGTTAATGTGATCCTGTACTCGTATCACCACTGTTAAAACTATTTCACTACTCTAAATATTATTGTACATAATACAGCAAAAGCTCTTTTTTAAACCTATGTTGAGAGAGTAGTATGTAGTATAGAATTATCCACATATCCTCAAGTTATGCTAACAGGCGGGCGCTCTTCACTGCAACACTGTAATAATGCATTCCTCTGTTAAATTTGCTTTAAGAAAGGAAAATGATTCCAGTGAAGGCTAATGAATGCAGTTATACTGACTTGCGAGCCTGTAGTGGGACATCGGTGGCATCAAACAGTCTGACTATAGGAGGCAGCAGCAGGTGGAGGTATCTCCCACATCTCGTATGCCATAAAAAATGCTCCTTGTTTAATGAACTAAAAAATTAAATACAGTAAATAAATGGTAAATGAAAAGAGTTCAGCTACAAATAGTTTATATATTCTATGTGAACACAATTGGACTTTTGATTGATTTTTATCATGTTATGCAGAAAAAAAAAATCACATTTTTAGTTTTCTGTAGGTATGGCATACCTCTCTGATGCTGCTGTCACACACCCTGATGACGTTGAGGAATGTGGGCATGACCTGCGGCAGGAACTGAACACACTTGAGGTGTAGCGATTTAAAGATGAACGTGACGGCCTGCACCACCATGCTGTGGTGATTGGACAGTGAAGGGTCGCATAGAATGAGCATCAGCGTCACTATGGCAACCGCCGGGTAGAACTCATCTAGTGGCAAGTTGCCCATGTTAACCAGCATTTCACTGGTGCTGTAGTCAGCTGAAAAATACACACAAACACATGGGGGGGGCCCTACACATACATATACAGTTAGCACCAATATGTACTAACAAGCACATTTTTTTATCTAGTTGTCTAGGTTAGGATTAGTATGAGATGGCCCACTGACAAAACATAACTGCTGTAATTTCTGCCAATTTAGGATTCACGAAACGAATCTTGTATTTTGATTGGCTAATTCCAAAACAAATCGTACCCTGAACACAACAGATCTGAAACATGAAACTGGCTGAATGCCTGTGTGGAGTTTGATCCTGTGAGCAAACACTTCTGCTTTGTTTATCTAGTCATTTGAACTCATCAACAGGACCTACCAAAACCTCATGTTAAATCAGATACATACAGCTCTAATTATATTATTGCATTCATGACAGTATGACATGGAAATTTTAATGGGAAAAATTCTAATGGGCTGGGAAAAATGCTATATTCTGTTTGTTTTGCTCAGAACAGGATGTCAACCTGTGAATGAACAACTGCTTCAAGAATATAAAGATTTTTAATCAGTGCACCTTAAATCACACCAGGATAAGTTTTGATTAATAACACCATCTCAATAATGACAGTAATTAGAAATTAAATGAACAATTAAGTCGTCATATATGTGAACTCTACAGCTTTTATACAGACGTTTACATACACCTTGCAGGAATAGTTGCATGTGTCTCTCAATTGTACTTAGTGTGAAAAGACATATCTCAACCTCTTATAGTCACTACTGGACAGGGGCAAATAAGCAGAAGCTGCTGGAAAAGCAAAGATTGTGCAGGACCTGGAAGATTTGTCTGAAGACCAGTGGACAGTTTAACAGCTCAGGAGAAACAAGAGACCCACAAACCACAATCACAAAACATAAACAGTCATTAATCATCCAGGTAACATCCCACAGAAATAAGAATCAAGTTAATGTAAACTTTTAAACTGGGTGATTTTTGTAAATGAGCAATTCAAATCAAATGTCAACCTTTTTACCCAAAGAGCAAAAGCCTTTTAAAGTTTATCTGTTTAGGTATGTCTTATGTTGTATTAATGTACTGTAATAGAAATTGTACAAAAATTGCCCTGTTTATCCAAACATGAGGTGACAACAAAATTACATTTTCAACCAACCATTTTATACTTTAATTTAACAATAAGCAATTTGCAAAAAGATAGATACATGTCTAAGAAATAATTACACAGTACTGTCATAACAGTACTGCCTTTGAATTTATAAGGGCTATATTTAGGAAGTCAACGCTTCTGTGCGGTGTCACGTCTCTATGACAAAGGGGAGGCACTGTGGTCCACTGCCAACGACTATGGTCACAAAACTCTACCAATACATGTACCTTAGCAAACAAATGCCAGGTATGTGTGCAAGAGAGGGGGGCCACATTATGTAACATGCAGTCATGTGTTTCCCATCCACACCAAGCCATGCCCTGAAATCTGTGTTGTTTGATGTGGGGCTAACAGGCAGTGTATTGAAGCAGCAGACACCAGTGTGTATAAACAAGGGACCAAGCTGATAGTGGCCTGCAGTTTGACTGTATTACAAAACCAATGAGCTTTAAGAATATAACTCTATAAAACAGAGCTGACAACTGGAAAATGTAAAATTAAGCACAAACGCAACTTGCTATTGTGTTGTGCAACTCTCTATAATATTCTGGTCTATAGATATAGCTTCAATTCAGTTCTAAATAGCCAAACTGCCAGGGTTCACTAAACAGATAGTATAGGCTTTTAAGTTTGGATTCATTTTTTGTTATCTGGTTGAAAGTCTCTTTACATCCTAATAGCAATCACTAAGTAAAGTGGTCTGAATATATGTATATAATTATACTGTATATCTTCTGTGGAAGGCGGAGGACATAAAATGGTCATCCAATCATTGCATTCGGTCCGAATGCCATTGCTAGACTCTTCGAGATTGCTTACCCTACCTTCAAGTATGCTATGGAAACATTGTGTTTGGTGTAGGATGTTTAAAGGAAGTGCTGCATAAATAAATGAGTATGAGTAAAGTTATGAGTAAAGTTTCAGACATTAACTTCATCCCACCCTCAGCATCAATCTCAAATCATTTATAACAATCAGGAGAAAACCCTGAAATTAAGCACTGCAGAGGAATGACACTGCTGAAATGTTTACACTAGGACTTGCAGTATATTTAGAATGGAAACACACAGGACATGGTAAAAAACATAAAAATATAGGATTTTTCAGAAGTACAGACACAAGCAATAAACAATGTCTTGGCATAAGACTAGTGTGATCGAACTGCTTTGTAAACTTGTTTGTGCAAATTTTGTTTTTATATTACGTCAACTTTTATATTTCTTCTCTTTTATCGAGGTTCCCACATTTTTTGACTTAACAAGTTATAGAAGTTTAGGAATTTATAAAATAATTTATAAATGAATAATGAATTCATTTTTACTATATTTTCAAGCCTGGATAATTTCCATAATTTCCTTGATATTTCCCTGATGTTTTCCATGATGATAGGAACCCTAATGCAAAGCTGTCAGTTACTTTACTTTACAATCATACAATACATTTGGACAAGCTCATACACTGGAATTACATAAGTTAATGCCTAACCAAAAGTTTTTTCCTTCCTAGAACATAATTACCTACACAAAAATGACAAATCAGACAAATAAGCTCAACTGTATCGCTTAAACAACACGCATAAATACAAGCTCCTTGTTTTTGCTTTCAAACCCTTCAAACACTGACCTCCAATGTAAATGTCAGTGCCTAAGCACTGAAAGTGCGAAAAGGGTGGCCTATGGGTGGGGCAGGGGGGCTCGGTAAAACCCCTGGGTACAGGGCACAACAAGATGGTGCATATGTCACACAAACATACACGCACCTGTACGAAACTTGTTACATGTACTGATCTTGTCGACCATTTCGCACAGGCAACATTAGCTCTGCCTAACAGGAAGTCTGCCATTTTGGATTTTATAAAAAGTGCATACCGTAAACTCTTACGTACTCCTCCTAGGGATTTTGTTGTCATTATCACCAAACTTTGCCAATATCATGCCAAGATATTGAAGATGCAAAAGGGAGTTTTAATATCTGGAATGGTGTTGAAATGGCGAGGTGATAAAATATTGGGGAAAAGGTAAAAAAGGAAGACTCCAATATCTACATAGCATGTGATTTACATAAACTTGGCAAATATGTTTGGTCTGGTGGTGTCAGGTCCATGGTTTGATCACCCCAGCTTTCTGTTCGTCTGTCGTGCTTTGTGTTGTTGTTTTCTGTCGGAGCACGCAGCATTGTTTGACAGCTCGCCACGTGCCCCGGTGTCCGTGTCTCCCCGCCCCCTTGTTATCGATTACCCGTCGCACCTGCCGCTGGTTGTTTTCCCCTTTATTAACCCTCTCGTGTGCTGTCCGTTGCCAGGTCGTTTTGGTTGTTACCGCTTATCTGACCAAGTCTTGTTCAGCCTTGTTGTTGGTTTTCTTGTCTGTTCTCCCCTTCATTCTCTCTTGCAGATCGCCGTTCTGGTTCCCTCGTCACCCCTCCCTCCCTCTCTCTCCCCCTCTCTCTCCCCCTCCCTCCCCCCCTCTCTCCCTCTCTCTCTCCCCCTCTCTCCCTCTCTCTCTCCCCCTCCCTCCCTCTCTCTCCCCCCCTCCCTCCCTCTCTCTCCCCCTCTCTCCCCCTCTCTCTCCCTCTCTCTCCCCCTCCCTCCCTCTCTCTCCCCCTCTCTCCCCCTCCCTCTCCCCCCTCTCTCCCCCTCCCTCCCTCTCTCTCCCCCCTCTCTCCCCCTCCCTCCCTCTCTTTGTAACAGATTTGCAAAAATGTTTCCAAAGAGATTAACAATATGGGGATACAAAGTGTGTGCATAGCTTTGGGAAAGGCCAAACAATGTAAGCCACCATGTATGATCAGGCTGCCATGGAAATCTGGCTGAGCAAGTAGAAAGGGAAGTTTGTGTATGAAGATGTGCTCTGTTTGCTCTGGAGAATGTGTGTGTTGGAGGAGAAGATGATCTGTGCATCTGTGATTCATTGTGATAATGGGAACTCACGACTGGCGTGTCTGGATTTGCATGGAGGAAGGAGTGTACAGGTACGTGTTATCACCTGAATCTTGGCTGGACTTGGACTCTGAGAGGCTGAGGTGTCACAAGATTGGTCGATCATACCAATGTTCACCTTGTGTTTGAAGGGGTCCAAAGCTCCAAGCAGGCCTAAGACACGAATGGCCTTCGGGGGGTTTAGGGGACAGAATCACAATCACAATATCAACATTAAAATGGGGGGTGGACAGAATCACAACATGTAATGTAATGTAATGTCTAACTGCATTACAAACTGGTGTCTCATTACCTGTTATATTCACCCACTTTGACTGACAACTTTTCCAGTTTATTTCTTCACACAGTTTATCCTGTTTAAATGCTACTCTAAAAAAAGTTCCCAAACTGCATATTATCACTCAGCTATTGATGATTATTCTTTCTATCTCCGAGCAAAACATGAGCTACAATACATTTTGAGAAATGTCTCAGTGGTTTGGTGTCCATACAATGGAAGTCATTGGGTGCCACTGTTGTTTGGTTACCAACGCACTTTAATATCTTTTCACTTCAATATCACATCAATATCACATCTTACTTCTTCTTACTTCTTAATACTTAATATCGCACTTCAATGTCACATCCAAGATCTTCTTTGGTGTTTCTCAGAAGCAACAGGTTGAAGTCATAAAGGTTTGGAATGACATGAGGGTGAGTAAATGATGGAAGAATTTTAACCTTCTAAACTGAACTATCCCTTTAACCCTATTGTGTAGCTAATAACTGCTCTTTTAACGACAAGCAGATGGCCTGATACCTCTCTTCTAATGCCCTGATTCTGCTCTGTCTTCAAAAAGTTCAGCAGCACCTTCAGTGACGGTTACTTCCTGTATGGCTCCACCACATAACCAGTACTAGCAACCTGCTGCCCCAGAGTCCAAAGTGCCACCTGAGGGAACAGAAAATCTTCAGTTAATTTCTGTGGAACTTTTTAAAATGCTTTTGCCACCCAAATAGCCGAGGGAGTTTATCTTATTTTCATCGTCATTTCAAATATGCTGAACTACTACTAATTCACAGCTTGACAACAGCTGAAAACTATGCCATTGACTTCACTGATTTTCAAAAGGCACTGTCCTGGATCAACAAACACTTCAGCAAACACAAGATAAATATATTATATTAGTAATAATAATTTATTAGTAGTAATAAGTTATCATTTCCATATTAGTAATTATTACATCAACAGTTTGATTCAATGTTATACATTTTCTGTCAAATATATCTTATCAAAGTAATATATGACTTGTAACAAACTTAGCATCCTTAACTAGCATAAACACAATATTTGGTCTGTTTAGCCGGTGAAGAAACTGCCCAGTTTCCTTCAAAGATATTCTTCCTCTTTTTTTATCATTATCTCATTGAAACATAAAATTGCATGTTCCTTAAGGCACTTTTCTTTACATAAAGTCAAATGAAGCCAAACTTGCATTTTGTGGGAAATCAGACCCAGTAGCTCAAATTATAAATCATTATTATAAGCCTACAGCTGCAAACCAGAGTATGGTAAGGAAACTGTTTTGAACATCAATCTGCTATGTACATGCTGAATACCTGTTGTTTCTTTATTTAAACCAAAAAGTTACAGATTGCAGCTTTAACAAATTAATTAAAAAACTGATTCAACTATTTGTTTGTCATTACTTAAAAATATTCACGCAAGTCTCTGCTATTAGATGTTTAGATTTGAACTGTATAAGACTTCTACTGGTAGAAAAACAAGCCTTGATTATTTAAAACAAAATTTGTACTGTATTATGACAGTTGAGTTATGACTTTGGTGCTGAGGTGTCCAACAATATTGACCCAGAACACTAAATCAATCTACACTAACTCATTGTCAAACCCAGCTGAAAGGAGAAGTATTTAGTTATGTGTGTTTCTGTGAACCTCAGAAACCTGACCTGACCTAAATCACTCAAAGCTCCAGAAGACTTCTGATTGCTAAAGCAGAATATGACAACAGAGCAGCAAGAATGAGCCATGTGATGGCGGGGACCATCTGACTGCACCTCATCATGGTACCTAAAAATCCTTAGACTGCCTCTGTATTACTGAAATACATATGGCATTTGTCTGTAATTTTACCATTCCCATTATGGAGTAAGGAAAACAAAGTGTCTTTCATTACCCGTAATGCTTTGCAATAGATGAAAAAAATACAAATTGGTTCAAGGAGGAACCTATTACATGTGTGTGTATTATATGTGTAAAAATAGAAGTACAGTATGTTCTTTCACTGTGGAGGTTGCCCTAAAATAAATGTACCCCTCTAATGTACCTTATTTTAACTGAAATGTAAGACAATCTTGCATGAATTGGGGGTTTTACACTACAAAATGTGAAACAGAAGGCACTAGTCACCGTAGCTGAATGTGTATGGGAGTGTCTGACATTGTTGAGTAATTTCCTTTGACCAAATTCTAATAAAACAGAGGTACTGATTATTGAACCAAATACTTGTGTCTTAAGAGTTGTATTATAATGTCTTCTTCCATTGGTTAGAATCCAGGTGTTATGTTATGTTATGACAGCAAACTGTTGTTTGAAAGTTACATTTGCAGTGTTTGTAGGAAAGCCTTTTTATTCTATAGAAATACTTGACTTTTGGTTTGTAATGCCTACCAGTTCAGCCAACCAAATATTCATTGTACGTCACATCGTATGATCTACAATGACCTTCAAATATGCTGAATTACTGCGAACTCCCAGCCTGACAATAGTTGAAAAGTTCTATGTCATTCACTGATTTTCAGGAGGCACTGTATGAGAAACAAAGGATCAACAAACACCTCAGCTCACCTTTGTTTGATGTTCTATTTTAAAACAATACTCAACAAAACTCAATATGTTACAAGGTGGCAGTAGCTTAATGTCAGGAATCATTTTTATAAAAAATAAAAAACTGAAATAATTTGCTTAAGATTTTGACTGGGCCATAGATGGATCCCCACAACAAAGTCAGTTTGACAACATTCATCTATGTGGTTATGTCTCTTCTGTAAACAAAAAGAGGATCCAGCTGTGTGAGTGCTGGAATGGTGAAGTCAATTTAAACTCATCATCTATTGCAAGTAACTTGCAATATTATGTTTTGAACAGTGATCAAGATAAAAGTTAGAAATTTTACATTTATAAGAGTTACAAACTGCAGCTTTAACAACGTTAATGCAGGTGGTTGTATGTTAATGAGTTCATAGCTGAAGATTTCTGAATGAGCCATTTTAGCAGCTTTGCTTCAGTAAGGGGTCTTGATGACTGGTGAGGAAGTTTTTAGTTCTGAAAGTTCCTGAAATGCAGAGAAAATTCAGTTTTCTGTAAGATATGCTTCTTTGACATACCTTAAAAGTAATTCTGGCAATATCTATTAGCCTTTAAAATCTAAGATATTTTGAAATCTGTTTAATAAATCAGGGCTTTTCATTCTGTGACAGACTTTTTCCCAGGAGTATTAATCTCAGACAATGCTACAGAACAGGCCAAAGGAAAAGTATATGATAAGGCTGTAAATGAGACATGAGCCTGATCAAACCTGTCGTTTGGCCAATGAGGACGAGTCCTGCAGCATGTCCATGATGATGGGGAAGAGCTCATCCATCCACTTCCTCATCTCCAGCCCGCTCACCTCGGACATATTAAAACAAAATCACCTTAAAAGCATTTCAACTCAACAAATTTAATTTCCTACAGAGCTCTTGGGTTTGGCAGACTACATTCTGAGCGAATGTAAAACCTGAAACACAAACTGATATTTAAGTTAAGTGCTCCACACATTTGTTTTACCCATTTTCACTAAATGTCACATAAACGATTCCAAAAACGCAATCTCTGTAAGCCATAGTGCCTGGTCCTAAGATTTCCCCATTCCATAATGTCCATCCAGGTGGCTATATTCCATTCATTTAATACCTACCGCCTTAATCATGTCTAATGCTACTATTCATCCACTCCGAAAACTATTTGCTCTTTATGCGTAGATCATTTTTTCCAACCTCTCTTTGTTCCACCTTCGCATTCAGTGTCATGGTACATATCTGGTACATACGTGTGACTTCTCAACTTCCTGTTCTGCAATGAGCTACCCCAACCGTTACTCTAAACAGTTTCTTTGGGATCCCTGCATTGAGAAAAACACCTGAGCAGGAAGTATATTGAGTCATAACAGAGAAAAAAATGTCAGAAGGTCAGGCTTGACAACAATCTATTACCTGCGCAAGTTCACCAATGGTTGCTAAAACGCTGATGACGACTCCAGGGTTTGGGTCGGGATCTTTCAGCTTTAAGATGAGGGCCTGCTTGAGAACAAGTGTGAATAAAAAGTCACAAGAATTTAGCTGCATGTATCAACGTTCAAAAAAAACAATGACATAACTAGCACTGGGAATTAAAAAGAAATTTAATTCCTCCAATAACTGGAAAAATAATTACAATGAATAATTATAATAAATTTTAATTAATACCTATAATTAATGAATGAATTAATAAAAACAATAATGAATTATACTGACAAATGCTTATTTTGTATATATTTGCTATATTTGGTTATATATCATACACATTTTTGTAGAGAACCATTTATTATCTGTTAAATGGCACTACACTGGTCATGCTGTGTGCTGTCTGAAGGCTAAGTAGAATATGGAGAGCTGAGTGTACTTTGAGAATGGGCTCCATGTATGGGCGGATGAGTCTGGGGGCGTTTGACACCAGGTGACCCAGCATTCGGGCACTCTGTTCTTTGTTTCGGCCCACACCACTGTGTTCAAGTTCGGTTGGAATCTGGAGAAGAATGGTTTAAGAACCATAAACATGGTTTTATTGCTTTGTACAATTCAGCAAGTTTGACATTTTTCAGTTCCATAACTATAAACACATCCATGTTCGTAACTATAGGTACATTCATAACAAACAAACGTGACAAATAGGTACATTCGTGACAAACAACGTGACAAATTATTATCTGATCAAAACAAGACTTTATGAGATTATTACCCAGACACATGAAGTAGAACAGTCACTTCCAAGCACTATACCAACTATTTATTGCCAAGTTCCTTTAGAAAAATTTTTGAAGTTAATGAAACAGAAATATGTAGGAAACAAAGTGTAGTTGAGCGAACGTTTTGACATGCGAGGAAAAGCAGAGTCAGGCGAGAATGAGTAGATCACTGTTTAAACTTTTACAGAGCTGCCACCTGCTGGTAGCTAAAAGGAGCTACAACAGCAACCAGGAATAGTTATATGAAGAGCTTCAGAATAGCACACTAACTGCACTGCAGACATACACAGTGCATACACAGTGCGCAGCAAGCAGATGTTTTGTATGCAAAGAATACTCTTGCAGTAACATGCAATATACAATACAAAGCAATGCAGTCAACCTGACCTTTCATTTCCGCTATGATTAATAAACCCAATAATATTAGCCCAATAATATAATTAATTATTGGACTGAGCATAATTAATATCAAAATAAACTTATAAAATGCAAAAATAACAGTTAAATAAAATGCAAAATAACAGTTAAATAAAATGCAAAATAACAGTTATAATTTCCAAAATGACAGATGGATGCCACCTGTGCACAAATCTTTTGGAAGCATTGTGGCATACAGTACTGCATGTTGTGTGCTCTGTGTGTGTGTAAACTGCATAAATGTTAAAAAAAGGTCATCCGCCTATTCCACACATAATAAAAATGCAAGATGTACCTGAATGAGCATCTTGCACAGGAAGGGCATGACAAACGCATGATTCATGCTGCTAAGACGGCCGATAGTGCAGATGGCCAGTTCACGGATCTCAAACACTTCATCATTCAGAGCCACAAACAGAGCCTGCAGGTTCTCTGCTTGTGCCAGGTGAGCGTCAAAGCGCTCGTCCAGAGAGGCAAGCACACAGTACCGGATATCAGGATCTGAAGCATGCACACGTAACAGAAACACAACTCATTATCATGCGCCATATATGATACCAACATAACTTTGGTGTCTCAGACTTAACTTTACTAATAAATTCCTGCATACATCAAAGCACAGTACACCCATAATACAACACTTCTTTAGTCCAATCTCTGAACAGATTATATAGGCATTTGTATGACACAAGCTGAAGTAAAAAATGGTATCCATTCACAAATACATGTGCATATTCATATGTGCATTAACTAGCTGTCTTTCTCTCACCTGGATCAGTGATGCCCACCACCAGTAATTTGCTGAGGACATCAGCCACCACCTGTATAGCGGTGGCTAATCAGGTGGATGGAGGGGGTGAGCAGACGCGAGCAGGTGCGTGCCGCCTCCATTCGGATCTCCTTGTGTTCGCTGTTCAGGAAGTGATCGGCACAGTGGCCCACAAATTGAGTCAGGGAATGACCTGAATGGGGAATGAAAATGAATCAGACTGATTTCTGAAAACTTTTGGTAAGTGCTTAAAACCTAATAAAACTTAATTCATTTGCTTTACTATTAAGATTGTAAAGGTTGATGTGTATAAGAATGAAGTCTGGGAAAAAGTCTGTCACAGAATGAAAATCACACACAACATTCCAGGGGCAGTATCCATCAAATCTATGCAATGTAACATTTCACATCCACACAGCTACAAAATTTGAAAATGAGAGATATGTAATATTGATGAGTCAAGCATCAATATTACTATTGCTTATATTGAGGCTTATGGACTGAACAGATAGATCCCTGACATAATAAAGTGTGTTCTACATGCATGAAAGATCAAGTAAGTTGAGAAGTTTGAAGTTGCTTCTGAACACTTGATGTTCACCTGACAGACACTAAAATAAGCATTAAAGCTCAGGGACTTACACTGAACAGGGACCTGATCCACATGTAGAGACTTAAATACCACAGAGACTGGGCACCCACAGCTAACAACCACACATGTTTACTTTTAAATTGTAAGCATCCATTTTCCCAAATAACTGTTTGATGGAAGATATTTGAAAACAAATCATCATCATACTATGCCTCATACCCTCAAACTCAAAGCTGCAGAGTGTCCACAGGGCCAGTGTAATGCTGCCCACGTCACTAGCCTCGGGCATGTTAGTGAGGCTGGGTGATAACAGCTGGTAGGCCAGGCCCTTGGTCCGGGTGACGAAGAGGTTTATGCATCAGCACCAGAGACAACATCTTCAGCAGCCCATCCTGGATATCCTTCTTCAGCTACGGTATCTGACGACTCAAGTCATACAGCACTGCGGTCAGAGCAGGACTGAGGAACCAGAGACACAGAAAGGCAGCCATTTAAAATAACTAATCACAGACAGGTAGTCACTGGGAATAACCAATCACAGAGAGGCAGTCATTCAAAATAACCGATTACAGTGAGGCACTCAGAGAGGCACATTTAATGACATGGAAGCAGTAAAAAAAACTCAACTAGCTCATAAGGATGCACCAATTATAACACCATCAAGAGTAGTGACTTCTACCATACCTGAGACCAACCACTAACATGGGCTCCAGAAGCTCTTTGACATCCTGCTGAATGCTCGGTCCCATGGCTCTGGACAACATACTGATACAAGTAAACACTGTGGCATCCACCTACATGGTCTTCTGCCTCCTGAAACATCACAAAAACACAGGATGAGAGGACAAAAGACAAAGCAAATAGATGCTGTAGAGTATTCACTTCATTTGATGTTGAGGGACAACAGAGACGGTGATGAAGGCCGATTAATCAAATCAAGTTTATTGTCACATCACCTCAACACGTGTAGAAGTGAGTGAAAATCTTGAGTGCGGCTCCAGACAGTGCAGATAGAGTATGTTACAGACATAAAATATGCATATAACAGTTTGTATTATATACAATGGACAAAATGGGCAGAATATACATAATTGTACACAAAATTACAAATTTACAATATACATTATATGCACATGGACATGTTGTAGTGTACTTAATAAATATGTACAAATATAAATATGTAACAATTTACATTTGTGCACAATATGTGCATTTACATTTATGTGTACACACACATATTAAATATATTATGTAAAGTTATATTAAATAAATATAAGTAAATATATTATGTAAAAACCTTGTTATGTGATGTGTGAAGTAGTTAAAGTGCAGTGTATGGAGAAGGGCAGGGGTGGATTGAGATTATGTCAGTTCACAAGTTATCGGACAGCTTGAGGAAAGAAGCTGTCCCTTAGTTGGCTTGTGCGGGACCGGATGCAGCGGTCTTGTCTGCCTGAAGACAGTAGGGAGAGCAAACCGTGACTTGAGTGGCTAGTGTCACTGATGATCCTCCAGGTCTTTCTCAGACACCGCCTGTTGTAAATATCCTGGAAGGAGGGAAGCTCACCTCCTGTGATGTGACAGGCGGTTCGCACCACCCTCTGCAGGGCCTTGCGGTTGAGGGCAATGGTGTTTCTGTACCAGGCCATGATGCAACCAGTCAGAATGCTCTCCATTGCAGGAGTAGAATGATCTGAGGATGTTGCAGTTCATACCGAACTTCCTCAGATGCTTTATGTGCTGTTGGAGTTGAACTGACCTTCTGCTTTCTCTCTGTACTGGTGTTTGGCAGCTTTGATGGTTTTTCGGAAGGCATAGCTGGTGCTATTATATGGCTGATTATAAGGCAGTTCTACAAACTGATTGTATGAGTCATATTCACACTGGTTTAAAAGAGTCAACACACAAATACCTGTGATAGTACATAATTTAAATTCAACATGAACTATGTTAAGATTATTCAATCAAAATTCTTTGATCATAGCCTTGCCTGGCAACAATACAGAGCAAGCAGTTAGGCTAATGAACTGTATTAAGTTTTAAATCATGTTTTGTGGCTTTTAATCCATATTGTTAGCTTTGAGGCCATCTTAATGCTATTGTGCTACCATAATTAAAATAAATGTTTAGTAGATATACATTTCCAATTTGTAGTTTTTCTTTCTTAGGAAAATAGCCCAAAAGCATTTATGCTTATTTGGTATAAAACAAAATGCTGTGTAGGAACCTTCAATGTCTTGGCATTATGCTCACCACGTTTGTTGCCAATCCCACGAACTCCATAGGAGTATTTAAAAGTTCACATCATTTGTTTTTCAGATCTAACATGGCCGACTTCCTGTTGGGTGAAGCTAAGGGGAGTATGTTAAGGGACCCAAAGGCCCCGCAAAACCTTGAAATTTAAAAAAAATAGTAACTAAGGAAAACAATAGGGCCCTTCACACTTTCAGTGCTTGGGCCCTAATAAGAGATTTCAATGTTCGGGAAGTGTGTGCAGTTTGTGGACTCTTCATACCTCTCCCTCCATGCTGCTTATTTGCACCAGTTCATTGAGAATTAGCAGGGCTCCATGCACACGGTCATCCTTGTTCATGCCTTTCTCTTTAGCCAGAGTTTCATCAAAACCTTTCTCAGCTTCCTCAGATGTTTGCTGTTCATGACAGAAGGTTTATCTTCAGAAGTGCTGACACACAAACACATACAGAGAGGTGTGAGGGTTTTCAACTTGTACCACTGAGGTTTCTGCATCTCTTTGGTCTCTCTCTAGGTTGTTAAGGATCAGGCAGGCTCTGAGGGCAGATACAGCACCCTCACGGATTGCCTGTTTGGAATCCCACACCGCGTAGAAAATGTTGTCAAAGAATGGCTGCACCTGCTGGAAAAAGAAGGTGGGTGCACTCACAGCGAGCTCCCGCAAAACCAGCACCTGCAACAAAAGACACGTGAAGTCCGGTCACATCAGCCAGAGGACCTTCATATTCATCAAAGATTTGCAATGTTACAAAGCTCAGTTTTCCTTCAAAAAGTATGTCACAATTTCACTTATTTAAAATAAGTCCCACCCAACACAAAAGAACAAGGATCATTATTTGTTAAGCCTTGGTCTTATTCGTAATTGGGATATTTGTAATTGTCCCTCTGTTTTATTCATATTTGTCCCTTTATAATAAGTGCACAAGACATCTACATAAAGGCTACAAAATATATTTGACCAAATAATGCTTACACAAATTTTTACACTAAAAAGTGTAACTCAATGTATACTTCCCTGGGGTGCTCCCAACTCTTGTGTATGCAAATCAGATAAAACATTTCTTATTCGAAGATAAAAAAATAATTTTATTAATTAATGATTATTTATAATTTTAAGTTTATTATTAATAATTAATAATAAAGTTATATAAAAATAGGTACGTGACCCTTAAATCCAATATCATACAGATCTTTTAAAATGCCATATCACCTTACGTTGTATCGTAAGCTGTTTCTAAATAAAAATTGCTAGTACATGTTCTTTATTAATAAACCCATCATCTACAAACATTTACAATCTAATGATCAAGAGTACTTTCCCTCATCTAAAGTCACCCTGATAATCACAGTGTTTTTAGTCTTTATCCAACATCCACCCAAATTGATCACTGACCATTTGTTCCATGGTTTTGCACAGACAACTGGTCAGGGCTATGGGACGATAATTACTGGAATTAGTATGATGTAGTATGATGACTTTTCCTGATGTATAACTATTGCTCCAGTAGATTGCTATTTCTCTTGATTTTCAAATGTTATTAAAAGTGTTTAGTAGAATCATTAATATATTATGTGGTAAATAATTTAAAAAATTGATAGATCCAACAAGATGGCGCCGCTCATGGCAGCTTCGGTTAGGAGCTCTCGAATTCTTCTTCTATTTTTGTTTGTCTGTTCTGGGTTTAGTCATTCTTCTTCAATAAGTTTCATCAGAGACAAAAATCAAGCAACATACACCAGATAATATATTTTCAGTTTTTGATTATTCAGACGTTTTGTTGGATATTGTAGTTGGAGGGGCTGCAATGCTATTCAAACACATGATCAGACGCAAACGTGGGAAGCACTCTGGTTAGGCTCTGTGAGCACAGCTTTCGAACTGCGCTTCCAAGCATTCACCTTGCAAACGTACAATCCCTTCCTAACAGGTGGCCTGTTTAGGAAGGGATTGTACAACCTAAGATTAATTACTTCTCACCCGTATTAATAAGGACTTCTCAAACTCTGCTGCATAGTGCAGGAGTTTTCCTCCTTTATTTGATATGTGCATCCCTACCAGGACAGTTGTATCAGTCAATAATGATAAACCATGGTTTATGGCAAAACTCAAACAGCTTCGTTACACCGAAGAGGATGCTTACAGGAGTTGGGACAAAATCTTGTATAACCAGGCTAAAAACAGATCAAAGCAACAAAGGAGATCAGAATGGTTATTAAAGGAGCTACTCTGAAAAGCTGAAAAAACAGATTTTAGCCAATGTCTGGATAGGCCTGAGGAACATCACAAAGTAAAGGACACCACCCCAATGATCTGTGGAGAATCAACAACCTGCAGACAATCTGAATGAGTTTCATTGTAGGTTTAAAAAACCCAACCACTCACATCCAGATCTCTCCCAGCACTGGCACCCCCCAGGGTTGTGTGCTCTCTCCACTGCTCTTCTCCCTGTACACAAACACTGCACTACAAAAGATCCCCCTGTCAAGCTTCTGAAATTTGCAGACAATATCACAGTCACTGGCCTCATCAAGGATGGTGACGAGTCTGCTTACACACTGGAGGTTGAACAGCTGGCTGTCTGGTTCAGTCACAACAACATGGAGCTTAACAAGCTCAAAACAGTGGAGATGATTGTGGACATCAGAAGAAAGCCCCCAGCACTCCCTGCACCAACCATCATGAACAGCACTGTGGCGGCAGTGAAGTCATTCAGGTTCCTGGGCACCACCATTTCTCAGGACTTGAAGTGGGACAATCACATTGACTCAATTGTGAAAAAGGCCCAGCAGAGGTTGTACTTACTTTGTCAACTAAAGAAGTTCAACCTGCCACAGCAGCTGCTATCATTGAGTCCGTCCTGTGCTCATCCATAACTGTCTGGTATGGTTCAGCTGCCAAATCAGACATCAGGAGACAACAACGGACAGTCAGGATGGCAGAGAAGAACATTGGTTCCCCCCTACCAAATGTTCATGACCTCTATTCCTCCAGAGTGAGAAAAAGGGCTAAACAAACCACTTTGGACTGCACACATCCAGCATACTCCCTCTTTGAATTGCTACCCTTTGGCCAGTGCTACAGAGTATTATGCACCAGAACTGCACACAAGAATAGTTTTTTCCCCTCAGGCTATATTAAATCTGAACATTTAAAGCTGTTTCCCTCCACACTGCCCAACACAACTGTATACTACTACACAACATCCCGAATTGCACATCTGTAAAAAACAATCATAATCTGTAAACCTGTAAATAATATTGTAAATAACTTCTGTGCAATAACCTTTCTGTACATTCACAAAACTACTTCTATTGCTGCACTTTACTTTGTATTATATAACTGTTTTTCTTTTTTAATTCTGCACTGTAAGCTCCTGTCACCAAGACAATTTTTTCTGTGTATGTAACATACTTGGCAATAAAGCTCTTTCTATTCTATTCTATTCTATAATTCTTTTCACTCAGTTGACCCTAAGACAAAACTCTCAAGGGCAAATCTTGACTAGCCGACAGATTGGACTGGGTCCTTCCAACCTATGCAAATTCTGTGCTAAACTATTGTGTTGGACATGTAGCAGCCACAGCTAACCATTTTTCTCAAATACAGGCATTTTAACATTTGCAGGCATTTTAAATTTTGTAAGTCTTGGTTTACTGCTTGAATGGTGCTTGAGGACTTTTGAGAACATTCACTGTGAAAGCTATTTTACATAGATATGAAAGTGAAAGTGGCATATTTGTCAATGAATGGTAACCCATACTTAAAATGTGACCTCTGCATTTAACCCAGCCATTGAGTAGTGAACACATACACTGTAGTCATGAACACACACACGGATCAGTGGGCAGCTATCAGTGCAGCACCCCGGGAGCAACTGGGGTAAAGGTGCCTTGCTCAACCGCACCTTAGTCACTTCCTGCCAGCTGTGGGATCGAACCTGCAACCCTTTGGTTTACAAGTCAGACTTGTATGGATATTGATATTGTGGGGGGAACCTTTATTTCACTGATCGGCTGGAGCAAATTCATTATTATTATTTGTCTCTTGCTTGGATTTATAAGGATTTATAAAACTGACATTGTTAGTGTCTACAATCGAAATCTAAAACTCACAGCATGGTAATGGGCTATCCTAAAACTCTAACCTATTCTAGTACACTCCAAAAACAAAATCAAGACTTTGTAAAAGAGTATAATTGATCCTCTTAAACAGTTAACCTGTAATAAACGATGGCTATTTTAACTAATACAGCAAAATAATTCATTGTACCGCAGCATGTCGTCTGCCCTCGTTCTGGTCTGCTCCCAGCCACTCCAGAGCTCTTTTCACTTCAAACTCCACATACTCTGCAGTGAAGGTATCACCTGCCATGGACAAGTGGCCCATGGCCTTAGAGGCCATCTCCATGACAACCGAATCACTGGAGGGCAGCAAGTTACGCAGGTAGTTGGCAAAGCGGCTTATCCTGGTGGCATTGCCCTCCTCCACACCAATCAAACTCACTGGAGAGACATCTCACAATGAGTAACAAAACATGCATGTCACATGCTTGACTCTCATGCTGGAGGTGAAGATGGCAACTCTTTGGCTCAGACTCACCGATGGCAAGTACACCGCCTTTCTTCTCATTCACATCAGAGCTGAAAACCAGCTCAAATATGTAGTGGTTTAATTCATCGTAGAATGTGCTCGCTTCATCTTGGCTCAGCTTGAGACAGAGCAAAAACATCAGCACAATAAACACAAACCTTACCTTCGTTACTTTTTTGTTGTTAAAAAAACTGAATTTAATTTTGCTTAGGGTTGATGAGTGATTCTATCAAACCTGTCTCATCATAACGTATTATGTTTAAGCGTTAAACATTTATTGGTACTTCTCAATGCTTGACTTCTAAACCATTTACATTTCTGTGAACATATTTCGTATTCGTTCAATCCCACTGCAGGACAAGTTATTTTATGTGGTAATCAGTACTGATTGCTTCCCTTGATATTAAGTTAAGAAAAGGAAACACTATTCACTTCACTGTTTCTTAAGGTTTACTGAGTTCGGTGGTGAGATAGTGTTGAAGGTCTTTGGCAGCTTTGGCACGTGTGTCTTCACTGCGACTCTTGAGACCGCTCACAAACTGTTGCAACACAGACGCAGTGCCAGACATGCTGGCGACCAGGACGAGGTTTCCCTCAGCTCTTTCTACAATTCAAACAATATACATATTGAATATATGTACACACACACACACACATATATACATACATACATTCTGTTATCATCTGAAATATAGCAAATACTTCGTATCTCTGGTTTATTTTAGGTAGTCTGTGATATGTTTAAGAGATTACATTAGGTCACCAGCATCTGGTGTAGTTATAGCAAAAAGCTATGCCAAGAGCAGCCTTTCACGTTAAATGATGCCATTCCTTTAAATCACACTAAGCATGACAAACCATCATCTAAATTTAAATCATCCAATTTAAAATTGGTCATAATTGCATGTGGGATTTACCCTTGAATCCTAAAATAACATTTTTAAATTAAATAATATGCAAGTCATTTAGGACCCATGGTCCGTTTATACCAGGTTCTGATATGGGCCACAATGAAAAGGTCATGTGAACAACAGATATGAGAAGCTAACTGGAAGCTGACACTTTAGCCTGTGCTGTCAACACAGATCAGGGTCTCCAATCCATGTTCCTTGAGGTCCACAGACTTGTGGAGTTTAGCTCCAGCCTACTCCAACACACCTGCCTGGATGTTTCTAGCAGTCCCAGTACCACTACACCGCCTCACCTCCACTAAATTACTCATACATTGAGGTGATATTTCATCCAAACGTCTGACAGTTCAGATTCAGGTTCTTTGCAGCAACTTTGGTTGAAATATCTTAATAAAGGGCGCAGCAAAGACTGATCCAACAAGTGTATAGTTGCATATGCCCAGATCACAAACCTTCAACAGAATAATGGCTCAACACAACAGTATAGCGGACAGATGGGTTACTTGGCCAAACCTGCTGCTAACTAGCAGCTACCATCGGTTTATTTTAACACTAGTGCACTGAAAAAATGCATGCGCCTTCTCAGCAGCTCCGGCAGTGAATTATATGTAGTAAACAACGCGCATACTTGAATGAAGACGCAATATTTCTTACTTCTGTGAAAGGGTTTCCAGATCAGTTGTTTCCACTCGTGGAAAAAATGCAAACACAGAGGGCGGGATCACAACAATAGTAACGCGGGCTTCACCAGTAGACAGTCGCGTGGTAATGACAAACAGTTCAAATCAACGAATCAACGTCTCGAGACGGAAGGACACAGAGGGTGACGCGTCATTCACATAATACACGTAAATATAAACACGTACAGGGCTAATAAATAGCGTATAAATAGCACAGAAATAGTACAGAAATAGTACAAGAGCGCAAAGTCAGAAGATGTTACTTCAGCGCATAATCGATCAATGTTTTTCAAACAAGGGGCCTCAAGATGAAGGGTGTTTCAATCAGTGTCCCAGGTTCGGGCACTGATAAGGACCCTAGTTCACTACACTGAGACACCGATGACTTATTTTCCTGTAACGTGACTTAAAGGGGTTAAAGGGTTGTTCATGAAAATTCTGTTATTACCCAGCAAACATGCCCCTTTGGGTCCCCTGTGTCCCCCAATACCGTCGTGAAATGCGGGGCACATGTGGGCAACAATAAAAAAACAACAAAAAGCAATAAATAAAAAATTTAAACAGCAATAAGAACAAAACTAACAAAACCACAGAACACTTACAGCACATGTATCCCTGTACAATACCTGTACATCCCTGTCCCTTGCATTGCAGAGCCATGTTTTAATGCAGGCCTCCACCTCACATGCTGTAGCTCGGCAGCATTTTGTCACAGCATCTAAGTGAGAAAGAAAACAACTGAATTACAAATTTTCAAGATAAAACAAGAGTTGTTCAAGTACTGTTTCAACCACAGAAAGCTGCAAAAACCTGCATTTTGATTGGGGAACTTGAAATTTCTTTATGGTTAAGGATTGTTCCATGTGTATTAGATGATTTGAATTATTGAAATATATATTATTATAAAATATAATATATATTATATATATTGAGTTATTTTGCAATAAATGAGTAATTATTTTATCCTGCCACGCAGAACTGGACTGGAACTAAAATATTAGCCCAAGCTATATAATAGGTAGGAAAAAGTGGGAGCTGACACATTAAATATTTCTTATTGTATTTATTAATACAATTAAACTGTATAATCCACACTAATGAATCCTAAAATTGTGTGTGCCTGTGTAGCATGGAATAGTCATTGAGAGTCCCTGCTCTCTCTCTCTCTCTGCACCTAAGTGTTTTGAAAGCAGCTCTGCTTACTGCAGGCACTAAACTCACCTCCCCCTCATCGCTCTCCCTCTCCTTATCCTTCTCACTGTGCATGCTGGTGCTGCCAGTGCCACCACCACAACCATCACTATCATCATCAGCCACAGGAGCTGATGAATGTTCTGCTGCAGCAGAAAACATTTTTATTTTGACACATTTTGCAGCATCTGTCTAAAGAGTCTGTTTCTTTATTTCACCCAATTTCGTTTAGCCTCCCTTACGTTTCTTCCTCATCTCTCTCTGACTGTTTTAACAGTGCACACTGACGCTGCATGCTCGCACAGAGCCCACAAGAGTTGTTGTTTAGAGATGTGATTGGGCCAGCCCAATATCAATTAAGAAAAGAACCAATGGGCTGCTGATTAAATGTGTCATGGCTGGTCTGTCAGGAAAAACACAGACGCTGACGTTTTTGACAGATAAATTAAACCACTACAAAGACCCCAGCACCATCAATGAATTAGGCAGAAAAAGAATGGGCTGCTGATATACAAGTTTTATGGGATGGTTAGACAAAAATGTTGTATGATGTAGATGTAAATGTTGTATGGTTAGACAAAAAAAGATGTATCAGTTCAAAAGTATGTCAACCCAGCAGGAAAAGTCCTGTCTGCCATATGGCCAGTCCACCCCTGCTGCCATGATGGAAAGAGCATAGGTTTATTATGCAGTTGAAAATCAGGTTGTGCCAAATTGTGTATTCACATGGTGATAATGAATAAATCCGTTACTATTTTAATATTTATTTCTAAACAACATAGTAAAATCTGTAGTTGTAACAAAAGCCCTGGAGCTGTCAAAACTCTGCAGAATTACTCAAGTGTGTCATCCAGTGGACCTTTGATGACAAACAAATGAGGTCATCTGGGTACAGGTAACATTATTTATATATACTGTTATATAACTGCTTTGCAGACCAGCATCAAAAGCCAACTTCTGGCCAGAGCCCTTCCAACATAGTTGCAGGAACTTTGCCTAATTAAGGCAGTAATACATTAGTATATTCATGTTCTGTCCTCCTTTCTAGTCTAGAAGAGTTGTGGGAGGTGTAACAGAGAAAGGTGATTTAAAGTAATATTAAAGGATAAAAAGAACAAGAAGAATACACTTTAGTCCTCAACCCCAGAGTGAAAACTCAACACGATTCCTTAAAAGAAAAAGGTAACGGCCATTTATTAGGTATGGAGTATAAACTGGAACAAAAAACAGGGTTTCAGTCAGAATAAGTAAAGCTGAAAATAACAAACAAAAACACAACTAAGGATTAGAGGAGCTGACTAACCTATACACCAAATCAAATTTTTGATAACCAAATCAAAAATTAAAACCAACAACATAAACTTCCTTCAGCTTCTTCTCTTATCAATAACCAGGAGTTAAAGTACAAAAATAAACAAGGAACTCACTCTCTCCGAAATGGTTACTTAAAGAACTATATGCAAGTTAGTTCTCGGGTTCAAACAAAAAAACCTAACCCACACAAATTAGATGAGCTAGTTAACAACACACACAGTCCCTTTTAGGTACCCACATGGGCTAGATAAGCTGGTTAGCAACACACAATTAACAGTCAGAAATAGTCACAATACTTTTTAGTTTCCCGCACAAGGATTTAACTATTAGGCAGCACTCACAAATGAGAATGAATTCCTAAACACAACAAGGCTATTAGCATGGGCAGACATAAAAAGTTTTAGTCAAGAGGAGAGCACAAAACACAACACAACCTACCCTTATATAAAAATGCCTTCGAGCGTAACATTCACATAACAGCTATAATGAAACTGTAATATTAATTACAAAACCTTATTTATTTATTAAATGTATTTATTAATTTAGCTGTCTTTTTTTTAAAAAAAAAAAACAACAACAACTTATAAAACAGATGTTTGGTAATTTAATGAAATCAATGTACCATGGCACTGAAGTAGGCTTCCTCCTTACTCTGTATTTTTTTTTTTTTAATTTAAGCTGACAACCTCTGGTTGAGTTGACACAAAGTTACCTGTTGTTTGTCAAGGTTTGATGCTTCCGTATGCTTTTGTTTTACTATCTATGATTAAGATAAATTAATGCACTTTGGAAATGTTGTTCTGCAACAGTCTTTGGCCTACATGAGGTCTTTACTGAAACTGTCAGATCTTCTATACAGTTAAGAAAAGATTCTACACGTAGGATTTTTCTGTAATATGCCACTAAGTTTGTCTTTTGTATTACTTATAAAATATAGAAAGTAAAATTGTATAATATGTTTTCACAAATATGAACAAGCAAACAAGACAATCTGGAGAAAGAGAAATATAATGATGTAATTTGGTTACATGTAAAAAAATACAGTTTTAATAACATTTAATAAATGCTAACATGACTACTAGGCACGTAGTAAGACAAATAATTTTATTTCATAATTAGTTTTCAATTATAATTTATCTTGAACATGTTTAAATAGCCTTCTCTAGATAACTTAATGCTTTAAGATTTCTTCATTAAGAAATTACTGATGACTTTAACTTGCTGCAAGTGATGTAGCTGTGATTCATCCATCTTGCTACTGTGTGCAGACCTCCTGGGCACTACACTGAGTTTTTGAATGAATTTTCTGTTTTTCTCACTGAGTTGTGGTGACAGTTGACAAAGCTCTGATTGTTGGAGATTTTAATATTCATGTAGATTATGCAAAAGATGCGGTGGGAACTGCATTCAGGGACCTGCTAAACTCTTTCGGAGTCTCACAAAACATTACTAGTCCTACTCATCACTTTAATCACACACTAGACCTAATTATATCACATGGACTGAACCCTACAGATATAGAAGTCACACACCGCAAAGTGATGAGATCACTGATCATCATCTTATTTCATGGGCAATACAAATCGCTGATGTTAGCTCTATCGCTCCTCGCTATCGATTGGGGAGGACCATTACTTCAAACACAAAAGTCAGATTCACAAATGCCTTGCCCGATATGTCTAACCTACTCGGCACACCAATAAATGCTAAAGATCTAAAGAAATTGACAATCTGCATGGACTCTATATTCTCCACTACTTTGGATACCGTCGCACCCTTCAAATTAAAAAAAGTTAGAGAAAAAAATATTGCCCCATGGTATAACAGTACAACTCTCAAAGAGAGTTCTCTCTTCTCTAAAGAGAGAAACCCGCAACCTTGAGCGAAAATGGAGGAAAACAAATCTGGAAGTATTCAGATTAGCGTGGAAGGACAGTATGTCCCGTTATAAAAATGCTCTAAAAGCAGCAAAGGCTTTTCATCTTAGCAAACAAATAGAAAAACATAAAAACAACCCTATGTTTTTATTCAATACAGTTGTCAGATTAACTAATAAACAAATACTACCTGAAGACATTGTGCCATCAAACTTTAGTAATGACTTCATGAACTCTTTCACAGAGAAAGTTGAAACCATATGCCATATAATTGAGAATACACAACCTGCAACTTTACCTGAAGTTTCATCTTTCTTAAACATTGCCCCTCTAGAACAACTCCAAAGCTTTACAGCTATAGGCCAGGACGATCTACATAAGCTTATTATTACTTCCAAACCAACAACGTGTTTATTAGACCCCATACTGACTAAACTATTGATAGATCTACTACCAGAAACTGAGGAGCTTCTTCTCAATATTGTAAACTCCTCTCTATCTCTAGGTCATGTCCCGAGTCCTTTCAAGTTATCAGTTATTAAGCATCTCATAAAGAAACCTCAACTAGATACAAATGAACTGACAAACTACAGACCCTTTTCAAATATATAATATCCCCTTCATGTCTAAAATATTAGAAAAGGATTACAAATTACTAATGATTTACTTCTAGCTGCAGACAAGGGTTGCATCTCATTGTTAGTAAAATTACAAAATTATGTGGGCATTCAAGGTCAAGCTCTTCAGTGGTCCCGCTCCTACTTGTCTGACCGTTACCATTTTGTTCATTTAAATGGGGAATCATCAGAATTAAAGCCAATAAAATATGGCCTGCCTCAAGGATCTATTTTAGGCCCTCTACTATTCACATTATACATGTTGCCCCTCGGTAATATCATTAGAAGTCATGGGATAAACTGCCATTGTTACGCTGATGATACTCATCTATATATTACATCAAGACCGGATGATATTCCTACCTTAGCTAAATTATCAGACTGTCTTAAAGACATAAAACATTGGATGACATTGGATTTTCTTCTTTTAAATTCAAATAAGGCAAAGATATTACTTATTGGACCAAACGCAAGTCAACAGAAGCTCTCTGATTACAGTTTCCAATTAGAAGGTTGTAACGGCACTTTATCTAATACTGTGACCTGGGTGTCATATTAGACAGTAATCTGTCTTTTGAAAATCATGTGGCTTATATTATAAAAACTGCCTTCTTCCACCTTAGAAACATTGCTAAGCTGCATAGCATCTTATCTACTTCTGATGCAGAAAAGCTGGTCCATGCTTTTATGACCTCCAGACTGGACTATTGTAATGCACTTCTAGGTGGCATTCTTCCTTAATAAATAGGCTACAGTTAGTCCAAAATGCAGCAGCTAGGGTTCTTACCAGGTCCAAGAAATATGATCATATGACTCCAATTTTGTTAATCTACACTGGTTACCTGTTAAATCTCGTATTATTTATAAAATTCAACTGCTTACCTACTAAGCCATGGGGTTAGCCCCCATGTACTTAGTAGGTAAGCCGATCTTCTCTCACGCTACAAGCCAATGCATGCCCTATGCTCTCAAAACTCTGGTCTTCTGGTCATTCCCAGAATTGCAAAGCCACTAATGGCGGCAGAGCTTTTTCACACTTGGCTCCTAAACTCTGGAATATCCTTCCCAATGCTGTTTGGGGCTCAGTTACTCTCTCGCAGTTCAAATCTAGTTTAAAGACACATCTATTTAGCCAAGCATTCTAATAATGCTTCTCATTCTACCTCAAAGTAAACAAAATCTTATGCTCTTAATATTATGAACAGCAGCTACACTAACTATTCTCTGTTTTGGTTTTCTATCCCAGGGTTCAATCCCGGGGTAGCGATAGATTACACCTACAGATGGACTCAACATCCGACAGATCTACCCAAGTTCCAGTTCCTCCGGAAAAAATGCCCCTGCTACGGTACAGTCAGGTGCTCATCCTCACGCCATAGAGCAGTGACTACAGCGACACCTGGCCCTCCCAAAGCACCAGGAATATGTGATGGATCATTTTTTTTATTTTTTAGCTTTAGCTAAGGACTGCAGCATTAGTGTGCCAGAGGAGAACTGGCCCTCCCTGCTAAGCCTGGTTTCTCACAAGGTTTTTTCTCCATTTATATATCACTGGAGTTTTGGTTCCTTGCCACTGTTGCCCTGTTGGCTTGCATACGGGGAAACTGCTGATATTAGCTTAGAACATTTGCTCTGTACATTGTGTTATATTCGTTGTTTGTTAATTTTATCAATTTTGAATTTTCTTTCTTTTCTCTTCCTAGTTTTCTCTACTCCTTCTCTTTCATTTTCAATTTCAGTTTTCGCTTATATTCTTGGATATTTCCATTTGTACAGCTGCTTTGTAACAGTGTGCCACTGTGAAAAGCGCTATATAAATACATTGAACTTGAACAAATGTGATACTTCAGCTGTTGTAAACACTTCTATGACAATGTCATGTTTGCAAGATAAGATGACTGAAAGCATCTCAGGTGTAACTTAACCCATCTCAGGATGGACCAATGTTTGAGAGATTTATTAAGTCAGTTAATAGGCTTATACAGACAATGTCTACACAAAAAGTACCTGCAATTCATGTAATTGAATGTGTTGAATGGAAAACTACCACATGACTGACCTTACTACAAGCTGAGTGATTGTGATGGTGACATTATTGATGGTATTTTTTTATGTGGAAAAAAACTACTAATAGTGAGCTGCAAAAAAACAATAGTGAGCAAAAACTAAATGTTCAAAGTAGAAACAAGTGGCAGACAAGAAGAGAAAACTTGAGAAAAATTTAATAGCTGGGTCCCTGAAAAAGTAATGGATGTGCAAATTCTATAAAACAGCTGTATACACACAAAGAAAAATCATTTAAGTAAAAACCATGGCTGAAGGTTTTCTTATTACCCTGTAATACCTTGCTGTCAGTATACCAAGATAACCAAATTTCTAATTATAAGGCTGGACAACACTATAAACTTGAAAGAATTGAAAACCTGAAAACTTGAAACATTTCATTGACTTTCTATAGGAAGCTCTTACTTAAAAACACAACTTGATTCCAGGGAACTAGTAAATTATAGACCTTTCTCAAATTGACCTTTTATTTAATAAAATACTTGAAAAGGTAGCGTCCTCCCAGATATGTTCTTCTCTGGAAAGAAACACTATCTGCAAGGATTTCCAGTCAGGATTTGGATTATACCATCATACAGAGACCGCTCTCATCAGAGTGACAAATGATTTGCTTCCTTTGGTTGATCATGGTTGCATCTCCCTTATGATGAGAAAGAGTGTCTCTGGAACTGCACTCCAGTGGTTCAAGCTTTACATCTGAGGAACATCTCATAACTTAAGTTTCTTAGGGCTTAGTGCTTGGACTACTTCTTTCCATCTACATGTCAGCTCAAGGATCAATCATTCACAAACATGGCTTTTTCTATCACTGTTATGCTGATGCTAGCTTACAGGCAACCACTAGCTCTGCTCCTCTAGTCCTATACTCACAAGTTCAGACTTATGTACCCTTCAGAAGCTTGCGTTCTGCAAATGAACGGCAACTTGTTGCACCATTCCAAAGCAGCACTAAATCTTGTACACCTTCACTGTTCCTCACTGGTTCCTAACTCAACCTGAGCAACAGAGTCTTTAACCGTTTCCAAAAAACTACTAAAGGCGCAACTTTTTCACCATATGGATCTCCAAGTGTGTCCACCTCTGAAGGCTAGTATGAGGAATAGTCTGAGGAAGACACTACATGCAATAGCAGTAGCCTGTAGTGATATACAGCTGGCATTAAGTTTTGTCAAGGCTGGGCCCAGCACAACAGAGGAATGACCATTGTTGTCATAAACATTGGTTTTGTTGCTTTGCTCTGCAACTCATTAATCCTTAACTAATCTGTAACATTGCTCCATCTTATGTATTTGTTATTCCAGTCAGGACATCATTTCAAAGAATGCTGTTGGCCTAAGATGTATGCAATTGTATGTACAGTAGATTATAAACTGCACCGAAAAGTGTATATTAGACTTACTGCATTGTGGCTTTGCCTAATTTCAGAGGAGATTAAGGAGTTCATATTGTTTTGATTGAGCAGTTTGAATGTGTTTGTGCTTAATTTGAAAATTTCTGGATAGGTGGGGTCAATATGGTGTGTAATATTTAGTTTGTTTTTGCTTTGTTTACAGAAAATGTGACCAAAAACAGTTTTATGTAGACTTTCTAAAAAGAAAACAAATTTAATTCAAGTGTGTTTAAATCAAAGTAAAAATACAACTGTGCTATCCTTTATCACCATTATGTTCAACTCATTGTGACTGCATACACATATTGTGCCAAATATTGGTGACAATGTAAAAGAACACTTGCATGTTGTGTTAATATTAGCACTGATAAAAAACAAGCTGAAAATGTAAAGCCTGACAACTGACAAAGAGGTAATGTATTTTTGAAATCTAAACAGATCATCTTGTATGTTAAAGCTATTTTCTTAGTCAATAGTTGAGTCAAATTGGTTTGAATTTTGAATTTATTTGAATTTTAACTATATTCCTAAATAATAAAGGAAATTTACAAATAAAAAATTTGTAAATGAAATTGAAAAAAAACTGTCATGTAATTCACTGCTTGCTTAGAGGGGAACGTGAGCCAGCTCACAATCTGTCAGAAGATTAAAAGGTTTATTATTATTAGTCAGATAATAACTAAAGTGACTTATTATTATTATTTTGCACACTTGCTTTGTGTCAGAAAACATGCAATATATTCAACTGAATTCAACCTATGACAATGTTAATGAATAGATAAAACATACCCAGTTGATCTTGATTTTTTCAGATAATG
This sequence comes from Chromobotia macracanthus, assembly GCA_036877525.1. Lineage (NCBI taxonomy): Eukaryota > Metazoa > Chordata > Actinopteri > Cypriniformes > Botiidae > Chromobotia > Chromobotia macracanthus. Next base: position 1,204,617 of record JAZGTH010000002.1, read on the forward strand.
TTGACTGATTACCCACAGCATTACAACCATTAAACACGTCATGTATTAATATAAACAAATTATAAACAGATTTATAATATTGTAAAAAATAAACAAGAATTTAAACACTTTCTGTTAAGATGGAAGGCCATTTTCTACTTCTTTAGTTTCTTTGAAATGCGTCTAAAATAATAAATATTTTAATAATAAATAATAATAAATTAAAAGTTTACTTTGGGGTAAGTAGTGCGTAGAATGTAATCTGGTCTTGCCTGGAAGTTCTGCACATTTGTCAGTGCAGAACTTCAGTTGTCAGTTGTCACAGTTGTGACAAAGTGGGTCATACAAATGTCCTCAAAACGCTGACCATAATAGTTTGTCAAAGCCCTTTAACAGGCTACATTTTAGAGGCAGGTATATTATCAAAAACAATAACAGTAATGTAGCATGTCATATAAAGTTAAACTGAGAGATGGATCGAAAATACTTTGCAGTTCCTGAAGCTTTAAAATCATGTTGTCTATGAATTTTACTTCATAATTGTATAAATTTCACACTCTCTATGATGAAATGATGTATGAAATTTTAGTTTTTATTTTGGTATAATACTTTGAACAGATTTAATACTCAACGGTTAATAAATAAGTACTTAATGCAGTACGTACTGCCTCAGTATGATTCCACAGCTCTTCCCCATTTAAACATAATGAAAGGTGCAAAGAAACAAGAAAGGAATTAAAGGAAGACAATTTTGTAAATAATACAAAATATTCTACAGTAGCCTATTCAAGATTCGTCTTAAAGAAATAGTTCACAGTAAAATGTACATTTTCTTATCACTCACTCATCAATATGCTACCCCAGGCATATAGACAACTTTCTTCAGCTGAATCCAAACAAAGATATTTTATCCTGTAACAGTCCATACAAATGAATAGCTTCCAAAATGTTGTTGCTCCAAAACTCACAATTTACAAACATAACATAATCCATATGGCTTCAATGTACTAATAAATAAGTAAATGATAAGAGAATTTTAATTTTCAAGTGTGCCATTAATCTGTTTTACAGGTAATATTTTGTGCATTACTCTGAAATGGTTTCTGATGCATTTTTAGCCAGAAAGACTTTTATGCTGGTACGAAAGCTAAAAATGAAAAGTGCTGAAAATAACTTTTTTTAATTAGTGTGATCCCTACACCCCTCCCCCCAAAAAACAAAACCATAAATATATGCTTATAAAACTGTTCAGTATTTACTGCAATTTTTTTTTACAGAGTACAACCTGAATAAGAAAAGTTTAAGACAAAAATAATAAATATAGGAAATGGACAGTAAGGCCAACATCAGAACTTCACAGACTGCTGTACAAACACTTTAAATATTTTTTGTTAATGCCAAACTCAACACAATTTCTGTCCTCCACCACCATGTTTTTGCCCATACCTGCTGACAACTTGCATGTATTTTGCTTGATTTAATTATGTACAGCACACACAGTATTATTGTAACTGTCAAAATGGTTTGACGGTTCCAGAAGAATTCTAAATTGTCAATCATTAAGAAGATCAAAGGTAACAAACAATAATGCCATTGAATTTTTATTTAAATTTCTCTCAAACATAACTAACATCTCTGGATTCTGAAAATTCGTTCACCTAATAATTTAACTTCCGTATTGGAGGAATTCAGTGTCACTTTTGTTTCTAAACCTAGTGTGACCCATATATCTTACAATATATCTGAATGCACAAAAATGCAAAGCAAGCCATAATGCAAGAAGGTACAAAATGGCATGATTTACAGGATGTGTGGCTATTTACATCATATTGCAAGCATTAAGATTTTTATATAAAAACATAAGCAGAGGTAATTATGACACTGATTTCTTTAATAGTTATATGTAATACGTTATATAACAGTTATATTGACTAGCATTTAGCTCTGTAAACAGATTTAGGTTAACAGGTTTACAGACAGATGCTGTACTGTATACTTTGAGCTCTTAGCAGATAAGCTCATTAAGCTCATTGTTCAACCATTGTTCTTTTAACAAAAAACCCTACAAACATTTTCAGTTTGGGGCAAATTATATAACAAAAGTGACTTGTTCGAAATCAACGTAACTAATGCATCCCCTGTAACAAGAACAGACCAATTAAATAAAATCTAAATATTACAAAGACTTCTAACAAATGTGAAGATCTTGTACGCAAGTGTGCTCTTTTGCACATTGACAAATTTTGGCACTAATTCCACCATTGCATTTCTCACAAACCACAGATTTTGCAGCAGTTGGTGTACAACATAATACAACAACCAAATACACATCTTTGTGTTGGCTATCTTAAAAGTGGGATTTACAAAAACAGCTCATCATGGGACAATGAACACATTACAATCGAATCAGTTTCTTAAATTCATACAGTAAGCCCTTCTAGAACAAAAACACTTAATGGACGATTAGATTATACAAAGGAATGCACTGATGCAAAAGTTCTTACAGGCCAAATTCACGTTGGCTATGGAAACATTTCACTGTAAAATACACTTCTTGACAAAGCACGCTTGAAAGTTGCCTTTCTAATGCAAACATTGTAACGACTCATGAAAATCAGTAAACCTTAATTAAATAGTTCTCCTAAAAATGCAAATTCTGTCATTACTTATTTATTCATGCCATTCCAAACCCCTATGTTGTTGTTTTCGAATTTTTGAAGAACCTTCCCACAGATGTTTCCATCTATTGCGATATGTCAAGATCCAAAAATTAATCCTATAAATTGTCCATATGGCTCAAGTGTTTAGAACTGGTTCTTGCATGTGTGTACACAAGCGACAAATCATTTTTAAATTCTGGACACAAATATGGGCTAGATGCTATATTTTGGCAGAGTGGAAGATTATCAGTGGTCTTTTTTCTTCCATCATATGACTTTGGAGACTTTGAAAATAGCAGGTGGTGTCATACAGTACAAACTACTTCTATGATACTTCGATGGTCACAAAAACAGAAAGTGCAGAAATATTTTTTAAAAATTCCAGCTTTTGTGGTTTAACACAAACAAAAAAATAAAGGCATATGTGATGAAAATAGTATAAGGGTCAGGATAAAATTACAGAACAGTAATTTTTAGGTGAACTAATCCATCATCAGTGATGAAATACAAGCACAAAGGCCCCTTGTGGTTTATTCTGATTTGAAAGTAAGGGGTTTCATTACTAGTTTAATCTGTGATGAAGTATTCTTATAATTCTAGGTTGTGCAATCAACCACAACTTTGAAGAGTTCCAAATCTTTGTTATATTCAAATCAGTTTCCTTGGTAAACAAGCCCATGTTCCTCTTAAATAATTTAACTGGGTGAGGATATATAAGGCTAACAAATACTATATATAATGTCATGCAATGCCAATAAATGAAGGTGTAACATTTTTACGTTGTGTAAAGTTTAAAGAAATGGGCCTTTTGCTTTTATGCAAGTTTTCTGTATATGGATTAATCTGCTAGATTACTATTTAAGACCATCATACAGCCATCATCACACAATGGTAAAGATTACAGTAGGCCTGTACTTGTAACGCTACAAATGGTTTCCATGACAATATATGACAATGATCATATGCTCAACAGCATGCATTATGTTTATCTCCTGCTTGTGGAAAGCTTCTGTAAATTCTAGATCTGCGAGTGATACAGTACAGGCATATGGTACAGACAGCTGTACAACATCACCTTCTGATAAACCACGGTGCATGTTTATGTCCCAAATGACAAACAAAAAGATCATGGGGAACCGTATTAGCTGCTGTACATTATGATTTTCATAATTCAGTCAACGCTGCTGGTGTCACATCTCACTGTGAAGCACTAGCGCACATGCTGTGTTTCTAAGTGTCATGGTTTACTACAATCTAAGCTCAGCAGCACAGAGTTTATCCGGTGATCATTTATGAACAAACAAAGCCAAATACTGTTGTTGGTTCTGCACACTCATGTTCTCCAGTCCAGCATGAGTGGGTGGCACAGTCTAGCACTGTCTAAATGATGAGGCTTAACAAACTATGAAGCACAAACAACCAACCACTTTTATTTGACTATTGCAACAAAAGCCAAGCCCGCCTGCTGTCTGTCACACAAATAGCTGGATCCTTTCACGGATGGTCTGTCGGCAGAGGGGGCAGGTTTTGAGCGAGGCACTGCAGTCAATGCACGAGGCGTGGCCGCACTGGAACACCAGCTTGATCTGGTTGTCGATGCAGATGGGGCACGTTATGCGTTCCTCCATCTGCCGGTAGCGCGACTGCAGCTGCTCCAGCAGGTTATGCTGCTCAGAGTTCTCTGAGCTTGGACTGCACTCCACTTCCGTTTGGTCTGAGACAAAGAGTGGATGAGAATATATAGGTAAAAAAATGTCCCACCTACTTTAAAAATACACCTTGCAATCAAACCCTGAGTAGAAGACAAAAGATACCTTCATAATTTGCAATAATACCATGCATTCTATAACTTTTTCTATAATTTCTTTTTTACTTCTTTCTAACTGTTCATTCCAAAATGTATTTTCTAAAAAGCCACTTTAAACAATGCAAGTACTGTTAAAAGCGTATAGAAAAAATTTGATTTGAAAACTTTTAATTAAATAATGCTTCATAATTTAACTTAAGTACAACTTACCTTGACGAATTTTCTTTGTTATTGTCACCTGGCATCGAATACATTTCTTCATTCTGTGAGCACATTCTAAACACAGAACACAGGACAGATCATTTTAATTATTAACACACCATAGCTAACAAAGGGTTTGGAACAGCCTTCACATCTGGCCTATGACTAAAAATGTTATCTGCGTTACCAGCTCAGCAGGTTCTGATATGAAGCTACATAAGTTCTGGGTTAAGTGCTATGAACCTCCTCTTGTTGGAGTTATGTGTAAGCTCACCCTCGCAGGCCACGCTGTGCTGACACGGTGAGAAGAGTATGAGCAGTGCAAGCTCTGAGCAGATGAGGCACTCGCTGGGACCCATTACGCTGGGCATGACCAGGTTGGTCATTGTGTTGGGCGTGGTGTGTACCCGCCTGAGACTGCTGCTGCTCGTACCAGTGCCACAGGTGACAGCTTGAAGTCTGAAAACACATACACATCTGTACATATTCTTGTATTTATTGACTCAATACAACAGCAGTGAAATACATACTGTTGTCAAACTGTTGTATTGTTTTTGGAAATTGCTACGATATAAATGGCAAAAGTTTTTTATACTGGGCAGTGCTGGAAAATTATCCAGGTGGGGTCTGCTCTGTCTAATGATATATGTCATAAATAATATCTTTGATGGGAAAATAATTCATTGAATATGTTGTCATGTCATCAAATTCCCAAAAAATGTTTTGAATTACATTATTTTTGATACCTACAGTCTTTAACCCTAAAGTCTTTAAAGCAAATGTGTCTTCTATTTGGACTGAACAGCATAAGAAAATTACTTACTATATATTATATAAATAAAACACACCTCAAATCAAAAATGTCCAGGATCAGATTTCAAAATAATACCATTGTATTTCAGGATTGGTTATTAGTCCTGTGTTATACATATTTGTCAGTTTGAAACTGCCATTTTCTGCCATCTAAGTCATCCTATGTTCACTAACACACACTTGCATATTGTGGTTTACAGGAACTGTCCATAGATGTAACTGGAGACCAAGCACTGAAAGGGCAAAGCGCCCTATTATTTTCCTTGATGTAATCAGGCCTTTTTTCCCTTTAACATGCTCATAAATTCTTGGCATACATGTCAGAGTCGTTGGCCATTAGGGCCGGCAAAGGCTGGTACATGGGCAGGGCAGTGGGCTCGGTAGCACCATGGTACGGTCACAGAAAGATGGTGCATATATCATACGTACATGCATACACGTACAAAACTTGATACATGTATCAGTCGTGAAGAATGTCACTTAAAACAGCATTTAAAAGAGTCTGTTTTAATTAAAAAGCACCAGGTGGTGATGGTGCCGTAGTGTTTCAGCCTGTTATCACTGCTTGCAGCTAAATTTTTCCTTAGGATTATTATTAGGGCCCAAGTGCGAAGGGCCATATTGTGTTCCTTAGGACTGTTATTTTTTTATTGCTTTTTTCAAGGTTTTCTGGGCCTTTGGGCCCCTGAACATGCTCAAAAAATTATGGCACATTGGTGGGGCAGGGGGCTCATACATACATGCACACACCTGTACGAAACCTGGTATGTGTATCGTCTTGTCGACCTGAACAACCTTCGCACTGGCACCCCTTAGCCCAACAGGAAGTCGGCTATTTTAGATTTTCTGAAAAGCGCATGCTGTGAACTTTTAAATACTCCTAGATTTCCTGTGATTGTCACCAAACTTGGTGAGCATCATGGCAAAATTGCAAATGGATTGTTTATATCTCGAATGGTGTTGCCATGGCGAGGTGCTAAAATTATAGTGAATAATGGAAACGGAAGTCTCCAATATCTACAGCATGCACTGAGTGATTTATGTCACAGTGTGAATGGTGCTTTGCCACTTAAAAACACCATTTAGTAGGATTTTTAAGCCTTTATGTGTCCCTGTGAATCATGTTTATGTTGTTATACATGTTTATTTGTGTCCTAATAAACCTCATACACCAGAACATACACACACACCTGTGTTTTTCAGCAAAGCTCCTGATGAGGTGTTGTATGCTGCTGTCTGTCACCAGGTCTAGCGGGCTTTTACCTTTATGGTTGGCATAATTAATATTGGCCCCTTCCTGTGCCAGGAAGCAGGCAATAGCAGCACCAACATTCAGCTCTGTGTTTCCCATCAGCCCTGAGGTACACAACTACACACACACACACATATACATAAACACACAATTAATGAGTAAACACAACTGATTATTAACATATCTCTCATGACCCTACAAACAAATCATAAATACAAACAGACACACAGACAAAAAACTAGATGATGATTGGTGTGGATGGCTACTACTCATAATTTTTGCTGTATGTTTACTGTGCATTAATTTTTACAACATTAATTTTTGCATGAAAACTAGGATGACTTTGGACATTTAACCAAAAGATCACACTGCGAGAAATACAGTGTCACATAATGCAACCTGCTTAATTCAACCTTCTATTTTTAGTGTAATAAACAAAACCAGTAATACCAGGATTTTAAAGATCTCTTATTTACTCAGACTGATCAGCTTTGTCTCATGGGCAAAAGTATGCTGCCCAACTGGGAGTGTACGCATTTGTGTAAATGCAGTTTAATAAGCAATATAATTTTTATAAAGGTATAGAAAGTATAATGTAACAGCTCAGCCCCTCAGTGCTCTTACCCTGCTGTACAGCACAGAGCCCTCCCCTTCACCACTGCTCATAACAGCATTCAGCTGCTGTCTGCTTAGAGCTGTGTGCATAGCTGTGTCTCCATCCTCATCCTCCGCATTGACGTCTGCCCCTTCTGTCACCAGCAGGGTCACTAGAGCCACATGACCCTGAGTCACAGCAAGCTGAAGCGGCGTCTGGTTGCGATTGTTACGGATATTAATGTCACAGCGACCCTAAACATAAATGTGTGAATGATGACAGGTTACAGACCTATCTATACATTAAATGATCTACATATTAAAAAATATTCATGTCAGTAAGTTTGAATCTTATTGTTGCATGTCATGAGGCTAGTTGTCATATGCATTGTGACAAAAAACAATGGGATTTGGCATTATCTATGTGCTGCCTTATTTAAATTTACATCTCTGATCTCTGTTTACATGGATACGTGATGTATCAATCACTTATTACGCTCAAGATGTGATTTTATTTCTTTCACAAACAATTGTTTGCATTAAATGCATGTGACAACTATGCATCAGTTTCTAAGAAGCATCAGGTGGGGATAGCACCGTTGTACTTGGCCTGACATCACTGCTTGCAGTGATAAAAACACAGAAATATTCTCTGGACAGTGAATATCAAAAGTATCAAAAAAGTTAAACTTTGAAATAAAAAAAATTGTGCAGCTCTACCACTTGGTAGCGCTATAAGATGGAAAAAATCATAAAAACAAATATAACTTTGCAACTGTTGGTCCAATCAACTTGAAAATTGGTATGCTGTGTCTTTATCCAAAGTGTCACAAGTTTCTAATGAGGACATTTGTGTAGCTCAAAAATATGGCCGCCATTGGCCAGACAAGTTTAAGCGCCTATTTGACAAGGTTAAAAGAGGTTGATTAGAACAAAACTCACTGAGCATGTTCAACTCATGGCCGTAAAGGTCTGTAAGAATTGTAAAAGAAATCGGCCACTAGTTGGCGCTAACAAGTTTTATGGCTCAGTAATCACATGGTATTTCACACATCCACACAATATGCATATCATTTGATAGATCTCCTAATTATGTGCAACTGCCTCAAGAATCATTGCTGTTAATTTAAATCATTCATTAAATATTCACAAATATGTTAAAAACCTACTTTTGTGAACTAGTCCTAGGGTTTTCATCCAATCTTGATCAAACCACTACAGTAATATTCTCTGGACTCTCTAGAACAATAATTATCAAAAAAATCTTGAATTTTGTTCTTTGGTTACCTTTAACGGTTCATTTATAAAAGGGGCGTGGTCAAATATACCCAAAAGCCTATAAAACCTAAATGAAAACTTTACAACACTTGACGAAAACATGCGTCAGATGACTCCTAACAAGTATTCAAAGTTTCATGGAGATTGGACCATACGTGGCGCTATAACAGTTGAAATGGCCTCAAAAACACAATATTTCTATAGAAAATTACTTGAACTTGTCAGGGTCCTGGATTCCTGTTCTGAGTCTTTCTAGATTATCTTGCCAGGATCCTGACATCCCCCTGTGTTCTGTGTCAGAGCATGCTGTTTGGATCCTGACTCCTCTGTTTTGTTTACATTCGCCATGTGCTCTCCGGTTGTCTTGTCCCCGCCCCCTTGTTCTCATCTTGTTTGCGCTCATTTCGCGCACCTGTTCGTCCTTGTCTTTGTTCTATTTAATGCCCCTGTGTTTTCTGTCTTGTGCCGGTTCGTTACTTCTGATGTGGTTTCTCGCACTTGAGTCTTGTCAAGTTTTCTCGTTGTGTCGAGTTTCCGAGTCTTTGTCCTGCCGTGTTTTTGTTCTCCGTGGTTTTTTCTCGGTTTTTAGTTTCGCTTTGCTCCGTTTTTTTGGATGCACTTTTAGTTCTAGTTTTGCCAGTTCTGTTCTCGTTTTTGCCCCCTCGTGGGTTGTTGTTTTGTTTATTTATTTAAATAAAGACTTTTTTCTGTTTAAACGCTGTCTGCAACTGGGTTCTTTTCCCCTGATTGTGACAGAAATTGCAGAACATGTTCATATATTCACACACTAGATCTTCCTAACATATGATAGAGCTCCTCATTTTGAACAACTGTGCCTTTAGGAGCAATGCTGTCAATAAAACTGTTTTATTGATTACATGAAATATTTTAGATTATTTAAAAAAAACTACTTTTGTGAACAAGTCCATTTTTAAACTCAAAATCAATAAAATCAGTGCACTACAGTTCTTTGGCGTCTTTAGTTCAATAATGATCAAAAAATAAAGTTGAATATTTGTATCCGGATAGTTGTAACAGGGCCATTTCGTAATGTGGTCTTGAACTAGTGCACCCACAATCTACCCCTAAATCAACACTTTAAAAGAAAACTCAAAACTTCACAAAACAATGTAAACTCATGCATTATATGATTCTAAACAATCATGCCACATTTGATGTAATTGGACAGAAACTGACACTGTAACAGTTATGAAGGTTAAAAACACTAAATAGCAATACTTTATTTACTGATAGTGGAAATACAACCACTAGATGGCAGCAATGGATCACTCACTGGCTCATTCTATTCTATTCAGTTTTTATTTAGGTCCTCACGTTCAGAAAGTTTAAAATCATTATTATTGCATTTAAAATCACATTTAGTCAGTTTACCACTTCATACAGACATCAGTTTTGACACTTCTTATGCCACATTATCACTAAAGTTAAACCTGAAAAACATTATAAACAAGAGATTTCCAGTAAGATTTTATTATCTAAGTCATTTCAAATATCTATATCTTCAACATAATGTGTATCTGTATGTGTGAGCATGCTTAGTCTGTATTGAGTAGTAGACTGTGCCTTAAGTAATATAGTTCAGCCTTTTCATTATCATTGATTAATGATAATCTTTTCATTTCATTTTCATCATCATATTCTCCATCATGGATGTGTTCTAGTGTCAGCCATACATTTCACACCGAGACCCCTGACAGCATAGAACCCATGAAGGCCTTTAAGTGCTTGAACCCTGGTAACAGCTATATTTTCTTATTATAATTTATTATTTTAAGTATTATACATGCTGTTTGAATGAGCCTACATTAATTATTACACTACCTAGAATGTTTTGTACATTTATTTATTTATTTATCTTTCCTCACTCAGAACAACCAATTGGACACCAACCAATCCGGTTTCAAGAGCGGCCACTCAACAGAGACAACTCTACTGTCAGTCACTGAGTCCCTACGGATTGCAAAGACTAACTCAAAATCATCAGTCCTCATTCTACTTTATCTATCCGCTGCCTTTATCACAGTCAATCACCAGATCCTTCTGTCCACCCTCACGTCACTGGGCATCACAGGTACTCCACTTCATTGGTTTGAAACCTACCTTACTGGTAGGTCTTTCAGGGTTTTCTGGAGAGGGGAAGTATCCAAAGTTCATCAGCTGATCACTGGGGTTCCCCAGGGTTCTGTTCTTGGACCCCTCCTCTTCTCCATATACACTACATCACTGGGTTCCATCATACATGCATATAGGTTCTCCTACCATTGCTATGCTGACGACACGCAGCTCTTCCTTTCATTCGTTCCAGATGATAGCTGGTAGCTGCACGTATGTCAAGCTGTCTGGCGGACATCTCGGCATGCATGAAAGAACACCATCTGCAGCTCAACCTGGCAAAGACTGACCTTCTTGTCTTCCCTGCCAATCCAACCCTACAGCACGATTTCACCATCCAATTAGGTACATCTTCAATTACCCCATCAAATTCGGCCAGAAATCTTGGAATAATCTTTGATGACCAACTGACCTTCTAAGACCACATTGCTAAGACGGCTCGGTCATGTAGATTTGCATTACATAACATCAGGAAAATCAGGCCTTTTCTAACAGAACATGCAACACAACTTCTCGTCCAGGCCCTGGTCATTTCTAGGCTTGATTACTGCAATGCTCTTCTGGCTGGACTGCCATCATGCACAATCAAGCCTCTACAAATGATTCCGAACGCTGCAGCACGTCTCGTCTTCAACGAGCCCAAAAGATCCCATGTTACCCCTCTCCTCATCTCTCTGCATTGGCTACCTCTCACTGCTCGCATCAAGTTCAAGGCCTTGACGCTTGCTTACAGATCTATCACTGGGTCAGCACCCTTTTACTTTCACTCATTCTTACGAGTCTATGCTCCTACCAGAAGCCTGCAATCACAGAAGGAATGAAGGCTTGTGGTACCATCATAGAAAGGCACAAAATCACTCTCCAGATCATTTTTCGTTCACTACTCCATGCTGGTGGAATGATCTTCCTGCCTTCATCCGAGAATGCAGAATCCCTGGCAATATTCAAAAGACAGCTGAAAACACATCTCTTTCGTGAGCACTTAACCTCATCTTAAAAAAAAAAATTCTTTCCCTTCATTTCCTATCCCTCTATCCTTTAAATCTCTCCCTTGTTGTAGCATATGATATACTCTGAGCAATGTCTGAAACTTGTATTGTGAGCACTTATTGTGTCTAGTTGCCTCTTCAGGTTGACTCGCTTGTTGTATTCCGCACTTGTAAGTCGCATTGGATAAAAGCGTCTGTTAAATGAATAAATGTAATGTAAATTTGTCACCAGACATGGCCATTTTAAAAGAATTTGAAAAAAGCAACATACAATGTCACAATTTAAATCTATGGGACATTGTTTGTTTGTGTGTCTGTGCTTTTCACACCTCTTTGAGGAGTATCTCAGCTACATCACAGTGGTTGTTCAAGGCAGCCAGATGCAGAGCAGAGAAACCATCTTCCTTCTTCACATCCACTAGCTGTCGTGCTCGAGCCAAAATCATCTCTGTCGCTCTGGAGGCATAAACACACAAACCCACAAACATGCACACACACAATTTTAGCCCCAAATGACACCCAGACTGTGTGAAATAATACTAATACTTAGCCATATAAATTTTTGAATTGTATGTTTTCCTGCCATATATTTTTCAACCAAAGTGATATAGTAATCATAAATACAAAAGAAATCATAAGGTCTTGTAACATCCTTAAGAGGTTTAACTTGACATAAGGACGTAAATAGTGGACATAACATTTTAAATTTATTTGCACATCTATTTACCCAATAAATAAATAGTTTTCCATTTTTCATCATAATTTTACTATCTCGCCATGGCAACACCATTTAAGATATCAAAAATCTTGGTAATTTTGAATGTTCAATGTCTTGGCATGATGCTCACCAAGTTTGGTGACAATAACATGAAATCCCTAGGAGGAGCATTTAAAAGTTCACAGCACATGGTTTTCAGAAAATCCAAAATGTCCATCTTCCTGTTGAGCGGAGCTAAGGGGCGCCAGTGTAAAAGTTGTTCTGGATGACAAGACCAATACATGTACCGAGTTTCAAACGGGTACGTGCATTTAGGTATGATATAGGCACCATTTTCTTGTGTCCCATAGCAGAAGCGCTACCAAGCTCCCCTGCCCCACCCATGTGTCAGGCCCTAATGGCCAACAAAAGGTGTACCAAATTTCATGACTTTTTGGACATGTTAAAGGACCCAAAGACCCCAAGAACCTTGATATATATATATATATATATATATATATATATATATATATATATATATATATATATATATATATATATATATATATATATATTTGTGTACTGCATGTGTGTACAGTACAAGTAAAAAAAGTTTAGAAACACTTAAACTGTATTAAGATTTATTCCACGTCTTAGAATAATAGTAAAGTCACAATAACACAAATGTAACTTTGGGAATCATGTTGTGACTAAAGGTAATTAAGGTAATTATCCCAAAAAGATTTGGGAAGCTGCTGCAAGCTGGGAAACTGTGCAAGACCACTGCTCTGATGAAGACCTGTGGGAGTGTAAAAAGTATGATCGTCTCACAAGTGTAAGAACCCTGAAGAGATTTTAGTTGTTTTTAGTTGTCTCAGAAAACAACAAATAAAAGATTTGCATGGTTCCTACTTCCAAAATTATAAGAGTGAAAAACCAAGAAGAACTAGTATAACCTGTTTCAGAAGAGAAAAACAGCCCTGTGTGAAAAGACTGTAAAGTATTTGCAGAGTAAGAACTTACTATTTCATTTCATGTCAAATCAATAATAATCTGGGAATTTCCCCAGCTCAAATTTTTGAAATTATTATATGCCATTAAAGAATAGTTGCTGAGTAATCCACTAATTTGTAGAGGAGGGGGGTCAAAATGACAATGTCCAGCTGCAATTTGGGCAATTTGGGACCATATTAGCAGGGGTGAAAAATATTTTTAATCAGAGTTTGGGAGATCTGTTAGTAAAATCTGTTGACTTCAGTGATCCTTGTTACATTATATGCCAATGGTGACCGTTCAATAAATGAGGAAATAGCACTTTTTGTGTTCATTTTGGAAAGTTCACATGCCTGTAACTCAAGAAGTATCAGAAATTTTTTATGTCCTTTTGAAATCTCGTTCTTAAGCAACTTTTCTTTTGGAAGCTACATTTAAGGCCCTGTATTGTTTAGTCCCAATAATATGGGGATCTAAATGTGCCCCTGCGAGCAAACTGTTGAATTGTACACATTTTTAGTCATCAAAGACATTCCTCATTTTACAAAATGTGGGTACTAAAAATCTGGTACTTTATTTAAAGAGGAATGTCTGAAAAACAAATAAATGTTGAAGCCAGAAATTTTCTCAAAACAACTGCAGTGAACATAAACATTTCAGTGTTTTGGAGTTACTGTTAAAAATGATGCACAGTCATATGATTTTATATTTGTATAAGTTTCAGGGAAATTTGAAAAAGCTGAGTAATGTTGTTTATGGCATGAGTGCTGATGTTTTGAGGACCCTATTAGAACTGCTAAAATGGCATTTTCGAGAGCCTAAACATGCTCGAAACTCATGAAAGTTTGCATACATGTCAGACGTTGTAAAAATTAACATCTGATATGGGTTTCATAACGAAGTGTGGCAAAATGGCTCTATAGCGCCACCTACATATTAATAAAGCATTTCTTGCGCTATGTTTCTCGTACATCTATGCAATTTGGTAGGTTCATGTAACATTCCAGCTGCTACAAAAAAGTCATAGCAATATCCTAAATCCAACAGGGGAACGGGATGACCCTATAAACAGGGGTGTTACACTGATTAAAACTGCAAATTTCTCTGGATTCAAACATTGTTGAAAACATTTGTGATAATGTAAGTTTATTTATACACTCACTGGCCATTTTATTAGGTACACCTGTTCAATTGCTTGGAAACACAAATTGCTAATCAGCCAATCACATGGCAGCAACTCAATGAATTTAGGCATCTAGATGTGGTGAAGACAACTTGCTGAAGTTCAAACCAAGCATCAGAATGGGGAAGAAAGGGGATTTAAGTAACCTTAAACGTGGAATGGTTGTTGGTACTCCTGTCAGCTAAGAACAGGAAATGGAGGCTACAATTCGCACAGGCGCACCAAAATTGGACAATAGATGATTGGAAAAACATTGCCTGGTCTGATGAGTCTCGATTTCTGCTGTGACATTCAGATGGTAGGGGCATAATTTGGCGTAAAGAACATGAAAGCATGGATCCATCCTGCCTTGTCTCAATGACTCAATGGCTGGGGTGGTGGTGTGATAGTGTGGGGGATATTTTCTTGGCACACTTTGGGCCCCTTAGTACCAACTGAGCATCGTTTAAATGCCACAGCCTACCTGAGTATTGCTGCTGACCATGTCCATCCCTTTATGACTACAGTGTACCCATCTTCTGATGGCTACTTCCAGCAGGATAATACATCATGTCACAAAGCTCAAATCATCTCAGACTGGTTTCTTGAACATGACAATGAATTTACTTTACTCACATGGCCTCCACAGCCACCAGATCTTAATCCAATAGAACACCTTTGGGATGTGGTGAAACAGGAGATTCGCATCATGGATGAGCAGCCGACAAATCTGCAGCAAAACTGCGTGATGCTATCATGTCAACATGGACCAAAATCTCTGAGGAATGTTTCCAACACCTTGTTGAATCTACGCCATGAAGAATTAATATATATATATTTGCAGCAATGCATCATTGTGAGAAGCACCATATAAATAAATCTAAATTGAACTGAATAAGGAATGCATTTGTGACAAATGACAAGTAAAATTAAATAGTATTTTGTTAGCCGTTGACAGTTGATTTTTCTATTGAACAGTTTTGTTTGCTGTTGGGGATTGTTTCTTTTTCTTAATTGACTTGAAGGTTTAATTTGTAGCCCAGTGGAAACTGTAAATGCTTTATCATTATAACAGTTATACTAATCAAGAGCAAAATAAAAATATATAAATCTGTATATATTGAATAATAGAAGTGGTGTCATTTTGACTCTTGATCAAAGGTACCCTAATCTTAAAGTTTCAAACACACACTGACAATCTGATCCAGATCAAAAAACCTAGATTGGATTTTGTGCTCTAATCTGAATTCAAAATCCTTTTTGTTCTTTTGAACAACCCAGATGAGATCAAATCTGATAGCTGAAATCCAATCAGATTACTTTCAGTTACTTAAAGTTTTGCAGGAATGTTTTTCTAGCCCCAAACCCAGGGCTAACTGTGACCCTAAACCTAATCCCAAAAGAAACTTTGACCAGCACATTTCTGCAGCTATAAGAGCTGATAGATGTTTTGAGATGTCGAGGCACACAAACAAACATTAGACTTTAATAACTCACAGTTTGTTGCCCTTCAGAGCGGCATGATGCAGCAGGTTAAAGCCGCGGTTGTTCTGTTGGGTGAAATCGATGTTGGGCACCACAGTCAAAATCTCAATGATGCTCCTGAAGTCTTTAGCAATGGCATCATGTAACGGTGTATCTCCATATGAGTCCTGAGGAGCCAAAATATTCACTCGATGGCTGACATTCAGTGAGAATTATAATGTTAATAAAACTATTAAATAACAAAGTCTGGGCATTATGCATTGACCCAAAAAGAGTAAACAAATTATATAAGTTTCTATATATAAATTATATAATCTTATATAAGCTATTTTAAAATCACAATTTTCTAATTAATCAATTAATCACAATTAATCACATACAATAATATTTGTTAAGAAAAGCCTTGTGATAAAATAAAATATTATACATTTAAAAAATATTTACATTAAATTCTTATAGCGGAAAAACATTGTAACAGACAGCAATGCATTGTGTAATCGAATTTAAACTGAAGACTTAGCAGGCTGAGACAGATGCACAGTTGGGACCATTTACACAGCCTTCTCCCATTCTGTTTATTGCTTCTGTATGTTTGCATGCGTCAGGTGGGCATTTAAAGCCATGGTGAGGACATATCCACTTAATTATACTAAATTAACACATTAAATTGATAACCCCAATATTAATGCTACAACAAGAAAAGATTCTTAAGATCATGAGAAATTTAAATTATCAGTCAGGTTTTTAACTTGTAACTGAAAATGTTAACACAACAAATACTGATGAGATTAATCATTATAGTTTTAACTGATTACCGGTTTTAAAAAAAAAAAAAACAACTCAGCAGGTGGTTTTAAAGCCATATACTGCAGCACTACTAAAACAATCCCCTGCAGTAAGCACAGGCTGACCAGCAGTGTTAACTAAAGGATTGAGGTACTAGATTTTGCTGAAGTATGCAGTGTGTGTAGTGTTTAACCTGAATGTTGACATCCGCTGAGTGTTCCGTCAACACTCTCACAACATCTGTAAAGCCTTTATTGACAGCGATGTGCAGGGCCGTACACATGGAGTTATTGAGCAGATTTACATTGGCTCCTTTACTTAACAGCAAACGTGCAATCTCAGCCTGATTTCTGTACACACACACACAGTCATAAGAACATGGCATCAAGCAAGCAAAACTATTGCATACAACATAAAATTACAGATTTGACTACTGTACTGACAAGCCACAACATTTGCAATATTCATCACAATACCTCTAGACAGTAGTGCATTTGAAACTATTGCTGCTTCAGATATTTCACCCATATTTCACAATAACCATGGTAACCAAACATGGTTTCAGAATCTTTTATACTATAAAATAGTTTTATAGTTTTGGTAGACAAGCCCTGTTTAGGCACATTGCAAAGAGTCTGTATTAATATAGTCTGGCTCACTTTATCCTTGAACCCTGCATAGTTTTGTACGTTTTCCAAAATCAGCATCAACACAAAAGATATGGGAAGTGTTTTTTCTTTTTAGAAAGCAGATAGCCTGTCTATGTGAAATGGTTAAGCCTGGAATTTTAATTTCAACACTACTAATCTTGTTTCCCATCTTTTAATGGGAATTAAAAAGAAATGAAGATAAGTTTTTCTGCATGCTCAGAGGTTATGTCCAGAATGGAATACTAGTCTACTGCATACTGCACAGTATACACTTGATTGTGCCTACTATTAAAGCGGCAATCCATAACATTTTTTGGTTAAAAATAAACAAAAAAACAGTTATTAAACAAGAACATAGGGGATTAGTGTTCAAAACACCCCTTACTTTACCCTGATTCGCAAGGGTAAGTTAATAGTAATTTATAATTTGAGCTGCCGGGTCGGATTTCGCAGGAATAGTTAGTTCGACTTCAACACATGTAAATATAAGTACGTAAAAGAAACAGTAATTTTATTTATATCAATTTATATCAACGTTATATCAAAGTTGTTAAAAACAATAGTTTTCAGCTTGATCCAAGAGACCAGTCCCCAGAAATAACACCCAATGAAGTGTGACTGCTCACCCAAAGGCTGTGTAGTGCAGCGCAGCATCTCCGTCCTCATCTTTAGCTTCAATGCTGCTGTTGGCCTGCAGAAGTACCTTCACTGTCTCCACATGACCCTGATGGGCGGCCACCTGCAGAGCTGTCTTACCCTGATTCTTTATATCCACCTAAACACAGTCACATCAATGTCTGTCAGTTCACCAGGATCGATATCAAAACTTCAGATATGATGTTCAATACATATATAACAGTACGAAATTCACAAATCACAGATTTAACCTAAATGGCCTCCTGCAAAGCAGCTGTGCTCAGTCACTAAAATCACTATGGTACTAGCTGAGCACTGTTCAGAAGTGTCAGGCGCTCTCTGTTGAGTCATGTTTTATAAAGATAAAGGCTGTAACCCTCTGGACAGACGAAGCCAGAACTTTAAAGCACTGGAGATTTCCCACCATCAGATAAACAATGAAAAACATCTCCAACAAATAGCAAATCAAATTCAGCCTCTCAGACTACAAGACAGATGGTACTATTATTACATGTATTGCTTATTATGAGTCTGCTTACTTTGTCAGGGTATTTCTGCACCAGTTCCCGCACTTTAACGGCACTCCCGTGTGCCGCCTCAATGACCAAACGGCCTGGGTGGTCCTGCTCTGTGGACTGAGACAAAAGTTTCTCCAGCACGGAAATGACTGTACCTGAATCTCACAGAGAAAGACAGTATGAGATAAAAAATCATCATATATGAAAATAAAACACTGTTTTGCATTCACAAATGAGTTGAAGTGTCCCACAAGTTATAACCCAGTAAGAATGAGTCAAAATGTCACCATGGAACAAACGACACAAACAAACACTCCAGCACTGGCACAGCTGAAGAGGGAGAAAGAGAGAGATATACTAAAGAATGCTGAAAGAAAAAGGAAAAATATATGTTATCATGCAGCAAGAAGAGGAAGACAACAGAAGATATGGTTATTTTGAATTTAGCGAAGTGAAAGACAAAGAAAATTGACAGGGCTTGAAACTGCGAGCATTTTGGTCGCATATGCTCTCGAAATTCAAACTTTAAAATATATTTGGGAGCATTTGTTAAAATTTTGTTTAATTTCTCTACAGACTGTTTGCTAATTACTGCACAGAATGAGCTTGTTGTGAGCTGATAGAGTGACCGGCTCTTCACATTCATAAGTTTAATGTAGAGTTAAGATTTGTTAATATTTGCCATCAGTCACTCTTTTTTACTGCACTTCTTTATGCGACAGGGTGTTAACAAGCATGCAAAATGTAAAGAGAGTTGAAGGGAGAAGACGAAAAGACAAATTTCTTTTGTAAGCCACCTGAAGTTACAGATAATTTAACTTGCTCATACCGTAAACACTTTCAACAAGAAAGAGCTGCAACAGTAAAAGTATGTGTCTAATAGAAAGTGAAGAGCGCTAGAGCTATAAAAACTTCATAACACCTGTCACATTTATAATCTGATCTCTAGAAATCCATCTGTCATATACAGGTATTTTTATACATATATTCGTACTTGTTCTTCATACATACCTGTCTATCTTTAATATACTTTATACATAGCACTATATACTATATACTATACACTATAGCACTAAATATAATTTTATATAGTCTTTCTACAAGTCCCCATAAAGTTAACAAATTCCCCCCAGAGTATTTACAGGGAATCCCCTCTAATCTAAGACCCTTTATACAGTGTATATAAGTGTTTTGTGTGCACTGTTACTGCTGAGTCACATGGAACAAATATGGAAAAAACTTTTTTTTTGTTTCAAGTTGTAGTTGTGGTGCTCCTTAATTTTCGGTGGATGCTCCTAACTTTATAGGTTAGGAGAACTAGTCATATCAAATAAAAACTTATATTATTATTATAGCATGATAAAATAACATGAGGAAGAAACTAAGCAGGTGATTCAGGTACTTCCTGTAAGTTCTTACTTCCTGATTCACTGAAGTTCTCAGCAGTCATCAGATTTGCATCAACCTCACCAGGCAGAGCAGACAGACAGGCGGGGTTAAAGGTCCATGTCTGGCCTCCAAATACCACACGCAGGTCTCCGTCTGCATACACCTTTAACACCTTCCCAACCTGACCCAGAGCCTGGGAGCAAATACACACAATCCAGTTCAGCTTTATTTCTACAGTGCTTTTCACACCATGCAGCTTACAACATACATTTTAGTGCAAAAGCAAAAGGAGACAAGAACAAAAGATAATTTCAATAGAAAAATAAAGACACATATATAACTGGTCATCTAAAAATGTATCTAAAAACAATATCTCTACTATTGTTAGACAATATTTTAACCATGCTGCATAATTACTGAACTGTGAGAACATACTGGAGCCATGCTGTCCGTCCACTCTCCATGACCGATCTGTAGCCTCTTCACACACTCAATGTCATCAAGAACCTTCACCAGCTCCCCTACTGCAAATGTATTCACCTGCACAGAGAGAGAGAGAGAGAGAGAGAGAGAGAGAGAGAGAGAGAGAGAGAGAGAGAGAGAGAGAGATAAACATAAATAATACATAATATTATACATAATAGTTTATGTAGAATACTTCGCAATACTGTCACTACAAGGGTCATGCCATAAAAGTACTTTTAAATTGAAAAACTGGCAAGACGTAGGAAAAAAAACTTTCTGAAGTACCAATTAGACAAAGTCACCTGAAGCTTTAGCTAATCGCTGTCACAGAACTCACAATCTGTTCACCATAAGGACATATAAATACACACGACTAGCTATTTATGGCCGAACACAGCAGGCATCATTATACAGACAGATTAGAGTAACTAAAAATATTTATCACACCCAGAACAGCCTAATGTACAGCCTTCCCTGAAACACACACAAACATGATCTGTGTTTAACTGTGTCTGGGAATTTTCTTTGATTACTGAGGATTCTGCTTGCCTTGGTCAGAGCTCCAGGATGAAACGTCCAGCGGATGTTGTTACTATACTGCACTCTGACATCTCCACGGTCTGTTATTCTGTGCACTGTGCCGATTCTGGAGATGTACTGACCAATCAAATCACACAAACACAAATCAAGAGATTGTCTATGTTCCAATCTTAAAACTCTTTAAAAAAAATCCCCTAATCCTTCTGGTCTTACTGGGTGAAAACATGTCAAGTCATATATTCACTCTAAAATCATACAAATATTTAAGATTTTGCTGCATTGTACATTATTTTTATGATAATTGAGAAAATCCAACCCCCATTCTCATTGCAGTCATTATACAAAAAATACGCACACTTGTAAATGTATAATTGTTTGTCAAAAATACACTGCATATATCAGGCTTTGCAAAAATTCTAACGGGATTGGATAATTTTCATTACTGTATTATGTGTAATGAGAATCTGGGGAAATAATGTCCATTTAGTTACAGCAACAGTAAAGACATTTCAGAGGCAAAGAAAGTTTTAACATTTTGATGAAAGGTTATGAAAAAACAATTTAGTTGTTTTTATAAAAACAGACACCAATGAATAGCATACATTAGGGCTTTTCACATTGTGCTTAACACTGGGCTATCATCAGAATGATGAAACACTGCTTTTAACCCCAGATAAAGGAACGTTTCACACTAGTAATTCAGAAGCTGGGTTAGCCCCACATTTATCCATTGGTACTTGCTGTACCAAATGTGTGATGAGTGAAGTGAAGCAGGGTCAGAATGTTACAGCCTGATGCTTAGCAACAGACATCCAATCAGAAACTGAACAGCGCAAATCATATCAAGTGCTGTGTTCAGTCAGAGAAACAATACACGCTGTGTAAACAGCTTCAGCATTTGAGGGTAAACATAACGTCAAATAATGACAGAAAATGTCAGAACTGGAGTGAGAAACGTATCATGAGGTGTAATACAGCCAAGAAGGGCTTACTGGTGAATTGTTTTCTCAGTGATGCAGAAGCGTGAGGCATGTGTGTTGTATCCAGTCATGACTGCTGACACTGCAAATATGCACGTTAACCCAGGGTTTAGGAATGTATAGTGTGAAACGTCAGATCATGAATACCCAGGGTTAAATCTTAATAGATAACCAAGAATTTCGTTTACCGGGGTTTAAACTTACCCAGGGTTAACTATTTCAAGTGTGAAAATCCCTATTAAGACCAGGATGTGTAATAAGAATGTAAAGTAAATGATTTATGTTGGTATTAAAGCTTTTAAAGCAGGTATCATTGATCTTTACCTCTGCCATTTTTGGGTTCCAGCCTCCGTGACCCTCCTGCATTTGTCTGAGGATGTCCACCTCCAACAGGCATTTCACCTTGTCACCATGCTGAAATGAGTGACTGTCTGCACTCTCCTGCCTTTGCAGCTCCGCATGTTCACCTACACACACACAAAATAAGACACTCGCATGGCCAGGACCTTACTCTGCTTTATTGCTTTTACCTAATTTGGGGAGATGTTCCTTGTAATAGAATCCTCCTTGAACATCAGAGACGTATTTGAGGTCCACCTTTCCTTTGTGACCCATTCTGTAGACGTTTGTGGTTCCATTGGACCAGGTAACACTAGCCACACTACGCCCCGATTCCTGATCCCAACCACGGATATCCACAACCTTCCCAACTTTCCCCTCACCCCCTGCTCACAAACAAAACAAACAGATACAAGCAGAAGCAGGACAGGGTAGAGTCTGAACACAAATCAGTTGCTTAGAAGGATGTAAACAAGCAGAGAAATTTGATTTAAATTTGTAATTAATAATTAAGAGGTATGCATTTCATTTGCTTGAATAAATTAATGTCAGTGGAAAGAAATGTGGGTATAAACATAAATGCAACAACAGATTATTGTCAGCTATGATGGTTCACAGAACACTGTTTTCAAAATACAATAACATGATAAAGTATAAAAAACAAAACAACAACAGAGACAAACTCAAAAAGCAACCATGTCAAATACAGACAAACATAAAAGAATCTTACAAAACCTGTCAAGAGCAAGATGCATGGGTTACATTTCACCACAAAATTAGAATTGTTTAATATTAAGATGGTTTTGCATTGTGGCATTACGGTATATTAAGGACAATTAAAGGTTCACCCAAAAATGAAAATTCTGACATTTACCCTAAGAATTTACTCACTCGTGTCATTCTGAACCTGTATTACTAAAAGTAATTTTAAACAATGTTAAAGTTTTATTTTGCATACAATATAAGTGAATGATGTCTGAGGCTGTACATCATTATTATTCTGTGCAACCCCTACAAAAACAAACCATGGCATCTATGATTTTTGAGGAATGATAGGAATGTAATTAATAAGTAATTCTTATTTAAGTTGCACAGTTCCTGCTGCCAGTGGGTGGTGTTATGACTGTGACTCACAATAACAACATCACTGTCATCAAATCACAACACCAAAAATATTTTCCAAATTTGATGTAAATTACTCAATGCATGCAGAAGATAAGAGACAATTCCTGTTTGCCTTTTTGCCATAAATAAATTGAGATATTAACAATCCATGCATAAATTATATAAGACTATTCAGTCTTTTATTCTAACCAAGTAAGAAGTGACTTGTGTAAATTTAAGAGGACACTTTTAAATGCTTTTGTGACACTTTCTTCTGCCAGTTGGTGGCGCTATGACTGTGACTCACAATAGCCATCTCTATGTTATCAGTCCACACATACAGTTCAAGTTTAAACAAAATCACTCAAGTTTGAACGAAATGCACAGAGAAAATATAAGAGACTTCCTGTTTCTATTTTTTGCATTGCATTGGCAACATCAGTCAAGATATCAAAAATCCCTTTGACATTTAGCATCCTCAATGTCTTGGAATATTATTTGGCAAATTTGGTGACAATCCCAAAAAAAATTCAGAGTGCTATTTAAAAATTCAGAGCCTGGAATTGCCAGAAAATTCACATTTAATACAAAAGTCTGATTTTCTGTTGGGCAGAGTGACTACAGGTAAAACTGACCCCATCACTTCAGTCAAAAGAGGGTGCTACAAAGCTCCCCCACCACACCCATCTAAGTTTTTATCCACGCCTAGTGGCCGACTAGTATGGTTGTGCGCCAAATTTCATGCCATTTTAAGCATACTAAGGGCCTCAAATACACCTAGATGTAGTTTTAAAGTTTCACATGTTACCATGGCTATATAATTTAGGATATTACCTTAACCTTAATAGGATATTAAGTTTGGTGACAACCCCATCCCTAGGAAGAGTATTTAAAAGTTCATGACATGCACTTTTTTGAAAATCCAAACTTGCACTTTCAGTGCCTGGGTCCTGGGTTACAGCAACAAAACAATTGTTAAATAAAAACATTGTTAATTTATGGTTATAGTGGCCATGTTTATATTTGTTTAATCTGGGGTAAAACCATGGTTACCATGGTTTTTTGTAGGAGATATTTCATATACATACATTACAAATCAACTGCTATCTAAGTGTGCTTAATTATCATGAAAATGATGTCACAATGCAAAAGTCTTAATGGTCCTAAAAATACACTACATGACCTGGATATGTTCTTGACACATTTCGCAAAATTCACCCACAATATCTGCTAATGAACTAATATCTACAACCTAAAGCACAAGTGTTCAACAACAAATTAACCACCACTAAAAAGAGCCACAACAAACTACAAAACAAATGCCACAAATTCAACACAACACAAATTCAGACTGAATGAAGGCACAGACTAACTATGAAACATCTAGTGTGAGTAGTGTGTGTGTATGCAAGAACAGAGTCTTTATAAGAAATCAGTGATTTATTTATGGACAGTTTGACTCATTCATTACTGTAGTCCTCATTACAAAACCCTTGAAGGACAACTTTAACATCACAACTAACAATAATTTCATGTTCACAGGAACAGGACAAAGTTTCTGTAAATACACTGCAAGATCAAACATTTCTGCCACAACACATCTGCCACAAAATATTTATATTTTACAACTCATCTATTATGCATTGTTAAGTAATTCCATAAAATATCAACACGTTTCCTTTAAGGTAACACATATAGTGCAGTGATAAGCTGCAAACATTCACTGCACTACAGGCATCGGTGACATGCTGTATATTACAGAAAATAATTTTGACTAGTTCCTTTTTGACTTTGGTCATTTTGAATAGTCCCTTTGTAAGTGTGAGTTTCCTTATCTTTAAATACTAATGCAGCTACAATGCAGAGGGTTTAAAGGCAGAAATGTGATATAAATATGTTATGTCAACTGTGAAGTATTTTGAATCTTGTTTTAATTGTCTATTTTCTGGGCAGATGAAGTTCTGTTTATGAGTAATGGGATTTACATTTCCTTGTTCAAACAGTCTCTTTCTGATTATCTTGCTTTCACTTCAAAGCAACTTTTACGATAAACATTAAATGTTTAATATGTTCTATTATAAGCACGTTACTATATGCTAGTGTTGTTCTTATTTTAAAACACAAAGCAATAAGTGGAAATTATTTTTAGTATTAACTAACACCATTTTACAGATGCTCTTGAGAGATCCTAACATTTTTTGTATTTATTGAGCCCAGAACATTACTCTAAGCTGACTAACACTGTGGTTTCTCCAGCACTTGTCTAACCAGACAAACACTGAAACACTGAGATAACTGAACATTATCAAAACAGCTGAAGATGAGATAATGAATCAAACTTGAGATTTTATCAGAATGAAACTGAGTGCTGCCTCACCGTCTTGGTTACCCCAGTCCCAATCAGGTCCACGGACCACCTTCACACCCTGGAAAATTCCCTTCAAAATAATTCTGGACAGGTTCTGTCTTGGCGTCAGGCTCACTCTGCGTTTCAGAGAAGACAGGACAACAGTTTATAATGTGACAACACTGCACATCATGAGAAAATGTGCTTGCTTTCGAAATGATTTTTCTGTGAATCTAACAGACTCACTTCCAGAATACAGTTTTGTATCAAAGCTGCTAGCAATTCATTAGATTACAGGTGAATAATTGGCATAATAATAATTTACGTACTTGACAGACACTTTATCAAAATGTTATCTCATGATTTCGGCATTGACAGTGTCAGGCTCTACCAGCTGAGCTTCAGGAAACAGTTAAATGTCTTTAATAATCTAACAAAATATGGTAATGTTGATGCCATTTTTATTTTTTCAGTTTTAAGTGTTATAATTTTCATTATTTTCATTACAATTAAGCCATAAAAAGTCTTTATGCACAATATGCACAAAATAACATCTAAAAATTAAATAACACAAAATAACACATTTATTAAAACACAGCAGTCTAAAATATTAATAAAGATAAAAATTAATTAAAAAATAACAAAACTGTCAGAGCATGATACGAACAACCTGAAGGTCATGGATGCAGTTCCTATGAAACCTTGAGCTTGAATGCACTTTAAGTCAAATTAAATAACAGCATCTGGTAATTGCAACAACAGAAATGTAAAAAGCAGTCTGTCACTGAAAACATCTCATCAGCTAATCAAGTCCTAATACAGCCAAGAATTTTTCTCATCACAGCAGCAATTCTTTTTAGTTAGTTTAACCAAACAATGTTAAAATCACAGATTATACATAAGATAATGATTTCAATAAAACAACAAATAACCATGAGAAATGGGTGCATTTTGTACAAGCGCAGCACAATTTAAAACACATGCTCTCAATACAGTTAATGACGGACAGGTGTCCTGTGTCAACAAACTAAAGGAGACTTGGGAACTCTTCAAAAGCAAGTTGTGAAAGCACGTACCTTATAGTAAAGATCTGATCTGATCGGGAAGCAAAGGAACTGCCTATTCCCATAATTCATCCAAATGATTAACCATCAACGCTTCAAGAGATTCATCAGTTGTAGGTGTGAAAGAGTCAAGAGGCAGCAAAGGCGAAGATCTTTTAGCTCTAGCGCTAGTTCCCCTTAGCTCTCATTTTCTCATAAGCTCCAGTGTGTGGGTTATGTCTGACCTTACGTGCTGTCTGTTGACATATGGCACCACCTGTGCTGTCTACAGGCTTAAAACAGAATTGGAGTAAATATCTAAGTAGCCTAGCGCTCTCGAATCTGAGGTGCACGTCTAAAATCAAAGATAAGATGTAATCTTACAAGCAATAGACAATATACAAAATCCAACTCTGCACAATATGTGCGAAACATATTCGCCTCTGCTTCCTCTTGACTTTCACGCCTACAACTGATGAACCTTAAGTAATAATACTTAAGGTTAGTATAAAGCCCCAAGTGTAAAAAAAAAGAGTTTATCTTAACAAATACTGCTAAAAAATGACAAAAAATAACAGTCTCATTAATAGAAGATTTGCAAAATTTGACAAGAAAAACACAGTAGTGCTCATACTGTTGTAAGACGTAACTGTCATGACATTTCGAGTACATGCAAGTATTATTACCAGCTCCAAGTGCACAGGGCCAAAATATGCAATCAATTCATACAGACTGAATGTTTGAGGAATATCTGAATGGCTGAGGTTGATATATAAAGATGAAGACTATTCAAATTCAACATGAAACAATACTAGTTATCTTCCGACAAGATGTTTCTGAATATTATGAAAAACACCTCATGACCTCTTTACACACTGTAACATAATCGTTTGAGTCTGCAGGGCCATTTGTCTGTGTTTTCCACAAGAGAGATTACAGAAGACCCAAGACAACATGACGGAAGCTAACTAGTTACTGCCTTAGCCGATTAACAAGTTAGGCTGTTTGGCTTCTTGCCTTGGTAAACATATGGAAGGCCATATGTTGAATTGTACTAAGAAACACACAGAACCTCAGAGCACAAATGAACTCTGACATTTAAAAGAAACCCATTTTATAACCATTCTGGATCTAGCAGGAAAAACGCTCATTGTGCTCAAAGCTTCTTTTTGTTATTTTTTTCAACAGAAAATATATTTAACTTAAATTGTCAATCATATTATAATATCAGGTTTCACTGAAGACCATGTGAAGCTTTATATTGTGCTCTGAATATTTAACATAACATCATAGAGTAAGTTTCCCTATGAGTCTGTATCAAACCTCCTAAATCCTTTATGAAAATTCCCTCTCAGGTGCAGTCCTTTCCGTTCCTCTGTACTGTCATGAATCAAGTTTTGTTGTGGACTTTGCTATTCTCTGAAATGACTATTCTTTTTAACTTTATATTGTTATTGTGCTTGATTTGAACAGAGAGGATTTGTGCTTTTACTTAAATGTCTGCCCTCCAGAAACAAAGTTTTACTGTATATATCCTGTGAAGGAAGAGCATTCATTTACTTTATGGCAGATGCTTTAGTCTTTAGGAAAGAATTTCATTTTTAGGACACTCAAGTCAAAAGATATGAGCATAAACATGAGTGAACGGGGTTTGAGGTAGAGACTCCAAATGTGCTGACAGACTGTCCACTATCTGTGTGAAAAATTTTATAACTTTTTACAATTACGCTCTACAAGCTACAACAGACTTCCATGAAAAAAGAAGAAGAAATATAGCTGCAAGCAGTGAAGATGGGAAAGTATGTATGTAAGGAGAGATAAACGCTTAGAAGTGAAACAGTAATAATATTCAAGAGACTTCTTGCATTTTGCTGTTTTTTTCTCAGAAATTTAAAAGGACTCTTTTAAACTCTTATTTAGGTGACATGTAGAATATTTGCTAAATTTGGTGACAACGCCATAAATTTACATTTACAAATTCAGAGCCTAGAAATGATTCCTGAGTGTAGTGCCTCACATACATCTGAAATGTGGTTTTAAAGTTTGACACGCTGCCATGGTAACAAATTCAGATGAAGTCTGAAGTGACTTGGCTAAATGTAAGTTGATGGCTAAATGTAAGTCACCATGGCATCACAGTTTGAGATATTAAAAAACACTT
Organism: Chromobotia macracanthus; assembly: GCA_036877525.1. Classification (NCBI taxonomy): domain Eukaryota; kingdom Metazoa; phylum Chordata; class Actinopteri; order Cypriniformes; family Botiidae; genus Chromobotia; species Chromobotia macracanthus. Next base: position 1,233,618 of record JAZGTH010000002.1, read on the forward strand.
AGAAATTTTGAATCTTCAAGGTCTTGGCATGATGCTCACCAAGTTTGGTGGCAATCAAATGAAATCCCTAGGAGGAGTATTAAAAAGTTCATGGCATGCACTTTTCAGAAAATACAAAATGGCAGACTTCCTGTTAGGGTGGAGCTAAGTGGTGTCAGTGCAAAAGTTGTTCCGGTCAACAAGACCAATACATGTACCAAATTTCATACCGTGCGTGCATATCTGACATATGTACTATATTTTTGAGCCCTGTACCAGGGGGCACTACCGAGACCCCTGCCCCGCCCTTGTGCAAGCCTTTGCCCGGGCCTAATAGTCGACGACTCGACGAGATGTGTGCCACGTTTTAAGAGTTTTTAAACATGTTAAGGGACCCAAACACTCTGGAAATCTTTTGAAAAAAACAAAAATGCTAAAATAATATTAATAATCCTAAGGAAAACAATAGGCTCATTTGCACTGTCAGTGCTCGGGCCCTAACAACAGGACCTTAATCGAAAATACATTTAGCAGACGCTTTTATCCAAAGTGACTTACTTTTAGTGCCTGGCCCCTGAATATTTTACATTAAATACAACTTGAGCACCATGGACAACATCTGTGACTCCATGTTTTAGAATAAATTCCTGAGCTGCATAAACATTTGTAAGTTAATTATTGTAAAATACATTTGTTTTTATGAACGGACACCTGTATTTTTAACAATAAGTAAGATGCATTTAACCTTCCTTTAAAAATGCTTAAAAAAGACTGAAATCATAAAACTGCTTGTGGGGGTGATGTTTCATGTTACCGTTTCCAGGACAAATGACAGCGCCAGTTTAACATTTAGACATGTAGACATGGCTGAGAGAGAGAGAGAGAGAGAGAGAGAGAGAGAGAGAGAGAGAGAGAGAGAGAGAGAGAGAGAGCAAAATTAAAGCACAGAATACTCACGGTTGTGAATGTGCAGTCTCATAGCGCTCAAAGATGTGTGTCAGGTCATGCTTGTTGTTCATATAACACTGAGTACACAGGTCATAGTCAAAGCACACCTTACACTTCCAGCGCATTCCCATAATACCGTGCTTCTTACAGCTGTCACAAATTATGTTTGAGTGTCGGACACCTGAGAGAAAGACAGAAAAACGTGAATGTAACTGTACACTACATGACAGATCATCATGTTTGATCCCGGCTGATGGCATTTATTCTTGTAATATCATTGTTTTGGTGAAGATCTGTGACAGCTAAACTTACTCAATGCTCAGTGCTAAAGAGTACAACACTGGCTCTCCAAACGTGTTTAAGGCCCTTTGAAATCTGTTTTCCTCTTGCTTTCACTCCATTAATTAGAATCACATTGTTTGGGGCAAATTTGAAATGAGGCAGAAAAAATCATTTTAATTTAAAATTAGGCATTTCTTTAGTTAGTCATAAACACAACAGCCTTACTCTACTGTAGACAAGCAGACGGATGAAGCACAGATACATGTACAGACAGACACACCAGCAGATGGAGCCAACAGAGAAAGCAAACAGACTAACAGATAGACAGTGAAAGTGACGTATTTGTCAGATATGGTAACCCATACCTGAAATGTGACCTCTGCATTTAACCCATCACTGGTGAGGAGTGAATACACACTGCAAGTCGTGAACACACACACCCCCAGAGCAGTGGGCAGCACACTACTGTGCCCGGGGAGCAATCGGGGGTTAGGTGCCTTGCTCAAGGGCACTTCAGTTGCTACCTGCCAGTGCTGGAATTGAACTAGCAACTTTCTGATCACAAGCCTGACTCACTTACCAGTAGACCACAACTGTAACACAGAGAGACAGAAAGTGAGACAGAAAGAAAGATGGAGCAGACAGACAGAGAGAGCAGATAGCTGAGAGAGACTTCTCAATCCTGAAAATGATAAAATAAATATATTTTTTATTTATATCTAAATGGAGATGCAGTGTAATAATTGAATACCACAGTTACACAGGTTGCAGATCTACAACCACACAGACACAATACTGTACATCTCCACCAGCTGAGGACTGACTGACCAATCACGAGCACCTGCTTCACTTAACTAGTTCAACTTTACCGTTGAACTTGGATCATCCACTCTTACACTCACTCGGTCTCTTAGAAACCTTGGGGTGGTGTTTAATGACAAGCTGAAATTCACTTCACACGTTGCAACAATCTCTTGGTCATGCAGGTATGTGCTTTACAACATCAGGAAAATCAGACCCTTCCTGTCTGAGAACGCAATGCAGCTTCTGGTCCAAGCACTTGTAATATCAAGGCTGGACTACTGCAGTGCCCTTCTGGCCTTCCAGCCAATGCTACCAAGCCCCTGCACATGATCCAGAATGCTGAAGCACGTCTGGTCTTCAATCAAGAAAAAACAAAAACAGCCTATGTCACACCCCTCCACACTATCTGACCTTACTCCACTTGCTACCTGTAGCTGCCCACATCAAATTTAAATCTCTGACGCTTGCCTTTAGGACAGTAACCGGAACCTCTCCCTCCTACCTCAACTCACTCCTCCAGACATGTCACCCCCCGCCAGCTACAGTCAGTTAACGAGTGATGTCTGATTGTTCCCCCACAACAAGGCACCAGATCAATCTGTAAAACTTTCACCTATTCTGTTTCTTTGTGGTGGAATGAACTCCCAGCCCCCACCCGATCCGCTGAGACCATCACAACCTTCAAAAAACAACGCAAAACACACCTGTTTTGCAGACATCTGACTAACACCTAATGCTCTATCCTATCCTACTAACAAAAAATCTCCTTGTTTTTAAAAGCCCGGCACTAATGGCCAGGCTTTTGTACTTTGTACTTACAAAACATTATGATGATGAAGTACTGAGCTGCCTATGGTATGCATATATATACACTGTACAGTACATACAGTATTCAGTGTGTGTGTGTGCGCGCATGTACACACACACACATACTTGTATATGTGGTTTACAAGGACTCTCCATAGACGTATTGTTTTTTTTACTTAGCTAATCAAAATTTATATTACTTTCCCCATCCCCAACCCAAAACCTAAACAAAACCTTTAATTAAAATAAAAAAAACATTTAGTGTGTTTTTTAAGCCATTTAGTTTAAGGACACAGGAAGTGTGTACCATATGTAATGAACACGTTTGTTTAATTCTATAAACTACTGACAGCATTTCTCCCAAATTACATATAAACATATTGTCATTTAGAGCATTTATTTGCAGAAAATAACCTCTGGTCAAAACAACAAAAATATGCATTGTTTTCAGACCTCAAATGATGCAAAGAAAACAAGTTCATTCTAATTCTTAAATAACATAATACTAATGTTTTAACTTTAGAAGATTTTTAAAATCAATATTTGGTGGAATAACTGGTTTTTATCACAGCTGTCATGCATTTTGGCATACTCTCCACCAGTCTTTCACATTGCTGTTGAGTGACTTTATGCCACTCCTAACACAAAAATTTTCAGCTCAGCTTTGTTTGATGGCTTGTGACCATTCATCTTCCTCTTGATCACATTCCAGAGGTTTTCAATGGGGTTCAGGTCTGGAGACTGGGCTGACCATGACAGGGTCTTGATCTGGTGATCTTCCATCCAAACGTTGATTGACCTAGATGTGTGGCATAGAGCATGGTCCTACTGGAAAAACCAGTCCAAGAGTTGGGGAACATTGTCAGAGCAGAAGGAAGTATTCTTCCAGGACAACCTTGTATGTGGCTTGATTTATTTTGTTTTGTTGAAGCCACTGCAATTTTTCTCATGAATCTACACTCAGTACCTGTCAGCATTAAGAACTTTAGTTTTGTTTTTCCTTGTTTCTTCCTGTTCCTGTTTGCCATTGCTTAATTCATTATTTTGTTAAGTCATTAGTTCATTCCCATCAACTGTTTGCCTCTTGTCATTCGCCCTATTTTAGTTCTCCTTATCGTTCAGTTCATTGTCAATTATTGTTTATGTAATGTTGTGTTGCTTCCGCTCCTGAATCGTGTGGAGTACGCAGAGATTTATTTGGACTCCCTCCATCTTTATTGCCTTCCTTCCTAAGAGAATTGACAGTACCCCATAATGACTGAATTTCAGAAATGTCTGTACGTTTTTTAAAAAGGATAAACTTCACATTTTCCTTCACATTTACGTAAGTATTTAGACCTTTACTCAGTACTTAGCCTTGAATCTTTTTGGGTATGATGCAACAAGCCCTGCACACCAGGATTGGGTGATTTTCTGCCATTCTTCTTTACAAATCCTCTCAAGCTCAGTCAGGTTGGATGGGGACTGTTTGGAACAGATGGGGAGCACTGTGGAACAGGTTTTTATTTAGAAGATCTCTGTACTTTGCTCCATTCAGCTTTCCTTCAACCCTGACCAGTCTTCCAGTCACTGCTGCTGAAAAACTCCCCCATAGCATAATGCTGCTACCACCATGCTTCACTGTTGGGATATTATTGGGCAGGTGATGAGCAGTACCTGGTTTCATAACGTTAGAATTGAGGCCAAACAGTTCAATCTTGGTTTCATCAGACCAGAGAATCTTGTTCCTCACAGTTTGAATACTTTACGCCATGTGATGTGCCAATGTGATATTTCATGTTTTCTTTTTTCATTCATTTGATAAAAATTCTAAAATTCCATTTTCACTTTGTCATTATAAGGTACTGAGTGTAGATTAATGACAAACAAAGAATTTAAATGATTATAATATCAGGCTGATTGCAGTATGAATACTTATGTATGTACATGCACACACATACAACCCCAAATCAGAAAAAGTTGGGACAGTATGGAAAACACAAATAAAAAAAGAAAGTAGTGATTTCTAAATTTACTTTGACTTGTATTTCATTGCAGACAATACAACAGCGCATTATTTAATGTGTTCATGATTTTTATTGTTTTTGTGTATTGTTTTTTCAAAAAAATTCCTATTTTGGTTCTTGCAACACATTTCAAAAAAAGTTGGAACAGTAAAGCATTTACCACTTTGTAATGTTGCCATTCCTTTTCACAACACTTAAAAGACGCTTAAGGGACTGAAGACACCAAGTGAAGAAGTGTTTCAGGTGTAATTGTGTCCCATTCTTGCTGCAAACAAGTCTTAAGGTGGGCAACAGTACAGGGTCTTTGTTGTCGCATTTTGTGCTTCAAAATGCGCCACACATTCTCTATTGGAGACAGGTCGGGACTGCAGGCAGTCCAGTCAAGTACATGTATCCGCTTCCTCCGCAGCCAGGACTTTGTAATGTGTGCAGAATGTGGTTTTGCATTATCTTGTTGAAATATGCATGGACGTCCCTGGAAAAGATGTCTTCTTGAAGGCAGCATATTGTGCTCCAAAATCTCGATGTACTTTTCAGCATTAATGGTGCCATCACAGAAGTGAAAGTTACCTTTACCAAGGGCACTGACACAACCACATACCATGACAGACCCTGGCTTTCGGACTTGTGTCTGGTAACAGTCTGGATGACCCGTTTCTTCTTTGGTCCGGAGCACACGGCGTCCATTTCTCCCAAAAAATACCTGAAATACTGATTCATCTGACCACAGTACACGTGTGATGAACCACATTTCCACTGTGTGATGGTCCATCCCAGATGCCTCAGAGCCCAGAGAAGTCGATGGTGCTTCTGGACACTGTTAACATAGGGCTTCCTTTTGGCACAGTACAGTTTTAACTGGCATTTGTGGATGTAACTACGTATTGTGGTACTTAGGGTTAGGGTTAGGGTGAGCCCATGTGGTGATATTGCTTATAGATGAATGACGATTCTTGATGCAGTGCTGCCTGAGGGATCGGAGAGCACGGTTGTTCAGCTTAGGCTTGCGCCCTTGTCCTTTACGCACTGAAATTCCTCCACATTCCTTGAATCTTTTAATTATGTTATGCACTGTTAAAGGTGAAATAAGCAAATGGCTTCCTATCTTTCTTTGAGGAACATTGTTTTTAAACATTTCAATAATTTTCTCACGTATTTGTTGGCAAACTGGCGATCCTCGGCCCATCTTTGCTCCTAAAGGACTAGACCTTTCTTGGATGCTGCTTTTGTACCAAATCATAATTACAATCACCTGTTGACATCACCTGTTTCAAATCACATCATTATGTAACCAATTTACCTGATTACTAGCCCTAAATTGCTCCTGTTCCAACTTTTTTTGAAATGTGTTGCAAGAACCAAAATAGGAATTTTGTTTTTTTAAAGAAAAAACAATAAAAATCATGAGGAACAAATTAAATAATGTGCTGTTGTATTGTCTGCAATGAAATACAAGTAAAAGTAAATTTAGAAATCACTACTTTCTTTTTTTATTTGTGTTTTCCATACTGTGCCAACTTTTTCTGATTTGGGGTTGTGCATTTTTTTAGAGGTATACGGTACTGTAGCATCTGGTCTGACCAAAGGTTACCAGCTGGATCGTAAAATACATGGAGGAGAATAGAACTTCGAGTGGAGGGGGGCTGAGATCGATTATTACCCATCGGCACCAGGGAGTCTGTACCCCCACCTACCACCCATAGTTTAATTGCCAACCAGAACACCTCTGGCCTTTTGTTCCCCTCTTACCCTCTTACTGACAGAGGAATGCCTAAAAGGGGGGAGGATAGCTCTGCTCACGAAAGTGGGAAAAACCAGGTGACTGAAGGACTTTCAATACACATCAGGGAGAACTTTTGTCTCAACTCAGCCACCAAAAGAGCTATCCAAAGTGTGTGTGTATATATATATATATATATATATATATATATATATATATATATAGGCTGACATGTATTCTATATACATCATATATGACTGTGTTGCCATGGCAAAGCAATAAATTTATGGCAACAAATTTATGGCGATATGCTGAAGTTTAAACTGAGCATCAGAATGGGGAAGAAAGGGAATTTAAGTGACTTTGAACATGGAATGGTTGTTGGTGCCAGACGGGCTGGTCTGAGTATTTCAAAACTGCTGATCTACTGGGATTTTCACGCACAACCATTTCGAGGGTTTACAGAGAATGGTCCGAAAAAGAAAAAATAGGCAGTGAGCGGCAATCGTGTGGACGAAAATGCATTGTTTAGGTCAGAGGTCAGAGAAGAATGGACAGACTGGTTAGAGATTATAGAAAGACAACAGTAACTCAAATAAACACTTGTTACAACCAAGGTATGCAGAATACCATCTCTGAACGCATAACACGTGGAACAATGAAGCATATGGGCAACAGTAGCAGAAGACCACACTGGGTGCCGCTCCTGTCAGCTAAAAACAGGAAATGGAGGCTACAATTCGCACAGGCGCACCAAAATTGGACAATAGAAGATTGGAAAAACGTTGCCTGGTCTGATGAGTCTCGATTTCTGCTGCGACATTCAGATGGTAGGGGCATAATTTGGCGTAAAGAACATGAAAGCATGGATCCATCCTGCCTTGTCTCAACGACTCAATGGCTGGGGTGGTGGTGTAATAGTGTGGGGGATATTTTCTTGGCACACTTTGGGCCCCTTTGTACCAACTGAGCATTGTTTAAACACCACAGCCTACCTGAGTATTGTTACTGACCATGTCCATCCCTTTATGACTACAGTGTACCCATCTTCTGATGGCTACTTCCAGCAGGATAATACATCATGTCACAAAGCTCAAATCATCTCAGACTGGTTTCTTGAACATGGCAATGAGTTTACTTTACTAACATGGCCTCCACAGCCACCAGATCTCAATCCAATAGAACACCTTTGGGATGTGGTGGAACAGGAGATATGCATCATGGATGAGTAGTCGACAAATCTGCAGCAACTGTGTGATGCTATCATGTCAATATGGACCACAATCTCTGAGGAATGTTTCCAACACCTTGTTGAACCTATGCCACGAATTAAGGCAGTTCTGAAGGCAAAAGGGAGTCCAGCTGAGTACTAGCAAGGTGTACCTAATAAAGTGGCCAGGAAGTGTATATCAAACTTGGGAGATATGCTTACTGTTGTGGGCTGATCACAATGATGTGGCTATTGTAAGTCACAGTTATAGCACCACCAACTTGCAACAGGAAGTGTGTCACTTACAAAACACACTAGTCTGTAAATAGTCATAATTTATTTTTGTTATTACATACAAGCACCAGGTGGCGATGGTGCTGTAGTGCTTGTGCCTGTCATTATTGCTTGCAGCTATTTTAACAATTCATAAATGGAGCTGCAAGGTCTGATTTCCCATATAATTCCAGGGATGGCTTCATTTGACCTTAAATGACAAAGTATGTAAATTAACCTTCAAACAAACAGAGTTTCAAACAGAGATGATGATAGAAAGGCAAAAGTTATGGACTGTAGCTTTAAGAATGCTCATGGAAATAACCAAACAATACAGCAATGTTTGACTAAAATAAATTTGTTATAGCAATTTGTTTAAGTGTCTCACCTATCTGTGCGTTATCGTACAAAAGAAGGTCGTAGGCGCCCTGGTAACCAGTCCGATAATTTGTACGTGTTCCACTGTCCCACTGTACCACTACAGTTTTGTCGGGCGTAGTGGTGCTGCCCTGACGCCCGATTTCCACCACTGTGCCCACGTGGCCTTCGCCCTCATCCTGGTTACCCCACTTCCAGTCCACGCCTCGAACCACACGCATGCCCACCTCCATGCTGCCACGTACCAGCTGGCTACAGTGGCCTGCTTCACCGTGCTTCCTGTGGGGGCGGGGCAGGGGGGCTGTGTGGAGAGCAGTGTTTGCAACTTGGGGTCGAGGTGCAGGGACCGGAAGGGTTTCAAGTAGGGGGGTCTCTGGAGACAGATCAGGGGTGACTGTGCAAAAACACAAAAATAAACCAGACTCTTTACATTTGGTTCATGAGGTTAATTGTAGTTTGTATTAACAAATATTAATTTGTTATTGTAATTTATAATGTTTATGAAGTGTGGCATATTGAAGTAGGCTTGGAAAAATGTAACCAGAGCACTTTTCAAATCAACATGAACCCTATTTTTTCCTAAAACACCCATTGTTTTCATTTTAAGCTATTCAAAATATGCATATGTAATATGTTGCTTCACCTCTGAAACAACTTTTTAAACTATGTTATTTAAGACTGAGAAGGCTTTCGGTTTGTCTGATTAGGGAGTTTTGTTTATGAAACCTGGTTGAACACATGCTGTACTACACAACACTGGAGTCAAACACCTGTCTGCCTGTCCTAATGCTTAAAACATGCTATTATCACACTCTTCTAAAACTGTACATGTATTAGCATGAGACTGGTGTTAGAGAAGCTGTAAATGTGTAATGTCTATTTTGAAAAATATGGTTATTTTGGCACCTGTAATCAAAATGAATTCCAAACACACATTTAAAGCATTATCAAGCAATCATGCAGTTTCTTCAGATAATAACAGCTCTTTGCTAATGTCAAGACTGAATTTAGAATCAGAAAACACTGACTGCTGATAGAGGTCTCACGATATCATACTGCATGTCATGAAAATGTAAGACTCTGGTGTTGTCCTAGGAACTATTAATACAACAATCAGTATCACATAAAGGGTATTAGGCAGGTATTCTGTGTACAGTGTAAATAACTAAATGCACAAGCAAAAGTAGAAGTAGTTTGCCTGGAAAATAAAAAGAACTTGATGTTTCCTCTGGATTTATTACTACTTCTAAGAAGCATTTTGTGTCCATCACAAAACTATATATTTCCATTGGTGATTGTTCAAAAATGAACACTGTTCATCCTCTTTTTTTGGCATATACATTTTTTTACAAAGTTTATATGCCTGTAAACAAAGATGTTTGTAAGATATCTTAATGTCCTTTTAGTATTTCATTCTTTAGCAACTTCTTAGCGGGCAATTTTAAAGGGGCCCTATATAGTATAGTCACAGAGATGTTGGGATCTAAATGTGCCTCTATGAGTAAACTGTTAAATCTGACAGAATCTGTCAAAAACCAAATGTGGGATACTTTGCAAAAATCTGATACTTCAATTCTTTTTAAAACTGCCTTTCACTACTGAGATGGTCCTCTGTTAAGACATCATAGGTTATCCAAACTTGATTATCAATCTTTCTTGTCAATCTTATCATATCTGAAGGTTCCAGTTATAAATGTAGCTGCAACCAGCAATGACAGCACTATGGTGCCAGGACCGGCCAGGAAGTCTTTAATATTTAAAGAGATTTACCTCACACTTGGCAAATATATTTATTGTGGTGGACTGATGACATTGATATGAATATTCTGAGTCACAACTGGCAACAGGAAGTGTGTCACTTAAAACAAAATTTAAAATAGTCAACTTAAATTAAGCCAAGATGCTTCAGACTTGGTCAGAATAATGTAGAGACATGGCTGATATAAAAAGGATTTATTTGGAAGGATTGATATTCTAAAAGGATTTATGACATCTTAAATACTGTTGCCAAAGCAACTTTAAACCATATTCATGTGTATTTGAGGTGCTTAACATGCTTGAAATGGCATGAAACTTTCACATTGTGGTTGGCCATTAGATGTGGGCAAAAGCCTTTTGACTAAAGTGACAGGGTTAATTTTGCCTACAGTCACCAAACTTGGTACATGGTTTGTTTTCATCAAGCTGGACAACTTTCAAAATTACATTTATTAGCTCTGCCCAACAGGAAGTCGGCCATTTTGGATTGTTTGTGGATTTTTTGTCAGTTCCAGGTTCTGGATTTTTAAATATTCCCCCTAGGAGATTTATGGGATTGACATCAAATTTTGCAACTGTTATGCAAAGACATTGAAGATGCTAAATTGCAAAGGGATTTTTGATATCTGGAATGGTTCTGTCATGGCGAGGCAATAAACGTATGGCGAAAAACAGAAACAGGAAGTTTAAAAATGTTTTAGCCAATGTTTCTAGCCAAAATAAAACATAACTACAAGACCGAAAAAAACATTCTCTTTATTAGTAACTTTAAAAAACCATCTGGTTAAGAAAAGTTGTATTTTTGTATTGCAAAATTATGAATGAAAAGATATGAATGAAATATCAAAGCAAAGAAAATACCACATCTTAACCATGTAAACATTCTGTTATCTCAGTCAACTCAACATGTCAAGCGAATTCAGCAGCAGTGTTATTAGCTGCAAATGTTTGTAAAACAAAAAATAACTAATAGCACTTTGAAGACCATTTTGGAAACATGATAAACATGTAGTAGTTTTTCCTTACAGGTTTCTTGAAAGGAAGACCAGTCTGTCTACTGTTTTACATGCTCTGTGACAGGTCACAATATTCCCACCAGCACTAAACATGCTCAGAAGAGTCATCAAACTCCATGATGTTAGACGCTGCGTTCTACACAGAACCCACACGTGCGGTTAATCCGGCGCGCCATCTTGTGGTCGGGAAATATTGACTCTTAATTATTCTACCATTGCTGTATTGGCAATGTATCTAATTGGATGTAGGCACTAATAGCTTTAAAAATCGTGACACCTCGATTTAAAAAAAATCAAATAAAATTGTGTTAAAACGTAAATTCGAACTAATTGGAAAAATCACCCAGCCCTAACTTAGACTTTAAAAAATTAAATTATTTTCAGAATTAAATGCATGTAACAACTATGCATCATTTTCTAAGGTGGCGATGGTACACTATTGCCTAGGCCTGTCAGCTATATTTAACATTCTTTAACCAGCAATTTGAATAACTGATCAACTAATATTATTTTTTATTAACTTTTTTTTCCAATGATCTATTTTTAATTATTGTACTGTAATTATTGTGCTGTTCACTGCTATGTGTGTGTGTGTGTGTGTGTGTAACCCAGCACTCCATACAAGTGCTCTGTTAAATGCAGAAGTCATTTCAAATCAAGTCAAGTTTATTGTTACATCACCTCAACACGTGTAGAGCACATGTTGAGTGCAGCTCCAGACAGTGTAAATACAGTAAGTAAAACACATGTAACAGTAACAAAAAAATGTACATATAACAGTATGTAGTATATACAATAAACAAAATGGACAGTATATACATAATTGTACACAAAATTACAGATTTACAATATACATTATATGCACATGGACATGTTGTAGTGTACTTAATAAATATGTACAATATACATATGTAACAATTTACATTTGTACACACAATATTTCCATTTAAATATATGTGTATATATACACACGCACACACATACATACATACATGACCACAGTAAATATACTATATTATGTAAAGTGTACTTACAAGACCAGTGAACAGGAACCTTTTTATGTGATGTATGAAATAGGAAAAGTGCAGTGTATGGAGAAGGGCGGGGGTGGATTGAGATTATTCAGTTCACATATTAAGTAATAGGACAGCTTAAGGAAAGATGGTGTCCCTTAGTTAGCTTGTGCAGGTCCGGATGCAGCGGTACCGTCTGCCTGAGGGCAGTAGGGAGAGCAGACCGTGACTTGGGTGGCTAGAGTCTCTGATGATCCTCCGGGCTTTTCTCAGACACCGCCTGTTGTAAATATCCTGGAGGGAGGGAAGCTCACCTCCTGTGATGTGGTGTGCAGTTGGCAGTGGTGAAGAAGGTGGAGACTGCATCTGGGTGAGCTGACCATGTGAGGTCCTTAGTACTATGAACACCGAGGAACTTGAAGCTGTTGACCCGCTCCACTGGCCACCCATTGATGGTGATGGGGGTGTGTTCTCTTTCCTGTCTCCTCAACAAGGACTCTTTCCTGTCTCCTCAACAAGGACTTGTTGTGGACTCAACATCTCTTTGATCTTGTCGATGTTGAGTGACAGGGGGTTCTCCTGACACACAGTCGTGGGTGTATAGGAAGTACAGGAGGGGGCTGAGAACACAGCCCTGAGGGGCTCCAGTGTTGAGGATCAGTGGGGAGGAGACGTTATTGCCCATTCTGACCAGCTGACACCTGCTTCATAGGAAGTCCAGAATCCAGCTGCACAGGGAGCTGTTCAGACCCAAAGCCCTATGGTGTTGAATGTCCACGAACAGCATTCTCACATAGGTGTTTGTTTTTTCCAGGTGGGAGAGAGCAGTGTGTATGGTAAGTGCAACGGCATCGTCTGTAGATCAGTTGTCACAGTAGGCAAACTGTAGCGGGCCCAGTGAGGCAGGTAGTACAGAGCAGATGTAGTCTGTAGTCTCTCAAAGCACTTGCTGATGATGGGCATCAGAACAACAGGGCGCCAGTCATTCAAGCATGTGATCTTTGTTTTGGTACAGGCACAATGGTGGATGTTTTTAAGCATGAGGGAACCACAGATAGAGAGAGGGAGAGGTTGAAAATCTCCATAAAAACACCTGCTAACTGGACTGCACATGCTCCGAGTACGCGGCCCGCAATGCCATCAGGACCCGCAGCCTTGCGAATATTCACCTGACGGAAGGACCGGGTGACATCTGCTACAGAGACAGAGAGCATACTCGCATCTGTATCAGCGGTCACGGGAGCTCTCTCCACGGGCAGCAGCAGCACGGAAGAGTGGTCTGATTTGCCGAAGGGTGGGCGGGGAGGGACTTGTAGCCATCCCGGAAGGAAGAGTAATAGTGATCCAAAATCCGGTTTCCTCGTGTGTTGCATGTTATATGCTGGAAAAACGTTGGTGTTATTGTCAACCTTTAACAAGGTTGGCCTTGTTAAAGTCACCAGTTATAATGAACGTGGCCTCAGGGTGCGCAGTTTCCTGTTCGCTTATACTGCCATACAGTTCTTTGAGTGCCTGGTCTGTGTCAGCTTGAGGGGGAATGTGTACAGCTGTGATGATAACAGCCGTGAACTCCCTCGGCAGCCAGTATGGTCAACACAAAAGAATGAGGTATTTCAGGTCAGGGGAGCAAAAGGACTTGATAGAGTGCACGTTCCTTCAATCACACCAAGCGTCGTTGATCATAAAACATACACTGCCTCCTCTGCTCTTCTCCGTGAGGTCTTTTGCCCTGTACTTGCGGTGCACAGAGAATGCAGCGGGCTCTGCGAGTCTGGAACCTTCACAGACATCCAGGTTTTTGTAAGGCAGATAATGCAGCAGTTTCTCGCTGGTAGGAGTTACGTGACCTCAGTTCACAGAGTTTGTTGTCCATTAACCAGTAGAATGGTGGGGAACGGGGGTCAGAGAGCACGACGTCTCAGCCTGACGAGAACACCAGCTCTCTTTCCTATTTTTCGGGTGCACTTCTGAGGTCGCGGCTGGGCCATCCAGACAAAGGGCTGGTTGTGGACAATCTTTGAGAGAGAACTCAAAGAGAGAACTCAAAGTCCGGTTTCCGGTGAGCGACAGTGTAGCCAATATCCAAAAGTGTTTGTCATATACAATTAATATGACGACATCACGCATGAAAGACGACATGGTTACATACAGAATAAACAAACAAATAAACAAAAAAACTGTAGTGTCTCGACGGAGCTCGCAACACAGTTGCCATACTTGGCGCCATCTGGGATCCAAGTATGGGTATGGGTTTCGGGTATGGGTTACCATAGTTGACAAATATGTCACTTCCACTTTTTTTAGATGAATGCTAAAATTAGATTCAAAACTGCATATTCATCCAGCTGGTATGTTTACTTTACTGTAATTACATCACATAAACATTTTATATCAATGTCATGCATTTATAACCAGATGCCATGTGCCATAATACATCACAGAGTTTAAATTATTTCTTATCTCAAAGCAGAATGGTGCTAATGTCCTCTGGAGTATTTACTGAATTGCAAACTCAGACTTGTTTTGGGAAAGTGTAAAATGACAAGTGTGTGTCAGTCTGTCAGTCCCAGCATGCATTTCAAGCTCAGTGACGTATAGTATGGAGCCCGATCACTACCATTAATCTTACATTTACAAAATATAATTATAAATGCACAGGACGATTCACATGTACAAAATCAGATTCGTAATTTCAAAATCCGATTCATAAACACACAAATTCAGATTCGTAAATTCAAAATACGATTCATAATTACACAAAATCAGAAACACGATTCATAAATCATCAAAATACGACACGTAATTTACAAATTGTCACACGTGCACAGTTCTCTTTGAATTTGTGTGTGGGTTTTTTGAGAGCTTTCTGGCATGTTGAGATTCACACACATCTTTTTTTGGGCAATGTCCTCTTTAGCCAATTGCATTGAGCTTTTGATTCACCAATCATAACACTTCTTCCTGAACTGATTCCTTTGAACTGAAATTCAAAGCTATCCGTGTACGTGTGACAATTTGTAAATTACTAATTGTATTTTGAATTTACAAATCTGATTTTGTTTACTTATGAATCATATTTTGAATTTACGAATCTGGTTTTGTGTATTTATAAATCGTATTTTGAATCTGCGAATCTGAATTTGTGCGTTTATGAATCGTATTTTGAATTAATAAAAATGTGATTTTGTACATCGTGCTGTGCATTTACATTTACATTACATTTATTCATTTAGCAGACGCTTTTATCCAAAGCGACTTACAAGTGCAGAATACAACAAGTGAGTCAACCTGAAGAGGCAACTAGACACAGTAAGTGCTCATAATACATTTATGAATTATATTTTGTCAATGTATGATTCATGGTAGTGATCTGGCTCCATATATAGCCACACTGCAAAAAAAAACTTTGCTGCCTTAAATTTTTAAGTTTAATCAATTTGGTTGCACAACTCATTTCAACTTATTCTTTCAACTAAATCTTAACTGGTGTGGAGTTGAGGTAACATATGAAACAGTAAAAAAAATTATTTTTAAGTAATACCAGTCAGGATTTAAAATATTAAGTTGAAATTACTTGTATAGCCAAGTTGATGAAACTTAATTTAAGGCATCAAAGTTTTTTTTTTTTTTACAGTGCAGTGCATGTCACATGACAACAGTTTCATCATCATCATCTCACTATAGAGGATCTACCAATCATATTCCTAATAAGATCACAATAACAATAGCAGTTTATGAGCTTCACAGACTGCACATTACCTCAGAAAGAATCCTCTGTTAGGGTTTCCCCTTCATTTTTATTACTGTAATGCAGACAAATCTCATTTTCATTATTGTAAGGTGTCTGGACCTTTTGACCTTGACCTTTTATCACATTGGCAATTCTAATTAGATTCACATTATTGTAATACAGCAACTTTTTTACTGTATTATAGTAAAAATACTGCAATACTTCTTAACTTAAATAAACAAAGATTGCACAACAAGTACAAACTACAAAACTTCATAATTTAAATAATCTTTTTCTATTACAGTAATGAAAATGCAATTTTTTTGCATTACATGAGAGAATTGAGGGTGGGGCATGTTTAACCGTCATAAAAATTATGTAACAATACATTTAATTCCTCAATGTAAATTATTTTATATTTAGATTTTAGTGTGAAATATATTATTGACAGATTTCTGGTGATTTACCCACACAGAAATAGCAGTACATTTCTACATTCTTTGGTAAGACAAAGCATGCACAAATCATAAAAAAGAACAACAAACTTAGAAAGTCAATACACAGTAGCAGGTATGTATAAGCTAATACAATATCATCAACAAACTTTAGTTAACTGTGTAGTGGTTTAAATAGTTGTCTGCTTTACCTGGTGTAATGTGTTTGCAGTAATGTGTGTGAGTGCTTGAACACCCACTGAGTCCTGTAGACATCTCAAAACACAAGGACGGCACCAACATAAAAGTCCATCAGATAAGCCCCATTTAACCAACTGACAAACAACAGAAAGAGAAATCAAAGGGAAGAAATCTGGGAATCACAGAGTAGTATTCATCCCAGGAACTCCCTTGTCACAGGCCTAAGTGTAGAGGAGGCACAGGGCCAGAGTGTCAGACACAGCAGATAATACTGCTGAGCCAATCAGAACTCACCACAGCCAGAGCTTATACTGAACCCATGTGTCGCTACACAAAGCAGCCAAAGTTGAGTCCTTCACGTGTCTTGTCAACACAGATTATCCAACACGGGGCAGGAAAAGGTTTTTACAGGTCACACACAAGGAAAACCAGTGGACCTACTGCTCATAGCTTTAGTTGCTGGAGTAACTATTTGAATGTCCACTGCACTGTATTACACTTTAAAATTCAGCAGAGGGGACACATGATGTAAGCAAAGAGCTAAACATCCATAAAACAGGGGAAGCAAGACATATTTTTGTCTAATACACAAACACCTGCCAGCACAACAGCCTTGTGGCGTCTGTTCAGAGAGCCAAAACTCCAGCGCGTGTTTGTTCATCAAGTGCTTGTTCATCTATTAATATCCTGAGCTAATAAATATACACACAGCTGGTTTAGTGGGAATGCAATATATTACTGAAATACATGTCAGCCAAAGCATAGTGAAGTGGAGCAAAAGACAAGCTTAAAAACACAGAATGGTAAATAAGAAAACTGCTCTACATTTTAAGCTGCTCAATTTTGCATCGTATTTAACTAAGGTATTATCTCAATCCCTGTACCAACTCTGCTCTGACCTGATTTAAAAGAAATCAAGAGAATATTCACACTTTGGATCTGGTCTGAACCCAGTCAGAACTAATTATGGATTCCCACATGTCAAATTACATTTCTGTAACGAATAAAAATGTATTGTCACTGATGTTAACACAGTGTTTTTATCACTCATTCTCTAGTTTTTAAACCCTAAAGTAACTTTAGCTTTAGTATAAGCTCCCTGCAATATTTGTGCTATTGACAGAATGACACACAAAATAGTGGGGTTGCTGAGGAGAGTAATCAGATTTATCCATGATTTTTAAAGCTGCAATCTATAACAATTTACAGACTGCAGCTTTATTTTTCTAAATAAAAAATGTTAATTATATTCTGGTAGACACTTAAATAAACACATCAACACTTAACAAAAACCTTGTAAAAGTACAGAGATCCACTAAAAAACACTCAAAACACCGTAGCAGCTGCATCGTAACAACCTAGCAACCACAGCACCATAATATCTAACAAGCCCCTCAGATAGGTTGTAAAAGACAAAAAATCTAGGTTTCACTAGGATTTGACAACAACCAGAAGGTGAGATTACAACACACAACATATTTATTTTTAAATATTTATTATATTTAGCATTACTACAAATGGTATTATGATAACCATTTCACGTACAGGCTGAATGGTTGTGGACATTTAAATTCAGTATAATAATATTAACCAGATAGATACATTTTCTGAAGAAAATGTGAAAGAAAATTCTGGAAAATTTAAACGATGATAACATGTTTCAACATGATGCTAATATGATTGCACATGGTGCTAATATTGTTTTAATATGATGATAGCATGACTTAGCATGGTGTTAGCACAATGCTTGCATGATTTAGCATGATGCTAGCATGACTTAACATGATGTTAGCATGATGCTAATATGACTTAGCATGATGCTAGCAAGAAGTAACACGATATTAGCACGAGTTAGCATGATATTTCTAGCATGATTTAGCATGATAGTTATATTAAAATATCTTATTCATAATGTTATGAGGTTGCTAGGGTGATCTAAATGGTTGTTAGGGTGTGGTCTGGAAGGGCAATACCTAAGGCCCACTGACAGCCCACAATAAGGCCATAAATAGTCAAATAAGCCCACTCACATGTTTCTAGAATGCTCTAATGCTGAGATATGGCTCATTCATTTTATTACATTGTTGCTACTGTACAGTATATGGTGCTATAGTGTAGCTACACAGTTAATAGTGTAAAACCAATCGACGGATGTGTGTGTGAATAAAAAGTGCCAACTCCCATGTCTCTATGATGCTCTGGTGCTGAGATACAGCTAATTCATGTTGACTGTTAGGGTGCTCTAAGTGGTGCTAGGGCATGTCTGGACAGTTTCAAGGTAATAATTAATGACTACTTGCCAGTCTGAGTCAAAAGCAGCCAACCAATTGTCTCTACGATGTTCTGAGGCCTCTCACCTTTTTAAGTGGAAGTCAAAAGGTTGCTAGGGTACTGTTACTGGTTGCTAGGGTGTGGCTATGAAGTTAAAATGTCACTTGTCATTGTCACAATGTGATTTGTTTCAGCTTACTAAGCTGAGCAATATGAGCCCACCCCCAAGTCTCTACGACATTCTGATGCGGAGCTAAACGTCACAAAATTCAGCCCAATGTTAAGTCAAGTTCGCCCACTTTTTCGTACACCCTTAAAACATTGTACACCCAATCACTTATAAGAGTCATAGCACACCTCATCAATACGCCAGGCGGTTTGACCCCTCATTCATGGGTCTACAACAAACCGTGCGGGATGAGTTATGTACCAAAGTTTTGTCCAGAAATAGTAGTAGTAGTATGCAAGAGAATAATAGTGAGGCTTTGCTTTGCAAGCACCACTAACTATGGCTTGATGAACATTTTGACTTGAAATGTCTGAAAAGACAACCACAGTGCTTTAAGAACTAAATAAAATACTCAAATAGAATACATTATGTAATAGAATACACTCTTATATTATACAGGTTACAAGCCTTTGACTTATTAAACTTCACACATCTTTTACTCAATGGCAATGCAGAAATCTCCTAGTTAACTAGAGGGTGTGACCTCCATTATGTACCTAATATTTAGTTTCACTGCAAATATTTAAATTTCAAAGTGTGCCCAACTTCCCTGGTTTACACAAGAACATTTTGCTCTTTGTAAAAAGCCTATTACAAATGTTGTTATTAAGCAAGTTTCATTTGTTTATTTTATTTTGCTAGCTAGCACGGTACACCATGGCAGGCCTACTAGTGACAAACCTTAATATAAACTTTGAGCCTCAAGCCCATATTGGTCGACCATCAGAAATAACACATTTCTCGCACCACATTTACAGCAGAAATGTGATGCAATGTATACAGTTTATTTACCCTACAACAAAATGCAGCCTACTTGTTTCATTTATCTCAATATCTGTTACATTTCAACAGCTCTGACTGGGTGCCCAAACATAGCCTCACCAAAGCATCTTAACTATGAGCTGAGAATGTAAACACCAAGCCACATTTTATGAAGAACAGTGTTTGGTTTTTATCACAAGTCAGTCTGATTTTTGTCTCCTCTCATACTGGTACATTTCTTCCATATTTAAACTTTTGCATTTCTGACATGATACAATATAAACACTAATAGTATTTGCTTTAATGTATGTCAAAGTCCTGTTGCTGCCCCAGTTTACCTTTTCACCAATTCAATGCTGAAAATCATACTGAGCTTTAACACATGCTGTCATTAAAATGTGAGTGATATTTGATCCTACCACAAAAGTATTAAAAGAATTGTTAATGGTACCAGGAATAAATAAGGAAATAATAATTCCTATCCCTAGTTACAAGCCATATACTAACCATCACAATGCAGCCCACAAATCCAAATATCTGCGTAAAGCTTTATTCACGTAAATGGTCCATTCAATCACCGACCATCTGTGACACATATCTCCATTCCGTCTGGGACTTGACCAAGCATGTAGAGATAACATCTACGCTACCTTGTAACGATGGCTAAATAATACATATGTATGTGTGTATATAATTTCTAGTATAGGTACCATGTACCGATTATATTACTTATATCTCTATAAGTAACACAATCTCATGGCATTTAAAAACCTATTTTACATTTTAGCAATTCAAACAAAATCGCCAACCCGTAAAATAGTTATATTACCTGTGAGATCTGGTTGCTGTAGTATACACTGATATAGACAAGCACTGGGGCAGCAAATATTGATATAACCATTCAACAGCTCACGAGATTGATGGATTGTTCTTGCCCTAGAGATAACAGCTCAATCTACAGAGTAAATCACACCTTCACCCCTTAAGTTGAATGATGACAAAAAAGATGGCAAGCATAAAGCAAAGAATAATCAGGATCAGAGCCCAATATATCTACAGCATGACTGACATAGATGATTTGACCAAGATGATTAAAGATGGCGGCGAGAGAGTAGCGTGCAGCGGCCACTCCGGACCAAAATCATGCTATTTTCGTCTTTAGCCCGACTTTAGGCACATGGACATCGGTACTCTCTGTGTTCGTATACACCACCGCCAGACACTTACAAACTTAGGAAATACCACTACAGCTACTCTGCAAAATGATCTGGGACGTTGCAAGCTGTGCGCGAGAAAGCAGAAGCGCGGCAAGAGGGCGGGGGTCCATGCTAGGCTAAAAACAAACCCTAGCTGGCCGGCTCTCCCGTCCATCCTTCTCTCCAATGTCTGCTCCCTGGACAATAAATTGGATTACATCTGATTCCAGCAAGCTATGCGGTGTGAGTTTAGAGACTGCTGCATCTTTGTTTACACTGAGACGTGGCTCAGCGAGAGAGTTCTGAACACCGCCATTCAGCTAGATGAGCTAGCTTCATTTTGTGCCGACAGAAATACAGCTCTGTGCGGTAAGACTCGCGGCAGTGGCTTGTGTGTTTACATCAACACGGAATGGTGCAAAAACTCGGTTCTAGTTTCGAATTACTGCTCATCACTGGTGGAGTTTGTGACTGATAGATGCAGACCATTTTATTTACCACGGGAATTCACCACTGTCTTCATAATTGGAGTATACATCCGGCCCAGTGCTAATGCTAAAGATGCACTCTGTGAACGGTATGCTGTTATTTGCAAGCTTCAGAACTCAAACCCCATTTGAGAGCCATCTCTGCTCTCCAGGACTGTTTTGAACTCACTGACTGGCACACGTTCAGGGAAGCGGCAACTGACGGCGACTTTACCAACTTGGAGACATCAGTGACCAGCTATATTAGCAAGTGCATTGATGACGTCACCATCTCCAAGACCATCACCACACGCTCCAACCAGAAGCCATGGATGACTGCAGCGGTGCGTGTGCTACTGAGGACAAGAGACTCCGCCTTCAGAGCAGGTGACAAGGTGGCCCTGAGAACAGCAAGGGCCAAACTGTCCCAGCCTATCAGAGAGGCAAAGTGCACATATGCTCAGAAAATCCATAACCACTTCGAGGCCAGCAGAGACACACGGCGCATGTGGAAGGGCATCCAGGCCATCACCAACTACATGACAACATCACCTGCCTGTGACAGCGATGCCTCCCTCCAAAATGCGCGGAACAACTCCGACGCTCGGTTCAAAGCACAGAATGACGTGATGACGAGGAAGACCACCCCTCCTCGCAATGACAAGGTGCTGTGTCTAACCACAACTGATGTGAGGGAGACTCTACGCAGAGTTAACTGCTAATCCCAACAACATTCCTGGCAGGGTGCTCAAAGGATGTGCCAACCAGCTGGCAGATGTCTTCACAGACATCTTCAACACCTCCCTGCGCAACACCGTTGTTCTGACGTGCTTCAAGACCACCACCATTCCCATGCCAAAGAAGTCACCAGTGTCCTGCCTCAACGACTACCATCCTGTTGCACTTACACCCATCATCATGAAGTGCTTCAAGAGGCTCGTCTTGAGGCACATCAAGACCCTGCTGCCCCCCTCATTGGACCCCTTGCAATTCGCTTACCGCCCCAACCGCTCAACAGATGACACCATCACTACCCCGCTCCATCTGGCCCTCACCCACCTGGACAATAAAGACACATATGTTTGACTTCAGTTCAGCATTCAACACAATCATCCCTCTGCACCTGGTTGGAAAACTGAACCTGCTGGGCCTGAACACCTCCCTCTGTAACTGGATACTGAACTTCCTGACTGGGAGACCTCAGTCATTCTGGATTGGGAACAGCACCTCCAGCACCACCACACTGAGCACTGGGGCCCCACAGGGCTGTGTGCTCAGTCCATTGCTGCTCACTCTGCTGACTCACAACTCTGTAGCAATGCACAGCTCGAATCACATCATCAAGTTCACCAATGACATAACAGTGGTGGGTCTCATCAGCAAGAATGACGAGTCAGCATACAGAGAGGAGGTGCAGCGGCTAACGAACAGGTGTAGAGCCAATAACCTGTCTCTGAACATGGACAAAACTAAAGAGATGGTTGTTGACTTCAGAAGACCACAGAATGACCACACTCCGCTAAACATCAACGGCTCCTCCGTGGCGATCGTCAAGAGCACCAAGTTTCTCGGTGTTCACCTGGCGGAGAACCTCACCTGGTCGCTCAACACCAGTTCCATAACTAAGAAAGCCCAGCAGCGCCTGTACTTTCTGAGAAGACATCTCCCACCCCTCATCCTCACCATGTTCTACAGAGGACTATCGAGAGCATCCTGTGCGGCTGCATCACTGCCTGGTCTGGGAATTGCACTGCCTCGCAAGACCCTTCAGCAGATAGTGAGAACAGCTGAGAAGATCATCGGGGTCTCTCTTCCCTCCATCACAGACATCTACACCTCACGATGCATCCGCAAAGCCACCAGCATTGTGGATGACCCCACACACCCCTCTCACACACTCTTTACCCTCCTGCTGTCTGGTAAACTGTACCGAAGCATTTGAGCCCTCACAACCATGCTAGTTTCTTCCCCCATGCTATCAGGCTCAATACATAGAACTGGAGCTGAAGGAACACACACACCCACAACACACCCATTTAATTTTATCTTACACCCTGCAATCTTTTGGCACGTTAAATACTATTTGCTGCTGCTAAATACTTTTGGCTGCTAAATACTTAAACTGTACATAGTCATTTTTAACACTTATGTTAACACGTATATCTTTCTTTCACCAGGATCACTCTGGAACAGAACTGTGCGCTGGTCAGCGCTGCACTGGGACATACAACATCCATTGCCTTCCCCAGAAGTCATTGTACTGTCTTGTGCTGTCTGCACTTGTTTGCACTTGTGTGCTTTATGTATAAATTATGTAAAAATTATGTAGCCTTGTAGTTCTGTGTTGTTCTGTGTAGCACCTAGATCCTGGAGAAACGGTCTTTCGTTTCACTATGTACTTGTATATGGTTGGAATGACAATAAACTCCACTTGAACTTGACATAAGCCAAAAGAAAGGCCATATGCATTAAATGTGTTGCAAAGGTCACAAAAATGTTGTCACAGGACAGAATCTGCATTTTGGCTACATTTTTACATTTACATTTAGTAGACACTTTTATCCAAAGCGACTTACATAAAAGAGATTTTTATATACTGACTCTCAATGAAAATGACCTTGATGAAATAAAATTGCAAATGATCAGGAAATAAGTTACAAGACATTTCACTTAGACAAAGTACCAAAACTTACAACAGTACTACAGTCATTTCTGGACATGTTTCCACAGTGTAATACCAATGTGTTCTTTGTAATTGCCGTGGAGCAAAGACTACAGTACATGATAATAATCATTCTATATCACAGAGGATATAATATAATGTATCACTATATATTTGGTACATGATAGCATGGTAGTCACATTATAATCACTACATAATAATCACTTTAAACATATGCTATATTAATACCATGATTTACTGGACGTCCCCTAATAACAGCATTTTATTCTTTACATACATTAATATGTAAAGGTAATATAAGGTAAAAATATTGATAGAAGTAATGTTATTACCATCTGACAGTACTACTGTACCATAATACCAACACCATACTTGTAAATCTTTAACGTGCGCTGCCAAAATAAACAATCAAGTAAAAAAAACAGTAAACATGTCAAGCAACATAATAAGTCGCTTATTATATATACAGACGTGTAACTGTCTGATTATAGGAAACGTAACTAAGTACTTACTTAACAAAACTAAAACCTGCAAATCCACATAAATATTTATACAAAAGAATTCAACAGCATCCACGGCAGCGACACCCCCATAATATCTGCTGCTACATGAATCACATTTCATCGCCTGCATCAGATCGTGTCGCGCGTGCTTACCTGTAGACAACATTAATGCTTCCGCAGAAACGTCACTGGCCCGCCGATTAATGTGCTTATTGGGGTTTATGAGCAATTACAATAGCGTGAGCCGCGATTGACGCGCATGTGTCAGACTAACGCCACTGGACGTCCATAACATCAAACGAAACTTCCAGGAGCTCAGCGATTTGCGTTTACAAATAATCCCACGAAATTAACAAAACCATGTCAATACGACATCATTTTAACAGACAGAAATCAAAACAGCGCTAGTTCTGCTAGCAACGCCGAATGGGGTTTGCTATGACACACCCACGCTGCGCGGCGTCACTGAAAATGCTATGGTAGTCCTACTATAGTGAAGGTTTCACACTTGAATATTAAATATATGACGCCTCGGTAATGTAACGAGGCACGTCAGTGTGCAGTAATTGATATTCAAAGTTTGAACCTTCGCCTTAGTAGGGTTCGTAATTTAGTAGGCATGGTATTGGCTATTGCGATTAAATTAGATGTTTGTTTTAAATCATTGATTTCAGATGCAGGTTTGGTGTTACTGGTGTTGTAAAATATACATTAAGTAAAAATTCCATATATAGATTAGTGCGCATGCGTGTTAAAGTACATTGCGTTTTTCAGCTGTGGTCCTCGTGAGCCATCTTATATAATATTATTTGTCATTCATTTGAATTTAATACTTTCACATCTTTAGCTTTCACATGTTAAATCAATAAATGTTGAAATATTTAAATAAATCATTACATAAATAATCAATTTTCATTATTTTTATAATTATTTATTTATTTATTTATTTATGGAGTTTTTATCTACATATGTATTTGTTTACACATTTATTTTATTTATTACCTTATTTATTTCTGTATTTCCTTCTACTTTTTTACATTTCTGTGTGCAACATGGAAACAAAGGAGACGACCCTTGCGTAGCTCCAGTTCATCACTGGTTGAGCCGTAGAAAGAGAGAATCGGATAAAGAACACACACAAATTCTGTGTTGCTTGCATGAGTAAAACAAGTTCTCAAGGGAACAAAGTGCACACATTGTGAAGGCTGCTCACTAAAGAAGCTTTGCTCTCATCTTGCTGTCTGCTTGGGTGAGCCCTAGGCGGATGCCCCACGGATCGGGTCTCAGCGCTGTTGATACTCTGCAGAGGCTCGTCTTTCTCACTCCCCTGCTAAAAAGGTGCAATGTCAAAGGAAGCTCACATAAATATTCTATGATTTGTTGGACATCACCTTGCTACAGGTGAGTAAAGATATGCACATATGATGTGGCCATGGATTTGGCCCGACCCATATCCTTTGACATTCATAAAAGATTAGACTTGAAATGATCCGATTGGCAGAGTCAGAGCCTGCAATTTCATCTGTCCACTAAGAGATCATTAGCAGGCTGGTGCCACACAGCATATGATTGCTGTATTACAGGTATACCAAGCCAACCTGCCAAAGGACTTGGATCGGGGGAGGGTCTTTCCCCTGACAGTCATTGAACTGCACCTGGTCTATGGGTTTAGCATTTCCGGGTAACCAAATGCACAGTCCCTGTTGTAATATGCTCTATGGTGGTTATGCAGAGAGACATTGGTGGATGAGCTTAGCTGATGTTAAGGAGAAAAAAAGAGACTTCTCCTCTGCTTGTTGGTCTTGACTCTAGCTTGAGCTATTTTACACATGGTTGTCAAGAATCTCAGAGCAGCAGGGGTCCAAATCTTTACCTGATGCCCCTATGCATGGCCTGCGTATGTCTGAGGACTGGAGGTGGACCTCCGCCCCCACGGGGCAGAACGCAGGAGTGGTGTGATGCTGGGAAAGCAGGCAAGATGCCAAGGACAGGCGTGTTGAGGCACAAAAGAGTGAAGAAGTATCCCTGTCTCACTCTCCTTTTTTCTCTGTCATCTAATGTTGCATAAACACATAAAACATGGGGAGTTTCACACTCCCCATGTTTTATGATGGGTGATATAGGGTCCTCAGCCTTTCCACCTTTTGGCTGGCAAAGGGGATGGCTTGTTGGACGTGGCAGCTAGTGATCAGCTGGCTCCTATTCGACTAATGTCTTCCAGGTTGAGTAGTACCCTCACTGTAGGGGGTCCTTTCCCCCACTAGAGCTTCACCTTCCTGAACCGTGGATCAAGCATAGAGCAGGTCCTTCAAACCAGGGGATCCCCACTCCCCCAGAGCTCTATTAAGGGTCAGTAGTTTTAAGTGGCTGTGGCTAGCTAAATGCTCCCCTTGGATTTCTGTCCTTAGGGCAAGAGTGAGGTAGTACCTTCACTATAGAGGGTCCTCTGCCTCCTGTAAAGTTCCATTAACAGACAATTGTTTCGAGTGGCTGTAGCTAGCTGTGTGATGGCACCTCTTGGCTTTTTTATCCTGGGATATGTGTAGAGTAGCATCCTGTCTATTGAGGATCCTCCTCTCCCCACAGAGCTCATTGGAGAGCATAGCGGTTCCAGGATAATTTGGTATCTGGAAGCCCTCAAGCCATGTAACTGGACTATGTAGGAGGTTTAAGGGGCCTAACACAGGAGGAGGTGGGTTCAAACTCAACTTGGCAAGAGGCATCTTGATGTCTTGCACCGAGAACACTACCAAAGATCCAGCACCCTGAAAGCCTTAGTCCTCATCACTATA
This sequence comes from Chromobotia macracanthus, assembly GCA_036877525.1. Taxonomy (NCBI): domain Eukaryota; kingdom Metazoa; phylum Chordata; class Actinopteri; order Cypriniformes; family Botiidae; genus Chromobotia; species Chromobotia macracanthus. Next base: position 1,261,080 of record JAZGTH010000002.1, read on the forward strand.
AGAGCACTGAGACTGAGAATGTAGAGATGAAGTCTCCTCCAAATGTGCAAAATGATCCTGCCCATCCGCAATTGATTTGAATCTGGGCAATGAGGAGGTAGACACAGATGCCCTAATTTCTTCATTCACATTTTGATTGACAGCAGGGAACAACATAATAAATAAATACCCTGCACCACATTAGATAGCCCTAAATACCCTGCACCACATTAGATAGCTCAGTAACCTGATGGGTCAGTGTTGCAAGTGGTACGTTTCCTCTTTGGAGGCCCTTCAGTTGTGCTAACTGGATGTTTGATACCAGACTAAATCCTCGTTCTAGCTGGTACAGACAATTTTGAATCTCAGAATCAAATTTTGCCAACCTTTGTTGCCTAGCCCCAAGGGGCATCAACTACATTTTGGGAAAGGATTATTTAAGGCCTCCTTGAGATCTTCAGTGCCCAGACAGGCAGGGCATTGTATATAGGACCATAGGAATCGAACATGTGAAACAAGATGCAGCCATACTGTCTATACCTTAAAGAAAATAAACCCTGGTCAACCAATGGGCTAAACAGTAGGACTGAACACTGTGCAGTGGTAAATAGCGCCGTTATGTGGTTGTCACAGTGAAAGACACCCTGGCTTACCAGTGCAGTTTACATTGCACACTTTCTTGCCATAATTTAGGATTAGATTTTCATTTGGTCATTAAAAACAGCTTCATTGGCCATGCATAGTAGTGATATTAGTCACTAAAAATGTGATTGTAACTTAATTGTTGAAATGTGGAAGCCAATGAAATAATACATCTTTTTATTTATTAAAATCTTTATAATATGTTCTATTATTATATTTATTTTATACCTTGATTTTTATATCTTTATTAAAATGCGTTATATCATTATCATTAGCCGTACAAAGCAGTCATAATAGTTATTTCGATTCAAGCACAATTTACTTGCTGATACCTGTAAATAATAGAAAGAACACAATTGTTTGTTATTTTCATTAAACAATATACAATATAATACAATATCTATAACTACGTTATTTATTTTCTTTTTATTCATTATAATACATCTGTCAGGGTCCTGGCTTCCTGTTTCTGAGTATTTCTAGATTATCTTGCCAGGATCCTGACATGTCCTGTGTTTAGTGTCAGAGCGTGCTGTTTGGATCCTGACTCCTTCTAGTCTTGGTTCTTGTTTCTTGGAGTCGGGATCTGAACACATGCTCTGGGTCTTCGTCTTGTGTGGAAGCACATGGCCTCTGTTTTGTTTTCTTTTGCATTTTGCACACTTGTTAGTCGTTTGTCTTTGTGCTATTTAATGCCCCCGTGTTTTGTAATTTCTAACTTTGTTTTTGTCAAGCTTTCTTGTTCTCTGTCTTGTCGTGGTTTTGCACTGTTTTTTGAGAGTTTTTGAGTTTTTGTTTCCAGCCTGTGTTTTGGTTTTCATTTTGACCCCTCGCGGGTTTTTGTTTTGGGTTTTGTTAAATAAAGACTTTTTTCTGTTTATTTTTTTTCGTTTTATTTTTTTTTCTTCTTTCTTTTCCCTTTTTTCTTTTTTTTTCTTCTACAGACACTATGGTGGATGAGATTGCAGAGTTTTCAGAGGAGTGGCGACAGTCCATGGCCGCCGATATCCGCAGCTCCGCGGATCCGTTTTCCCCCCAGGACGGTTGTTCCCTTGAGCAGTACGCGGCGAAGGCGCTGGAGGACGGGAGGGACGAACCCCTTTTTTGTACTTATTTTCTGGCCAGCCTCGACAACCCTCCGCCATTGGAGACCCGTCAAAGACTGATCATCTGGCCGTTCGGGAAGGTAATGCGGGTGCTGCGCCATTGGGAGGTGGAGCAGGAGGCTTTTTCTGCGGATCCTCTTCCCGTTCCGCCTCTGTGTGTGGGCCATATCTCCCTTGGGGCTCCTTTCTGGAGTGTCCAGTCGCCAGGGGTCCTTTCGGACAAGAGGGTCTTTTGGCTCCCAATTCCGAGAGGAGGAGGATGACATCGCTGGACTCTGCAGGGTCTTAAGTGGTGCCAGTCCGGGATCCTGTTGCCCTTGTCGATGCCCCACCGACGCCCGCTCTGCATGAGGTTGTCTCACGTTCCCGCTAAAAGAAGGGGAAGACCGTGGTGCCTCCTGTGTCCGTTCCTGCCCTCGAGCCTCCTGGGTCCGCATCTACGCTCGAGCCTCCTGGGTCCACGTCTGTGCTCGAGCCTCCTGGGTCCACGTCTGCCCTCGAGCCTCCTGGGTCCGCATCTGCGCTCGAGCCTCCTGGGTCTGCATCTGCGCTCGAGTCTCCTGCGCCGGCTCCCTCCAAGAGGAGGAGATGAAAGGGGAGTTCTGCCCTCCTTCCTGGGTCCGCGCCTCCTGTCTGTGTCCCTGCCTGTGTCTCTGTCCCTGGGTCCACCTCGGCGTCCCTGGTCCCTGCCTGTGTCTCTGTCCCTGGGTCCGCCTCGGCGTCCCTGGTCCCTGCCTGCTCCCGGGTCCCTGTCTCAGTCCCTGTCTCAGTCCCTTTGCCTGCTCCCGGGTTGGTTCCTGTGCCTGCCCCCGGGTCGGTTCCTGTGCCTGCTCTCGGGTTAGTTCCTGCGGAGGCGGCTCTTCCTGGCTGTGTTCCTGTCTTCCACCACACCTCTGCCGGCCTGGACCATCCCTCCGAGGTCTGGTCCCTGGCCCCTGGGGATTCCCTGGCGTGGGTCCCACCGGGCCATCAGTCCTCGATCCTCCTCCTGTGTGTCCTCCTCCTGTTAATCCTGTGTTTTTAATTTCCGTTTTGATGCCTTTTTTGCTGAACGTCCTCCCCGTCTTGTGTCATGTCTTGTTCTTGTCCTGTCTTGTCTCCAGTCTGTTTGTCAGCGTGTTGTTTAACGTTTTTGTCGTCTTTGTCTGCCCGTCTCGGTCCTGCCCGTCTCGGTCCTGCCTGCCGCCATTCCTGACTGTCTTGTTCCTGTCGCTCTGTCTGTCTTGTGTAGGTCTGTTTGTTTTGTTTGTTTTGGGGACGCCCGCTTAAGGGACGCCCGGTGTGCGTCCCTTAAGGGGGGGTTAAATCAGGGTCCTGGCTTCCTGTTTCTGAGTATTTCTAGATTATCTTGCTAGGATCCTGACATGCCCTGTGTTTAGTGTCAGAGCGTGCTGTTTGGATCCTGACTCCTTCTAGTCTTGGTTCTTGGAGTCGGGATCTGAACACATGCTCTGGGTCTTTGTCTTGTGTGGAAGCACATGGCCTCTGTTTTGTTTTCTTTTGTCATGTGCGCTCCGGTCTTGCGTCTTGGCCCCGCCCTCTTGTTCTCTTGTCTTGTCTGTGCTCATTTCGCGCACCTGTTAGTCGTTTGTCTTTGTGCTATTTAATGCCCCCGTGTTTTCTGTCTTGTGCCAGTTCGTCTTGTAACTTCGTCTTGTATCTTGGCTTTTGTTCCTTGGCTCGTCTTGTATCTTGGTATTGTGAATTTTTTGCAACATGCATTTTTGTAATTTGTTTTTGTCAAGCTTTCTTGTTCTCTGTCTTGTCGTGTTTTTGCACTGTTTTTTGAGAGTTTTTGAGTTTTTGTTTCCAGCCAGTGTTTTGGTTTTCGTTTTGCCCCCTCGCAGGTTTTTGTTTTGGGTTTTGTTAAATAAAGACTTTGTACTGTTTAACGCTGTCTGCGCATGGGTTCGTTTCTCTCTGCCTGACAACATCATATCAGCATTATAAGTATACATGGCAGTCATAATAATAATTATAACTCAAGTCCTATTTTAATTTGTAAACCTGGAAGCTAAACAGAGAAAACGCTTTTTTTTCTTCTATTTCTTATTAAGTCTAGACAAATACAATAACAGTAGTTCTTAATAAATAGTAATACTACATGTTTGATAGTTGATAGTAATGCCGTAAAAGAGTCCAAACTGTCATGACATTCCCTACTCTGCCTTCTCTTATAAAGTAGCATTTCAATCATTGTAAAACCTATATACGCTTCCCAACAAAAGTACTGAGAATGTGACTGACCATGAATAGTCATATTACAATAGTCATATTAATGCCATCAACCCACCACACCAAACATATTTCTTAAGTTTGATGTCAATCACTCAATGCATTCTGTAGATATTAGAGACCTCCTATTTCCCATTTTTTGCCATAATTTTATTGCCTCGCCATGGTGACAACCTTTTACAAGTAAGCATCTCCAATTTCTTGGCATAATGCCCATCAAGTTTGCTGACAATAACATAAAATATTAAGTATTTAAAAGTTCACAGCATGCACTTTTTAGAAAATCCAAAACAGCTGACCCTGCCCACCCATGTGCCTGCCTTCTGCAAAAGTTTTTTGTGCATTTTAAGGGGCCAAAAAAAAACATTGTGCTGGTTGCACTATGACTGACTCACAATAGACTCACATCTGCCATCAGTCCCCAGGGTTAAACTTACAGCTTAAGTTTGAATGAAATCACTCAGTTCACGCTGCAGATATGAGCCACTTTCTGTTTTGCCATTAATTTATTGCCCCACCATGGCAACACCATTCGAGATATAAAAAAAAACCCTTCGCTTTTTTGCATTATTAATGTCTTGGCATAATATTTTCCAAGTTTGGTGACAATCCTGTAAATCCCCTAGGAAGAATATTTCAAATTCAGAGCCCAGGATGTCAGAAAATCTACATACAATCCAAAATGGGAGACTTCCTGTTGGGTGGAGCTAATAAATGTAATTTTGAAAGTTGTCCAGCTTAATGAGAACAATACACATGCAAAGTTTGGTGACTCTAGGTAAAACTTACCATCTAGGTAAAATTTCAGCTAAAATTCTTCCACCACACTCATGTCTAAACGTTTACCCATGCCTGTAAGTCGACCAGTATGATGTGTGTACCAAATGTCATGCTGTTTTAAACATGTTAACTGCCTCAAATACACCTGAATGTAATTTTAAGTTTAAAGGCTTTCTTAGTCAGGACAAATCAGGATTTTGAAGTGGCACATTGTCTATACATTAATCCACCTTTAGAGCCTGTACTATCTCTGCAAAGTCATGGTCGTCTGGAATTGGTTCAGATAGAGCAAGTAATGTGGCTGGGTTTAATGGTGTGACCTTTTTAATGACAATGTTTGGTAACAAGAATTGTTATGTGCCGCTCTACCTAAAGATGTAATTTTTAGGTAGAGGAATATTATTATATATATATAATAATAGAATATAAGGAATACATAGAATGTGTACAGCGAATGGTTAATTTCTGATCAAGGACAAGAGGAATCATAATTTGCAAGCTCAAATATACTGCCTGTACTGCTCATAAACAAGGCCCCCACCCTTGAACCAACTGTATCAAGTTGTTAAAAATAATACCCTATAGGTTTATTTTGATCTCCCCATTTTTGTGCTGAGAGTTCATATAACCTCTTTGTTCATGTACATGCATTGTAAATGATTTTCACAAAGCTTGTTTCAGTTCCTCGAAAGCTAATTTAATGTCAGGAGTCCTGGGTCCTGTGCTCTTGGGCTTCATTTCAACAAGTTGTTTATGGGCTGTGTTTTCTCTGCCTAGTCTTCAATCCAATTACGACTGTAGTTACAGTGGCCCACAAAGGATCTTATCTATTGAATCGTTTTGGAAACTGAATTTTATTTTCACTATTATTCCTCTTTTACCCTGTGTTAAACATTGCCCTAGATAGATTACCTCAGTCTGACACAGCTTTTTTCAGATTTGCTCCATGACCCTTGTCATACAGGAAATCAAGCAGTCGTCTAACATCTGTTACATTCCTGTATGTCTTTCCTGTATGTCTCCGTCTTTTGTTTTTACCTCGTCTCCCTGCTGTTCTGTTCCCCTGTTTGTTGTCATGGTTACCCTATTGCGTATTAATTTCTAGACCCACCTTCTTGTTAACCAGTTTACAGGCTTGTCTTCCTCTGTGTTTATATACAGTCATTGTGTTTCACTTAGGTTCCGTCATTGTATGTATGTTTGCATGTTTGAGTGTAGTTCTTGTTGTTATTCCTGGTTCCCGTGTTTAATGCTCATGTGGATTGTACTTGTAGTTGTAAAACTGCATTTGGATCCTCATTTCCACCTGTTTTTCTTGCCTGCCTGTCTTCTTTGTAACAACATCCCTCTTATGGTCAGTTTTTATTTGTGACCTTAAAACCATGTATTCTGGTTTAATCACACAAAAAACTGTAGATGGGTCAACTACAAGAGGACTGATTTTGTCAATATACTGGGTTTGCTACCCTGTAACCAATAGTGAGGCTTCATGATCCATCTGGTTTTCTTACAGGTCATACAGTGCTATTGCTAGAGCTATTGGTCTCAACACAACACAAATGCCTTTTTTCTCTAGCTGTTCAATCACCAACATCATTTCCTCTTCTGCAGCAGGATTAAGGGAGATACTGCTTAGTAAAAGGGGAAGGAGTTCCTGTAAATGTGATAGATTGTGGGTTATTTGTCATGGAACCTGTTCTGTCATCTGTCCAAAAAAAGTGGAGATTGTACATTAGCTTTGATTAATGTTCTCAACCTCCACATCTTTTTTTGAGTTATCAAAATATCCAACCTCACTAATGGTTGAGTGACAGTTATTGCTTGTTATTTATTTACATTTATTTATTTTATTTTGGGGCTAAGGCACTAAGAGGAAGAGAAAGATTTTCAATCCTCTCTGCTCACCATCTTTGTCTTTTTTGTTTGAAATCCTCTGCCCAGTGACTCTTTTTACCATAATTCCTGCAAACATCCCTTTGCATTGTTTCAACATTACTGGGAGCATTGTTAGAATCTGCAATCACAGCACACATTAATGTTAAAGCTTGGCTCTCTGCTACATCATTTGCTGTAATTGTCATCACTGTAATTGTGTTTGTAAGAATAATCCAGGGAAACAGGGGGATGATCTCTTAATCAATCTTAATTTTAAACAAGGACTGACAAAGAACAAGCAAAAACCAAGGAGTATGTGTACACACACACACACACACACACGAACTAAAGGGCTAACTAAACAGGACATGTAAAAAAAAACCAATAACTAAGGCAACAGGGGAGCTAATGATGAACTAATTAACAAAGGGGAACAAAGAAAATCAAAAAACACAGGACAAACTGAATCCAAACGTGACAATCAGTCCTTCAACAGCATGGTTAGTGTCTGACGGTGCTCCTAAGCCTTCTTTTCTATTGCACACTCCTTTCCTTATTTCAGGTAGTAAACCATCCAACCAAACTGATAAGAAAAGTCCTCCTCTTGTCAGGTTTCACGGACTAACGAACCCAGACGCAAACAGACCAGATGGTCCGAGCTGGCAAACAGCCAGACGGACCGAGTAAGACATGACATGACAGACAGACAAGGCAGGGCAGGTCGACCGGACGGACCAGACTAATAAGCCAGGCAGACAGATGGACTGAGCAGGACAAGACAAGACCAGACGGACAGGGCAGGACAGACCGACCAGAACAAAACAGGGTTGGCGGGCAAACAGGAAAATGACCGACAAGACTGGCGGGCAGACAGGACTGACCCGACTTGAACAAACAGGCCGAACAACAGGACCGGCGGCAGACAAGACCAAGACAAAACAGGCAGACAAGACAGCAGGACAGATCAAACTACAGACAGGCACAGGGACTGGAGGACAAGACAGGACAGGAACAAGACATGACACAGGACAGGCAGAACATTAAATAACATATGTATCAAAACAGAACTCAAAAACACAGGATTAAATGGTGGGATAACAGCGACAATGGACAGATGGCCCAGTGGAACCCACACCGGGGAATCCCCGGGACCCCAGGGGCCAGGGACCAGGTCTTGGTGCAGCAGTCCGGGACGGCAGAGGCACGGTGGAAGTAGCCAGCCACGGACGGGAGGCAGGCACTGGAACCGACCTGGGAGCAGGGACTGAGGCAGGGACCGGAGATGCCGAAGCGGACCCGGGCACAGAGACAGGGACACCGACAGAGACTGGGAGCGCAGAGGTGGACCCGGGAACAGCGACAGAGACTGGGAGCGCCGAGGCGGACCCAGGAACAGCGACAGAGACCGGGACACAGACAGGAGCTGGGAGCGCCGAGGCGGACCCAGGAACAGCGACAGAGACTGGGACACAGACAGGGGCTGGGAGCGCCGAGGCAGACCCAGGAACAGCGACACAGACAGGAGGCGCGGATGCCGTCGCCGCCGGGACACAGACAGGAGGCGCGGACGCCACCGCCACCGGGACACAGACAGCAGGTGATTCTCCTGGAGGCTCGGGAACGAACATCTCCGGGGGCTTGGCACAGGCACATACATCTAAGGAGGCTTGGGCACGGGCACAGGGGGAAGAGTAGACCTCCCCTTCTGCATCTTCCTCTTCTGCTTCTTCCTCTTCTTCGAGGCAGACGCAGGACACTCGAGCTCAGGAACGGAGGCAGGACGCTCGAGCTCAGGAACGGAGGCAGGACGCTCGAGCTCAGGAACGGAGGCAGGACGCTCGAGCTCAGGACGGAGGCAGGACGCCGAGCTCAGGAACGGAGGCAGGACGCCGAGCTCAGGAACGGAGGCAGGACGCCGAGCTCAGGAACGGAGGCAGGACGCCGAGCTCAGGAACGGAGGCAGGACGCCGAGCTCAGGAACGGAGGCAGGACGCCGAGCTCAGGAACGGAGGCAGGACGCTCGAGCTCAGGAACGGAGGCAGGACGCTCGAGCTCAGGAACGGAGGCAGGACGCTCGAGCTCAGGAACGGAGGCAGGACGCTCGAGCTCAGGAACGGAGGCAGGACGCTCGAGCTCAGGAACGGAGGCAGGTCTCACAGTGATCCGCCCCTCCTGGAACAGGGGACCAGAGAGCCCCCCCGCTTGGAAGGGACCTCAGACGACTGGACATTCCGGGGCGGGGCCCCAAGGGAGATAAAGCCCAAGGACAGACCCTCAGTGACCGGACCCCGACAGGAACGAGACGGGACGACCCACGGGAGGAGTTTCCTGCTCCACCTCCCGATGGTGCAACTCCCGCACCAGTTCCCAGAAGGGCAAGATGACCAGCCGGTTGCATTCCTGTAGTAGTGGTGGGGATTGGAGGCCGGCCAGCAAGTACGCTCCGACGAGGGGCTCAGCTACATCCTTCTGCTGCGCCCCCAAGGCGTACTGAAGGAGGGTCTGTCCCTTTTGGGGTGGAAAGGGTGCAACGCGGGCATGTCCGCCTCTGTTGAATGCCACCACCCATCAGGGATCACCATGACGTCTGAAAAAAAAGGGAAAGAGAGAGAGAGAGAAAAAAAGCTGCCTGCTGGGTTCCAACCGAGGTCGGTTTGTTCTGTCAGGTTTCACGGACTAATGAACCGAGACGCAGACAGCGTTAAACTGAAAAAGCTCTCTTTATTAATAAAACAAAACAACAGCCCACGAGGGGGGAAAGCGTGAACAAAAACAGCAGTTAAACTTGAACAAAAGCGCTCCAAAAACCGGAGCTTAAATGAAACTAAAAAACCGGGACAAAACGGACAGGACAGACGTGGGACAAAAACACGACCAGACAAGACTCACTGTGACGGGGGACAAGACTGCAAGAGGAGATGCGCGGCACAAGACAGGAAACGAGAAACGAGACTAGATACTAGAGAGAACGAACCGACAAGAGACAGAGAACACGAGGGCATTAAATAACACACGAACAAATGAGGAACAGGTGCGCGAAATGAGCGCAAACGAGACAAGAGAACAAGGGGGCGGGGACAAGACGCGTGACCGGAGAGTGCATGGCGAATGTAAACAAAACAGAGGCCATGTGCTTCACACAAGACAAGACCCAGAGCATGAGTTCAGATCCCGACTCCAAGGGACAAGAACTCAAGACAAGAAGGAGTCAGGATCTAAACCACACGCTCTGACACTAAACACAGGACATGTCAGGAACCTGGCGATATAATCAAGAAAAATTCAAGACAGAGAGCCAGGAACCTGACACCTCTCCTGTAAAGTTTTTCTGAAACTTGCAGGACTGTTGTTTCTGTCTAGCCCTGAATACAATGAAAATGTCTCACACATTTGCTCAGTGTAATCATCAACACTTTTTTGCCTTTCGTTTACATCTACTAATCTCATTCCAATAAACCTTTCGTTGTTGTGCTTTTCAACCCTTGAGTTTCTGAGCCTTACCATTGCTCCCTCAACATCATCAGTATCAGTGTCTATTTCTGTGTCAGTGTTAAAACACTAAAGAATTTCCAAATCACTGACAGGATACTATGTTTGCTTTTCTTTTTCAGTCCTCTGTTGTTCAGCTTTATCTTAGATTTCTCAAACTGAGCTTTTAACTCTTTACACCTATCCTGTAGCCCCTGTAGTTCAGCTTACCCTCCATAACTTCTCTTTCCCTGTTACAGTTGTCTTTATCTTGTTTGATTTCCCATTTCTTAAATTTACACAGTAAAGTAACAAGAGTCCAAGGATTCGCATTGAATCTCTTTTTGTCATCCTCTGTATGCTTATGCTATTCTGGTGTCACTATGTTTCCAGACACCACCTTTCTAAACTTTGAATTATATTTCTATATTTTTACTTCCTTTGCTTTTTTGGTATTAAAGTCTTCTGTTAGCTTAGCTGACAAATTTCCCAGCTATATCTTCTAGCTTAATCTCTCTGTCTCCCTTTGCAGACATTATTACTTGTCATGGCCATACCCATAATGGACAATTAGAATCAAATCTGTAAACACACACACTGAATGTACACGGGACCCTGTTGTCTTTTAATTCTTTGTATGGAGATGACAAACAACCAACTTACACTGCTTTAGGCCTCAGTTGCAATGGCTCAAATAGAGCCAACAAATCCAAAGGTTGATGTCTAGTTCACCAGGCCTTGCAATAGATCTCACTAGACTGTCCTTGTTTAGAGAAATTATTTTGTCTCTTTCTTAAACATAGTCAACTGTTGAAAGTTAACACAAACTCAACCATGAGGCCGATTTAGAGATGGAGGGACCAAACAACAGGCAGGAGACAAAGTGATGGAATAAAATGAATGAATGAGTTTATTGAATAATGTTAGATGTGTTCTCAATATTCAGTCTGACTTTGTCTGACTAGCACAAGTTTAATCAGTATTTTTATACCAGAGACAGTGGAAAGGTTAACTTAAAACCCCAACATAATAAACATAGAACAAATGATGATAAAAACTAATATAAAAGAAACAAATATTCTATAATAGAAAATGTAATAATAAAATTGAAAATTTGTCTGACATTCTCTAACATGATTGAGACTAGTTTAACATGTTTAAGTATACTGTTAACGGTTTAACATAATCTAGGATGATTTTAGCATGTTTTAGTATGATGCTAGCACATTTTAACATTAATTAGCATGATATTAGCATGTTTTGTTCGATACTAGCATGCTTCAATGAGGTTGGTCATGTGACAAGAAAGTCTTTGTAAAATTCCTTCAATGTAAGTCAATGGCAAATCTGACATGTTCGAAAGCCTGCTACGAAAATTCTCAAAAGTCTGATCCATTAGAAAAAATATGGAACCCGAAATAAGCAACCCGAGCAGGATCATCCTGAAGGTCTGTTGAAAATTTGGTGAGTGTATTTCGAAAGAGGAGGAGTTACTGGTTTAAATCAAATACCATGTTGGCTCTCAAGCCAACATAATACACCTTTTTAATATGATACAAATAAATCAGTACATGATCTACTAGCCGCAATGTCACACAAATAGTATCGCCATCATAGCTGGTTAGGATAAAAACCTCTGGAGATGAGACCCTTTGATTAGGACAGGGTGTGGATAGTAAAGATGACAAGAAGAGGGTGATCATTTCTGAATGGAACATATAGAGCCTACATAATACACACAATATGTAATAAATACATGTTATGTCAGAGCCATATTTATATTAATTTAATTTGAATCATTTTTATTTTAAAAAATAAATATAATTTAAATATTCCAACATTTATTTATTGATTTTATTTTGTTTTTAGTTATTTGCCTCTTCATACATACTGAGTGTAAGACATAAGTGTGTAAGGCATAAGACAATAGTGCTCGTAAAATCCTTAGCAGTTTAAAAATGATAAACCTCATTAAATTTTATTTCATGCACAGATTTTAATGAAAACATGGCCAAATATGTAGATTTGATTCCATTTTGTTTTCATGCCACTACAGGAACAGTGTCAAATATTATACCCTATAAAAATACCTTTTAATGACTTTAATTAGGCACTGTTTTTACTGATAAATGTTGGTTGGTTCTGTTTAATAATGGTTCTGTTTATATGAAGATCTACTGTTTGGGGTTCCTGAGTTGGTTATATGGTTCTTTTGAGTTTCTTTATAGGTTTATCAGTGTAGTTGCTTTCTTGTTCTTTAAAGCACCAAATGCAATGATGGTTTTCTATAGAACTAGAATAAAAGATCTCTGTGGAACTTTAATGGTTTGGAAATTTACAATATACTGAACAAATGCTTTGAACTATTTTAAACATACACATAGTTAGGCCTACTGCAAACACCCAGACAGTGTAATCTTTTTAAATTATGGTGATTAACAAACATTTTAGTACAACTAGATTCACGAATTCGCACTAACATGTAATCGCAAAGTATCGTAGATGCATATTTGGCATGCTTGAATCTTCGTACATGCAGTATGTATCTATGGTCAATAAACTGTTGTAGGACAATGTACTGAACCAGGTCTTTGAACAATGGAGGAAAAGTAACATCTTAGATACTGGACTGTTTCTTACATCTGGAGAAAATGGAAAATGTCTTAAACTAAAATAACTGTTAAACATTATTACATTGATGATACAGACCCGTAATACACACTTCAAGTTAAATGATTGCTCTCATAAACAAGCCAAAATGGTGATGTAATTTTGAAGCCCAGCTGCTAAATATTGCTGCCATTTGATAAAGCCTATCATGAATATTGTTCCCAGGATTATTAAACATCATATAGAGAATGTGAACCTACATTAAACCACATTGCATGTTGGGGTGGTGCCGCCAAGGCCTTTCAAAGAGGCCTTGAAATTAAATCTATACATTTTTCATGGTTTCATTTTTCAGGAAAGAGAACAATGAGGCAAGTCATAATCATGACAGAAAATCTAAATATTGCCCTCACTAGCACAAAGGCAGCACAATCCTCCAAACATGGTGTCAAAACAAAACATTTACCCAGAAATCAACAATGTGTGACATCAGGTTAACATTCTTTTAAAACAAAGTCAGTGATCTTATGAACAGCAGGATGTTCCTTCGCTCACCAACTGGCCAGCACTGGAACTAAACATCATTAAGTCTTAATGGAATTATTTGGGTCATTAAGTTTGATATAGATTTCCAGACTCTTTTGTTTTCAGAAAACTGAAAGCCTTTCTTAAAGAATGTTGCAATATGTCATCAGGATAATTATATGGTAAACATAATTTTGATAAGTTCCACATGTCCCTGGATCAACATTCCAGATCAGCATTTTAACATTTAGTTTAATCTTAATGTTAAGGTTGAATTCAAGAGCAGGTATAGAGGGTTTTATACATCTGGGCATGGCAGGAATTGTTGAGAGTTCAAGAACTTGCAGAATAGGGTTATAGTTTTTACAGCTACAACAATTGCATCAAGCAAAATATGCCATGCATATTCAAAAAATCAGGATGTGCTATTCTGTGCTGTATTATGATATACTAATATTTACTAATATATTGATAATATACCCTGATATATTGCTTATTTTGTTTACCTATTTTTAAGCAGCAAATGGTAAAGTAATGACCATGCTTTCATATATACACCTAAAGGTCCCTTAAGGAATTAGTAATAAGGTTACTAATTAATAGCATATAAATTATATATAAATATAATTTACTATACAAACATAAAAAATTATCTAAATAAAAATGTGCAAAGCAGCTAGAAACTAGATGAAAAAAATGCTGAATTGCACAGTATTAGGGCTTCAGTTCCTTTAAGTTTTACCTGTGAAACATTAAAGAATATGACAGCATTCAATGTTCTTAATGACAAAGAATATCACTGTTATTAATATTATTGTCAAAGACATGTTTGCACAAAAAAAAGGTGAGATGAAATCTTTTACAAATGGACATGAACTGCAGCTGAGACAATCTACAACTTCAGAGGCCTGAAGTGTGGGAAATTAATACATTTATTTTGTGAAAGGTATTGGCAAAACCCAACACAATCAATGGCACTACAACTAAATCCTTATTTACCAATAAATTATTTTCCTTCATAAAGATACTCAGCATCGGTCACCAACTGTACCTTTGTCTTTCAGGCTTGAGTGTTCATAGAGAGTAATAAAAGATTTGGTACATTGTTTTTTATAAAAATTTCAATCAAAAACATGATTATTAAAACAGTTTATGTTTACAAAAACATGAAACTTTTAATGCACTAGTAAATCATATATATTTTCTGCTTTTACAATACTGATGTCCCTAGACAGCCTCTGTACCTTACCACTGTACTGAGAGCACTTGCTCGTGATGAAATATAAATTAACAACAATTAGATTAACAATACTATAAAACACAAAACGTATCTAAAGTTTGTAATGATCTAATGCTGTTTAAAACAAACAGGAAACAAAATTAAAAGTATACAATTCTCACAACAACGGCAAGCTACCCTGTGGCGCCAATATAATCCCAAAAACATAAAAGAGTCCCATGAGCAGATTGAGTTTTGCAGTCTTTTGAGGGATCTTTGCGTAACACTGCTGGCGAAACTGCCTCTCTAGAGGAAAGGCCATAGGCAGTGTTAACAACGGAAGAGCCATGCTAATTGTATAGCGTGTGGCTAAGATGCAGAACAGCAAATAAGGTACAAAAAGCAGCAGGTTGTAGATGATGTAGGACAGCGTGGGCCCAAGCAGGATCGCCAGGGTCACAATACCCGCCTGCTTGTCTGAGTCCATATCTCGAGTGTTGTTGCTGTGCAGGATGGCTTCGGTATTGAGCGCTAGCGGTACGGCATAGACCAGCGGCAAAACTGACAGGTAGCCCACCTGCACTGCATGGGCAAACATAACTGCAAGAGGACCAAAAGTGATGAGGATGACCACGTCGCCCAGAGCAACATACTTCAGACCTATGCCTACGATTCAAATGCAAGAGAAACATGTAAGAATACCAAGAAACAATTCAGAAGCAATTACACTCAGCAATATATGCTAACGTCAAGTTAATCTTTTACAGTTAACCTAATTTCTTCCAAGGTTGGCAAGAAATTATTGTGTTAGGTGAAATTTAAGACAAAAATACTGGCAGAATCTCCATTAGGGCTAGGCAGTCCAGTTTAGAAAGTTACATCTACATCAGTTTTACTTAATTACATACCATCTACAAAATCATCAGAAAAATATCATGAATATTTCATATGTTCCGCCCTATCTCAATGTATTTACAAAACTAATCATCATAATCACCTCCAGTATATAAAAATGAACTTGAAAGTCCTCCGAAGTAAATGAGAGCTAAATGCTCTAGTTTCAGTGTGGACAGGAAGTACAAAACAGTGGCACACAGGCATCCTGCAGAGTACAACACGGCCCCAAACATCACCACATCCTGTGGTTTTAAGATCTGATCCACTAAAGTCCTGTCATCACTCTTCTTATGGTCGATTCCCTTTGAGAAATCATAGTAGGTGTTCACTAAGTTTCCAGCCCCATGGACCACCAGAACTGCAATGGCACAGACCAGGAGAATGAGTATGTCCACTGAGCCTTCTAGTTTGTAGGCCAGAGCACTGCCCAAAGCCACAGGTGTGAGGGAGGCGCTGAAACTCCACGGTCTTAAAGCCAACACATATGCAGCACATTTGCCCTGCATACCCACAGCCATCCTGCTGGTGTGATTGCACTCCATGGCCGCAGCTGCTGGTGATTTTCTCCCATTTAGTCTGTTCGATCCTGAAAGCATGCAAGTCTCTTCGCTCATCTGCTTCAAGTTGGAAGCCATTGTCACCTCAATCTACCAGTGCTTCAGTACAATTGGAAGGACACTGTTGTCAATCACACATGCAAAAGTAACACAAGTGAAATAAACTGACCATAAACATTTAAATGTTGAACATCAAATATGGACTAAAGTATGACTTTACATCAATAACTAAAAGTAACAAACAAAAGTAAGATTTTGGTATTTTTTTGACATGTAATGTTATGTTGATGTCAGACTAAGTACCATATGGCATCATTACTTCATCATGGTACCAGTAATTTTTGTTCAGCCCTATAAAACACACACAAGTATAGTTTTATTAACCCACATTAGCTATCCAGGTTTCGGTTCACTTGCTGATGTCCTCTGTGTATTATTATATCAGTCACAGTCAGTGTGAATCAGATCTTCTTGTGTGTGTCATTATTGATGATGGTGGTGGTGATCAGACTGCTAAAGGCTAATACTAGCTGGAGAGAGATGAAAGAAAGTGTGACACTAGATGATGAAAGTGTCTGTCACGTTCAAACCTGCTCCACACACACTTCAGTAGATCACACAGTCACTCCACATGCATCTTGTTTCTCTGGGTCACAGCAACAGCCATAGCAGCAGCGTGTCACTTCTGTGGGGATTTACACGACATTACCAACATGAGCTTTAAGTCCCTGACAGCACAAACCACTTCCGTCCAACACTCACACTCCAACCTTATAAAATGCCCGGACAGAAACAAAACAAGCCCTAGGGCCTTGTTCCGTCAGACAACAAATCATTGCGCTGCGCCAAAGGTTTCAAAACACTTCATTCTTCGATCAGTGGCACACAATCAAGAGGTTTTACATAACATATAACATTAGCTACCAGAAGAAAAACATGTAGATAAGTGTGTGTGTGTGTGTGTGTGTGTGTGTGTGTGTGTGTATATATATATATATATATATATATAGGTACTTTTATTTTGATACTCTCCACATCTTTACGTAACATGACGTCCGCTACGCATTTTCGCCAAAGCGCGTATTTTCATTTCCTTACTACACCGTCTACCTGTGCATCAGACTACGACGCAACAAAGCCGTGGCAGCAGCGAAGCGACAGACACAGATTGTGTTTTACGGAGCCGGGAAAGTCACCAGTAGAGGAAAAATCAATCCGTGGCGACGGTTTTGCAATTCGTCTCCTCGGTTTATAAACCGTACTCATGAATCCTTAAACTGTTTCCTCGGTTTAACAAATCGTGCCTACAGATAAATGAACCGTAACTACGAAATTCCAGTCCGTGCGCTCATATTTTGTAAACCGCACCCATAAATTCATAATCTGTGCGCGCTTTCGCAATCCGTTCTAACGGGTTTGTAAACTGTCTTAGTGTATGTCTCAACTGACTTCATTAGGTCACCAACAAATAATCAGAGTTAGATGCATGTAACGGGTTTCTCTGGTTAATGTTATTATTAAATATAGGTCTATTATAACATTGCATTCAGCCCAGAACAAACGAATGACAGCATAACCTGTACTGTTATAATTGCTGTTTTCTATCTTCTCTCGAAACGCTGACATAGTCGCGTCATCCAACTCTATCGTTTTTTTAGAAAATTCAGGAAATTCTCCATTTTAAATATGTAAAAATGTATTTTATTCATTTTAAAATAAAGTGCATAATAATATTTCTCTCTCTCTCTCTCTATATATAGCGTAATATATATAGCATAATACTCCAGGGTGGCACAGCAAACATTACACATACAAAGAAGGCACTCATGCAATCTTTTTAAATATTTTTTATAAAAAAAATTTTATATTTATTAAAAGAAGGTCACCAAATAATTGTTATACATTTCTTCCTCATGCCTCATATTGTTCCAAACTTTTAAATTAAACGTATGCATTCTGGCTTCAAAATACATTTTTATATTTTTCGATATAATACTACACAGTAAGTATTCGAAATTAGAATTAGTATGTCCCAAATCGTAGTATGCTGAAATGAGTATCTTTAAAGTACCCGGATGGTCTACTATTTCCGGTGAAAATTCAAAGTGCAGATCCAGGAACACTATATGATACCGCGAGAGGATGACGCTACACCAATAAACCAAATAAGTGATGCTTTAATGAATGAATAAATAAAACTATATAATAAGCTGTACATAAGACATAATGAATAAATCTAGGTAATCTATCTGCGCTATCTAGGCAACAGCAGTCACTTCCGCTATGCGTTAACATGTCCCAATACTTGCATACTCTATAGCTACACACTAAAAAACAGCAGACACTTTAATGTACTGTAATAGTTTAAGTGTAGGGTATAGGATAAATTGGAGAATTGGGGTGCAGCATTGTAGTCTACGTTTACTGTGGTTTGAAGCAAAAACATTTTACGGTACCTCTCGCGTTATTTACAACAAAGCACATGATCAAGCGATGTCTTTGTTCTCGCGGTCGGATGAGCCTAAGAAGTTTCCTTCTTTAACACTTATTTCCTCTGACTGCTTCCCAAGAGGCGCATCTCAAACGAGCTACTGATTACTGATGAGAGTTAGTTAGGATTAAGGTCCTCCTAGAGCCAAATCTCAGAAATTACAAGCTGGGTGGTACGGACTTGGCCCGTGGTGGCCGCTGCCACCCCCTAACTCCGCCCCTGAAAGTTGCAAAGAGTTTGTTCAAATTGAAAAAAAATTGCCTACTTTTATTTTAAACATGAATTATTCATAAAGGAGAGAGAAAAAATCACACCCAAATGTCTTTAAAATATGATTAATCCTACAAAAATGACAATGAAACATTAAGTGCGGTAAAGCTGCATTGATTGCATTACAATGTGTGCAGCTGCAGTGTTTAAAGCAGTGCACTTCATCTGAGCTCAAGTCTGGCAGACAGAGAGAGAAGAAAAGTGCCTCTGCAGACTGACTCTTAGTGAATCTGTCAAGCACCCAAATGGCTAGCCAAATAACCCAAAGGAAATAAATGGTGAAGTTTAATGCTTCTTTGTTAAAGGCAAATATTTGGACGGCAACGTCGTAAAGATGGTCGTTTATGGTAGTTTGCGAGAAGCTGAATATTTCGCCGGGTTTCTTCTGCTGGCTTTGGCGGGTTTTGGGGTTTTCATGCATGAAGTCACGGCTTTTCCTGCCTGGAGATTTGAGGTATGTTGTTAGTTTTTCATTAGGAAACCTTACTTTTCTTGCATAACTACAGAGAATCGCTTGAGAAATGCGTAGAAGCAAATTAGGGTCGTCATGCATGGTGTGACTAATTAATAGCTATAAACCGTGTTGACAACTATTTTAAATGTAAAGTAGCTAAAACCTGCTTTAAAAGTCGCTAAATGTCGCCAGATTACGTCACATGGTAATTTGCATATTAATGATGTCACCGTGTCAGCTGTATTTTGTAAAGCGTCGGCAGCTGTTTCATTTACATTTAGCAGACGTCTTTATCCAAAGCCATTTAGAAGGTGAAGAAAACACTGTTTCAGTCCTGTCCATGTGCTCACGTACTGTATTTTAATACAGCCGAAAACTCAGTAAGGCTGCTCTCGTTCACATATTTCTGTTTCTGTCATTAGACATTGGAACGAGTATGAAATATAGTGACTGAACGCGACCCGTAAACTATATGTTAACCAGCAGCCATTTAGCAGTCACATAACTGCTGCTATGCTAAAATCCTGATTTACAAATCTGACAAAACACCATTAACATAAGTTAAAAACAGCAGCGGGGCACTTATTACAGATATTTACATATGATCAGAGAGAGTTAAAAGCGTCTTACTTATTTGTTTACTTTACACGACGCACTGCCTCCCTGGGAATATATGAAGAATATATGAAAGAAAATATATGTTGACCTATCTAATGATGAATTTTTGTAAATCAGTATAAAAACATAGGTAAAAGCACCGAAAACACAATATAATTGCTTGTCATCAGAGTTCTATGAGGTGAACGAGATGTGCAAGTGATGACAAATAACAAGTCCTATTGAAGTGCCCGCTTTAGAATTCATTGACACTGTATACGAGAAACGTTTGATCAAAAAGCTTTTAATAACTTTTTGTTGTGAGTGGTCCTATAGGCTACATACCAGACTTTATGCAAATCGGACAAATTGAGCATGACTTATGACTGACGCATGAACTAGCGTGACTAGCATGATGCTAGCATGTCTTAGCATGGTTTTAGCACGATGGATATACTAAAATACGGCTTTTTCATGATGTTAGGATGTTGCTAGGGTGATCTAAATGGTTGTTAGGGTGTGGTCAGGAAGTTGCCAGGGCAATACCTAAAGCCCACCAACATGTCTCTGCTGTGTTCTAATGCTGAGATATGGCTTATTCATTTTATTATATGGTTGCTAGGGTACAGTAAATGGTTGCTAGGGTGTAGCTAGACAGTTAACGGGGTTAAACCAATAGACGGATGTGTGAATAAAAAGAGCCAACTCCCATGTCTCTGTGATGTTCTGATACTGAGATATAGCTAATTCATGCTTTGCTTTGCAAGCACCACTAATAAATACAGCTGCGAGCAGCTATTACAAGGTCAAGCCATCAACAACACAAGGAAACAACAAGGAAAATATTTGTGGACATCCCTGATAATGAGATTAAGACAAGCAGTTAAAGAAAACATAAAACCCATTACAACAGTAGGTGGACCAGTAGGTGGCACTATGAAGAAGATGTGCACACACCCTCAGGTCATGCATATGATGGCATGTACCAAGTTTTGTGTCAATACACCAAAACATTGCCAAGATACAGCCTCATATCCATTTTAGAGTGCTTGCCAAAAAACCTGTAGATGTGGTGTGTGAGAAAGGTAAGAGGTTTTGACACAAATTCCATATGAATTCCATATGCCTTGGTTGTCTTTAGATGCTACACACCAAATTTTGTGCAAATTGGACAAACAATTAGAAGTTTAAAAAATAGTTTTTTACTTTAGACTTCAGTCAAAAGTTATGAGCATAAACATGAGTGAAAGTTTGAACTATTGGTGGCACTAGAGGGTTTGAGATAGAGACTCCAAATTTGATGCAGTAACCTCTGTAAGTGTCCTCTGTATGGGGCCATATTTCATAACTTTCCAATGTACAGTGCTATAGACGCAAGAGTGTGTGTGTGTGTGTGTGTGTGTGTGTGTGTGTGTGTGTGTGTGTGTGTGTGTGTGTGTGTGTGTGTGTGTGTGTGTGTGTGTGTGTGTGTGTGTGTGTGTGTGTGTGTGTGTGTTGAAGCTATAATGTTTTGAAAGTATGATAGTAATATGTGATTCCTTGTGCAGGTGTCAATGTTATTCATTCGGTTTATGCAGATTTTACAGACACTGATGCTTTGACCAGGGCTGTGCACAGACATTTTGTTAGGCAGGTGATCAAGCCAAAAAATAGGACACCCCTCTCATTTTTTATTTTATAATAAAGTTACAAAGAGTAACACAGCTTTTAATAACATTATTTAATGTGTCATGTCAACTATATGGCTATTACCTATCAAATAGACCAAAATGTTTTCACTGCAGAAATGGTGCAGAAGCTGCATCTGAAGTGGCAATATTTGACAATAGTGTCTAAAAAATTACTTTTTAATTGTGACAACATGAGAAATGACAGTATGCTAAAAAAAAGTGAAGGTACACTAAAGAATATAGAAGTGCCTGCGTACCGGCCCATTTCAGAGATTAAGTGTAATGAAACAGAATACAATGCAATCCATATATGGGTCTCGAGGTGTGTTAAACTATATTCAGTTTGACCTGCAAAGGTATGTATCTGTAACATGTTTATTTTCATGTCTAAATAAATATTTAGTTCTGTAAAATGTCTAAAATTGATTTAGTCTTGAGACCATTTACTCAAATTGAAGGTTTATGTCAGCCAACATGTAAATGATGATATCTTGGCAATAGTTTGGAGAAACCTTTAAATTAGAATAGGTTTTTATTTTCTATCAGTGTTAAAAGTTTAGGTATATTTTAATAAAGCAATAAACCCTGTGAATAATATTTTTACATCTGTATCATTAGAGCCTACATTTTTTTTGCGGTGTGTTTATTTTATAAAACCTTGCCAGGAATAATCGGCTTATAAAAGTAATAAGGCCATGAAGCTGTGGTTTAAAGTGTATTTAGAATTTAGGCATTTTCTAAATGGGTCAAAGCGACTCAATGTGATGGAGCAGATTACATATATTGGATTACTGTAACTGCCCAAACCCCTTGCCTGTAACTAACTTGAAATAGTAGCTAAGCAGCAAATTGCCTGGATGCAAAATGGCTGAGACATAGACTGATACCTGTTTTAGCTATTCTTAAGAAATTGCACAAGCTCTGATATGTCTAACCCCTGCTTTCTGTTTCAGTTTGGGTTTCATCAACACAGAAAGGAAACTGTGCTCATAACCCCGATTTCATGGGGTCTTTTAAAGTAGTTCCACAACAATGGCCCCAATTGATCTCACTGACCAACTTTAGCAATCATGATATTTTCATGTATTTGCGTTTAATACATTATTTTGTATTTTCATGTTTGCACATTTTTTTTTCTGTTATCAGTAAGTTTTCTTCAGTCCTTTAAATGATGAAGTCTTTGGATACTCTTAAACTTTTGCTGTGCCGTTATTTTTTTGTGGCATTGCAGAAATATGCAAAAGGATTACGCTCACATTTCAGATCTTTCTATGGCACAGAAGACTTCCAGTCCAGCAGGGTTATATAATTTACAGTCAGTAATGACATCTCATGACCTACATTAAATACTCATAATCAACAGTTTAAAAAAGCTGACAGAGGCCATGGAATGATATGTAGGAGTAGTTGGAACTGTTTCTGAGTTTTGAATTTTGTGCTACATTTGGTAATCACAAATGAAGGTGGAAGGTTTGTCTTTCTCATGGAAGGTGCTTGGCCACAGAGTATGCTCTGAATGATCACTTTTTGGCTGCAAAAATAGGCTGGAATGATGCAGAACTCAAATGCTGTAAAGAGAAGGATTAAATAATGCTTTGCATGTTTAGCTAGCTTGCAAGGGTCTGTCTTTCATGTTACATTATTTTTCTATTACAACAAATAACAAATAATTTGAAAAGTTTTCGAAAAATTACATCTCTGTTCTGACATATACCAGCATGGCATAACTGCATGCTAACCAACCAAACCTTTATTACTTGGTCATGGAGGACTGTTTTCCAGTTCCCTTGCAGTCAAGGTCCAAGCCTTTGTTTACTAAGCTCCTTAGATGTATGAAACAATTTATTCTTGTGTCTGTTTAAAGAATGTGGAGATACTTACCAAACAGCACACTTTCAAAAAATGGCTTTCTTTGAGTATTGCCCCTGTAATACTTCCTGTAGCTCAATTGGTAGAGCATTGTGTTAGCGGTGCAAAGGTTGGTGGTTCATTTCCCAAAAAAATAAGTTTGTAGCTGACTACACCACCTTGGGACTTTCACCCAAAGATGTGCACACCAAGAGTTAAGGTCACATGTTGACTATACACAGGGAAGACTGAGACCATTCTGTGCATCAAAAATAGAGGTATTGCTCTAAAATGTTCAAATGGAATCTGAATTAATGGACAAGCTTAAAACAGTGAAAGTACCTGTTACTTACCCACAGTTACACAATATTGACTACTATCATAGTATTCGGCATGGAGTCTCACAATGTTACTGATGGACATGCTTGAAACAATACAGATACCTGTTAATTCATCACGGGCAACACCCTAAACCACTCGAATCACACTCAACGGTCAATTAAACACGCATGATTTTTCAGAACATCCCAAAAACGGATGTTTACCTTGTAGTCAGTTCCCTGGGAGAACCCCAATGTTACCTGTATTACAGAAAATGAATTAATGTTGGGACAAGGACAATTAATAAATTACCACCAATAAAAAGAACATTCCTACATTGTGACCAATGACAATTCCATAGTGCAAACTACACCCAGAAAAATAACAATGACATATAAAATTAAATACCAATAAAAAACAAATGCATATAGAATTTGAACAATATAAAGCATTTAACATATACCCAAGACAAATAACAAAAATATAACAAATAACAATGTAAAATAAAACTAAGACAAAAGTGTGGTCCAGGTCCATATTTCCTACTAAATATAAACGCACTCCACTAAAACTGGAGGTCCACTGGTAAACGCCCCTCCGTCTGGCACAAATGCACAGACATGCACCCAAATAAGAATAGACTGTGCTAATCCATAATATATGAGCGAAACACTATAAGTGAACTGCTTACAGGGACAAAATATGCTGTAATAAATACTCACGCTGCACTCAAGCTGGGATTAAATGGAGAAAAGGAATAAATGACGCAAACAACATCATCAATCCTGGCCTCGCTTAAACATTCTATCAAAAGTCAAACACTGAAAGGCTAAATCAGGAAATTAGCAAAGTTTTGCAATCATACAAGCTCCAGCTGGACTAGAGACATTCCAATGGATGGAATACCACCAGAACCTTTATGCAAGTACACACTGAAACAGATAATTCAGTAGGTGCATCTTTTAAAGTACCCACCTTCTTTGGTCTGGAAAACCCATTGAAGTAGCAAGTTTAGAACATTTCTTGGTAATGTGTATGATAGAAAGGCAGGCTGTTCTGAGACTGAATCAGTTCAGGAATGTGCCCCCTGCCCTTTCAGACCAAAATAATCTCCATGGCTAGTAGTAATAACTATCTTCACATTACTGGTACATATTCTCCAGTCTGCCAGCTCTATAACATTAAAATCACCTAAAGACTGGAACTCCATCAATACTTGACAGTTTTCCAGAAAATTATGATGAAATATTTGTCAAAAGATGTTAAAGCATGTAGAAATCCACATTAGGCCTTGCAGTCATTCAGTCAGATTGTATGTTTTGTGTAAAACCAGTCCAGGTTTGTGCAAACACTGTACTTTTCTAACCACAAAACACTCTCTGTTGTGTGTGTGTGTGTGTGTGTGTGTGTGTGTGTGAGTGTGTCTGTTTAAGACTCTAGTTCAGGGTCAGATTACCAATGAAGGGAAACAATTTGGAAAGCTTTGTAAAACTCAGAGAGCACTCGGCATTAACTTCTGGGGTCAAAATCAGTTCAGACGCCTTCTTACATTATTAGAATTTAAAAAACTGGCTAGTTTAAGTTCTTTGTTGTAGACCCTCTTTACACATTTTATTAAAACGTGCCTCGATCATAAGTATTCAATCACAAGTAGTCAGTGCTAAAAGCAGGTGTACATGGGGTCCAAAAACCACATGCAGAGGATCAAAAAATGCATGTCATTTTCCTGTGTGGGGGTCCCATAACTGTGGGATGTTCACTACTATTGAGACAAATGGTAATGCAAACAATTGTTCTATTTAGGTATTGTAGATCCCCTTGGTGAATCCAGACATGCTTTAAATTGTGTGAAACTGGCCAATCAAATTAGAGCTTTCCAGGGTGAGACAGTGCTTTGCCAGTTTTGTGTGTAAAATTTTATCAGAGTGTAGTGACCTATCTGAGGCTCACGTTTTCCATAAAATGTTTGAGAAATGTTGAATGATGGGAATCAACCCTGATGGAGTGCTGGTACACTTTTAAAGACAAGGCATCAATGTTTTTGGTTTTAAATAAATATAGTTTATATATATTGCTATGTGTCTGTAATGACCTATAATTACTAATACGTAGTAGTATATAAAACTGGAAATTGTTGTTGTCAGTAACCCTAATAATTTATAGAAAATGGGGCATGGTGGATTACTTCTGCTTCCCACACACTAGCAGCACCTACAGTTTAACATAGTACTGATGGTGCATAGTCCCTTGTTCCAGCCCATATACAGTATGGCAAAACATTTGGCACACTAATTTGGGGGATGGGAATAGTCCTGGGGTTTTGGGGTCAAATTTGACTTTCTGCTCCTTTTGAACTGTTTAGTTTTCTCTTGCTTCATGCAGAATTAGATTTAAATCAACTAGTTTTGCCATCATTTTGGATTGTAATAATTTTTTCAGTCCTCATCAGATTTGGCTCTAGATGATCTTCAGAACATGCTGCACAAAAGTTATCAAAATGAGTCTTGAATATAAAGCTAGATCTATGCCACAACCCTTGTATACAGAAAACACAGCTTTTAAGGTGGTTTAAAGCTGTAACTGTGATGGCAAGTACCAGATCACGTTACCTGCCAGTTGCTGATATTCTTATAGTGTGAGACTAGCAAGACAGCCGCAATGAACAACCGGCAATGAAACAGCAAGACAGCAAAATGTTTTGAAGTGATATTGAATAATTGATATTGACCTACCTAATTTACAACAGTTCAAGTGTGTGTATATATTAATTTAGGAAGTGTTAAAAAAATCAATATTTGGTGGAATAACCCTGTTTTTTAATCACAGCTCTCATGCGTCTTGGCATGCTCTCCACCAGTCTTTCACATTGCTGTCACAACTCTGCTTTGTTTGATGGCTTGTGACCATTCATCTTCCTCTTGATTTCATTCCTGAGGTTTTCAATGGGGTTCAGGTCTGGAGATTGGGCTGGTCATGACAGGGTTTTGATTTGGTGATCCTCCAAACAAACCTTGATTGAGCTGGCTGTGTGGCATAAAGTATTGTCCTCCTGGAAAAAACATTCCTTAGAGTTGGGGAACATTGTCAGAACAGAAGAAAACAAGTTTTCTTCCAAGACAACCCTGTATGTGGCTTGATTCATGCACCTTTTACAAAGACAAATTTGCCCAATTCCAGCCTTGCTGAAGTACCCCCACATCAACACAGATCCTTAGATCCTGATTGGAGAGATCCACAGTGGGTGCGAGACGTTGTGCCTTTCCACAATGTCTGCAGCTTGACCCATGTTCTTATGAACCGCTGCCTTGGAATGGAAGCAACCTGATGCTTACTGTATCCCTGTATTAGTAAAACCAGAATTGAACTCCTCTTTTTCTCACTTAAAACTGTTTCAGCTCTTTTGCATGGTCAACAGTTATTTGGTTTCACTTGCTTGCCATCCAGCTGGTCCTATTGCAAGAGGATAGTGATGACCACAACCGTGTGTTTTATACTTTTCCTTGTTAAATAATATTTGTTTCAGGTGATCACTTAATCATTACTTCATTAAGCAGAATGAGATGTGCCTGTGTTGGAATTCAACAGACACTGAAATGGAATGGCTGCTATAGAGATGCTGATTTAAGAAATATTTAAGAGGAGAGGGCTCTTAATTTTTTCCAGAGCTGTGTATGTAGATACATACAGTATATGTACATACATTATATACATACAGTACTGTGCAAGAGTCAGCATGTGACCAATATACAATTATGCTAGCAATGACTACATATAATTATTTCTCAGTTATATAATTGTTACTTCATTAAAACATTAGAGAATTTATTTGCAGTATTAAAAAAACAGAAAAAAGAACAAAGCTATTCACATTGCAGTCTGGGCACAATATTAAGAAGTCTGGTTTCTTTATTAGTCTGACTTCTAACCAACTTCAGTCAACTTTCTGAGATTATTACAAAGTCATTTGAAGATATATAAAGGCTTTGTGAAACTGGGACTGTGCTTACTTCACTGCTAACTAATCAATACAAGATGTGTTCCTGACTTGGCAAGCCATTTATTACAGCAAATACGGCTATAATGCACCTCACAAGCAGAGTTATTACACTCTCAGGAGCAAACATCTGGATGGAAAATCCTCATCACTGATTAATTACTCTACTAATATGAGATTTTTTTTGTCCAAGGAAGAAGCTCTCATGTCTGGTGTTTTAATCATTGGTATTCGTAAAGACGCCCGCTCCCATGTGCTTCACCTTTCCAGAAACAAGCGCTACACACTTACTCCAGAGAAACTTAAGTGGGACAAATTCAAGCTGACCTACAAGTAAGAGTCTTGTTTTATTTTTGTGCATTTTTACAATGTCACAATGCTCAGGACTACACAACATCTCCTTTGTTTATATTTCATAAAATATTTACATTTTTCCCCAATGTTGCCCTTTCCAGGAAGTTCTCCCATTACAAAACAGTTACACTGCTTTTGATATAAGCCATGTAAATTGTATTACTACAGAATTTATTGTTGATTTTTAAGTATGTTTATGTTTTTGGGTTCATTAAATTAAATGCCCAGAAAGTACATTTTCCAATATTTACTCAATATGAGCAACAGTTTGATAATGTTTATAAATATTGTGTATGTGTAGACTCTTGTCATTTCCAAGGAATCTTTTGAATGCCAGCGACACCAGGAGAGGCATAGCCAAAGCCTTTTCCATGTGGAGTGACGTTTCACCCTTCAGTTTCCGTGAAGTCCCTTCTGATCAGGAGGCAGACATCAAAATCGGTAAATAAAATCACACCATCACACTGCATCTAAATCGTAGGTGACAAAGGAAGTGTCCGACTGAGCAAACTCTGTTTTTATCAGGCTACCAAATATTTCTGCAGAAATCTCTTCCATCTGAGGTGTGATTAGGAATGAAATATATTCTCTCTCTCTCTCACACACACACACACATTAAATTGTTTTTTTATTGGAAATGTATAAATCTTTCAGGACAGATCAACCATTAGCCTTGCTATATACTTACCGTTTGTAATGTTTTATTGTTTTATACCACAGTTTGTAATGTTTTTTTTTGAAAAAGGTTTGTTTGGTTCATGGCTTATTATATAAGTATTAACTCCTTATTAAAGAATTTTTTTAATTCCTATAGAGAAAATGAATGGGAACCAAAGGAGAACAAAAGGAGAAAGGGTTTGATCTATTAGACATTATTACAAAACTGGAAGATCCATTGCAAATTCACTGCCAATCCAGATGATCATCATACAATTGACTAAAGAGCTTGCAACATGTTGTTACAGAACATTGCATCTTGAATAAGTGTTTATCAGGAGCATGTTTTACGGTGTGTGCATTTAGTATGTTAATACTGTTGAGATTTTTGGCAGGTTTCTACTCCGTAAACCACACAGACTGTCTCCAGTCCTACCTGCACCACTGCTTTGACGGAATCACTGGTGAACTGGCCCACGCCTTCTTTCCCCAGACGGGTGAGATCCACTTTGACGATGATGAGTACTGGATTCTTGGAAATATGCGCTTCAGCTGGAATAAAGGCATGTGTTGTTTACGTTTGTCATTTACCAGAGGACTTTAGCACTGTTTTCTTTTAATTTCTCTTTACTGTCATAGGAAAAAAGACAGAATAGGGTAGAAAACAAGGCTGTCACAGAACTCAAGGTGAGACAGGAGAACTAAAAAGTACAGTTTTATTTACAAAATGGAAACTGATCTATAAACAAAATGAGCCAAGAGGGGCAACCAGAAAATAAACAATGAAACACAGAAGAATGTCCTGGGTAAATGAAGATCTGGAGTCTGAGCAAATAATAAACTTACAGAGACAACAGCAAACTTTGAATGAATGTGAGTGCTGATGATGTACAGGTGTGTGTAAATAATAAGTGAAGTAGAGTGAGAAGTGTAAGAGTGACAATAGTTAGAGATTAGAGGGAAACCTTGAAAGTACCATGCCAAGTACCAAAGTATGGTTAATTCATTTAGTCAAGTTTGTTTGCAAATGATAGGTGGTTGTGAGTTTCTGTACTACTCCCCACTGCTTGTATATGAGGTTGAGTAGATGTGAAGTAAACCAAGTTCCTCAGTCCAAAACAAGGTAGGTCCCTCATCCAGTAAAGATGTCTTTTACTAGGATTCTAGCAATTTGAGGTGCTTTAGCCTGTCTTAATGGGAACAGTTACACCCACTTTGAGCAATAGTTGACAATGGCTAATAAATTTTAATTTTGCTTAGTGCTCTTATGAAAGGGTCCCATAAGGTCTACACCTCAAATATCAAGGTTCAATGACTGGAGTTGACTATAGATGACCAGATCTATTTGCTTAGAAAGCAAAGGTTTGTATCTCTAACATGTCAGACATTCCTTGCAGTGTCTCCAGATGTCAGATCATATGTTGGCCAATAAGCTAGTTTAGGATGGGTTTGAGCCTTCCATGATGTCCACCCAGGGTCATGTCCACCCAGGGTCACCCAGGCCCATTGTCATGAGCATATCATAGAAAGTCTCTTTGCAGACTTAAGGGGATAATTTATTGAAGACCTTTTCATCCAGTAAACTACAAACAATAGTCTATTTTCCAGAATGTAGTGCACACGTATCAGCTCTTGAGTCTCTAGGTCATTTTGTTGTACCATGGCGATACTAGAAACATTAATCAGTAAGTCAGTCAACAGAAGTGTAGATTGAGGTGTTCCTACTACTACAATCATGTCCACCATGGTGTGTTTTAAAGTTACATCTGGGATGACATTGTACTGGGCTGATTCAATTCAATTTTATTTATGTAGTGCTTTTTACAACGTTACATTGCTTTAGAGCAGCTTTACATATAATAAAAAAGAATTATAATAAAGAACAGTATACATTTCAGACATGTTGAACAAAGATTGCATGGTATTATTGTGAGATGTATATTAAGACTAATTAGGCATACTAGGTTTATAGTAGGTTTAAAAGAAGGGGTGACTGAACCGATAAAACTACAAAATCATTAAGCAAGATATGCTGTTCCAGCTAACATGGAAATGGCATATAAAAAGATAACATCTTATGGGACAGGGGTATAAGGGATTTGCAATAGTACCATGAAATCCACACAACACAATGTAAGATGCATACAAACAATATATACAATAGAAATACCTGAAAATAACACAATGAAAGAGAATGTGAGACAATTTGAGACAAAGGAGTAGCAAAATAGAGTCTTTTGGACTATAATTATATCATATAGCTAGAAGCACTATTAACAATTTACAAAACCCTAAACTTAGTTAGATGTCAGCAGTCTCCCAGTAAGCAAGCCAACAGGGCGACAGTGCAAGGGACCAAAACTCCATGGTGTATAGCTGGAGAAAAAACCTTGGGAGAAACCAGGCTTAACCGGGAGGGCCAGTTCTCCTCTGACACGTTAAAGCTGCCAATTTGTAACTTTCTTGGATACGGACGGAGAGTTGATTATAATGATTTATAGATATTTATTAATTAGAAATGGGTCTAATTACATGCGTAATGTGTGATGTTGAAAACAGAAGCATAATGTTACTAATTGCATCTATTACAGCACACTGCTGTGACTATGCAGGGAACAAAGTATTGAAACTAACTACTGGAGGTAAGTGTATAATGGTAGGTTTACTAAAGAAGAACATCTGTACCTATGGGAAGTGTCCCTGGTTCCGGTTTACCTAATTAATGCAGTTTGATAATTATTACTACATCTCTTAATGCCCTTAAGAGATTTGAGTAATACATCCGTAGGACTATGTGTCGGCTAGATTAAAGAGGGGTGGGTCTTTAATCTAGATTTAAACTGACATAATGTATCTGCCTCCCAGACAGGGAAGACTGTTCCAGAGTTTTGAAATTCAGGGTATTATCAAATGGCCAGAATTTTATAGATCGCAATGAACACGAAGGACTGTAATAAGTGAGGAATTTGCTTAGGCATTGAGGAGCTAAACCATTCAGACCTTGTAGGTAATCAGCAAAATTTTGAAGTTTATACGATGCTTGATAGGCAGCCAATGTGGACAGTGTGGACAAAACTGGGCTAATATGGTCATGCTTAAGTGTTCACTTGAGAACTCTGGCTGTTGCATTCTGAACCAGCTGTAGTTTTTGTATTAATCTGGCAGGGCAGCCACCAAGTAGGGCATTGCAACAATCAAGCCTTGATGTCATTAATTTGACACATTTTTCTTCCTTTTTAAATCAGCACTGCACCCAGTCCCGATCTCACTTGCATCTGTATGTACTCAAAAAAAAGGCTTGCTGAAATACAATGTCATTAACACAGGCTCTGTTTAATAGTATCGAACGA
This sequence comes from Chromobotia macracanthus, assembly GCA_036877525.1. Classification (NCBI taxonomy): domain Eukaryota; kingdom Metazoa; phylum Chordata; class Actinopteri; order Cypriniformes; family Botiidae; genus Chromobotia; species Chromobotia macracanthus. The sequence goes on from JAZGTH010000002.1 coordinate 1,292,979, forward strand.
CTCTTAAAATTTCCTAATCTAGGTCCATGTAGCTTTCTTTTGCTTGAAGGCATGTAAGGGAGCTGCCTTTTCTGATGTCACAAACAGGTTTTTCAACACTGTCAGCTTCCATTTCTATCTGCCAATATCCAATCTTATGGTCCAGTATTGTGAATATGGCAGCTCCATGCAGAGAGCTGCAAGATTTCTTGAATCTAAGGCATTGGGTGTTCATCCTGATGAGTTTTAGCATTTAGAATCTGATAATCAATGCATAGTCTTGCGCTCTCCTTTTTTATTGGTACGTCTACAATTGGAGATGCCCTGTTGGTTGTATCTCTTGTGCAGGAATTCCTGCGTTTCTAAATCTACAAATTGTTGCTTGTCTGTATGCCTTCTTTCTAACAAGACACCTCATGGTTAGTTATGATGCAATGCTTTATCACATATCCAATATCCTGTGAGCATATAATGGGCCTTCCTGAATGGTTGTCCGCTGTTTTGCCCCACCTGTTCAATGGAATGTAGAACTGATTCTGAAGCTGAGACGTCTGGGGAATAGCAAGATGAATGGATGATGTGGAGTCTTGCCTCAGGAAAGGAAACGCATGAACAGACAATTTATCAGTAGCTTTAAGTCTTTACTGGGTTTTACTGAAATCTAGCACAACTCCCACTAGCATAATCTAGCACAACAAAAAACACACAGGATGATTAGTACCTCTAAAAGTGAATATTGTCAATGGCAGTCTTTGACCTTTTTTCACATTGCCACTGCACTCCTCTTATGACTTCATGTCCCTGGCCAGTGTCCAGCATAAAAACTTGGCCATTTGCTTCCGAAGGGATTCACGCTTAAGGGTTAGTGTGCTTCCAGTATTGACCATCGCTGAACAGAATCTACTGCGAAATATGACTGGAATGTTGACTGTGTTGAATGTGGTTTGCTTAGCTTTTGACACGGGCTGCACGACTCTTGCTGGCATGTTCTGCTCAAAGGTATTGGGGGTTTCTTCACTTGACTCCAATATCTCTTTGCTTCATCAAAATCTCGCTCAGTTTGGGTGCTTTTTCTCACCAGCTCACATCGCCACCAAATCTGCACATCGCGTCTCAGACAGTCTGTCATCGATTGACCTAGATCTTGCACAGCCGCTTCTGTTTTTTTCTTAACTCATTCACACGTCTTATGCAGTTCAGCATTGATTCTTCCACAGCCTGGCATCTAGTCCAAAACTCATTGTGTGGTACATATTCACCCAGCTTTTAAACACTCTTTAACTTGTCCTTCCAGCGTAGTCACACACTTACCTAAACATAACCATTTAAGAGAAACAAAGAAACAGCAAATCCTACCTGCAAGTTCAGGATTTGTCGTAAAAGGTAATAAGCACATGTATCAAAAACACTCTTTGCTGCCATGCTTGAGAGGTGCTCAGTAATGTTTAGTTTATTATAAAGAATTTGTTGACTGGAGTAAATGATTGTGTGTTTTGTTCAGGGGTGTGGCTGACGGACCTAGTTCATGTAGCGGCTCATGAGATTGGTCACGTACTGGGTTTAATGCATTCCCAGAATCCCACGGCCCTAATGCACCTCAACGCCACACTGACGGGCCGCAAACTCATCACTCAGGATGAAGTCTGGGGCTTACACAGACTCTATGGTATGTCACAAGTGTACTTAAAAATTTTTAGATATTTAAATCTGTTTTTTAAAACTGTAGCTGTTCGGCCCTTTAAAGGTCTGTATAAACTTCTGTAACTTTTCTCTGTGGAGCACAAATGAAGAAACTGTGAAGAATGGTACTAGTCTTGTCTATGCAATTACAATAACGGGACAAGTGTTCAGGTTTAAAAAAAGTAATTCATAAAAGTATCAAATTTTGATATATGATATAAACCGTAATGTCTAAAAGCTTTTAGACAATATAATATCTTGGACTAAAATTGTATGCTTTTATTATATCGTTTATTGTTTTGAAATGAGTGGCCAAGATAAATTTTAAACATTCTTCACAGAAGAAAGTGATAAAGACCTGAGAATGTGTAAATGATAATAGAATTTAGATTTTTGGGTGAACTATCCCTTTCATGCAACTTTTGAAATGCGTCATTTTCTTATCTTTTATTATTTTACATATTTGTCCTCTTCATGTTTCTTTCACTCCAGGATGTTTGGATCGATTATTTATCTGTCCTGCCTGGGCAAGAAAGGGTTATTGTGACAGTAAAAAGAGGATGATGCAGAAACACTGTCCCTCCAGCTGTGATTTTTGTTATGGTAAGAGCAGAGTTTTTAAACAAAAAACAAAGCTTTATTTATAGCATTAACAGCATATATATATATTTTAGTTAATATATTGAGTAACTGCTTCAGAAATGCTGTCATTCTCTATCTTTTACAAAGAACTTTATACAAAAAATTTTAATCGCTAATTAAAACTAGTCCTAAAAACACAGAATATGCCACTGCCACAACAAATACACAGATTTTAGAGGGTAACTATTACACATTTTTGGATTTCTTGTTATTTGTATTTAAACTGTACAATGCATCTATCAGCATTGAAAAATTACGAATGTTAAGTGCAACTTCATAATCATAGAAAAAGCTAAAAACTTGTAGTATTTACAAATTGAAAGATCAGCCTGAAACATGCAATTTAAAATCTTATGGACACTTAGTCGTACGGGTTATTTGAGCTGTGAATGTTGTGGGGCTACAGGTTTGGCCATATCACAGAGGGTTGTAGCGGGCCCCCTCATCATAGCCCTTGGACAATGTTCAATGTAATTCAGCCCCCTCACTGTGGTAGTTCACAATCTAGTTCATACGTAGTCATATAGTGCTGATGCTGTTTTCATTTAAACTTCCAAACAGAATTCCCATTTCCCACTGTCTTGCCAACTCCAGCCCCCCCACGGACAAAACACAAGTTTGTTGTAGAAGGAAAGAACCTCACCTTCCGCTGTGGTAAGAAGATAGCAGCCAAGAAAGGCAAAATCTAGTGAGTTTCTGCATTTCCATACACCAGTTACTATTGTTATCTCTGGTTTACACATTCATTCGATTCTAAAAATTTTGTTTTGTGAGGCATTCAGTGGCATGGGCTTTAATTGAACATTGGGGTGGCCAATCATTAATGTGTATCCTGTTGACTAATTTCAGAAACCTGCACCTTGCACCTTCCACTGGTAATGAGTAAATGTCATCTTAATTTCTGTAGTAGTTAATTCTTTAATCATTATTAGGATGGACACCCTCCCTCAAATCTATGCCTATGGATGCCTGACAGGCTACATGTGAATCTAAGATTTTTCTTGTTTTTCAATGAGAATTTAATATTGATATAAGTTTTGTGTTTCTTGCTATGTTTAACCTGGAACATTTTCTCATGTGAATAGTTGGTATAAAGATGGTGAGCTTCTGGAATTTTCCCACCCGGGCTACATTTCCCTGAAGGATGACCACATCACTATTGTTGCAAACGCTATCAATGAGGGCACATACACCTGCATTGTGAGGAAGAAGAACAAGGTGCTGACCACATACTCTTGGAGAGTACGAGTGCGTTTCTGAGGGCTGGAGATACTCTCAGATTGCATCTTGTAACCAAACCATTATCACAAAGACAGGCTGGGTGAATCCAGATCCAGTCTGGCCTCGCCATATCCCAGTGTCGTTAAGGTAGAACATTAGTTGTCTCAGGATTGAATAGTATTAATTGTCAGGGTAGTAATTGATGGGGTAATTCCTAATCCTTTAATTAAAGGATTAATTGTCTCAGCCACTTGTTGAACAATAAAAGTTGTTTTAAGGTGATTAGTTCACCCAAAACATTCTATTCTAAATGTAATGAAAACCATACAGGTTTTGGAACAGCATGACATTAATGACAAAAGTTAGTTTACCAAAAAAATCTCTTTAAAGTGCACCACAGCACAGTGGAACATTACTCACTTGGTCACATAGTAACAGAAATTAATGCATAAAATGACCCATTACTTTACTGCCAGGGTTTTTACTTGTAAATACAATTTTTATTTGCTAATAAAACAATTTGTGAAAAAGTTTACTGTGACTTGTCTCAAGAAGTAATCAACTCTGAAACTAATTTAAATCATTTCGATAACAACTACAGTGTTTCACTATTTTTCCTCAAACACTTTTTCCATACTATCTAGACAGCATTAGCTGATTAGCTAAAATGACATTTTACAGTTTACAGGTATTTGTTCTGATGTTTTAAGTTTCAAATGATGTCTGTGTTTTTTTTTTGAATTTTTAAAGTTGTGTCCAACTATCAATAAAAGATTAAAAAATTTGACATTAGAAACAGTGCTCTGGTTAGCAATATTCTGCAGCACGTGGAATCCTGGATGATTGTAGATAGGGTAGCATTTCAGAGTGGAAACGTAAAAAATGATCATGAGGGTAGGTGGCACTCTTCTGAAATCCCCCATTATAGCTGAAAACAAGTGATTGGAGATCTTAAATGAAAATGAATGTTTCCCTTGTTTAATTAAATATAGTGCATAAGACTGTCAAGGGCAAAACTATTATTTCTTATTTAAACTTGAGAAAACATGTTTTTTCAAACTGTTTATTACATATTCATGTCACACACGGTTTCAACATTACACATTAGACAACTACAGTTATAGGTCGTACAATCCAGTAAAGTCTAAAAAAGGTCTCAGTTTTGCTGCTAAAATCAATGAAACGAGCGCTGTTATATTTCAGAAGAACAGAATCTGAAAATGTGGAGGTCCTCATTGCCATTAAAAATGGCTCCCCAGTCTCTGTCTAGAAGTTCCGTAAACAGTTCTCTTTGAATCATTCTCAACTGAGTCTCAACATCACATTCATTCTCACTCAAGGTGCCTGTTAGCCATCCTAGCTCAGAACTTCAGGCTGAATCCTGGACCAGCTTTAGAGACACCCTGGTTAGCAGTGGTCAGATGAAAACCAGTATCCTTAAAATCATCATCACCCTGAAGAGGAAAACAGAAATAAAAAATGTTGAACTTTTACTACACTAAACAACAACACTAAAATTAGTTGAGTTGTTAGCTTAAGTAATCAGCTGGTGGTTCACAGGTCTGTTTTGACTGGGTCACTAGCTAATCATATAATTGATCAAAGTTTGCACACAGCCTAAAATAATATCCAAAGTTATTTTGGCATTTTGAACATTAACCAATAACCTATGCAGCCAAGTAACAAAAGTTGTTTGAGAGCTAAGGTGAGCAACATTTACAAGTAAACAGGGTTCATTTTGCATTTTCATGTGGACTTTAATAGGTTTTTGTACCAGCTGGCTAAAGCCCAGGCCTCCTTCTGGGGGTCGCGGACTTGTTCCTCTCTTCACTCGCTGCTGCTCACTTTTGGCTGGCCAAGTGGGGAACATGGAGGGGTCAATGGGAAGCGGCGTCTCCCGGAAATACTCATGCTTGAGGGCTTCATCAGCAGTGATCCTCTTGGCAGGACAGTAAGTCAGAAATCTGAGACAGGCAGACAGCATATTTGTAAAACTGCTGAACCGTAAAAGCTCTCATGTCACTGTAGGAAATGTAAATGAGCATGGAATTAGGGTCAGAAATGGAGTTTGTATAAACATCTGTGCTTTAGTGCTGGTAAGAGATCAGACAGTGTCTGAATTCAAGCACCAGACATCAAATTCAAACACAACATGCCTTTAAAACAGGTCAAACAAAATGTCCCACTAAGGAAAAAGGTTTTGGCGCAAATAGGATACAACAAGGGCCTGAAACGTCAAAAAAAGTCTGTTTTTTCCTGTTTCAACAAAGCTTCAGTGAAAGGAGTTTTTTTTTCAGAAAATGTTAATCAACCCCAGGAGTCAAACTGGCTGTTTTATCCTCTGTTTTTGCAAACTTTAAATTTGTGATGTATCTAAATAGTTAACATGTTACTGTGATGGGTTACAGGCCTGAAAGTAATGGGGCTGCAGATATAGCCTAAATTAGGCTGTCATTCAGTAGAGACTAGATAGTTTGGTAGCAATTGTTGCTTTGTAGTTATCAACTTATTTCCCACAGATTAAAGTATTTGTTTAGTATTTAAACTTACAATACCCCTGGTTAGAGTTACATTGAGTTTGATAATTGCAGACAGCAATGAAACAGGAGAAAACTGTAAAATAAAATGGGTCAAAAAAGGTCCAAATTACTTGTTACTTCTTGAGTATCATATAATATGGAATATTACTTGTTAATTTGTATTAGAGTGAAAGGAGTATGTTTCAGCAGAAGAAAATATAGGATACTCTTGATCTGTCTTTGGGAAAGTAAGTGATTGCTGTTTTGCACCATTTCTGTACTTTATTTGCTTACTGACTTGTGGAAAATAAACAATTTAAAGAGAACATATGTTTTTTTACCTTTCATTTAGTGTGTAATATAGCTGTTTATGCATCTAAACGATCAGCAAAGATACAAAGCACAAAATCCAGTTACTCTAACAGAAAACACTTTCTTAACTTTCTGAAATGTCTTATTTGTGGTCCTGCAGCTTTTCTGTGACAGTTATGCAACACATCTGCATAATGCCTGCCTACTGGCTGTTTTCTCCCACCCTCAATAACCAGCAAAGAGATGTTAATGTTGAGGAGATGAGGTTTTATCGCCGTTGAATGACAAATAAGTGGTTAAAATTTATTTACATACAATTTATAAACTATTCCTCTGCATTACAACCACAACCTTGGCTATGCTCTCTAGTATGCTAAGGCTTAAAACTGAGAGATGGGGTAGGTCCTACTTTGTTGCAACCATTTGGCACTTTAGGATGACAATATCTGAAGTGTATAGCATTCATATAGCATTCATTAGAGCCCAAGCACTGACAGTGCAAATGCAAATTGTTTGCATTTTCGTTTACACAAACGCGCAATGTCTGCCAAATTTCAAATAAAAACGTAAAGTCCATTTGAAATTGCATTTCCCATGTCTTAAGCATTATGACCCTGTCTTATTTCAATTGCAATAGCAATTACCCATTTGCAATTTCATTTCCTGGGCGTCACTGAGTGTGCCAAAACTCAAAAGCAACACGCTCCATAGTATAGTCCCCACCCCTGACACTGATCGACAGGTCTGTGTGCAAGGTGTCAAACATGAATGCAGAGAACTGCAATTGCTGTTGAGTTTTGACACACTTGTATGTGACGCCAAGGAAATAAAAACTGCAAATGGGTAACTGCTTGCAAGATTACATTTATCTATTTGTATCAAATCAAACCATATATTTTTTATAAAGAGGTCACTTGCTCATCATATTTGGGGTTCTTTTTAGCATAATTAATTAGCATAATCTGGGCACTCTTATGACATACTGTACTAACGTGAAACACCACTGTACACTTACCAATTTTGTCTAGACATAAAACATGATAAAACATGAGAACTGTGACTGTAAATAGATTTAAAAAACAAACTATAGATATTAAAATTTATAGCAACAGTAGCCAATCATGTAGCCAAATTACCATGACAAAATAATTACTGAATGAATAACATCTATACCACTATGTGATCTGATGGCAAGCATGTTTTAGACTGTTTACACTTGTCTACCACTGATCAATGTCACTGTTCTTTAATGTTATTGTCCTCATTTGATCCTCAGTTGATTTTCCTGTTTGTTGACGTATCTCTAAACAATTTACAGGTCAAAAAAAGGTTAAAGAATTTCAAGTAAAAAGTTTTTTCTGTAATGTTTTTGAACACACTGTGATGGTCTTGGTATGTTGCATGCAATCTCATACTTGTTCATGAGGTCAAAGCCCTGGTCAGACAGCAGCGCTCCAAAGCGCTTGCGAAGGTTGTTGTAGGGGTATTCAGTGAATGTCATCTTCTTTACTGCAGGCAGCTCACTGTAACCTGGCCAGATCTTCTCACTGGGAGAGCCTAAATCCTAGTCATAAACAAGGGGATCTTCTGATAAAAGCATGAATATAAAAAACCTGAAACAATATTAAAGCTACAGAGAATTTTGTTTTGTCCAAACAAGAAAGCACTTTTTTGACCCCACTGACTTTCATTCTAAGGTGAAAAAAGCACCAACACACTTTTTGTGTTCAACAGAGGAAAGGCAAACTGCCAGGGTGGGAAAATGATGACAGAACTGTCATTTTTGGGGAAACTACCCCTTTAATTTCTTTAAAAAAATTAGTCTTCCCCTTTAAAGTCTATAACATTTCTAAAATGTCTCAATATGTCAGTGGATTATGTTTAAAATAAATACGCTTAAATCAGATATTTTTTACAGCCATAAGTGAATACTGATTTGTTGTTACATTGAAATATACTGATATACAATTCCTCCATACACAACAAAGCTAAAGACTTCTAAAATGTTTATTATAAAACACCTTTATTTAAAATGTATTTACAAAGCATTCAAGATTGTTTACCACATTTTAAAGCATACCTTGAAAATTTTGTTAATTTGATCAATCTCAGATTTGCCAGGGAATAAAGGTTTCTGGGTAAGAAGTTCTCCAAATATACAGCCGACCGACCACATGTCCACAGCCGTCGAATATTCCTGAAATTGAGACTCAGGTGATTTAAACAGGGTGCCAAAGCTGTAAAGGTTTTAACATCTGATCTGAGGCAAAGAGTATGAAAATCAGAGAAAAGACTCAGTACTTCAATTTTTTTATCAGGTTATTAAATGCTATCCCATGAGGCACCACAAATCAAATCTGAAACTTAACTTCTGTATTCCACGCTTTTATGTGCCAGAAAACCGGCCCTCCTGGTTGAGCCTGGTTTCTTCCAAGTTTTTTCCCCCCCACTTATTCATCCCTGGAATTTGGGTTCCTTGCCATTGTTGCCCTGTTGGCTTGCTTACTGGGAGACTACTGACATTTTTTAGATAATTTACTCCATTTTTTACATAATTTACACCCATTCTCATATAAACTGGAAAGGCTTGTTTGGTTTAATATTATGTATGTCACATTTAACATATTCATAAACATCATAATTGTAGTATCATTAATTAGTAACACGTTATAAGGGAAAACAAACTTTAATAAAACCATGTTTTACCATGTATTGTACAGATGTCAATTTTCCTTTTATGTGATATATTTTATTATTTTTAGATGTACAGCTGGTTTGCACCAATGCAACACTGTGGAAAGCACTATATAAATAAAAAGGAATTGAATGACTTTTGAGATGCACTGATTAAATTGAAAACTGTTCCATTGTAAAAGCTGTTCTGTTGTAACAGACATGTTTAGTGATGTTTACTGACCTTTGCCCCCAGCAGCAGGTCAGGAGAGCGATACCACAGCGTGACCACCACAGGAGTGTAGGGCTTGAGTGGAGAGCCATACTCTCTCGCTAAACCAAAATCTCCAATCTGCAAAAAAGATCTGACATCTTTACTAACAGATTCATTAATAAATAAACATCAGCAGGATTTTCCCGAAGAAAAGTCACACATAAACAGAGGTCAAAATTGCGTTGCAACAAATGGCACAAGTGTTGCTGTTGTGTTCATAATCACAAACAGACACACCTACTAAAAGCTTTTTTTAGCACATTAAGCAGTTATTACACCAAAGTCATCACAGTCCTATGACAAATATTTACGTTTCCACTCCTTTACACACACACCATAACAGTGCAGTATTTCCCTGACTGTGCATTCTTTAAAATACATTTAGCATGAAGTAAACATATTAATTTACTAAGGGTTAATAATTTTGTGTATTTTGTGTGCTGCAGCATGGTACATAATAATATATATCCTCTCTTCTGCATAAATGCTGCACAGTTGATTTATTCCTTTTATAATGCCATGGCAGCTTCTATGGCTAGATTCATAGCGATGTAATCATTTCCAGTTTCATACACATATCACACTTTTATACACACACACACACACCAATTTAGCATCTCTAATTGCACAGTTGATTTATTTGTACAAAGGTTAATTGCCATAATTTTATGATTGTAATTTGACCTTTAAAATGCCTTTGTGACTGAGTAGCAGGTTGGAGGTCTTCAGGTCACGATGAAGGATCCAGTTGTCATGGAGATGACGGACGCCTCTCAGAAGCTGAATCATCAGGGTCTTCACCTCACCTGCGTAAGAAACAAACACTCGAAGCACTGATGTCATTACCACATAATCACTTCAGTCTGGTGTGTGTGTGTTCATACCGGGCAAGAAGGGCTGTTTCATGGTTTCCATTAGGCTCTTTAGATCATGCTCCACGTAATTCATTACAATGTAGATTTTATCCATATTACTGCCCACAACAATCTCCTACAACAGCCAGAAAAAACACAAGACACTGTTCAGACACCTCAGGTGTGCAACAAAAACAATTTCAATTGAGACAGCAGCCAAAATGGCTCATTTGCTACATTCTTACATCACATCACTTCACTAACTGCCACTAAGACCAGCCACTCATTTAGTTAACTAGTGAAGAAAGAATAGTACTGGGAAAGCCATTACTACTCCACAAGCATGTGATGATATTTAAGATTAAGTTTGCAAAGTTTGCAAAACACTGTTCAAACTACGACTGTGGAAAATCAGCGCCTGTGCCTTTAATTCAAATCCTCTGATGTCTGTTGCTTCCAGTGGTATTGTGTATGTTTAATAACTGAAAGATTCAGTAGGTTTCCAAGTCTGGCATGTTGTTTTATAGATGCCTTCATCCTGTTGGATCTGTACATAAAATCTGTATGTAAACAGCTGTGTTTATTGTGGTTGTAAAGAGTGCTGTCTTTGGGAATAAAAACAAGTACAGGCAACACAAAATTAATCCCTGTGGCTTCTAGCAATATATTGAGGTCCAATACAGCAAAAGCAAAACAGTGAGTCTATGCAAGAAATTGATTGTAATAAAGCTGTTGGTATGGTAGTTATGCATATTACCTGCTTAAGGCTATGGATTACTGCTAATAATGTTGTTTTATGTGCAGTTTTGCACAGACCGTTTCGCTTCATAAGACTTCAATAAATCATCAGGAGGCGTGGAGATTTTGGGTTGTCTGTACCTGCTTTTTTCCACTCCCAAAGACACAGAACCCACAGACTTGCATTTTAAGACTCACCATAGACAATGGTTTCATCTAAAAATCTTTATTGTTCTACTGAAGAAAAATTTCACCTACACCTTGGATGGTCTAAGGGTGAGTAAAATAACAGCAAACATTTTTTTGGGGGTGAACTCTCTCTATTAATTCAAGCACATAATTAACTGAAACTTAATTAATGATAGCAGTCTTTTACTCAGTATTAGTTTAATGGAGTAAAGATTTTCTCACCCTGACTGTTACAATATTCGGGTGCTGGGCCTTCAGGATGGTGTTGATCTCTCTGAGTGAGGTGATGGGAAAGCCTTCTTTCTCCTTCTCCATCTTTAGACGCTTCAGGGCCACAATCTCATCAGTCTTTTTGTCTTTAGCTCTGTAGACGACTCCGTAAGTGCCTTCTTCAATGCGATTCAAACACTGGAACTCCTCCACACTTCGACAGCCCTGAACCACAGCACACACATCATATATTTAACTCACTTTCATTTATAGAGCGCTTTTCACAATTTTGCATTGTTGCTTTAAAGAAAACACATTTTACAACAGTTAAAACAATACACAGTATAGAAATAAAGAAAAGGAAATTAAAGAAAAAGGGTAAATTATAAAATACATAACATTATTGTATTGTATTATATATTAGTTTATGTGATCGTGTTTTATTTATTAGCTCAGTATTAAAATAATTTTGCCTATTGAGGGTGTGTAATTGTGTATCAGTAACGCAGGCAAGTGTGTGTGTGATTGTGTATCTGTAACAAGAGCAGGTGTGTGTATGAGATTATGCAGTTGTAACAAGTCTTTGTTACAAATTTGTTACAAATGTGTGCACATTTGTGATCGTGTATCAGTAACGTGGGAAGGTGTGTATCTTTGTGAGGACCAATGTGACCCGTTAGACCATCTGTGTGAAGACAAAGAGAGTAAAGTGAGGGAATTAGGCCAGTCACTTTTGGGTGCCCCTTTTGAGGGTTAAGGGCTGGTTTTAGGGTCAAGGTCAGTATCAGGTTAAGTTTAGGTTTAGGGTAAAAGCAGTTCAATGAATGTCCTAACAAAAATAGCTGTATAAACGTGTGTGTGTGTGATTGTGTAACAGTTGTGTAATGTGGACAGGTGTGTGTGTGTAATGGTTTATCAGTAATGTGGGCAGGTGTGTGTTAAGGATGCACCGATCTACCCTTTTGCCTCAATTACTGATTCCTGGGATTCAGTTTTGGCCAATACTGAATACTGATCCAAAACTAAAATAAAAATGTGCTGAAGTACCTTCAAATATAAATAAATTGTATGCCTCACTGTGTGGAACAGACTGGGATCATCAGGCTCGACTTAAATATTACTTTTCTAACTTTGTAAAGCAAAACAACAGACACACAAATGTAGTGAGTTATCTATTAAATAACTGTGCAACAACTTTAAATAAAACCAATTTGAGCTATATAAATGCATGTCATGAACACACACACACACACACACACACACACACACACACACACACACACACACACACACACACACACACACACACACACACACACACACACACACACACACACACCGCATCAGTTGCTACCTGCCAGTGCTGGAATCGAACCAGCAACCTTTGATTACAAGCCCAACTCACTTACAAGTAGGCTACATGACTCAAAAATCTAACAACCTAGAATTTTTGTTCAATATCAGAGCCGATACCCGATACAAATATCAGGACCATCCCTGTGTGTGTGTTTGTGTAACAGTGACATGGGCAGGTAGTACAGGCAGGTGTGTGTGTACCTGTAAGGCAGGCAGGTATTTAGGCAGCTCTTTCTTCAGCTCAACAGGTGAGATTGGAGGGGATTCAGGAATGTAGTTGTCATCTGGTGTGGCTGAATGTAAGTGAGATTGAGGTGTAACATCTCCAGCCTCCTCACCCTCATCTGCCGCCTCCTCTTCTTCTTCTTCCTCCTCTTCCTCCTCCTCCTCCTCCTCCTCCTCCTCCTCAACACTCACCTCTGAATCATGATCAAACCGTGATTCTGGAACTGTTACAGCAAACACTCATACACTGCACCACAACATCAGACATACTATACAATAAGTCAAATGTAAGCTATATCTCCAAAGTAAAGTTTCTGAAACACTTACTAAGAGGAATGTGATTTCCATTCTCTCTGTCCTCTTCCTCCACTGACTGTTCTTCATCACTCAAATCAGCTAAAAAAACAACAACAACAATATACATATAATGTATCTTTACAATCACTGTTTTCATCCACTTATTTTTATGGAACACTGCATTAAAAAGTGTTTTTTACATCTTTCAAGTGGCTTAATGGTTTTTTAAAACAGCTACAAAAAATACAAAGACAAAAAAAAAAAATCACAACCTCTGCAAAGTACCATGAGACATTAACTGTGTGCTGCAATAGTGCAATTTATTTCCTGCATGCATATAGAATAATGTTACCTTTGAAGGCAGCATACATTTGACTAAATTAAAATTATATCCATTTATTTTCACAGAATGCAGCAAGTCCAGCAAGGCACAGACTCCAGATTAGTTTTTCTGGGTTTTAACTGTCCCGCCTAATGACAAAAATTAAAACACTATAATGCTTGATCTTATACTGTCGGCAGTTAATTCCATGAACCTCTCAAACTTTGACAAGTTAGAAATTCAGTTCTTCTGAAATGTCTGGGCTGCACTATACACTATTGCGAATTTTCTGATCAAAATTGTGATTTACACCTGTATGCAACTTGGTAAGTGTTTTGGTCATGTTGACCTGAACAGCTTTCGCACTGACACCCCTTAACTCCACCCAACAGGAAGTCAGCCATTTTGACTTTTCTGAAAGGCGCTTGACATGAACATTTAAATACTCTGAAGGGATTTTTGATATCTTGAACGGTGTTGCCAAGGAAAGGTTGTAAAATTATGGTGAAAAATGGGAAACAGGAAATCTCTAATATCTACAGCATGCATTGAGAGATTGACATCAAATTTAGCAGATATGTTTGTTATGGTGGGCTAATTACATTGATATGAATATCATGAGTCACAGACATAGCGTCACCAAGTGGCAACAGGAAGTGTGTCACTTGAAACCAACTTTTAAATAGTCAATTTAAATTTAGGAAGTCACTTGGTCAGAATAATGTAAAGACATTATCTGATATAAAGTTCTAAAAGGTTTGTGAGATTTTAAATATTGTTGCAATGGCAACAGGGAAAACTTTAATGCCAGTGTATTTGAGTCACTTAATGTGCTGGCATGGCATGACATTTTAGCTTAGACATGGGCGTGGTGGAGGAGCTCTGTTCTCTTCAAGCTGGACAACTTTCAAAATTACATTCATTAGCTCCGCCCAACAGGAAGTCGGCCATTTTGGATTGTGTGTGTGTGCGCGTTTTTTTTGTCATTTCCAGGCTCTGAATTTTTTAATTTATTACTCCTACTAGTGGATTTATGGGATTGTCACATAATTTGACAAATATTATGTTTTGACATTGAAGATCCTAAATTGCTTTAGGTAATTTAGGTTTTTTTGATATTTCGTATGGTCTTGCTTTGGTGAAGCAATAAATTAAAGGCAAAAAACGAAAACAGGAAGTGGCTCATAACTGCTGCATGAACTGAGTGATTTTCTTAAAATCTGAGCTATATGTTTGGTCCTAGGGACTAATAACAGAGGCGGCATTGTGAGTCAGTCATAGTGCCACCAACTGGCAGAAGGAAGTATGTCCCTTAAACGACATTCGTTTAAGGGACATACGAGTCCTTTTCAAAGACGAGTCCTTTGAAAAGTACCATTCATACTTGGTCAGAATTTATGGCAATAAATGAAACAGGAAGTGTCATATCTTTTGCATGCATTGAGTGATTTACATCAAAAAATATGTTTAGTGTTGTGGGTTGATCACAATGATGTGGCTATTGTCAGTTACAGTTATAGTACCACCAACTGGCAGCAGAAAGTTTGTCACTTACAAAAGATTTAGAACAGACTTTGGAATTAAATGCAGGTGACAACTATGTATTGCATTTTTTTCAAAGTTGTAGGGGTCTTTGGGCCCCTTAACATTCTTAAACTCGTTCACACACATCAGAATCATTGGCCATTAGGCCTGGGCAAAGGCTGGCACATGGGTGGGGCAGGGGGGCTCGGTAGCGCTCCCTGGTATGGGGCACAAAAAGATGGTGCACCTGTATGAAACTTCATACATGTATTGGTCTTGTCAACCAAAACAACTTTCGCATTGACCCACATTAGCTCTGTCCAACAGGAGGTTGGCCATTTTGAATTTTTAGAAAAGCACATGCCATGAAATTTTAAATGCTTCTTATTAGGATTTTACATGATTGTCATCACACTTGATCATGCCAAAACACTGAAGATGTACAACTGCGAAGGGATTTTTGATCTCGAACAGTGTTGGTGTGAACAGGCAATACATTTATGGCTAAAAATAGTGGCTAAAAAATTTCAATCAAACTTGAGTTGTGCGTTTGGTCCACCAACGTTTGGTCCACCACCAATTGGCAGAAGGAAGTGTCACTTAAAATGGACTTATATAGCATAATCCACATAATTATTCACAGAGTTTAATGCAAATGGCCTCCTTTTAACGATGACGCTGTAGTGCTTAGGCCTGTCATTGCTGTTTGCAGCTATATTATTCAGTTTGACGTTAGTAACTTATTTAACAAATTTGACATAAGTAGCCTTTATTAATGCTCTTTTTAATGACATTGATGATATATTGAATAGAATTTATGCATTTTCTGTTTGAGGGAGACATGTAAAATAAAACTTCTGTGTGGTGTCATATTTCTATAGCGTTTTTTCTTGAGTGTCCTCCACACAAATTTTTGAAGAAAACACTAAGAGAAAATGGTTTTTATTCCTTTGAAAAGTAGCTGAGTGCTTTGGTATGCTTACCTCATCATCAGTGCAACGGTTTGTAATCAGACAGAATAAGTCATAGCCTTTAGCTGTCTGCAGGAAACTTTGTTAGACACTGTGTAGAAGAACCACTACCACGTTTTTATTTCTGAATCACGCTTTTAACATGTCATTCTTGTGTGTGCAGTGTTAAATTGCCCCCTATTGTTTCAACTCTGCTTTCTGAATTTATTATTTGACACAAGCACTCAATGTGAGTGTTTGTTATTTGATATCTCTGGTTATATAACAGAATACTAATAGCAGCTTTTGCGATTTAAGAAAATGGCATCCTATTAAATCAAGATTTGGGTTCAAAAACAATTAATTGTTCAGCCCTAGTGCCCTGCATAAAAACCTGTATACTCTGCTTTTAATGCAAGTTGTGTGACAGTTTGTGCATGTATTTCCAAACTGTGCAAACTGGAAATGAACCAGCAGGATAATCACAAGGATCTTTAAAGTTTAGATTTTATGTTCAACATATATGTTCAGGGGTTCTGTCAATTAGCAAAATAAATTCTGTTTAATCTACATTTAATTCTAAATTCACAGGAGAAAAGATGGATAATTGTTTAGTACCTACTACAGAAAAAGTTTAAACTGTAAAAAAGTCCATGACAACTTTTGCTTGATCTGATCCAAACATATACTGATCTTTATCTAACTGAAACAAACAACAGGTCCCACCATTTTGTAAGCATGTGTATGTTACTGCTGTGCGTCTATAGACTAACCACCACTCTGTTCAGATCCCTCAGAGTCTGTTGCTGATTCACCCTCTTCATCACCTTCACTCTGACTGCTGGAATCTTCTTCATCATTCTCCTCACCATCATCATCCTCCGAGCCAGAGCCTGATCACACACACAACACGTGAGCAACACACACACAAATTCCATGACTCGCTTACATGGGCAGGCAGTGAGAGCGGCAGGCAGGCAGTGAGAGCGGCAGGCAGGCAGTGAGAGCGGCAGGCAGGCAGTGAGAGCGGCAGGCAGGCAGTGAGAGCGGCAGGCAGGCAGTGAGAGCGGCAGGCAGGCAGTGAGAGCGGCAGGCAGACAGTGAGAGCGGCAGGCAGACAGTGAGAGCGGCAGGCAGACAGTGAGAGCGGCAGGCAGACAGTGAGAGCGGCAGGCAGACAGTGTGAGCGGCAGGCAGACAGTGTGAGCGGCAGGCAGACAGTGTGAGCGGCAGGCAGACAGTGTGAGCGGCAGGCAGACAGTGTGACGTACCCATTGAGGATTCTGGCGTGCTGGTCTTCCTCTCGCTGTCACTAACATCCTGAAGATCAGACAGAAGACCTTTATCCTCCTCCTTCTCTCGTACTGCGAACAAACATCACAACTGCTATTAAACCCAACCAGAACAACAGCAACTGTAAGCTGATGTAACATGCAGAACTTATTTTTAATCTGAAGACCCATGTATGCCTCTCAACAGCAGTCTCATATTTTATGTATTAAAATATTCTGTAAAATATATGTAGGTTAGTATTTGTGTATTAGGACTGCACTTGAAAAAACAATGTGACATTCTTAAAATCTGCTCATTGTATTACATCATATATAGAACTATGGAATAAATGTAAATTTTGTAACCTGCTCGACGCTGTTCGCTACTCTCTGCTTTCTGCTCTCTCTGCTGCCAAACAGGACTGCGACTGCGATGTCGAGAGCGGCTTTTATCTGCATACTCTTCACCAGGAGCTGCTCTGTGATGAGACATGGTCCCTAAACACAAACACAATCATTCATATAGTTAAACACAAAGACACTAGTTATATCTCAGACGTCTATTAACATCATACATATGCATGATCTCCAGAAACCAAACTCAGGATCTTGGCATTGCTAGCACCATACATTTACATCTACAGGAGCTTGCAGTCAAGAATCACGAAAGAACAGACCATTTGAATACACAAAAACACTAATAATCAGTATTTTTTTCTATTGCTCATAAATAACATTAAACTTCCAAAATGTTTGTGCCTTGGGTTAAATAGGATACATTTTAATATATCATAGAAAGGATAACAGTTTAGTAGTTTTTGTGAGCTAGCACTGAAATAATTATTGTATTGCAATACGAAAAAAAGCCCCAATGTTATTTGCTCAATTATCAGTCAAATCAGAGCAATTTAAGTACATTGAAAAATGGTAATACTGGTAAATACTTTTTCAGTTTTCAGTCATTCATGAATGATACATCCTTAACTTTAAAGATTTAATGTCATAAACCTAACAAACATTTTCTAACTGCTTGCTCCTCAGAAGTATTCAAAGTCTGTAAACACAATGGTTCCCCAGACTGAGGCATGTTCCTTTGTAAAGCTCTTGTTCTTTTGCTGGGATTATGCATCAGAAGGTCTGTGGTCATGCTGTCAGAAGCTGATGGTCTTGTATAGTGTCTGCTGTAAGCAGGAATATTAACTTTGTACTGACAGACCTTCTCTGCGTGATTCTCTCTCTTTGCGGCGTTCCTCCGATCTTCTCTCTCTCTCCTTTAGTTCCCGTTGTTCTCTCTGCTCTTTATGCTGCTGTTGTTCACGGAGTTTCCTTTCTCTTTCCCTCTGTCGCTCCAGCCGTTCCAACCGGTCCCTGTAGGATCAAACACTTATAAATCAGGCTTGGCTTCAGAATTTAATGACATAAACTGACTTCCTGTCTTCAACCACTTAACTAGCATGATACAGTAAGTTTTGCTTAGAAATCAATTTTTGCCATCTGTTCATCCCTTTAGCGAGTTTGTGTTAAAGGAATAGTTCACCTAAAAATGAAAATTCTCTTAAAATTTACTCACTCTCATGCCATTCTAGGTGTATATGGCTTCCGTTCTTCAACCAATCACATCTGGTGATTGAGATATAGCCTTATTGATGCACCATAATATTTTAATTTAATACTCTGATCTGTTTGTTTACATGGATATGTGAGATATCGATCGATTAATAAGCTTAAAATATTGTTTTATTTCACAAATGTATCATTTCACTTCAGAAGGCATTTATTAACCCCCTAGTCATATGGATTACTTGGATGGATGGATGGATGGATGGATGGATACACTTTTTGGAGCTTCAAAATCCTGGACACTATTCACTGGCATTACAAAGCCGGGAAGAGCCAGGATATTATTTAAAACTCTGAAAACATACTATATTCTGTTTTGTTTAATTTAATAATCACAAAATCTTTTTGAGGGTTAGGTTTAGGGGTGAGGTTATGGAAAGGGGGCAGAAAATCTGATTAACTCAGTATAAAAAAATGTATGTCTATGGAGAGTCCCTGTAAACCCTGTGTGTGTGCGTTAATGTGTGATGTACCTCTCTCTGCGGGAGTGGGCTCTGGCCTGATCTCTCCTCTTCTGACGTTCATAATCTCTCTGAGATTTGCTGTCCTCCTGCCACTGTCTTTTCCTTCTCTCATTTTCTCTCTCTTTCTCTTTGTCTTTCGTGCGCATGTGTTTTCCTGCTGGAAAGACAATTGCATTGTTTTAAACACGAGATAAGCGCTGAAAAATAAAACTCAACAGTATCAGTAACACTATGGGCTGTCTGTCTGACAAGAAGTTGTTTCCAGGGCTCTACACTCACACAAAACAGCTTACATGTGTAAACATACAGTACATTTAGAAAGTATTCAGACCCTCTTCATTGTTTTTAATTTATGTTGCAACCTGATACTGCAATCATTTAAATTAATTTCTCTCATCAATCTACAATTAGTACCTCATAATGACAAAAGTGAAAACAACATTTTAGAAATGTCTGTAATAATATTGTATTAATAAGAAAAACCTGAAATAGAAGCAAATATATATGTATGTATGTTTACAAGCCCATGCACTACAGATCATCTTGTACTGTTCTCCAGCCAGGAACAGTGCTTGACTTTCTTTTCCCTCGTGCAATATTTATGTGGAACATTTGTATAGTTTATATTTAATAGTTTATGTATAGGCAACTTTATATATAGTATATTTATAATCTAATTCTGTTAGTATTTGTGTTTAGATTTATACTGTTTCACGTCATTGTTGTATGTCTGTATTTATGTAGCACCGTGGTCCTGTGAGGCACGACATTTCGTTCCACTGTATGTCCCCACATATAGCGGAATGACAATAAAGCTCAACTTGACTTGACTTGACTTGAATGTATTGTACATCAGTTTCTCTAGTTCAGATTGAAATATCACCATTAACATTTACCTCCTTCTGCAGAATGACTTCTGTGTCTCCCCTTATCTTTTCGTTTCTCCTCTTTCCTGTAGTAGGATTTGTCCTTTCTTGCCATTTGTTGTGGAGGTTTGATGGCCAAAGATTCATCTTCCTCACCCCTGCACAAACACATTCATTATCCACTTAACGTAGCAGCAAAGCCACTGCCATATGAAATAACTGTTAAAACACAGTGTTTAACTGTTAAAAATCCAGCAATAAAACTCAACTGGTGAAAACATTTGAACGATTGACAAAAAGACAAAATAAGTATGGATGAGGCAAGGATTAATTCCTGTTGTGTTGTTTGTTAATAAAGCATTGTCATATTGATTTACCATTAAAGATCTATATAAAGTTATGTTATTGAACACTCAAATGCAGGATAGTTTGCAGACCTTTCTTCTGTCGAGTCTTCCCTTGTATACGGTGAATTACGTATTGTTATTTCCATCCTGTGGTCTCGTAGTTCTCCTTCCTCCGGGGTATCCCGTTTAGATTCCCGATCATCCGTCTATCCAGAGATGACGCAAAGACGTTTCAAATTGTTTCATGTCTATAGCTTTACATAAAATTGTGTCTTAAATGCAAACTTAAACCTTGACTGGAGGAATATTGTGAGCTGCTTTATTTCGGCATGTTGCTAAAACACTCATTGGTCAGATCAAAGCTAACGTGTGTTTACTAGTTATCTTACATTCTTTAGCCGTTTAGGATCACTCTTCTCCTCCAGCTCTCGTCTGAGTTTCTTCTCTTGTAAGATCTCGTCTAACGTTTTTACTTTCCAGGTTTCCTTTTCGTCCCCCATCAGCTTTGAATCACCTCCCTCTACAACATCAACATATTTATTGCTGTGGCATTCTTTTACAGCTGAATGTCAACATGCCCTGCTTCTCCTGAGTTGACCAGGACATCATCAGGTTCTCTGAACACCAATAAATAACAAATGTTTAGTTAAACTACTTTTCCCCATTTAAGATTTTAATAATAGCAATGACTTCTGAAACAGATGTGTTTTGATAATAACAAATGCATTTTACACTTCTACAGTTTTATGATCTATCAAAATATAATTGCTCTACCTCTGAAATGAGTTTTTATTGACATCACCAAACTCTATTATTTTTTTAAGACCTGTAAAACACACAGACCCCTGTCTCTCACAGAATTGCCACTGTCACCCTGTTGGCTTGCTTACCTGTCATCTATCATGTTAATTGACTAAATGTCACACAGTCTCAAGCAAAGTATATACTGTTCTAGTAGGCTGTGTGGATACATTACCTTCTCATAAACCACTGAATCTTCACATACAATGACAAGTACTTCTGATGTGTGTACATCTAAAATGATTCAAATGCAATTTCGTTATCATTAGTTTGATCATTGTTATACTCCCATATTGATTACAATTGTAGTACCACTAACATTGTAAAATATTGTAGTATTGCAACATTTGTATTAATACCATATATTCTAATGGCATTTGTTCTATATGTGCTCTATTTACTTCATATTTTTCCACGCATTCTCTTATTTCTGTAATAATCATGTAAAATAATCATTATCTCATCCACTGTGGATGCCTTTTGTCATAACTGAGCAGCTGTAATCCATCTAACATTTTTTTCTTTAAATATACCATGTTATTTTTTTTTTTAAGTAAACTGAAGAAACGTAAATACTAGTGTATTTTTGTACAACACTGGTTTGTATGTTATTTTTCTTGTATTTTTTGTGTGTTTGTTTTAATCAGTTTGTGTTTCTTAATTGGACTTTGAGTCTAGAATAAAGTTTGAATTAATTAATGGCATGTGAATATAATCACTCAGTATCATAGTATACAGTGACCTCCATACGTATTGGGACAGTAAAGAAAATTGTTGTTTGCTGTGAAGTCAACAATTCTTTTATGATTAAAATGACTATGAGGCAAAAGTACGTCACATGTTGTTATTTGGTTGTTTCAACACATAAATGAAATGAAAAACCCTCTGTTTTACCCTCTGTCAGATGTGAGCCTAAGCATTGGGACCATTAGCTCACAGTTAAAGCAGGAATATGTATTATCAGTTCTGTTCATTGCTTCTGCAGTCTGAGTCTTGGTGCGGTAAGAACAAACCTAATGGCTTAGATCAAGACGAGAGAGATGACGCAGAAAAGCAGTGAAAAATGTCCAAAAATTGCCATTCGGTACATTTGCCTCATATTCATTTTTTAATCTTAAAGGATTTCTTGACTCCACAGCAAACTGAGCATTTTTATGATTATTTATAGTCACACTACAAAATAACAACAGTAGCATAAAGCATCAGTACACCATCATTAGAATAACACTGTAGCACTGCACAAACACAACAGTTGGTGAATGAGCAGTTATTACAAAAATAAACATAAGTCATGCGGCACTGTAAACTCAGTTTATTTGTCTGTGTGGCATTTTAAGGGGCTTCAATCCGCTCGTGAACGTTAAAGTGACGTTAACTCAAGCAGACGCACGCATGCGCGCATATATCAGACAGCTCGTGTTCAGTCTTTCATTAGCTCTCATTTAACGTACTATAAATATTATTGTTGATGTTTTAAGTTCTTTACTCACCTGCACTCTATTCGTCACATTCACACAATACCGGAAGTAAAGTCATATCCTCACGTTTCCGTCAAATTACTTCCGGTTTAAAAGGTTTGTCGTCGGTTGCAGTGTCAAAGATTGTGTTAACATGGGAAAGATAGCAAATTCAGCTAATCTACCATTGAAGAAAGCATAAGGGTCAGAAGTTAACTACAGTCGATTACAGCTTACGTTGCACAATTTCTTACCACAAAATATTAGATTTTAGTCAGCTCATGGAAGCCAATGAAATAATACAGATTTTTATTTAATTATTAAAAATATGATTATAACATTATTAAAATATTATTACAGTTTTTTAATAAACACAACCTAACCCTAACTTATTTTTTTTTTTACCTTTATGTTATAAAACATGTTTGCAGCTAATGTAGCGTATCATCAACATGCCAAGTAATTCTTTTGTGTGCTAATTTTTGCCTTGAAAGCTCTCCCTGACATTTTGGGATGTGTGTCAACTGAGTGGCACAACTTGCACATGCCTAGACTGTAAAAGGTACTGTGGCCAGAAATGGTGCAAAGGTTTTCCTGTCACAACCTTTTTGTGTGTCTGTGGTGCCTTTATATACAATATCTACAATATATTTATCTTGAGCTTATTCTCACCTATACCTACATTAACCTATACTTCTAACCTGTCTAAACCTATTTTCATGTACATTGTTCCATCACTAATATTGTGCCAAAGATTGACCTCCGTTTTGGCTTATTCTTGCCTTGAATAATCTGCCCAGCAACCAGCAGAAGGTGTGTCCTGGCTGAGCGGTAAGGCACAAGCCTAGAACTTTTCAGGATGTGGGTTCAGTTCCAGTGTGGCACATGCTCAGACTACAGGAAGCACTGTCACCACAGATGCTTTAAAATATTTAATATTGTTATTATTGCCCAATAGATTCTACGGCAGCCATAAGCAGGAAAATGATAAAACTTGGCATACTTGTAGTGGTGGTCCTCAATAGTATTCTGACCAACTTTGAGTTCTCTAGGATTAAATCTATAGTGCCACCACCAGTTCAAAAATTATTTTTCAAAATGGCTATAACTTTTGCCTTTTATAACTTATTTACATTTATTCATTTAGCAGACACTTTTAACTAAAATTACTTACAAAAAAACATTTTGCCCTAAGAACCAACGAGCCAAAACTACAATGCTACATTTAACTAACAAAGCATTTGGGATTATTCAAGTGTCTGTGAAACAGGTGTTTTCAGTTGTTTGGGGGTTGTGATGGTCTCAGCAGATCGGGTGAAGGCTGGGAGTTCATTTTGAAAAGTACTTGCAGATATAAATGCAGATGCAGAAGAAACAACTGCTACCATAACACACCAAACTTGCAACATGGTTGCACTTTATTTTAAGGTGTCTTTGTTAAAGAGTACTTATACATGTAAGTACTGTTAGATCATGAATGAAGAGATGAGGAGTCCAGGGTGGAGATGAGGAGGTTTTTATTAAAGACACTTACTGTTCAAGTGTTAGATTAGAAAGAGACTGAGTACACAGAAATCACAACTACATATATCTCTCTGCCTGCTCAAGCATTTGGCATACTTACAGTTCCCGGATGCACCATATCTTGTTTATCATTCCTTAACAGAAACATAGGAGGTAGTTCAGCCTTGCATAAAGCTTTGATTGTTACATAGCATAAAAGAAAAGAATGGAAATTTATAATACTACTTATGTCCCCACATTCCCCCCTTTAATCATATAAAATATTTGATTAAATAGACTGATTAAATGCAAGCAAACCATATAAAGGAGACAATGCACGGTCCAAAAAGACAAAAGAGGAGTAACATAACCAATACAGGCACCAATATTGAGATCGAACTACCCCATCCTCCAAGGAGTCAATCAAATACCCTGAGAGGGTCCATTCCTTGCCTATATTGTTATACATTTCTGTCTGCAGATTGTGTAACTTTGTCATAACCTTTGGGTTATGGGTTGTCCTATAGCATCTATAAACACAGTAGGATCTTTAGGGATGACAAGGGCACGCTGTTTCCTGTGTCCTTTCATGGTGCTATTTTTGGCTTTATTAACCAACCTAACAACAGAATTATCTTCCTTTAAAGTCACTCTTGCACATAATCCTTTTCCATCAATCGGGATGTGTGTCAGTAACATCTTACCACCACAGACCCAGTAAAAGCTGTACACTGCTCTATCTTGCCACCTAAAATCAGGGACTTTGTTAGCATACATTCCCATTGATATGGGATTTGTCCCTCTATCATATATCATAAGACACCCAGTGGCATTCCCATAGTCAGTTATTTCCGTCCCTGTTCTGGGAAACCAATAGCATTCAGTCTTGCTCACTACTTCCAACCATATAACATCAGCTGCGTTTGGAGGTATCTCATCATCTCTAGCATACCAAAATCGATCAGTACATTCTTTTAAAGGCACATTAAATACATTAAAATCAGTTGAAGACATATACTCAAGGCATTGTACGCTTGTATATCCCCCTGGCAAAGGACCCAGTAGTTTAAATGATTCCTGTACCTCTTGGTAATGGCTCCCCCATGTGTAGGGACTATTAATCAATGTCTTAGAACCTGGAAGTTTCTGACATATAATGCAATCTCCTAAAAGGGAAGCTGTCACTGTGTAATTCATGTATTGCCACCAGGAATTTCCACTTTCTATTATCAGTAATGGATCGTTAACTAGAGAGAGCTGAGTCCCCCCAGGACATTTAATAGTGCCAAATATTATTGTGATAAACACCATTTGTAATAGCTGGATTTAACTCAACATGTATGACTTGTATAAGAGATAAAACCACAATCACAGACACTATTAATTATATCAATAACATGTAATGGAATGTCCTTTGGTTGATATCGAACAGTTGTTTTTTTCTAGATCAACACTGACATAAAATAAAATAAACAAAGTGAAAATGTCACACTAGGATACACGGACTGATGTTCTGTACAAATAACTTCCCCTTTGGTGAATTGTATGGTTAGGGTAGGGACTGGATAAACTCGATAATGTCTGGAAATCAGCAGGTCACACGTGAATGGTCTTCGTGGCAGAAAGCAGTACTTTGATGCCCATGTCACCTGTCGATCAACTTCACTGAGATGTTTAAACACAGTTGGCATGTGCTCAGGTTCTGTAAAACAGGAAGAAACATAAAACAGGAAAGCAGTGTGCAACAGTAAGTTGATAAGGCCAGTTGGTGTCTCTGCCTTTTTTATGTATCAGTCTTTAAACTGTGAAGCGTCAGCGAGCAAGCTAATGGGGGCAGTAAGTGAGTAGATTTCTTCACTCAAGGGATTGGCCCCTCCCTCCCTAAAAGAGGAAGTTCTGTCCATGAGTTACGCCATCAGGTCTGCACCAACACTCACGACACAGCACGACAATGTGAGCCATGTATCCAGTTGGTCTTACCCTGCACTTTACCTGTTGTAGGCATGATTAGGAGATTTAGGTAAGGTCCTTCCTATTTAGGACCTAACTTAATCTTAGAATTTTAACATAAACTATTTGTCCTGGTAAAAAATCATGAACAGTTACACCATCAAATTGATGTTGGAATGCTTTTGTATCTCTCTAATAGAGGTCAGATCAGGCCACATGGTGCGAAGCCACTTCCTCTGCTTCTAGGGGAGCTTTACCAGTGAATTGCACAGGACTCATTTTTATAAGGCCAAACTCCCTCTGAGCAGTTGACCAAGCAGGGTGCCCTGGATACAAAACACTCTCCTTAGTAACTGTGTTTTTCTCAACAGGAATGACCTGTCTCAGCCAAATTAATGTGTCCCTTGCAGCAGCAGACTGCCTGGTAGTTTACACAGTATGTCAAGACCAAGTAGAGACACAAGAGCCAATACATCTGTACCCTCAATGGTTATCAAAAGTAATTACAACTGACTATGTGTCAAACTGTCAATTAAAACTCATTAATTTATTACTGTTTTAGGAGGGTGTCCAATTTTTAGTCTAGCTTTACATGTCAATCATGTATATGTGCAAAATGTACTCTTAACCTCTGTCCACCACCCTCCTGAGGAACTGACCCCTCCCTACTTTGGCTCTGTATATCACCCTGAGGATCTGCCCCCTCCCCACCTTTCTTCAAATTTATTACCTTGTTTTGAGTTTTCTGGTTTTCAGTCTAGTTTGTCCATAAAATGAAAAGTGTATGATCTAAGACTTTGGGTTTCCATTTTATCTCAATGCTTCTTTAGGTAGTTTTCTGATAAAAAAAATACCAGACTTGTTTATTCCAGCCTGTGGGGTGTGTTGTTCAAATGTGTGTGTATCATCACCTCCTAATGCAATGCTCCTAATGCTTTATAGAGCCTGTTAAAACAGAATAAACATTTTTAACAGAGCACATGGCCCCTATCCTGTCACTGGCTTGGGAAGATACCTATCCAGAGTGAAAAATGGTCGCAACACGATTGTTAATAATCTAAGTGTGCACTAGATGTCTCAAATCGAATTTGTGTCTTCATCTAGTTTTCTGATTCCAGTTTCTGACTAAAGGCCATGCATCCCC
Source organism: Chromobotia macracanthus (assembly GCA_036877525.1). Lineage (NCBI taxonomy): Eukaryota > Metazoa > Chordata > Actinopteri > Cypriniformes > Botiidae > Chromobotia > Chromobotia macracanthus. Next base: position 1,320,367 of record JAZGTH010000002.1, read on the forward strand.
CTTCTGGCTTGGGATGATGGGGGCTGTGTTTAGTTTCTAAATAGTGCAGACATTTGTTTCTTACTTAAAATAGTTCAAACTTCAAAGATGAATAAGAAAAAATGGTGCATAATCTTTTTATTTCAAAGCTTTTATTTCTAACCATTTTTATTTAATGTTTAGTTTTAAACAGACTTTTGACAATATCTTAAATTAAAGGTGGCCTATTTTATATATACATATAAAAACAAAACTAAGATAAAGCTGTCATAATCATGGTTTTTGTGTTAACCACTCTCGCTGTATCTGTTCAGCAAACTCCTTTTAGGGTGCATCTATGGACTTTCATCAAAACATCTGTTATGTACATTTTTTCAAATGGAAACCAGAAAACTTGTACACAATCTTCAATTTTTCTTTTTAAGTGTTTACTTTTAGAATATATATCTGAACATAAATCTGTATAAGGTTGCAAATACTGATTTTAATATTGAATATATAAAAAATAGAGGTATACTGATACCATAATCATAGTTTTAAATATGCAGATTGTTTAGCTTTTTTTAATTTAAACACCTATGTTCACCTGCCTGACATAGGGGGATAAGAAAATCCTGTGTGTGTTTGGGTGTACAGACGCTGTGTCTAGATGTTCATAGCATCACACCTCAGATAAAGACTCAGTCCTTTTGGTGACTCCTTGTGTTGTAAACTTTACCTTCAGAACAACATAAACTCTTTACTCTGTGTACAATAAATGTTTCATCACTTTAGACAGTTTTTTAGTTAAATCTGTATAAGAGTTTGCAAGACTATTTCATTTTAAAATATAAAAATAACGATACAACCATCATAATCCTGTTTTAAAATATGGGTTGTTTTGCATCGTTTTAAATTGAAACAATGACACACTCATTTTGGAAAACATTTAGCCAAACAATCTCACACATCTCATTTAACATCGACTGTGTCACACTGGGTTGGGTATGTGTTTGTTATCGTTTGTCTTTTGATGTTTTTGTGTTTAGCGAGTATCCGGGTGTCCACCTCTTATAGACACATTCACTTTTCAACAAAGGTTGCTTGAAAACTTCTGTCATAGGCTACGTGTTAGAGGTCTGTGTATCATCTGGTGACATCTCAACAACGGTTCAGAGAAACTGAATTAGTGCTGTGGAAAATGTCTTCCCAGCCTTCCCTTCCATTTGTATGTTATGTATTTGTAAGAATATACATTAAAAAGTGTTTATGTGTGTCACTGTGGTATTTAAAATGATGTTTAACGCTGTTTTGTGTAACGTAGATCAAACATTTTCCATTAAAACCAAGAACTGAATCAACAGGGTTGCTTGTTTTTGACTCAGTAGTTATTGGATACATTATATTTTCTGACATAAAGTAACTGAGGATAATAATAATAGTTTATATTAATATTAACAATAGTAATTATATTAATAATAGATAATAATAATAAGCCGTTTGTCTTGTAATGGTGAGTCAGATGCGTTTCGATCCATTTGCAGGCTTCAAAACAGTGTAAATAAACAGGCAAAGGTCGGAACCGGCAAATGTAACAACAGAATCGTAATCCAGAAAACAGGCGGCTAACAATCAAAATACAAAAACAGGGAAGGGTGGAGGCTGGCAGCTAGCAATCGTTAAACGGGAGACAATCAAGGGTGATACACAAAACCGTAAACTAGAAAACCGCTCGGAATCGTTAGCCGTGGCAAAACAAGACTTCACACTGAGCGAAGGGACAATAGAGGTTTAAATACAGAAGAGTAAATAAGGAACAGGTGGCCGCGGTAATCAGTCACAGAAATGCAGCCCTATGGGAAATGTAGTCCGTAAGTAACTAGTATTCGGGAGAGGGTTCCCTCTGGTGGTTCGGAGGAGGCGGCGCGGGAGCTGTCTAGGGCGATGTCTATTGTCTGGTTATAATAAGTCCCCTCTGTATGTATCTGAAAACCAGCTGTAGCTTTTCTATGTGTGTAGCTGATAATCTTTTTATTTTCAGATAGATTGTGAGCTGGTTCATGTAATCCCTCTAAAACACAGGTAAGCAGCAAAATGTAATTACATTTATGGGTTTCTAAGAACTATATCTAGTTTAAATACAGGATTTACAGATGACTAAGAAAGTGACTATAGCATACAGTTTTTTATCTTCTGAAGTATTGTGAATGGGTTGCCAGTGTTTAGAATATAATCTTCCAGAGCTGTTAAGACATGTTTGTTATGTTTTCAGCTCTTAGAAAGTTCCTGATTTAAAGGTAACGTGGATCGCTATCACAAGATTTAGTCATCTTATTCAGACAAACGCTTTTTCATGTTTTCAGTCTTTATCTCAGGGATTTTTGAGTACTGTCAAACATGTATATTCTCTTTTGCCTTCATCTTAGGTCTTTCACTGGAGTAGAATGAAAGGAGATTTGCATTAACATGAAAAGATAAGACAGATGCATTACCCAAACCAAATCTCGTGTGTTTTAGATAGAACACACAAAGTAAATCGATCCATGTTAAACCACTGCTTCAATAAATGAATCATTTGAAAAAATCAAATTATTTGAAGTGTAAATATTTCAGTCAGCAAAGTTCTACAACTGTGATATGGTGTTGTCTTAATAAATACCTGTACTGTAAGTAGAGAGTGTAGCAAATGGCCAAATCCTGAAGCTATACCATGAAATAACACAGCATGGATCTCTCATTAAGAGCATGGCAACAATATTTCTCTTTTGGTCTCACAAACCCGCCTGTTTATCCACATGGGTTTTGTGTTCACCCCCCGAGGATGTCAGGAACGTCTTAATTTATTCACCTTTTGTTACAAAATTCAATAGTTTCAAAATTACCTTATTCACCTTTTGTTTAAAAAATGCATTACCTTTTAGTCAGGATACAATGTTGTCAGACTTCACCTTACATTTTTCTTTCAGGTTTTTTTTTTATGTTTTTCTTAATGTACCAATAATTGAATTCCTTTTGAGTTTTCGACTTTATTACACTGATTCAAATCCCCCTTGTTACACAAATACCAATGGACACCATTTACTGTGAACACTTTTTCACTCTTTCATCAGACCTGGAATTCTGTCCTTGTTTTGAATTTTCATTTAATTGTCATGCTACATCGTCTCATTTTCCTTTCTCATCCTCATCTTTCCTTCCAAGTTATGTTTCACAGTAATGCTGGTGAGATCTAGTTGTTTTTAGTTTCTCATTGTTCATGTGAATGTGTTTTGGTTTAATAAAAACTTACAACTGACTTTGTCTTAATATCGTTTTATTTTATTCTTTATCCAGTATTATTTGTTGTTGTTGTATCTGTGTGTGTAATATTTCTTTTGCACTTTGAACAGTATTTTACGCAGTCAACAACAGTTCTTGATAAAGGTAAACGCAGGTATATTTCCATTTTAATTTAAATAGTCTGTTTTAGGTTAGTTTTTTAGGTTAGTTTGTTTTAAGAACATTGTCTCCTGGCAAAAACATACATTTATAAAATCATACAAACATTTTACATTTAAATGCCCTATGCATAAATGTTGGTTTCATAAGTGCCTTTATTTTCTTGGAACACACCGGCACAAACACTGCTAGGTGTAAGAAGGTTACAAGAATTACGCCAGCACAACTTTTCTTTCTGTTTGTATGTGCATGCAGGTGTTGTATCTATATAGTGTGGATTGAAAGATGATAACTTAATGTTATATCAACCAAGAATACTTGCCACTGGGTGAGGGTATGACCAAGCCGATGTGACTAGCATTAGTCTAACACAATGTAGGCATTTTGCCACAAAAGTCTAAATATTTCATGTTCTGAATTAGTATTATACAGTCTGTATTTACTGTTGATTTAATATTAGGCTGTTTTAAAACCATGAAGAAATATGTTTCTTGTCTAGCTCTGATGACACATAGAAACTGTTCATGGGTTGTTCAGACACACCATCATTACTTCACATTGCAGCCCTCAGAATTTAAAATCCTGTCATATTCATGCAGGTTCATAAACCAAGCAAAACTAATTTAAGAGCTGATACCACACACCACATTGACCCCATCTGTCCAGAAGCTTTACAGTTAGCCTATTAAAGAGGTCACAGATGTAGGCATGGGTCCAGTGAAAAAAGCACCATGGTGAGCAAAAGAGTGAGGAATGCGTTGAGGCAAAGATTTTGTATATCAGATGAAGTCTAAGCCATTTTACAGAGATCTATAAGATAATCAGAAGCCAAATACGATATGGCTGTCAATTACAGTAGGCTATTACTGTAATTCAGCCAAAGAACATCAGTCAAGAAACCTAATAAGTCTGTAGACTATGACTGCATTGACATTACTAAACACTGTCATGTATCTATGTTTTGTCTTAGATCATGTAGTTGTAATCTGTAGTCATTGTCATGGTCTCTGTGGTTCTTTCATGTTTCTGTGCCCTCCTTGTTCCTTGTTTCCCCATCATTAGTAATGTGTGTATATATACCCCTCAGTGGGTCCCTTGTTTCTTGTTATTTTATTGTCCTACGTTTCATGTTCATAGATGTTGTTCATGTCTGGATTTTGTATTTGGATTTATTAATGTGTTATTAATGTATACACTGATGTGAATTTTGATCCTGTCTTTACCTTTTTGAATTTCGACAACACGTTACAAATACATTACTGCAAGAACTTTACTATTCAGACACAGTATTGCAAATATTAGAAAAACATTGTTTACATATCTTTTAAAAACATCTTGGACAGATGTTACGGACATTACAGATATTGTTTTGTTTAATCTTAATTTTAGTACCTTATGTGTCATGGTCACAGGAAACGAACCCAGTCGCAGACAGCGTTAGAACAGAAAAGGCTTTATTTTTATTAAATAAACAAAACAAGGACCCACAAGGGGGCAAACGAGAAACAAAACAAGCTTGAATAGAACTAAAAATACCTCCACAAATCAGAGTAAAAAAAAAAACACGGAGAAATAAACTCGGTACAAAAACATGGCAAGACAAGACAGGGCTGGAAACGTCGGCGATACTGAAACAAGTAAACTGGAAAAACATGAATGTACCAAAGCATGACAAACTGGGAAACACGAACCGGCACAAGACAGAAAACACACGGGCATTAAATAGGGGAAAGCACAAGGACAAACAAGTGCGGCACATAGGAGACCGGAGAGCACATGGCGAATGTAAACAAAACAGAGGCCATGTGCTTCCACAGAGAACAAGGAGCATGAGTTCAGATCCTGACTCCAAGAAACAAGAACCAAGACTAGAACAAGTCAGGATCCAAACAACATGCTCTGACATAGAACACAAGGGATGTCAGGATTCTGGCAAGATAATCAAGAAAAACCTTAGAGCAGGAAACCAGGATCCTGACATAACTCCCCCTTAAAGTGACGCACACTGGGCGTCCCAAAACCGACAAACAGACCAACAGACAGACAGACCAACAGACCAGACACACTAGATTGACAGACCGGCCAGGCCAAAAGACTGGCCAGGCTGGCAGACAGACAGACCTAGGGGGACACGACAGACCTAGGCAGGCCAGCAGACGGGCCGAGCTGGAAAACCAGCAGGGCCAAGCAGGAATGCCAGACCAGACCAGCAGACTGAGCAGGAAGACTGTGCAGAGAGCCCGGGCAGACCAGAACGGAACAACAGCCAAACGGAACATGAGGAAAAGGCAGACAGACCGACAGACAGACTGGGCAGACCAGGTGAGCAACTAGGCAGACCGACAGACCAGGCAGATAAAAAACGGGCAGACAGAAAGACTGACCGGTCAGGACAGACAAGACCAATGGGCAGGCAGGCAGACAAGGAGGAGCGGCCGCCGGGGCACAGACAGGAGGAGCGGACACCAGAGCAGGCACAGGAGGAAGAGGCAGACTTCTCCTTCTTCCTTCTGGAAGGAGTAGGAACAGGAGACATGGCAGTCTATCTCCTCCCCTTCTTCCTGCGGGAATGAGTGACAACCACATAAGGGTAAAAGGACCAGCCTATTACGCTTCTGTCTGCTGGGTTTGACTTGGCCAGTTTGTTCTGTCAGGGTCACGAAAACGTCACGAAAGGGTCACAAAAAAGTATGAAAATAAACAGCCACAAGACAGAAAATACATGGGCATTAAATAGGGGAAAGCACAAGGACAAACAGGTGCGGCACATAGACCCATAATGAGACTAACAAGGAAACAAGGGGGCGGGGTCAAGACACGCGACCGGAGAGCACATGGCGAATGTAAACAAAACAGAGGCCATGTACTTCCACAGAGAACAAGGACCCAGAGCATGAGTTCAGATCCCGACTCCAAGAAACAAGAACCAAGACTAGAACGAGTCAGGATCCAAACAACATGCTCTGACATAGAACACAAGGGATGAACACAAAGGATCCTGGCAAGATAATCAAGAAAAACTCAGAGCAGGAAGCCAGGATCCTAACATAATGAAATGATTTACAGCCCTGTAACATTTTAAAACTCTGCATGTCTAAGGCTGATTAAAAACATTAGGACCAATGGTAAGACCATTTTTGCAGAAAGAATAAAAAATTCTTTCAACAGTAAGCACAGGACATGTAACATCAGTAACTGGAAACTTGTTAATCCTTAAAACATTGTTCAATGATTGTACAAATTAGGCCTGCTGGAAGAGAATACTGCTGGTCTAACCTATAATTGTATGTAGATTTAGTTGAAAAATGTAGAACTGTAGATCTGAAAAATGAATTTTAGACCATAGGATGATACATTGTTACAAGGAGACATTGTTACAGCATGTTTTTCCTTGATGCAAAAAGTGTTGTTTACATTTCATGCTAACAAGCACTGCATTGTGTCTTTGTCTAGTTTCAGAGGAGCTTAATGAGTTGATATTCCTAACATTTAGATTGAGCTGTTGTGTTGATCACACTTGAGCCAACCACTCTAGTTTAATGTTATCTGTTTTCATTTGCCACAGTTTGTGGCTAACTGTAAAGCTTCTGGACAGATGGGGTCAATGTGGTGTGTGGTATCAGTTCTAAAATTAGTTTTTCTTGGTTTTTGAAACTGCATGAATATGATAGGTTTTTAAATTCTGGGTGCTGCAATGTGAAGTAATGATGGTGTGTCTGAACAACCCATAAACAGTTTCTATGTGGCATCAGAGCTAGAAAAGAAACATATTTCTTCATGGTTTTAAAACAACCTAATATTAAATTAACAGTAAATACAGACTGTATAATACTAATTCAGAACATGAAATATTTAGACTTTCGTGGCAAAATGCCTACATTGTGTTAGACTAATGCTAGTCACATCGGCTTGGTCATACTCTCACCCAGTGGCCAGTATTCTTGGTTGATATAACATTAAGTTATCATCTTTCAATCATACTATATAGATACGTATAGATACGTTTTGCAGGATAACAAATAAAATGTTGACTGCTATTTACTGACGTTTTCATTCCATTTGGTTTGGTAAGACATGTAATGAAACTAACGTGTGACTGGCATGCTAAACACATTGGAGTGCATGTCATCTATGAATACTGGCAAACATTAAGAAAAACAAACCTGAAAGAAAAATGTAAGGTGAAGTCTGACAACATTGTATCCTGACCAAAAAGGTAATGTATTTTTTAAACAAAAGGTGAATAAGGTAATTTTGAAACTATTGAATTTTGTAACAAAAGGTGAATAAATTAAGACTTTCCTGACATCCTCGGGGTGTGAACACAAAACTCATGTGGATAACTCATGCTGTGTTATTTCATGGTATAGCTTCAGGATTTGGCCATTTGCTACACTCTCTACTTACAGTACAGGTATTTATTAAGACAACACCATATCACAGTTGTAGAACTTTGCTGGCTGAAATATTTACACTTCAAATAATTTGATTTTTTCAAATGATTCATTTATTAAAGCAGTGGTTTAACAAAGAACACACAAAGTAAATCGATCCATCTAAAACACACGAGATTTGGTTTGGGTAATACATCTGTCTTATCTTTTCATGTTAATGCAAATCTCCTTTCATTCTACTCCAGTGAAAGACCTAAGATGGAGGCAAAAGAGAATATACATGTTTGACATTACTCAAAAATCCCTGAGATAAAGACTGAAAACATGAAAAAGCGTTTGTCTGAATAAGATGACTAAATCTTGTGATAGCGATCCATGTTACCTTTAAATCAGGAACTTTCTAAGAGCTGAAAACATAACAAACATGTCTTAACAGCTCTGGAAGCTCTTATACAGATTTAACTAAGAAACTGTATAAAGTGATGAAACATTTATTGTACACAGAGTAAAGAGTTTATGTTGTTTTAAAGATAAAGTTTACAACACAAGGAGTCACCAAAAGGACTGAGTCTTTATCTGAGGTATGATGCTATGAACATCTAGACACAGCGTCTGTACACCCAAACACACACAGGATTTTCTTATCCCCCTATGTCAGGCAGATGAACATAGGTGTTTAAATTAAAAAAAGCTAAACAATCTGCATATTTAAAACTATGATTATGGTATCAGTATACCTCTATTTTTTATATATTCAATATTAAAATCAGTATTTGCAACCTTATACAGATTTATGTTCAGATATATATTCTAAAAGTAAACACTTAAAAAGAAAAATTGAAGATTGTGTACAAGTTTTCTGGTTTCCATTTGAAAAAAATGTACATAACAGATGTTTTGATGAAAGTCCATAGATGCACCCTAAAAGGAGTTTGCTGAACAGATACAGCGAGAGTGGTTAACACAAAAACCATGATTATGACAGCTTTATCTTTGTTTTGTTTTTTATATGCATATATAAAATAGGCCAACTTTAATTTAAGACATTGTCAAAAGTCTGTTTAAAACTAAACATTAAATAAAAATGGTTAGAAATAAAAGCTTCACACAGAAAAGTCTTCACACAGATATTCAACAGATCTCTGGAACAGTGTAAAGTCCCCTGCTGCTTCAAACACTCCACTATTATATCAGTCCCAAAACAATAAAACAAAATTACTGGTCTCTCCAGATCCCTCACTACCAGCACTGGCGCCCCCAAGGATTGTGTGCTCTCTCCACTGCTCTTCTCCCTGTACACAAACACTGCACTACAAAAGATCCCCCTGTCAAGCTTCTGAAATTTGCAGACAATATCACAGTCACTGGCCTCATCAAGGATGGTGACGAGTCTGCTTACAGACTGGAGGTTGAACAGCTGGCTGTCTGGTGCAGTCACAACAACCTGGAGCTTAACACGCTCAAAACAGTGGAGATGATTGTGGACTTTAGAAGTAAGCCCCCAGCACTCCCTGCACTAACCATCATGGACAGCACTGTGGTGGTAGTGGAGTCATTCAGGTTCCTGGGCACCACCATCTCTCAGGACTTGAAGTGGGACAATCACATTGACTAAATTGTGAAAAAGGCCCAGCAGAGGTTACACTTCCTTCGTAAACTGAAGAAGTTCAACCTGCCACAGGAGCTGCTCAAACAGTTCTACTTGGCCATCACTGAGTCTGTCCTGTGCTCATCCATAACTGTCTGGTATGGTTCAGCTGTCAAATCAGATATCAGGAGAATACAACGGACAGTCAGGATGGCTGAGAAGATCATTGGTTCCCCCCTGCCAAACCTTCATGGCCTCTATTCCTCCAGAGTGAGGAAAAGGGATAAAAAATCACTTCGGACACCACACATCCAGCGCACTCCCTCTTTGAACTGCTACCCTCTGGTACCTAACCCTAACCCTCTGGTACAGAGTACCAAGCACCAGAACTGCCAGACACAAGAACAGTTTTTTCCCTCAGGCTATATAAAGTCTATAAGCTATATTAACAATTAAACAACAATTAAAACTGTCACACCTTCACACTACCCAACACCCACCATAATCTATACACCTGTAAATAATATTGTAAATAACATATCTGTGCAATAACATCCACAAAACTACTTCTATTGCTGCACTTTATTGTATATTAAACTCTTTATAACTGTTTTTTCTGCACTGGAAGCTCCTGTCACCAAGATAAATTCCTTGTGTGTAAACATACTTGGCAATAAAGCTCTTTCTATTCTATTCTATTCTATTCTATTCTATTCTATTCTATTCTATTCTATTCTATTCTATTCTATAACATTTACTTACCCTATACAAAACTTCCACACATTCAAACCTAATTGCTCACAATAGAGAAAGTCAGAAAACATCTGATGTAGAAAGATGGGGAGGGGGTCAGATCCTCAGGGTCATGGACAGAGCCAAAGTAGGAAGGGGGCCAGATCCTCAGGAGGGTGGTGGACAGAGGTTAAGAGTACATTTTGCACATATAAACTAGACCTGTAAAACTAGACTAAAAATCGGACACCCTCCCAAAACAGTAATAAATTAATTAGTTTTGATTGACAGTTTGGCACACAGTCAACTGCAATTACTACTGTTATCATAATAGGTGTAATTTTTCTCAGCATAACAACTTTACTTGTGGCACTGTCTGCTCTAATAGTTTCTCCCGTGTAACAGAAAATACCCGAATAATTGTTATCAGGTATTACTGTAATCTCAGCCCATGTGTCAATTAAAACATTAATTTTATGCCCATCAATCAAAGCTGTAGCATAAAACCCATCAGGATGGTGGTCAATCACAGTTGATGTTCCCCCCAGGGCATGGAGGGAGCAGAATTCTAGTTTTCCTCTGTCTGGACAGTTGCTAATAATGCTTTTTTCTGATCTACAGTCAATTTTGCAAACTTTGCACTGAGAGGTCAGATTTATAAGATTGAGATTCTGGTTTAGGGGTTTTAGATTTTCTGTCTTTTCTTTTAACCTTCCTTTTCCAACATTCTGATGCCCAATGTTCTTTTACTTTAGCCTCTTGCTTGTCTAAACTTTAAAATTTTCTATTTACCACTCTCAGTTGCCTTCTTAGTGAATCAATAGACGATTCTGCAGTACCTCAATCCATCACACTCTCACTTGGCAAATCAGTGCCACTGTGTTCTCATTTTCTCAGGGGCTCAAGTCCAAGTCAAGTCTCGAGTCATTGCTGTCAAAGTCTAAGCTAAGTCTCAAATCTTCTTTAATTATGTTGAGTCGAGTCGCAAGTCATCAAATTTGGGACTCAAGTCCGAGTCAAGTCGCAAGTCATGCGACTCAAATCCACACACCTGCCCATAACCTCTGACTCATAAGTTCTAGTAACAACATTCTTGTTTTTCTCTGATTCCAGATTATCACAGGAATGACCTAAGGGTGCATGCATAGTTTCATAACAGCGCCACCAACTTTTGAACAATATCCAGTTTTCCTTGGTCAGTCGTTTTGGACTTCGACCATTTTGAATGTTATTATAAAATGCTGTATTTTACAAATGCATTTGTTACAAATGAGGTCTCTGCTCTGCCTCTGCCGCACCACCGGAGGGAGCCCTCACCGAAAGACTAACCGGTGGTTATTTGGACTACATTTCCCATAAGGCCACTTACCTGGGATCGGTCATTTCCTGTCAGCTGTTTCTTATTAGACTCTCTATATAAGATTCAAACAAACTATGATGCATCGCGAAGTCTTGTTTGCCCTGGCTATGATGCTGAGCGTTATTTACTGTGTATTGGCTTACTTGTGTTTGACCTTGGATTGTTTGCTGCCTGCCCTGACTTTTGGATTGTATTTTTTTGGATTTTGTGATTGTTTGCTGCCTGCCTCGACCTCTGCCTGTTTACCGTTTTGCCTCTGCCTTACCCTTGCTAACCCTGTCTGCTGTTACTCGACCCCTGCCTGTTTGATTACAAAAAATAAAAGCTGCAAATGGATCCTCTTGTGACTAGCCCTTCATTCATTACAGCAACTTATTATGAAATTTGGTATGGTTCATTAAGACCATGTTCTAAGAAGACCTGTAAAGTTTAAGGTCAGCGCTCCCTAGTGTTTTTTTTTCAGTCCTAGAAGCAAAATCTATTTTCAACTGATTTCTTATGCTGATTGTAATGCACCATATGGTGTCATTTCTGGTCATTACTTTTTTCTGCCATTTTGAATTTTCCAAAAAAAAAAACTTTTTCAAATTCCTCCTGGGGCAATGTAGTGACCCCCTGAAAAGTTATGGAATTTGTGACCAATACCCTTTACTGTTCTTGTAAATGCCGGCTAGGAATTTTAGCTAGCGAGCAAGTAAAAACAGATATGAGGCTGTATCTTCACCATCCTTTGGTGTTTGGACAAAACGTGTTGTGTCATCATAGGCATGACCTGAAAGTATATGCACAGTTTCGTCTGAGTGCCACCTACTGGTCCAGAGATATAAAAAATTGCTGTTTTGTTTATAACATTTGAAAAGTTTGTCTAAAATCATGGGAGTGGTTTTATTAGAATCTTTGAGGCATGCCAAGTCAAACAATATCTGATGATCCAGAGTCAGCCACTCTTTAACCATTATTACTATTAACACATGACAGAAATAACATATTGTTATGAAACTCCTTTCTTAGATTCTTTGACTCATGCTGAGTCCTGCAATACTAAATTTTTCCTAGTCAATGCTACTTCCTGTCCACCATTGTAAAATATATTAAACACTTACTTTTTCAAACTCCTCCCACAGTGTTTGTCAGATTTGCACAAAACCTGGTATATGGCATCTTAAAACACTCATGACAAAAAGTTATAGAATTCATGTTGATTGTTTGAATAATTCTCTTACACTGTCAACAAATTTGATGGTGAGCATATATAATATAGATCATGTATCTTTAAAAAAAAAGGTTTGTGTATTGACTCTGTAGGTGGCATTGTAAAAAATATTTAAAAAATGGTCATAAAAAATTGGTCAAAAGTTTGTGGGCTTTGACCCTTTATTAATTTTTTTCTGCTGCCTTGGCGTCTGTCTTGGCATCAAAGAATGTAGAGAGACCAAACTTGTTGGGATGATTAGAAATCCCACCCGCTACTCAGGCACATCCACACATGCATTTTGGACACTAGGTGGTGGTGTAATAAGCTAATTTACATTTGGCCAATATCAACACAACCGTGTGGGCTAGAATCAAAATTCTTTTTCCCCTGAATCTTAGCTCAACAAAAAATATCTCTGAATTCATGTCTGTCTATAAAATCTTTCTGCCTTTTTGACTTTTATAGAAAGCCTACTTTTTCAAGCTCCTCTTAGATTATTTGTTTGATTTACTTGAAAATTGAGACCCAAATGGCAAAAAGTTATAAAGTCAAACATCAAGCAAAAGTTAAGCCATTTAGCAGATATGAGCAATAAAATCCAAGTCCAAGCTTAACAAACAAATTTTGTCCTATTTTTTCCCATACTGGGTGCTACAACAGAAAATCCTTAATAATTCCATTAACATATGCTTGACCACATTGACTGAGGAATTAGTAAAGACCCTCCAGAGCATGCACACAGCTTCTTCCATGCTAAATCTTACATGAGTGTCATCTCCTGAGATTAATTCTCCTGCACCATCCACCCCCATCAATCCTCGCATGGCATTTCCAGAGAAATCTGATGGTAATCCCGCTAAGTGTAAGGGTTTCTTGCTTCAGTGTTCACTATTTCTTACCCAACAACCAGCCCTCTACCCTACAGAGTCCAGCTGCATTGCCTTCGTCAGTTCCCTTCTCATTGGTCAAGCTCTGGAATGGGTTACCACTGTTTGGAACGTGAACAGAACCATTTTTCCCACCTATGATTCATTTCTCAAGCACTTCTGAGAGGTGTTCGATCATCCCACCGAGGGGAGGTGTCCAGGAGAACTATTCCTATCCCTCTCTCCAAAAGGTTGAACAGCAGCTGAATACACTTTCACTTATCGCACTCTGGCTGCTCAAATGGACTGGGTCAAAAATACTCTTAAGTTACTGTTTCGAAGAGGACTAAATCAGGAACTTCAATCTGAGCTGGCTTGTCATGATGAGGGGAGAAATCTGACCGAATACATTGAACTCGCCATTCAAATAGACAATTTGATTCACTCACGCCGCCCAACGATTCCTACATTGCCGTCTATATTCAGAGAAACCGCTTATTCTGAACCCATGCAAATAGGTTGCACCTGTCTCACTTCGGAAGAAAGAGAATGCCGGAGAGGGCTTCATCTATGTCTCTACTGTGGACAGACAGGCCATATGAAATCCACCTACCATGTACAACCTTCAAAGAATTCTACGTCGGTAAGTACAGATCCAGTTCCATCTTCTCAAGCTAACACCATATGCATACCTATTAAAATCATCACTGCTGAAAAAAATTATCCCGGGTCGGGCCCGGGTAGATTCTGGAGCAGCTAGGAATTTAATTTCTAGTGAGTTCGCTCAGCAACAGAAAACCTACTAACCACTTGTAATACCTCTCTGGCAGTGGAGGCATTAGATGGCCGACCACTTGGTAAAGGTAAGATCCAACAGATTTCAGAGGAGATCGAGTTCCAGGTTCAAAGAACACTAAAGCTGATGCACTATTGTGCCAAACAGACGAGACGTATAACAACAACAATCAAGAGAACATGTTGCCCGAGAAACTCCTAATCGCTCCAGCACAGTGGGATATAGTAACAGAGATCAATCAATGTAACAACCAATATTCACCACCAAGTGAATGTCCTAACAATCTCACCTGAAAGCTGAAAGTCAAGATGGCCAAGGATTGGGGGTGAGGTAAGACTTGTTGGCACAGAGTTTTGTCCATTGAAACTGATGTCCCTTCTTTTTTCTTTTTTAAATGAGTTGAGAGGTTTGGCTATCCTTGAAAAGTTCGGGACAAACCGATGGTACCTCTAAATTTCCTTCAAGTTTCTAGGCACAGGGTGGGCATGAATGGCTTGAGTTTTACTTGGGTCTGCTAAAATGCCTTGAACACTTACAACATGTCCTAGAAAGGTGATTTCTTGAAGACAGAACTTTTTTCTTCAAACGCATGGTCACATTAGGGTTAGGTCAGCAGTTTAAAACGTGAAGAATTGTTGGAAGTGTTGAGTTACTGAAGGTGAGTAAATTATATGATATTGTTGATGTAGATGAAGCATATTTCCTTCTTAACTCCCCCAGGACTGTTTTATGAGCCTCTGGAAAGTTGGGGGAGCATTTTTAATGCCAAATGTTATGCCAAACAGCATAACATTAAATTGATAGAGAGGAGGCGTGATGAAGGCAGTCTTGGCTTGACTGTCAGGGTCCATTGTCACCTGCCAATATCCACTGCTGCCCGAGAGAGGGATTCCAGGATTTCCGTGATATTTGGAAGAGAGTAAGCATCCCTTTCTGTAATCCACACAGAAACTAAACTTTCCATCTTTTTTAGGTACCAAGACACCTGATATGTGGTGTAAATATAGTATTGCAAAACATCAGTGCGTCCAGTGTGGAGTGTGCACACCCGAGGGTTGTTTTCCAAGATGTGGAGCAACTGCTGTTTCCCATCTGAGGGTAAATGAGCTTCATCCACAGCATTTCTGATGAATGTCTTTTCATCTGAAGTGTCAGGTTGCTGTAGAGTCAACAGAGGGGCTGAAGGAGGAACAGAAGTTAACAGAGAAAGGCTTTGTTTGGTTTTCTTGAATTGTTGTCTTTCTTGTTGTAATTCGTCAGTTGGTGGCACACTTGCATCTCCTGTCTGAAAGTGAAATACTTCAGAAGGAGCAATCTTGAAAGAATATTTCTGATCTATAACATTAATATGCAGACCACTAAAGAAGATAAAGTCAAACCCCAGGACCACAGTGTAGGCTAGGGCTTGGGAAGAAAGAACTTCTTGGAGGGAAAAAGGGCTTGGGAAGGGCAGGTAAAGTAAAGGATTGGTCATGTAGATGTATGGTAGTAGTCAACCATCCAAGTGAAATCTCAGCTTCTCCATTTGCCCGGTAGGGAGAACCATGGGACCATGGTTGGAGTTGGTCTAGTGATGTAATCTGCCTCATGAGACTCATTTATTGAGTGTGTAGCTTGCACCAGTGTCGACAATGGTCTTACCCAACCAGGCATCAATATGGATGGGGACAATTAGTTGTTAAGGTACTGCCACACATTCATTAGAGCTTGTGAAAGACGAAGTTTCTTTGTGGATTGTGACTTAACCTTCTAACAGCTCTGTTGCTGCAAGAATGCATGACCACTCGGGACGATAAAAATGCTTGTCACAGGAGAAATACTGTGGACCATTATGTCTGAGGTGAATGTGAGGTGGTATAGTGTGGACATTTACCTGGTGGATGCTGTCCCTTGCACCTCCAACTCTGGAATGGGATTTTCTCAGGAGGTTGGTTAAGGAGGGTCTTTGCGATAGGATTAAATGCTTAGAGCCTGTTGTCGGTAGTCTTTTTCCAGCTGATGTCCTAGTTTGAGCAATTCCTCCACAGTATTCATGGCTGGCAAGGTATGGCTTGATATTCTTGAGTATCATTTTTACAATTTCACCCTCAGTTGGATCTGTCCTCCATCTTTTACAGAGATCTCTGTAGGAATATGCAAAGTCTCTTATTGATTCTGTGTCTCCTTGAATTTTAGTACAGACACGTTCAGCCAATTCATCCTTGTAATCCTCGGAAAGGAAAGCAGATAAGAATGCAGCCTCAAACTCTTTCCAGGTGGTTATGTTGGACCATCTGACTTGCCACCAGTCACATGCTGTCCCATATAGGACTGTACGAATGTAGCTAGGATGTCTGTCAGACAGGGGATGTAGAACCAAAAAACTGGTGGTGGTGCTAATACACTTAACCTTAGTTGTTCCTCATTTTCCTTCTTGACACTTTGACATCCTTTCTCCATTTTACTTTTCAACTCGTCTAAACGGCAGGAAAATTTGTTGGCTTGGGTACAACACTATTTGAGTTTTGAAGTTATATGATTATGGCTTGTTTGAAATGCTTGTTGAACAGCTTTGATGTCCTGCTGAACCTCTGACTGGAGCTGATCAATCATGAAACGTACTTCAGACACTAATGTAGATTCCATCTTTTGGAGTTCATCTGTAATCATCTGTTTCATGGCTTTTGTTAGTTTGTTTGTTGATTCCTCTTGTTGCTTAAGGGCAGAAAGAAAGGTGAAAACTTAACCCTTGTCTTTAACTTTTGCAGCAAGGTCAGCAATCTGACTTGTGATGTGAAGTTGCTTTCACTTCCTGGGTAAGTTCACTCACTGTTCTCATGTTTTGTCATGAAGTCAAATAAAAGACCCCAGTTCCCTTGTACCTGAGCAGTAAACTGCATTTCTCTTCCAGGGGTAGGTAGAACACATGGCAGGTCATGCTGTGCCACTGAAGAGGGGGTTTCACCTTCTGATGTAGTACAAATTTGCATGGTATCCCCTTGTGGTGCCTAGGTGAGAGTTTGCACAGGAGTACTGCCAGCAGGAGTAGGAGTCATGTGCACAAAATGAGCTGAGCCAAGCGAAGTTGGTGTATGATAATGTACAGGAAGTTGGAAAGGAGGTCTTGGAGGTACCAAAGGTTGCTGTGCTTGTGGCCACACTGTAGTTGAGATGTCTGGTAGAGGCTCAATTTTCACAAAAGTAGATGGGGAAGGAGGAGTAGCTGCCATGTTTGTGTGGGTGAAAAAATGTTGGGAAGAAAATCAATAAATGTGAATGTAAATCAGTAATTGTGTATGTCAGTATTTTCTTTTTCACCACAGCTTTCACAGAACAATACAAGGTCACTTTCACAATTAATGAGTTGCAATACTTTCCCCAAGAAAAGAAATAACCAGTAAATTCTCAAAGTAGGTCACCTTCAATTAACTCTAATAATGTAATATCTTGGAGATAACTAATTAGCCAATAAGCATTCACACACAATTTATACAAGTCTCACAGAAAGAGTTTCCAAATCAACCTTTTCTCAGTAAAAAAACAACTTAAAATTTGTTCAAACAGCTCAACTTTACCACTTAAGTTTCATAATTTTCCCTCAAAATAACAGTTTACATTTCACATATGTTCAGGGCTTCATTTCAAATATTTTAACATTTCACAAACATTTCAGATGTTTAAGTGTTCATTTTCAAAAGTTTAAAATTTAAATGTTTAAGTCCTTGTTCAGGCACCACTCTGTAACGATGGTGGCCACCTTAGCGTTAGAAACAAACTTTTGAATAAATGTCCAGGCACCAGGCAAGTTTAATTTATTTCTTGGATTCTCAATCCAGTCAAAAAGATTAATTTTTGACTGGATTGAGAATCCAAGAAATAAATTCAGTTTTCACAGGGAAAATTATTTGTGTCCAAAAAACGAGGAAAATAGCTCAACAAAAAGAAGGAAAAAACACAGTTCAACACTTCTGTTTACTTTAGTCATGAAATTAAGATCCATGCAGAAAAACACGTCATTCCAGTTTGCAGTTGTGAAGGAAGCTGGAGAGTGTAGCTGGTCATCGTTAGATACAAAGACATGAGGATAAACAGGCAGTCTTTACTTGTCGTTGGAACAGCTTACTAAGTCTTGAACTTGAAGTGCAGCACTTAAAAAGTGCAATGCAAATGACATCGCTCTTATTTTTATATATATATATAAAACTTAAAGATTTTACCAACATTACTGTAAGAACAGTTTTGATAACTTTGAGACAACTTTTAGAAAATGTATGCCAACATTCTGAGAATGTTCCCTGTTACCTGGGTATAATTTACAGACAAGTAAACTTTGCTATTTAAACAATTTTGTGGGCTCTTAAAATACATGGAAATCTTCAAGTATTGCTGTTTATATATTTAATAGAGAAATGCAAAAATCTGTTAAATCAAAATTAAATCAAAACACAAATATACCAAATTACACAGATAATTCTCCTTAATGGTTGTTTTACCTATAAAATACATATCCTACACAATTTATTGTGTGCCACCCACCACAGCTGAACCAGAGTTTAGACATACTGTTACCATACAGCCACATTCACTCACCAGTCTCAAGTATTCAAGTATTTAGCATATCTGATCATATGCATCATAGCAGTAAATAAGCAATACCAACACAAGATTTTAAAGAAAGAAAATATAAATTGGGTTTACATGCATTCTGTTCAAGTCATTAAGTATTCTAAACATACAAAATTGCTATAAACAGTTGGAAAAGTAAATGACAAACTAAGTTACGGTGTCCTAGATCGAAAATAAGTCATATAAACCTTGAGAATGTTTGAATCAGTTTCTACAGTTGAGTTGATGAAGCCAGTGCTTTGCTACAATCATTGAACTTGAAATACACAAAGTTCTGTTACACAGGATGTGCATAGCCATCAAAGCAGTGTCTTGCTTTTTAAGGAAGTGGTGTAATATACAGTAAAAACTCATGAGAAAAGCTTAATAAAAATGATGTCTTGCTGAAGTCATTTTATCTGAAAAACTTGCACAATATACTTTACACTAAGAAATGTTGTTGATTTTAAGGTAAAACGTGACCTGGATTTAACTAAACTGTTTTGTTTGTTCACTTTTTACATGTTTACTCTGTAACCCTTCTTATAATACATGCAATAGTCACATGGGATTAAACACTAATAAACATGTCTTAAGAGTCGCTGTTGGGTTTCACCATTCATTTTTCTCACCTGCATAAACTATAAGGAATTAATCATACAGAAGGCACAATTCCCCACATTCAGGTAACCTGATAAACCCAAAAAAGTCCCAATCTTTAATATTTTCTTTAATTTTTGACCAAATGACATTTTAAAACCCACAGGTTTTAAACATCTGCTCTGTCTGCAGGGTCAAAATCTGGGAATGGACTGAGATCCACACAAAACTCTTTTGAAGTGAAATACATCCATTTCTATCTCTTATTGGGTTTTTAGATGAAAACTCAGTTCATTTAGCAGATATGCAATTAGCATCTTGGATCAGGGGTTTCTGTTCCGTTTCTGATTGGACCAGAGCCTGCTGGACAAGATTGTCTCTTTGCATCTGTTTTGTCTTGTTATAGAGCAGAACTCCCACAAATACCAGGACGGTGCCCATCGCAGATACCACAGTAATGGGGTTACTGAACACAATGATGCTCAGCCAGATGGACAGAGCATGTTTTACTGTGCTTGCAACACTAACCACAGGAAAGAGAGAAAATTACTCTCAGATTAAAATACACTAACAATATGTTAACACTTAGTAGAAGAAATAGTTTGCCCAAAAATGACCATTTTGTCATTATTTACTCTTGTGCCGCTCAAACTCCAGGTGTCTTTCTATAAACTTTGGAAACCAAAATGCAGGTGTTTAAAGTGGTGTTTTGGGTTTTCTGGTTACAATATAAGTGGGTGGTGACTCCCTTCTCAAGCTTCTAAAGGATGCAAAGCATTATAAAACAACTCTGTGTGGCTTGTGCCATATAATTTAAAATATATTTCATATTTGTAAGCAGAAAACCCAAAACACCACTTTCTGCAAAAATCTGCATTTTTGTTCTGAAGATCAAAGAAAGACATGAAAAGTTTCAACAACATGACGGTAAGTAATAATGACAAAATTATAATTTTTGGGTTAACTATCCCTTTTAGGGTGAATCTCACAAAACTTTAAGAATACATATGGTTCATATTACACCAAAAGTCACAAATGTGATTAAAAAAAAAAAAAAGATTTTTAGCATTGTGACAAATTTTTCAATACTGTAGAATCTCATTCTTATTACTCTATAATACAGTATACAGTACAGGGAAAGTATACAGTACATTATCGGTAGTATTTGTTGTATTGTCTTAATTTTTTAAAACTAATTTTTAATTTAATAATAATTTTTTTTTTAAAACATGGTGTTAGTATTTAGTATTAGGTGTTAGTATTTCTAAATGTACCAAATAAAGAAATTGCTGTATTGCAGTAATATGAATGGTTTTATTTAGCATTTTGCCATTGCCATTTATTTTCTTTGTTTTAAAATAACATTTTGTTTTATCTTTTGTAGTGAAAAATGCCCTGGACATGTTTTTATGCAAATCTCCTAAACATGTTTTTAAAGATCACTGTTATAAATATGACCTCATCAGGCACAGCACTGAACAGTCCTGATGGCAAATGAAATGTTTCTATGGCAATCAGACATGCATGTGTGCGCATACAGACCTGAAGGTGACTGGAGAGATGCGGCCCATGAGGGCGTACGCTGTGACGCTCTGTAAGTGGAACAGAACGCCATCGAAGAGCAGCAGCAACCCAATATCCTGAGACACTCTGAAGCTTCGATCACTCTTCCCCATCACAGGTATATCCTACAGGACAGTGAAATCATCAGTTCTCAGAGTGACATCATCAGCATAGTATTATCTCTGATTGTTTAGAAAGTAAACGCACACTTCTCAACATGCTACTTGGTTTAAGCTAACATGTACAAGTACTCAGGGTAAGTGCTCAAATCTCTAAACCCAAGTATGAGCAAATGTAATAATGATGATTAAGTAAAAGCCACTAATTACAAAGATTTCTCCCAAACATCAAATCAGCAATAACAACCTCCATGTCTGTGATTGCTTATCCACTTTGTGTCAAATTGGGTAAGCAGTTAAAAAGCAATATCAACAGTCAGGGTCAGTAAACTGCTGTGTGAGCGTGTTTTGGGGTGCGTGACTGACCATCAGGAAAACCCATGCAGGTATAAGCATGATCACAGCAGCAGCACTGGTGTAAAACTGAAGCTCTGGAGGACTAACACAGGACATATCACATGAGCGGTACTGATATTAGAGTGCCAGTCAAAGTAACGCCACATCGTGCATGTACGAACAAATCTATAGCACTCACCTGAACTTATACTTGTCCCCACTCAACAGTTTCTTAGAAAACACATTCTGTAAGCTATAACATAAGACCTAAGCATTAGATTGTTTACAATGAAGTAATCAAAATTAACATTTGCTCTATAAGGAATTTCTGAAGAGCATTACCAGTCCACAACATTGGTGGAGAGAGCAGCAGAGAAGCCCAGCATGTTGAAGCTGATCTCCGTGGCCGTGCACAGAGCCAGACCTGCCATTACAGGAACCAGAGACAAATTCACCCAGAAACCTGCAACAACAACACACATATTATAAAACATAAATTATAAAAGCAGTAAACACCTTCATCAGGACACAGGCACTCGTACCAATATTGTTTACTGTACAAGCCGTAAAAAATTATTAAAACGACTATGAATAATATAATACTTTACAATAATATATCCAATAATATACAAAATTATTGACATAGTAAAGGCATAAGAAAACTGACAATACTGTAAATTCATAAACAACATCGAAAGTGTTACGTACCAGCCTAAAAGAACAACAAAAAATGGGCTTAAATACAGTGTTAGTATTAGCACCGAAATACTGTAAAGTATTATTGGACATTCTGCCTTTGACAACAACAAGGGAAACATGTCCTAAATATGTGTGATAATACAGTTGTGTTTCATTATTTGCATTTATCATACTTTTCTCCCTGTTGTCTGTGACTCAGAACCAACCAACTAGTTAAAATGCCTATATTACAGTGTATTACTTTATTTCTACAATATCGACTACAAATCAAATGTTGAGTTACATGTAACGTCAAAAAATAAAATGTATATATTTTGAAGAAAATGACTTCTTGTCATTATTGCAAAATCTGCTGCCACAATGAGGTTGTGAGTGGTTGCTAGATAGTGACCTACTATTCTAAGACAAAAGATCCCACCCCGTGTCTCTGACACTCTGCTCTCTAGATATGGTTTGTATCTCTCCCTCAGTGTAACTCAATGACACTTTTTTCACCTGTTTTATCTCCACAAGAAGCCCCATAATTTATATGTGTAGCATAACCAATGTAGAAATATTATGAAGTGAAGCCCAGCACCTGTATATTCTCCCAGTATGAGTCGGGACATGATAACAGTGAAGATGGGCGCTGAGCTTTTCACTGTCTCAGCGAATGACACAGCTACGTTTTTCAGACTAACCAATCCCAACACCACAGTCGTGAACCTGACATCACACAGAATGAAAGACAACACAAAGAAAGACAAATAAGGCCATTGTGCCAGTAAATCTATTTCCATTGCCTTTTGCTCTCCTTTACCATGAGACAGCATATATGAAGCCAGACCAGTTTTTCTACTAACTTTAACTAACTTTGTGCCAATCTGACAAAACATTTCCAGGTCAGATTTCCCCAATCTTAAAGGGGGCAAAACTAATTTTCATTACTGTAAACTGAGAAACTATCAGTTGAGAAATTATTAGTAAAATTAGTATTGAAATAATGTACTAAAATAGACTTTTCCATATGCAAAATACTTGTTATTTTGATTTGGAGTGAAATATGACCTGGACATTATTTTGACGGATTCACTCTAATACAATTTACACTGAAACACATAAATCACTACAGCATACGTCATATCACAACACCTACAGTAAATAGGGATTAATATTATAGCTATACTATATAATATTATACAAGAATAACAAATAATGGATTTAGTGTACAGTGCAAACACACCTCATCAGTCCTACAAAGAGCATTATCATGAGAAAGTTGGAGGGGTATTCAGCACGGGATTTGTGCAGGTACAGGGGACAAGGCACAAACATTTTAACACAGCCAATGAAAGTGGTGGAGAGCATCTGGACGGCTCCTAAATGATAGAACATGTCAGGTCCAGAGAACAGTTACATACAAAACTAAACAGTTTAAAGGCAAAAAGTGCTTATTAAAAAGGGCAAAAAAGTTGTTTTGGTCTAACACGTTTCACCCCAAAATAACAAGAAAAAAATGTTTCTATAGAGATTGAAGCGTAATTTAAGAGCACTATGTTTTTTTGAATTTACATTATTTTCAGGACAACAGAGCAAAATTTCCCCTCTAAATTGTCATTATGCATACATACATGTTACTTTTCAGCAGTTTTGTAACTGCCGTTATTATCAATGATTCTCATTAAAATCTGCTGATTGGTCACCATTTTTTATGCATTTTACAGCATTTAATCACCTTCTTCCAAAGTTTGAAAGTTCCATGCACATTCACAATTAATATGGGGTCATGAAAGATGTATGCACATTCATTATTAAAGAATTAGTGAAATGTTTTAGATTAGAAATAGATTACATGTTGTTCACACCACAAGACATGTCACGTCTTCTGCAACATCTCATGTCAACTTCTACCCATTTCCTATAGCAAATTTGCTATCAACCCAAATAACAACTGAATGAATCGGAGTGTAATACCTCTTCCCAGATACATACCCAGCATGCTCGGCTCTCCCTCCAGCAGGGATAGGATGTATTTGTTAAGAAACAGTGTGCAGAAGCTGAAAAAGTACCACAGCACCAGGTACACCAGAGCCCTGGAGTTCCACACACCCGAGTCAGCTTCCAGCACTGTGGTCTCTGTGATGGTAATCTTCAAGACAGGTTCTCCTGGCATACTCTCACTACGTGCCAGCGTCACCCTCTCCTGACGCGTCCTAAAGGGCCAAAACGTGGACTTTCCTGAGTGCTCATTGCCAGTCATGGTGCAGGAATGGGGTGGGCACCTACTATGTCCAGTAGGGCAAACTCCAGGGGTAATAAAGCAATGAAAGATCAGAGACTTTACTCCATACTACAGTACACAGCGGGACCACATGGCAATAGGTTTTGATAAAGTTAATCCAGACTGATGCACATCTATAAACACAGAAGAATAAATGAACAATCTAAAAATGATCAATAAAAACAAATAAATTATGGAAATTATGTCTCATAAGATATAAGTCTCAGGTGCCTGTGTTGCAGTCAGATCAAAATGGGCAGATACAGTATAAACCCATGTGCAAATGATCTAATACTTCCTCTGCCATTATAATTAGAATCATTTACAGTAGATTGCAGCTGAAGAACCAGCATGTACATATAAACAAAACCAAAAATCATGTATTATAAGTGCAGATGATATGGTTAGAGTAATTTTAGAAGGGTGAACATAAGAGGATTTATGAATATATATAAAGCTCTGAAAAAATTAAGAGACCAAATTAAGAGACCTCTACATATATAGCAACCGTTCCATTTCAGTGTCTGTTGAATTCCATCACAGGCACATCTCATTCTGCTTAATGAAGTAATGATTAAGTGATCAACTGAACCAAATATTATTTAACAAGGAAAAGTATAAAAAAAAACAGTTGTGGTCATCACTATCCTCTTGCAATAAGACCAGCTGGATGGCAAAAACAGTGCTAGTAGAACCTCAAAAGTAAGTGGAATCAAATAATAACTGTTGACCATGCCAAAAGAGTTGAAAAGAAAAGTTTTAAGTGAGGAAAAGATAGGTTCAATTTTAGCTTTACTGGCAGAGGGATACATTGTGCATCAGGTTAATTCCATCCTTAAAATTTCAAAGACAGCAGTTCATAAAAATACAGTCAAGTTGCAGACATTGGGGACAACAAAACTACAGACCGGCAGAGGGGGAAAACGACTCTCCACTGAACAAGATGACCGCCAACTCATTTGAATGTCAGTCAGAAACCGTAGGATGACATCAAGTCATCTACAAAAAGAATGCCAAATGTGCACGACAAGGGTTCGAAACAGGCTTCTAGAGGCAGGGCTGAAGTTGTGCAAAGCTAGAAAAAAGTCATCACAGGCTGAGGTTTGCAAAAGACTATAATGATTGTCCGTAGAGGACTGGAGTAAGATCATCTTCTCTGAGGAGTCCAGTTTTAAGCTTTGCCCAACACCTGGTCATCTAATAGTTAGATGGAGACCTGGAGAGGCCTGCAACCCACAGTGTCTCACACCCACTGTGACATCTGGTGGAGTACCTGTGATAATCTGGGGGTGCTTCAGCAAGGCTGGAATTGGGCAAATTCGTCTTTGTGAAGAGTGCATAAATCAAGCCACATAAAAGGTTGTTCTGGAAGAGAACTTGCTTCCTTCTGCTGTGACAATGATCCCCAACTTTGGATTGTTTTTTCCAGCAGGACAATGCTTTATGCTACACAGCTAGGTCAATCAAGATCTGGATGGGGGATTACCAAATCAAGACCCTGTCATGGCCAGCCCAATCTCCAGACCTGAACTCCATTAAAACCTCTGAAATGTGATCAAGAAGAACATGATGAAGTTTGATGGTCACAAGCCATCAAACAAAGCCACACTGTTTTTCACTGAATTTTTGTGCCAAAAGTGGCACCAAAAAGACTGGTGGAGAGCATGCCAAACGCATGAAAGCTGTGATTAAAAAACAGTGTTATTCCACCAAATATTGATTTTAGAACTCTTCCAAAGTTAAAACATTAGCATTGTGTTGTTTCAAATTTAGCATGAACTTATTTTCTGAAAATAAGTCTGAAAACACTGACTATTGTTTGTTGTTTTTGTTTGACCAGAGTTCATTTTCTGCAAATAAGTGCTCTAAATGACAATATTTTGGGAGAAATGTTGTCAGTAGTTTTTAGAATAAAACAAACATGTTCATCTTATTTAAACACATACCTATAAAGAATATATATATTATACAATACACATACAAACATCTCAGCTCTTCGTATCAGTTTGTTTATTGTTTATGTATTTGCTTTTGTTTTCTTCCGTTATGTTTGTTTAACAAAACGGCTTAATTTAATATGAACATTGTTTTTAACACAAATTACAAGTATGAAAAAGTTAAAATGTTATAAATAAGACATGTGTTATGATTAGATTTAATGTCCATGTAAACAACCGATTAATGAAATACTATACATACAGTAAACATTGGTTAAAATGATACTGTTACAGTGATTTCATACTGACCTCATACTTTTGCATATGCACAGAAATATCATCAGTTATAATACATTTTAACACCTGCACCCGACAGACACATCATACACAGTATTTTGTGATAAAATGGCATAGAAAAATAAGACATTACCCATTGTGTTGATCCAAGACACAGAACACACTTTATTGTAGCTCCGACGACACAATTAAAGCAGTTTCACATTACTTCCATTAGACTTGATTAGCAGCAAGCTTGGGTCTCATACTGTACGTAAAAGAAATCATTTATGTAGAACATGCATGAATCGTATCAGTAATCGTCATTGTTTTATATCGGATTAAACGTTTCTCTTGTGCCCTCGTTGTTTCCTGATGTTTGAGAAGAGATTGCGTATCTGTGCGCATACATTTGACGTTAATACACAATAACGCTTAAAGGATTCTCTCCTATTCTAGCCAGTGTCGATTCATTATGCGCACTCACGACGCTGCTTTGACTGACATAACTACATAAACGTGTCCTTGCGGAAGTATATAAACTTTATAAAAATATTTTATTTGTTTTTTCTTGTTAAACATAAACATTTACAGATACAATAGATAAACAGTAAGGCACATAAACAATTACAAATAAATAAAATTAACATTTATTTAGAACAGAGAAGTAAACAACACTTCTGTGATGGCGTTATCACGTGGTATTTGGTCTTTTTCTCTCCACTGTATAGAATAGACCAATTACAATTGTCAATACTGGAGCTAATTTTTCTTCATTTTATCATTTTATAAAAAAAGCAGTAGGGTGGATTTTACTTTGTAATTTGGATTAAGATGTAGTATACAAGAAGAATGTTTCCAGCAAGATAAAGAAAAGTTTAAAGGAATGAACCATAAAACATTTGCAGTTTTTTAAAAAAACTTGTACTACTAACCTACTACTAACCTACCAACAGATAATCTCAAATTCAGTTATTCACGTTTAGTACATTTCAATAGAATTTTTATTTCAAAGAATTAACATGCAATTTACAAATATATAACTTATTTTACTATAAATTTAATCTAGATTGGATTACCTTTTAATCCAACTGATTTTACAGTAATTTATGTTGTCTGTTTACTTTGTTATAGATCTTTGATATAGATAATATGGCTACTGACCACTTTTGCTCTTTCTGTGTCACTGAGATGAGAGAAACACAAACACTCATTTTCCAACCGGTCATTTTATGCACACACATACAAACAAAGCTTATAATGTTTGCAATAAGTGAATAACTCTTAAATAAATTACATGATTAGTATGCCATGATTAGGGGCACTATGTTGTACTATACATTAGTATTTATAATTAATAACTCCTCATGCCATACCAGGTGTTTATGACTTTTTCAGCCACACACAATCAGAGATGTTAAATAATACACCAGTCCTTCCCAGCTTTATAATGGTAAAGTGCATCCATCATAAAAGTAACCCATATGACTCAGTGGGATAATACATGTCTTCTGAAGTGAAACGATATGTTTGTGAGAGAAAAAGATTAATATTTTAAGCTTATTTAGTGATCTTTACATCGCATATGTAAATATGGTGGCACGTTGATATCGCCGCATCTTATTGATTTTGTCATGTGTCTCGATGACTAGTTACAAGACACTGATTAGATCAAAATTAACAGATAACATTTCTTTAAAGGGGTCATGACGTATGGGATCAAGTTTCCCTTGATCTTTTGACATACAAGAGGTCTTGATATCATCAATATATCCTGCAAGTTTAGAAGCTTAAAATGTCCTCCTTATAAGTAAGGAAAGCATTTATGTAATTGTTCACTGGAAAAAAAACCAAATGCAAAACAGTTGGATATGTGATATCACAAGGTAGACTAATTTCATGCACTGCACTAGAGCAAGATAACAACACCTACTTTAACATCATTATATTGTTGGCTCTGTCCATGGGGGTTTAGTAGTAGAGAAGTGGAAACAGTCTTCACCTGACAGAACATTATCACCCATCATCTTGGTGGTTGACATCTTCCTCTGGGTGTGGGCCAATCTGGGTGGGAGTTGTGGAAATCAGTGAGCAGGGTGGGATCTAGGATATCGCCTCAGAGGACCCAGGAATGGTCCTCTGGACAGTAGCCCTTCCAGTCCCCAAGATACTCCAAATGACCACCACGTCGTAGGGTATCCAGGATGTCTTTCACAGCGTAGACTGCTCTGTCCTCCAGGATCAACAAAAGGGGGGGTTCTTCAGCTGGACCAGGCTCTGTGGAAAGAGAGATAGGTGGTTGATAAGGTTTGAGTGGTGAAACATGGGAAGTTGGGTAGATTTTGGGTTGTGATGATAGTTGTAAATGATAGGAGATCAATGTATCTGGGACTTGCAGTTTCTTTAAGGGCATGTGCATCATGATATCTCTAGTTGAGAGCCAATTTTTCTGCTGGGATTGGTAGAATGGAGCTTCAGTTTGCCGGCGTTGGCTTGGATTTGCTGGCAATGCACTGCACTCTGAAGATAGTGGTGTGCTGCATCCCAGACACTCTTTCTCTCCTGAACTGAAGGGACATCTCATGGTTCCCGAACCACATGAACAGTGTAGGTTGGTAGCCGAGTTCGCACTGGAAGGGGGTAAGTCCCATGGAAGGTTGATGCAGAGAGTTTTGATCGTATTCGACCCAGCCTATGAACTGGTTCCAGTTGTTCATAATAGAAGATTCATAGACCAATCTTTTGGATCTTCCTTTGTGTCTGCTGATTAAATTGTAGGTGGTAGCTGGAGGTCAGGCTTATGGACTCATCTAGGAAAGAGACGAAAGCCCTCCAAACTCATGATATAAATTGCGGACCCCAATCAAACACAATATCTTCTAGGATCCCAAAATACCTGAATATGTGGTTGCAAAGTAGTTCAACATTTTCCATGGCAGTGGGCAGACCTTTCAAAGGAAACAAACATTGATTTGGAGAATCTAGCAATGTATAGGTAACACCTTCATTTGGTAAAGTTAGTATATCCGTAATAAAATCCACTCCTAGGTGTGGCCATGGGTGGTTGGGAATGGACAGGAAGGAAGAAATTTAGAAGGAATTTGCCAGGAAAGGAATTTGCCAGCTGGTAGATGGTGTGGGCTCTTGTTAATGGCAGTCTATGCAGCTTCTAACGAACCTTCTGGTATTGTTGGCAATGTTGGGCCATCAGAAATGGTCCTTAAGTAGTGAGAGGAGACCATTGGCCCCTGGGTGAGTGCCCAAACAAGTGTGAACAAAGTGAATAAGAGTTATGTTGAGCTCTTGGAACATATTGGAAATTGGGGGGGGGGACACCCCAGCAAAGCAGGTTCAGTGGTATTGGTAGAGACCAAGGAGTTCTAAAGTTTATTAAATGGGTGTTTTGAGAGTTCCAAGTTTATTAAAATCACACTATCTTGTGAAGTATAGTTACTTAACCCCATCTTGCTTGTCAGTGGTTGAGCTGCTTGACTTTTCTTAGATATTCCAGGATTTTGCAATTGTGGGTACTGTAAATGGATGTTGTGCACCCTCTAACCAATGTCTCCACTCCTGAAGAGCAAGTTTGATGGCTAAGAGTTCTCGATTGGCTATGTCGTAGTTTTGTTCTGCTGGAAGGAGCTAGGAAGGAGCATATCTGCTAAACAAATCAACCCATTAACATTATTTTAATAACTTTCTGTCACAAGGGTCTGAGAACGATGCATGCCAGGTTTAACGTGGATCAAATGCACAGGCTGGGATGAGTTATTTCTTTAAAAAAGGAGAATGTAGGAATTCATAAGATGTTATTGTCTGCCGAAATTTGATTGGCTGCTGGTGGCCATGTTTTTTAATGTATCTGAGTGAAATTAGGGAATATGTTAAGACATCCATTAAAGAAGATGTATACCAGTTTTCAACTTTATCGAGCTCAAATTTATGCCATTATTATAGTTTTGCTGCTGTAGTGCTCCTATGGGAAAAGTACGGGAAAAGCTTGGACTTTGAATTTAGAAGATATTGGCCAATTAGTGAAAATGGGCCATGCTCACAGATTTCATTGGCTTATATCTGCTAAATGGTTTGACTGATAATTTTTTTTATTTTTTTTATTTTATTTATAACGTTTATGAGGATCTCTAGATAATGCCTGCAAAGTTTCAGGCAAATCAGACAAATGGCCTGATTTGACCAGACAAAAATTTTGTAAACAATTTTCTAGCCTACATGTTTGTGGAGATATTGAGAAAAATGTAAATTAGCTTATCAGAGTGCCACCTAATGCCGGACAGGTGTGTAAAGATGTTCAAGTTCAAGTTATTTATATAGTGCTTTTCACAGTGGCACACTGTTACAAAGCAGCTGTACAAATGAAAATATCCAAAAAAAAATCAGTGAAAACTGAAAGTGAAAATGAAAGAGAAAGAAGGAGAGAAAATTAGGAAAAGGAAGAAAATTCAAAATTGATAAAATTAACAAACAATGATGATAACACAATGTACAAGCAAATGTTCTAAGCTATTATCAGCAGTCTTCCAGTAAGCAAGCCAACGGGGCAACAGTGGCAAGGAACCAAAACTTCAGTGATATATAAATGGAGAAAAAATCTTGAGAGAAATCAGGCTTAGCAGGGAGGGCCAGTTCTCCTCTGGCACGCTAATGCTGCATTCCTTGGCTAAAGCAAAAATTTTTAAAAAGATGTCCATCACATATTCCCGGTGCTTTGGGTGGGCCCAGTGCCGCTGTAGTCATTGTTCTATGGCACGAGGATAAGCACCTGTCTGTACCATAGCAGGGGCATTTCTCAGGAGGAAGGATGCTTGGCTAAATAGATGTGTCTTTAAACTAGATTTGAACTGCGAGAGAATAGCTGAGCCCCAAACAGCATTAGGCAGGCTATTCCCGAGTTTAGGAGCCAAGTGTGAAAAAGCTCTGCCACCTTTAGTGGACTTTGCAATTCTGGGAATGACCAGAACACCAGAGTTTTG
Organism: Chromobotia macracanthus; assembly: GCA_036877525.1. Classification (NCBI taxonomy): domain Eukaryota; kingdom Metazoa; phylum Chordata; class Actinopteri; order Cypriniformes; family Botiidae; genus Chromobotia; species Chromobotia macracanthus. The sequence continues at coordinate 1,352,059 of JAZGTH010000002.1, forward strand.
AGAGCATAGGGCATGCATTGGCTTGTAGCGTGAGAGAAGATCGGCTTACCTACTAAGTACATGGGGGCTAACCCCATGGCTTAGTAGGTAAGCAGTTGAATTTTATAAATAATACGAAATTTAATAGGTAACCAGTGTAGATTGACAGAATTGTCATATGAGTCATATTTTCATATTTCTTGGACCTGGTAAGAACTGTAGCTGCTGCATTTTGGACTAACTGTAGCCTATTTATTAAGGAAGCTGGACATCCACCGAGAAGTGCATTACAATAGTCCAGTCTGGAGGTCATAAAAGCATGGACCAGCTATTCTGCATTAGAAGTAGATAAGATGCTACGCAGCTTAGCGATGTTTCTAAGGTGGAAGAAGGCAGTTTTTATAATATAAGCCACATGATTTTCAAAAGACAAATTACTGTCTAATATGACACCCAGGTCACAGTATTAGATAAAGTGCCGTTACAACCTTCTAATTGGAAACTGTAATCAGAGAGCTTCTGTTGTCTTGCGTTTGGTCCAATAAGTAATATCTCTGCCTTATTTGAATTTAAAAGAAGAAAATTATGAGTCGTCTAATGTTTTATGTCTTTAAGACAGTCCGATAATTTAGCTATAGTTGGAATATCATCCGGTCTTGATGTAATATATAGTTGAGTATCATCAGCGTAACAGTGGAAATTTACAGTATGTAACAGTGGGGTCTAATAAACACGTTGCTGGTTTGGAAGTAATGATAAGCTTATGTAGATCATCCTGGCCTATAGCTGTAAAGCACTGGAGTTATTCTAGAGGGGCAAAGTTTAAGAAGGGTGAATCTTCAGGTAAAGTTGCAGGTTGTGTATTCTCAATTATATGGCATATGGTTTCAACTTTCTCTGTGAAAGAGTTCATGAAGTCGTTACTCTTAAAGTTTGATGGCACATTGTCTTCAGGTAGTATTTGTTTATTAGTTAATCTGGCAACTGTATTGAATAAAAACATAGGGTTGTTTTTATGTTTTTCTATTTGTGTGCTAAGATGAAATGCCTTTGCTGCTTATAGAGCCTTTATATAATGGGATATCTGTAGGGTTCAGTCCTAGTCGGCTGAGGTGCAGGCCGTCAGGACGAAAAAGCCTTGGTCGCTCCCAGAAAAGATTCCAATTATTTATAAAGAGCAGTTTCTGTTCATTACACCAAGAGATTAACCATTTTTTAATGCAAATAGTCTGCTGCACCTTTAATTTCCTCGTTGGCATGTGGGAAGTGGTCCTGACATGATGATCTTCACTGTGGGAAATGAGCAGCATACCGTGTTGATCAAGGCGCTAAAGTCTTTCTTCAGGATTTCCGACTGCTTCAGCCTGGTGTAGTTCACTCCCGCGTGCAGCACAACAGCTTTGATGTTATCGTTATCTTTCAGGATTGCAGGTACCTGTGCACACACTGTGTTCACACCTTACCCTTAGTGGAGGTAGCGTGAACACGCCGGACGATGAAATCTCCAATGACCACTGCATTGCGATCCGTCGTGTGGAAGGGGGCGAAGCGGTGGTGGGTAGCGATTTCGAAAACCGAAGGCGATGTGGGCTGGTCGTGTACTGGCCCTGCACATAGAGACAGACGGCATGGAGGTGATTGCAGTGTTAGCTACAAGCTACGGACTTACCGGGGGTCTGGGTGCATTCACGTAAGATGTTCCCAGTGTGGTTCTCCACTCTCGTAGCTGGGCCTGCTTTTCAAGAAGGTCGGTAATCAGCTTCTCTACTTTCTCTAACTCCAAATGCACCATTTGCAGCTCAGATGAGTCATCACCTGCACTCATAGGTAGGCACAAATCCAAAACATTCGCCATTATTAGCATACAGAGAATGAGTAGCAACAGCAAAATGTAAACAATGCGGGGTGATATGGAATTGATATGGGAACCAATAATAATAAGTAAAAAGTAAAAATCGAGTTTTTTGATGCAATAGCGAATTATAAAGAGTTTTTAAGATCAACCACACTAACTCAAACCACACTGCAGTAACAAACCGGAAATGAGTCCCGGAAACAAGTTGCGTTGGAAACAAGGCAGTTCAGATGTGCCTGAGTAGTGGGTGAGATTTGTCACCATCCCACCAAATTTAGTTTCTCTGCGACAATCTGGCTGACCAAGGAACATTGGGTATCATTTGACTATTCATTTCCCCAAGGAATCTTTTATCTTCTTCTGATTTTTTGCCATAGTTTTCAAAAGTGAGCAACAAGCAATAAGCAAAAATAACAATTTTTCATGTCTTTGGACCAGTAGGTTGCGCTACGACAAAAGTGCATGCACCATCAGGTGCAAGGTACAAGGTTTTGTCTTTCATATCTATTTTGGTGTGTTCGCTGTCAAATTTGTTGACGTGGTATAAGAGAACAGTTGGGTTTATTTTAGCTTTTAATCACTTTTTGTCATCACTGTTTGTAGATGTAGATTTTTTTGACCATTAGGTGGCTCTGTAAACAAATTGTTAAGACAGTTAGGATGTGGTCACAAAGACACATGCAAAGTCTCATGTCAATAGACCAAAGGGCTGTTGAGACAGCCTGAGATCCTTTCACTTCAAGCAGTTTCATAAATTTAGTTATAACCTTTGACCACTAGCATGCACCGGCTCCGAACTTTGTAAGAAAATGAGTATGATGAACCATACCAAGTTTTGTAAAGATACGCAGTTGTGTTCTTAAGATATTGCATTTTAATATTACAATATCTTGCAATATTAAAAATTCAAAATGGCAGATGCCTAGAATGGCTGACCAAGGAACAGTGTGATATTGTTTGACCCAGCATGCCTCAAGGAGTTTAAAGAGACCACTCATGATTTTAGGCCAAAGTTTTCAAGTTATAAGCAACAATAACCATTTTTCATCTTTGGACCAATAGGTTGTGCTGTGACAAAACTGTGCATGCCTGTGATAACATGTATCAAGTTTCATGTTAATACACAAAAGCGAAGATATAGCCTTATATCCATTTTGGCATGCTCGCTGTAAAATATATTGAAATGGTATATGAGAACGGTTGGGTGTATCAAAAAATGTTTAATAAATTTGCTAACTAGAGTCAGCATTGTCTCTAAATGCTATGTACCAAATTTTGTCTAAAAGTATTTTTTCTCAAAATTCAAAATGGCAGAAAACTTCTCATGACGGAAAATGTCATAGGGTGCATTGGAATCAGCATGAGAGAAGGAATCAGAAGCAAAAGATTTTTTCTAGGACTTATGAGTCAAAAGTGAGTGAAAGTTTGAACTGTTGGTGGTGCTACAGGGTTTGTGATAAAGGCTCCAAATTTGGTACAGTAACATTTTAGAATGTACTCTACCTGTGTGCAAGTTCATAACTTTTCAATGTATGATTAGACATAGACACAACAGAAGAAAAAGAAGAATGTAGCTGCAAGCAGCAATTACAGGGTCAAGCCCATCAAGGACACTAAAGGAAATATTTGTGAACATCTCTGGTAATGAGATTAGGAAAAGCAGTTAAAGAAAACATAAGCAAAACCCATTACAAGACAATAAAACAATGTATAACCTTTGACCATTAGGTGGCAATGTCATCAGATTTTTATAAGGCTGTCAGGCTGTTGTAACAATGACACTCAAAATTAAATTAGTTAACTCAAATCAATTAACAAGTTTTGTAAAGACACAGCCTGATTTACATTTAATATGCTTGCCGTTAAATTTGTTGACAGTGTAAGAAAACAATCAACATGATATCCATAACTTTTTGTTGTGAGTGTCTCTAGATACTACACACCATGTTTTACGCAAATTGGACAAATGCAAAGAGGTTCTCAGTATAATTCAAAATGGCGGACAGAAAGTAGCATTGGCTAGGACAAATTTGATAGCGTAGGATTCAGCATGAGCCAAAAAATCTAAAGAAAGGAATTGCATGACAGTAAGTTATTTCAGTCATTTGTTATAAGCATTTTTAACCGTTATTTAAATGAAACTAAGGAAATGGTGTTAAAATCGGTTAGTTGGTCATTAACTGCATAGGATGGCTCTACTGGGGGGCATTTGTGCCCTACTGGTTAGATTCTTCAGTTTGATTTCCTGTGCTGACAGGAAACAACTGAAGTATCCTTGAGCAAGGCACCTTACCCCCTTGCTCCCCAGACTCTGCCATGAATTCAATTCAATTCAACTTTATTTGTTACAGCTGCAATCAGTACTTTGGTGTTAGGGTTTATAGATTTACAGCATCACAGTCAGTATTCTGATATAAAGTTTTATATGTTTGCAGCGTCGTAATCAGTGTTGTTATGATTTAAGTATTGAATTATAGTAATGACTTTTAGTAATGTTTTAATTTGGGTCTGGTGATTTTATATTCATTTTATGTTAGCCTGATGGCTGACATAATACAATAAGGGATGTTTAGGCGAGGATGCCGACGTAAAATGAGACTGAGAGCAGCTATAACATCAAACTGCTGGTATAGACAGAATCACAAATTTTACTAAAAATATGAGTATAGATTAACAGTTGCATTAATGTAATAGGTGATGGTGGCGGTTGATTTTTCACATTTCCCATGGTGGTCACCCCCTCCTTGGTTAGGCTGTTGTGAGCGTTGTCTCGTCGAACTGGACTTAATCGCTCAGAGTCCCTCAGAGGAGAGGGAGGGAGAGAGGAAGATAGAGAGAGGGAAACAAAACAGGCTTATATTAGCGTAGCGGCCGTTCACACAGAATGTGAAAGCCATGCAGTAAAGTGGGTAAAAAGTGTGCTCGGTTCTGGTTAAGTCTAGCTGTTGCGGTCTAGGTGTGACAGTAGTTGAATTATGTGATACTTTACAGGTAGCCAGTGCAATGTTGCTAGAATTGGGCTTATGTGGTCGTATTTCTTAGATCTAGTGAGCATTCTTGCAGCTGCATTTTGGACCAGCTGATGCTTTTTTTTGTGTGACACACCCCCCCAGTAATGAGTTACAATAGTCAATTCTTGAGATCATAAATGAGTGGATAAGCTTCTCAGCATCTGAGACAGACAGCATGTGACGAATCTTGGAAATGTTTCTAAGGTGTAGGAATGCAGTACGACACATATTGGAAATGTGACAATCGAATGAAAGGTTCTTATCTAGCATCACACCAAGGTTCTTAACTGCGGAAGCTGGTACAATAGTGCAACCTTTAATAAGGATGTTGTAGTCTGTCATATCTAGTTTAGAGCTATTGGGTTCAATAATCAAGACCTCTGTCTTATTTGAGTTAAGCAGAAGGAAGTTGTTAGCCATCCATTTTCTGATGTTGTTAATACAGTCTGTTAGCTCAGAAAAGCGATGGGTTTTGCCAGGTTCTGAGGAAATGTAAAGCTGAGTATCGTCAGCATAGCAGTGAAAACTGATGTCGTATTTCTTAATAATATCTCCAAGCGGAAACATATATAATAAGAAAACAATAGGACCAAGAACTGAACCCTGTGGCACGCCATATTTGACCTGAGAGTAACAGGACTGTTCCTCGTTAACATAGGCAAAGTGGTAAGGGTCAGTTAAATAGGATTTAAACCAGGCTAGTGCTTGACCACTAATGCCAACACAGTTTTGCAGTCTATCAAGAAGAATTTTATGATCTATGGTATCAAAAGCTGCACTGAGGTCCAGTAATATAAGAAGGGAGGTTTCACCACGGTCAGATGCTAAAAGGAGGTCGTTTGTAACTCTGAGCAAGGCTGTTTCTGTGCTATGGTGGGGCCTAAATCCTGACTGAAATTTGTCATATATGCTAGTATTTTCGATAAAAAGGGAAGATTTGAAATTGGTCTGAAGTTGGTCAGCTCTTCCTGGTCAAGATTTTGCTTCTTAATGATTGGCCTAATAACTGCTGTTTTAAAGGCTGCTGGAACATAGCCTAATTCTAATGAGGAATTTATAATATTGAGCACTGGTTCCGACACAGCAGGAAAAACTTTCAGTAGTTTTGTGGGAATGGGATATAATATACAGGTAGATGATTTTAATGAGTTCAATATTTAATACTGAATATAATTCAATATAAGAGCTCGTCCAATGAAATGGCAGTAAATGAGTCTAGTAGTACTTGAGGCATGCTGTAGTACGCAATTCTATTAGACAGAGGCAAGGCTGATTGAATAGATTCTATATTTTTTTCTGATTTGCTCTATTTTATTTGTAAAGAATTTCATACAATCATTACTACTGTGCTGTAGTTTAGCATCTATGTCTGTTGAAGCTTTGTCTTTAGTCAAATTTGCAACAATATTGAAAAGAAATCGTGGATTATTCTAATATTCTCCGATCAGCTTGCTTAGGTAGGTAGATTTAGCCGTTTTTAGAGACTGTTTGTATTTGTGGACACTCTCTTTCCATGCATCATGCCATACCTCTAAGTTTGTATTCCTCCATCTAGGCTCCATTTTTCTAGCTGCCTTTTTAAAAGCTGATAAGTCGTTATTATAGCATGGTGCTGGCGCTCTCTCCTTCATCTTCTTTAGTCTAATTGGTGCAACAACTTCTAGGGTACCTGAAAAAGCTTTGTTTAAGGTTTCTGTCACAGCATCGAGATCTTAAATGTTGTTTATTACATGATGCATTTGAGACAGATCTGGAAGATTGCTAATAAAACTATCTTTGGTAGTAGATGTGATTGTTCTACTTGGTCTTTGTTGTGGTGTTGGACGAGAGGGCTCATCTAACATTACAGTGTAGAAGACGGGACAGTGATCTGAAATAGCATCGTTCTGAGGTAATATTTCTTGGTTGTTTATATTGAGTCCAAATGAGAGGATTAGGTCCAAAGTGTGATTACATTTATGCGTGAGTCCCGACACCTTTTGGCTAATGCCAAGCGAGTCCATGATATCCATAAAAGCTGTACGTAACACATCATTTGGGTTATCGACGTGGATGTTAAAGTCACCAACGATTAAGGCCCTATCTACAGTGACTACCAGTTCTGACAGAAAATCTGCAAATTCTTTAAGAAAGTCTATATGATGGCCTGGTGGTCTGTAAATGGCAGCCATGACAAAAGGCAATTGTTTGTCTATAAGTGACATATTTAACACCAATATTTCAAATGATTTAAAGTTGTGCTTAGATTTATGATTGACATCAAATATTTTGCTATAGATTGTAGCAACACTGCCACCTCTACCCTTCAAACGAGGCACATGCTTATAGTAATAATCTTGTGGTGAAGATTCATTCAGGCTTATGAAGTCGTCTGTTTTAAGCCAGGTTTCTGACAGGCACAGCGCATCTAAATTATGGTCTGTAATAATTTCATTGACCATAAGTTCTTTATTTGAAAGCGACCTGATGTTAAGCAGACCGAATTTTAGCATTTTCATACTATCAATTTGTAGGTTGTTTCCTAGTTTTATATTAATCAGGTTTGTGTGTTTTGATTCAAAGGGTGCTTTATGTTTGTTTGTTCCGTGAGCAGACACAGTCTCGATATGTTGATATTTAGGGGGTACAAACTCTATGTGCTGTGAATTATGTGACCTATGTGACATGTCAAGGTGGCTTGCAGGTGGATGGATAAACCTTCCTGGCTTCCTGGCCAGGAAATCATTTTGATTCCTGGCCTGGGCCCTGGATAGTCAGATACTAGTCATTTTAAGACTATTGGTCAAATTTCTAGAGAGGACAGCATCTCCTCCCTCTGAGGGATGGAGGCCATCTCTCTTTAACAGGTCAGGTCTCCTCCAGGAATAATTCCAGTTGTTTATAAAGCCTGTATTATTCTGCGGGCACCACTTAGACATCCAGCCATGCAGGGACAGTAATCTGCTGTAAATCTCACTACCCCGGTAAGCGGGTAAGGGGCCAGAGCATGTTACATTGTCTGACAAAGTATTTGCAAGTTCACACACCTCCTTAATGTTATCTTTGGTGATCTCCGATTGGCGGAGTATCATGTCGTTTGTGCCGACGTGAATAATAATCTTAGAGAATTTACGTTTAGCATTGGCCAGCACTTTGAATTTTGATCTAATGTCAGATGCTGTGGCTCCTGGTATACATTCAACAATGGTGGCTGGTGCCTCTATTTCCACGTTCCGTAAAATAGAATCACCAATAACCAGGGCGCTTGATACCGGTGTCTCAGCAGGTGCGTTGCTGAGTGGGGAGAACCAGTTAGACAGTATAACAGGAGCGGGAGTGATTATGAACACACACTAAGAGCAGTGGGCAACCATTTACTTAACTGATACAAACTACATAGACCTATAAGCTATACATAATTTCTTGCTCACTATAGCATTTAGCCCACTAGACCATTAGCATTTCCTAGCAGTTCCTGAAGTAGTCGGTACCTACCTATTTCCCCACATCACTAAGTGATTGTTGAGTGTTGGCTTTTGCTGAACATGAGACTGCAAAGTGGTCAGGCCACAGTACAAGCACAATCCCTTGTTTTTTATTTTGGTTCTTATTGGATGTTTAAAACGGCAACCCCAAAATAAATCACAACAAAGAAATTATAAACAAGGAACAGGTACTGTTAGCACTGCTATAAACATGACTTGTGTGACATTGACTTGTCACCTTGGCAGAGAAGAATCAGCTACTGTGCAGCCTCCATCCTATACAAAACCCATCACAAACCTTTAGCATCTCTACCATGATCAGTTCGAAGGTCTTGTAGAATGAGAACCTGCCAGTGAGATTCTGCAGTAATGGGTCGGCTGTGAGCAGTGTCAACACATAAGTCATCTTGGATTGATTGGTCACAGAGCAAAGATGACTGAGCACTGGGTGAGTAACGCTTGGGTGGGCTTGGGTGAAGAACAAGTCAAAAATGTCTAGTCTTATTGTAAATGATTCTTTGATGAAAGTGTTTGGTTACAGTCTTTCATTAAAATTTTTATTCGAGATTTTCCATTTAAAGTTTTGTACATCCTGTTTTTAACTCAGAGGGAGGGATGTCTTTGTATGATTGTTAAATATTGAATCTCAACTGTTAAAAGCATTTCTCAGTTTTAACTGGTTGTACCGATCATACATGCATCCTGAGACATACTGGAGCATGGACATTAGATCAGCCTTAATCCTTTAACAACATTTCAACTTCCTCTCTTATTGCAATCTGATGGGTTTGTTTTTAGCCATCATCATTTCCTAATTCCACTTTCTCAAACATCACACCGCAAAACCACCATCAGTATCTCTTGTATTTTCCCAGAACATTTCTTTGAAGGAAATGCACTGTCAGTTTGGTTGAGCTGAATGTGGACTGTACCCCAGCATCACATAGTGTTTAGAAACTAGAGGTGTGTTCGAGAGAAAGGAGAGTGAAAAATGTTTTTGTGAGCATAAAGAGCTTATCACATTTACAAGATTTTAACAAGATTCCTTTGACTAAATACTCAATTTAAGCGTACTGATTAATAGTGGTCAGCTGATATTGGCTAATACAATTTAATCAGCAATTAAAATACAAATACACTCCCCGCAAATTTATTGTTGCTATTTCTTTTCATAAAGTTGCAGTAAAATCATTAAGACTACCTAATACAAACAGAGGTATGAAAGTAATGTAGTGACCAAAACTGCTAAATGTATTAAAACTATCTTAGGTTTTAGGTTTGTTGTCTAGATTACAGTTCCCTTTCTGTCAGTCACTTGATGTTGTGTCAATGACGACACTAGGGGTGTGCTATTGGGAGCCCCAGTCGCTTCTAATCTTTATATAAAAGGCCAAGGAAATTTGGCGAGTGGAATTTGCATGCCAATCTCCTTTGCACATATCTGTGTATATAAGGGAGCTGGCATGCACTTAGGCTCACTTGTTCTTCACAGCCGTCAGATGGCTCTTTTATTTAAATTCTTCATCCTGCTTGTCATTGTGCATCGGAGGGTGCACTGTTGCTGTCAGACCAGGACGACTCGCCTGATGGCGTCTGCTCAGGGTGGGGCACAGAATGAGGTGGACATCGAGTTAACAGCAGCACTTTCCCGGGTGGCTGTAAGTATTGGGTTGGAGTGGAATTCTCCTCATTGTCCGGAGCACTTGTGGCTTGATGATTTGTTCCTAGGCACAAGAAGAGGCTCAAAGTGACTTGCCCAACCCCAGTGGCTTTCTTTTCAGAGGTGCATGATGAGCTGACAAAGTCGAGGACCTGCTTTGCAGGCTTGTCCACCCTAACTATCTTGGATGGTGGGGCGGCAAAGGATTTTGCACAGCAGTGATGCAGACTGAGACCATTTAGCACATCCCACTTAATGGCCATTGCAACCAATCCTAGATCTGCGTACCTTCAATCGGGCACTTCACAAACAGACTTTCAAGATACTAACACAGAAGCACATTATTACATCCATAGGCCACCTAGATGGTTCGCATCAGTAGAGCAAGGATGCATACTTTCATGTGTCAATGCAATTTTATTATATAAAGATCAGAGGTGATTGAGGCTCCCAAGAGCTAACCTCTAGTGTCATAATCAACACAACGTCTCAAATGTAACCGAGACGTTCTGCACACCACACCAATATGAGATGGGATATATAATATAATATAATCCTGGGATTAAACAATGACACTTAGGGGATTTTCCTTCACTAGTCACTCTTTTCAGTTCTCACTTTTCTGTTTAAAAAATTTACATTGGAAAGTTCAATATATACAAACAAATTTGTATATAGGCACAATTTATACTAAATTTAAAATAAATTTAAGCATATGCTAATTTTATGTGTAAGGGCTTTAGAGATTTAAACACTTTTAAACATTACGATAACTATTACTTCAAGTGTGTCAAAATTACATTTGTAATATATTATGTTAAATTTACTCAATATTAAAAAAATGTTTATTCTCCATTAATTCTCAACTGAACTATGAATTATTCAGACAGGTGAACAGAATTGCTGATAATCTTATCAGTACTAATGAGTACTAATCAGTATTAATGAAACTTGTGTTTGGCTTATATTTCTCCTTCTTTCCTGATTTTCCTCATTTAATTGTTCAGTCTTCCCTTCATTTTCCCCCACTCCTGCTGTCATTAGTTACCATGGATACATCTCTGTGGCATTATTGCTGCTCTGTCTGGTTGGGGGGTGGGGTGGGGTGGGATGGTTATATTGTTCACTTCCATGAAAAGACTGGGGGGGATTTGGGGGCCGATAGAATGGGAGGAGATGGAGGACTGGAGGAGGGGTGCTGGAGTGTCAGTGGACAAGAGCCGATACCAAAGACCATGTTGCTAGTTTTCCCTTGGACTTATCAGACATGGTTTATTGTGTAAATGGGGTTGTGTGTGTATGAATGTATATTTCATCCACTGCTGGAAAGAGGAAACCAGAGGTATGTCATACGGAGAGCACAGCTGGTGAATTTGATTGATTTCTGAGGTTGGTGTATAAATATGTAAATGTGATGTATTTATAAAATGATAGCTTAGGGTTTCATATTTTTTTCACAATATCTGCTACTAAGCATTTCAAACACCACCAGGTGTTAGTGTCTTGTGATTCTAGAGTATACTGTAAGTACTCAAGCCTGTTGAAATATACATGCTCATCTTTTATATTATATTGAGAGATCCGTGATGGGGCTGATCTTATACTGTTTTATTTTCTCATTGGTATTTTAGTGGGTTTAGAAGGTTATGATGTCTTTTTATGAATTGTTTTTTGCCTTTTAACTGATTGTATTCAAATTTGCTAGGCCAAATTTGCCTGATATGGCAAGAGTGACTTATTTTATTCATACTTAGCGGGTTGTTCAAATCAGTAACCCCAGGTATTAAACTTAATCTTAAGTAATTAATCCTGCACTGCTTGTGATGACTCAAATCATGTAGCTTGTTGAATAGAGACACCTTAGCAACCACATAGCCACGCCCTGGCAGCCACCCACAACATGCTATAATAGCATTGCACAGATTTTGCCAGGGAAGCACCTGTGACTTTTTTAGAAAATGTAAAAATCTACTTGTTACAGCATGTTAGCTGCAAAATCTTGTGTGTTTGATTATATTAAATGATGTACTATTGTCACTCCTATAAAGTCTTTACATTTCTGTAAGAACATGTAAATATTTCTAAATACCACAGTTTCAGTTGGAGAAGCTTATCTTTTAAAAGGATAGTTCATCCAAAAACGTGTTGAATAAATGTTCTGTCATTATTTACTCACCTTTGTGGTATTCCAAACCCATGTGACTGACTTTTCTTTAATAGAAGTGCCTATTTGCTTCCACTGTATGATAAATGAACAGCACTAATATTGATGTTAAAAAATCTTGTGTTGCACTGAAGATAGAATGTCACAAGTTTGAATCATAAGTGTAAGTAAAGGCCCATTCAAAGATAGCTATAACGAAAACAATTTTAGCATTCACACCAATGCACAATAACTCTAAGTTCTAAGATTGTGCGCTGCAGTACAGGCATGAGCCTTTGAAATTTGAATGGATTTGATTGACTGTCAATGTTTTATCGTTAATCAGCTGTTAAAAATCACCAAGAAAATCCCCTTGCATCTTTATTGTTGAAGCTGTGGTGTGGGCTGTGCCATTATTTTATAGTTAGAACAATTTTTACAACTTTATAGTTAACGTTATTGTCCATACTGTGAGTACTACTTAAATGAAGACATATTTTCTGGTTTTGGGTAAACTATCCTTTACTATCCCTATACTATCCCTACTATCCCTAAATACTATTGCATTGACACTATTCCTTTAAATGTCTGTCATGGTCTGCCAGTGATAGTTGATTAGTTCTTGCCCTCAGATTCAAACATCCTTATAGAGCTGTTTAATAAGAAGAAAAAGTGTTACTTCAAGGATTGTAGTGCAGTTGTGACACTGACCATTTTAACCCTTTGTACAAAATGTCCAGTTTCTTTGCTTTTATTGAAACACACAAGATGCTGTTTGAACATTCTTAAATCATGCTAGATAACCATGTTTGTTCATGCGAGCTCAAGTGTGCTATCGAAAAAGACCTACCAACACAATTCTTATATTGTGCTATCCTTAAAACTTTTGTACTTATTTTGAAAAAAAGACTAAATTGAAGCATTTTTACTGGTGGTCAGACAGTTGGTCCCTACACAGAAAAAGCACAGAACATTATGGAACTTGAAAGCTTGAGAAACAAAATTGGTGTTGATTAGATTTATTTGATGTACTGTTGATAAAGAAAAATGTTGAACGTTCCTAGAAAATATTACTTAATCAGTTCTTATAGTTATTACTAACATCATTAATCTCTGTAAATAATAACTTTCCAAGAGTACTTCAAGACAACATATGTTGTCATTGCAAAATGTCATGAATATCAGAATATGACAGAAATGTTTTTGTTAGTGATGATTAGTGAACTGCACATTCTTTCTCGCTGATGCTCTCGGGTGCCTTAGTAACTTAGTAGTTTGTGTTTTGAAGAATTATTTTTAACAAGAGAAACAAATGTTTACATATACATATATTATTATTTAGTATATGTATTATGTAGTATATGTGTCACGGATTCATTAGACTCTCATCAGCACCCCTCAACATTCCCAGTCTCCAGAATACTGGTCACCAGCACTTATAGTCAGCAGACAGCAGACAGCAGTTTGCTCATCAGCCACCACACATCTAAAAAAAGTTCAGTCTGACATTACACTGGACAGTGATCTCCTCTTAATCTCCAGTTCCTCTGAAAACTGTCTAGCAATTCTCAGGTGAGATTCTGCATGTGTTTCCAAGTGTGTTCTCTACTGAGGTACAACAAATGATACTTGCCTGTGCACTTACTTGGGATCTTACCTGTTTTTTTAACTATGCTCTTAACTGTGCTCTTTTTTTCTTCTGCTGAACACACACAATATGTCCATATATAATTATATTCAAACATGATATTTACATGAAAGCAGGGACAGAGAGATGAGAGTGTGAAGCAGTGACTTCCATAGGTAAGCAATAAGTTACTTATTATAAGTTACAATAAGTTATAAGTAACGTGCTATATGATGAATGTCATGACTGAAGACCATTGTTAGGCATGACGCAAAGCCCCCCTTCAGTCCAAGGACTGGAACTAACCGTTTTATAAGGAGTGCATATACAGCATACTGTATATGAGTGTTAGGTCTTTGGGTTTTCTGTAGTAAAGCCCAGTAGACTACTGTTGTAATTATCAAAGAGATGTAATCAGGACATACCTCAACACCACACACGCACGCACACACACACACTCACACGCACACACACACACACACACTCACACGCACACACACACACGCACACACTCACACGCACACACTCACACACACTCACACACACACACGCACGCACGCGCGCGCACGCACACACACACACACACACTCACACGCACACACAAACACACACACACTCACACACACACACGCACGCACGCACGCGCGCGCACGCACACACACGCACACAAACACACGCACACACAGAGTGCTTGCAGTGGAGAGGTTAGGAGACAGAAGGCTGACAGATGGGAGGAGCTGGTGCTTCATCTCTCATCATCTCACTGCTGACCCATTTCCCATTCCAGTCAATTGCTTTGTATGTGTGTGTGACAGCTGATGAATCACTGTTTTGCCTCACAGTGAAAAACACAGACATGGCATGCCATGCTTGATCTGCTGGTAAATGTTGCTGAGATTGTGGGGGTCATAAGCTTGTTTAATTATTTGTATTTTTATTTGTTTGTTTAACTCTGATAACTGATTATACTCTGAGGCATGTAATGACTGGAGGCTTTGACATCATAAAGAGTGCATGTATATGTTGATTATTCACACATTGAAGAAGGTCTGAAAGCCAAAACATTGTGTCCCTTCCCAAATATTGTAGTAAATTAAAGCAGTGAGTAAAACTTTAGAGTATATGGTTAACTTTCGAGGGAACGAGACACTGCGTCTGGCTTGACGCTATGGGGAACGCCTTCGGTGTGACCGGTGTCTGAATTCATGTCACGCTAATGAAATTGGCCCACAGCAGTGCCTAATGCCCGTCAGGTGCATACGCGAGTATAATAGGGCACCTGTAGAGCATGACATCAGCTTTTTTGTCTTCAGGAGCCATTTGTCTGTTGTTTTCGTGTCGAAGTGCTGATAGACCTAACTGTGAATAACTTCAGAAAGTGCTTGCCTCCGTGTCTGGGATTTCTGACCTGAGGACGTGTGAATTCTGTGTTGTTTTGCTGGGTTGAAGAACAGCAGCTCTCAGCTCTCGAGGGAGCTGTGGGCGCATATTGTGAAGGCTTCTCGCTGTCAATCTCGCGGCAATCTCTTCTCGTCTGGCTGTCTGTCCAGGTGAGCCTGGGCAGACGCCTCGCGGATCAGCTCTCATTGTTGCTGAGGAGAGAAGCTTTCGTGGGCGTTCTCTGATCTGTGAAATATCATCCTGCTGTCAGTGAGCAAACAACGCAGGATATGGCTGGGCGACAAGATCGTGGGTGAGCTTTCCCAACCTGCCTGCTTCGCATGTGTGGAGCTGTGGCCGGTTCATGTTTTGCTGGTGCAAGAAGCCAGCTATCGCTCGTGACCGGCTTGATGAGTGGCTGAACTAAGAAGCTCCCATGAGCCTGCCCTTTCTCCTTCATCTCACGCTGGGGCAGAGTTTTTGGAGCTGTATCTCTGTCTTCCTGGGTAATTTGCACGAGTGTGCAGGAAATGGGAGAGCACAGGCATACGGGACGCCTCACACTCATGAGATGAGGTAATTTCTCTGTGGGTGGGGCTTGGTCCCGGGAGGCTCCGACTCTGCCAATCACTCTCTTGAGGGTCCTCTGCTCCCCGGTAGCCGTCAGGAAGAAGATGACGTTAGTTCCGGGTGGCGGTGGCCATTGTTCACAGGCTCACCTTGGGACAATGACTCCTGGGCTGTGTGCCGAGTAGTACTTTACAGTGGGTCCTCTGCCCCCCCCTCCCCAGAGCAGGAGGCAGGTAGAGTGGAACTCCGCTCCTCCTAGAGATCTAACCCAGAACAGGATGCGGGTAGAGTAAAGCTCCGCTCCCCCTAAAACTCTACCTTTATCTCTACCTTTATGCAGTCGGCACACTTGTTTGATGGCCCAGGGGATTGGTGCTCTTACACCCCCTGTGTGTTAGTGCGCTGTATCTGACAACAGGGCTCTGCGTTTAGGTGGTGCCTTCGCTGCAGGAAGGCTTTGAGTAGGGTTGAGTGAATGCCTATGGTGATTTGTGCATCTACACAGACCAGTAGCAGTCGCTCCCCTCGGCATGGCATAGTTGGTATTGCGTTCCCCATAGCGTCAAGCCAGATGCAGTGTTGAGTTCCCTCAAAAGGGAACGTCTCTCGGTTATGTATGTAACCTAGGTTCCCTGAGAAGGACTGTGTCTTGTTGCCATGCCTACGGGTGCCTGTCTACGTCTCCTTCAGACAAAAAAGCTGATGTCATGCTCTACAGGTGCCCTATTACACTCGCGTGCACACCTGACACGCATTAGGCACTGCCGTGGGCCAATTTCATTAGTGTGATTAGACATGAATTTAGACACCGGTCACACCGAAGGCATTGCCTATAGCGTCAAGCCAGACGCAGTGTCTCGTTCCCTTCTCAGGGAACTGAGGTTACATATGTAACCGAGAGACGTTTTCAGGTGTAAAGGTTATGAGCTTCTTGTTATTGAATGGCACATTATTCAATTTAATTTTATTTCTATAGCTCTTTTTTATAAATATGTTAGAGAACATTTACTTTTAGTAATTTAGCAAACACTTTTATCCAAAGCAACTTAGAAATAAGGAGAACAACAGAAGCAATCAAAATATAAACTTTAGGGCAAGCAATACATAAGTGCTAGTGACCAGACTAGACAAATAAGTCTAGTGCAGTATGCACAGCAATTTTTTAGTTTTTTATATAAATAGTATAGAAGTAGGTAAGCGCTAGTATTTGTGGGTCAAGTGTTGATGAAAAAGATGCGTCTTTAGTAGTGGAAAATGGCTTATGACCTTGGGTTGAGTTAGGTAGGTCATTCCTCTAGTGGGGAACAGTGAAGGTATGAAAGAGTGATTTAGTGCCTCTTTGGGATAGTACCACAAGTTGCTATTCATTTGCAGAACGCAAGCCTCTGGAGGGTATATAAATCTGAACTACTGAGTTTATGTATAGGCAAACAAAAACTTGGGTGAGGAGTTGTGTGGTGTGCCCCGATAAGAAGGGTCTGATCTTTCTGATGTTGTGTCCATCCATCCATCCCTCCAAACACCAGACTGGTTGTTGTCCAGGAGGTTGTTCTGAATGGAAGAGTTGAACTCGCTCAAGTGTCTTTGCAATGAATGAAAAAAGGGACATCGATCTGTAGTGAATTTGGGGTTGGTTGCTTGAGCAGTGGGGTTACCCAAGCCTGTTTAAAAGGATACTCCACCCAAAAATGCAAAGTATCCCATAAATTCTAAAATCTCCAAAAAGTACATCCACCTATCATTAAAGTTTGACTCCAGTTTGTTAATAAATGTCTTCTGAAGTGAAACAATATATTTGTGAAAGAAAATTATTGATATCAAAGGTGCTATTTCAATCATTAAATACACTCAAAATATAAATAATTTTCTTTTACAAATATATAATTTCGCTTCAGAAGACATTACCTTTTCATAAACCTCCTAGATTTAAGCCTTCGCATGCAATGACAGATATTTCTGATACACGTCCATTTCTGCAAATGTGCTGTAGTTACCATCAGTTTAGTCAACTTTATATTCATAAATATATGATAAGAATCTTAGAATCACCAATTAATTTTTCTAATATACCTCCTAATATGAACAATAAAATTTATAATAGTACCATGTTTTATGTATTATGTTGTGTTATATTTCATAATTTTCCTGTTTTCTGTGTTTTCCTTCTCATTATATGTAAAGTTGCTTTAAAACAATGCAACATTGTAAAAAGCACTTTATAAATAAATTATTGTAAATTATTTATTTAAAAAATTAAATTATTTAGGAAAGGCAAATAAATTATTGTAATGTAGACCAATAAAGAACATAACACTAAATTTATATTTTTGTTATCTTAATTAACCTGGCTACTGTAGTAACCAAGAAACTATATTAGTAATGATCATATAAGCTCATCTTTAAACTTGACCTTACCTTACACTGCAGCTTTTTTTTTATCTAAACAAGCAGTTAATGTATGCGTTTAAAGGTATTGTATACCACACACTGGTCAGTCTCATTGACAGATGTGTTGTGAAATGACAACTGTTTCTATTAAAGCACTGGGCTCGGTAAAACTGCAAAACAAAGAATTAGGACCAAATGCATTTGCATTTTTAGCTAATCATAAAACATTATCTACATACTCACATACAAAACATCTCTATCATACTCACAATGTCAATAATTTTGCTCATTCAGGGTTTTGACATGGGCTTGGCTGTCATGGCTTTGGAGGGTGGAGTTTTGGGGAAGATATGTACTAGTAGTTACCAGAAGGTAGGAAAAGGGCTCACCATTTGGAGCACCCATAAAATCCCCTAAAGAGTTTTCTTTCCTGTGTTGACATAATTTATGGAAACAGGATGTTTGGTCAGGATATATTCAAGGGCTTGTCTTTTTTTGATAAAATAGCCCATAGGTTTTAGTTACATCCCAGTCATAAGCTATAATTTGCTGCTTGCTATGTGGTATTAAGTGGTATTAAAGTGCTCTCAATACAATTTTGTTAACATTCTGACTCCTATTTATTGCAATAGTACCCTTAGTTTTGGACTGTACTGACACCTGTCACCCTGAATGTATGAGATTTGAACAGTTTGAACTTTGGAAACTGTTTGTTTATGTTTTGTATTCGTTTTTGTCCATATTTTTCACACACCTCCACAAAGGAGATTATTTGATTTAATCTCAACAATTTTTTAGTGTGGTTGTTGATTTGTGTTGTTATTATACTTTGTTGCACAGACCTTTGTTTGTAGCAGTGATTGCTTGAGGCTTGAGTCCGCTGTGCTTATCGTCAGTCTGTGTATTTTAGCTGTAGTTTAGCTGTTGTCTATTTATAGTAATTATTTATTCTAAATAAATAAATAAATCATGTGAAACAGAAATTTATTTGATTTTATACCTCAAATCTCTATATGACATCATTGAGTGGAAGGGAGAAAACTGTACAACATCATGTCAGCTAAACAGGAAAGATGCTATTTATATGGTCATTTTGATTGACTACAGAATAATCCAGCTTTGTCATATTTAGTTCATAATGTTGTGCAAACTATAGCTAAAAACATACTAACACACATACTTGTGTGTGAAGTGGGTTTGGCAGGTGTTGTTCTTTACTGCTAAAAACAGCAGGTGAAGTCAGTGCCAGGTCCTTTTTTCTCCTCACCTGAGGCAACAGGGAGGAACCTGAAAACATGCACACATACACATAGACACACACACACTTTCTGAATCAGTTCTGAGGAGAAACACCTCAGGTTAGTGCTCTGCAGTCATGTATTATTTGTTTTTTACTGTGTTACTGTAACATGTTTGTTAACCCAGAGTCCAGAATAAAGACTGTTCTTTGAAAGCTCTTCTTGGAGATCTCAGTTATGTAAGTATAACTTTGTTTATAATGTTTGTGGTAAAATTCCTTACAAGAAACTAAAATAAATGCAAATGAGTCAGTTGTTACAGTATGACAGTATGACTATTAGCATAAAATGACTGTGATAACAGTTCGTATAGTTTAACATTAGCATTTTTTAAAAACATTTTAGTTCATATTGAAGGACCGTCTGATATGTTAAGACATTGTCCCTTCTGAAACTCTAAGACACTCTGGAAAAAAAGAATCTGAGAAGCAAAAGATTTATTCTCTATTTCATCTCATTTGTGTCTGTGAGAAATAACTGAGATATTAAAGAGATCTCTCCTTTTTCCTTCCCATGGGAAATTTGTTTTAGTACTCAAACTTACAGCAGTATCATTGAAAAATCAATAAAAGGCTACAGTATTGTAAAATGCTTTACTGCTTTTAACAGTTTAATTAATCTTTGTATTCAAATGGCTGATTTCATGATGATGAAGTGTTCAGGATTAGATTTTAGTTTTAGATTATATTTGTACTGCATTGTAAGCTTATCATCACAACTCAGGCAGTTTGTGATCTGTATTGTGAAGGACTAATAATTTTTTAGTTTGGGATATAATTGTCTCTTTATTGGTTGTCCAATCAATGGCTGATGTCTTTCTGGTTGTGATGAAGGTCAGGTCCTCCCTGGATTTTAGCTGTTAAAGCAAAAAAGAGAATGTGTATACTGTTTTGAGATAAAATGTAGTATAATGGTAAAACATTGTTTAATGAGGCAGCAAGGCAACTCGACTGTAAAATGTACATGCACATATGCACATATGACTTTATCACCTTATCATTTATGACTTTAAACACCATGTTAGCAGTCAACAGTTTTTTCATTAGTTGATGACAATATCAATATATTTAAAGAAAATCACACATTGCAGCGTTCTGGTATAAATCTGCAACAAAATGATTGTGTGATATTGGTTGCAGTTCAATGGGCAGCAGGAAGTATGTAAATATGCGTCTAGTTGTGTGCAACTACTTCCTTATGCCAAACTAACAATGACGGCTTGGGATGTTTTTAAATAATTAGTGGAGTACTAAGGATGCAGGAGTGTTTGATTACCTTTATCTGACATATCAAGGAAATTGAAAACTTTGTTGTAGTTCTGGTCCTTGTGATGGCTAGAGTTTTATTATTACATGTACACATCTTATTATTAAGATGTACACAAATGTGATATGCACAGATATAAACAAACAAACATTGTACATTATTAGCTAAATATCAGATATTATCAACTTTTGTAACAAGTGGGTATATGTATCAGCTAAAAATATGTGTATTTTTATTATTTTTATTTTCTCAGTTTTGGCTCTTTTATGTATAGATTTGTCCACACCTGTACTGCTGTAGACCCGTTACAGAGAAGGAAAACACTGCCTCTTCCCAGACCATGCCCCAGTCAACTCACAGAGAGACCACACCCCCACCCATTAGCCACGCCCAAGAAGCCCACAGCACAGGCACCCCACGGTATTGATTTTTCCATTATCAAACAT
Source organism: Chromobotia macracanthus (assembly GCA_036877525.1). NCBI lineage: Eukaryota > Metazoa > Chordata > Actinopteri > Cypriniformes > Botiidae > Chromobotia > Chromobotia macracanthus. Next base: position 1,373,146 of record JAZGTH010000002.1, read on the forward strand.
GCTTGCTTAAACATGTTCACAACATAATTCAGTGACATTTCATTGTCCTAATAGGGCTTTTGAATATTTCCTGCATGTGTGTATGCTTGTGATGAGCATGCACAGGGTTTTTTGTGTGGGTTTTATATGGGACAAAACAGACAGAGGAAGGAAATGCAAAGAACTTAGACTATCTGCTTCCTAAATTTAACTTAAATAAATGACATCATAAACATCATGTTTTATTTAGTTGCAACCCATTTAAGCAATTCATTAAACTGATTTTTGTTTGAGTCACATACTGTTCATTATAACTGTTCATTCACATACACAGTATATCTTCATGTCTTGCTGGGTGTGTGTGTCTGCGTATTTGTAACACTTGTTTGTGTAACCACAACACTTCGCATGCTCATTTATACTTCCTGTTCTCACATCAGGAAGCAGCCAGTTGCTCGGACAGCTGAAGTGTCTCTGTTGTACTTTTCTTTTTTGTTAGCATTGTTAACTTTGTCATTTGTTTTGTCATTTGGGTTTATCAGAATGAAAGGTTGAGTGAATGAAATGGGATCAGACCTTTGTGATGGTGACATGACAAAGATTGTGTGATTGTTCTTGGTTTGTCTTCGTGTCAGTGCCCCTTAAGCCTCTGCACCTGCTGTTGCGGGGTCTCATTCCCCAGCACCCTATTGCCCTCTGCCCAACCCTCCTCAGAAACTCAGAGGCCCATCTGCAGGACCAAGGTTCATCAAGAACTTCCACAACTTCAGGTAAAGTTTAAGTGTGTCTGTTACACTGGGTATTACACAAGTTACACTGGCAATGTATTTTTAGAGTATGTCAGGTTGAGGAGTTGGATATGTGTATTATAGTGTGCCTGTGTTATTTATAATGTTTGCAGAGAAAAACATCACTGTTCCATTGGGTTACTAGTTTGTTAAACTTGTTTGACTTGGGAATAGGCTCTTTTGACAACCACCTAGCAACCACATAACATTACACTAGCAAACACCTAGCAAATCCACAGTCACACAGAGTACTCTGACAACTGCACAGCAGTCTAAATGGAAGAAACTATTTAGAACACTTTAGTAACCACACAGCAATACAATAGCAACCACCCAGATATGCATAAAAATAGCAATTTTGGAGCTTTTTGGAGTGCCACTTACATTTTCTTCAGAAAGTTTCTTTACACTTTATTTTCTAAAGGCTACTGTTTTTTTTGTTTTTAATAAACCGAGAGTTTAATTAGAATGCTTGACTGTTCTAACTTCTTAAGGTTTCCAATTCTGGTTCTCCATCAAAGAAACAACCTCCAACAGGGTATGGAGTCTTCATCCACTCAACAACCTGACATGACCGATCAGCCCCATGTCACCCAGTCGGCAGCTGCAGAAGATTCTGGGAAATTAAGCTCTATGGGCAGACTTGCAATCAAACACTCTGAAATTTCGGAACTTTTGGGACTGTGCAGATTGGACTCTATTCAGATTTACTGCGCAAACGATGTGGAAACGAATGATAAACTTCAAAAAGAACATAAAAATCTATCCAGTAGTGATTTGGAGAATAATCATTGTGACTTAGAAAGTGATCAACATGATGGGAGCAGTAATAATAGAGCTCTGAATCAGAATGGGCCTTTACCTGAGGGCCCCTGTGATGCTCAGGATCCTGAAGGGATGGAGCCAAACAGAAAGATACCAAATCGTGACAGTGGAATCGATAGCCCCTCTTGTGGGGCAGAGGGAGAGGTATTTTCAAATAGGGACCCTATTGAAGAGGAAGACAGGAATGATAGTATCGCCACAGAAACAGAAAGCATGTCATGTGTCACCGTTAGCAACAAACAAGACTCATCACAGGATGAAGACAGTGACCTGGATGAAGGGAGCTGTGAAGATCTAGAGAGCCTGGAACTCAAAGTAAGACTGTAGACTCACACACTTTTGCAAATGCAGCATTTTGATTCTTTAGCTCTGTAGAGAGTTATATGTTTTACATTAGCACATTGTTAAAACAATACACGGCATAGCCTTAACTTTTGCTTCAATGTGCAATATGGGCAAGTCTTCGCTAGTTGTCACAAGTGGATGCCAGTCTTCAGATTTTGGCCAGTCTGAGGTGTCAGCGTTTTAAAAATGTATATAATGGCTGTAGTTTTAACATTCTGACTATCCCATCTAGTCAGAAGATATATGATATATGTTCTCTGGCATTTCAAGCCAGCTTTGGTGGTATTAATGTTGTGCAATGGGAGTTATGTTTCCATGTGAGTTTGTTGTGTGCAGAACAACTTAACATTGTGTTATGGCAGTGTGTGATGTCTAGTATTGTAGCCGTTCTGAAAAATAATTTCTGTTATCCAACCTTAATCTAACAATACATTACTATGATAAGCATATAAAGGGATATATTAATTAGAATAAACTGTAGTATAGTGATTGCACCCTAAATGTGTGAAGTGATACTGTGATACATGTTTCATACAACTGGGGAAGTAAACATTTAAAGAAGCATACTTTACACTTGTGTTGCATGAGTGTTGCACTTCTGTGAATATGTTCTGTTGCCCCACTCTGTGTGCGTGTATGTGCTTATGGCAACTTCAGAAAGGTAAATTTACTGTGCGTGGGTCTATATATAGGAGTGAGGTTTACTTTGGTACTCAGTACACTTGCATACCCAAGAACAACTCTCAAAATAAAGGTCATTTATACACAGGTCTACAGTACAGCACAAGATCATTTGATCATTAAATGGTGCAAACTATTTTAATTTATATAATAGCATTTTAAGAAGAACTAATAATAGATCTAATATAGGTTTATCTGTAACAGGTTGTTCTGAGCAATATAGTTTTACAGCGTTTATTCATCTTTGTTTATGTTAGTTAATGCAAATACAATTGTTCATTGTTTGTCAGTTTATAGTGCATTAACTAATGTTAACAGATACAACTTTAGATTTTAAAATAGGAAATAGTAAATGTTGAATTTACCATAAACTTAGATAAATAAATGTTGTATAAATACTGTTAATTGTTCACATTAACTAAAGTAGTTAACTAATGTTAACAAATGGAATTGTTTTCCAAGCAATGCATACGTAAAACATCAAATAATGTTGTAGACTGGTCAGTTTTGTTTTCTTAACATAATTTCTTCCATTCAAGTTTTGTGTGCAGTTATAGTGTAAAAGCTGTTATGTGTTTAATTGAGTGCAGTTGAGTTTTCTCATATAAGCATCTATCTGTCTGCCTATCTATCTGTAAACTACACGGGGGCAAATGCATTCGCTGACTAGAGAGCGTTTCTGTGTCTGTTCATTTGCCTGGCTGACAACATGCAGGTTTTTATCTTAGATAAGGGTAAGGCTAGTTACTATGTGATTATTCCAGCAGACAGGGACACCAGCATCTGACTCCACAGGTTTGCCCACTTTCTGTATTGCACATTTTCATGGATGGGGGGAGCAGTTAGTTTTCTGGGCCTGCTCACACATACATAATCACACATATACACACACAGGCATTATTCCTCTGTACCCAGTGGACCTGCAGAGACTTACAGAGAGAAACACTGGAGGGTGTTTAACTAGAACACGGGGTGTGAGGGAATCCACCCAACCCTGTTCGGCCGTCACACAGTATGACACAGCAGGCTGATAGTGTGTTAAATGTGTGTTGAGAGGCATAGACGTAGTTAGTGTTTTGTGCCATGAAGGTGTGACAGGAACAAGCTTTGTGTCTACTCAGCAGGAGTTGCCCCACACACCTAGATGAGATGAACACAAAACACACACACCCTTGTTACCATGGTATGTGCCAAACTGTCATTTTATTCTCTTTCATTGAAGTAATGTTCATCTATTGTATAAATATACACACACACAAATGGCAACATCTTTGGTTTCTTGTCTTTCCTGACTGTGGCCAGCACATCTGTGTGTGTATGTCTGTGTGTGTACTGTATGTGTGTTTGTGAACAGCTGACATGTTGATGAGTTTTTAATAGCGTACTGTCACACAGGATGTGGAGCAAGCTGCTCATAACAAGCTAGAAAAGATTAAACACACAGCGTGCACATGCGGAAGCAATATAATTTTTTGTTCTCAAGCTCGTATGTGGTTGATGTTTAAGTATGAACATTTAACAAACTAAAAAAAAGACATGAGAAGTTAAATTGTATTTCACACATTCTTGGCTACACAAAACCTACAGAAAAGCTAATTTTCCACATTTTGGAAGGCTAATCTTTAACTGTCTCATCAGACTACATTTTTATTTTGTAAAAAGAGGTTCACATTTAGTCACATTTTAGTCACAATCAATAGTCACATTTTAGAAAAAAAAAAAAACTTTAACTGGAGACTGTTCGCTATCTTATATCAATCTGTTTGTGTGTGTGTGTGTGTGTGTATACTAGACACACACACAAAGCAGTAAAGCGTTTCTTTTCTGATTGTGCTTATCAGCTTGTTCGGATCGCAAAACAAAAAATTTGCAGGAACAATGCTTTTTTTTATTAGGTAAAACAGTAACAACAAATAAAAATTATGATGTTCAGTTTTCTTGATAGAGGAACTTTTAGTGTACTGTCCTCTTTTTGTTTGACAATGTAATACATTTTACTACACAACTGCTTTCAAAGGGATAGTTTAAAAAAATTGTCATATTACATTATTTTTTCTCATTTACTCATCCCAAGTTGATACACATTGTATCAACTTGGGATATATATATATATATCCTTTCCTGCTGAACACAAAAAAAGATGTTTTGAAGAATGTTTGTAAACCAGTTTTGGGGCACCTTAGACTGGGAAGAAATTCTATGGAAGTCAGTGGTGCCCCAAAAAATATTTTGATACAAATATTTTTAAATTATCTTCAGAATAACAAAGAAAGTATTTATGTAAGTTGCGTATGTAGGTTTGGAACAACTTGTGGGTGAGTAAATGATGACAGAAATTTCATTTTTAGTGAACTGGTGCACCTGCATCAGGCTGGGCAAATCAGACAAAATGTCGGTGGAGCCAGTGGGTATTGTTAGGCATGTGTCCGCATAGCATGTGTCCTCGCACTTTCTCATATCTGCAGTGTGTGCACTGGAGACATTGACAATGTCAATGCTTTTTTGAGCTTGAGATTTTAAGACAGTGTCACATTTGTACACTTAAGGACTAATTTAACTGCTCATCACACAAGGTTTCATAAAGAATTTGAAGTAACTGTATAAGTGTTAAAACACAACAACACTGGTTAATGGTTGTTTGTCCTTAAGTGAAGAAAATGCCATTATTTTGGATCATAGGATTGTAGAGATTTCAGTGATTCTTATTGCTGTTTTTAATTGGATGTTTCTCAGACCTCACCATCAGAGTCTCAGAAGTTACTGAACATTGCTAAAGAGTTGCTTCAAACAGAAGAAGCTTATGTCAAAAGACTCAACCTACTAGACCAGGTAACACACACACCCACAATCCCTCAATTTTTGTCTGGCTGTTGGACAGTATATGAGATTTTCACTGTGGATGCTGAGATGAATAGTAGCTAACACACTACTTTTCTTGTGTTCATACTACTTCCTGTTTCCTTCTCTCTGTTTCCTTAGATGAGTGTGTTGATTCTGTTATATGCATGTAGATAGTAATGTTAATTATATTGAGAGTGTTCTAGAGTTTACATGCTTGCAGACTACACAGGTTGTAAATCCTTAAATTAAATTACATTTAAAGGTAATAGGAACACATAGGAATCAGATTAATTCTCAAAAAGTTTCAAAATCTTAGTCATGTTTCTTTTTCTTCTATAATTGTGATATCAGAATATAAAAGTGTATCTAGATAAACTTGAAATGCATCTTTTTCTGTATGTTTTGACCTTTCATACATAAATAAAATACAACTGATGGATTCCTGAGCTCTAAACTCCTCAAAGAAACCCTTCTGTTTGTGTGTATGTGTATATGTGCATATGTGCATGTCTTTGCGTGCCTGTCTCTGTGTGTGCACATGTCTATGTGCTTATCTGTGTGTGATTTCAGGTGTTCTGTGCCCGTCTCACGGAGGTGGGCATCCCTGCCGAGGTCATCACTGGAATCTTCTCTAACATCTCCTGCATCTATCGCTTTCACCATCAGTTTCTTCTGCCTGAACTCCAGACACGCATCACACAGGAATGGTGAGACCACACCAGCACACCTGTCAACAGTCTGATAGATAATAATGGATGTTGAATTCAAAATTAAAACAAGCCTATATGTTACAGTATACAGTTAATGTGATGTGTACGGTTAATGCACATAACACCTGTGTGAACCTGACCTCACATTTCACATCTATTAAAAATCTCCTAGAAGTGGCAGTTACTTAAAAATCTTTGCAAAAATGGCTAAGAAAAGTAAAGTTAGCTCCAGAAAATTTGCTTGCAGGTGACACTTGCTTTGTTGACTTTGTTAGTCTGTAACTGTTTTAAAGGGGTCATGAATTGGATTTTTTTATACATTTTTACTATTACAGCTGTTGAGAATAACAAATCATAAAAATGATTGATTTTTGTATTATATTAGGATGTATTCCTATCACATGAAAGGCTGCAGCGATAAAGTGATTTATTGCGAATTCAGTGAAATTGTGACTAAATTACCAAATAATCCACAGTGAAATGTAGCAAATACAAATACATAATGCTCTGCTAAAACATTCACATGGTTAATAAAAAAAAAACTTTCCTAGAATTAGGAAACTTTAATGTTAATGTTATTTTTACTTTCCACTAACGGGCCAGTGGGTGGTGCCAAAGACTAAATGATGTAGAAATGGGCCTTGGGCTTCCCTGCAAAGGAGATCTTTCATGCTTTCAATAAAAGCTGTTTTTGAAATAAAAAGGAAGTTTTAGGTCTGAAACCAGACTGTTTTTATAGTATAACGACATTTTAACTGTTAGAAGAAATTTTAAATTCTTAGGTAATGAACCCTTTATGTTAGGGTCCTGACTTCTTGTCTTGAGTTTTGCCTAGATTCTCTTGCAAGGATCCTAGCAGCCCCTTGTGTTTTGTGTTAGAGCATGATGTTTGGATCCTGACTGCTAGTCATGGTTCTTGTTTCTTGGAGTCAGGATCTAGACTCATGCTCTGTGTCTTTGTGATCTGTGGAAGCATGTGGCCATTGTTTGTTAATTTTGTGCCATGTGCTCTTTTGTATTGAGTCTTGTTTCCTTGTTAGTTAATCAATCCTTAGTTCATGCCCTGCACCTGTTTGTCATTGTTAACCTTGTTTGGTCCATTATTTAATGCCCTTGTGTTTGCTGTCTTGTGCTGGTGTATTGTTTCTTGTTTTGAAGTAAGTTAAGAAGCCTGCCTCATCAAGTTTTTGAGCTCAACTTTATATTTGTATAATATAGTCCTCTTCTGATTTTGTATATGTCTAGTCCTGTTTTGTTTTGGTTTTCTGAAGTCTTGTTTTGGTTTTTGTTTTTCCCCTTGAGGGAGTTTCTGTTTAAATAAATGTTTGTTAAAAGCTGATCTGTGATTAGGTTCTCTCTCACTAATCCTGACACTTTCATGTGTATGTTCAGCGTCTGTGACCAAAAGTTTATTTTCCTAATATTAAGGTTATTTTAGAGGGCATGGAAGTGTGTTGAATTTCTAAGCTTAAAAACACTTCAGCAGTTCAGAAGATTTTTATAGATTGCAGTCTTGACACTGTATTGGATTTTCACAATTTGTAGTAGTCATATGTACAAAAATACAAAAAAAAAAAACAAACAAAAAGCAAAGCTAAATCTCAGAAAAAAGCTAAACAAGTTCACTACAATAAAATGTGTGTGACAGGAGCCGTAATCAACGCATAGGAGACATTCTGCAGAAATTAGCCCCATTCCTGAAGATGTACGGCGAGTATGTGAAGAACTTTGATCGGGCCATGGAGCTGGTCAGCACATGGATGCAACGGTCTACTCAATTCAAAAGTGTTGTGCAAAACATCCAGGTGAGAACATGTGGACAGACTACACATGATTTCACTAGTTTCTATATAATACACTATAAATGTACCTGAAATCTGTGTGTGTGTACAGAAGCAGGAGGTGTGTGGAAACCTGACACTGCAGCATCATATGTTAGAGCCAGTGCAGCGTATTCCACGATATGAACTTCTGTTGAAAGATTACTTGAAGAAACTGACTGATGGAGCTCCAGACAGGAAAGATGCTGAGAGTGAGTTAAGACACACTGAAACAAGACACACTTGTGATGTTTATTTGTCATATTGCACCACATTATTCTTATGATATAATTGTACAGCCGCAGAGCAATATTATACAGTAATGAAGCAGTGACTTTACAGCAGTTGAGGGCTGTTAAAAGGTCATTTATTAACCTTTGCAGTTACTCTTATAACTGAGAATCCAAGAAAAGCTGATGTATTTTAGACAGAATTGTCTGTCTGAAAGCTTTATCAAAGGAAGAAAGTAAAATCTGAAAATGTGAAGTAAAATGTGACGTTTGCCCTCCTCATATAAATTTTGCTCACAGAACATTTTAGCTTTGATAAAATAGATTAAGCCCCATTATAACGATACAGATTTCAAAGTGTTGTGAGATTTAATGAAACGTAAAAATAATTAAGCAACTATGCTTGGATTATCATTCCATTGTATCATTAAGTATTGTATTCACCTTGCATAGTATTATTGTAACATACAGTATCCTGTACTGCTTCTACTGTATTCTCAACAACTGCATTGAGTGGGTCTCTGCACCTGCACCTCACACTTTACACTCTCATAATTTTGTACCTACATACATATACACATATACACAAATGAATATACACACACACACAGTCATAGCGCCACCAACTGGCAGATTAAAAGAGTCTTCCTAAATTTACCCAAGTTGCTTCCTACTTGATCATAAAATGTATATGATATTGAAAATGCTAAACTGTGAACAGATTGTTAATATCTCAAACAGTGTTGTCATGGCGAGGCAATCAGTTTTTGCCAATAAATGAAACAGGAACAGTGGAACAGTGTCTCATATCTTCTGCATGCATTGAGAGTGACTTAAAAAAACTTGTAAGTTTTTGTAAGGAAATTTGTTTGGTTTTGTGGGCTGATCACAATGTTGACTATTGTGAATCAAAGTTATAGCGCCACCAACTGGCAGCAGGAAGTGTGTGACTTACAAAAGATTTAGAACAGACTTCAAAATAGTCCTCAGTTATTTTTGGAATTAAATGCATGTGACAACTATGCTAATACTATTGTTTTCTGAGAAGCCCCAGGTGGAGATGGAGCTGTAGTGCTCGGCCCATCATTGCTGCTTGCAGCTATATTTTTTATATTGTTTTTGCTATTGTTTAAAGTGCTTTTCACTGTGTTTTGAAAATACAACTGTTACACAGCTAATCAAAAATAAATGTAATACTTTCAGTAAATTTGAAGTACTTTTAAGTTCTTATGCTATGTGTGAACTGTATGTCTCACAGATGCTCTAGAGTTGATCTCCACAGCAGCAAATCACTCCAACACTGCTATCAGGAAAATGGTCAGTTGTAATTCCTCTGTTCTCTTTTCCTGCCTTCTGATCATATTTCACGTCTCAGTCTATTTCATCACACAGACAGGAAGTGCTTCTTTCATTTCCTGTCTGTGTCTGCTGGGTAAAAGTGTACCATTTCACCCTCACTTCTCTCTCTCTTTCACTCTCTCTCTCTTCTTCTTCTGGCATATCAAAGTTCTTCATTTAATTTCATAAGTTTTCCTTAGTTTGTTTTGAAAACAAATGCAAGTAGTCAGAATAACTTTATATCAGAATACTGACTGCGATGCTGTAAATCTATAAACCCTTACACCAAAGTACTGATTGCAGCTGTAACACGTCAGAGGAGAAATGACCCTCCCGGTGAGCCTGGGTTCTCCCAAGGTTTTTATCTCCACATTCATCATTGGAGTTTGGGTTCCTTGCCACTGTTGCCGTGTTGGAGTGCTCACTGGGAGACTGCGGATAATAGATATTTAATACTCCATAGTAAATATCTGACTTGATACTTTTTATTGATCATTGATTGATAATTGACACACCGTTGTCATGTATCATTGTATATATTTCCTTGTTTTTTTCTTTTTCCTCCCTGTAAAGTGGCTTTGAGACAATGCCACATTGTTAAAGCGCTATACAAATAAAGTTTAATTGAATTGAATTAATCCTGTCCTGTATGGCTGTGTGTGTGTAGGAGAAGATGAACAAGCTCTTGGAGGTGTACGAGCGATTGGGTGGAGAAGAGGACATTGTTAATCCAGCTAATGAATTTATTAAAGAAGGTCTCCTGAAGAAGATGTCGGCTAAGAATGGCACCGCCCAGGACCGATACCTTTATGTGGTGCGAATATTGAGTTATTCATTACACATTATTCATTGCACCTGACTTAATAGCTTAATCATTGATATTTCACTTGCCAAATCAATTTGACTAAAAATTTAATTGATGTGGGCTCTTAATATTACAACATTTTCCTGTTTATCCATTTGTCTGAAACCTTTATTTGTGAATAAAGATGATAGTAATGTTTATGTGTGTGTGTGTGTTTGCGTGTGTGTTTGTGTGTTTGACAGTTCAATAACATGGTGCTGTACTGTGTGCCCAAGCTGAGGCTCATGGGACAGAAGTTCAGTGTCAGAGAGCGTATTGACATCGCAGGGATGGAGGTGAATTTCAAAGATATATAAGTGCATGTTTAGTTGTGTGTCTCTGATAATATGTTTATTGTCTCTCAATGGTTCAAGATTCAGGAAAATGTCAAGCAGAACACGCCTCACACTTTCACCATCATCGGCAAACAACGTTCTCTGGAACTGCAGGCCAGGTGTGTATGAATCATAAATATAGTTTGGAAAGTAAACTGTGCCCAGTGTAAACACATTAATGGCATGAGAATTAACATTTACATTTATGCATATGGCAGATTCCTTTGTCCAAAGAGTATTACAATACATTAAGTCTATAAGTTATTATCAGTATGTGTCATTAACCTCATCACCACAGTGTTGCTAATGTCAGTTGCGGAAAAGCAAGAACACTGGGAGAACTGAACACTGATTATGTATTTTTCTTTCAGGACAGCTGAGGAGAAGGACGAGTGGACTAAAGTAAGTTTTTCTGTTTGTACACACACATACACAGACATACACACACAGTGGCCACCAAAAAAATCCTAGACACTTCAGCCACAATTAAATATGTCTTAACATCCATCATTGCATTATATGGAGTAACTAAATATCAAGTCAAAAATTGATGCTACAGCTTTCCTCAAAACTAACATCATATTTATTGCTCAGGCACTGAAAGTCTTGTGATAATTTTTTTTCTAAGTTTCTGGGGCATTTGGGCCCCTTAACATGATCAAAATGCACATTCATCAGAGTCATCGGCCATTAGAACCAGGCAAAGTTTGACATATGGGTGGAGCAGGGGGGGCTCTGTAGCGCCTCCTGGTACGGGGCAGAAAGAGATGGTGCATATATCATACATGCACACACCTGTTCGAAACTTGACGTGTATCAGTCTTGACAATTGTAATGTAAAAAAGCATACAATAATATGTAAAAAATATAATAATATGTAAAAAAACATATAATAAATTGCTGGTTATAAAATCAGAAATACAGTGTTAACTATTTCTCTCTAGGTGATCTTGGCTACGATTGAGAAACACAAGCACAACAGCGAGACTTTTAAAGCTTTTAATAGTTCTGTCTGCCGTGATGAAGAGCACATGCGTGAAACACAGGTAATATATCAGTCAACACTCACTATGTTTACACAAACCTGTCTGTCGTGAGGCCACAACATAAACTAAGACAGAAAACAGAAGAATCTTTGTACACTTTTCTTTACAAGATCACAAGTGAAACGCTCTCAGCTGAATCAACTACATTCTCTAAAAATATCAAGATAAAAGTGATGAAAAAGAAAAAAAACTTCTACACCCACGACTAATTCAAAATCATGAGAATTATTTTAATTTATTAATGGTGTTAAGGAAAATGTCATTATTACTATTAGTGATACATTAGCCTAATGATTTAAACAAATCCCTAATTTTTACTGTAAGTATTAAATCTCTGTGTCTTATGAACTTTTCACACAGGAAGTGGTCAAGTGTTCAATCTGTTCTGTATTTTATAACTGGTTTATGTACATATGCAACAGACAGATATTTGGCTGTTTTTTTTTTAATTTCACAACGTCAGGTTCAAAAATAGTTAAGTTGGGAACAGAATTGGCTATTTTGATTCACACACACACATCCGTCTATTGGTTTTACAGTGTTAACTGTCCAGCTACACCCTAGCAACCATTTACTGTACCCTAGTAACCATATAATAAAATTAATAAGACATATCTCAGCATTAGAACACTGTAGAGACGTGGGTGGGCTTATTTGACTCAGGCTGGTCAGTGGGCTTTAGGCATTGCCCTGGCAACTTCCTGACCACATCCTATCAACCATTCAGATCGCCTTAGTAAGTCAAGTCAAGTCAAGTCAAGTCAAGTTGAGCTTTATTGTCATTCCGCTATATGTGGGGACATACAGTGGAACGAAATGTCGTGCCTCACAGGACCACGGTGCTACATAAATACAGACATACAACAATGACGTGAAACAGTATAAATCTAAACACAAATACTAACAGAATTAGATTATAAATATACTATATATAAAGTTGCCTATACGTAAACTATTAAATATAAACTATACAAATGTTCTACATAAATATTGCACGAGGAAAAAGAAAGTCAAGCACTGTTCCTGGCTGGAGAACAGTACAAGCAACCTCCTAACATCATGAATAAGCCATAGTATATAGTATATCTATCACGCCAAGTCATGCTAGCATCATGTTAAGCCATGCTAGCATCATGTTTAGCCGTGCTAGCATCATGTTTGACATTCTGGACCTAAGTTTTGCCACGGCAAGCACCCCTCACATTTTCCTCAGAAAATGCACCTATCTAGTGTATTATAATTATTATACCTTACCCCTTAGCCTAACTGTTATACAAGCCTGTTGACACCATTAGATTTAAAGCATTAAAATTGATTTGCTGACTGATTCTGAAGACCATTTGCTGCTTGGTTTGTGTCATTTTACAATGTGTCAAACGAGATAGGTATGAGCCTTCGCATGCAATGACAGGTATTTCTGATGAATGTCCATTTCTTCAAATGGTTCAAATATGTTATCATTCAGTCAGCTTTATGTTTATTAACCTATTACAATCTTATTAACCCTAATTATCCCTATACTAATATATGTCTTAAACATGTAATAAACAATAAAATATGCAATATATAAATTTATTCTTTATTTGTTGATATACATATTTCATAATTTCTGTATATGTAAAGCTGCTTTAAAACACGCTATGAAAATAAATTTTAATTGAAGTGTTTTATTTCTTGCTCAAAACCCAGGGCTCACTGAACAACACGACCACATGTGAGACAGACGGAGCCCAGCATGAAAGGGTGAGACAAGCGTCACACAACACAGGTCTCATTGTGGCTATGTGCTGTGCTAACCTGTGTGTGTGTGTTCTATAGAAGAGTTCAAAGAAAAGAGAGAAGGAAAGAGAAACATGCAAAGGCTGCAACGAGACCTTTCATTTCACCAAACGCAAACACCATTGCAAGTGTTGCAATGCGGTATGTGTGTCTCTGCATGTGTGTGGTTGTATATTCATTGTGTATATTCAAATACACTCTCGTTTAAACATTTACTCAAATAAGGATGTCTTCCAAATTCAAAAGAAGGTATGATATTAAAAGTGGCCCATTTTACTTTCTTAAAGGAGTAGTTCACCAAAAATGAAAAATTTCTTAGAATTTACTCATCTTCATGCCATCTCAGGTATATATGACTTAGCTGAACATAGCTGAACATAATCAGAGTTATATTAAAAATATCTTGGTTCTACCCAGGTTTGTAATGGTGTTGAATAGTGCCCAAGAATTTGAAGCAGATCAAAGCACTAAATTCAAATTTGGCACGCTAATAACGTCGCATCCCATTGGGTTCCACAAAAGTTTTCACAACATTTTTCATCATGACACATATGACAACTAGTAATGTGACCCATGAGAACTAATGAAATTCAACGTTATTGGTGCATTCCTATCTTTTTGTTTACATGCATATGTGATGTATCTATTGCTTAAACTCAAAAAAAATTCTTTCACAAACATACCATTTTGATTTAGAAGTCATTTATTAATCCACTTGATTTATATGGATTACTTTAATGATTGCTGGATGAGCTTATTGGAGCTTCAAAATCTTAGGCATTATTCAGTAGCACAAAGCTAGTAAGAGCCAGGATATTTAATATCACTCCAGTTGTGTTTGGCTGAAGAAAGTCAGTCATATATACCTAGGATGGCATGAAGGTGAGCAAATTTCAAAGAGAAATGTCATTTTCCCATTCATGTTCCTTTAATACATGTTCCTCGTTTTAATTTGAACAATACCACAGTTCGTGTTATTCCAAAGGAAAAATAAATGGCTTTTGAGAAACTTTTATTTTTTGGTGATGATAGCTACAGCTTAATTTTAACCAACAGCCAAAGAACTATTTAGACATTGTTGTGGGTTTCTGTTGTAGGTAAGGTCACCTTTCTAAAGTTGTGTAATAAAGATTAGACAGTAATAGCGAATGGTGACAGATTTTGAAAGAAAGCTCTCAAGGGTAAAGATGACCTACGATCAGCTGCAAATCTTTCATTCTGGTTTAAGGCCAACTATTAATGATCTGCAAAACCACAATACAGAGTAACTGCTAGTAACAACAGACATATATTCTGACTGGTTATTTGTTTTCCATGCATGTTGGTGTGCTGTGTGCTGGTATCTGATGTGTTGGTTGTAGGCCATCTGTGGAAAGTGTTCAAAGGTGCCAGAGAGCAAGAACACTCGCATGTGTAAACAGTGTTTTGAAGCCCTGCATGGAGCTGAAGGAGCAGCAGGGGGCGGCACTGAGCTCAAGAAAATAATAGAGGTACGTCCATCAGGGCAATCACTCAGATGTAAGTAACCATTAAACAGCAATTAAGTCTGATTACACATTTTCTACAAAACTTTCTATAGAATACAAAATATCGAATAGATACCAAAATAGGAATTTTGTTTTTTTGAAGAAAAAACAATAAAAATCATGAGGAACACATTAAATAATGTGCTGTTGTATTGTCTGCAATGAAATACAAGTCAAAGTAAATTTAGAAATCACTACTTTCTTTTTTTATTTGTGTTTTCCATACTGTCCCAACTTTTTCTGATTTGGGGTTGTAAATCCCAATCCCAGTTTAGCTGTTTAAAAGAGGGAGCTATTGAGCTATAACACAATATAATTGTGTTCATAATCAGTGTTATGCAATGCAAAACAAAAGTAATGGGCACATATGCTTATTATAATGTTATGATTGCTTATAATAATTTTATTATAATGCTTATTGTAACATTAAGAAATAGTATCACAGAGCCAATGTATGCATACCGTACCAGGCTATGATGTTTTCTGTATAGTCTATATATTTTTTAAATGATCAGAACATTGTTTTTTTTCATTGTGTTTCAGAAGCAGCTGTCTGTTGTGGAGTCCTCTCCACCTGCAGGAAAAGGTGAAGAGCTGGACCAAGAGTAGGATGGCCATCAATAAAGTGGATCTTTTGTTTTTTTAAGTGTGTAAACCAATGCATATGTGTATGTGTGGGGGTTTGTTTAAATATATGGTTTATGAGGACACAAATTTGTATAATGACATGCAAAACAATGTAAACATGGTTTATGGAGACACTTCCTCTGTATGATTTTTCACCAGCAAGAGTAGAAGTTAAACGTGGACTGATTTCTAACCCATGAGACACAAGGAATTAATAGCTGAGTGGGTGGACCTTCTGTCATGAAGGGTGAAACAGGATTTCAGTCAGCTCATGAGCACAGCAAGAGCAAATAAGACTCTTTTCCTCGCCTCTGGCCTAGCCCCTCTATACAGAGCACCTATTACATGAAATTACTTTATTTAAGCACTTTTGTTCTGTTAATATAAAATACATTTACCTTTCTTGACATCACCCACGTAAGCACAAAGTTTTCTCAGCGCACTGTTCCATGTAAGAGCTGTTTTAATTATACAGGATGAAGTTATTGTGAATGTTTATGAATTATGATGATTGTTTATTGTTTTTAATTTCTGATGTGTTATAAGTTTGTTGGTTATAGCATTAACTCAATGTTTTTGTGCTGAGATGTACAGTCAGTTCAATCATTCACACACCTCCCATTAGATTTATTTTACTTGCTGTTGTTAAAGACAAAATCCTGAACACTTACCTAATGCAGAGGAATAAACACACACTAGACATGCCATTAGTCTCAAATCCAAAGCTTGAAATATTATGCATATAATCTCACAAAACATACATGTATTTACGCAGTAGTATTGTTCCTACTAGATTTTATGCTGAGTTCAATAAAAAGGTATTACAGTACTTTTAATAAATTACAGAACTTTTTACTGAATAATCAATGGGAATTAAATTCAAAGAGTCCTATTAATGCTAAAAATCCAAAAACAGGCTTCGTTTTTCATGCAAAATATCATCTTCATTTCAGTTTGATTTGTTTTGTGTGAATAGCCTGAATGTTGTCAAAGGTTTATTTGTTATATTGACTGTGAATACTGGCATAAAGGGCTACATAACTGGAGATTTAGTGTGTTCATAAACTTTGAGAACATGAGTAAGTAGATCCATGAAGTGTTTGTCTTACTGTTGTACAAACATAATATCATTTGAGCCTTTTGATGAGGACTTTCATTTTTTATTTTTTTAAAGCAGAACTACTAGCATACTTGCATTTCACTGCTTAGGAGAAATCTGCTTTCTGTTTTGTGATATTTAAGCACGTTTGAATGAGAAAGCCAGGAGAGAAACTCCTATTCTGCTGTCTCCCTGTTTCTTAACTCACTTTCTTTCTCACAAAATGGCAGACTTCTCTTTGTGCATCTGTTTTGTAAGTACCAGTTTTGTGATTGCAACATAAGTAGTGTACGTCTGCAAGCTTGCAGTCAAATCTGAGAGCGTGTATGTGAATTATGCAAGCAGATGCTTCCCTTTAAATCTTCTTTTAACCTTTAAAACATATACAGTATTAAAAATATTTTATGAATACGAAAGGTGTACTATAGCTTATCAATAAAGTATTTGATCACTGTTTAAGTCTTTATTTATTTAGCTATCTATTAAAATCAAAACAATCGCATTTACAGAAAATGTTGTCTTCATGTACCTGTGACGTTCCATTTTCCATGCTATTATGAGCAGTATCTATTGTAATTGTTTTACCAATAGGAACTGATACTACACTTAGACAAGACACAGAACTCCTGCAAATAATAAATTTGTTTGATTGTAACTTCCTTTAAACACCTTAGAATCGGGGGTATTGATTTTTTAATTACAGAAGTGTAATTTCACCATGGATTGAGAAAGCGTATGTGATGTAATTAAATGGTCCATTTCCTCATCATAAAACACTGAGTTTCCCCCAAAAAATTTAACAGATATTATGGTTCTTACAGTAGATGATGCTCTCAGAAGAGGTGTAAAAAGTACAGAAAATTAAACTTGAGGGAAAACTTCACCAAAAAGTGAAATTTATCTCATAATTTACTCACCCTAGGTGTGTTTGACTGTCTTCAGCTAAACACAATCTGAATTATGATAAATTTTAGTGTGAAAAATTTGGTGATTTTCGTGTGTCTTGTTAGTAGTTGTCAAATACGTGTTTTATCACAAGGTACATTTTCATTTTTCTTTTAACTATTTCTTTAAACTGAAATTTGGACACTGGTGAAGCCTAGATACTTGAACATAAAAAGTATTCAAATTTAAAATGAAAAAAACTTGGCTGATGTACCTGCTTTGTATGTACATTTAGAGAAATCAATCTCTGAATGTTTTTTCTAACAATGAATAAAAGCTGGCAACCCTATTCATTTTAAGAAGGTAAGATAGTTATTAGTTATTCGATAGTTTTTGAAGCATTGTGGCATGATAATTAGCATGATACTAGCACGTTTCAACATCCGTTAGCAACTAGCATATTTCAGCATCAGTTAGAATGATTAGCATGACGTTAGCATGTTTTAGCATGATGCTAGCATGACTTAGCATGATGCCGACATGACTTAGCATGATGCTAGCATGATTTAGCATGATAGCTATACTAAAATATGGCTTATTCTTGATATTAAGAGGTTGCTAGGATGATCTAAATGGTTGCTAGGTTGTGGTCAGGAAGTTGCCAGGGCAATACCTAAAGCCCACTGACAGCCCGAGTCAAATAAGCTCACCCATGTCTCTACAGTGTTCTAATGCAGAGATCTGGCTTATTCATTTTATTATATGGTTGCTAGGGTGTAGCTAGACAGTTAACAGGGTAAAATCATTATGGATGTGTGTGTGAATCAAAAGAGCGAACTCCCATGATAATGTTCTGGTGCTGCGATATAGCTAATTCATGTTGGTTGCTAGGGTGCTCTAAATGGTTGCTTGGGCATGGCTGGACAGTCAAAAGATGGTCACCCACTTGTCTCTGTGATGTTCAGATGCCTCTCACCTTTATAAAATGAAGTCAGTGGGGTGGTTGCTAGGCTACTGTAACTGGTTGCTAGGGCGTGGCTACGAAGTTGAAACCATTTGTTGCTGCTTACTAAGTCAAGCGATATGAGCTCACCCCCAAATCTCACCGACATTCTGATGCGGAGCTATGACGTCAAAAAATTCAGCCCAATGTTAAGTCTATCAAATTTTTTGCCCCCTTTTAATACACCCTAAATACGTAATACCCCAGATTGTTTATAAAAGTCATAGCATACCTCTCCTCAATAAGTTTGGTTTGACACCCCATTCATGGGTCTACGACGGTGTAGGACGAGTTACGTGTAGAAACTTTGTCTGGAACAGAAGAAGATAAGTATGTAAGAGAGAAATAGTGGTGCGCAAGCACCACTGATAATAATAAGTTTAAGTCAAATAATATGTTGGCTTTCTCAAGCCAAAATAATGATTACGTTGTAATAATAAGTACTCATTTAGTTCACATAATGATTTATTTTATGCATTATCTTTTGCTGTCCTTTTAGTGGTGTCCAGTTGTAACAGCACTCCTGACAGTCTCCATTTCTCTCCAAAAACTACATGATTGCCTTTTGTGCCACCAGAGGACGCCATAACTGACTCATCCAATAGACATAGATAAAGTTTTGTTTGGACTGTCAGTCTTTTTGTTCAGCTCTTAGCCTATAACGAGATTCTGTGGGTTTTCCAAGTACTTCCTCTTTCTGGGCTTTAGAAAACACTTATTTCTCTCACTAACATTTACTCCAAACACCTGTTTAACTTTCACTTCTGTTTCTAATTCTTGAACTATTTGCAGGGCAAAAAAGATTTCCGTTTCTAATTCTCAGGTTCTTGCTTTTGGCAAACCGTTGACTTCATACACTTTGCTTTATAAAAAGAATTTATTAATACCAGGTAATATATAAAAGACATATGTAAAAAAATATTTTGTATATATTATATACAAAATATATTTAAAAATATATTTTTAAGTATAAAAAAAATATATTTTTAATGAGTTTCACTGTTTTACTGAGCTGAATTTTGGCAAAGTTCTACCACTTTTATCTTGTTTAAATGGATAATAAAAAACTGCAGTCCTTCTTGGTTAAACCTGCATAGGTGTTTTATTAATGAAAGAAATTAATGAAAAAAATGTTGGTATCGTTACTGTAGGGTAAACCTTAACAACTGCCATGGCAGGAAACGTCTCCAGTCACACATAACCAACAACAAGAGTGGTTTGCCGAAATGGTGGCCACATAGACTTTAAATGTTAAAGATGTAAGGCCTGAACCCAATTGCTCCAGTAAAAGTTTAAGCACCTCAGCTATGTTTAACTGGGTCTTTGCCAAAGGCCAGAACACCAGTTAAAAAATCTCTTCCTATTAAAGCACAGAGGCATCTGGTAGACAGTGCTATATGACTAAGTTAAACTGCTTGTGGTAGATGGGCTTCATTTAGTGGGCCATGCCACTAAATGTTGCATGACAACATTTTATTTTAGTCGTGTGTTGTAAGTATTTACATAAATTTTCTCATATCTCTTCACCACTAGGTGGCGCTGGCTCTAACTTCGCAGGTCTCAGACTATGGTGATGATGAACAACTAAGTTTTGTAACAATACGCAATTGCGTTTGTTGAATACTGCATTTACAACAAAATTCAAAATGGTTGATGACTAAAATGGCCGACCATGGAACATCGAGTATTGTTTGATTCGGCATGCCTCAAGGAATTTGAAGAGACCACTCATTAGTGGCTCATCAGACTCTCATTATTTTAGACAAAAGTTTTCAAACGTTATAAGTAAAAAACGCTGTAGGAGGAGTTCAAAAACGTATGCCTTTTTAAAAAATTCAAAATGGTGTAAAAATTGTCATGAAAAAATGACGTCATAAGGTGCGTTGGAATCGTCATGAGCCAAGGAATCAGAGGAAAAAAATAATTTTGTTTATAGGACTTACGGGTTATAAGCTTAAACATACATGCAAGTTTGAACTTTTAGTGGGCTTGAGATTTTGATACAGTAACATTTCAGCCTGTTCTCTGTGTACCAAAGGGTTCCTTGTCTCTTAAGGGCTTGACCCCTAAAAATTAATTTCTGTACTAGCAGTAGCAGCGTTGTGGCTGAGTTTACTGTTGTTTTGCTAAAGATTAAAAGACAGGCTACTGTAGATTGTATGTACCATTCAACCAATCAAATCTGATAACCCAACATGTTGTATATATATAAATATTTGGCGGGTTATTGAGTGGTTAACACTTCTGCTGCTGAACACTTAATCAGTACTGAAAACTCTCCGTCTCTCTGGAACCGTAGAGGTTTGCGCATGCGCAGCTCGTTGTGTAAGACGAGAGGAGTCGGACAGGTGTCTGATCACTTGCACGAGTTTGAAAGTCTTTCAGCACTGCATTTGAATCAGCCATGAGAGACGGGAGCAGTGTTCACAATCAAACAGGTAAACTTCTAAACTGAGTTAAACGGTATCTTTTAAATCATAACTTTTTAATCTGTGTATGGGTATTTAGACTTTAAGTTGCTTAATGACATTAAGTTCCTTTAATAATGTAATTATAAAATCAAATATTCATGTGCCTAGGTTTATTAATACACAGCATGAATAAAGAACAATCACTCTCTTTACAGGAAAGAAAATAAACTTTACTTACATTCACATAGATGTTTGTAAGGGCGGGATTCTACTTTTAATATTCAATGTACTTGGCGCAGTATTAAAGTCTCTGTGTTTGTGATTTTAATTTTTCAGTAGAGATGTATGTGCAGGAAATGTGTCTTCTCGTGTTTTGTAATGATAGCGGTTTCTCGGAACGGAAACGCAGCGCTGTGCAACAGGACGATGGGCTTATTTTTTCTGTGTATTTCATCGTGTGTTTTATTTTTTCTGTTATTTTCTGTTATCTGTTATTGTGTTAACACACAAACTATATATAATTTACAGGGTTTTGTCTGTAAAGTAATAATTTATTCACTCCACATGATTATGATTTTATAAATCCATGGTATCATGGTATAAATCCAACATCCCAGAGCAAATGTTTACGAGTTACAGTATCTGAAACACTTTCTCTTAAACAGTCATGAACATGTTGCTGAATATAGACCATTTTTAAGAAAAAGATTGTCATTTGTCCACTACATATTTACAGTTTGTAGATGTAATAAACGCAGCACCACCATTTACTTCTCATTTCCTGAACATTACAAATATAAAACAATACAGTCTGGAAGAGAAACAACCATAAATGTATTCACAGATGGAAATATGTGATGTCTTTAAAATGAATAAAACAACATTCTAGAGCCCAGAGCAATATGGCAGTTTGCACACACGTTAATCCAGGAAATTGTATAGAAGCTTCTGTTTAACTTTGTTCTCAGTCAGAGTGAGGTATAACTTGACTGTAATAAATTGTGTTGGCACTTATTCCTTTAGGTCAGTGTGCACCCCTGCGTTCTCCTGTTATCGGCAGTTTAAAGGTAATTGCTGGAGATGGCACCAGCGTTGGCACAGTTATTCGGCTGCAGTGCCCCTCAAGACACCGTCTTATCAGTGGTGGTCAGGTGTCATGTGTGTGGATAAGTAATAACACGCACTGGAGTGGTGGGATACCTGAATGTAAACGTAAGACACTAACATACACAGTAACAGGCATGCAGTTCCACTTACAAATGTGCAAGTTGTAATACACAATACTTATACAGTTATGGGAGGTTTTTGTATGGTGGCTGAGAGAGCTCAACATGCTGCAAATCGTCACAACACAACGGAAATGTTTCAGGGGGACCCTAACAAGTGAAGAACCCGATAAGGACCTGCTTATTGTTCAGTGGCTGGTCAGTGATGTTGTCAGTGAACTTTAGCTACTAACATAACATTAAAATAATGTTTCACACATACTTTTGTACTTCGTGAGGTAATTTAGGCTAATAATACCCAAAAGACCAAGCAATCATACGATGAAGATGTTAAAATAAACAAAAAACTCACCTTTTAGTTCACTGACAACAACACCAACCAGACACTGAACAATAAGCAGGTCCCAGTCGCGTTCGTCATTTGTTAGGGTCCCCCTTGAAACTTTTCTGGTGTGTTGTGATGATTTGCAGCGTTTCCGTATGTTGCGAATTACTGGCTGCAAAGAGCATGAAACTATAGAAATTTTTAAAGGAAAATTTTAGAGAAATGTATTTAGCCTCTATCATATTAATGTGTATAATTATGGCACTGGGTTGCCACAAAGAAGTAAAAGCAAAACACTAAAGAAGTGGTAACAGGGTTGCAAATCTGAATTAGGTTGAATTAGGTTAATTCAGGTTGTCACCCTGAATTAAGCTGTAACTCTGTAAGGGAGAGGTAGATTGGGACAAAATGTTTTGTAGTTATTGAGTTTTTAAAACAAGTAAATACTGAAAAATAAAATAAAAATGTATTTAGGTAAAGACAACAATAACTTGGAAAGGAGTGTTTTTCTGGATGAATGTAGTGTAAATTACAAATTAGTAATCTGTGTAAAAAAAATGAGAAAATGGAATGAGATTACAGTTTTTGATTTTCAGGATTCTGTAGAGTGTCCAGCAATGTTATTCGCTGGCATTGCAATTAATGTTAAAATCATGCAGTCTGTCTCTGAAATCTGCAGTACAGAGGCATAAAAATTAATTTTTTGCACCACATCCTGTGGGCTGGGATGCCTTCATTTGGTTGGTATTTGAAAGCAGCACAGGTGAGTCTAAGCATACAGTAGGTTGCATGTTCCTGTGTGTAAGATTTGACAGTTAGTGGAATTAAACTGACTTCTGAGCGGCTGAAAGACAATTATTTGAATGACTGCAGCTAATAAAAATGTGGTTGGCTATGTCTTCGCTCATCAGTGTCTGTGTCTATTTCTGTACATTTGTCATATTGTAACACTGCAGCACCTACAGTTCTAAAGGAGTACAACTGCAAGTGTGTTTCTGTCTCAACCCTCTCTTTGCCCTCTGATTAAGATGAAATTTTAGCTCCTCTGATCTGTCTTGTAGCTCCTTCAGCCTTCTTTCAATAACGTTTTTGAACCGTTATGGTTGTCTTGTTTTATATCCAATTTTCTAAATTTTAAAAAGTGGCAGGAATCCACTCTTGAGAAATGAGTCTGTTTTACATTAGGGCCAGAGCACTGAGGTGTAAGGACCCTATTAGAATTGCTTTTTTCATTCTGTTTCTCCATTGCTTTGGTCACCAGGTTCTGTAACCAAAAAAAAAAAAAGTTTTTTCACTTTGGTAAATAATGTCCCAATTCTTTTTTGGGTGACACTACAATATTAGGATAAAAAGTCCACTTCCAGTGGCTAAAGGTTTCTTTTATTACATACAGTTCAGAACTTGATTATAGGTTATTCTGTAAATTTGTTTTAAATTCACAGCTTTTGCTCAAAACAGACTAATACAAAATTACAGTAACATGAAAGGACATGTTTACACCATGTTTTATTTTTTGTTTAATTTATTAAGCTGTCCGCTGCTTAAAAAATGTAGTCTCATTTTCAAATACATGTATTATCAACATGCTTTCACTGTGTGTCTGGTGATGCATTATTTTGCAGCTCTGTCTCGGTTAGAGGACGAGGGTTTCCGATTGGCTCTTCTTGTGTCTTTAATCAGCTCAACCATCATTCTTATAATGAGCATCATCTTCATTACTTCTTGTCTGGTGAGATACGTGAGACAAGAGGAGAGGAGAAAGATGGAGAGGTGAGAGGTGCAAGGAAGACAGTGAGTCTCAACCTGTTGAGTTGACAGTGATTCTTAAAGAGATAGTTCACCCAGAAATGACAATTCTGTCATTATTTACCCACATGTTGTTCCATGTCTGAATTAATTTATTTCATAGAATACAAAGATTTAACAGAATATCTGAGCTGCTCTTTTCAAGAGAATTCTGAAGCCACCCTATATCTTTGGGTGGTTAAATTTATATTAATATTTGTTAATATTTAATTTTTCGCTGAAGTATGTTCCTCCTCCCAAGCCTTTCTAAGGACGTCAAGCACACCTTGTAGCCGACACCCATAAAGAAGCTCAAATGGGGAAGAACCAGTGAAGGCTTGGGGAACCTCACATATCGCAAACATCAGGGGTTCCAACCAGCGATCCCAATTTTTAGCATTGTCGTGGATGAACTTACAAATCATGTTTTTGTTTGTTTGGTTGCACCGTTCGACCAGCCCATCCGTTTTGGGGTGGTAAACGCTGGTATGAATTGATTTTATACCCAATATTTTGTAAAGCTTGCGTAATGTGCGTGACATAAATGTTGTGCCTTGATCGGTGAGAATCTCTTTTGGAAACACTCTTTGCAGAGATGTTGCGGAGAGCCACTGCTTCTGGGTACCGTACTGCATAATCAACCGCGACTAATGCAAGGCAATGTCCTTGTGCTGACCATTTTAATGGCCCAACGAGATCCATGCAAATTCTTTCAAAGGGAAACTTGATTAACGGAAGTGGGTGCAATGGCGCTTTTGGGACGGCCAGGGGGTTAACCAGCTGACATTCGGGGCATTCTGACACACCACCTGCAGACATCTCTGCGAATGCCCGGCCAATAGAAACGGGCCATGAGAGGGTTAAATGTCTTGTCCTGTCCTAAATGGCCGGCTATCAGAGTATAATGGGCCGCCTGGAAAGCATTTCATGACGGCCCTTCGGAATCAAAAGTTGGGTTAAATCTTTTTTGTTTGTGTGTCCTGTGTCACACAATATAACCAATCATAATGTACCGCAAAATAGGGGTACAAGAGAGCTTGGGTGGGGTTGATGAGGGTACCGTCAATAGACTGGACCGCATTAAAGGCATGGCGCAGGATCTCGTGGTGAGACTGTCGAAGGGAAAAGTCCTTGAGCGGAGAGAATGCCAACGCCCACGTCGAGGTGCTTTCCCCCAAACCCTGCATCCGATGTACCTGGGGTCCCCTCGCCAACCCAAGCCAGCCTCATGTCCCGGTCATCTTGGTTTTTGCAGGAGCCATGCTCACACATTCCCTTTTAATAGGGAATGTATGACTCATCCTGGAGGGTCAGCAACCGGAAACTCTGGCGATGTTGTTTGGGGCTGCGACCCACCTGCTGCAAAATGGCCTTTTTAAAGTCTGCGTAAATGAGGAGGCTTCGGCGGGATCAGCCTGACCGCCCAGTGCTCCTCCGGGCAAGTGCACACCTCCGCGGTATGCTCAAAGACCTTGATAAATGCCTCCGGGTTGTCCCCGGTCCTCAGCTTCTGCAGTGGGAGATGAGGCGGATGAGGAGATGATCCTCCTGTTTATTCTCGAGGAGAGAGCGAAATCTCTGCTCTTGGTCCTCTCTGAGCTCCAGGAGTGCTTGGTGTTGCGCGTGGTGGAGATTTGACAGTGACTTGACGAGCTCACCCAGCGGCGTGGACTCCATGGCAGCGTATCCAAAAAAAAATTAAATGTCCCAGGCTTCGGCAGCACTGTGACACTTTTGTGTCCCTCTTGCAAAAGGGTGTATGAAAAAACAAGTCGGAGAGCGGCATGACGGGAAGTGAATGTTTATTTATAAACTTTTAGACAAAAAAACAAAAAAGCAAACGAAAACCAGTTTGTGGGCTTTTCAGCGTTCCACTATTAGAGACATAAATTGCTTCAGTTCCAGGTCCCGTCCTCCACTCACTTTCCCTGATCAACTCATTCTGTTGCAGCCTCGTTTCAACCTATCTCTTGACTCACTGCAAAACGGTAACAGCTGTTAGGATTCATTACGAGGGAGGCATTTCCCTTAACCATTTAGTCTCAAAATTTTACTCTCCGTCGGCAGCGACGACGAAACCGCCCCGCTTTCCACAATATTATATTTCTATATTATATTTACATATTTTTTTTTTAATATTTATTATATTTTTCTATATTATATATTTATATTAAATTTAGATTAAGTTAATACATTAAAAAGAATTTAATCACTTTTTAATACTGTATGGGTATATACACATAATATGTAACCTTTTTAGTCTCCCTCAAAATTTTAGGTCAAACTTATTAAACATATAACCCTGTTAAACATATACAGGGAAAGTGTATAAACCCTGTTAAACATATACAGGGAAAGTGTATATTTTAGGTATAGCGTCTGGACAATATTTGCACAAAGCGGAAAAGTCTTACGTCCTGGGGGGGCTTTAAGCTATTAATTTTATCACATACTGATAAAATTAATAGCTTGTATGCATTGTAAGTTGCTTTGGATAAAAGCATCTGTCAGATGTGTAAGTTTAACTTCTTTTAGGTTTTCTTTGGCCTTCACTGGCCATGTTCATTTAAAAAGTGGTATTTGTCAGGTAGTAGGGACATTGTATGCATGATATTCAAAAATAAATGTATAGCATTTTAAGTATGAGGAGAGAAAGACACATGTATAGGAAGTAAGTTAGACTAATGATTGTCTGTGATGATTTCCCATGTGTATCATTTAGGAAGAGAAAAAGGAAGGCAGCAGAGTTTTGGCCACCAATGGATATTGAGGGGATGGAACTGGAGAGAGATGTATTACACAACCAGAAAAACAAAAACAACAATAACAACATTAACACCAGAGAAGAAAGACATCATATGGGAACTTCTTTAACAACAGACAACCAAATATTAACACACGGTGACCTGGACACTGCCTGCAGGTATTGTCAAAACACACTTAGAATACCTCCTTTAAAGTCAAATACTGTTCACAATACATTTTACGTACATTATTTAAGGAGAAAAATATATCTATAGGGAAATGATTAGATGGTAAAGAGTAGGTTCTGTATGACAGGTGGTTGGATGGAGAAAGACCAGAAATGTGTAACAAAGTAAATAAGGTCATTTTTATTAAACATAGACTTTAAACACAGTAAATCATGTATTTTTATTACATTTACATGTAAAATAAGATTGTATATACAACATCAACCAACACCCACCTATTCTGAAATGCTGCTTCTTTACTTTAAACGTCTTTACTTTGATATGTATATTTATCTGTTTCCCAGGTGTCATCTACAGGAAAATCCTCTTTACCTCCAGCCATCCAGACAATTCCTGAGACAACCACTTCCCACAGACGACCATATAAACACATGTTGCCCCTATACCACGTACCTTATGTAGCATACATGAGGATGATGGTTATGCAGACTAGAACATGTTGTACAAGAGGCAAAACAAGTGCAGGACAACAGTCAACTGAGAAGTAAAATGTGTTTTGAAATGATGATTACAGTCGTGTGTTGCTCAGCATATGTGTGTTACTGCTGTTTTTTGTAGACCTGTGTAGACTAACTTAAATGCTGTTGTCATGGATACTTGGTGTCTTCAAAAGTATTTTTTGTGTACCACATTCTAATATTTAAAATATTAAGCAGTGCATTACAAAGACGTCCTCAATAAATGTTGTAGATTGTTTTCTATACTGTTATCCATGGCAAATAACACAGGGTGTTTGTTGCAACATTTTTAAGTGCCTTTTAAAGTGTACTACAGCCATAATATTGTTCTGTGAATGTTTAAATGCATTTTATAAATTAAAATGAACAAATCATAAAATAAATAAAAACGTTACTGTTATAAAGTATTTTTTCAAACTTATGTTTCATAAATTGATTGAGCATTACAAAAATATTGCCCAGAAGCATTGGGAATACATTTAATATTTTTAACTAACAGCTCCACGTTTATTTTACTGATCTGTCATATGCTTTGTATTATGACGTGCTATAAATAGTATGGGCTAGGGCTGCACAATATATGCATATTGCAAAGGTTTGTAAAAAATGATAATAAATTTGATGAAATAATTCATTCATATGCAGCCCCACAAATTCCATGCTGAATGAACAAAGATCGCATATATCATCTCCCGCCAGTGGGCTAAAACACTCTGGGAGGCTAATGGCCCCATCCATTCTCATAAAGCTTTTGTCAATCATTTTTGTGATGTGTTTGGTCAATCTGCTAATGCCCTATCAATCCATGGTCAACTGTGACAGGAACCATCTGTGACAGGAACACTCCTTAGTGGCGGGCTATGTGCTGCAGCTCAGAACGCTAGCCGCAGCAAGTGGTTGGAATGAGGTAGCATTAATCACCGCATATAGACGGGAATTAAATCCTTCCCTTCATGTACTGTTGGCTATTTATGATGACACTGTGGGGCTGGAAAATATGATTCGGCAGTCAATCAGTGTGGCTCACGCTTCTATTTGCCTTAGCATACTCTCCACTTACAGCACCCACCTCTGAACTGATGCAAATATTTTAATTTCATCACAGCCGTTCAGCATGTCAGTGCAGAATCAACAACCACCTGTGTCTGTACTGTGGGCCTGATGGACATCTCATTCTGGAGTGCCCGGTTTGTCCTCCTCGCCCAACCATGAGTTCCATTAAACTAGTTCAAAAATTGCTAGTTTAACCAAAACTGCTATAACAGTGACTACCACTCATTGTTCACTCAACACAGAGGCCCTTGTTGACTCAGGATCTGCTGGCAACTTCATCTCCAGCAAACGTCTCCTAAAGCTCCACCGCCGAAAGTCTCCCTGCCCACAGATTTAAACATCCATTCCATTATAGGAAGACCACTGGGCCAAGGAGTTACCTCTCATTGCACTCCTACCATCTCACTACACATTGGTTGTTTACATCAAGAAGACATCTCATTCCTGTTGCTGGAGGGTTTCACCGTGGAGATCATCCTGAGATGACCTTGGAAGCTGACTAATTCCCCCATCATCATCTGGGCTAGTGGCAATTCTCCATATTAAAATGTGAATTTATATTTTGGTCTAAAACACAAAAAATGCAACCTGTGAAATAATGTATATTTAAGTTAAGGAGGATCCACAGACCATTTCAGCGATACTGCTGATAACTCAGTTAAAGCTGAGCTGATAGTCAAAGTAAACAGTGCCATTGTTCTGTGTCTGAAAACTGACTGCTGGACATTTTTAACAACATCTAGTTTTATGACTGTGACCTGCCATTTCATTGATCATGATTTTAAACTGTAATCCTCTCTACTAGTTTTTCATTTATGGAAAGTCACACAGCTGAGAACCTGAAAGCAGAACTCTGAAGAATTTGTGGAGAATGCGGCATTACAGATAAAATTGTTGCATGTGTATCTGATGTTTTCAACATTAAAACTGCAATTAAGAGACTCGATGACAGCACTTGCTTTGCCCACACTGTAAACCTGGTTGTGAGAGATGGATGAAAACACATTCAGGGGGTTGTGGCAAAGGTAAAAATGTCTTAGTTGCTGTAACCCCTGTTCCCACATGGAAAGAATAATACATTGTGTCAATGACAACAACAGGGGTTCATCCTTGGGAGTCCAATCACTTCTGATCTTCATTGACCTGGAAAACACATGAACTGGGAAAAATAAAGCAACGACTGGGTCTCCTTCATGAGCATGGAATGCTTGTCTGTTCACTACCTGATCTCTAAGGGAATGGTGGGAACATTGGCTTGGGTCTCAGAACAACATGAGAGTACCCATTAATTTGTTTCGCTATTAATTTATTGCTTCACCATGGTAACACCATTCAACATATCAAAAATCTCATTGCAATTTTGTATTTGTAATGTTTTGGCATGATATTTGCCAAAATTGGTGACAATCCAATAAATTCCATAGAAGGAGTATTCCCTAGAAGGAGTAAAAATTCAGAACCTGGAATTGTCAGAAAAGCCATATTCAATCCAAAATGGCTAACTTCCTGTTTGGCAGAGCTGATGAATGTAACTTTTAAACTTGTACAGCTTGATAAGAACGAAACATGTACCAAGTTTGTTGACTGTAGATAAGACTGTAGGTCTTAACTTTTGCTTGGCAGAGCTAATGGGTGTCAGCTCAAAAGTTGTTTAGGTTGACAAGAGCAATACATGTGCCACGTTTTGTACAGGTGTGTGCATGTATGTTTGATATATGCACCATCATTTTGTATCCCATAACAGCAGCCACTAATGAGCCAAGCATTACAGTGCCATCACAACCTGGTGCTTCTTAGAAGACATAGTGCATAGTTGTCCCATGCATTTCATTCCAAAAATAATTGAGGACTATTTTAAAGTCGGTTCTAGGTCTTTTGTAAGTGACACACTTGCTGCTGCCAGTTGGTGGCGCTATAACTGTGACTCACAATAGCCACATCATTGTGAGCAGTCCATAACATTAAACATATTTCCCATGTTTAATTTAAATCACCCAAAGTATGCACAAGGTATGAGACATTTCCTGCTCTATTTATTACCATAAACTGATTGCCCCACCATGGCAACACTGTTCGACATATCAAAAATCCATCCACAGTTTGGTATTTTCAATATCTCTTTGCTAATAAATATAGCTGCAAGCAGTGATTATTGGGGTTCAAGTGTTTTAAGGCATTTGTGTTCATGTAAAGATAGTGGCTGTCTAAAAATCTACAACGTAACTTTTATATTAGACATATTTAAAACGTCCCAGTTTAAATGTTTGCAACTGTCATAGTGCCAACTAATGACAGTTCACCATAAAACTTTGCATGCTTCTTAAGCATTACAAGATGCATGAGCTCACTTAGTTTTGTTATCATCTAATGTTTTATTTAGAAAATACAGACTTATTGGTACACTTGGCCATGCCAGATTCCTTAAACCGCCCTCTTATAGGTTTCCAAATGCGAAAGTTCAACTTTTTTAGGTTATTATTGACATTTGACAATTGAGAATTGTACTACACTGGTTTTAGTGAGGTTGAATGAAAGACTAGATTTCAAAAGTAGCCTTTTATAAATAACCTGATAGTTTGACTGATAGCAGTGGTTCTAGAGATACAGTTGTTCAGAATTAGGAGATCTAACTTATTGACAACATTTTGTCAATCATCGCATGAAATGCAATAATTAACCCACCCAAACATTGTTTTGTTCTGATCAGCCTTTGTTAACCTTGTCTAATACGTGCTTAAAATTCATTGGTCAATGGTGGCCATGTTGTTAAAGATTGGCCAATGTCCTCATAGAACACAATGTTGCCTTGGACAAAGACAAGGCTTACAAATTTTCAGGTCAAACAAATAAAAGATTGCATAGATATAGCCATTTTTGAGTTTATCCATGTTATAGCATCATCT